>CM062521.1:31718664-34168849 GCA_031439585.1 Pterocarpus macrocarpus
TCTCTAACTAATTGAGTAGAATATCCTGTTGATGTAACTTTTTCTTTTAATCAACCAAAAACCAAAACAACTGAGAATGATAGCGATGTCAAATTAGCGAAGAGATGAATTCCTACTGAGAATTTCCATGAATTCTCACCCTACTGTTATTTTCCGCGTCATTCTCAGATCATGGCAAATGCAGCCACAGGCGTTCTATTTATTAAGTTTCCAGAGCTCCACATCCGCCTGGACCCATTCCTAGACTCAGTGCACATATAAGGTGTAACATCTTCCCAAGTATGGTACTATGCTTAGGTCATAATATCTCACCTAGGAGTTGTTACTGTCACTTAATCAGACCTTGTTTGGCAGCAATCTTTGGCCACCTTCAATCTTACTAGTCAACTCTGCCTCGGAAGACCTTCTTCGGAACTTCTGAACTATCCTGGAATAACACGAAATAAACATAGGAGTGAGAATTATAAATTCTCGGTAGGATTCATTAAACTACCATATCTTTGTGTCATCAAGTTATTATCTCCAATGCTTGGTTTATTATGAAAAATGTGAGCATGTTAAGCATTTATTAGTTTATAGTTTGAAAATATATTGTCCGAAGCAGAGTTCATTTTATTCACGCACTTGAGTCACATTGGCAATATTTCATATTTAGAATAATAATCACAGCATAAGTAGATAGAATAGTCTCAGCATCAATAAAACATGGGATATAATTATGCAAATACTCATACTTGAATTCATGCAAATGCACTGGTGTTTTTCTTTAATTTTCTTTGCTTTTTTTTCTTGGTACACCTAGGTGTTACGTATTCTTAGTCCCAGGTGCTTGCATATAGTTTAATCTTTAGTCTTTATTGCCTTTGGGTTGTTTGATCTGAGGAGCTCAAATTTTCGGACTTCTGCCATCATACAATCATACGATGCCCGACCACTTAGGGGACCCACGTTCCTCTAATCTTGGAGGGATCTCATTTTTGTCACGTGCCTCTAAATTGAAGGGATCTCTCCTGGTCACATGCCTTAAGAATAAAGGGATCTCAGCTGATCACTTGCTTCAATGTAGAGGAATCTCATCGGACCACGTGCCTCTAAGGTAGAGGGATCTCATAGTTTTATACTGCCTTCACAGGGAGGGACCCAATTAACTACCTCCAAGTGAAGGGACCCAAGCTAATCTTATTTAACTGCCTTTACAAGGAGGGATGTCATAACTGCCTCCAAGTAAAGGGATCCACATTTAATATGTTTATATCCTTTCATTCTCATGCATAATCATGCATAGACATGCTAAATGCACTCGTACATATACTTCATCATTTACTTTCATATATCCTTGCATGTAGAATTTCATGTTCACATCATGAATATTCATAACAGAAACTATCATAATTTCATAAAATTCTGCCAAAAATTTGGCAGCATAACAGATCAACTCCTCTTTCCATGAATAGTGCCAGTACTCAGGAAAGCAATTTTTCTAAGGATTCGTAACACTTCATTCATAATTCAAACATCAAATTCATGGGCACAATTGTTGCATTTAAAACATGGTTGTTGCCTCAACACTTTCATTCAACCCGATTTTTGTAAATCAGGCCACAATTTCTATTTAATTCATCTGGACCTAAATTTTTGGATATGTTAGAGTGTTATGTGTCTATTTTCTAACCTCTTTGGTCCCATCTAATTTTGATAAATGTAGCTTAAGTTATTTATGTTTTACCTTGGCCTACCCTGTAGCTGGCCAAATTACACACTTAAAATTAAAAATCCACTAAAAATCGAAACCAGCTCAAATCATATGAAATTAGTATCATATTAAATCTAACAGAACAAACTTTCATTTGAAATAAGTTCCATTTCATTTGCTTTAGTAGAGCTTGAGTTATAAGCCCCGAAATTTGACTTTTCTGAACTGTCCTGTTTTGGCCCAGTTTGGATATAGGGCAATTTCCTCAAACTACTGGGAGCAAACGGGATTGTATCTAACTCTGAAATTTTTATGGGATATTCTCCTATGTGTAATATTTCTAGCAAAGTTAGTTTCATTCAATTCCAAGTTGTATACGGCAAGTTTTGCCCTGAACAACCTAGTCTGCCTAGAACCAAACTCAAAAACCTAGGTCAAACTTCTAAAATTCATATCTCTCACAATACTAATCTAATGGCCTTATATTATATATGTATGGAAATTTCTGAATGTCTAGTTTCATATAAAAATAGGTTCATCAAATTTAAATGGCTGTAGGCAGAGCCGTACACTCTGCCGTATGGACTGTCGAGTGAAAACCCTAACAGCTTCTTGAATTCTCTCTATTCTTCAAGTTCTTTCATACCAATTCCAATTCTAATCACAACATACATACAAAATCAACTATAATCCATCATCATGACTCCAAATCACATTAGTATCATGAGAAAAATAGGATCCCCACACAGCCACAAATCAAGGAAAACAAGAAAAGAAGTTGGAATCCTACCTTCAATTGATGTAGAAACTAGCTAGAATTAAGTTCTTGGTGGCGAAAGTGGATGAGGCTTGGAGTTTTGAGGAAGATGAAGTGAAAATTGGAGAAGGAAGAATGAGAAATGGCCAGCTAAAGAGGGAGCACGAAAATGAAGGAGTTAAAGGGAATAAATGAGGTTTTGTGAAGCATTGGTAGTTGGAAGCTTGTGTTTTGATTGGTTAGTGTTTATGTGGTGAGTGTTTGGCCACTTTCCCCCACTAATTGGCAGTAAATTGGCACCCTACATAAGGGGAGGAGTGGCTAAATCTTAGCCACTCTTGTTAGGGTGTTTTGGGGGGTAGTTCTACTGATTTGGTTCCCGCAATTTAAAATACCGAATTTTTTTAATTGATTTCCTTCAAACCAGCAAATCATTATTGAATAGTTTTGTAAGAATTCCTATGTATCTATCTTCATCTTCTCTAAACTTAATCCTTCTAATTAACACTTAATCAAATCCTAATTAATCTCTAACTAATCTTACTTATCCGATAAAATCGATTAATGACATAAATTAAATGTATTGTAATTCCAGGCATTATACTAAATAATTTCTCATAATTTCTTACATGACAACCTAAATTTCCCTTAGCTCTAATATTTATAATTCACTCCTAATTACTCTTATTTTTCTAATAAATTGATTAACAGTGCAAATCAGTCGCACTGTTCCTTTAGAATTGTTGCGTTTTTAATTTTTTCGTAAATCCTTTAATATTTTCTATCTGGTTTTCGTAACTAATGGCACTTCCGTAATTTTGAGCAAATCTAGGGGCATCCCATATCATTTCACATATGGATACCTCCATGGTTCAATCAGCCAAGATTTAGGTTTCTACGTTTTTGCTACGTGATTCTGCTTCGTTTAAAATTTTATTCTGCTGATTCTATTGATATAGGGACCTAAATGTCATTTTTAAAAAAGTTCAGGGGTAATTATGAAAAAGATCTTTAGGGTAAATATGTAATTACCAAAAATTTTGGGCAAAGTCGCAAATAATCGAAATTTGCCCACGGACGTATTCATTATTTCTTATTACGTTATATGGGGATGTTACAAAAGGCAGTTGCCATTTCCGCCTTTATTTCTTTTTCCATCGTGACTTTGCCGTCCCACTTATGCATCGTCCGTTTGACCCGGCTGCACCATATATCGCCATCCCTTTGTACATGGCTCATCCATTCCTACCTCCACCAGCAGCACCACCACCACCCGCGTCACCTCCTCAACAAGTCCCCTCCATCTCTCTCTCTAAGGAGGAGGACCCGTCCGAGGCCACCAGCTCATCCACTTCATCATCTTCTAGACCAGACAGTGGCTATGCCCTAGCCGATCTTAGACGGTGAATGGGCTCTCTCATCTAATCCATTTATGTGACTTCCATAGCATAGCAGTAGATGATGTGCAGAGTGGCCCTCTTTTGGCATTTTTGGGCCATAGGCTTAGCTTAGCAAGATATTTGGCACATGAAATGTCCCATAGGGACCAGATAGGGTTCTAGTTCATAGAGTTAGGCCAATTCATTTTGTTTTAGCGGCCTCATTATTGTACCCTGTGCTTATGATGCTCCATTTTGACAAACTCATGTATATGTATGTATGTATGTATATATATATATATATGACATAGTTTCTGTATTTTAGTCTATTCATGAATTTTCTTTTGTTATAACGCGAAACTTACCATTTATTATACGTCTAAATTAAATAAACAAATAAATGGCTAACTTCCTTATGAGTAAATAACATCGAATTAATACGAAATAAATTAGACACCTACATGTAATATCTTGTTGGGTAATATATTATGACTTAAGAATAATATATTGTCTGGTAGGTTGTTACAGTTACTACAGTTGAAGGGGAAAGAAAAAACAAAAACCAACATAAGATTAAAGACTTCGGCTCATTTTTGCACTCCTTTAGCGGCCCACCTTTAACATTTTTTATTAGCCCTTGTATATAAGATTTTATGTTGTGTTGCCTTTGTGAGTTGGTATTGTTTGGTTTTTATCAATGTACAATTATATACTAGAATAGATTACCTTTGTAAGTTGGTATTGTTTGATTCTATAATGTATATTTTCTCGCTGTACTTTGGCCTTTTATTGTGAAAAACTATAGTTAAGAAAATCGGGCTAGATCAGCCGGTCAGACCAGGAACTGGACTACTAGGCCGATTCGGTCATCTTCCTTGAACTGCCAGCCTCAAAAACTGGCGACAAGCCAGATAGAATCGAAAAAAACCATTGAACTAGTGTGAACCGGACCGGTTACACCGGTTTATCGGTTCGGTCAATTTGATTTCTTTTCTTTTCGTTATAAAACATTATCATTTAAAAAAAAAAAACAAAAACAAAATAAGCTTGCAAAACATCGTTTTGCAGCTTCAAAAGCAAAACCAAATCAGCAAAAATTAGAGTTGGTATTGTTTTATTCTATAATGTATATTTTCTCGCTGTACTCTAGCATTTTGTTGTGAAAAGCTAGAGGCAAAATACTATTACTATGTGAATTGAATTTGCTAGCATAATTATTGATGCCCTATGCCATTAATATAGTGGGCACCATCACTTAAATCTATATGTTTCAGTGTTTGCGATTATTATATGGTGACATGCATACCATTTTATTTTTTGGTCAAAGTTACCGTGGATGCTTTATTTTGCTAATATGGGCGTTGAGGCAGGGCAGAGACACTAAGCAAAAAGATGGGTAAAGGGGAAAAAATGTAACGGACTCCAAAACAAAAAAAAAATATTATTGCATTCAAAAAAATTAATAGGTTGGCGAATATCTAGACCGTGGCCTGCAAAAGAATTGGGCTAGGCTAGCATTTTGCTAGTCCAAAATTAACTTAACCCAATCAAACTCGACTTGAAAATGGCTTGGCTTGAGGCGTTTTGTCAGTTCTAGTTATCAAGATAACTTATTGGATAATAATAAAATAGACAATAAGCCTACAAATAACAAAAAGATAAAGATAAATCTACAACCAAGGATAAAATAGACAAACTAAATCTAAATCCTAAAAAGATAAATATCTAATCCTAACTAACATCCTATTATCATTGCTTTGTCGCAACTCCTTCAAACTAGATGTCGAATGCAAAGGGTTGTTTGGATCATGGCGGCACTAGAAATGAATAGTGAGGCCAAATCATAGTGAAGGTGAATAAATTGATCTTGATTAAAAGACATTTTGCAAACAAAAACACAATCATCATAGATGGTCTTGGAACACCATATGTACATGTGAAAAGCATATTAGAGTATCAACCAAATCTTTTGAAAAAATTTTACATCAATGGTCAGATAGTGGGGGTCTTCCATAAGATATCTTGTGAGCCACGCTCAAACAAGATGATGATAGATGTAAGGTCCCCGATTTCCGAATTTCGACCTCATCAGTAAAATGTTTAAATTTCCGACTTCATCTCCAAGGCTCAACTGGACTAGCTAGGATTTTCCGATTTCCAACCTCATGTACGTAATACACGATTTTCGACCTTAGGCTCGAGTTAGACACGAAATCTGACATTCGAGTTGAACTCAACCAGAAATGAACGCAAGATCAAATCTCTGAATTGGTCTCCAAGTTTGACCCAAAATTTACACGAGTTCCGATCTATGAGTTGATTCCTAAGAGCCTTTCATTTCTATTGATGTTCCTGAGTTTGCCTATACTTCTGAGATTAAATTTGGAGTTCCGAGATTCTATAAGTTCCAATTTCCTGGTAAATAAGATTAATATTTTGATTCCTGATCTCCGGTGTTATGCTTAGAATCGATTCAAGTTTACATAATGTTCCCGCTTTCCGGGTTTAAGTGTCTTGGTTTCACATTCTTGCCCTCGACTTTCGATTTTAAGGTGATTGGGTGCGGTATGATTTCCAACATCCGACTTTGCTGTGAATAAACTAGACAATATTTTCGAGTTCCAATTTCATCTCCAAGTTTCGTGTAAATGTGCACAAGTTCCGACTTTAAGTAGAGTACGAGTTCCAATGTCATTTTTAGATACAATGGAAGCGAGTTCCACTTTTTAGGCGACGTGGAAAGTAATTTTGTCACAAAAGAGAGCGACATGGCTGAACTTAACCCACAAAATTTCAACCAATCAAAACTCTCAAAGCCAACTACCACCTCAAGGCTCAAGCTTATATAATTCATTTCTTTCTCTCCTTCAGCCCATTTCTATGCTGCCTTCTCCCTTGTTTAGCTGTCTTCTTCTCTTCTTCACTCACCCAACTCCAACCAACCTTCAAGTTCAACCAAGTTCTATTGATTCAAACTCCAAACTCAAGCTTAATCACATAACAGGAGGTAGAGGTTCAATTTAGTTCTTGTTATTTTGATTGTAGATAGTTGCTTTTGAATTTATTTCTTTACTTCTTGATGTAATTAGTGAATGAAAATGATAATCTTTGGTTGTTTTTTGATTAAGGAATAGGAAAGGGTGAGGAGAGGAAAACCAATTTCCTTCGGCAGAGTGTACAACTCTGCCTATAGGCGATTAAATCCAATGAGACTATTTTTCTATGAAGCTAGACATTCAGAGCTTTCCACACATATATCATATAAGGCAATTGGATTAGTATTGAGAGAGATATGAATTTTTGAAGTTTAACCTAGGAAGCAGGACCTTCATCTGGACAGTGTGACTTGAGAAGGGTGTAACTCACCCTACACAACTCCAAATTGAGTGAAACTAACTTTGTTAGAAAGCTTACACATAGGAGAACATCCTGCAAAGAAATTTCGAGTTTGTTACTATCTCATTTGTTCCCAGTGATTCGAAGAATTTGCCCTATGTCTAAACCAGGCCAAAATAGGACAGATCAGGAAGGTCAAATTTCGAGGCTTACAACTCGAGCCCTACTAAGTCAAATGGAACAGAACTTTTTGTAAATGAAAGATTGTCCTGTTAGCTTTAATATTAGAACAATTTTGTATGATTTGAGCTAGTTTTCGATTTTTAGTAGATTTTTATTTTTAGGTGTGCAATTCTGGCCAGCCCCAGGGCAGGCTAGGATAAAACCTAAATAACTTGAGTTATGGTTATCAAAATTAGATAGGGCTAAAAAGGTTAGAAAATAGACACATAACACTTTAACATATCCAAATTGAGGTCCAGATGAGTTAAGTAGAGATTATGGCCTGATTTACAAAAATCGGGTTGAATGATTGAGCTGAGGTAGCACCTTTGTCTTGATATAACTAATGTTTCTATAAAGTTAATGATGCATTATGAATGGAATGATATGATTTCTTTGATAAGTTGATATGCTGAGTACTGGCACTATTCATGAGGAAGCGGACACGTTCCGTTATGCAGCCGGAATTTCGGTAAAGTATATGCATGAGTTATGATATACATGTAGATACATGTGCATTTTCAAGAAAGTTATGAAAGTCATGTTATGATGAACCTAAAGATTATGTTATGATAAAAGTTCCATGATACTTGGGCTAGCCTCGAATAAAGTTAAGGGGAATAGATCAGTCATGAGGTCGTGAAAGTAAACCCATTCTGTATAGGAACGAGCTCGATCCTAAAAAGCAGACTATTACCCAGGAGTCTAAAATGGCCAAGAACTCCCAAGGGACCAAGTAATGGAAAAGTTTATGAAGGAAGGAAAAGTTTATGAAGCATAAACTCTGCATGATTGCATTAAGTGCATGATTACATTGAGCAGTCATCACAAGTTGTTTACAGTTTGTCCGTTATATTTACTTACTGCCATATGTGCATTTATTTTGCTTATTATCCTATGTATTACCGTTAGTAGCTTACTCTGCTTCTTATGCTGTCTTAAGTAAAACTGAACCTTGTCTCAGACCAGACGTTTTCTTAAACTTATTAATTATGAACAGTCAGTTTGATCCCATATTTTTATCATTAAATAAAAATCGAGGCAATTGAGAATGAATGTGACGTCAGCTAAATACCGTATGAGATCCCTACTGAGAATTTCATTAAATTCTCACCTCGTTTTGCATTTCCGCATCATTCTCAGACACTGGTGATGGACTCGACGGCCACTCTGTTTATTGAGCCCCTGACCTGCAGCTCCCCCAGGACCCCAAGTTGCACTCACTGTGCTTAGCTGGTTCCTGTTATTTCCGGCCCTACTTTTTAGCAGCAAAAATTTAGCTGTGCCTTTAGTTCACTCTGCTTTTGAAGCATATATATAAACTAAAGTGTTGGCTTCCAACTTATATATGTAAATATACAACTGATGCTATATTACACGTCATTATTCTTTTCTGTGGTACTTTTATTAAATTCCATTACGTTCTAAATTATTAACAGCGCTCCGTTTCTTCTGTTACAAAAAAAAAAAAGAAAAAAAGAAGTGACATGGAAAAGGAAACATAAGCAGAGTATTAACGCGGTAACACGATCTACTTAATTTCATGCTATGACTTAAGCATAACATTAAATTAGTAGGGTGTTACATTTTTGATATTAGAGCAGTTCGTCCTAGCTAAGGCCTGAGGATTGGGCTAACTATGCTTCGCGCATATTCTATATTTTTAGCTGACAACATGCACTAGATCTTGCCTGTATGGTTGAGACATAGGTGTGCATGTGTAAGAAGTGCCTGACCGTATGAGCTGTTATTTACTAGCATATTAAACTTAGTGTTGAGCCTGATCAACTCAATAACTTTTGTTTTGTATGCTCAGAACTTAATGGCTCCCGGAAGGCGAGGTAGACCACGCGCAGAACCTGCTCAAGAGGACCCCGCTAACCTTATGGACACAGTACGAGAAATGGCTCATGCGATGCGGGAACAGGCCACAGCAGCTCACCAGATGATGGATCAACTAGGTAGGTGACTTGCTGCAAGCTGTGAAGGAAACCCTTATGGCCCAGGAGCTGATCTGGACTATCTTAAGTTCGCTGAGTTCAGGAAGGCGAATCTGCCCAGCTTCCGAGGAGCGTATGACCCTGATAAAGCAGATGAATGGATCAAAGCCATGGAGAAGATTTTCTCTATCCTAGATTGCTCAGATCATCAGAAGGTGACCTTCGCCACCTATATGCTCGAAGCAGATGCGGAGTTCTGGTGGAACAGGGTATGAAGATTATACGAAGAGTCTCAGGCAGCAGTCACTTGGATGGTGTTTAGAGACGTCTTCTACCAAAAGTACTTCCCTGCCTCTATTCGAAACGCTAAAGAACTTGAATTTATGCAGCTGCGTCAAGGAAATCGGACAGTATCCGAATATATTGCCAGATTTGAAGAACTATGCAAATTTTCTACAATTTATCAGAGGAACCCAGATGAAGCCTGGAAGTGCGTCAAGTTCGAAGGAGGGTTACGAAAAGACATTCTTACCACAATAAGGCCAATGGAGATTAAAGATTTTCCTACGTTGGTAAATAAATGCCGACTTGTGGAAGATTGCAACTCGAAACTAGTGGCAGCCGGGGCATCTGGTGGTGGTTTCAAGAAGGGGTTAGCACCGCAGGGCCCCAGATTTAAGCCCAACTTTCAATAACAGAGAAGATTTCAACCGGTGGGCAACAAAGGTAAGCAGCCTCAAAGGCCTCTTTCGAATCCAACTTGCATGAAGTACGATAGGAATCACGGTGATCGACCGTGTTTGGCAGGCTAGAATGTCTGCTATGGGTGTGGCAAGCCAGGCCACAAAATTTATGAGTGTCCAACCAGAAATTCACCACAGTCGTCTCGACTACAACGTCAAGGACGGATTTTTACGATGGATGCAGAGGAAGCTGATAAGTCTGAGGGACTCATTCAAGGTACCTGTGAAGTGAACGGTGAGACTCTAACTGTACTTTATGATTCGGGTGCTTCACATTCGTTTATTTCTCATGACTGTGTGACTGTTTTGCAATTACCAGTTTCTGAATTGCCTTATGATCTACTGGTTTCTACTCCTACCAATGAACCTGTTAAAACTAGTCAAATTTGCATCAATGTTCCTCTTCAAATTAAGGGTAGAACCTTTGCAGCCAATTTGATTTGCCTCCTCTCTCTAGACTTGATATAATTCTGTGCATGGATTGGCTTTCTGTCAATCGAGTCATGCTCAATTGCTCTAATAAGACGGTGGTTTTCCCCTCTGTCTCATCTTCTGAATCCCAAGCCTCAACACTCTTCTATCTGAACTCTTTATTAGTAAACTATAGTGGGTCGAAGAGTCAAGGATACATCCTCTTGTCAGCTAACGTGGTGGAAGTTGAACAAAAACTAGAGGAGATCCCGATTGTTAAGGAATATCCTGATGTTTTTCCAAAAGATATTCCTAAACTCCCTCCTGAGAAAGAGATTGAGTTCACCATCCAATTGGTTCCAGGCGCGGGACCAATATCTATAGCTCCGTATCGAATGTCACATTTGGAGCTGACAAAACTAAAGAGACAGATCGAAGAGCTTTTGGAAAAAGGATTCGTATGGCCAAGTGCATCGCCATAGGGAGCTCCAGTCTTGTTGGTCAAAAAGAAGGATGGGAGCATGCGCCTATGTGTAGATTATAGGCAGCTAAATAAAGTGATGATTAAGAATAAATATCCACTGCCAAGGATTGATGATCTCATGGACCAACTACAAGGTGCAACGGTATTTTCCAGGATCGATTTGCCCTCCGGATATCATCAAATTCGAGTTCGGGAACAAGATATCCCTAAGACAGCCTTTCGAACTCATTATGGGCACTACGAGTACACCGTGATGTCGTTCGAGTTGACCAATGCACCAGCAGTATTCATGGATTACATGAATCGAATATTCCGCCCATATTTGGACAAGTTTATAGTGGTGTTCATCAACGACATACTTGTCTACTTGAAAACGGAGCAAGAGCATGCGGAACACTTGCGGCTGGTTCTGCAAATTTTAAGAGAAAAGAAACTCTATGCTAAGTTATCCATATGTGAATTTTGGATGAAAGAGGTGAAATTCCTCGGCCATGTAGTGTCCTATGGAGGAATCTCCGTAGACCCCGGCAAAGTAGAAGCAGTTCTGAATTGGGAAAGGCCAACCATAGTCACTGAAGTCAGGAGTTTTCTGGGCTTATCTGGATATTACAGATGATTCGTTAAGGATTTTTCTCGAATAGCTTTGCCTTTGACCAAGCTAACTTGGAAGAATGTTCCATTTGAATGGACGCCGGAGTGCGAACAGAGTTTTCAAGATTTGAAGAGAAGGTTGACTACGACACCAGTGTTAGCCTTACCAGACTCTCGTGGACCATTTGAGGTCTATTGTGATGCGTCCAAACAAGGATTAGGGTGCGTGTTGATGCAAACCGGAAACGTAGTCGTTTATGCCTCCTGGCAATTAAAGCTCTATAAAAGGAACTATCCTACTCACGATCTCAAATTAGCTACAGTAGTATTTGCCTTAAAGATATGGAGACATCACCTGTATAGTGTAAGGTTCGAGGTCTTTTCTGATCATAAGAGTTTGAAATACCTCTTTGATCAGAAGGAGCTAAATATGAGGTAACGAAGGTGGATGGAACTTCTTAAGGACTATGAATTTGAATTGAAGTACCACTCAGGCAAGGCAAATGTTGTGGCAGATGCTTTGAGTAGGAAATCTCTAACTATAGCCTGGATGATGATTAAGGAGATGGAACTTATTGAGAGCTTCCGAAATCCTAATTTGGGAATCCTTATGACTCCTAAGACCCTTCAGCTACATCAAATTAAGATAGCCAGTAGCTTTAAGGAGCAGATTCGGCAAGCACAGCAGCAGGATGCTAATTTTCAACATACACTTCATCTTGTGCAATTAGGGAAACTAACGAATTTTGCCCAAGATAAAGAGGGCATATGGCGGTGTCACGACAGGGTGTGTGTGCCCGAGGGAAATGATCTTCGAAGAAAAATCTTGGAAGAAGCACATAAGGGTGAATTCACCGTACATCCTGGCATTACTAAAATGTATCAAGATCTTAAGAAGATGTTTTGGTGGCCAGGCAGACGTGGCAAGCTTCATGAGCAAGTGCTAGACCTGTCAGAAAGTGAAAGCGGAACATCAAAAACCCTCCGGAATGTTGCAGCCCTTGGAAATCCCTGAGTGGAAGTGGGAGAGTATCTCCATGGATTTTGTAATAGGATTACCAAAACCGCCAATAGGATATGATGCCATATGGGTCATTGTGGATAGATTGACCAAGTCTGCTCACTTTTTATCAATTCGAGCAAATTATCCGTTGGCAAAGTTAGCTCAACTGTATATTCAAGAAATTATCAGGCTACATGGGACCCCTTCAACCATTGTCTCTGATTGAGACCCAAGATTCACTTCACAGTTTTGGGGAGCCTTACAAAAGGCGTTTGGTGCTAAATTATGCCTAAGCACTGCATATCATCCGCAAACGGATGATCAGACAGAAAGGACAATTCAAACTTTAGAAGACATGCTGCGAGCCTACACATTAGAGCAACGCGAGAATTGGGATCGATACTTACTGCTAGCCGAATTTGCATACAACAATAGCTATCACGTTAGCATCGACATGGCTCCTTATGAAGCATTGTGTGGACGGAAGTGCCAATCTCCCCTGTGTTGGTATGAAACAGGAGAATCAACTCTATTGGGGCCTGATTTAGTTGAGCAGACCACTGAGCAGATCAAGAAAATACGGAGTAAGATGCTTATTGCTCAAAGCCGTCAAAAGAGTTACGCGGATACCATGAGAAAAACTCTAGACTTCCAAGAAGGAGACCACATATTTTTTAAGGTTACACCTACAACAAGGATAGGTAGAGCCATTAAGGTCAAGAAGTTAAATCCTCGCTTTATTGGTCCTTTCCAAATCTTAAAGCGAATCGGATCAATTGCATATCGAATCGCTTTACCTCCACATTTATCAAACCTTCATGAAGTTTTCCATGTTTCCCAACTCAGGAAGTATCACCCTGACCCTACACACCTTCTAGAACCTGAATCAATACAGTTAGAGAAGGACCTGACTTTCCATGTACAGCTAGCACGGATTGTAAACAAAAGCAGCAGACAACTTTGAAACAAAACCGTGCAGCTAGTAAAGGTAGCATAGGGAAAGGAAACTGCTGAAGACTACACTTGGGAACTGGAATCAAACATGAGGAGGGAGTATCCTAAACTATTCTCAGGTACTAAATTTTGACAAAATTTTTTTAAGGAGGATAGTAATGTAACGTCCCCGATTTCTGATTTCCAACCTCATCAGTAAAATGTTTAAATTTCCGACTTCATCTCCAAGACTCAACTGGACTAGCTAGAATTTTTCGATTTCTGACCTCATGTACGTAATACACGATTTTCGACCTTAGGCTCGAGTTAGACATGAAATCCGACATCCGAGTTGAGCTTAACCAGAATTGAATGCAAGATCAGATCTCTGAATTGGTCTCCAAGTTCGACCCAAAATTTACACGAGTTCCGATCTATGAGTTGATTCCTAAGAGCCTTTCATTTCTATTGATGTTTCTGAGTTTGCCTATACTTCCGAGATTAAATTTGGAGTTCCGAGATTCTATAAGTTCCGATTTCCTGGTAAATAAGATTAATGTTTTGATTCCCAATCTCCGGTGTTATGCTTAGAATCGATTCAATTTTACATAATGTTCCCGACTTCCGGGTTTAAGTGTCTTAGTTTCATATTCTTGTCCTCGACTTTCAATTTTAAGGTGATTGGGTGCGGTATGATTTCCGACATCCGACTTTGCTGTGAATAAACTAGACAATATTTTCGAGTTCCGATTTCATCTCCAAGTTTCGTGTAAATGTGCACGAGTTCCAACTTTAAGTAGAGTACGAGTTCCAATGTCATTTTTAGATACAACGGAAGCGAGTTCCACTTTTTAGGCGACGTGAAAAGCAATTTTGTCACAAAAGAGGACGACATGGCTGAACTTTACCCACAAAATTTCAACCAATCAAAACTCTCAAAGCCAACTACCACTTCAAGGCTCAAGCTTATATAATTCATTTCTTTCTCTCCTTCAGCCCATTTCTACGCTGCCTTCTCCCTTGTTCAGCTCTCTTTTTCTCTTCTTCACTCACCCAACTCCAACCAACCTTCAAGTTCAACCAAGTTCTATTGATTCAAACTCCAAACTCAAGCTTAATCACATAACAAGAGGTAGAGGATCAATTTAGTTC
Source organism: Pterocarpus macrocarpus (assembly GCA_031439585.1). Classification (NCBI taxonomy): domain Eukaryota; kingdom Viridiplantae; phylum Streptophyta; class Magnoliopsida; order Fabales; family Fabaceae; genus Pterocarpus; species Pterocarpus macrocarpus. The sequence goes on from CM062521.1 coordinate 31,733,309, forward strand.
TTATTATTCTGATTACAGATGGTTGCTTTTGAGTTTATTTCCTTACTTCTTGATGTAATTAGTGAATGAAAATGATAATCTTTGGCTATTTTTTGATTAAGGAATAGGAAAGGATGAGGAGAGGAAAACCAATTTCCATTGACAGTCCACCTATAGCCTGTTAAATCCGATGAAACTATACATTCAGAGCTTTCCACACATATATCATATAAGGCCATTGGATTAGTATTGAGAGAGATATGAATTTTTGAAGTTTAACCTAGGAAGCAGGACCTTCATCCGGATAGTGTGACTTGAGAAGGGTGTAACTCACCCTACACAACTCCAAATTGAGTGAAACTAACTTTGTTAGAAAGCTTACACATAGGAGAACATCCTACAAAGAAATTTCAGGTTTGTTACTATCTCATTTGTTCCCAGTGATTCGAAGAATTTGCCCTATGTCTAAACCAGGCCAAAATAGGGCAGATCAGGAAGGTCAAATTTCGAGGCTTATAACTCGAGCCCTACGAAGTCAAATGGAATGGAACTTTTTGTAAATGAAAGATTGTCCTGTTAGCTTTAATATGAGAACAATTTTGTATGTTTTGAGCCAGTTTTGATTTTTAGTAGATTTTTACTTTTAGGTGTGTAATTCTAGCCAGCCCTAGGGCAGGCCGGGATAAAACCTAAATAACTTGAGTTATGGTTATCAAAATTAGATGGGGCCAAAGAGGTTAGAAAATAGACACATAAAAATTTAACATGTCCAAAATTGAGGTCCAGATGAGTTAAGTAGAGATTATGGCCTGATTTACAATAACCGAGTTGAATGATTGAGCTGAGGCAGCATCTTTGTCTTGATATAACTAATGTTTCTATGAAGTTAATGATGCATTATGAATGGAATGATATGATTTCTTTGATAAGTTGATATGTTGAGTACTGGCACTATTCATGAGGAAGTGGACACGTTCCGTTATGCAGCCGGAATTTCAGTAAAGTATATGCATGAGTTATGATATACATGTAGATACATGTGCATTTTCAAGAAAGTTATGAAAGTTATGTTATGATGAACCTAAAGATTATGTTATGATGAAAGTTCTATGATACTTGGGCCAAGCCCGGAATAAAGTTAAGGGGAATAGATCGGTGGGGAGGTCGGGGAAAGCAAACCCAGCATTCCTATATAGGAACGAACTCGATCCTGAAAAGCAGACTATTACCCAGGAGTCTAAAATGGCCAAGAACTCCCAGGGAACCAAGTAATGGAAAAGTTTATGAAGGAAGGAAAAGTTTATGAAGCATAAGTTCTGCATGATTATGATTACATTGAGCAGTCATCACAAGTTGTTTACAGTTTATCCGTTATATTTACTTACTACTGTATGTGCATTTATTCTACTTATTATCCAGTGTATTACCGTTAGTAGCTTACTCTGCTTCTTATGCTGTCTTAAGTAAAACTGAACCTTATCTCGGACCAGACATTTTCTTAAACTTATTAAATATGGACAGTCAGTTTGATCCCATGTTTTTATAATTAAATAAAAATCAAAGCAACTGAGAATGAATGTGACGTCAGCTAAATACCGTATGCGAGCCCTACTGAGAATTTCTTTAAATTCTAACCTTGTTTTGCATTTCCGCATCATTCTCAGACACTGGTGATGGACTCGTGACCACTCTATTTATTGAGCTCCACGACTTGCAGCTCCCCCAGGACCCCGAGTTGCACTCGCTGTGCTTAGCTGGTTCCGCCATTTTCGGCCCTACTTTTTAGCAGTAGAAATTTAGTTGTGCCTTTAGTTTACTCTGCTTTTGAAACATATATATAAACTAAAGCGTTGGCTTCCGACTTATATATGTAAATATACAACTGATACTATATTACACGTCATTATTCTTTTCTGTGGTACTTTTATTAAATTCCATTATGTTCTAAATTATTAACAGCGCTCCTTTTCTTCTATTACAAAAAAGAAAAAAGAAAAAAAGAAGTGATACAGAAAAGGAAATGTAAGCAGAGTATTAACACGGTAACACGATCTACTTAATTTCATACTATGACTTAAGCATAACATTAAATTAGTAGGGTGTTACAATAGATGTGCCAGTGACAAATGTCAAGGGTGAGATGATCAAACCTTTAGCCAAGTGACATACATGTCCGAGGGGAGGGATCACTGGGAGAGGCACTAGAGTTACTTCAATAAAGCCACCAAGGTGAAGAGGTGTTGGAGTTTCTCCATTGAAAAAGAGGTGTTAGGTTTGGCATTAGCCATAAAAATGCTCTATACCATAAAGACATTTTGAATAAAAGGCTTACTAAACTCAAGTATGAGTCATACCAGGAAATTTATTATATAGTTAAAGCGGTTATAAGAATAACTTATTGGATAAAAATAAAATAGAAGATAAACTTACAAATAATAAAAAGATAAAGATAAGCCTACAATTAAGGATAAAATAGAATAAACTGAATTTAAATCCTAACAAAGTAATTATCTAATCCTAACTAACATCCTCTTATTGTAACGTCCGAAAAATTTTATTATTTTTAACCAAGTTGTTCAGTTTTTATCGAATGATTGAGATTAATTAGAATTTGATTAAGTATTTAGTTAAAGCCAATTAAGTATCATTTAGAGAGATTAGATGAAAGGAAATTAGATTAGAAACATAGGAAACTTCATAGAATTTTTCCAAAACCGATTTACCGATTTAAAAGAAAACGGCAAGATTTCGGTATTTTAAACTATCAGAACCGAACCAATAGAAATTATACTATGAAAACCCTAGGATGGATGGCCAAGATTCAGCCAACACACCCTTACAAATGGCGCCACTTCAGCCCTTCATATGGGCAGCCAAGCCAAGTTTGAATGAAGGATGAGGTCCACCAATCATGAGCTAGCTTCCTTCATAAGTTTTGCAATATTTTTTTTTCCTTCTCCCTTAGAATTTCGACCATATACTGCTGACTTCTTCTCCATCTTTCTTCTTCCTCATCTCATCTCATTTCATGTTCGCTTCCATCAAACCTTCAAGCTTCCACAAAAGCTCTTCAATCCAAGACACAAAGCTAGCAAGATTACACCTAGGAGATGTAGGAATCTCAACTTCTCTTCTTATTTTCTTGAATTAGGACTGATTAGGGCTCCACTTTCTTTCATGATTCTGATGTTACCTTTAGTAGAGATGATGAGTTAGGGTTGATTTTGTATGTATGATATGATTTGGATTGAAGTTGAAATGGAAGAACTTGAAGATAGAAAGAAGCAAGGAGATGTTAGGTGAAAAACCCTACGGCATCCGTATGTTCGTCTTGTACGGACAAAAATCTAGCCATAAAAAATTTATGGATATATTTTTAAATAAAACTAGACATTTAGGGCTTTCCAACCATATAAAATATAAGGCCATTGGATTAGTATTGAGTGAGTTATGAATTTTTGAAGTTTAGCCTAAAATTCTGGGCCCTTTTCTGGGCAGTATGAGTTGAGAAGGGTGTAACTCACCCTAAAAAACTCCAAATTGAGTGCCACCAGCCCTATTTGAAAGCTAACATGTAGATGAACATTCCATAAAAATTTTAGAGTTAATTCATCTCCAATTGTTCCCAGTAAATCGATGAAGTTGCCTTAAGTCCAAGCTAGACTAGAACAGGGCAGTCTAGAAGGCTCTATTTACGGGGCTTATATCTCAAGTTATACTTATGAAAATGAGGTGCAACTTATTTCAAATAAAAATTTTTCTGTTTTCTTTAATTTGATATAAGATTTGTATGATTTGACCAAGGTTTCTATTTTTAGTGAATTTTTACTTTTAAGGGTGCAATTCTAGCCAATAGTATAACAGACTGGAGTAAAATTCAAATAACTTGAGCTACACAAACCAAAATGAGATGGGACGAAAAGGTTTGGAAACTAGACACATAGAACTATAGTACCAAAATTTAGGGCTAAATGAGTTGAATAGGAATAATGGTGAATTTCACAAAAATCGGGCAGAATTGAGTATCATGGGCAAAGAACCTTATTAATGTTAGTACACTACATATTTGGTATTATTGTTATAGATTTGCTACTCTATGTTTATTCTATAGCTTGATTGATTTTTCTGGTAGCCTGGCACTATTCATGGGGAAACAGACTCGATTCGTTATGCTGCCGAAAATTCAGCAAAAGCTATACATAATATATGATATTCTTGTACATGCATGCAATATTCAAATTAAGTATCCATTATTATGAGACTTACAAGAATGTTTGAAGATAAGTGTACTGAAATGCATATGAACATTGTATGATGAGATGATCATGATCCTCTTTATGAAAGTTGCACATTTACATGCAAATAAAGAAAATATATGATTATATAAGATTGTGTCCCTTCACCTGGATACAATTATTTGGATCTCTCCTTGTGAAGGCAGTTAAAGCTATGAGATCCCTCTACCTTGGAGGCACATGGCCAAAATGAGATCCCTCCAAGACTAGAGGCACGTGAATCCCCTTGTAGGTTAGTTCTGTGTGATGACGGTTACGAGTTGAGCTCACCTCTAGGTCAGACTACCCAAGGGCAGTAAAGATTAAAGATAAAGATATATGCATATAGACACCCTAGGGATGGCGATACGTAACGCCTAGGCATGTCAAGTAGCATGAATTCATGATGAGCCATTACATATGCACAATCTGCTATTGTTATTATTACGAAATCACTCACAATCTGCCATGCTTATACTTTAATTCTTGCTCTATTTATCAAGTGTATGACTACAATGAACTCTGCTTCGGACAATATAGTTTCAAACTATAAAACTGAATATATTTATATAACATGCTCACCTTTTCATAATAAACCGAAGCAGCTGGAGATAATAACGATGACATGACATGTAATTTCTTAGAGAATCCTACTGAGAATTTATAATTCTCAGTCCTATGTATATTTCCGTGTTATCTCCAGATAACTCAGGACATACAGAAGGCGGCCACCAAGAGTTAACTAGAAATATTGAGAACGGCCGAAGAGTGCTATCATACAAGGTCCGTTAAAGCAATGGTAACAACTCTCGAGTGTAGTACTCTGACTTAAGCATAGTACTATGCTTGGGAGGATGTTACAGTTATCCTTGCTTTGTCACAAATATCATAATTGATAGGCATAAGGCACAAGTGTCTTGTTACAAAGCAATGCCCAAGACCTAAATAAAGGAAGAAATGAAAAGCCAATGCATCATAAGCATAGTTAGTGAGAGATATAGGTGCATTTGTGAAAAGAGGGGGGGAAAAAAGAGCTAACCATAGAGAGAGAGAGAGAGGAAAGGAAGATAAAGAAAGAGAGGGGGATGAAAAAAAAATGAAAGAAAATTTAGAGATTGACAAAGAGTTAAAAGGACCCTCACCATTTCCATTTTTACAAGGATTCAAAGGTAGGAAATTAATTATTTTCAAATAAAACCATGACAACATTCTATTATTATAAAATTACTCACTTTTATATGTTTATTATTTTTAAGTTAATATGCACTCTATGAATTTATTATTTATTCTATGTTGATTATATTTATGCATTATGCCAAGGTTATTCTATTACATGAATTCTATTTATTTAAGAATGCATTATGTTAATGCATCATGGTAAGAAAGTTATTTAAAAAGAAGATATTTAAGACTTGTAGCTAAATGCAAAGAAGACATAGGGATAGATGTAAGATTTTTTTATATTACTTGCTTTGGTTAATGTGGCATAATAGTCTTATTTTGTTGTCATGATATTTTGAGTAATACCAGAGGAAGGAAATTCCCTAGGAAGGTTTTTGACGATGTATGGGGCAAGTAGACTAAGGAACGATGAAACCAAAGCAAAAATATTATAATGCATACAGTATTGGTTTATTACATTGCATGTAAAGTTGCATTGGCAAGGTCCATTTTTATTAGTCATGACATTCTATTTTTATTACTCATGACATTATGTCTAGACATTTGATGGTAAGAAGCTTTTGAATATGACATCATAGCCGTGCGGTTTATAACACCCGTTCATTATAAAACTAATGACACAAATTACATTGGAAGTCTAAGGTTGAACATTAACCTACATAAATACATCAAAGTATTACTGGCCATAGATTAAGCATTTCTAAGCAAGTTTAATACAACTCCATATGTTCTTATCAGTTGAAGGAATCTACCTTCCTCTATGATGTTACTTCACTAATTTGAAACCACCGGAAATAAAGTGAAAATGAAAATTCTCAGTAGAAAATGAATAATTCTAAAATATTTGAACTATGGTGATTCTAGCTATGTCTTAGCACAAGAAATTGCATAGATATCACGTCATATTCAGAATCTCATACAATCACATAGCAAGGCATAATATCACAGGTAATAAAAATATATCATTCTAATGCAACTTTACATGTAACATTATAAGCTAGTATTATAATATATTTGCTTTAGTTTTACTATTCCTTTGTTCTGCTTGTCTCACACTTAGTCAAAGGCCTTCTCCTAGAGAATTTCCTTTCTCTAGTGTTGTTCATAACATTGTGACAATAAAATAAGACCATCACACCACACTAACCAAGGCAAGTATCATTAAAGGATCTTACATCTATTTCTTTGCCTTCTTTGTGTTTAGTTGCAAGTCTTAAATATCCTATCTTTAATTCATATGTTTGCCATCATGCATAAATCTCAACATATATAACAATGCATAATCCAAAGAAATTTATTCTTTGATATCAACTCCTTAAAGAAATTACACGTAATTGATATCTTATTAGAATAATAAATTATGAGAGAAGATCAGTTCAAAATAATTTTTAAGTAGTATAAAGGAATAACAAATAGAGTAACTTGCAATAAATAATAAGTAATGTAAATATAATGGAAAAATAGATAAAATAAATTGCACTAATAAATAATAATGAGTAACTTTAGTATAATGTAACTATAAATGGAGTGACTTTCAATAAATAATAAGCAACATAAATATAAAGGAACAATTAATAAACTACAATAATAAATAACAATAAGTAACTTTAATATAAAAGAGTAATAAATAAAATTGATAATAGTTTAATAAAAATAAACAAATAAATATAGCCATGATTTTCTTTTCCAAATAACTTCATTTTTTACCTTAAAATTCTTGTAAAGAAGAAATAGTAGATGATTGTTAAGTCATTCTACCCTTTTCCTTTTATTTTCCTCGCTTTTCTCTTGTTTTACGTTGATACTCTCCATTTTCACACATTTACTCTCTTTGTGATTGTGTAACAATGAAAAGCCCTCGCTCTTATATATTTATAATGTGCCAAGGAGTTTTCCATTAAGTCTTCTAACCAATAAGCTTCCAAGTCACAAAAGTTAGGTTAGTTCATTTTTTTTCAAGTGGTGTCTTTGGTGCAACGCACCAGCAAGTTACACTATGCAATTTGTCAATCTAATGGGTGAGATTTGATGATATATTAGTACACCAATTATCTATAGTATATTATAATAATTTCTAAAATTTATTTATATGATTCAAAATTAAATAAAATTTTATCTGTATGATGTTGAAATTAAACAAAAGTTTTGTGGGATATTTCAGGGTCACATAGATAAATTTTAATTACATTTAAAATACCTGTGATGCATCATAGTAAATTCGATATTTCATAACCTGGATTCAACAAAAACCCAAAGAAATACATCCAGAAATCCATAAACGAAGAAATTAATATTACATATAATTAAGTACTAGTATTTAATACTACAACATCCCAAAACATAAAAACCAGTATCTAAAAAATACCAACACTAAGTAGCATATGAATCAAACTACAATCAACAAGAAATGGATGTGAAAAGTTCATTCAAACTCTTCTCCCTCATCACTTGATCCCTCATCCTCAACTTGGTCTGCAATGGTGAGCTACAAATTGTAACATCCCCATTTTTGTAAACAAAACATAATGGAAACTTTGAATTATTTCCCTTAAACGGTGTGAAAATTTCTCAAGCAACGCTATGCCATGACGATCCTCACATGTGGAATTATAAGGTAGTATAACACTGCCGTTGAAAATATGGCACTGCCATATGTTAAAAATTAAGAAATAACAAAAGTGCCTCTATAAACTTTTGTTAATTGCAGTGATACCCAGGATTTTTAGAAATTATATTTTGACCCTAAAGACTTATTCCCACAATAACCCTAAAGCTTTTCATAAAATGACCTTCATGCCCCCATATCTGTAGAATTAGCAGAATGGGATTTTAAACAGAGCAGAATCGCGTGGTGAAACCGTAGAAGTTTAAAGCTCTGTCGATTGGGCCATGGAAGCGATCAGTGTGAAATGACGTGGGGTGCCCCTAGACTTTCTTAGAATTACAGAAATGCCATTAACTATGGAAAACAGAAAACAGAAAAGTTCTAAATTTGCAAAATGTTTAAATTATAACATTAATCGATTTATTCGATTTTATCGCATAAGTGAGATTAATTAGAAATCAATTAAGCATTTAATTAAAGCCAATTTGGCATTAATTAGAGAGTTAGGATTAGAAACAATTAGAATAGAAACATAGAAAAACTCACAAAATTCTTCAAAATCGTTTTGCCGATTTAAAGAAAATCGGTAAAGATTCGATATTTTAAACTATCAGAACCAAATCAACAGAATTATACACTCAAAACCCTAAATCAAGTGGCTTAAAACTCAGCCACTTAACCCATTCAGAGGGGTGCAAGACAGCCACAAGAGTGGAAGAGAGTTGGCTCCTTCTTAGCCACTTATGCTAAGGACCAATGAGGTGCTTTCCTTCCAACTATCCCAAAATTCTGCTTGCTTTAATTCTTTTTCTGCACCCATTTTCGTCCTCCTCTTCCAGCAGGCTTCTCTCCTTCTTGTCTTCATCTTCTTCATCTCCTTCTTCCATTTTCAGCCTCTCTCAAGTCTCTTGTACCCATATCTTTAACTAGGAACTCAAGACTAGCTAGTTTTGCATCCAAATAAAGGTGGGATTTCTATTTTCTGCGTCTTATTTTCATGGATTAAAGCTATATGAGAATTCAACTCTCTTCACTTCTTTGATGATATACTTGATGTGTGTGGTGGTTTATGGTTGGTTTATTAAGTATTTGGAGGGAATGAGATTGAATCTTGCATGGAACATAAGATAGAGAGCAAACCAGAATCTGAAAACCTAGGAGAACCTACAACGGTCCGTACGGCAAAGTGTACCAATCCGGCTACTGCTATTTAAATTTGATGAATCCATTTTTATATGAAACTAGACATTCAGGGCTTTCCATACATATAAAATATAAGGCCATTGGATTAGTATAGAGTTACTTATGAATTTTTGAAGTTTGATGTAGAAATCTAGATTCTCATCTAGACAGTATGAGTTGAGAAGGGTGTAACTCACCCTACACAACTCTAAATTGATGTAGTCTGGTACTATTCATGAGAAAGTGGACTCTATCCGTTATGCTACCGAATTTTCGGCAGGAGTTTATGAAGTTATGAGAGCTTATGCTATGGGTGATTATGCTTTGGATATATTTGCATTTACCTGTCATGTTCATGTATGTCATGCATGCAAGCATAATTAAAATATGATATGAGAAGTAAGGTGTGAGACATATCCATGAATGCGCAAAGTATCCGCATGCATGATAAGATATGGAAAGGAAAAGATAATAAGAACTTGCAAGTGGGATGTACTAAGCTACCACGTGAGGCATGGCATAGACCCAGCTAATGTGGGTGGGCCAGACTATCTAAGACTTGGGCTAGCCCTCAACTAGAATTAATGGGAATAGACCGGTGTAAGGGTTGGGGAAAGTAAACCCATTACTCATATATAAGTGCAAGCTCGGACCTAAAAAGCAGGCTATTACCCAAGGGTGAGAGAGGCCATTCACCTCCGAGGGACCAAGTATAAAAGAGCAAGGTTAAGTTGCAAGTTAAAGAAATATACAAATTAAGTCAAGTGCACTTGCATACAGTCAAGTCTAAGTATCTATATGTGCATCTTCAATTTTCTCGTTAAGTCATAATGCTATTATGATTCTTGTTGAAGCATTTTATACTATTCGTATTTCTATGTCTGTCATATGATATGGCAAGTGGTTATTAAAATATAACCTGCTTCGAGAAAGGTGTTTTCAACTTAAAATTGAACTACTATTTGCGTATATGTGCTCATATTTTCATAATAAACCGAAGCGGCTGGAATGTTTATGATGATACTGTAAGATTGGTTTGAGTTTACCTACTAAGAACCGTAGGTTCTCAGTGCCTACTTGCGTGTTTTTCTTTTCTGCAAACATTCCAGGACCCAAGTTGGAAATGAAGTGTGAGGTGAAGTACAGGGCCATTCACTGAGCAAGACCCGAGCGTAAACCAGACAAAGAGACTATTGAAGCTAGCTAACAACTAGTCGGAAGCAAACGCTGTGTGTTATGTCAGTCACAATTTCTTTTAAATTGTAATTATTTCATTCTCTGTATATCAGAGATGATGAAATTTATGAACTATTAGTCAGTAATAAAGTGAGCAATTAAAGGGCCATGTATTATATTTTCCATATTTTAAAGATTTCTTAGCATAGTGACAACCTTTTAATATAACTCCATGACTCGAGCATAGCTTATATGATAGAGGTTGTTACACAAATCAATTGGTTGGAAATGCATCTGCTGCATCATCTATGGCACAACTTGGTTGGTGGCCGAAGCTACTTCTCATTACTCTCCAGTCTAGCTAAAAGCACACTATTCTCTTCTACCATTTTCTTTAGCAGTGCTTCGTGCTCTATTCTTTGTACCCATGCATCAGACTACGAACCAAAACCACGATAATATGGCCCTCCATCAATTACAGGATACTCTAAACCAAGGCCATAAATCCTTCTTTTTTTAACTCCAACAGTTTTACACCATACATCTAACTCAATAGGTGGAGGAGTTCCATAAGAGGCTTTCTGGGTTGCCTCATTTATGGCACATGTAAATTTAGCCTTCCAATAAGAAAATTATGTCAATTAACACAATACTTTCAATTTAGGGTTATTTATAACATAGAAGTAGAAGTTACAATATAATTTAACATAATTCAAAACAACAACTATATTCTAAAACTATAATTCAACATAATTCAAAGCTATATTCAAAGCTATAACTATATTCTAACATACAAACTAGATATGCACTAAATATGTAAAACAAGACACTAACTACTTACATCTATATGCTCTGATCTCCTATCTACCCATGTTTTATCCTTATGTTTGTGTGTGTGGAGAAATAACTCTGATGGAGTAAGGGCTCTACCATGCAATCTTATATGTGGATAAAACAACAATAATGTATGTTAAGAATAATATAAAAATAGTTTAAAAAGTAATATAATGGTAGAAATAGCTTGCAAATAATGTCAAGAGTTTGAGAATTTGACCAAATTGCCTCTATGTTGTGAAACAGTAATAGAACCACCAGGGTAAAGTGAACCATTGAATCCTGATGAGTTAGAAGAGCGATTCAATTTTGCTTGTCTACTCTTCTTTTTAAAGACTTCATCCACCCACTTTGCACAAAGTGCATCCCATACATTATCTCCAAGAAAATTTAGTCGATTCATGGAGGAACGGGCTCTTTGAAGCATGTATCTTAGTATCCCATACAATATATCATACAATGCCTATTTTTACTAAAGACAATATCTCAGCATGTATCTCCTCTTAGTATGATATTTTCATGCGAAATCTTAATACATTTTCAAAGACTAGTTAGATTGTATAAGTTTCTCTTTATACATGATCAATTTGCAACTTATTGACAAAAAACATTAAGCTTGAGAAATATTTCCCAAATGCAACATATGAGTTCAATCTTATAGTTCATCTAGTGAAGTTACCATCCATGTATTAATGTAATAGCATAAGACTTAACCAATTCCCAAAAAACTAGTGGACCTTCAAACTATCTTAAAGCAGTTAAAGTGAATACTTCATCTGTTTTGTATAAAGTACAATACATTGTCCCTTTCATATTTCTACCAGGAAATGACAGCGATATACAACAATTGGAACAACCTTAACCAATTTAAGAATAGAAACAAACCAATACAATCAACTAACAATACCAATACTCTCATTACTTCAAAAAATAAACAAATCTGAAAATTTAAAAAATTAGAACAACCATATACTCTCATTTTCACCTGACAATATAATTAAATCCAATTTCAATCAAAATAACTACCCATTAACAATAATAAACTCTCTTAATTAACCAATAAAATAAAATCAATCACAAAAATCTCAACTAATTTAACAACACAAATAACCAAATAATGCAAGTTAAAAAACTAAATAAAACAAACAAACAATCTATAAACACATAAATCCTCATTATTTCAAAAAGAAAAAAGAACAAAAATTAAAAAAAAAACAACCAAAGGGAGTGAGAGCACCACAATGAAGGAGGCTAGCAATGGATCTAAGACAGTAGGGGCAGCGAATTTGGACCTCCAATGGAACAAAGAATGGCGTGAGCGTGTACGGTGTCTGATGAGGCATTGTCCGCATCCTACATGGCGTGCAACAGTGGGGGGTCGTGGCTCCTCCTATGGCACGTCCCTTCCGACGTCCTTCATGGCGATGACATTGGCTACTAACAACAGCGTTGGGTTGTGGTGGGGCAGGGTTAGGGGTGGAGAAGATTTGGGAAAGTTAAAGAGTAACATAAATGGGGAAGATCGGTTTTGAGGGATGTTTATTTAGTTAATGTTTTTAAAATTGCAACCGATTTTGTGGTCACAAATTTCAAAAAAATTTTCTCCTACTGGTTTTAACTTTTGCAACCGATTTTTGAGTTGCAAAATTGAAGAATAGTTTAACGTAAAGGTTAACAATTTTTGACCGAATTTTTAGTCGCAAAAAAATGAATTTTGCGATTGATTTTTCAGTCACAAATTTTTTACATTTGCAAAATTCAAGAATCAATTACTATAGAGGATTTTAATTTGTGACCGAAATTTCAGTCGTAAAACTTTATTTTTGCAACTGCAAATCAGTCGCAATCTTGAAAAATTGTTTGACATAAAGGTTAACAATTTGCAACCGAATTTTCAGTCGCAATATTCATTTTTTACTATCGATTTTTCAGTCGCAAATTTCAAGTACTTATGTTTAAAATTTTCAACCGATTTTTCGGTTGCAAAATTGAAAAAGACTTTAACTTACCAGTTCTAAATTTGCGACCGAAATTTCAATTGCAAAACTTATTTTTTTGCGATCGATTTTTCAGTCGCAAATTAACTAAACATGTTGTGTAGTTGACTTTTTTAAATTGGTTGTAAAATCGGTCACAAATCTTTATACCTCATTCCTAATTCGTATCGATTGCAAAATTTACAATTTGCGACTGATTTTATAACCGAATTTATAGTACACATGTTTTTGCTATGTGCCCAAAATCGGTCGCAAATTTGATCAAATTAGAATTTATGTAGAATTTCGGTGGCTACTGAATTTGCAACCGAAATTTCGGTGGCTATACCGATAATTTCTAGTAGTGAATATTACTCTATCTCAATAAATGACTATAGAAAAAAAAAACTCTATCTCAATAAATATTATTTATAGTAAAACATATTTTGAAGTTTCCATTTCTTAATTAAATATTTAAAATTTAACCACTTGGTTAGTTTTTAATTAATATAACAATATTAATAAAATATTTAACTCAACCAAGATCCAAAATTACTCTGCACAAAGTATTTTGTAAAAAAGAGGATATTACACAGTTTTTCATGCTATGAAATGGCTAGAACCATACATTGTTTTCAAACGTTTTTAGAACTATATATTATCTACTAAAAGTTTTCAATTTTCACTTTATTCGTGGGAGTTTTAGATTAGCCAAGTAATGCCATGGTGAAAGACAACCTTTTTCAACCACCAGAGACATAGAGATGGTGTTTTAAATAAAATATAGGTACTATTACTGACTTTAAAAATACTTTATTTATAGCCAATAAAGTTCTGTATTTATATTTAAACACTTTGATGTACATATGTATATTAATGTAATATGTCAAATTTTTTGTTTACCTTAATGCCATTCTCTTTCCCATGAATGGCATTACATCCTTAACTCAAGAGTAAAAATTTCTTAGTATTTTGTTTTTTTTTTTAATTTTTAAGATAAATATACCATGAGGTACTATTGTGACTAAGATGTCCTCTAAGCAATTATTTTTCTTTATAATTTGAATCTTGATTATTTTTCTTAGAGTGCAACTTGTTTACTATTACACTCAACTCTTGTTGGTTTCTTATTATTTTGATATATATCCTTTTTAATTATTATATGGTGATATGCGATTAGTTAATAATACAAAGACTACAAAATTAAAATTCACCAAAAAAGATTAGAAAATTAAACCTTTTTTTTCAAAAGAAAATTAAACTGCTTAAAAGTTTCTCTTGCATATCATATCATGTTTTTTTTTTTTTTTCCGTTTTCTCTTAAATATAAATGTGGCCCATGATTTAACATCCCAGAGAAACAATGCTTTTGATTAGCACTGTTGACTAAATTATTTCATTTCATTAAGGAGATACCCTTAACTAGGATTGAAGTATAAACATTAGGTTTAGAGAAGTTGAATTTGTTATGTAGAAAATTAATGAAAACTATTAGTCCGAAATTTTTAAAACATTTAACTTACATCGTTAATCGATTTATTTAATTTTAGCGAATTTGTAAAGTTAATTAGAGGTTAATTAGAGGCTAATTAAAGAGGTTAGGATTAGAGAAATTGAAAATAAACATGTAGAAAATTTCAAAAGATCACTAGTAATGTTTTGCCGGTTTGACAGAAATCGGCAAAGATTCGGTATTTTAAATTGCCAGAGCCGAATTAATAGAATTATACAATTAAAACCCTAAATTGGGTGGCTAAAAACTCAGCCACCTCCCTACCTAAGTGGTGCCCAAATAGCCACCAAAGGAGAAGAGACTTGGCTGAATTTTCAGCCACTCAACCAATAACCAATGAGAAGCTCCAATCAAACCTACCAAGCATTTTAACATTTTCATAAAATCCCCTCCAAACCCCCTCACTTTCATGCTTCTCTTTCAGCTAACTTCATTCTTCTTCTTCCTCACTTCCTCTTCCTCAAATCTCCAAGCTCCACCCACTTCCTCCACCAAGAGCTCAAATCTAGCTAGGTTCTACATCAATTTGATGTAGAATTCATGACTTTTACTTGATTCTTGTGATTGTGTGGCTGATGAGAATCATATTTTCCCTCTCTTATTTGATGATAGACTATGCTCATGTGATCTTTTATAGCTAGAATAATAGGTGGTGATTGGGTTTGGGCTGAAATTTGATTGGAAAACTAAAAGAGAAGCTAAACAGAATCTAAATCCACAGAAAATCCCACAGTGTCTATACTTGCAGAGTGTACATCTCCTTCTACGATCATCAGACTTTGATGAAATATTTTTAGATGAAACTTGACATATGGAGCTTTCTAACAATATAAAATATAAGGGATTAGACTAATATTGAGTGAGATATGAATTTTTGAAGCTAACCCTAGAATTATGTCCCTAATTTTGAGCAGACTAGATTTCAAGGGGAATAACTTGCCCTATACTCCTTCAAACTGAATGCAACCAATTTTGTTAGAAAGACATAGGGTATAATTTCATAAAAATTTCACAATTTAATTCAACTCTAGTTGTTCTCAGTAATGCATGAAAGTTGCCCTAAATCCCAACCACAGTAGAATAAGGCAGTGCAGGATACCCAAATTCAAGAGCTCATAATTCGAGTTCTACTTACTCAAATGAGATGGAACTTATTGGAAAATAAAAGCTGGGTTAGTTAGCTTTAAAAAAACATAAGTTTCGTATAGTTCCAATAAGTTTTCTATTTTTAGTGAATTTTTAGTTTTTGGTAGGCAAATCTGCCTAGTAACAAGATAGACCTAGGTAAATTGTTAATAACTTGAATTATACTTATCAAAACTAGATGGGACCAAAGAGGTTAAAAACTAGACACATAACACTTCAACATATCCAAAATTTAGGTCTAAATGAGTTATACATAAATTATGGCTTAATTTCAAAAACGGGCAAAATTGAAGATATTGCCGGGAATCCCACTTAAGTGCAAGAGTTGCAAGCTTTTTATTAGTATTGAAATGGTTGATACATTATATTGATTTTCTGTATAAATGATTGTCTGGTTGGTTGGCACTATTCACAAGAAAGTAGACTCGATCTATTATACTGCCAAATTTTCAACAGAAGTTTATAAAATTATAAGTGCTTATGTTATGAGAAATTTATGATATGATGAGTTATACAATTATGAATATTCAACATGTAATAATGTTTGATAGTAAATGTACAAAAATGTCTATGATCATGTTGTGGTGATATGATCATGATTATTCTTATGAGAGAATGCATAATTACATATGAATGAAAGAAGAATATATGAGATCCCTTCACTTGGAGGCAGATATTTGGGTCCCTCCTTGTAAAGGCAGTTAAAACTATGAGATCCCTCTACCTTGGAGGCACATGGTTAGATGAGATCTCTCTACATTGAAGGCACGTGGTTAGCTGAAATTCCTCTATTTTTGAGGCACGTGACTAGAAGAGATCTCTTCAATTTGGAGGCACGTAGCCAAAATGAGATCCCTCCAAGACTAGAGGCACGTGGATCCCCTTGTAGGTTAGTCCTATGTGACAACAGTCACAAGTTGAGCTCACTCCTAGATCAGACTAACCAAGTGCAGTAAAGACTAAAGATCAAAACATATGCAGGCACCCTAAGAATAGCGATACGTAACACCTAGATGTGCCAAGGAAATGAAGTTAAAGAAAGTAAAAGAAACACAAGTGTATTTGCATGAATTCAAGTGAAAGTATCTACATATGCATATTCTATTCTATTCTCTTATTATATTGAGATTATTATATTTGAATATACTGCAACTATTATTCAAGTTATGAGTTGTGAATTTGTTTTGTAATAGTTCTTATATCTCAAGTGTAGGAATAAAATGAACTCTACTTCAGATAATATATTTTCAAACTATAAAACTGAAAAGGTTATATGACATGTTCACCCTTTTTTATAATAAATCGAAGCAACCGAAGATAATAACGATGACACTATGTGTGATAGTTTAGAGCAACGTTCTAAATTGCGGACCGCATTAGATGATACGGCTGCAATATAGCGGTTGCGGCAGTGGCCGCAACGACATCGGACCGCAATTGCAGAGTGACTCTGATTCACAAGAATAACCGCGACACAACGGCGTTACAGCCGCAACATAACGGCATTTTGTGGCCGCAACGGAACGCAACAGATCCGTACTCGCTGTTTCGTTCTTCCCCTTCCCTTTCCCGATTCTGTTTTTCCTCTGCCCTTTCCCGTGAGTCAAATTTGTTTTTTTTTTTTCAAAAGTAAAAGATTCTCATACAATAAAAATGACAAAAGACAAAAGCTAACAGCACATAATATTCAGTATCAGTACACGCTACACAACTACACATTCAGAATTACAGATTAATCAGATCAGATCTATTGAACATTGCAAAATACTCACAAAATTTTTTTTCTAGCTCAAGATCATCTCTGACTCTTCATCTTCTCCTCCACTTCGAAGCTCTTTCGTCTTCATCCTTTTTTTCCGCTTCTAGATCTTGAATCACCAAAGCAAAGTAAGCTCTTTGCCTTTTTATGGTCTTTCTTTTGGTTTTTCGATTTTTCCACTGTGTAGATCTGATCATATCTGTCGTGCTTTGTTTGCTGGGGAAGGAGACACTGCTATTTGGTTTGTTGAAAGGGAGAGGGAGAGCCGAAGAGCTGCTGTTGTTGTTCCATTTCTTGGGGTGGGAAAGTAATGTAGAAGAAGACAAGAAAGTGGGGATGGGTTGGGAAAGGGGGGGACCGCTAGTCCCCTTTCTTTTTTTTTTTTTTCCGCTTTGGTTTGGCCGCTGTACGTTTGAATGGATAGGTAACATATAGAAGAGTGTGGAAGCAAGAAGAAGGTGGAAAATGGGATGTTGGGTGGGTGACTTTTCCACCCTACTTTTTTTTTTTTTCCTTTTGGAATTTGGGTGGGAGTGGGATGTTGGGTTTGTTTGAGATGTGTGTGTGTGTGTGTGTGTGTTTTATTTTTATTTTTTGGTCTTTTAGGTGAGGTTTTTTTTATTTGGGTTGGTTTTTTAAAAAAATATATATATTGAGTTTCTAATTTAAAAAAAAGGGGTTATGTATAATGTATTTTAAGAATATATATGTAATAATTTTTATCTAAAAATATATAATTAAAAGTTAGGAAATTAATAGTTAAAATAAATAATTATAAGTTTACATTTATGTATAATGTATTTTATTTAGTTAAGCTAGTTAAATTCAATTAATTAGTATGTTATATCAAAATTATTGTTTAATTTAATTATTAGTAATTATTTCTGTGAGCAGAAATTGTCAAATTTTACAATGCCACCAAGAGAAGAGTTTCCAGTAGAAAGATTGGAAGGTGCTCCAAGTGATGATATTGGATGGCATTTTGGAGATCCTGTTGCTGGAAATCGAAATAATCTCGGGTGTAAACTTTGTGATAAAGTCATAAAGGGTGGCATTACTAGGTTGAAGGAGCACATTGCACATGTTAAAGGCCAAGTGGCAGGATGTGCCAGAGTTACCACATTGGTTCAACAAAGTATGATGAAGTTCCTTATGGATGCAAAAGCAAAAAGAAATGACTCCAAAAAAAGAAAAGAAGAATTTGAAGCACGTTTAAGAGGAGATGATGAAGATGAAATTGAAGACCATATTGATGAGCAGATAAGGCTAGCCACACAAGAAAGTAGAAGATCACATCGTGAGTGGGAAGATAGACAAAGATTTAGACAACAAACAGGAGGACTTCATAATATATATGAGCTTGGTGGAAGCTCTCATGCAAGTGCTAGTAGAGCATCAATGTCACAAAATGTCTCTTTTGCTTTGTGGTCTACTGATATTAATCTTGTGAGAAGCAAAAGTGTAACATCCTGATTTTCGAGTTCCGACTTAGCCCTCAGGATTGATCAATTTCAATTTCCGACTTCATCTTATTTTGATCATTCCTGATTTCTGACTTCATATTCTAGTTTTGAGTTAAATGGGTGACTTCCGAGTTCCAATATCCGACTTCGAGTATACTGGGACATGATTTCCGATCTCTAAACTTATGTCCAGGTCTCAATGAGATTATTCCCGATTTCTGCGTTCGTGTTCAACTTTCAGCATAATTCCCGACTTCCGAATTAACCTTCAAGTACAAACAATACGGACGTGATTACCGATATCCGACTTCATGTTTCAAAGAAATGTGCCCGATTTCCGGTCTCATGATGTAGCCTCCAGTGTCAACCAAGGCACCAGAGTTCCGACCTCAGACCTCATGCTTCAAAATAGTGTACGTGGTTTCCGATCTTAGAAGTTATAGGTCAACAACATGATGCAAGCACCGACCTCCAAGTTGAATGCAACGAGTTCCAGCCTTAGAGTTGAACCCAATGGACATGAGTTCAAATCTGAGTTGATTTCCAGTCATACGCGATCTCCAATCTCCGAGTTTATGTCCAACATTGACATTCCAGAGTTCAAATGAGGAGTTCTGAGATTATATGATTGCGAGCTGTATGACTTCCGACGTCCGAATTTACTTCCAAGTTTCAAATAAACAGATAAGATTTCCTCAAGTCACAAGCAAGATGGGACAAGTTCCGACATACGGCTTCAGCTTCGAGCTCAACTAAAATGGCATGAGTTCCAACTTCAAGCATAATAGAGACGAGTTCCGATTTTAGTCGAACGGAAGCATATCCCACTTTTGGAACGACGTGGAGAGCAATTTGGCCACAACAGTGGGAGACATGGCCGAATTTCAATCACAAAATTTCAACCAATCAACACTCGTAATCCCAACTACCCCCATATATTTAAGTCAGTCTCTCCCCCTCATTTCTGACTGATCTATGCCTCCTTCTCTCCCTCTTGTTCGAACCTCCTTCTTCCCTTCTCTCAATCAATTCCATTACTCCTTCAAGCTTAACAAGGTTCTAACACTCCAAGTTTCAGCACTTAGCTCAAATCATACTCCAAAGAGGTAGGATTCTATTTCTATTCTTGAGTTACTTGCACTATGATTGCATGAAATTGTACTCTTCTCCATGTATTTGATGAATTATTGGATGTATTATGATGGATTATAATTGGATTAATATGAAATATTGAGTTGGAATTAAGGTTAGAAGAAGAAAACTAGGAGAAGTGAGGATTAGGATGCTGTCCAGTTGAGGAATTCCATGGCAGTCCGTATGGCGGAGTGTACGGCTCCGCCTACAATCAGTCAAATCCGATGAAACTATTTTTAGATGAAAGTAGACATTCAGGGCTTTCCATACATATATCATATAAGGTTTTTGGATCAGTATTGAGAGAGATATGAATTTTTGAATGTTAACCTAGGAACCAGGACTTTCATCCAGGCAGGGTGACTTGAGGAGGGTTTAACTCACCCTACACAACTCCAAATTGAGTAAAACTAACTTTGTTAGAAATCTTACACATAGAGAACATCCCAGTATAAAATTTTGAGTTTGTTATGATCCCAATTGTTCCTAGTGATTTGAGGAAGTTACCCTATGTCTAATCCAGACTAAAATAGAGTAGTTCAGGAAGGTTGACTTTCAGGACTTATAACTCGAGGTATACTTAAGAAAATCAAGTGAAACTTATTGCAAATGAAAGGTTGTCCTGTTAGCTTTGATATGGCACCAATTTCGTATGATTTGAGGTTAGTTTCGATTTTTAATGAATTTATATTTTCAGGAGTGTAATTCGGGCTAGTGATCGAACAGGCTGAGGCAAAAGTTAAATATCTTGAGTTATATAAATCAAAATAATATGGGACGAAAGAGGTTAGAAAGTAGACACATAGAGCTATGATATATCCTAAATTGAGGTTTAAATGAGTTGAATAGAGATAAAGATGGATTATACAAAATCCGGGCAGAACTGAGTATGATTGGCAGAATGGTCAAATTGATAATTTTACAAGTGTTAGTGCACATATAAGGTTTGAGTTGAGGATTTCCAGTTTGACATTGATATATATGTGTTAGATTGATTATGTTGCTATGACTGGTTTGTCTGTGAGAACTGGCACTATTTATGAGAAAACGGAACTGATCCGTTATGCTGCCAAATTTACGGCAGAAGTCTATGACACTAGGAATGTTTGTATGCAAGAATGATATAAGCATGATATGAGGTATATGAAGGTAAATGATGTAGTATGTGTATGAGTGCTGGTAGAATGGTAAAGAGGCTACGAGCCTTTATACATTATGAATACGTACATAAAGATCATATGTGCAATGATATATGGAAGTAAGTGATGAAGTATCTGTATGAGTACATTCAGCACGTCTATGCATGACCATATATGAGAATGACAAAGCATGAGTATAATGAATATAAATCCCTTCACTTGGAGGCAGTTAAATGAGGTCCCTCCCTGTGAAGGCAGTTAAATGAAAAAATGTGAATCCCTTCACCTGGAGGCAGTTGCACTTTGAATCCCTCCTTGTGAAGGCAGCTAAATAAGATAAAGATATGAATCCCTTCACTTGGAGGCAGTTGCACTTTGAATCCCTCCCTGTGAAGGCAGCTACCCTCTACCTTGGAGGCACGTGGTCAGATGAGATCCCTCTATATTGAAGGCACGTGGTCAAATGAGATCCCTCAATCTTGAGGCACGTGACCAGAAGAGATCCCTTCAATTAGAGGCACGTGGCCAGAATTAGATCCCTCAAAGACTAGAGGCACGTGGGTCCCCTTGTGGGTGAGTCGGTGTGACGACGGTCACGGGTGAAGCTGACGAGCTCACTCTAAGGCCAGGCTACCCAAAGGCAATAAAAGCACCCTAGGGACAGTGATACGTAATGCCTAGGTGTGCCAAGTAAAAGCTAAAGACTAAAGACTAAAGATTTAAAATATATGCAAGCACCCCACTCATATGAAGCATGGCATCGACCCAGCTAGTGTGAGTATCGGGGATAGAGCTTACATGAGACACGACATGACCCAGTTAGTGTAAGTACCAAAGGAAGATCCCATATTCCTAAGGAACGTCACATGGCGATCACGCTACGATGGAGATATGATAACGATCATACTCTGAAATGTGACATGTAACAATTTTATGATGAAAAAGAGAGATGAAGAAAGAGAAGTAAATTTTATGTATATGCATAAGTTTAAGTACGAGTAAAGTTATGTGCAGATGTTACGTTCCAAGCATATTGATGCCATGCGTGTTTTAATATGCTACAGTTATTATTCATGATATCATATTTGAATTGATTTTCATGGGTCCTCCCAAATGCCAAATTTATGATTAAAATGAACTTTTGCTTGAAACATTATATTTTTGAACTATAAAAATTAAACAGTTTGTAAGGTATGTTCACCTTTTTCTTAATAAACCGAAGCAAACTGGAGATAACAACGATGACATTATTTATGATACTTAGAGAATCCTACTGGGAATTTATAATTCTCACACCTATTTCCGTGTTGTCTCCAGATAGTTTCAGAAGTTTCCGAAGACGGCTGAAGTTGCTGTCAGATAAGGTCCGCTCAGGTAACAGTAACAACTCCAGGGTATGGTACTATGACTTAAGCATAGTACTGTACTGAGGAGGGTGTTACAAAAAGCACAAAGCAACCAAAAGTTAACACTGGCTTTATGAAAACGCTAAGGAAGAAGCTCGGAGAAGCTGTAAGCAAATTTATTATTTATGAGCGTTTGCCTATGAATTTATCTAACTCTCCTTGGTTGCATAATTTGATTGTTGCTGCTGCTGAAGTAGGGCGAGGAGTTAAGTGCCCAACTCCTTATGAAATTTCAGATGTATATTTAGAAAATGAATTTCAAAACATGCGGGAATGGATAAATAAGTTGAAAAGTACATGGAAGGAGAAAGGAGTCACGATAATGTGTGATGGTTGGACAGATAGTATAAACCATACACACATTATGAATTTTTTGGTGTCTTTGCAGTGATGGGGACAATTTTCTTAAAATCATTGATGCTTCTAGTGTTGATACCAGAAATACAGATTATTACTTCCAATTGCTTGATAAAGTTATAGAGGAAGTAGGAGAAGAATATGTGGTTCAAGTGGTTACAGATAATGAAAAAGCACTAAAAGCAGCAGGTCAAAAATTGATGGAAAAAAGGCCACATCTATATTGGACTGCATGTGCAGCTCACTATTTGGATCTTTGCTTGGAAGACATAGGAAAAAGGAAAAATGTGAAAAAAATATTGGATGAAGCAAAGATAGTGACATCTTTTATCTATAACCACATATGGACTGTAAATCTCATGAAAAAATACACTGGAGGCAAAGAGATTATTCATCCTGGAATTACTAGATTTGCAACACAATTCTTGCAACTTCAGGCAATTGTGAAGCAAAAGCAAGGGTTAAGAAATATGTTCAACTCTGAAGAATTTAGAAGATCTAAATTTGGGAGAGAGAAGAATGGACCAGCATGTGAAGCACGAAACATTGTTGTAAGTAGTGAATTATGGATCAAGGCTAATGATATACTAAAAGTATTTGAGCCTATAGTAAAAGTTTTGAGGTTAGTTGATGGTGACGAGAAGCCAACAATGGGTTTTATATATGAAGCCATTGATCGAGCGAAGCAATCTATTGAACAAAATTGTCGTTATTATTCCGAGTACAATGAAATAATAGATGAACGATGGAGATTCATGCATTATGATCTTCATTCTGCAGGTACATCAGTTTAATTATTAATTTATATTATTTCTAAAACTTTATATTCATGGCTTTGCATACTTTATTTGATTAACTTCCTTCTCAGGACACTTTAATTGATTAACTTTCTTTTTAGGCTATTTTCTTAACCTACAATTTCAATATGGAGCTGAACATGGAACTGATGTTTATAAAGAAACATTTGATGGAACAAGAAATGTGATTCTTAAATTGGAAAGAAATTTAGATGATCAAATTAAAGCATTGAATCAGGTTAGTAATAAATGTTTAGATTAAAATTTAATACATTTATAACTTAATATTATATTTACATATTAACATATTATATTATGCTTTATAGTTGATGCTTTTTAGAGAAATGGCTGAGACATTTGGCACACCACAAGCTAAAAGAGCTTGGCCTGAAATGAATCCAGGTAAACTATTATTTGTCTTTGTTTACATTTTGATAAAATAAATTTATTTCGACTTTGTTTTTTATATAACTAATAATTTATTTATTTTACTTGATTAATTAAAATAGTTGAATGGTGGTTGATATTTGGTTCATGTGCTCCTTAACTTCAACATGTGGCAATAAAAGTTCTTAGTCAAACAACTTCAGCCACAAATTGTGAGAGAAATTGGAGCACATTTAGTTATATCCATACCAAGGAAAGGAATAGACTAAAGTACAAAAAGTTGCAAAAACTTGTCTTTACATTTTATAATATGAAGCTGAAAATGAGACATGAAATGAGAAGAAGTCAAGAAGAGATTGAAGCTAGTTTCAATCCAATTAATCTTGACTACATATTTCAAGATGATGATCCATTGTCACCATGGATTGAAGAAAGAGAAAATCCACTGTTAGAGGGAGTACAAAATGCTGTGTGGTTACCTATAATCGATTCTAATGATGAAAATATGGAAGTTGGTAATGATGATGCTAATTCTAATCAAAACAATGGTGGTTTAAGTCCACCAAGTAATAACAGTGGTAATGGTGGTAATAATGTAGAAGCTGAAAAAAGTGATGATGAGGATGATGGTGATGAACAAATACAGAATGATCCATATCAGGAGGTACCATACAATAGGCGTGATAGGAGCCTAGTGATTGATATGAGATCTTATAGGCCAGATATGCCTTCTAATACTTCACTTGGAGATAGTAGAAGGGGTGAATCACATTCTAAGAGAGGAAAAAGACAACAAAATATTGCAAATGAAGAGTCTTCCACTTCTAATATTGAACAAAGTTTCAGTAACTTTGGTATTGATGAATCATCTCAAAGTAGTCAAGGTGATACCATATTATCAGCATTCTTATTTGAGCATATATAACCAATATACAGGTAGTCAAGCTCCAACATACTACCAATTACCAATGGATTACCAAAATCCTTATTATCAACAATCAAGCAGTGGATTTTTCAATTATGTCTTTGGACAAGAAGATACACAAAGTGACAGTCGGAATGAAAGTAGAGAATATGATCTACCACGTCATTCTACCATGTGGTAATAAGCATCATGTAAGTTTTATTTGATTTATCTCCTATTTATTTTAATTAAATTATTTTGCTTTATTTTTTAATTTTAAATGTATTTTTAGTTAATTATATTTATATTTAAAAGAAAATATTGATTTTCTTAAAATCTTAAGATTCTAATTCTAATTTATTTTCATGTTTTCTATAGTGAAGTCATATATCTAAATTGGTGGTTTGTTAATTGGATTGGACAATTAGGGACTTGATCATAACTGGAGTAAGTTGTATTTCTCTTAGAATTTCTAATTTTATTGTATTATTCTAACAACATGAGAAGTTTATATTTGAATATATTAGAGACACAAGGTTGTATCAAATATGTTTGACACCTTATCTTTTAGTCCTACAATTGTTGTATTTCTTTCATTTTTACATTTTGTGCACCAAAAAAGAAAAAAAATCACGCCAAGAATTACCGTAATCCATCGCAAAGAACCGCAACACTCAGAATCATGTGAATCGTGAATCGCAATCAACCGCATACTTTAATTAAAACCATGGTTTAGAGAATCCTCCTAAGAATTTTAAATTTTCACTCCTATATTTGTTTTCAGATTATCTCCAAAAAGTTCAAGAAATATTGAGGACAGCCAGAGGTTGCTATCAACCAAGGTCTGTTCATGTAACAGTAAAAACTTCTGAAAATGATGCTATGACTTAAGCATGTTGGGAGGGTGTTACACATGAAACATGTCCAGAGAAGATTTTGTTTTGTGAATACAAATTAGGGAGAAAAAAAAAAAGGATTTGCTTTTGTGATTCAGGAACAGACAAATAAAGAGGACTTTTCAAACTTAGTTGCCTGTCGGTGCTTTGCCTGCTCGTTGTTGTCCCTTTATGTGGCACTTCTTCGCGTTAGAAACTTTGGCTGAAGCAAGGTGGACTGACTCTACAGCATAGACCGCGTTGAGCTGGAGAGGAAGGTTGCTGGAAGGAGAGGAAGAATCCATGACATCTAAATTATTTTATGCTCACGCAAGGTGGACTTCCCAATTCTGTTAGGTTTCTTTGTCCTTGTGGGATTTTGACCGAATGCAAGAGCAGTACCATTTGAATTTTCGTACTCTGTTCTCAAATTGATACTGTCAGTATACTATAAACTGAAATTATTTCCAGGTGTATTAAGAAGAATTTAGATGCATTTAGAAATGACTTAGAGGGTTGAGTTTGTATTCGAAGAAGAAATCCGAACGATTTTGTGAGATGGAGGCAAACGGCGTATGCCTTCTCTTTAAACTTAAGGTGAGTTCCAAGTTTACTTTTTATTAGGCTTTTTTGTCGATATTTAAGCATGAATTTTCTACGTATGAGACGGTTTTTTTTCCGTAGGAATTGATCGAGCAATTTTAGGTCAGGGATCGCGGTGAGCTAAAATTCTCCCAAAGTGTTGACTTTTGACATTGCAGGTAAAGTGGATGAATGAATGGGTAGCAAGAAAAGAGAATTAGTATCTTCTTTATAAAATTATTCTTTTATCAAAATAAAAAAGAGAATTGATAATGAATGATTAGCCAAAAACAGTTTCTTATTACTGCTTATCCGTGAGGGTTTAAATTTTTTATTTTATTTAAAAAGCAAGATGAATTAAAGGGTACAGACTATGTATAGGTTCTGTCAGTCAGGACTACAATTTTCGGAACTAGTGTGTCTACTGTTTGTTGATAAATTAAAGGCCGAACATAATAATAATAGAAGTATAGAACTAGATAATTTTCTGAACATAGTAAATACTAGAACTAGAAGCTATCTCTGTAAATTATAGTTGCTAAAGTAGTAATAGATGGAAGGCTAAATGACGAGACCTATGCGAAAACTTTTAGAACTTTGGATTTGTAAACAAGCTTGCAAAATTGAAAGAGGTTGCATGTAATGATTGACCATTTTGGTATACAAAATAATTTATAACTCTTTTGCTTTATAAGGACCAATGAAACAAGAATATTAAAATGAAACCTATTATGGATCTGGATCTGGATTATGAATCTCTATTATGGAACTGTTCCAAATTCTTTGAAAAATGAGTGGTTTTTCATTTTTGGGGGGGGGGGGGGAAATTAGAGAATATGTCATAAGATTTTATCAAGAAATTTTAATATGTTTGTTCTGGAGTTTTTATTAAAATATTTATTAGTTGTATGATTCAGTGCGGACCATGATGGAACTTTCAGTGTTATGAAAATCAGATGAGAAGTATAAAGATGTTTGATCTTGGATAAGGCTGAGGTTGCCATTCTACACGATTTTAAATAAAAATTATGCATTTAATTGTTTCGCTTTTAATTTCTAGAGATGCTGAATTTATGTTCATGTTTAATGATATAATATATAGGCAAAATGGACAATTTTTAGCATGATTTACCATTGAAGATAATATGTAAAACATGAAATTGCAAGGATAGAATAAAGTGATTGTTTTTAGAGAGAAAGATGTATGTTTGGTGCATTAAGTGGGTTACAAGGGATTTGCCATGTTTAAATCCATGGGCATGACCCCAGATTGAGCTATAACATATATTCCTTACACACGCCCCTGGAATCAAGTTCAGGTCTTGCTCAGGATGAAAAATTCCTGGGTTTAATCGGAGAAATTTTGTGTTGTGATATTGCTTGGTGAGATGGAGGGTATGATACAGTTTCTGTTATAGTCATTTGAAACCCAATTATTCATCTGAGGGCACCATTTGGGTGGGTGAAGATTCCCCCACACATTGCAGGAAAGAATCCTTCCTTTGCTTGATAGATCCAAAGCCCGACAGTAGTATTTTCATTGATATTGGTGAGCTCTGATGCCTTGACTAGATGTTGCTTGGTTTGTAAATTGTGATTAGATTGCACATCTGAATCTCAAGTTTGAGTAAATTCTGTTGTTTGGTTCTTGCAGGTGTTAATTGCATTGCTCAAACCCACTGCACCGTGTTCTTTTACTGTAAACGAACAAATGGAATCCCTACGCTTTCCGACGTCTCTGAACAGAAATTCTTCATCAAAATGGAAGTACCATGTTTTCTTGAGTTTTAGGGGAGAAGACACCCGCTTAGGTTTCACTGACCATTTATGTGCAGCCTTGCGTCGGAGGAATATCATAACATTTAGAGATGATGACGAACTTCCAAAAGGTGAAGTTATCAAGAAAGAGCTGCTTGATGCAATTGAGGAATCTCTTTCAGCAATTGTCATAATATCCGAAAATTATGCCTCTTCCTCATGGTGTTTGGAAGAACTGCAAAAGATTGTTGAAACCAAAAAAAGTTTGGGCCGAGAGGTGTTTCCAGTCTTCTACGGTGTCGATCCCTCCGATGTACGGCATCAAAAGGGAAGGTTTGCAGAAGCTTTTAGAGAACATGAACAAAGGTTTGTAGAAGACAGAGGGAAGGTGCAAAGTTGGAGAGAAGCTTTAAAAGACGTTGGCAACTTAGCTGGCTGGGACTCTAAAAATAAGTAAGTAGGAATTCATATTGAAGTTCCTAGCCTTTCTTGATTGTTTGAATCTCTCGTTAATATAGCTTTTATAAACACTTTGATATCCATCTCCCTTTGAGCTAGATTTTGGAGTAAACTTAGACTCATAATTTTATTTTATTTATTTATTAATATTATTTTTTTAGTGTGATAGACTCACTATCTAAAGTTGGTATAAGAGTTTATCTTGTGATTGATTTATTGGGCCACCTACAAATGTCCAACCCAACAAATTTTACACTCTAGATGTCTAGTCCTGTGTGTGAGGAGTGTATTGAGTCCCATATTACTTAAGAATACAATCAAAATAATTTTTATAAACACCTAGCCGTCCTTCTTCTTTAGGGTTGAAAATAGGTTAGATTAGGTTAAGTTTTAACCTAAATGAGTCTGGCTTGTATTTCAAGTATGCAGCTCAAGTTTGAACCTATTGCCTGATATTTTTTTAAGGCCTAGTTTGACCTTTTTAAAAGCCTAGTATGACTTGAAAGCTTATCCATATGGCTATTTGATAATAAGACTTTTAAATAGATATAAAAATATACTCTTAAATGAGCTAAAAGGATTATAAATATGTCAAAAAATATACTTTTTAATGAGCCAAAAGACTTACTAAATAGGTCAAAAAGCCTATATCTAAATAGATTAAGGGCCCATTTGGGTAGATCATAGTAGTCAATAGCGGTGCTATCGCTACATCACGGAGTGGAAGGAAGGTCCAGCGCAACACGACTGCCAGTCCGGAGCATTTTCCGGTCGAGGTGTTTCCCGGCTGCTATCACGGCAGAATCATAGCCAAAATCGTGAAATTGCGGCTGCAATTCTTTTCATGCTGTTGAAACCCTAACTTTTCTTTCTTTTATCAACAAAATTCCCTCTTTATCCCCACTTAAATCAATAAAAGTTTTGTTTTGCCCTCACTTATAATTTTTGAAGACTTCATTTTGTCCTTAGAAGATAATTGAAGTGTCTATCTTAACTTCACTTAAACAGATGAAGTGTCTATTATACCCTCACTTAAACAAGCAAAGTCTTTATTTTATCCCTCACTTCAACTCATCTTCTTTAACCTATCGACCCCCTCTTCATCTGTTGTTTACAACAGCTCCTAAAACAGAGCAACACATCGCACTTGTTGTGCGAACCCATCGCACCTGTTGTGCAAACCTATCGACCCCTGTTGAGTTTACAATAGCTCCTTCACACGTTATTGCTATGTCTCAAGTTGTTTCAAGCTTTTCTAGCCTAGTCCCCCTATGTTTCTCAACGTCTCTAGCCTCCAATAACCATGTCATCATGACTATTATTTGCTTATTAGTTATGTCACCATGTCTGTCTCTGTCATACTATGCTTCCCATTTTAATCTCTGTTGTCTCTTTGTTGTCTCTGTTTTTTCTTATTCTTGAATATTTATATGTATTATGTATAAATTGCATAATAATTATCTATATTTTTTAAAATAGCCGTCATTTCATTATCCCTTATCCCGCTATAGCGGTTTTTGGGTCGGCCACTCCACACCATGATCTGTGATTGACTATTATGAGGTAAATAGCTTATTTACTCCTTTATGTCAAAGGAACTTCTTAAAAGTATGTTTGGATATGTAGTAACAAAACTGTTTGTTTTAAGTATTTTAACTTTCTAGAAAAAGTCATTTTAATTTGTATAGTCAAACTGGATAGAAGGTTAAAAATGTGACTTTTGACTTCAAAAAGGTTGAAAGAATGTCATAAGTAGTATTATCCAAAGGGATTTTGAAAGACTTCTATTATCATTAGGGTTTTTGAAGAAATAATAATAATGATAATAATATATTAAATAGGTCAACCTATTATGTCTAATAAGTTTTCTTTTATAGCTTGTAGCCTGACTTTATTTTATATATATATATATAGGAAAAAGTCTAGGAAACCCCCTCCAACTTTGGTTCATTAGGCCTAATTTGTTTACTAAATGGGTTTAGGCCAAACTAAGCCTAATGTGGATTAGGCTGAAGGACCCCGACAAGCTGTGGGGCCTGTTTCTACTCCCTATTCTCCTATTGAACTAGCTTTTGAGATGAAGTTAGGTCGATAATTTTAAGATTGGTGTTTGATGAAGGTAACCTCACAAACATTACTGTGAGATTAACCAAACCTAAAAGCCATTCAAATTTTTTTATTTAGAGAAGAGTATAGCAATCACCCTTGAGGTTTCTAGACAAGATATTAAACTCTAAACCTATAAGAAAAGGTCACTCCACTCCACTATCAAAAACATATTAATAAATAAAATAAAGTAATATTGTTATATTCTCATTAAGTATATTTTAATAATAATTTAATAAAATATTAATTTTTATAAAATTTGTAAATAATTATCATTAAAAAATTCTCTTATATAGGTATTTATTCAAAAAATTATATCGCTCCACATGAGTTATATCTCTCAAAAGGTAAATTAATTCTTTTTAGTCATCGACTGTATTAATTATGTTTGAATATGTTGTAAATAATATGGACAAATGCAAAATAAATGAGAGTATTTATATATGGTGAATTTTAACCTCCACACCTTCATATAGAGGAAGACAAGCTCTGCATTTTATTTTGGACAAAAAACTAACTTCTTTCTTTTCTAAACTAGTTTATAATTCGGGACAATTTTATAATTCAACTTAACTCACATTAAGTGCTACTTTAAGTTTTTTGCCTTACCTAATTAATATGCACTATATGCTATTTCTATTTACTTAAATAATATTCTTTTTTTTCTATTCTTCTTCTATTTAAATAATCTATTAACAACTAAAATTTAAATAATTTTATTTTATTCTATAATATACATGATTAAATAACAATGAAAAAATATTTTCGTTGACAGTATATTAAATTTTTTTTTTTTGACATTGACTATATCAAAATAAAATTCTTATGATTATTTTATATTAATATTATTGA
This sequence comes from Pterocarpus macrocarpus, assembly GCA_031439585.1. NCBI lineage: Eukaryota > Viridiplantae > Streptophyta > Magnoliopsida > Fabales > Fabaceae > Pterocarpus > Pterocarpus macrocarpus. The sequence continues at coordinate 31,765,154 of CM062521.1, forward strand.
GATTTAATGTTGATTAATATTTTATTAATATAAGACTAAATTTTTTTTAATATTGCCATAACAATAAGATTTTTTTTAAGCGTAGTTTTTCAACAATATTAATTATTAATTAGTTTAAGAAGTTTTATATATATATATATATAACTTATTTAAACCTAATTTATATATTAGATGCATTAATAAATAATTAATTTTTTTAAGGGATGTAACCAACATAGAGAGATGTATTTTTGAAAAATATGTATATATTAAAAATATATATATAAAAAATACTAATAATTGTTTGAGTTTATAAAAAATATTTTATTAAATTATTATCAAAATGAATATTCATTTATATTAATAGCTTGTGATATCTTATATTAGCATTAAAAGAATTTAATCTTGACTAAGATATTATGATACCAACTTTTTAGTATTGCAGTAACAATAAAATCTTTTTTAGAATTATTTTTTAATAATATTAACTACTAATTAATTTGTTTAACAAGTCTCACATTTCATATATTTTAACACTATTTACACATATTATTGCAATTTATTTAAATATACTTAATATATTAGATACACTAACAATAATTAATTCATTTTTTGAAGTATAAAACCCATGTGGAGAGATGCAGTATTGAAATATATATATATATATATATATATATATATATATATATATATATATGTCTTCACCCAAATCAACTCCAAAGTAATCATCTTCATTTTGGTAGAATCCCGATGATGATGCTGATGAAGAGGATGATGACGGTAATTCTTGTTTGGCTGATGACTCAGCTTCATCTGTTTGGAGGAGCTTCAGAATATCCTTCAAGTTCTGAGCAAATGACTCTTTGCTTGTGGATGCTCCTAAAGCTGCTAAAATTTGAGACCTTTGATTCAAAAATTTACAGCTTTCTGGATCAAAGGCTGAGAGGAATTTGGGATTCTTCTTGAACCAATCTTTAATCTTCTGAGGACTGATCCAGGAAGTATCAAATTCTGCCCACCATTTGACATATGCCTGCCTTTGAAGGAAGGGCAATAAATTTTTGTTTTCATGAACTCCAAAAACATACCGCCAAGAGAAAATCCAGGCTAATGAAAATTTGGAGTAAAAATGGAGATCTACTGGGAAGGGATCTCCCGAAAGATTAAACATTTTTGAAAAAGTTTGATATCCTTCTAAGGTATTGCTAGGAAGGATTTGGTCAATTGGTCCAAAGAAATTCCACCACTGGGCAAACCAGTGAGGGAATTTATATAAAACATTTCTTTTAAAATAAATCAGCCATGAATGGCGGAATGCTTTATTTTGGAGATAGAATACGTTGGTCCAGGCTTGAACATAATCCCAGTAATTATATCCAATTGGATCAAAGTTTTGAGAAAATTTTTTAATATTGTTTGGATTCTTTCCAAAGTCAGATGGTGTTAAAACCTTAAGAATTTGGAAAGTCGAATGAGTAATGTTTGGAGGACTGACTTTGTCCTTGTAATGTTTGATGGACACTGAATCAGAATCTACCAGGATAAATTCATAATATTTTTGTGTCCTGTTTGGAGAAAATGGTTTGAAATGAAAATCTTTTGGGAAGATTTTTAAAAGTATTTTGTTGGGATTTTTGTCCCAAAATTCTGGTTCAATTTGGGTTACTGGCATGAATTTTTCTTTTGCCAGGTATTATGTTTGGGATTTTTTTATGGTAGTTTGAGTAGTCGTCAATTGTTTGGACGACTCTTGTTTGGTAATCTGTTTGCTCAGGTTTTCAATAATGAGGGATAATGGGTAATCCTCATTATCTTCGTCAGAGGCAATTTCTGCCCAAGACTTTTTTGGTAGTTTGGTTAAGCCTTGATCTTGGAAGGCCAACAGTGTTTCGATTGGGAAGGCATAGTCTTCCTTGGTTTGTTTTTGGGTTTGTGTTTGCTGGGTAGATGACCTAGATAAGTTGGGGTTTTGGGTGGATGACCCAGTTTGGGTTTTTGTTTGCCCGGTTAGGACAATTTCTTTTCCTTTTCCTTTGTCTTTTTCTTTTTCTTTTGCTTTTCCTCCTCTAGAGGAGGATGATGATTTTGGCATTCTTTTCCCTGCAAAAATTCACGGGTGAGGTAGTCAGGGAGAGAGTTTGAAGTGCCTTTGAGATACTCGATTTCAAAATCAAAAACACTTAAAATAGCTTGCCATCTTGCAAAAATTTGTTTTGATGCAAGATTTTTAAAATCTTTTTGCAAAATGTATTTTACTGATTTACAATCCACACGAACCAAAAATCTTTGGTTTAATAAATCAGATTGAAATTTTGAAATGCAGAGAATAATTGCTAGAACTTCTTTTTTAATTGTAGAATACTTTTGTTGAGCAGTATTCCAATGTTTTGTATACAATGACATGCTCTCTATCATTCATTTTTGTTTTAAAATGCCGCCAAAACCTAAGTCAGATGCATCAGTCTCAACAATTTTGAAGGCTTGGGGGTTTGGTAGGTAAAGGCAAGGAAGAGTTTTAACTTGACCTTTAACTTGTTTGATAATGTTTGTATGAACGTCTGTCCAAGGGGGAGGAACTTTTTTAAGACGATCATGAAGAGGTTTGATAAGATTATTAAGCTGAAGAAAGAAGTCAGAGACATAATTTAAACAGCCTAAAAATCTTTATAATTGAGTTTTATCAATAATTTGATTAGGAAAATTATCCGCAAAACGGATTGCCCGATCAATTGGGACGATAGTACCTTGAAAGATATTATGTCCAAGAAATCTGATTTTTGTTTGGAAAAGATCAATTTTTGTTTTAGAAATAGAAAGGCCATTTCTTCTTATTATGTTCACAAAAATGTGAATATGTTTGAAATGTTGATCAATAGATTGAGAAAAGATTAAAACATCATCTATGTAGACGATGATAAAGTTTGAATAAGAATCAAAAATATCATTCATGATTTTTTGAAACTCAGAAGGGGCATTTTTGAGTCCAAAAGGCATTACGTTCCATTCGTATTGCCCAAAAGGAACAGTGAAAGCTGTTTTGTAGCGATCACTTTCTTGAATTTGGATCTGCCAAAATCCAGATTTCATGTCAAATTTTGAAAATATTTTTGCTGAATGCAAACGATTCAGAAGATCTTTTTTGTTTGGGATTGGATATCTAATCCACTGAAGTGCTTTGTTTAAAGGCTTATAATTTATTACAAGCCTTGGAGTACCACGCTCAATTTCCGCTTGTTTATTAACATAAAAAGCATAACAAGACCATGGACTCTTGCTTTTTCGGATTAGACCTTTGTAAAGAAGATCATCGATCTCCTTTCTACAGTAAATGAGGAGTTCCTCATTCATCTGTATGGGCCTGGCTTTGGTTGGAATTTGTCGTTCATGGAAATCCTTTTCATAAGGAAGATTAACGACATGTTTTTTCCTTTGCCAGAAAGGAAATAAATTTCCCTCAAAAATGGACACTCGACAGAGTTGTTCTAGCCAAACCTAAGCCTACTCCTGACTTCCAGGATATTAGGCAATATGACACTGGGAAAGTTGAGTTATTCTTTGATAGAAGAAACTCTTTCCATTTTGGAACTTCTTCCAGGTCTGAGGTTTCTGAGGATTTTAAGACAGCTGCTTCGGCTATGTCTAGAAAGTCCTTTTCTACTGCCTCACAAACTGAAATCCCAAATATCCGACTCCGTGGGTTGGATATGTCTTCTGACCTTCCTAGACCAGTCTATCAGAAGGAAGACGAAGACCAAAAATCAATTCAATCTCCAACAGAAAATAAAAGAAAGCCAGAGCGCGGTAGTCCTCGGGACTGGCTGAGGGAGAAAGAGATATGCAGAAATAAAAGATAAATTTTATTTCAAAAGAAAGCTTACACAAGTATCTCAGAACTCCTACAAACTCTCTGCTAAGTGTTTGAGGTAGGTTGTAAAAGGATGCCTTACAACTGAGACGGGCAGTCCTTTTATAGATACAAGTTTGACTGTTATAACAGTACAAGTTACATGACCGGACTATTGACTCTGATCTGTTCACATAACCGAAACTATTACAACAGTAAAAAGTTTGTCCTGATGTCGAGAGTGACTAAAGGTGACAGGACACCAAGCTTTGTCTGCCAAAGCAGATTCCTTTTGTTGGCCATTTGGAAAAAGGAGATTCCTTCTGACTAGGCCAATTTGTCGTTTGCTTTAACAGTCTTCACCCAAATCAACTCCAAAGCAATCATCTTCATTTTGGTATAATCCTGATGATGATGCTGATGAAGAGGATGATGACGGTAATTCTTGTTTGGCTGATGACTCAGCTTCATCTGTTTGGAGGAGCTTAAGGACTGCCCGTCTCAGTTGTAAGGCATCCTTTTACAACCTACCTCAAACACTTAGCAGAGAGTTTATAGGAGTTCTGAGATACTTCTGTAAGCTTTCTTTTGAAATAAAATTTATCTTTTATTTCTGCATATCTCTTTCTCCCTTAGCCAGTCCCAACGGACTACCGCGCTCTGGCTTTCTTTTATTTTCTGTAATTTATATTTTCTGTAAATTATTTTATCTGTATTGCATTTGCATATCATGTAAATAGGAGTCCGCCTCCTCCCCTCTTCATTACCCCTGTGATCCCTTCCACCCTTCTGGCCACCCCAGTTCTCTGGTATCAGAGCCTGAGGGGGAAGTAAGGGATTATGAGCTGAGTTAAACCCATTATCCCTTATTATTGAAAACCTGAGCAAACAGATTACCAAACAAGAGTCGTCCAAACAATTGACGACCACTCAAACTACCATAAAAAAATCCCAAACACAATACCTGGCAAAAGAAAAATTCATGCCAGTAACCCAAATTGAACCAGAATTTTGGGACAAAAATCCCAACAAAATACCTTCAAAAATCTTCCCAAAAGATTTTCATTTCAAACCATTTTCTCCAAACAAGACACAAAAATATTATGAATTTATCCTGGTAGATTCTGATTCAGTGTCCATCAAACATTACAAGGACAAAGCCAGTCCTCCAAATATTACTTATTCGACTTTCCAAATTCTTAAGGTTTTAACACCATCTGACTTTGGAAAGAATCCAAACAATATTAAAAAAATTTCTCAAAACTTTGATCCAATTGGATATAATTACTGGGATTATGTTCAAGCCTGGACTAACGTATTCTGGCTCCAAAATAAAGCATTCCGCCATTCATGGCTGATTTATTTTAAAAGAAATGCTTTATATAAATTCCCTCACTGGTTTGCCCAATGGTGGAATTTCTTTGGACCAATTGACCAAATCCTTCCTAGCAATGCCTTAGAAGGATATCAAACTTTTTCAAAAATGTTTAATCTATCCGGAGATCCTTTCCCAGTAGATCTCCATTTTTACTCCAAATTTTCATCAGCCTGGGTTTTCTCTTGGCGGTATGTTTTTGGAGTTCATGAAAACAAAAATTTATTGCCCTTCCTTCAAAGGCAGCCATATGTCAAATGGTGGGCAGAATTTAATACTTCCTGGATCAGTCCTCAGAAGATTAAAGATTGGTTCAAGAAGGATCCCAAATTCCTCTCAGCCTTTGATCCAGAAAGCTGTAAATTTTTGAATCAAAGGTCTCAAATTTTAGCAGCTTTAGGAGCATCCACAAGCAAAGAGTCATTTGCTCAGAACTTGAAGGATATTCTGATGCTCCTCCAAACAGATGAAGCTGAGTCATTAGCCAAACAAGAATTACCGTCATCATCCTCTTCATCAGCATCATCATCAGGATTCTACCAAAATGAAGATGATTGCTTTGGAGTTGATTTGGATGAAGACTGTTAAAGCAAATGACAAATTGGCTTAGTCAGAAGGAATCTCCTTTTCCTAAATGGCCAACAAAAGGAATCTGCTTTGGCAGACAAAGCTTGGTGCCCTGTCACCTTTAGTCACTCTCGACATCAGGACAAAATTTTTACTGTTGTAATAGTTTCGGTTATGTAACCTGTATTGTAGTCAATAGTCCGGTCATGTAACTTGTCTTTGTTATAGCAAATCAAACTTGTATCTATAAAAGGATTTATAGTCTCAGTTGTAAGGCATCCTTTTACAACCTACCTCAATATTGCCTAATATATATATATATATATATATATTCAAATTTTATGAAGAAATTAATATTTTATTGAATTGTTAATAAAATATATTTATTTAGTACATAATAATATTACTTTATTTTAATTATTAATGTGGAGTGGAGTGTCTTATTTTTTTATAAGTTTGAAATTTAGTGTCTTTTTTTAGAAATTTTAAGGAGATTGTTGTACTTTTTATTTATTTACTTATTTATTTTTGGGATGAGAAAGCCATTTAAAATTTGAATATTAATAGTATCTCTATGCTAGTTTTCAATATAGCTATAACTATCAACAATTATTTTTTCTAGGGTTTGAAATTTGGTATTTTCCCTAGCTATAAAGTTTATTTATCACTATAGGGAACAATTGTCAGTGTTATTTTTAATCTATGTGAACTACAGCTCCAATACAATTGGATGAGTACGCAAAACATTTTAGAAAAATTCATAAATTTCTAAACAACTCTTGTAGATCCATATCGGATTATTACTTCAGGTCAATATGTTAAAGGCTATTTGGCAATTCAGTTACATTTTCCTTTTTCTAGAATGTCAATTGGGTCATGTTATTTATTTGATAAGTACTTCAAAAGACTGGAGTAAAAAGCATTAAATTTAGTATTTAGTATCAAAAATGCAATTAAATTCGTTGATGCGTATGATTCGTTCTGGATTTTATAAAGTTTTTGGTTTCATTGTTAAAAATTTCATGAGTTATTTGATTGTAAAATATACTGGATGAGAGCCCAAATATAAATTTTAAACTTCCGATAGTATTTCATATTAATTAGTTAAGAACTTGAGATAACTCATGGATGTTGTGCTCCACATTTAAGTAGTAAGATTCGAAATTTGACCCAACATCTAAATTTATCTAAATACCCCATACCAACATGTGGGTTTCTCCTGGGTTGCTTGATGAACACTTGAAGTTTGAGAGTTTGAAATATGCCCACCCAAATGCAAATTTATGAAATGTCAAAGGGTTTTAAATTAATATAAGATTATTTATTGTTTGTTTTATGTAGGCATGAATCGGAGCTCATTGAAGAAATAACAGCAAAAGTATGGACAACAATAGAAACTAAATTGCCAAACTATGACGATGGATTGGTTGCGATTGATACAAAAGTAGATGAAATGTGTTCACTTTTTAGGCCAGATTTAGAAGATGTTCGCTTTATTGAAATATGGGGCATGGGTGGCATAGGAAAAACAACTCTTGCAACTCTTGTCTTCAAGAAAATCCAAAGTCAATTTGATGTTAGTTGCTTTCTTTCGAGTGTGAGGGAGGGTTCAAAGGAAGGAGAAGAAGGTCTAATTCACTTGCAAAATAAACTTCTTTCACATCTGAAACTAAAGAGCATGGTAATTGAAACTTCAGCCCAAGGAAAGGATATCATTAGAAACCTTTTACACAACAAAAAAGTTCTCCTTGTCCTAGATGATATAAGTTCCGAAAGCCAACTACATAATTTAGCTGGAAACCAAAATTGGTTTGGTCCAGGGAGCAGAATAATAGTTACAACTAGGGATATGCACCTATTGATATCACATGGAGTATTGTTTGAGATGTATGAGGTGGAAACCTTGAATACTGATGAATCCCTTCAGCTCTTTTGTGAAAAAGCATTTAAAGGATGTAAAACAAAAGAAGATTATTTGGAGTTGTCTAAAAATGTAGTTGAATATGCTGGGGGCCTTCCTTTGGCACTTGAAGTGCTAGGTTCTTTCCTTTGTGGAAGAAGTGTACATGAATGGGAAGAGTTTTTACATAAGATAGGTAAAGTTCCACATAATGATATAGTGAACAAGCTTAAGATAAGTTATGATATGTTGGAAGGCGAGCACAAGACTATATTTCTTGATATTGCCTGCTTTTTTAAGGGATGGTACAAAGATGAAGTGACAAAGATATTGGACTATTGTGGCCTTCATCCAGCTAGTGGCATAAATGTTCTTATTGAAAAATCATTGGTAACTTGCAAAGAAGGAGTTTTAGGGATGCATGATTTGCTTGCAGAAATGGGTGAAACAATAGTTTTACAAGAGTCTCCAAATGATGCTGTTGGGTGCAGTAGGTTGTGGTCTCCAACAGATATTGATAAAGTATTGAGAGAAAATAAGGTGAGTTCCCTTTTTCTTCATGGTTCATTACTTTCTGCTGGATTCCTGGTGTCTTATGTTACTTATTTGACAATTTTTAATGTTAGGGAACTGAGAAAGTTCAAGTTGTATTTTTGAAGACACAAGTTGAGTCATATGAAGCACGTTGGCACCCTAGAGCCTTCTCTACGATGTGTAACCTTAGATTACTCATCATACTATCTGATTTGCACTGTCTAAAAAGTCTCAAATGTCTTCCTAGCTCCTTAAAAGTTCTCATGTGGAAGGACTATCCTTTGAAAGCTCTACCATGTGGTGTGCAATTGTGTGTACTTGTTCGCTTGGAAATGAGATATAGCAAAGTAGAAAAACTTTGGAATGGAGCTCCGGTAAGAATGCTCAACAAAGAACTTTTATAAAAAAAATTTATCAACATAATGTGCTCAAATGTGCTAATCATTTTTTTTCTCTTTATTTTATTTGTTTTGTTCAGGTTCTTGGGAGACTGAAAGTTATTGTTTTGAGTCATTCCAAACATTTGATTGAAACTCCGAATATTTCTGGTGTATGTAATCTCAAAGAGCTCTTCCTTGATTCTTGTGACTCACTTGTTAAAGTTCACCCATCTATTGGACAACATAAAAAGCTTGTGATACTGAGCCTGTCAGGATGCTATCGACTTAAAATTTTGCCACGGAAACTAGAAATGTGTTCCTTGAAAGTGCTCCTTCTTTGTGGGTGCTTAAAGATTAAGAGACTTCCAAATTTTGGGGAGAATATGGAATGTTTATCAGTGTTGAATTTAATGAATTGCTCGAAACTTCTTTGCCTTCCAAACACCATTAGTAATTTGAAGTCACTCAAACATCTCAATTTATCAAAATGCATAAAAGTCTGCAGGCTTCCAGACAATATAAATGAAAACAAGTCTTTGGAGGATCTTGATTTAAGTGAAACCTCTATAAGGGAAGTGAGTTCATCCCTATTCCAATTGGCAAATCTTGAAAGGCTTTCCTTCTGCAGATGCAGTGAGCTAGTATCTAACTCGCCGGAGTATCCTCTACCCTTAAAGTTGTTTGGCAGGAAACCGGCTACTACATACTTAAAATTGCCTGCTTCTATCTCAGGACTTTCATCATTGATTTTTTTGGATTTAAGTTATTGCAATCTCAATTATGGATTAATTCCTAGGGATCTTGGCCATTTACCATCGTTGGAGACATTGATTCTAAGTGGAAACAAAGATCTTGAGCTACCTCCAGCTAGCATTGCTAATCTTTCTAAACTGCGTTGTCTTGAATTAGAAGGTTGCAGGAGCTTTATTGACCAATCTTTGCTCTCAGTTCCCATGGAAGCTAGTTCGTTCATAGATCTATTGGGGTTTTGGAAGCTGTTTGAGCCACATGAGAGTGAGATCTTATATCAGGTATGTTTGTTTGCATAGGCAATTATATGAATTTTATTCTTGCTAGTTACCTACGCGTTATTTTATCAACTTAGAAAAAAAAAATTGGAAAAGATGCTTAATCATCATCGGGCGAGGGCTAGAGCTTTCTTCCAGATTTTAGTTGGCAGTGTAGATTGTATTCATTTCTTTCTCATGATAGATCTAATGCTTCTTGTTCAATTTGTAAACGTTATAGCTTTTATTAACATTACAATTCCTGTCAAGAGAGAGAGAGAGAGAGAGAGAGAGAGAGAGAAAAGAAATGTGGAGCATAAAGTTAATAGATTATATACAAATGTGTCGGAAAATTTTGATATATCATAGCATGAATACATAAATGAAATTAATTTTGTAAAGAATGAAAGTTTATTCATGTAATTACCCCAATTATTTTTCAAAAATATTTAATTGTTACAGGTTAGGGATCGAAGTCATCATGGTTACTATTCTGAAGTTCCTCCACGGTTTGGTAATATGATATTCTTTCCAGTGGGTCCATTTAAATCTAATGGTGCATTTGCATCAATAATGGTGGACATCCCTAATGAATGTCGTAGGGGTGAGTGGTGGGGAATTGTTGTATACATTGCCTCTGAACTTCCAGGACGTTCCACAACATATCTCCGTTGGAGCTTTGAAGCTTCCCATCCTGAAGCTGGCACCTCCATATATTTCTCTTCCTGGGCGGAAGATAAACGATTTAATGGAGGCCTTGTAACAACGATAATGACTGGCAACTTTATATACATTCAGCAACATCATAGGAAATGCCACAACACAAGTGCATCAAAGCCTTTCTGGAGGCATCCGAAGCCTGATTTGATTGAAAATAGTAGGTTGCGTTTTGAGGTGGGAGCGGAACCAAACAAGGTAAGGGAGTATGGGTATCGTGTGTTATGTAAGGAAGATTTCAGATCTGAAGCCTTGACAAATAACAGGATTGTTGAGGAACCAAATTTCAGGGAATCCAGCAGTCCCAATAACTCAACAGCAGTAGAATTCAAGGTAGAGGATGTAACTACTTCAGATGAAGAATTTGAGTGAATGCTTCTCTTTTGGTAAGCCACCATTACATACTAGTGTACAGGTTCTTAATTTATTCTTGGGAGTCTCAAACAAGGTTAAAAAAATACCTAGAAATGTCATTCCTTGATTTAATTAATATACCTAGAGATATAATTCTTAAGAATGTAATTTCAAATTTTGTAATAAAATGCCCCTAATAATTATACATTAATTTCTTTTGCAATCCTAAGGTAGAAAATTGAAGGACCAATACTGAAAGGTCCAAGATAAACAGACCCATTACTATCCCTTTACGTGGCTCTTCTTCTCTTAATAAATTTTGGCTGAAGCAAAGGGGCTCTGCAGCGTAGACGACGTTGGGCTGGAGAGAAGGCTGTTGGAAGGAGAAGAAGCCATGATATCTAAATTATTCTACGCTCACGCATGGTGAACTTCTCAATATTTTGAGGGTATTTGGTAGGTAGAATAAATTTTTATTGCTCAAAGTGCTATTTCCAAAAATGCTATTTCTAGAAATAGTTTTACCGTGTATGACAATTAGGTGCATTTGGAACCTAAATTGAATTCCCTGAAATCTTACAATTTATATTTGGTTGACATTGATATTTATGAAAATATTATATATATTTCCAAAAATACCCTTAACCTACGGCAGATGGTGGCGAGAAGGTGGGCGGCGGTGATCGGGCAATGGTTAGGGGTCGGTGGCAGTTGGTGGTGATATGGGTATTTTTGATATTTTTGTATAGGGATAACATGTCATGACTCAATTGGAACCATGATCGGTGCTTAGGGAGCACAATTGCCCAATAAGCTTACCCAAGAATTTCTTGCAATACGGGCATAATTTCCTCAAAAAATTGGGCATTCAGGAGTAATGAGCATTCTCAAAATGCTCTCCAAGTTCAGGACATGCGAAACATACATAGATAGGTGTGGATACTATATATATATATATATATATATATATAGTGAAAGTCAGATCCTGCCTATGGGTTATGGAGTATAATTAAAAATATTTACAGATAATTACTCAGCTATATATAGATCAAAGTATAGTAACAACTTGGAGGCCCACATAGATTAATGTGTTGAACTCGCAGAGCTTCTGTATCTTTATCTATTGAAACAAACCACTCGCAGCCTGTACTTAGCTCTAAAAATAGAGGAAGGGTGAGGAGTGAGTCAAACAAACTCAATGAGAGATAATATATTTATAATAGGGAATGGAATAAGTGCAAGTACAAGTTTTACTCAAATTAAATATATTTGATAGAACAATACTTCCAACTTACGATTCAGATACATATATATATATATATATATATATATATTCAAAGTCAAACCAGATGTATTAAACTAGAATATGGTAAAGCGGGAAATAAACGAAAATTGTAATAGAAACTCATTACTAACATATGAATACATAAATAAAAGAAAATTTGGTAAATAAGTACAGAGGTGTAAAACTCATTTTAAATACGCAATTAAAACTAGTTTAAAAAATATCTGAAGTTCAGAGTGGAAGGTCTCGATTACAGAGTTAGAGCTGAGCAGAAGAGACATGTCTCACCAACGGATGTCCTCGAAGACTAACAAATATCTCACCAACGACCTTATGCTGAAGGTTTGACAAATAGAGCTAGACGTGTGGCTGTCACGCAGGGTTAGCAACACCTCTGCTAGTTGGGTTGGCCAAACCAAGGGGCACCCAAGTCTAACATCTACTATCGTTAGCGTATAGTTCTGTTAAAGATTCCTTTCGTAAAAAAAATCGTTTACTCAAAATTTTAAATACATTTCATAAATAACCTTATTCTAGAAATCAAGACCACCATATTCTCAACTCCTATAATATTAAAGTCCAATATAGTTCTCAAACATATCATATTTAGAATCTAAAATACCAATTCCAAACCTTTTCAATCATGCTAATAATATTAAATTTAGAACTAGTGTACAGGAATCAATTTCAAAACTTACTATATCAAAATCGGTAATTTCTATCTTCCGAGTTTATAATATCAATTTAAAACATTATATAAGACTTGTAGCTAACTGCAAAGAAGACATAGGGATAAATGTAATATTTTTTTATGTTATCTGTTTTGATTAATGTGGCGTAATGGTCTTATTTTATTGTTACGATATTATGAGTAATACCAGAGAAAGGAAATTCTCTAGAAAGGCTTTTGACGATGTGTGGGGCAAGTAGACTAAGGATCGAGGAAACCAAAGCAAAAATATTATAATGCATATAGTATTGGTTTACTATGTTGCATATAAAGTTGCATTGGCAAGGTTCATTTTTATTACTCATGACATTCTATTTTTATTACTCATGACATCATGTCTAGACATGTAATGGTAAGAAGCTTTTGAATATGACCCGGTAGCCGTGTGGTTTATAACACCTATTCATTATAAAACTAATGACACAAATTACATTGGAAGTCCAAGGTTGAACATTAACCTACAAAAATACATCAAAGTATTACCGGCCATAGATTAAGCATTTCTAAGCTAGTTTAATACAACTGCATATGTTCTTATCAGTTGAAGGAACTGTCTTTCTTTATGATGTTATTTGACTAATCTGAAACCACTAGAATAAAGTTAAAATGAAAATTTTCAGTACAAAATGAGTAGTTCTAAAGTATTTGAACTATGACGATTTTAGCCGTGTCTTAGCACAAAAAATTGCGTAGCTATCACGTCATATTTAGAATCTCATACAATCACATAGCAAGGTATAATATCATAGGCAATAAAAATATATCATTCTAATGCAACTTTACATGTAACATTATAAGCTAGTATTATAATATATTTGTTTTAGTTTCATTGTTCCTTTGTTATGCTTATCTCACACTTAGTTGAGGGCCTTCTCGTAGAGAATTCCCTTTTTCTAGTGTTGTTCATAATATCATGACAACAAAACAAGATCATTACACCACACTAACCAAAGCAAGTATCATTAAAGGATCTTACATTTATCACTTTGCCTTCTTTGTGTTTAGCTGCAAGTCTTAAATATCCTTTCTTTAATTCATATGTTTGCCATCATACATGAATCTCAACATATATAACAATGCATAATCTAAGTAAATTTGTTCTTTGATATCAACTCCCTAAAGAAATTACACATAATTGATATCTTATTAGAATAATAAATTATGAGAGAATATCAGTTCATAATAATTTTTAAGTAGTATAAAGGAATAACAAATAGAGTAACTTGCAATAAATAATAAGTAATGTAGATATAATGGAACAATAGATAAATTAAATTGCACTAATAAATAATAATGAGTGTCTTTAGTATAATGAAACTATAAATGGAATGACTTTCAATAAATAATGAGCAACATAAATATAAAGGAACAATTATTAAACTACAATAATAAATAACAATAAGTAACTTTAATATAAAAAAGTAGTAAATAAAATTGATAATAGTTTAATAAAAATAAATAAATAAATATAGCCATGATTTTATTTTCCAAATAACTTCATTTTCTACCTTAAAATTCTTGTAAAGAAAAAATAGGAGATGATTGTTAAGGCCTTCTACCCTTTTCCTTTTATTTTCCTTGCTTTTTCTCTTGTTTTACGTTGATCCTCTCCATTTTCACACATTTGCTCTCTTTGTGATTGTGTAACGATGAAAAGCCCTCCCTCTCGTGTATATTTATAATGTGCCAAGGAGTTGACCATTAAGTTTCTAACCAATAAGCTTCCAAGTCACAAAAGTTAGGTTAGTTCATCTTTTTCCAAGCAGTGTCTTTGGTGCAACGCACTAGCAAGTTACACTATACAACTTATTAATTTAATAGGTGAGATTTGATAATATATTAGTATATTAATTATTTATAGTATATCATAATAATTTCTAACATTTATTTATATGATTTAAAATTAAATAAAATTTTATCTATATGATGTAAAAATTAAATATTTTTTTGGGGGATATTTTAGGGTTACAAAGATAAATTTTAATTACTTTTAAAATACTTGTGATACATCGTAATAATTTTTAATTTTATCTGTATGATTTTAAAATTAAATAAAATTTTATCTGCATGATTCTAAAATTAATTAGATATTTATGGGAATATATCAAGATTATGTAGATAAATTTTGACCATTTTTAAAATATATTTAATCACAATTCTAAAGTCTAACTAAAATTTAAAAATTACTATAATACAATATAAGTGTTTGATATATAGATACATATTTGAATCACATCCATATATCATATTACATTTTTATAAGATACAGGGTACCCTTTACAAGTAAGAAGCCTCGTAGCATCCACACTTTTTCCAAAGACTTGAGTCCTTCGCGTCATCGACATGAATTCTATTATCATAATTATGTTATTATTATATTGCCATTAACACCTTGTTATTCTTAGTTCATATATATATATATATATATATATGACAATATAAAAAAAAAGTCTATCTCAATAAATATTATTTATAGTAAAATATATTTTGAAGTTATCATTTCTTAATTAAATATTTAAAATTTAACTAGTTGATTAGTTTTTAATTAATTAATATAAAATATTAAAAAAATATTTAACTCAACCAAGAAATCCAAAATTATTCTTCACAAAGTATTTTGTAAAAAAGAGGATATTACACAGTTTTTTATGCTATGATATGGCTAGAACCATATATTGTTTTCAAATGTTTTCAGAGCTATATACTTTCTACTAAAAATTTTCAATTTTTACTTTATTTGTGGGAGTTTCAGATTAATCAAGTAACGCTGTAGAGGAAGACAGACTTTTTCAATCACAAGAGACATACGAGATGTTGTTTTAAATAAAATGTAGTTACTATTACTTACTTTAAAAAATACTTTATTTATAGCTAATAAAATTTTGTATTTATATTTAAACATTTGATGTATTTATGTATATTAATATAATATGTCAAATTTTTTGTTTACCTTCATGCTGTTCTCTTTATCATGAATGGGCATTACATCCTTAACTCGAGTAAAATTTTCTTAGTTTATTTATTTTTTTAATTTTTAAGATAAATCTACCATAAGGTACTATTGTGACTAAGATGTCCTCTTAGTAATTACTTTTTTTTTTTTTTATATAGTTTGAATCTTGATTATTTTTCTTAGAGTGTAGCTTGTTTTTTTTTGCATCAACTCTTGTTGGTTTCTTATTATTTTAATGTATATCCTTTTTAATTATTACATGATGATATACAATTAGTTAATAAAAGAAAGATTACAAAATTAAAATTAAAATTCACCAAAAAAATTACAAATTTAAACCTTTTTTTTTTTTAAGAAAATTAAACTGCTTAAAAGTTTCTCCAGCATATCCCATCATGGGATTTTTTTTTTTTTTTTTTTTTTTTTTTTTTTTTTTTGCGTTTTCTCTTGAATGTAAATGTGGCCCACGAGACACGTCCAGATAAGATTTTGTTTTGTGAATACAAATTAGGGAGAAAAAAAAAAAAAGATTTTGTTTTGTGATTCAGGAGCAGACAAATAAAGAGGACTTTTCATTTTCAAACTTAGTTGCCTGTCGGTGCTTTGCCTGCTTGTTGTTGTCCCTTTATGTGACACTTCTTCGCGTTAGAAACTTTGGCTGAAGCAAGGTGGACTGACTCTACAGCATAGACAGCGTTGAGCTGGAGAGGAAGGTTGCTGGAAGGAGAGGAAGAATCCATGACATCTAAATTATTTTATGCTCACGCAAGGTGGACTTCCCAATTCTGTTAGGTTTCTTTGTCCTTGTGCGATTTTGACCGAATACAAGAGCAGTACCATTTGAATTTTCGTACTCTGTTCTCAAATTGATACTGTCAGTATACTATAAACTGAAATTATTTCCAGGTGTATTAAGAAGAATTTAGATGCATTTAGAAATGACTTAGAGGGTTGAGTTTGTTTTCGAAGAAGAAATCCGAACGATTTTGTGAGATGGAGGCAAACGGCGTATGCCTTCTCTTTAAACTTAAGGTGAGTTCCAAGTTTACTTTTTATTAGGCTTTTTTGTCGATATTTAAGCATGAATTTTCTGCGTATGAGACAGGTTTTTTATTTTTTATTTTTGTAGGAATTGATCAAGCAATTTTAGGTCAGGGATCGCGGTGAGGTAAACTCCTCCCAAAGTGTTGACTTTTGACATTGCAGGTAAAGTGGATGAATGAATGGGTAGCAAGAAAAGAGAATTAGTATCTTCTTTATAAAATTATTCTTTTATCAAAATAAAGAAAGAGAATTGGTGTTGAATAGTTGGCCAAAAACAGTTTCTTATTACTGCTTATCCGTGAGGGTTTAAATTTTTGACTTTATTTAAAAAAGGAAAATGAATTAAAGGGTACAGACTATGTATAGGTTCTATCACTCAGGACTACAATTTTGGAACTAGTGTGTCTACTGATTGTTGATAAATTAAAGGCCGAACATAATAATAATAGAAGTATAGAACTAGATAATTTTCTGAACATGGTAAATACTAGAACTAGAAGCTATCTCTGTTAATTATAGTTGCTAAAGTAGTAATAGATGGAAGGCTAAATGATGAAACCTATGTGAAAACTTTTAGAACTTTGGATTTGTAAACAAGCTTACAAAATTGAAAGAGGTTGCATGAAATGATTGACCATTTATAAATCTTTTGCTTTATAAGGACCAATGAAACAAGAATATTAGAATGAAACCTATTATGGATCTGGATCTGGATCTGTATCAAATTCTTTGAAGAAAAGGTTGAATAGAAACTGGGTGGTATTTTTTTTTTTTTTTTTTTGGGGAGGAGGGGGGAGTTAAATTAGAGATTATGTCATAGAATTTTATCAAGAAATTTTAATATGTTAGTTCTGGAGTTTTTATGAAAATATTTATTAGTTGTATGATTCAGTATTGACCATGATGAAACTTTTAGTGTTATGAAAATCATATGAGAAATATAAAGATGTTTAATCTTGGATAAGGCTGAGATTGCTATTTTGCACGATTTTAAATAAAAATTATGCACTTAATTGTTTCACTTTAAATTCCTAGAGATGCTGAATTTATGTTCATGTTTAATGACATAATATGTAGGCAAAATGGACAAAGACTTTTTAGCATGATTTACCATTGAAGATAATATGTAAAACCTGAAATTGCAAGGATAGAATAAAGTGATTGTTTTTACAGAGAAAGATGTATGTTTGGTGCAGTAAGTGGGTTACAAGGGATTTGCTATGTTTAAATCGTTCGGCATGGCCCCAGATTGAGCTATAACATATATTCTTTACACACACCCCTGAAATCGAGTTCTGGTCCTGCTCAGGATGAAAAATTCCTCGGTTTAATGGGAGAAATTTTGTGTTGTGATATTGCTGGATGAGATGGAGGATATGATACAGTTTCTGCTATAGTTGTTTCAAACCCAATTATTCATCTGAGGGCACCATTTGGGTGGGTGAAGATTCCCCCACATATTGTCCCAAGCATGAAGAATCCTTCCTTTGCTTGATAGATCCCAAGCCTGGCAGTAGTATTTTCATTGATATTGGTGAGCTCTGATGCCTTGACTAAATATTGCTTGGTTTGTGAATTGTTATTACATTGCACATCTGAATCTCAATTTTGAGTGAATTCTGTTGCTTCGTTCTTGCAGGTGTCAATTGGATTGCTTCAAACCTACTGCACCGTGTTCTTTTACTGTAAATGAACAAATTGAATCCCTAAGCTTTCCGATGTCTCTGAGCAGAAATTCTTCATCCAAATGGAAGTACCATGTTTTCTTGAGTTTTAGGGGGGAAGACACTTGCTTAGGTTTCACTGACCATTTATATGCAGCCTTGCATCGGAGGAATATCATAACATTTAGAGATGATGAAGAACTTCCAAAAGGTGAAGTTATCAAGAAAGAGCTGCTTGATGCAATTGAGGAATCTCTCTCAGCAATTGTCATAATATCCGAAAATTATGCCTCTTCCTCATGGTGTTTGGAAGAACTGCAAAAGATTGTTGAAACCAAAAAAAGTTTGGGCCGAGAGGTGTTTCCAGTCTTCTATGGTGTCGATCCCTCCGATGTACGGCATCAAAAGGGAGGGTTTGCAGAAGCTTTTAGAGAATATGAACAAAGGTTTGTAGAAGACAGAGGGAAGGTGCAAAGGTGGAGAGAAGCTTTAACAGACGTTGGCAACTTAGCTGGCTGGGACTCGAAAAATAAGTAAGTAGGAATTCATATTGAAGTTTCTAACCTTTCTTGATTGTTTGAATCTTTTGTTAAGATAGCTTTTGTAAATACTTTGATATCCATCTCCCGTTGAGCTAGGTTTTGGAGTGGACTTAGACTTCTAATTTTATTTTATTTATTTTATCATTCTCATAATTTTATTTTATTTATTTTATTATTGTTATTTTTTTGGTGTGATAGACTTACAATCTAAAGATGGTATTAGAGTTTATCTTATGATTGATATATTAAGCCACCTACAAATGTTCAATTTGGCTTTTATACTCTAGATGTCTAGTCCTGTGTGTGAGGCAAGTGTATTTGGTCCCACATTACATAAGGATACAATCAAGATAACTTTTATAAACACCTAGGCATCCTCTCCTTTAGGGTTGGAAATAGGTTACGCTAGGTTAAGTTTTAACCTGAATGAGTCTGGCTTGTATTTCATATATTTGGCCCAAGTTTGAACCTATTGCCAAGCATTTTTTTAAGGCCTAATTTGACCTTTTTAAAAGTTTAGTTTGACTTACAAGCTTAATCAAAAGGCTATTTGACAATAAAACATTCAAATGGATAAAAAATCTACTCTTGAATGAGCTAAGAGGATTATAAATTTGTTGAAAAATATAGTTTTAATAAGCCAAAAGACTTACTAAATAGGTCAAAAAGCCTATATCTAAATAGACTAAGAATCCATTTGCGTAAATAGCTTATTTAAACCTTTATGAAAGGCATTTCTTAAAAGTATCTTATGAATACGTTATTTTGTATTTGGATACACAGTAACAAAAGTGTTTGTTTTAAGTATTTTAACTTTCCAGAAAAAGTCATTTTAATTTGTATAGACAAACCGGATAAAAGGTTAAAAATGTGACTTTTGACTACCAGAAAGTTGAAAAAATGTTATAAGTACTATTATCCAAACGAGTTATAAAAGAATTCTATTGTCATTAGGGTTTTTGAAATAATAATAATAATAATAATATATTAAATAGCTAAGCTCGTTAGGTCCAATAAGTTTTTTTTGTAGCTTGTAGCTTGACCTTGATATATATATGAAAAAGTCTATAAAACCCCTCCAACTTTGGTTCATTAGGCCTAATTTATTTAGTAAATGAGTGTAGGCCAAACTAAGCCTAATGTGGACTAGGCCGAAGGCTCCTGATGAGCTAGCTTTTGAGATGGAGTTAAGCCAATAATCTTAAGATTGGTATTTGATGAAGGTAACCTCACAAACATTACTGTGAGATTAACCAACCCTAAAAGCCATTCAAATCTCTTTATTTAGAGAAAAGTATAACAATTGCCCCTTGACGTTTTTAGACAAGATACTAAACTCCAAACCTATTAAATAAAAAAGGACAGTCCACTTCACTATCAAAAACATATTAATAAATAAAATATAAGTAATATTATTATATGCTGAAAAAGTATATTTTAATAATAATTTAATAACATATTAATTTTTATAAAATTTGTAAATAAGTATCATTGAAAAATTCTTATATATGTGTTTCTTGGAAAATATATCTCTCTACATGAATTACATATCTTAAAAGATAAATTAATTATTTTTAATCACCAATTATATTAATTATGTTTGAATATGTTGTAAATAATATATGTAAATAATATGGATAAAATACAAAACAAATGAGTATTTATATATGATGAATGTTAAACCTCCACAGTTTCATGTAGAAGTAGACAAGCTCTGCATATTGTTTTGGACAAAAAACTCGCTTCTTTCTTTTCTGAACCAATTTATGATTCTGGACAATTTTATAATTCAACTTAACTCACATTAAGTGCTACTTTAATTTTTTTTCCTTACCTAATTAATATTCGCTATCTGCTATTTTTATTTACTTAAATAATATTCTTTTTCTTTTCTATTCTTCTTCTATTTAAATAATATATTAACAACTAAAATTCAAGTAATTTTATTTTATGCTATAATACATATGATTAAATAACTATAAAAGGTATTTTCATTGATAGTATATTAAATTTTTTTGATGTAGACTATGTCAAAATAAAATTCTTATGATTATTTTATATTCATATTATTGAGATTTAATGTTGATTAATATTTTATTAATATGAGACTAATTTTTTTTTAATATTGCCGTAACAATAAGATTTTCTTTAAAAGTAGTTTTTCAACAATATTATTTACTAATTAGTTTAAGAAGTATTATATTTCATATATTTTGAAGTTATATATATATGTTGAGTTAGGATCAAGTTATACCGGTGTAATTTTAAGCAACTGTTACATCATTGAATAACTTTCTATAAAATATAATTTTTGTCGATCCAACCATTAAATTACAATGAACTATCATGAAGATCATTTATGCCAAATTTTATAATAGTTGAATATCAATAGCAATATAAATCAAATAACTCTTATTAATACATATTTTAAACATATATATTGCGTTGATTTTGAGATATATAAAAAGTATATCAAACGATTTTAGATTAATATGAAATTTTATAGAGATGATTTATAAGATATAAGCTTCCAATCCAATGGTGGGTTTTGGAAAAAATTGCATCAATTAAAAGCTATTCAGTGATGTAACAATTGCTTAAAGTTATACTGGTGTAATTTGATTCTATATATATATAAAATGCTCATAATTGTTTGAGTTTATAAAAAAATATTTTATTAAATTATTGTCTAAATGTATATTTATTTATATTAATAGTATATTAAAATTAAAATCTTATGATGTCTTATGTTAGTATTAAAAAATTTTAATCTTGACTAAGATATTATAATACAAACATTTTTAGTATTGCAGTAACAATAAGATCTTATTGCAATTTATTTAAAAATACTTAATATATTAGGTACACTAACAATAATTAATTCATTTTTTGAAGGATATAATAACCCATGAGGAGAGATATATTTTTGAAAAAATACATAGGCGCATGCGCGCACACATGCACACACACACACACACACACACATATATATATATAATTTTAATGATAATTATTTACAAATTTTATGAAGAAATTAATATTTTATTGAATTGTTAATAAAATATATTTATTCAGCATATAATAATATTACTTTTTTTAATTATTAATGTGGAGTGGAATGTCTTGTTTTTTTTTATAAGTTTAAAATTTAGTGTATATTTTAGAAACCTCAAAGGGATTGTTGTACTTATTTATTTATTTATTTATTTTTTGGGGGTGAGAAAGCCATTTAAAATTTGAATATTAATAGTATCTCTATACTAGTTTTCAATATAGCTATAACTGTCAAGAATTATTTTCTCTAACGTTTGAAATTTGGTCTTTTCCCTAGGTGTACAGTTGATTTACCACTATAGGTAACAATTGTCAGTGTTATTTTTAATCTCTGTGAATTATAGCTCGAATACAATTGGATAAGTACAGAAAACATTTTAGAAAAATTCATAAATTTCTAAACAGCTCTTGTAGATCCGTATCGGATTATTGCTTCAAGTCAATATGGTAAAGGCTATTAGGCAATTCTGTTACATTTTCTTTTTACTAGAACGTCAATTGGGTCATATTATTTATTTGATAAGTACTTGAAAAGACTGGAGTAAAAGGCATTAAATTTAGCATTCAGTATCAAAATTGTCACTGAATTCGTTGATATGTATGATTCGTTCTTGATTTTATATTTATAAAGTTTTTGGTTTCACTGTTAAAAATTTCATGAGTTATTTGATTGTAAAATATACTGGATGAGAGCCCAAATACAAATTTTAAACTTCCAATAGTTTTCCACATTAATTAATTAAGGTGTGCTCCCTATTTAAGTATTAAGATTCGAATGTTGATCGAGCATCTTAATTCATCTAAATACCCGATACCAACATGTGGGGTTTCTCCTTGGTTGCTTGATGAACACTCGAGGTTTGAGATTCTGAAATATACCCACTCAAATACAAATTTATGAAAATGTTAAAAGGTTTTAAATTAATATAAGATTATTTATTGTTTGTTTTATATAGGCATGAATCGGAGCTCATTGAAGAAATTGTTGCAAAAGTATGGACAACGATAGAAACTAGATTGCCAACCTACGATGATGGATTGGTTGCGATTGATATAAAAGTAGATGAAATGTGTTCACTTTTATGGCCAGATTTAGAAGATGTTCGCTTTATTGAAATATGGGGCATGGGTGGCACAGGAAAAACAACTCTTGCAACTCTTGTCTTCAAGAAAATCCAAAGTCAATTTGATGTTAGTTGCTTTCTTCCAAGTGTGAGAGAGGCTTCAAAGGAAGGAGAAGAAGGTCTAATTCACTTACAAAATAAACTTCTTTCACATCTGAAACTAAAGAGCATGGTAATTGAAACTTCAGCCCAAGGAAAGGACAGCATTAGAAACCTTTTACACAACAAAAAAGTTCTCCTTGTCCTAGATGATATAAGTTCCGAAAGCCAACTCCAGAATTTAGCTAGAAACCAAAACTGGTTTGGTCCAGGGAGCAGAATAATAGTTACAACTAGGGATATGCACCTACTGATATCACATGGAGTATTGTTTGAGATGTATGAGATGGAAACCTTGAATATAGATGAATCCTTTCAGCTCTTTTGTGGAAAAGCATTTAAAGGATGTAAACCAAAAGAAGATTATTTGGAGTTGTCTAAAAATGTAGTTGAGTATGCTGGAGGCCTTCCTTTGGCACTTGAAGTGCTAGGTTCTTTCCTTTGTGGAAGAAGTGCACCTGAATGGAAAGATGCTTTAATGAAGATAAGCAAAGTTCCACATAAGGATATAGTGAACAAACTTAAGATAAGCTATGATATGTTGGAAGACGAGCACAAGACTATATTTCTTGATATTGCCTGCTTTTTTTCTGGGATGGTACAAAGATAGAGTGACAAAAATTTTGGACAATTGTGGCCTTCATCCAACTAGTGGAATAAATGTTCTTATTGAAAAATCATTAGTAACTTGCAAAGAAGGAGTTTTAGGGATGCATGATTTGCTTGCAGAAATGGGTAAAACAATGGTTTTACAAGACTCTCCAAATGATGTTGGTAGGCATAGTAGGTTGTGGTCTCCAACGGATATTTGTAAGGTATTGAAAGAAAATAAGGTGAGTTCCCTTTTTCTTCATGGTACATTACTTTTTGTTGGATTCCTGGTGTCTTATGTTTACTTATTTGACGATTTTTTGTTAGGGAACTGAGAAAGTTCTAGGTGTATTTTTGAAGACACAAGTTGAGTCATATGAAGCACGTTGGCACCCTAGAGCCTTCTCAACGATGTGTAACCTCAGATTACTCATCATATTATCTGATTTGCAGGATCTTAAAAGTCTTAAATGTCTTCCTAGCTCTTTAAAATTTCTCATTTGGTGGAAGTATCCTTTGAAAGCTCTACCGCATTGTGCGCAATTGTGTGAACTTGTTCACTTGCAAATGAGATATAGCAACGTAGCAAAACTTTGGAATGGAACTCCGGTAAGAATGCTCAACAAAGAACTATAAAAAATATTTTATCAACATAATGTGCTCAGATATGCTAATCATTTTTTTTACTTTTTATTTTATTTGTTTTGTTTAGGTTCTTGGGAAACTGAAAGCTATTGATTTGAGTCATTCCAAACATTTGATTGAGACTCCGAATATTTCTGGTGTACCGAATCTCAAAGAGCTCTTTCTTGATTATTGTGGCTCACTTGTTAAAGTTTACCCATCTATTGGACAACATAAGAAGCTTGTGATACTGAGCCTGTCAGGCTGCTATCGACTTAAAATTTTGCCACAGAAACTGGAAATGAGTTCCTTGAAAGTGCTCTTTCTTCGTCGGTGCTTCAGGATTAAGAGACTTCCAGGTTTTGGGGAGAATATGGAATGTCTATCAGTGTTGAATTTAATGAATTGCTCGAAACTTCTTTGCCTTCCAAATACCATTAGTAATTTGAAGTTACTCAGACGTCTCAATTTATCAGGATGCTCAAAAGTATGCAGGCTTCCAGACAATAAATGAAAACAACGCTTTGGAGGATCTTGATTTAAGCAAAACCTCTATAAGGGAAGTGAGTTCATCCCTATTCCAATTGGAAAATCTCAAATGGTTGTCCTTCAGCGGATGCAGTGGGCCAGTATCCAACTCGCCGGTGTATCCTCTACCATTAAAGTTCAAGCTGTTTGGTAGGAAACCAGCTCCTACATACTTAAAATTGCCTGCTTCTATGTCAGGACTTTCCTCATTGATTTTTTTGGATTTAAGCTATTGCAATCTCAATTATGGATTAATTCCTAGAGATCTTGGCCATTTATCGTCGTTGGAGACACTAATTCTAAGTGGAAACAAAGAGCTTGAGCTACCTCTAGCTAGCATTGCTAATCTTTATAGGCTGCGTTGTCTTGAATTAGAGGGTTGCAGGAGCTTTGTAGAGCAGTCTTTGCTTTCAGTTCCCGTGGAAGCTAGTTTGTTCATAGATCTATTTAGGTTTTGGAAGCTGTTTGAGCCACGTGAGAGTGATATCTTATGTCAGGTATGTTTGCTTGCGTAGGCAATTCTATGAATCTTATTCTTCCTGGTTATCTACATGTTATTTTATCAACTTAGAGAAAGAAAATTGGAAAAGATGCTTAATCATCAGTGGGCGAGGGCCAGAGCTTTCTTCCGGATTTTAGTTGGCAGTGTAGAGTGTATTCATTTTTTTCTCATGATAGATCTGATGCTTCTTGTTCAATTTCTAAATGCCACAGCTTTTATTAATATTACAATTCCTGTCAAAAGAGAAAGAGCGGGAAGAAATCTAGAGCATACAGTTATTAGATTACATATACATGTGTGGGAAAATTTTGATATATCGTAGCATGAATACATAAATGAAATTAATTTTGTAAAGAATAGAAAGTTTATTCATGTAATTACCCTAATTATTTTTCAAAAATATTTAACTGTTACAGGTTAGGGATCCGAGTAATCATGGTTATTATTATGAATTTCCTCCACGGTTTGGTGATATGATATTCTTTCTAGTGCGTCCATTTAAATCTGGTGGTGCATTTGCATCAACAATAGTGGACATGCCTGATGAATGTCGTAGGGGCGAGTGGTGGGGAATTGTTGTATACATTGCCTCTGAACGTCCACGACCTTTCACAGCATATCTCTGTTGGAGTTTTGAAGCTGCCCATCCTGAAGCTGGCACCTCCATATATTTTTCTCTTTGCGGGCGAAAGAAAAACGATTTAAAGGAGGCCTTCTAACAATGATAATGACTCACAACTTTATATACATTCAACAGCATCGTAGAAGACACCACAAGACAAGTGCATCAAAGCCTTTCTGGAGGCATTCGAAGCCTGGTTTGATTGAAAATAGTAGGTTGCGTTTTGAGGTGAGTGCACGACGAAACAAGATAAGGAAGTATGGGTATCGTGTGTTATATAAGGAAGATTTTAGATCTAAAGCCTCGATAACATCGCACAAGACGATTGTTGAGGAACCAAATTTCGGGGAATCCAGCAGTCCCTCCAAGGAACCAAATTTTGGGGAATTCTATTTCAGGGAATCCGGCAGTCCTTCTAAGGAACCAAATTTCAGAGACTCCGGCAGTCCCTCTAACTCAGCAGCAATAGAATTATGGTAGAGGATGTAACTACTTCAAAAAAAGAATTCGAGTGAATGCTTTTTTTGGCAAGTCACCATCCCACATACTAGCGTGCAATTCAATAACTCCAACAAATATGCTATGGAGAACTTAATCATGTCTCTTATTAGTAGGCTATTTCAGCTTTAAACATGTTAATTGGAGTACCATGGACTCTGGATACTGCTAATTTGGGTCAAAATAAATCACTAGACACTAGCATCTAGTGTCATCTAGATCCTAAATAATCTAGTTTGAGTTAGTTGGTTTACTATAAGAGTAAAGGTTTTGTTGGCCTAACTTCTTTTTTTTTTTGGTAGATTCAAATTCGAGATTTTGCTTAGAAAGAACAAGTGACAAGCCATTTAAACTAAATAACAATCGATAGTGGTGACATTATTTTAATTGAAAGGAATATATTTTTTTTACTTAAATATATTTTTAATCATTGTAAATATTTGTTATTTTGGTTTTAGTTCTTTTAATCTTTAGTCCTTTTTTTTAATATTATGTATTAAGGATAAGAAGGCTCCTTACAGAGTTATTTTATTTATTTCTTAAAGACAAGGGAACATATTATAAATATTAGTAGGGAAAATGAGTAAGAAAGAACCCAGCTCACAAATGGCGTCCTCCTCAAATAATACTCTCGAAAAACGCATCTCCTTAACCTCAAAGCTATCCATCCCAGAATCCTGCATAAAAACTCTTTCTTCTAAAATAGAAAACCTCATAGAATACTCCTATGTCCTTGAAGATGCTTAGATAAAAAGCTCTATCCCTCATCTCATTAGTTTCTATAATGTTTTCTGTAACATTCTCTTGAAATACAGTACTATGCTTAAGTTATGATCTACACTCTCAGACTTATTCTTATTACCGAGCAAGCCTCTTCGACAAAGAATCTTGGTAGTCTTGAACTTCTCGAGCTATCTGGAGATAACACGGAAATAGGAGTGAGAATTTTAAATTCTCAGTAGGATTCGTTAAGAAATTTCATACCGTGTCATCGTTATTATCTCCAACTGTTTCGATTTATTATAAAAGAAATATGAACATATTATACGAACTGTTCCGTTTTATAGTTTGAAAACATGTGGTCCGAAGCAGAGTTCATTTTATTTCACGCACTTAAGTCACATTGGCAATATTTCATATTTAGAATAATAATCACTGCATAAGTAGATAGAATAGTCTTAGCATAAATAAAAGATGGGATATAATTATGCAAATACTCATATTTGAATTCATGCAAATGCACTGGTGTTTTCTTGGCACACCTAAGCGTTACGTATCGCCGTCCCTAGGGTGTCTGCATACATATGTCCTTGTCTTTAATCTTTGCTGCCCTTGGGTAGCCTGATCTAGGAGTGAGCTCAACTCGTGACTGTTGTCATACAGTACTGACCCGCAAGGGGACCTACATGCCTCTAGGTCGGAGGGACTCAGTTGACCAACTGCCTCTAACATAGAGGGACCCAAAAGTTTTAGCTACCTTCACAAGGAAGGACCCAATGCGCAACTGCCTCCAAGTGAAGAGACCCACCTCTTTATCTTTTAATTGCCTTCACCTGGAGGGACCCAAATAACTACCTTCAAGTGAAGGGATCTCATATATTCTTCCTTCATTCATATATAAATATGCTTGCTCTCATAAGAATAAGTCATGTTCATATCACCATAATATATTCATAACAGAAACTATCATAATTTCATTAATATACTTTATATCGTACTTAAATCATTCTTGCATATATGAATCTTATGAGCATAACATATAAATGTTTATCACATTCATATAATTCACATATTTCTGCTGGAATTTCGGCAGCATAACGGATCAAGTCCGCTTCCCCATGAATAGTACCAATCCATCAGACAGTCATTCATACAGAAAAATCAATGCAAGGTATAGATGCTCCAAAAATCAAACAATGTTTCATAACCTTGATCCTGAATTATTTTTCTGCCACTTCCTTTTGATTCTACCCGATTTTTGTAACTTAGGCCATAGATTCATTTTAACTCATTTAGACCTAAATTTTGGATATGTCATAGCTCTATGTGTCTAGTTTCCAACCCTTTTGGCCTCATCTCATTTTTATTTGTATAAGTCAAGTTATTAGTGTTTTACCTCAGGCTGCCCTGTACTTAGCCAAAACTACACCCTTATAAGTGAAAATTCAATAAAAATAGAAATCCATGTGAAATTATATGAAATTTATATCAAATTAAAGCTAACAGAACAAGCTTTCAAATGAAATAAGTTTCATTTCATTTGCATAAGTATATTTTGAGATATAAGCCCCAAAACTTGACCTTACTAGACTACCCTGTTCTTGCCCGGTTTAAACTTAAGGTAAATTCATTGATGTGCTGGGAATAATTGGCAATGAATCTGACTCTAAAATTTTTATGGAATATTCCGTTATATGTTAGCTTTCAAACAACATTAGTTTCGCTCAATTTCGAATTGTGTAGGGTGAGTTAGACCCCTCTCAACTCACACTACCCAGATGGTAATTCAGGATTCTAGGTCAAACTTCAAACATTCAAAACTAATTATTTACTAATCCAATGGCCTTATATTTTATATGTATGGAAAGCCCTGATTGTCTAGTTTCATATAAAAATGGATTCATCAAATTTAAACAGCTACAGGCAGAGCCGTACATTCCGCCGTACGGATCGCCGTAGGTTTTTCACCTAGACAGCATCCTAATTTTCCACTTCTTCTAGTTTTCTCCTTCTAGCTTTAATTCCAACTCAAAATATCATGTTAATCCAACCATAAACCATCAAATACATCCAATACATCATCAAATAAATGAAGAAAAGTGAAATTTCATGGAGCCATAGTCCAGAGAAATCAAGAACAGAAATTGAATCCTACCTCTAGATCAAAAGATAGCTTGACTAGATGAAGAGTTTTGATGTTGGAGGTGCTTGGAGCTTGAAAATGGAAGAGAAATGAAGTGAAAAGGAAGGAAGATGAGGAGGAATGATGGGAGGCCTGTAAGGGAGAGAAGAAGGCCGAAATTTTGAAGGAAGTAAGAAAGGATTATATGAATTTGATATAGAGGTGGTGGGTGGAAGAAGTGGTTCTAATTGGTGGAGAGGTCAAGTGGCTCATAAGTGAGCCAACCATGCTCACTCTTTGTGGCATGGGTGGCACCACTTTGATGAGGGAGGTGGCTAAATTCTAGCCACTTGAAGTAGTGTTTAGTAGGTTAAATTTGGTTGGTTTGGGTTTTGGCAGTTGAAAATACCGAAATTCTACCGATTTCCTTAAAATCGGTAAAACAGTTTTGAAGAATTTTGTGAGGTTTTATATATTTTTATTCTAATTATTTCTAATCCTAATATATCTAATTAACTCTTAATTAACCTCTAATTAGTTTCTAATTAACCTTACTTATGTTATAAAATCGAATAAATCAATTAATAACGCAAATTGAGATGTTTTAAAAATTTTCGGATGTTACATTTTTAGAATAGAAAAATGGCCATTTAGGTGGCTCCGTAAAAAGCTTATTTCAACTCCTAAACCTGGTATAAAATAGTATATCCAGACTACAAAAATGGATGAATGTGCTCTTCAAACTACCAGTACTGAACAATATGTTGATTTGGAAATCAATTTTACTCTCATCAGGCTTTGACAGAGAAAAGGATATGTTAACTTTCACCTTGGGGCTATTAGACTAGTCCTCTCTCTTCATGGGATAAAAAGACTTTTTATTACCGCTAGGTCAAACTTACTGGACACTACTTTCCAGAATCTCGAACATGCCACCATCGGAATTGTTTTGACAACACTAAATGCAGGTAGTGTTGTTTTAACTATATTCTCCAACTTTAATGTCCATCTCAAAGATCCTACTTTGACCACCAGATTCAAAGTACAGGTTTAACTCATAGGGGCTCCACAAGACGAAGTTGCTCTAGCCGCCTCACTGCAACACTGGCTAATTTATAGGTTTCAATATCATTGCTTTGATCTGCCTACTCTAAAAGGCTTCAATGAAAATGCCTTGACAGTCCTGACGGTCCTGGCCACATCAAATGATGAAATACCATCCATTATTCAAATTCCAAAATAGATCCCTAGAAAAAACCTCGAACAGTTTATGTCACTTCAGTGGATAAGTAACTATGAAAATTTCAAAAAGAACAACACCCCTGCTGTATCTACTGAGGTAACTTTTTGAAGATCTATTGATGGAACTGTCAGAACTATTTTCAAAAGGCTAGATAAAGAAGAACCCTCTGATGGGAACCCTCTTGTTTTTCATGCAATAATGATCACTCTTGGAGCAGCAGAAAAGAAACTGCCGATGCATGTTATTGAGCCAAATGGACATATTATTTATTCTGATAAGATTGATGGTCATTTTCTATGGGATATTCTTGGATCAGGAATGTGTGAACTCGATTGCG
Source organism: Pterocarpus macrocarpus (assembly GCA_031439585.1). Taxonomy (NCBI): domain Eukaryota; kingdom Viridiplantae; phylum Streptophyta; class Magnoliopsida; order Fabales; family Fabaceae; genus Pterocarpus; species Pterocarpus macrocarpus. The sequence continues at coordinate 31,796,093 of CM062521.1, forward strand.
ACTATGACTCATGGTTCTATCCCATGCCAGGAAATGATGAATGGCGAAGGACATGTACAGGAAACTGCAAGCATCTTGCTACTTCTTACAAGCCTCCTCTTAAGCCACATAGGAAATTTGATCCAAACAATGGTCCCTGGGTAGGGATCCGAAAGGAAAATGAACCTTTGCCAATCTATGAAGAAGCCCTTAGAATACTCTGATAAGAAGAGTATCTACCACCACCTGCAAATCCTGATCTTATCACTCGGTCATTACCACAAAATATTACAAACTCTTTTTCTTGTACAAGTTCAAAACCCACACCGTCTATCCTAATAGTACCAGAAATCTCATGCATGATGTTTGCTTCCATTTCAACCACTTACGAAGTTGATTTTCCAGCTCTGGAAAGGAAATCCAATCCTACAACCCAAACACACACCAAACCTTTTATCCAGCCTACTGAAGTACAACCAGATGGGAAACTGAAGCCTCTGACTCAAGCTGAAGAAGTTCTAAACTGGTAAACAAAGAACTCCTTAGCCCAAAATGGCCTGCTGATAAAGATCAATCAAAAGGTTGATAGCCGCATGACTGCAGTGGAACAATGGCTAGGGATATTGTCAGAAAAATTGCAGAAGTATTATAAGGAGACAAAAGCCAGGATTGAAGTCTTTGAAATGGAAATCCAACAACTTCCTGTTCGGAACATCCATGACCAGCCTTTTGATCAAAGAGAAAGAACTTCAAAAGCTTAGCCATCGTATTGAAGAACTTTATGAATATACAAAAAGTCTTCAAAAATAGCCAGAGTCAGACCCATTTTTTACTCCGCCACCAAAAATATTTCCTAGCATCCTACCATCCTCACAACCACATAAACCTCCATCTCTATTACCACCAATCCTACCACCAAGAACAACATTCTTTGGAGAAAGGTCTCGACCCTTCAGAAAAAATCCAAAAAGGAAAGAGGTCGTTGAGTTAGCCTTTATTTCTCCAAACCAACCCCTTCAAAATCTAAAATCTCCTGAACCTAAACCATCTCCAAAGAAGACTCAAATATTAGATATTGATTCCAATACAATATTACTGTCTTAAACCATGATAACCTCGCATACTTACCAAGAATGTAACACCCTCTATCATATAAGCCATGCTTGAGTCATGAAGTAATATTAAGAGGTTGTCACTGTACTAAAAAAATCTTTAAAATATGAAAAATATAATACCTGGCCCTTTAACTGCACACTTTATTACTGAATAATAGTTCATAAATTTAGTAGTCTCTAATACATAGAGAATAAAATAATTACAAGTTAAAAGAAATTGTAACTAACATAATACACAGAACTTGTTTCCGACTAGTTGTTAACTAGCTTCAATAGTCTCTTGGTCTAGTTTGCGCCCGAGTCTTACTCAGCGAATGTCCCAGTACTCTGCCTCACACTTGATTTCCAACTTAGGTGCTGGAATGTTTACAGAAAAGAAAAATATACAAGCAGATAGTGAGAACCTAAGGTTCTCAGTAGGTAAACTCGAACCATCATGTATACAGTGTCATCATAAACATTCCAGTCGCTTCAGTTTCTTATGAAAATGTGAGCACATATACACAACCAGTGGTTCAATTTTAAGTTGAAAATATCTTTCTCAAAGTGGGTTATATTTTAACAACCACTTGCCATATTATATGACAGACATAAAAACACAAATAGTGTGATATATTTCAGTAAGAATCATAATAACATCATGATGTAATAATATAGTTAGAGATGCACATATAGATGCTTGTACTTGACTGAATGCAAGTGCACTTGACTTAATTCATTACTTGACTGAATGCAAGTGCACTTGACTTAATTCATCTTTCTTTAACTTGCAACTTGATCTTGCTTCTCTGTACTTAGTCCCCCCGAGATGAATGGCCTCTCTCACCCTTAGGTAATAGATTGCTTTTCAGGTTCGAGCTCGTACCTATACATGAGTGATGGGTTTACTTTCCCCGACCCTCACACCAGTCTATTCCCATTAAATCTGGTCGAGGGATGGCCCAAGTTTTAGACAGTACTGTTCTGGCCTACGCTAGCTGGGTTTATGCCATGCCTCACGTGGTAGCTTAATATGTTCCTCTTATAAGTTCGTATTATCTTTTCCTTTCCACATCTTATCATGCATGCGGATGCTTTGTACATTCATGGATATGTCTCACATCTTACTTCTCATATCAGATTTTAATTATGCTTGCAGGCATGACGTACATGAACATGACATGTAAATATAAATATATTGAAAGCATAATCACTTATAGTATAAGTTCTTATAACTTCATAAACTTCTGCCGAAAATTCGGCAGCATAACGGATCGAGTCTGTTTCCCCATGAATAGTGCCATACCACCAATAAAATCATTCAAACATGCAAATCAATATGGGACAATAATTATATATTCACAATATCATTCATCAAATTCATGAGCACAATTGTTGCATTTAAGACATGGTTGCTGTCTCAAACTTTCATTCAACCCGATTTTTGTAAATCAGACCATAATTTCTATTTAACTCAGCTGGACCTACATTTTAGATATGTTAGAGTGTTATGTATTTATTTTCTAACTTCTTTGGTCACATCTAATTTTGATAAATGTAGCTCAAGTTATTTAAGTTTTATCTTGGCCTGCCTTGTAGTTGGCCAGAATTATACACTTAAAAGTAAAAATCCACTAAAAATCAAAAACCAGTTCAAATCATATGAAATTGGTATTATATTAAAGCTAACAGGACAAGCTTTCATTTGCAATAAGTTTCATTTCATTTGCTTTAGTAGAGCTCGAGTTATAAGCCCCGAAATTTGACCTTTCTGAACTGCCCTATTTTGACCTGGTTTGGACATAGGACAACTTCCTCGATATATTGGGAACAAATGGCAACAAATATGACTCTGAAATTTTTATAGGATGTTTCCTTACATGTTAGCTTTCAAATAGCATTAGTTGCATTCAATTTAGAGTTGTGTAAGGTGAGTTACACCATTCTCAACTCATACTGCCTAGATGAGAATCCAAATTTTTAGGTCAAACTTCAAAAATTCATAACTAATTCTATACTAATTCAATGGCCTTATATTTTATATGTATAGAAAGCTCTGAATGTCTAGTTTTATATAAAAATGGATTCATCAAATTTAAACAGTTGTAGGCGGAGCCGTACACTCTGCCGTACGAACCGCCGAGGAAAAACCCTAACAACATCTTGAACTTATGATTTCCTTAAATCAATCCATCAAATCTTCAATCCTAGCTCAATCATACATCTTAAATCACCCATAATCCATCATATCCAACCAATATAACATCAAAACAAAGGGAGAATGGGGAGCCCTAGGCAGCCCCAAATCAAAGAAAAACAAGAGAAAAGATGAAGTTCCTACCTCCTTTAGGTGTGATCTTGCAAAATTTGAGTTTGGATTGATGGAACCTTATCAAGGCTTGAAGGTTTGATGGAGTAGATTGAAGGGAGAAGAGATGAAGAAGGCTGGAACAAGAGGAGAGGGAGGTGCAAGTCAGCTGAAGAGAAAAGGGAAGGAATATGTTATTAAGGCTCAATTAGGTAGCTGGAATTGTGGGCTTTGATTGGATGATACTTGGTGGCCAATTTTCAGCCATGTCTCTCTCTCTTTGTGGCCTTTGTTGCACCACCCTTAGAGGATTTTGGTTGAGTATTCAGCCTTTGAGTCATAGGGTTTTGGGCATATAATCCTATCAATTCGGTTCTTACAGTTTAAAATACCGTAATCTTACTAATCTCCTTCAAATCGCTAAATTGGTTTTAGAAAATTTCTATGAAATCTTCTATGCTTCTAATCCAATTCCCTCACATCTAATCTCTCTAATTGTTAATTAATTAACCCTAAATAAATATTTAGTTGGATTTTAATTAATCTTAATTATTCGTTAAAAATCGAATAACTAGCTGAAAAACGATAAAAATCCGGTGGAGGTGAGGCCAAGTTTCTCCACTATCTTGAGCAATACTTGGCGCCACTCATATGTGGTAGGGGTGGCTGAATTTTAGCCACTTAAGTGAGGGTTTCTAGTAGAAAATTCCACTGGTTCGATTCTGGCGGCTTAAAATACCGAATCTTCGCCGATTTTCTTCAAATCGGCAAAACTTTGCTAAATGATTCTGCAAGAATTTCTATATCTCTATTCTAATTGTTCCTAAGCTTAATCCCTCTAATTAATATTTAATTAACTCCTAATTAACCTTACTTAGTCAATAAGATCGAATAAATTGCTTGTTAACATGAAATAAACATTTTTGCAAATTCGGAGCTTTTCTATTTTCTGTTTTCCATAGCTAATGGCATTTCCGTAATTTTGAGTAAGTCTAGGGGCACCCCATGTCATTTCATAACCGATTGCCTCCATGGCCCAATCAGTAGAGATTTAAACTTCTACGATTTCACCACGTGATTCTGCTTCGTTTACAACCCCATTCTGCTAATTCTATAGATGTGGGGACATAAAGGTCATTTTATGAAAAGTTTTAGGGTTATTGTGGGAATAAGTCTTTGGGGTCAAAATATAATTTCTAAAAATTTTGGGCATCACTGCAATTAACAAAAGTTTACAGGGGCACTTTTGTCATTTCTTAATTTTTAACATATGGCAGTACCATATTTTCAATGGCAGTGTTACACTACCCTATAATTCTGAGTGTGAAGATCGTTATGGCATAATGTTACTTGAGAAATTCTCACGCTGCCTAAGAGAAATAATTCAAAGTTTCCATTACGTTCTGTTTACAAAAGTAGGGATGTTATAAAGAACAAGCAGATAGCAATGACCAGAGTGTCGAGGCTTCTGTAGAAGCTCCTAGTGATGATAAATATGCTGATATCACTAGAATTCTCATGGCCACAACTATAGAAACTGAGGCCACCAGGGGAGCTCAATCATCATCTTTAAATCCTCAAGAAATCAATACACCTCCTCCATCTGGAGGACTATTTATTCATTATGGATGACATCCCACCATCTCAGTGGAGAAAAAGATTCTTGGATTTCAAGGTCTGGATGGATGCAAAAATGATTGCATTAGATGCTGATCGATATCGAGTCATTGAAGAATTCTATGCACATATAACTGGTGTTCTTAAAGAATGATACTGTAGTCTTGGCCTTAACTGGCAAAATGAACTGCATAGGCTAGAAAGCACTAACACTGTTGTAGCAGCACTCCACCATGAATTCTTTGGTGATCACAGTCTTGTTCAAAAGGAAATTAGGAAAGAATACTTTAATATGAAGTGTTGTTCCTTGAAAAAGCTAGACCTAGAACTCTATTTCAAAAGAATGGCTAAAAGATTTTATCAATTGAATGGCTATAATGACCCTAGCCTCAAGAACACTTATGCTAGTTCTCTTCCAGAAGAACTTCTAGCAGAAATGTACCGGATGATCGCTGCTATGCAAAGAGACATTGTAAGTATGACTCTTGGAGAAATTCATTAAACATGCCTTATTGCATTGGACAAATTATACAGTTAATAAGTCCTTTTTGAAAACATTCTCAAAGATAGAAAGTACACTAAAAGTTTACAAAAAGAATTACCTGGAGATCCAGTGCAAAGAAAAAGATTGTAGCTGTCATTACAAAACAACTGCCAAGAAGAAAAACAAAACCTTCATGAATAAGAAAAGAAAAAAGGAAAAAGTCAAGAAAAACAAAACCTTCATGAATAAGAAAGGAAAAAAGAAAAAAAGTCAAGTTTTTCAGAAAGAAGCCTTATCGAGGGAAAGATGGCAAAAGATGTTTCATTTATGGCAAGAAAGGGCATTTTTCAAAAAATTCTCCAAATAAAAAGGAAAAGGCCTCCAAGCTAATCCATTTTCTTGACTTAGCCGTAGATGAAGATATTGAGTCCTGGTATGATGAGCAAGATCACCCAGATGCCTCTACTATCTTTGGACTAAATACATAGACTCCGAAAATAGCAGTGAGTCAAATTCCTCTGGTTCTGAAGAACACTTCCCTGTCTTGCAAGCAGAAAAAGTCCCCAGACATTCAAATCCAGAAATCTGCTCTTTTAATCTTGTTCCACTATTACCAAATATAGAGATTCACATTCTTCTCTCAAAGTATGGTGTACCAATCAAAGCCATTGCTTTTATCGATATAGGGACATAAAAAACTTTGATGAATCCTGTAATCCTCCCATCCTTTGCTTGCAAACTCGGTGTTCATTTCTTTAAAGCAGCAGACGGAAAGATCTTCCGTACAGATCTGATCACTAAACATAAGATTGGCATCAAGTTCTTCCCAGGATGTATTATCTGGACCAAGGTCATGGGAATAGATTTGCCCAACAAAGATCTTGTTATTGGCATGGATATCTACACTCAAAATCATAGACTCCAAATCCTTTCTCAGGGGATTAAATTCAAAAGGGAGTTCAAACCTTATTCTATTATCCTAAAACTATTTGCTCATACAGATGCACCATTGGGATATGAAGAAACAAGGGACAAACTTCTTAAGATGAGTGCTGACAGCCATGATCTCTTTAAGTATCCTCATCCACTTTGGAAGAATGAAAGATTCTTTGTAGAATTGCTGTTCAAACTGAATGAAGACATCAATCCCACAAAAGCGGTTCATCCCGGAATGTCACCATTTGATAGAACAACAGCATTTGAGGAATGTCAACAATTGCTGAAATAAGGGTTGATTGAACTAACCAAATTTGATTGGGCATGCCAAGCTTTTTATGTAAATAAGAGATCTGAACAAATTCAAGGAAAAAAGAGGCTTGTCATTGATTGCCGTATGCTAAATCAACTTCTTAAAGATGATAAGTTTCCTCTTCCAAAAATTTATTCTCTTTATTCTTACATCCGGAATGCCCACATCTTTTCAAAATTTGACTTGAAGTCAGGATTTTGGCAGTTAGGCCTTGACCCGAAAGACAGGCCAAAAATCGTATTCTGCATTCCTAATGCCCATTATCAATGGACCGTTCTACCTTTTGGGCTCAAAGTCGCCCCATCACTATTGGAAAAAGCCATGACCAGAGTTTTTGAATCCATCCTTGATAGTGCTTTCATTTACATCGATGATATACTCATTTTCCCTCCAAATGAAAACAGCCACAAACAACTCTTGGAAAAATTCTATAGAATTTGTAACCAATATGGAGTAATGCTATCATCAAGAAAGTCCCATATTAAAACCACTAAAGTAGGTTTTCTTTGAGTGCATTTTGCTCAAGAAAAGTATGTGCCTCAGCCACACATTGCTGAAGAACTTCCAAAATTCCCTATTGAAAATATGTCCACAAAGCAGATTCAACAGTTCTTAGGAATCCTGAATTATAAACGGGATTTCATTCCTCATATTTCCAAGCACACTACAAAATTGTCCAGATTTCTCAAGAAAAGTGCTCTTCCATGCGGACTAGAGCAAACTGAAGCTATAAAGAGTCTAAAATAAGTAGCAAAAAATCCACCTCCTCTCAAAATACTGGGAGAAAGAAAACGGATTTTATAGACAGATGCTAGTAACCAATACTGGGGAGCAATCCTCATAAAAGAAGTTGAGGGTAAAAAATTCTACTATAGACATGCCAGTGGACAATTCAAGCCAATAGAACTTTATTATCATACGAACTAAAAGAAACTCTAGCAATAAAATATGGAATTAAAAAATTTGATTTCCATCTTTGGGGACACAAATTTGAGGTACATCTTAATAATTCCTCATTTCCAAAGTTGCTTGGATTCAAAAACAAAGTCTCACCAAGTCCTCAAATTCTCAGATTAAAAGAATGGTTCTCAAGATATGATTTCTCTATAAAACATATAAAGGGAACTCCAAACTTCATTCTAGATTTTCTCTCCAGACCAAACTAAGTCCAAACCAAACCCATCACCATCATTGCCTCTACTCACTGTTATCCATTAATCATGATATACACCTATCCATTCAGCTCCTCTGAAGAAAGCATAGCCCAAAGAATCTTCCTGCCTATAATTCCTCTTGGCACTTCTCACTCTCAAATACTTACAGGAATTTGCAAAAGCACACATGTCTCTTTACCTCAACACATCCGTTCAAACACATAACCTTAATCCGCAATCCACCTGGCTAAGTCATACTGCACCTTATCTCACCATCTTTACCATTCTCATGGGAACACCATTCGTAGAATTTGATATGTGGTACCTATGGTGTGTTTATATATTATATTCTTATCCCATTTTATGTCCTACTTTCAAGCTAAGACAATTCCTCTCAGAACCAAAAAATCTTTCTTCACTTTCGTGGAACACTCTTCAATGGTTTTCACCCATTAGTTAGTGGATTAGAGAACTTGACAAAGAATTATCCAGATTCAATATTTGAAAATTAGATGAAAATCAGGTAAATGATTTTATCTCAGTTTTTATTATCCACCGTCCATACTTCCAGCATCCTCAGACAAAACTCCTTTGGACACAGTACTATGTCAGGGTGTATACACTACTCCTTAACTTGAAAGCACTTGTCCAAGAAAATGAATCTCCATTTTGTAGAGAAAACTTGATTTTTCATTTGCATGAAATTAATAGTGTAGAAGATGATGATACCATCTATTCTCAACTACTAGACATTATTTATCTACCATCTGAGACTACCAATATAGGTGAGGCACTAGCTGGAGGATTTGAAGCAGGCCAAACCAGCACAACTACTGATAAAAAATCCAATACAAGATCTTATCATGCAAGATTCCCAAGACCTAGATGAGGACATGTAAGAGATAGACATTGAGGCCATACTGGAAGAGATAGACTTGAGAGAACACAGAAAAAGAGAAAGCAAAGATGAAAGAGCCAACATATCACCTTCTCACAAACCTACTTTCAAGAATTGGTAAATAGGACTAGGTGTCATGCTATTCACCATAAAAGCAAAGAAAGGTCAAATCATGCCTCAATGAGTCATCAAGTCTATCAAAAGCAAGTCAAGACACGTGTCAAGAAGTCATCAAGTCCATGTGCCTATTATGTCATAGCAAAATAAATATCGTAGCAAAAGTTTTGATAAGTTTTGTACTAAAAGTCTAGTCTAGATGTTTAGGTTTTGACTTTTGTAGATATAAGTGCATATAGCAAGATAAGTTAATAGTCAAGTCTTTAAGACTATGAAAGTCTATGAATATCATAAAAAGTCTATAAGTCTAGTCTTGTCTCTTGTCAAGACTTTATAATCTTCAAGGATAACGTAGAAGAATGTCGTTGTACACTTCTCTTATAAATAGAGAAGCTCTCCCCACTGTAAAATTATCGAGCTTTCCAACAATACTAAGAGTGTATTTTTGTAATCATGAAATTCTAAACCTCTCTTTTCTTCTTGAAAGTTCTTACCTTCTTACTCTTAGTATGCTCCTATGATCTTGAAAAAAATAAAGGAGGAAGATACTAAACATGCTCTGCACTTGCCTCTTTTAGAGGAGCCTGTGCAACAGAAAGTATCCAACAAATGATCTAGCTTTCCGGTCCTTTTTATTTTTAGTATATCATCCTTATAAGTAACTGGGGCTGGGTAAGTAGGCTATTGTATTGAGCCGAAATACTCGCTTGCCAAAGTAAGGATTATGTATTAAGGATAAGAAGACTCCTAACAAAGTGGTATCATAGCAAGAAGGTAAGAACTTTTAAGAAGAAAAGAGAGGTTTAGAATTTCATGATTACAGAAATACACTCTTAGTATTATTGAAAAGTTTGATAATTTTACAGGGGGACAACTTCTCTATTTATAAAAGAAGTGTACAACGGCCTTCTTCTACGTTGTTCTTGAAGATTATAAAGTCTTGACAAGAGACAAGACTAGACTTATAGACTTTTTATGACATTCATAGACTTTCATAGTCTTAAAGATTTGACTATTAACTTATCTTGCTATGTGCACTTATATCTACAAAAGTCAAAATCTAAGCATCTAGACTAGACTTTTAGTACAAAACTTATCAATAATTTTGCTACGATATTTATTTTGCTATGACATACTAGGCACATGGACTTGATGACTTCTTGAGACGTGTCTTGACTTGGTTTTGATGGACTTGATGACTCATTGAGGCATGATTTGACCTTTCTTTGCTTTTGTGGTGAAAAGCATGACACCTGGTCCTATTTACCAATTCTTGAAAATAGGTTCATGAGAAGGTGATATGTTGGCTCTTTCATCTTTGCTTTCTCTTTTTCTGTGTTCTCTCAGGTCTATCTCTTCCAGTACGGCCTCAATGTCTATCTCTTGCATGTCCTCATCTGGGTCTTGGGAATCTTGCATGATAATATCTTATATTGGATTTTTATTAGTAGCTGTGCTGGTTTGGCCTGTTTCAAATCCTCCAGCTAGTGCCTCACCTATATTGGTAGTCTCAGTAGTAGACAAATAATATCTAGTGGTTGAGTACAGGTGGCATCATCATCTTCTACACCATTAATTTCATGCAAATGAAAGATCAAGTTTTCTCTATAAAATGGAGGTTCATTTTCTTGGACTAGTGCTTTCAAGTTAGGGAGTAATATATGCACCCTGGGATGGTCCTATGTCCAAAGGAGTTTTGTCTAAGGATGCTGGAAGTATGGACGGTGGATAATAAAAACTGAGATAAAATCATTAACCTGATTTTCATCTAATTTCCAAATATTGAATCTGAATAGTTCTCTGTCAAGTTCTCTAATCCACCAACTAAGGGGTGAAAACCATTGAAGAGTGTTCTATGGAAGTGAAGAATGATTTTCTGGTTCTGAGAGGAATTGTCTTAGCTTGAAAGCAGGACATAAAATAGGATAAGAATATAATATAGAAACACACCACAGGTACCACATATCAGATTTTACGAATGGTGTTCCCATGAAGATAATAAAGATGGTGAGACAAGGTGCATCAGGATTTAGCCAGGTGGGTTGCGGACTAAGGTTATGTGTTTGAACGGATGTGTTGAGGTAAAGAGATATGTGTGCTTTTGCAAATTCCTATAAGTATTTGGGACTGAGAGGAGTGCCAAGAGGAATTTTAGGTGGGAAGATTCTTTGGGCTATGCTTTCTACAGAGGAACTGGATGGGTAGGTGTACATTATAATTAATGGATAACAGTGAGTTGAGGCAATGATGGTGATGGGTTTGGTTTGGACTTGGTTTGGTCTGGAGAGGAAATTTGGAATGAGATTTTGAGTTCTCTTTGTATGTTTTATAGAGAAATCATATCTTGAGAATCATTCGTTTAGTCTGAGAATTTGAGAACTTGGTGGGAACTTGTTTTTAAATTCAAGCAACTTTAAAAATGAGAAATAGTCAAAATGTACCTCAAATTTGTGTCCCCTAAGATGGAAATCAAATTTCTGAATTCCATATTTTGCTACGAGAGTTTCTTTGTAGGTTGTATGATAATGAAGTTCTACTGGCTTGAATTGTCCATAGTAGAATTTTTGACCCTCAATTTCTTTTATGAGGACTGCTCCCCAGTATTGGTTACTAGCATCTATCTGTAAAATCCATTTTCCTTCTCCCAATATTTTTAGAGGAGGTGGATTTTTTGCATTTAGACTCTTTACAGCTTCAGTTTGCTTTGGTCTCCATGGAGGAGCACTTTTCTTAAGAAGTCTGGACAATTTTGTAGTGTGCTTGGACATATGAGGTATAACACCTTAGTAGTCCCACACTATGCCTAAGTTATATTATGGAATTACTAGTTGTTACTTTTACTTGCAGAACTAAGGTTGCCATTTACAAATATTTTATAATGAAAATAGGGGTAAATTTTTTTTTGAACAACAACGAATAAGTTGTTTTGGAAACCAAGAGTCATGAGAGTATTGTGAACGTATAATACAAACGTTGCTATCTCATACATGCAGTACAAGTAAAATAAATAGAAGTGACATGAATAACAATTATCTTAAGTAAACATAACATTCATTCCACGACCATCATAGTTAAGATAATAATAGTAATACTAGAAGTCATATATAAAGATAATGATGGGTCCGATATCTACTGTTGGCCCTATAAAAGAAATATACCAAATACATCATAAAGGAAAATACATAGGAAATCTCTACTGCCCAAGCATGCCATACAATAAAATGACAACCTTATAACTGCAAACAAAAAGGGCTATCCTCGTGCTCAGCTCTGCATGCAATCACCACATCACTCATCAAGCGGAAGGAAACTGTTCTTGAATCCATCGAGAGCAACAGCACCCTGTCCTCCTCCTTAAGCATGGCCACACCCACAAGGCACAGTATTGGTACGAATGAACCCACGACCACGAACTGGGATAGAGTATGACGAGGAACTACTGAAGAAGAAGACGAATTAGACGTCAGGTGAATCACGGACGGGTAGGAGGGCTCAGATGGGTCAGTCTCCACATGGTAGCTCAGATAGGATGGGTCCGAAGGGTCGAAATCCAATGAAACGGTCGGAGTCAGACGGGTATCTGAGTCGATCTCATCATCAGTGGGGTACCTCGGTGGCTGAAAGTAGGGACGGATGTCATCCAGGGTAACCTTGCCGTATCGCTGATATGATCAGAAAAACAGGCTCGTGACTGGAACCTGAAACGGACGGTCGTGGAAGATGTAGACCCTCATCACTGCACTCCCAGACATCGTCGAGGCATTCAACACTGTGTCGAAGTGATAATGCCATACTAGAAACTCAATGAAGATCACCATCGTGTCTGACATCGATATCCTTTAAGGACGACAAGGAAATGTAGCAGTGAAAAATACTAGATTTCTGAATAGGATCGCGATTAGACAAACACTGTGTCATCATCATCGTCCCAGCCACTTCAGGTTTAATTATGAAAATGGTGAACATGTATAGGTCCTATTTTAATGGTTTTGAAAACTTAAGTCCCGAAGCGGGTTGCTTTTAAACTTAACATCATAACTAAACATATATACGAAAGCATAGAATAAACATTCACAATGCATATGGATAATATAAATACATGCACTGACATTTAACCTCATAGACTTAACCATGGTTTTACTTTAATTTTACTTTCATTCTTAGCACGTGCTTAACTTTCTTTACTTTTCCTTTGAAATAGACCGCTTTTGGACGTGAGCTCATTCCGTGACCGTCGTTACACAGTACTAAACAAATCAAACAAAGTCGATATTGATTATCCCTAAGTTGGAGGGTCCTCCATGTCACCCTTGCCTCCTTCATAGAGGTTCCTTGAGTTTTTGTAGATCATCGTCTCTCACTTCCCTTACCGAAGTGATTGAAGGGTCATATGCCATTCTTTCTTTTCTTATCATTATATTTTACATGTATACTGCTTCTTTGACTAGGCACATACAATGATATGACTAAGTCCCTAATTTTGACATAAATCTGGCAGCATAACGGCTAAACCGAAGCTTCCCCAAAATGCCAATCATAAAACTTTCAACCAATAGTCCATATCATATCATCACACTAATCATTCAATTATGAGACAGAGCTCAATCAAACTTGTCATTCATCATGCCGAATGACATCATACATCCATGCCATAGAGGGGTTTATAGTTGTGTTGTTCTTTGTGAGACGTCTTATGAGTCATCATATGATTTTCCTTGGTTACCCATGAGAGAATCACATAGTTAAAATAAATGTGTATGAAATCTTTTAGTTACTTAGTCCTTATAAGAATTTGCTTTTTATTTGGGTACATGTCTTATAGAATACTTGTTCAAATTCACTAAGTTAGGTGATTATTTTCTTTTCTTGAGATAGTGCACTTAGTGATTTCTAAGTTCATGATATGCTCAGAGGTCCTAATCATACTTCTGTTCCCAATGAGTTCGAGATTCCTCTAATCTTTGGGTCATGACAACCCATAACCACACTTATGAACCCAACAACATCATATTCACTAATCACCAAGGGTGATTTTTAACTTATTTAAGTTGCAAAGTTTCAAACATTTATTATTAACATGACAAGATCTTACCTTAAATATCATAAAAGTTATCGTTCTTTATAAAGAGGTTATAAAGTTTCATTCTTTAAGAAAGTATATGCCTCTAGGATTAAGTTCTTATCTTAAAGATTCATTTTTTATGAAATAATGATGCAAGATATTAACTTTAGAATTGAAAGTCTTATTCTTCATGAAAGTTGACACTTTTAGTTATTCTAAGACCATCAAGGTCTCAACTTTATGATTTAAAGTTGTATTAAAGTCTAAAAATTCCTACTTTATGAACTAATGATATAAAATATTAGCTTAAAATTAGAAAGTCTTGATCTTTATAAAAGTTAACACTTTTATGACTCACAAATGACATTCTTGCTTAAGGCTTAAAACTTTACTCAATATATTCATCTCAAGGTTTAACCTTTACAAGACTAAAGTATAAACTTATAACTTTATGGCTTGAAGTTACCTTCTTGATTAAAGTTTAAAACTTTACGAAAGGATTTGCATCCAAGAGTCAATCTTTAAAACATAAAGTGCTAAGATATCATTTTCTATAACTTAAAAAGGTTTCATATTCCAAAAAGCTTAGACTTTTGTACATATTCTTATCTTCAAGACAAGACAAAATAAAATTTTAAAGAAGCACAAAACTTGCGCTACTTTTAAGGTTGCAAGTAACAAATTGTTTGAAATTTCATGCATCAAGAATATGTCAAATCAAAAGAAAATGATAAAGGTGACAATTTTTCCAATTATAAGCATTATCATAAGAAGATAGACAACTTTCAACCCAAATACCACCAAAAACATCAAGATCTCATGCATCAACATAGGAAAAAGCACTTAAGGGAAAGAACTTTTCAAAAAAAAATCAAGAACACTCAAGAACAAGAACATGATCATATTTTACCAAAAATAGAAACTGTTGCTCATGAAAAGCATGAAAGATTTTCTTAAGCTTTCACTTGAAAATCTTGGTCATGAGAGGAACCAAACTTCAAGCTTTCTTGAGTAAACAAAATAGAAGAGTGAAGATCACTGCCTAGTGATAAAAGTGGCATGATCTTTGAGGTGAAAAAGGAAGAAGATGGTAGATCCTCAAGGTGGTAAAGGTGGCGGTCTTGGAAGGAGGAAGGAGAAGCTCTTGAGTTCTCTTGAAAATGAAGCTTGTAATATTTAGATCTTGTCTCCAAAGACCAAAAGATGTGGTCTTTAAAAGGCTTAGTGAGAGTTTTGGTTATGGTGGTAGTGGAGAAAGGAAGAAGAAGATGATGAAGATGAAGAGAGAATGTAGAGAGAAGTTGGAGGAGTAGGAAACTTAGAGAGAGAATAGAAGTTGAAAAATGAAAAGTGAATGTGTGTGTGTTGGCTGTAACATACATGAGGGTGGGGGGAGATATTTTTGTGTTATTTTATGTTAATTAAGGATTAAGGAGACAAGTTGGATGATGAGGGAACAAATCAAGTACTTACTCTTACATAAAGCACTATTGTCTAATGCTTTATGCTTTAGTGACATCATCTTTGCTTTATTGTCTAGTTGACTAAATTTGAATTTAATCATGTGATTAAGTGCTCTTGCAACTTAATTAACATGATTAAGCAATAATTAGTGATTAACACACAAGAATATGATTAATAAAAATTAATTTTGTGATTAAGCTTAATTATCCTTAATTAAATTTGATTAAGCTAATAAAGGGTGATTAGTTCTTAATTAAGATATTAAGGCTCTGACTTGCTTAATCAGATATTATCTAATCTCGATTAAGCATTCTCTTGACCTTTCTCATCAGAGTTAACTCATAAACACTTCATTAATCCTTTAATTAAGCTTTAATCTCATAATTTCTCATTAAGTGCCTAATTACTCAGGGTTACTGAGGTAATTTAGTACAATAAGAAATTGAGGATGTTACATGAGGGATGAAATCTTGTATATAATTTAGGATTCCTAAGAACTATTGGATTTGCTTTGTGGACATGTTTTCATCAGGAAATTTTGGAAGTTATTCAACAATGTATGGCTGAGGCATATACTTTCCTTGAGCAAAATGCATTCCCAGAAAATCTACTTCGGTGGTTCAAATCTGGGACTTTCTTGATGATAGCATTACTCCATATTGGCCCCAAATTCTATATAATTTTTCCAAGAGTTATTTGTGGCTGTTTTCGTTTAGAGAGAAAAAGAGTATATTATCGATGTAAATGAGAACACTGTCAAGGATGGATTCGAAAACTTTGGTCATGGCTTTTTGGAATAGTGATGGGGCGACTTTGAGTCCAAAAAGTAGAACGGTCCATTCATAATGGGCATTAGAAATGCATATTGCAATTTTTGGCCTGTCTTTTGGGGTCAAGGCTTAACTGCCAAAATCTTGACTTCAAGTCAAACTTTGAAAAGATGTGGGCATTCTAGATGTAAGAATAAAGAGAATAAATTTTTTGAAGAGGAAACTTATCGTCTTTAAAAAATTGATTTAGCAGATGGTAATCAATGACAAGTTTCTTTTTTCCTTGAATTTGTTCAGATCTCTTATTCACATAAAAAGCTTGGCATGCCCACTCAGATTTGGTTAATTCAATCAACCCTTGTTTCAACAATTGTTGACATTCCTCAAATACAACTGTTCTGTCATATGGTGACATTTCGGGATGAACCACTTTTTTGGATTGATGTCTTCATTCAGTTTGAATGGCAATTCTACAAAAAAATTTTCATTCTTCCAAAGTGGATGAGGATGCTTAAAGAGATGATGACTGTCAGCACTCATCTTAAGAAGTTTGTTCCTTATTTCTTCATATCCCAATAGTGCATCTGCAAGAGCAAATAGTTTTGGGATAGTAGAATAAATTTTGAACTCCCATTTGAATTTAATCCCTTGAGAAAGGATTTGGAGTCTATGATTTTGAGTGTAGACGTCTACGCCAATAACAAGATCTTTATTGGGCAAATCTGTTTCGATGACCTTGGTCTAGATAATACATCCTGGGAAGAACTTGATGCCAATCTTATGTTTAGTGATCAGATCTGTGTGGAAGATCTTTCCATCTACTGCTTTAAAGAAATGAACATCGGGTTCCCAGGCAGAGGATAGGAGGACTGCAGGATTCATCAAAGTTTTTTGTGGCCCTATATCCATAAAAGTAATGGCTTTGATTGGTACACCATGTAATACCCTACCAATTTAATGTTATGCTTAAGTCATAGCATGAAATTAAGTAGATTGCATTACCGTGTTGATAATTTGTTTTCTGTTTACAATTTTTTTTTTTTGTAAATAGGTGAAACTACGCGTTATATATAATGAACGTGCTCAACATTGCAGCAGGTAACAAAGTTTAATAAAACACAACAGAAAAGATAAAAACAAGTAATATTTTATCAACTATATACGTACATATATAGATCAGAAGCCAACGCTTTAGTTTATGTACAGATTCAAAACAGGATACATAAGTGGGGCAGGTGTATCAAAAAGACATAGGGCCCGTGCCGGTTAAAATAGTCCTACAAGGTCCTCAGAGGACATCTCAAACTAGCTGATTCACATATGGCTAAGTTTATGGCCCAATGCTACACACTGCCAAAAGAGAGCCATACTGTATAATATCACCTACGGCTGGGATCTACTCGGTCAAGTAGCCGTTGGCCATACTAGGTCCGGCCGGGGAGTAGTCTACACTTGGTCCCGAGGAGGATGACGAGCCGGTGGCCTCAGAAAGGTCGCTCTTGGAACTGAGCTGAATGTCTGGAACCATCTACGGAGGTGACTTGGTGGAGGGCTAGCAGGAGCTGGCGGTGCTGCAGGTGCTGGAGGTGCTAGAGGTGCTGAAGGAGGGTGTGCCACATGCAATGGAACCGCAAAATATGGAGCGGCAGGGTCAAAAGCAGAATGAAATGGAGGGACAGCAAAATTCATATTACTAAAATGGTAGAGACGGAAATGGCAGGAGCCGACTGTGTATAGTGAGTCCACTATGGGATCATGGTGGAGCTGCAAGTCCGGAATCTCAATAAAAAGAGTGGCTGTCAAGTCCATTACTAGCGTCTGAGAATGATGCGAAAATACAAAGCAAGGTGAGAATTTTAAGAAATTCTCAGTGGAGTTCGTGTATGGTATTTAAACTGACGTCACATTAATTCTCAGTTGCCTCGATTTTTATTTAATTATAAAGATATGGAATCAAACTGAATTATCTATATTTAATAAGTTTAAGAAAATGTTTGGTCCGAGGCAAGGTTCAGTTTTACTTAGGGCAGTATAAGAAACAGAATAACTACTAAATAGGGATATACAGAATAATGAGCAGAATAAATGAATATACAGTAGTAAGTAAACATAACAGTTTGCAAACAACTCATAATGACTATTCAATGTGATCATGCAAAACTCATTCTTGAACTTATCCATATAATTTTTTCATTACTTGGTCCCCTGGGAGTTCTTGGCCATTTAGACTCCTGGGTAATAGTCTGCTTATTAGGATCGAGCTCGTTCCCATACAAGAATGCCGGATTTACTTTCCCCGACCTTCCCACCGATTTATTTCTCTCAACTTTATTCCGGGGCTGGCCCAAGTATTATGGAACTTTCATCATAACATAACCTTTACGTTCATCATAACATAACCTTTATGAACTCCTTGCAAATGCACATGGATTTGAATGTAGATTATAACTCATGCATAGGCTTTACCGAAATTTTGGCAGTATAACGAAACGTGTCCACTTCCTCATAAATAGTGCCAGACAACCATGGAATTTTAATCAAACAGCAAACCCAACATAGAGCATCATATCTTCAATAGTTGTTACACACAATAAAGTCTTATGAGCAAAGCTTAGGTAGTTAGGAGCAAGTTTTAAAGTCTTAAGTCTTAATCTATGTTGCAAGCTTTTAATTTCTATTGATGTTCCCGAGTTTGAGCTTAGGACCGACTTCCGAGATTATATAAGTTCCGACTTCCGGGGTTATGGAATGGTTTGGTTCCTGATTTCTGGGGTTATGTTCGATCTCCGAGATTAATCCATAATTGGCCTTCCAAAACTTTTTATGAATATGTTTCCTAAGTTCCTAGTTCCGACATTAACTATACCCGACTAATTTTCTATTCACTAAGTTCTGAGTTTAACATTAAGTATACCCGACCTAGCTCTCTGTTTGCTAAGTTCCGAGTTCCGATATTAACTAAACTTGATCTAGTATTCATACATGTCTCTAACCAAAATTGCACTCTTATAAGAGAAAATTCACCAAAAATAGAAATCTTGGTGAAATCATACAAAATTTATATCACTGTAAAGCTAATAGGACAAGCTTTCAAATGAAAGAAGTTGCATATCAATTAGATGAGTATAATTCAAGATATAAGCCCTAAAACTTGACCTTACTGGACTACCCTGTTCTAGCCCAGGTTGAGCTTAAGTCAACTTCATTGATATGTTGGGAATAATCGACAATGAATCTAACTCTGAAATTTTTATGGGATGCTCCCCTATATGTTAGCTTTCAAACAACATTAGATTCACTCAATTTGAAGTTGTGTAGGGTGTGTTACACCCTTCTCAACTCACACTGCCCGGATGAAAGTCTTGATTTCTAGGTCAAACTTCAAAATTCATAACTGCCTCTATACTGATCCAATGGCCTTATATTATATATGAATGGAAAGCCCTGAATGTCTACTTTCATATAAAAATAGTTTTATCGAATTTAAATGGTGGTAGGCAGAGCCATACACTCCGCCGTATGGACTGCTGAGGGATTTTGGTTTTCCAGTCCCTTACATCTTCCTATTTTCACCCTTCCTTACTTCCTAATTGATTTTGACATCAAGAACAGCCAGCAAACCAGCCAAGATCATCATATTCATTCAATCATCACATCAAAAAATAAAAAAATAAAGCCATAATCAACCATCCACAACCAGAATAACAAGAATAAAATTGAACCTCTACCTCCTTTGAGTGTGATTTTGCTGGATTTTGGAGTTTCGATTGATGGAACCTTATCAAACTTGAAGGTTTGATGGAGTTGGTTGAGAGGAGAAGAGAAGAAGAAGGCTGAAACAAGGAGAGAAGTGGCACAAATTTTTGCTGAAGGGAAAAGGAAGGAATATGTTATTAAAACCTTTGAGGAAGTAGTTGGAAACTTGCAATTTGATTGGTTAAGAACTTGAGGCTGAATTTCAGCCAACTCCCTTCATTCTTGTGGCCTTCCTTGCGCCACTATTATAGGTTAAGTGGCTGAGTCTTCAGCCACTTGATGTAGGGTTATTGAGTGTAAAATCCTGTTGGTTCGGTTCCGACAGTTTAACACACTAAACCTTTACCGATTTTCTTTAAATCGATAAATCGGTTTCAAGAAAATTTCTATGAAATCTCCTATGCCTCTAACCTAATTCCCTTGCTTCTAATCTCAATTAATTGCTAATTAAGTGATCCTAAATAAATATTTAGTCAAATTTTAATCAATCTCAATTATTCGATAAATATCGAACAATTAGATGAAAAACGATAAAAAAATCTGGTGGATGTTACATTACCACCCTCTTAAAAAGAATTTTGTCCTCAAAATTTAGTATCTGAGAATAATTCAGGATACTCTTTCCTCATGTCTGATTCTAATTCCCAAGTGTAGTCTTCAACATCTCCTTTTCCCCATGCTACCTTTACTAGCTGCATGATTTTGTTTCGAAGTTGCCTGCTGCTTCTGTCTACGATCCGTGCCGGTGATACATGGAAAGTTAGGTCCTCTTTCAACTGTATTGACTCGGGTTCTAGAAAGTGTGTAGGGTCAGGTTGATATCTTCTGAGTTGAGAAACATGGAAAACATCGTGAAGGTTTGACTAGTGTGGAGGTAAAGCGATTCGGTATGCAATTGATCCGATTTGCTTAAAGATTTGGAAGGGACCGATAAAGCGGGGATTTAGCTTCTTGACCTTAATGGCTCTACCTATCCCTGTTGTAGGCGTAACCTTCAAAAATCTCCTGGTATCTGTGTAACTCTTCTGATGGCTTTGAGCGACAAGCATCTTACTTCGAATTTTCTTGATCTGCTCAGTGGTCTGCTCAACTAAATCAGGCCCCAATAGAGTTGATTCTCCTGTCTCATACCAACACAATGGAGATTGGCACTTCCGTCCATACAACGCTTCGTAAGGAGCCATGCCGATGCTAGCATGATAGCTATTGTTGTATGCAAATTCGGCTACTGATAAGTATCGATTCCAATTCCCACGTTGTTCCATTATGTAGGCCTGTAGTATATCTTCTAAGGTTTGAATTGTCCTTTCCGTTTGACCATTAGCTTGTGGGTAATATGCAATACTTAGGCACAACTTAGTACCAAATACTTTTTGTAAGGCTCCCCAGTGTAACGCCCGAAAAATTTTATCATTAATAATCGAGTTGTTCGGTTTTTGGCAAATAATTGTGGTTAATTAGGATTCAATTTAGCATTCACTTAAATCTAATTAAGTGTGATTTAAAATGATTAGGCATAATGGAATTACATTAGAACCATAGGAAACTTCATAGGATTTTTCAAAAACCAGTTTACCGATTTAAAGGAAATCGGTAAGATTTCGGTATTTTAAATTGTCGGAATCGGATCAATAGAACTTATACTATAAGTGCCCTAGGATGAATGGCTAGGATTTAGCCAAGACACCCCCCACATGTGGCACCACTTTAAGCCATGAAGAGTGGGAAGCCAAGCCAAATTGGAAGAAAAGGTGAAATCCACTAATCAAAGTGAAGCTTGCTTAAAAAATCTTCACTTTTTCTTTTCTTCTCTCCTTGAAGCTTTCGGCCATCCTAGCTGCTGAGACTCCCCTCATTTCTCTTCTATTCACTATCCTCTTCACTCCATCTTCATCACCTCTTCAAGTCTCATCAAGAGTTGCTTCCATCTAAGACACCAAATCAACTAAATTTCAACTAGACAAGGTAGGAATCCAACTTCTCTTCTTGTTTTTGTTATTTTACGGCTGTGTGGGGATCTTATTTTCCTCATGATATTGATGTGATTTGGAGTGATGATGATGATTTATGACTGAATTTGCATGTGTGTTGTGATTAGAGTTGGAATTGGAATGAAAGAACTTGAAGAGAAGAGAAAACTCAAGAAGCTATTAGGGTTTTTCCTCGGCGGCGCATACGGCAGAGTGTACGGCTCTGCCTAAAGCCATTTAAATTTTATGAATCTATTTTTATGAGAAACTAGACATTCAGGACTTTCCATACATATATAATATAAGGCCATTGGATCAGTATAGAGGTAGTTATGAATTTTTGAAGTTTGACCTAGAAATCAAGACTTTCATCTGGGTAGTGTGAATTGAGAAGGGTGTAACTCACTTTACACAACTCTAAATTGAGTAAATTCAATGTTGTTTGAAAGCTAACATATGAAGGAACATGCCATAAAAATTTTAGAGTCAGATTCATTGCCAACTATCCCCAATACATCAATGAACACCTTAAGTTCAACCTGGGCTGGAATAGGGTATTCCAGTAAGGTCAAGTTTCAGGGCTTATATATCAAATTATACTCATTCAAATAAAATTCAACTTATTTCATTTGAAAGCTTTACAGTGATATAAATTTTGTATAATTTCACCCAGATTTCTATTTTTGGTGAATTTTCTCTTGTAAGAGTGCAATCTGGCTAGAGACATGTAGGAATACTAGATTCAGTTGAGTCAATATCTGAACTCGGGACTTAGCCAACAGAGAGCTAGATCAGGTATACTTAATGTTGAACTCGGAACTTAGTGAATAGGAAACTATATCGGGTATAGTCAATGTTAGAAACTCGGAACTTAGAAAACACATAAAAGTCTTGGAAGACCAATTGTGGACTAAGGTCGCAGACCGGAAGTCGGGATTTTTAACATAAACTAGGAAGTTGGTACCAGAACATGAAACCTTATACCCGAATCCCGAAAGTCGGGAACCAAGGTATTACATAACCCAGAAAGTCGGGAACCAAGGCATTACATGACCCCGGAAGTTGGAACTTATATAATCTCGGAACTCGTATTCCATCTCGGAACTCGATCCTAAGCTCAAACTCGGGAACATCAATAGAAATTAAAATCTTGCAAAATAAATTAAGACTTAAGATTTTAAAACTTGCACCTAATTACCTAAGCTTTGCTCATAAGACTTTGTTGTATGTGACAACTATTGAAGATGTGATGCTCTATATTGGGTTTGCTGTTTGATCAAAATTTCTTGGTTATCTAGCACTATTCATGGGGAAGCGGACACGTTTCGTTATGCTGCCGAATTTTCAGTAGAATTGTAAGGAAAGCATTTATATGTATGAATATGAATGTTGAAATCATGTATGCAAGGATATATAAGAGTAAATGATGAAGCATATATATGAAGTGCATTCAGCATGTCTATGCATGATTATGTATGACAATGAAAGGATATGAATATATTAAATGCGAGTCCATTCACTTGGAGGCAGTTATTTGGGTCCCTCCAAGTGAAGGCAGTTAAAACATAAAGATGTGGGTCTCTACGCTTGGAGGTAATTAATTGGGTCCCTCCCTGTGAAGGCAGCTAAAACTTTTGGTTCCCTCTATGTTGGAGGCAGTTGGCCAACTGAGTCCCTTCGACCTAGAGGCACGTGGGTCCAATTGCGGGTTGGTACCGTATGACGACGGTCATGAGTTGAGCTCACTCCTACATTAGACTACCCAAGGGCAGTAAAGACTAAAGGTTAAAACATATGCAAGCACCCTAGGGACAGCGATATGCAATGCCTAGATGTGCCAAGAAAAGAAAGCAAAGAAAGTTAAAGGAAAGTACCAGTGAAGCAAAGAAAGTTAAAAGAAAGTACTAGTGCATTTGCATGAATTCAAATATGAGTTAAAGGAAAGTAGCAGTGCATTCGCATGATTTCAAACATGAGTATTTGCATAATCATATCTCATGTTTTATTGATGCTGAGACTGTTCCATCTACTTATGCATTGGTTACTATTCTCATTATGTAATATTGTCGGTGTGACTTAAGCGCATGGAATAAAATGAACTTTGCTTCGGATCATATGTTTTCAAAGTATAAAACGGAACCGTTCGTATCATATGTTCATTTTTTTATAATAAACCGAAGCAGCTGGGGATAACAACAACGACATGGTATGAAAATTTCTTAGTGGATCCTACTGAGAAATTCGATCCCTCCCTATGAAGGCAGTTAAAACTTTTGGGTCCCTCTATGTTGGAGGCAGTTGGCCAACTGAGTCCCTCCGACCTAGAGGCACGTGGGTCCCATTGCGGGTCGGCACTGTATGACGACATTCACGAGTTGAGCTCACTCCTAGATCAGACTACCCAAGGGCAGTAAAGACTAAAGATTACAACATATGCAAGCACCCTAGGGACGACAATATGTAACGCTTAAGTGTGCCAAGAAAAGAAAGCAAAGCAAGTTAAAGGAAAGTACCAGTTCATTTGCATGAATTCAAATATGAGTTAAAGGAAAGTACCAGTACATTCTCATGATTTCAAATATGAGTATTTGCATAATCATATCCCACGTTTTATTGATGCTGAGACTGTTCCATCTACTTATGCGATGGTTATTATTCTCATTATGTCATATTGCCTGTGTGACTCAAGCGCATGGAATAAAATGAACTGTGCTTCGGATCATATGTTTTCAAATTATAAAAGGGAACCGTTCGTATCATATGTTCATTTTTTTTATAATAAACCGAAGCAGCTGGAGATAATAACAACGGCACAGTATGAAAATTTCTTAGTGGATCCTACTGAGAAATTGGGTCCCTCCCTGTGAAGGCGGCTAAAACTTTTGGGTCCCTTTATGTTGAAAGCAGTTGGCCAATTGAGTCCCTCCGACATATAGGCACGTGGGTCCCATTGCCGGTCGGTACTGTATGACAACGGTCACGAGTTAAGCTCACTCCTAGATCAGACTACCCAAGGGCAGTAATGACTAAAGGTTAAAACATATGCAAGCACCCTAGGGACGGCAATATGTAACGCCTAGGTGTGCCAAGAAAAGAAAGCAAAGAAAGTTAAAGAAAATTACCAATGCATTTGCATGAATTCAAATATGAGTTAAAGGAAAGTACCAGTGCATTCACATGATTTCGAACAAGAGTATTTGCATAATCATATCCCATGTTTTTTTTATGCTGAGACTGTTCCATCTACTTATGCAGTGGTTATTATTCTCATTATGTAATATTGCCGGTGTGACTCAAGCGCATGGAATAAAATGAACTCTGCTTCGGATCATATGTTTTCAAATTAAAAAATGGACCCGTTCGTATCAAATGTTCATTTTTTTATAATAAACCGAAGCAGCCGGGGATAATAACAACGACACGGTTTGAAAATTTCTTAGTGGATCCTACTGAGAAATTGGGTCCCTCCCAGTGAAGGTAGCTAAAACTTTTGGGTCCCTTTATGTGTGGAAGCAGTTGGCCAACTGACTCCCTCCGACCTAGAGGCACGTGGGACCCATTGCGGGTCGGTACTGTATGATGACAGTCACGAGTTGAGCTCACTCCTAGATCAGACTACCCAAGGGCAGTAAAGACTAAAGGTTAAAACATATGCAAGCACCCTAGGGACGAGGATCTGTAACGCCTAGGTGTCCCCAGAAAAGAAAGCAAAGAAAGTTAAAGGAAAGTACCAGTGCATTTGCATGAATTCAAATATGAGTTAAAGGAAAGTACCAGTGCATTCGCATGATTTGAAACATGAGTATTTGCATAATCATATCCCATGTTTTACTGATGCTGAGATTGTTCCATCTACTTATGCAGTGGTTATTATTCTCATTATGTAATATTGCCGGTGTGACTCAAGCGCATGGAATAAAATGAACTCTGCTTCGGATCATATGTTTTCAAATTATAAAATAGAACCGTTCGTATCATATGTTCATTTTTTTATAATAAAATGAAGTAGCTGGAGATAATAACAACGACACGATTTGAAAATTTTTTAGTGGATCCTACTGAGAAATTGGGTCCCTCCCTGTGAAGGCAGCTAAAACTTTTGTGTCCCTATATGTTGGAAGCAGTTGGCCAACTGAGTCCCTCTAACTAGAGGCACGTGGGTCCCATTGCGGGTCGGTACTGTTTCACGACGGTCACGAGCTAAGCTCACTCCTAGATCAGACCACCCAAGGGCAGTAAAGACTAAAGGTTAAAACATATGCAAGCACCCTAGGGACGGCGATATATAATGCCTAGGTTTGCCAAGAAAAGAATGCAAAGAAAGTTAAAGGAAAGTACTAGTGCATTTGCATGAATTCAAATATCAGTTAAAGGAAAGTACAAGTGCATTCGCATGATTTCAAACATGAGTATTTGCATAATCATATCCCATGTTTTATTGATGCTGAGACTGTTCCATCTACTTATGCAGTGGTTATTATTCTCATTATGTAATATTGCCTGTGTGTCTCAAGTGCATGGAATAAAATGAACTCTGCTTCGGATCATATGTTTTCAAATTATAAAACGGAACCGTTCGTATCATATGTTCATTTTTTTATAATAGACCGAAGCACCTGGAGATAATAACAACGACACGGTATGAAAATTTTTTAGTGGATCCTACAGAGAAATTGGGTCCCTCCTTGTGAAGGCAGCTAAAACTTTCGGGTCCCTCTATGTTAGAGGCAATTGGCCAACTGAGTCCCTCCGACCTAGAGGCACATGGCTCCCATTGTTGGACGGTACTGTATGACGACATTCACGAGTTGAGCTCACTCCTATATCAGACTACCCAAGGGCAGTAAAGACTAAAGGTGAAAACATATGCAAGCAGCCTAGGGGCGGCAATATGTAACGCCTAGGTGGGCCAACAAAAGAAAGCAAAGAAAGTTAAAGAAAGTACGAGTGCATTTGCATGAATTCAAATATGAGTTAAAGGAAAGTACCAGTGCATTCGCATGATTTCAAACAAGAGTATTTGCATAATCATATCCCACGTTTTATTGATGCTGAGACTGTTCCATCTACTTATGCAGTGGTTATTATTCTCATTATGTAATATTACTGGTGTGACTCAAGCGCATGGAATACTATGAACTCTGCTTCGGATCATATGCTTTCAAATTATAAAATGGAATCGTTCGTATTATATGTTCATTTTTTTATAATAAACTGAAGCAGCTGGGGATCACAACAACAACACGGTATAAAAATTTCTTAGTAGATCCTACTGAGAAATTGGGTCCCTCCTTGTGAAGGTAGCTAAAACTTTTGGGTCCCTCTATGCTAAAGGCATTTGGCCAACTGAGTCCCTCCGACCTAGAGGCACGTGGGACCATTGCTAGTCGGTACTGTATGACAACAGTCACGAGTTGACCTCACTCCTAGATCAGACTATCCAAGGGCAGTAAAGACTAAAGGTTAAAACATATGCAAGCAGCATAGGGACGGCAACATGTAACGCCTAGGTGGGCCAAGCAAAGAAAGCAAAGAAAGTTAAAGAAAAGTACCAGTGCATTTGCATGAATTCAAATATGAGTTAAAGGAAAGTACCAGCGCATTCGCATGATTTCAAACAAGAGTATTTGCATAATCAGATCCCATGTTTTATTGATGCTGAGACTGTTCCATCTACTTATGCAGTGGTTATTATTCTCATTATGTAATATTGCCGATGTGACTCAAGCACATGGAATAAAATGAACTCTGCTTCGGATCATATGTTTTCAAATTATAAAACGGAACCATCATATCAAATGTTCATTTTTTTGTAATAAACCGAAGCCGCTGGGGATAACAACAACGACATGGTATGAAAATTTCTTAGTGGATCCTTCTGAGAAAATGGATCCCTCCCTGTGAAGACGGCAAAAACTTTTGGGTCCCTCAATGTTGGAAGCAGTTGGCCAACTGAGTCCCTCCGACCTAGAGGCATGTGGGACCTATTGCGGGTCAGTACTGTATGATGACAGTCACGAGTTGAGCTCACTCCTAGGTCAGACTACCCAAGGGCAGTAATGACTAAAGATTAAAACATATGCAAGCACCCTAGGGACGGCGATATGTAACGCCTAGGTGTGCCAAGAAAAGAAAGCAAAGAAAGTTAAAGAAAAGTACCAGTGCATTTGCATGAATTCAAATATGAGTTAAAGGAAAGTACCAGTGCATTCACATGATTTCAAACAAGAGTATTTGCATAATCATATCCCATGTTTTTTTGATGTTGAGACTGTTCCATCTACTTATGCAGTGGTTATTATTCTCATTATGTAATATTGCCGGTGTGACTCAGGCGCATGGAATAAAATGAACTCTGCTTCGGATCATGTGTTTTCAAATTAAAAAATGGACCCGTTCGTATCACATGTTCATTTTTTTATAATAAACCGAAGCAGCCGGGGATAATAACAACGACACGGTTTGAAAATTTCTTAGTGGATCCTACTGAGAAATTAGGTCCCTCCCAGTGAAGGCAGCTAAAACTTTTGGGTCCCTTTATGTGTGGAAGCAGTTGGCCAACTGACTCCCTCCGACCTAGAGGCACGTGGGACCCATTGCGGGTCGGTACTGTATGATGACAGTCACGAGTTGAGCTCACTCCTAGATCAGACTACCCAAGGGCAGTAAAGACTAAAGGTTAAAACATATGCAAGCACCCTAGGGACGATGATCTGTAACGCCTAGGTGTTCCCAGAAAAGAAAGCAAAGAAAGTTAAAGGAAAGTACCAGTGCATTTGCATGAATTCAAATGAGTTAAAGGAAAGTACCAGTGCATTCGCATGATTTGAAACATGAGTATTTGCATAATCATATCCCTTGTTTTATTGATGCTGACACTGTTCCATCTACTTATGCAGTGGTTATTATTCTCATTATGTAATATTGCCGGTGTGACTCAAGTGCATGGAATAAAATGAACTCTGCTTCTGATCATATGTTTTCAAATTATAAAACGGAACCGTTCGTATCATATGTTCATTTTTTTATAATAAACCAAAGCAGCTGGGGATAACAACAACGACACGGTATGAAAATTTCTTAGTGGATCCTACTGAGAAATTGGGTCCCTCCCTGTGAAGGCAACTAAAACTTTTGGGTCCCTATATGTTGGAAGCAGTTGGCCAACTGAGTCCCTCTAACCTAGAGGCACGTGGGTCCCATTGCGGGTCGGTACTGTTTCACGACGGTCACGAGCTAAGCTCACTCCTGGATCAGACCACCCTAGGGCAGTAAAGACTAAAGGTTAAAACATATGCAAGCACCCTAGGGACGGCGATATATAATGCCTAGGTTTGCCAAGAAAAGAATGGAAAGAAAGTTAAAGGAAAGTACCAGTGCATTTGCATGAATTCAAATATGAGTTAAAGGAAAGTACCAGTGCATTCGCATGATTTCAAACATGAGTATTTGCATAATCATATCCTATGTTTTATTGATGCTGAGACTGTTCTATCTACTTATGCAGTGGTTATTATTCTCATTATGTAATATTGCCTGTGTGTCTCAAGTGCATGGAATAAAATGAACTCTGCTTCGGATCATATGTTTTCAAGTTATAAAACGGAACCGTTCGTATCATATGTTCATTTTTTTATAATAGACCGAAGCAACTGGAGATAATAACAACGACACGGTATGAAAATTTTTTAGTGGATCCTACTGAGAAATTGGGTCCCTCATTGTGAAGGGAGCTAAAACTTTTGGGTCCCTCTACGTTAGAGGCAATTGGCCAACTGAGTCCCTCCGACTAAGTGGCACATGGGTCCCATTGCTGGTCGGTACTGTATGACGACGGTCACGAGTTGAGCTCAGTCCTATATCAGACTACCCAAGGGCAGTAAAAACTACAGGTTAAAACATATGCAAGCACCCTAGGAACGACAATATGTAACCGCTAAGGGGGCCAAGAAAAGAAAGCAAAGAAAGTTAATGAAAAGTACTAGTGCATTTGCACGAATTCAAATATGAGTTAAAGGAAAGTACCAATGCATTCGCATGATTTCAAACAAGAGTATTTGCATAATCATATCCTATGTTTTATTGATGTTGAGACTATTCCATCTACTTATGCTGTGGTTGTTATTCTCATTATATAATATTGCCGGTGTGACTCAAGCGCATGGAATAAAATGAACTCTGCTTCGGATCATATGTTTTCAAATTATAAAACGGAACCGTTCGTATCATATGTTCATTTTTTTATAATAATCTAAAGCAGCTGGAGATAATAACAATGACACGGTATGAAAATTTTTTAGTGCATCCTACTGAGAAATTGGGTTCCTCCCTATGATGGCAGCTAAAACTTTTGGGTCCCTGTATGTTGGAAGTAGTTGGCCAACTGAGTCCCTCTAACCTGCAGGCACGTGGGTCCCATTGCAGGTCGGTATTGTATGACAGTCACGAGCTAAGCTCACTCCTAGATCAGACTACCCAAGGGCAGTAAAGACTAATGGTTAAAACATATGCAAGCACCCTAGGGACGGCGATATGCAAAGCCTAGGTGTGCCAAGAAAAGAAAGCAAAGAAAGTTAAAGGAAAGTACCAGTGCATTTGCATGAATTCAAATATGAGTTAAAGGAAAGTACCAGTGCATTCGCATGATTTCAAACATGAGTATTTGCATAATCATATCCCATGTTTTATTGCTGCTGAGACTTTTCCATCTACTTATGCTGTGGTTATTATTCTCATTATGTAATATTGCCGGTGTGACTCAAGAGCATGGAATAAAATGAACTCTGCTTCGGATCATATGTTTTCAAATTATAAAACGGAATCGTTCGTATCATATTCATTTTTTTATAATAAACCAAAGCAGCTGGGGATAACAACAACGACACGGTATGAAAATTTCTTAGTGGATCCTACTGAGAAATTGGGTCCCTCCCAGTGTACGTAGCTAAAACTTTTGGGCCCCTTTATGTTGGAAGCAGTTAGCCAACTGAGTCCCTTCGACCTAGAGGCACGTGGGACCCATTGTGGCTCGGTACTGTATGATGACAGTCACGATTTGAGCTCACTCTTAGATTAGACTACCTAAGGGCAGTAAAGACTAAAGGTTAAAACATATGC
This sequence comes from Pterocarpus macrocarpus, assembly GCA_031439585.1. NCBI lineage: Eukaryota > Viridiplantae > Streptophyta > Magnoliopsida > Fabales > Fabaceae > Pterocarpus > Pterocarpus macrocarpus. The sequence continues at coordinate 31,827,132 of CM062521.1, forward strand.
AAGCACACTAGGGACGGCGATATGCAACGCCTAGGTTTGCCAAGAAAAGAAAGCAAAGAAAGTTAAAGGAAAGTACTAGTGCATTTGCATGAATTCAAATATGAGTTAAAGGAATGTACCAGTGCATTCGCATGATTTCAAACATGAGTATTTGCATAATCATATCCCATGTTTTATTGATGCTGAGACTGTTCCATCTACTTATGCTGTGGTTATTATTCTCATTATGTAATATTGCCGGTGTGAGTCAAGAGCATGGAATAAAATGAACTCTGCTTCGGATCATATGTTTTCAAATTATAAAACGGAGCCGTTCGTATGATATGTTCATTTTTTTATAATAAATCGAAGTAGCTGGAGATAATAACAATGACACGGTATGAAAATTTCTTAGTGGATCCTACTGAGAAATTGGGTCTCTCCCTGTCAAGGCAGCTAAAACTTTTGGGTCCCTCTATGTTGGAAGCAGTTAGCCAACTGAGTCCCTCCGACCTAGGGTCACGTGGGACCCATTGCAGGTCGGTACTGTATGATGACAGTCACGAGTTGAGCTCACTCCTATATCAGACTACCTAAGGGCAGTAAAGACTAAAGGTTAAAACATATGCAAGCACCCTAGGGACGGTGATATATAACGCCTAGGTGTGCCAAGAAAAGAAAGCAAAGAAAGTTAAAGGAAAGTACTAGTGCATTTGCATGAATTCAAATATGAGTTAAAGGAAAGTACCAGTGCATTCGCATGATTTCAAACATGAGTATTTGCATAATCATATCCCATGTTTTATTGATGCCAACACTATTCCATCTATTTATGCAGTGGTTATTATTCTCATTATGTAATATTGCTGGTGTGACTCAAGCGTATGGAATAAAATGAACTCTGCTTCGGATCATATGCTTTCGAATTATAAAACGGAATCATTCGTGTCATACGTTCATTTTTTTATAATAAACCGAAGAAGCTGGGGATAACAACAACGACACGGTATGAAAATTTCTTAGTGGATCCTACTGAGAAATTGGGTCCCTCCCTGTGAAGGCAGCTAAAACTTTTGGGTCCCTGTATGTTGGAAGCAGTTGGCCAACTGAGTCCCTCCAACCTAGAGGCACGTGGGTCCTGTAACACCCTAATAGACCCATGCTACGCTTAAGTCGTATTACGGCGTTTTATTAGTTGCTACTTATGCTTGTGGAAAACTAAACTTCACTTGAAATTAAATTACGCGGAAAATACAGTAAATTTTTTTTTTTTTCGAAATACGACATCACTTTTGGAAAGTAAAGCCTTGCGCGAAAAGATTGCAATAAATGAGCGTATCGCAAAGATTTCAGCATAAATTGAAGGAACAAGGGATAAATCAAAATACCATACATTCAAATTACTACAACAACCATATAAATATAATTAGTCTCATAATATCCAACAAATACATAAAAAGGGAACTCATGGTCATGCCATGACCCCAAAAGATCAAAGGTACACAAGTCTGACAAGGTCCAATACAAAATGAAATACAAAAGATAAGGAGCAATAATGGAATAGGCCCACGTAGACATAGGCTGGCTTCTTTGCCCCTTCCACGCCCTTCAATCGGATGGACTCAGGTTCTCGAGTGCCTGGTCCCCCTCGCTCCTCGGCCTCGGGGAACGTGAGGAGTACGGATGATACGAGGGTGCCTGCTGATCACCTCAACGCGACGGATGCGACGGCCAGGAGTATAGCTGGCTACCGAAGAACGTTCCTCGGAGGGATTCTCCTCAGACGCGGCAGGGTGATACTCGGGGAGCGGTGGCGAAGCGGCTGTGGCCCTAGGAGTGGCCGTCGAACTCACATCGATCATAGGGACCTCTGGCTGTGGCACGGGCTCGGCTGCAGGTAAACCCGGAGACATTGACTCCATCTCGATTTCTGGCAATGGCTCAGGCGGGAAATCTCAAGGACCTAGCAGCAGTCCAAGGTGAGCTGACGAAACGTCTACAGGGGCTGGCGGGACTTCTGGCTCCTCTTGCTCAAAAATTCGACCCAGATAGAAATATGTGCGGACTACTGTGGTAGTCGTGGCCACAATAGCGTGAGTATCCCCATCGTAGGCCCACTCATAGTGGGGAGGGTCCATGCTCCACTCCACGGGGTGTGCCATGAGTATCTGGTAACGAGACGGAAAAACAACTAGGGTGAGAAATAAGATTTCTCAGTAGGAGTCGACCCTTACACATAAGTGTCATCGTCGTCGTCCCAGCCACTTCGGTTTTATAAATGAAAACAGTGAGCATTCAATAGGTTCAATTCTTAGGTTTTCGAAAATATCAATGTCTGAAGTGGGTTCCATTTTAAGTACGTATTTCTCATATGCTAACATCATGGTATACATAGGAACTTGTATGACAATTTGTATCATGCATGCACATCTTATGAGTTTCATTCTTTACTTGGGTCGGACCAAGGTCCCTTTCTTTTCTTAACTTGACTTTCTTTTAAGTCCTTTTCTTTTCACCCACTAAACATAAGTGGTAATGAGCTCATACCGTGGCCGTCGCCACCATAACATTTCGGTACTTACACTAGCTGGGTCATGCGATGCCTCATGTAAGCCCTATCCCCTATACTCACACTAGCTGGGTCATGCCATGCCTCATGTGAGTTGTGGGTGAGGGGAACTTAAATTAGGTCACCTTCCCTTTTAAAGGATCACACCCTTTATTGAATCTCTTCTTATTAAAGCTTATGATGCAAAATATTTCGAAGTCCATAATTTTTACAGAATTTCGGCAGCATAACGGCTAGACCGAAGGTTCCCAAAATTTGCTAAACAGAGAAACCAATATCATAGTATCATCACGCATCATATCATATGATCATTATCATATCATCATCATCATGATCATCATCATAACATCATGCTTGCATATAAACGTAGGCATATTCTCAAGCAAAGTTTTATGAGCTTAGCTTAGTAAATTAGATGCAAGCTTTTAATTGAGAGGGCTTCTTGTGTATCCTCTTTTATTAGTTGTAGGGCCAATTTTGTCTAATGTCCTTTTTGATGCTTTTTAAGTTGAATTATGAGGGTTTTCTAATACTTAATATAAGGATATTAATGTCTTAAAGCTTATTCCTCATTAACCTTTAACTTTTACCCTAACCAGTTTTACTTCTACGGTGGGGCAGTAACTTCAAAAATTCACCATAATTTCATATTTTATTGTTTTATTTTGAATTTTGGTATGATTATACCTTTCTGAGTCTATTTTTAAACAAAAGAAACCCCACTTAAAAATTCATTTTGTAGCTTGAGTTATGCACATTTTATTCTGACTGTTCAGACTTGAAGGTTCATCTCGGGTCAGTGACTTTTAAACATTACTGTGAACTCCTCACAAGAAATCTGCCAAAACTGTTTTATGGGGATGTTCCTCTATGTCTTAAATTTCTAACAAACTTGGTCCCACTCAAAAATGTTCTGTATAACTTGAGTTATGCACGTTTTATTACCCACTGCCCGGACAGAAACCCATCCAGGAACAGCAAACTTTGAAAATTCATATCTCTCTCGTTTTAAGGCCAAATCTCAATACATTTTGAGTTTTGTGGAGTGAGTTATACCGTATGCTTTACCGACTGCCAGAATTCTAGATTTTCTAGTTTCTATGTTTTACATGCTAAACTTATGGAGATGTTGTTATACCACTTCAAGTCACCATTTTCATGTTTTATCTCACCATCATATTCAATATTTTAGTTATCAAATCAGTACTTTAAAACAAAATAAAGCAAGATACATAAAAAATCATCATACCACAAAATTTCATTTCAAAACAACATTTTCATCAAGGCAAGAAAACTCATAGAATAAGATATGGTCATGAGACCTTGAAGCAAGCTTCAAAACCACCTAGCTATGAAGAGCTTAGGGGTTCTAGAGCTTGAAAAATACATGGAGAAGAAGGGTAAGAGTCACTACCAAATGAGTTTCTCTTGGAAGCTTGAAAAATGAAGTGGTTGGAGATGGCCTCCTTCCTCTTGAGCTAGCAAAGGGGGCTAAATGAGTGTTTGTTTTGCTCTACCAAGGACCAAAGAATGTGATCCTTGATAAGTTAGTGAGGGTGGTGATAGAAGATGAGGGTGATGGTGGTGGAAAAGTGATGACTTAGAGTAGGAAAAACAAAAAGAACAAGAAGAAGAGTAGGAAGAGCAAAAAGAGGTTTAGAGAGAGGTGAGAGCTTTGTGTGTGAGAGGGAATGAAAATGAATTGAGGAGGGAGAAGGGGCTGAAGGTGGCGCAAATGAGGGGGGAAAAGTGAGGTGACTTTGCTTCTTACAACAAGTAAGAGAATGGGAAAAACCTTGGGGCAAAAGAGGGAGTTGTGTTTCCTTTGAGTCTTGGCACTTGGGTAAAGACTTGTAGTGTTTCTTTTCAAGTGGTTAAAAGCATGATCTATCCTAGGATTGGTATTGGATGATTGTGATCACTCCAAGTGTCACAATCTTGATGGAGGAGAGTAGATCTTTTGTCATGACTCAAGGAATCTACTAACATAGACTCTTGATCTTGTGGTGTATGATGAGAAAGCAAATGGATGGTTGGATATGTCTCTTACTTTGACCAAACTTTCAAATAATAATTAAAGGGAAGTTTCTAAATTTTTACAATTGTTATAATTATCTAAATGCTAATTAATTCAATTGGTTTAAATTACACATTAGCACATTTTAATTGAGAAGGATTTTCCTCAGTAATTTTGTAAGAAGATGTGAGGGTTAATGTGATTAAGATGTGATACTTATATGCTCCTAGTTAATTAGGTTAGATCACATTGATTTTATATTCTAAATCATGGATTAATAAGAATTGGGCAATTAAGCTTTTAATTGTAACTTTTAATGCATTATGTCTCAATTGTTGACTTGCCTTTAATTTACCAAGCGCTTGCTCTCGAGATTAGCCGAGTAGTTCTCAATTAATCGCTAACCTCTCTAATTAGCCGGAGACACCGAGCTAATTAGCTTAGATAAAAATGGGGATGTTACATTTCTCCCCTCCTTAAAAAGAATTTTGCCCTCAAAATTCGTTACCTGAAAACAGGTGGGGAAAATCTCTTTGCATCTCTGCCTCGAGTTCCCACGTATGCCCTTCCAAGTTGCCTCTTCCCCAGACCACTTTCACCAAGGGCACAGACTTGTTTCTCAGCTGCTTGACCTTCCTCTCTATGATTCTCATAGGCGGTAGGTCAAAGGTTAGGTCTTCCCTTAACTGTACACTTTCTGGCTCAAGAAGATGATTGGGGTCGGAGTTATACTTTCTCAGTTGGGAGACATGGAAAACATTGTGAAGGTTTGACAAATGGGGTGGTAATGCTATTTGGTAGGCAACTGTTCCTACTCATTTCAAGATTTCAAAAGGACCAAGAAAATGAGGGCTCAACTTTTTGACTCTAAGGGCTCTACCAATGCCTGTTGTAGGAGTGATTTTCAAGAATACGTTTTCTCCCTCTTGGAACTCGATTGCCTTTCTCCTCTTATCCGCATAGCTCTTCTGGTGACTTTGTGCTGAGAGAATCCTTTCCCTTATCCTCTTAATTTGTTCGGTTGTTTGTCTAACCAGATCAGGCCCTAAGAGGCTTTGCTTACCCAGTTCATACCAACAAAGTGGAGATTGGCACTTTCTGCCATACAGGGCTTCATAAGGTGCCATCCCAATGCTAGCGTGGAAACTATTGTTGTAGGCGAACTCGATGAGGGGTAGGTGTTTGTCCCAACTTCCGGGTTGGTCCATTACACATGCTCTCAACATATCCTCTAGGGTTTGTATGGTTCTTTCTGATTGTCCATCGATGCAGGGTGGTAGGCTGTACTTAAACAAAGTTTTGTCCCAAATGCCTTTTGCAAGGCTCCCCAGAACCTAGAGGTAAACCTTGGGTCTCTATCAGATACAATGGTTGTAGGTACTCCGTGCAGCCTTACAATTTCTTGGATGTATAGCTGGGCTAGCTTATCCAGAGGATAATTCGCTCTAATGGGTAAGAAGTGGGCAGACTTTGTCAACCTATCCACAACAACCCATATGGCATCAAATCCCACTTGTGTTCGGGGTAAACCCATCACGAAATCCATAGAGATTCCATCCCATTTCCATTCAGGGATCTCCAATGACTGCAGCATGCCTGAAGGTTTTTGGTGCTCAATTTTCACCTTTTGACAAACTAAGCACTTTCCCACCACATCTGCTACGTCTCGTTTCATGCCTGGCCACCAAAACATCCTCTTGAGGTCTTGGTATATCTTTGTCATGCCAGGATGCATGGTGAAATGACCTTTGTGAGCTTCTTCTACAATCATCCTCCTCAAGTCATCCTTAGCAGGTACACATTTCCTCCCTTGATACCTCCACATGCCATCAACGCCTTGAGTAAATTCTTTCAGCTTTCCCTCCTTCATCTGGGCTACTATCCTCAAGAACTCTTCGTCCTCTTCCTGAGCCCGCATAATTTGTCCTTTGAACTCGCTCGTCACCTTGATCAGATTCAACCTTATGCTACGAGGGGTCAGGGTAACTCCGAGGTTCAAGTCTCTAAAGCTCTCAATCAACTCCGATTCCTTGACCATCATCCACGACACATGCAATGACTTGCGGCTCAGTGCATCTGCCACCACATTAGCCTTACCAGGGTGGTAGTTTAACCCAAAATCATAGTCCTTCAAGAATTCCATCCACCTCCTCTGCCTCATGTTAAGCTCCTTCTGATCAAACAAGTACTTCAGACTCTTGTGATCCGAGAATACCTCAAACCTAACTCCATATAGATGGTGCTTCCATATCTTCAAGGCAAACACCACGGCCGCTAATTCCAGGTCATGGGTTGGGTAACTAACTTCATGAGGTTTCAGTTGCCTAGAGGCGTACGCTACCACACTACGATTTTGCATCAGAACACAACCTAAACCTCTTCCAGAGGCATCACAGTAAACCTCAAAGGCTCCCTTAGGGTCAGGCTGGACTAGTACAGGTGTGGAAGTCAACTTCGCCTTCAACTCTTGAAAAATCTTCTCACACTCTTCAGTCCACACAAAAGTAGCATTCTTCCTAGTGAGCTTAGTCAAAGGTAGGGATATATGAGAAAATCCCTTTATAAACCTCCGATAATATCCGGCTAGGCCGAGAAAACTTCAAATCTCCGTCACCGTCGTAGGTCTCTCCCAGTTCATTACAGCATCCACTTTGCTTGGATCTACGGATATCCCTCCCTTAGTCACGACGTGACCCAAGAACTTCACTTCTTCTAGCCAAAACTCACACTTCGACAACTTCGCATAAAGCTTCTTATCCCTCAAGATTTCCAACACAATCCTAAGATGCTCTTCGTGCTCCTCCTTCGTCTTTGAATAGATGAGGATGTCATCTATAAAGACCACCACAAACTTATCCAGGTATGGCCTAAAGATCCGGTTCACATAATCCATAAACACAGCCGGGGCATTGGTCAATGCAAATGACATTACTCTAAACTCATAATGCCTATATCTAGTCCTAAAGGCCGTCTTGGGAATATCTTCCTCCTTCACTCTAATTTGATGGTATCCCGACCTTAGATCTATCTTTGAAAACACCACTGCTCCTCTGAGTTGATCCATCAGGTCATCTATCCTTGGTAAGGGGTACTTGTTTTTCACTGTGACCTTGTTCAACTGCCGATAATCTATGCACAGCCTCATGCTTCCATCCTTCTTCTTGACAAACAACACCGGGGCTCCCCAAGGTGAAGCACTTGGTCTCACAAACTTCTTTTCCAGCAACTCCTCCAAATGGGTCTTTAGCTCCTCCAACTCCAAAGGGGACATTCGGTAGGGTGCAATAGATATTGGTCCAGTTCCTGGCACCAATTCTATGGAAAACTCTATCTCTCTCTCAGGGGGAAACTCAGGCATATCCTCAGGGAAGACTTCAGGGTACTCATTCGCCACAGGAATCTCATCAAGAGCTTGCTCTAGTTCAACCTCACTAGTCGATAGGAGAACGTATTCTTGATTCTTAGTCTTACAACAGTATAACACATCCGGTTTCAGGCTTAAACTAACAGGTTTAGAAGGTAAAGAAGGGAATACGATTGTCTTGGCAGCACAATCTAAGATAACATGGTTGGTTGAGAGCCAATCTATGCCTAAGATTAGATCTAAACCAGATAAAGGAAGGCAGATTAAATCAGACTCATAGGTCCTACCATCAATATGAATTTGACATTTTAAACAACACAGACAAGTTCTAACTGGTTTCCCAGTGGGAGTAGAAACAAGCAACATATATGGCATTTCAGAAATAGACAGCCCCAATTTACTTACGCAATCATGGGAAATAAAAGAATGCGTAACGCCAGAGTCATACAGTACAGTTAAGATGTTACCGTTCACTTCGCATGTACCTCGAATCATTAGACTCCGTGGTCTCCTCGGCATTCATGGTGAAAACCCTCCCTTGGTGTTGCGATTTAGGGGCAGGTGTGTCCTTGATGCAGTTCTTGGCGAAATGCCCGGGCTGTCCACACTTAAAGCAAACATTTTGTCCGGCATAGCAAACCCCTTTGTGTTGCTTCCCGTACTTAGGGCAGACAGAATTTGTTGCAGGCTTCGGAGGCTGGCCGGCAGGTCTTGGAGGATTGGCAGAGGATCTCTGTGGCTGCTTGCCTCTAGAACCTTCACCATGGTAGGGCTTCTTTTGCGGGGGCTACTTCGGGTGTTGCCCTTGAGATGCCTGCCTTCTCTTATGGGCCTCCGACCTCTGGATTGCCAACTTATAGTTGCATTCCTCCACTATGCGACTCTTATTGACAAGGGCCACATAGTTCCAATTCTCCAGCGGGGCCACGGATGCCAGGATGTCAGCCCTCAAATCTCCTTCATATTTCATGCACTTCCAGTGCTCGTCGGGGTTTCGTTGATAAAGTGTGGAGAACTTACACAGCTCCTCAAACTTCGCTGTGTAATCAGCAACGCTCATACCTCCCTGGTAGAGCCTCAGGAACTCCATCTCTTTTGCGCTCCTCACAGACATCAGGAAATACTTCTCATAGAAAGCTGTCTTGAAGACGTCCCAAGTGATTTCTCTTTGGTCGCTTTCCATCAAGCTCTTCGCTCCCTTCCACCAGAATTCGGCATCCGCCTTCAGCATATAAGTAGCAAAGGCTACCTTTTGGGTCTCCGAGCAGGTCAACACAGAGTAGATCTTCTCGATCTTCTTAATCCATTCATCAGCTTCTTCAGGGTTGAAAGCCCCTTTGAAACTGGACGGGTTGGCCTTGCGAAACTCCGAGAACTTCTGATATTCAGCACTTGCTCCATTTCTGCCGACGGACTCTTCAGACCTTCGGTTTAGCTGATCCATCATGTGTTCAGCTGTCGTAGCTTGAGCTTGCATGGCATTCGCCATTTGTTGAAAGGTCTTCATGAAATCAGCGATGTTCGTGCTGTCGCTGGGCTCATTGGCGGTACGTCTGCGAGTTGCCATTACTTCCTGAACACACCAAAACAAAAATATCGAGTTGATCAGGCCCAATTTCAAGCATAAGCATGACAGCAACTAAAGGCAATCTCACATGACAGTCATGCATTCTAAGTCCTACATCCCATCATACCGACAGGATCCACAGCATGACTTAACATAGCGCACGTAGAGTTATGCTTGGAAGCATAGTCAGTCCAACCTCAGGCTTTAATAGGATGAACTGCTCTGATACCATAATGTAACACCCTAATAAACCCATATTACGCTTAAGTCGTATTACGGCGTTTTATTAGTTGTTACTTATGCTCGTGGAAAACTAAACTTCACTTGAAATTAAATTACGCGGAAAATACGGTAAATTTTTTTTTTTTCGAAATACGACATCACTTTTGGAAAGTAAAGCCTTGCGCGAGAAGATAGCAATAAACAAGCGTATCACAAAGATTTCAGCATAAATTGAAGGAACAAGGGATAAATCAAAATACCATGCATTCAAATTACTACAACAACCATATAAATATAATTAGTCTCATAATATCCAACAAATACATAAAAAGGGAACTCATGGTCATGCCATGACCCCAAAAGATCAAAGGTACACAAGTCTGACAAGGTCCAATACAAAATGAAATACAAAAGATAAAGAGCAATAATGGAATAGGCCCACGTAGACATAGGCTGGCTTCTCTACCCCTTCCACACCCTTCAATCGGATGGACTCAGGTTCTCGAGTGCCTGGTCCCCCTCGCTCCTTAGCCTCGGGGAACATGAGGAGTACGGATGATACGAGGGTACCTGCTGATCACCTCAACGCAACGGATGCGACGGCCAGGAGTATAGCTGCTGACCGAAGAACATTCCTCGGAGGGATCCTCCTCAGACGTGGCAGGGTGATACTCGGGGAGCGGCGGTGAAGCGGCTGTGGCCCAAGGAGTGGCCGTCAAACTCACATCGATCACAGGGACCTCTGGCGGTGGCACGGGCTCGGCTGCAAGTAGACCTGGAGACATTGACTCCATCTTGATTTCTGGCAATGGCTCAGGCGGGAAATCCCAAGGACCTAGTGGCAGTCCAAGGTGAGCCGACGAAACGTCTACACGGGTTGGCGGGACTTCTGGTTCCTCTTGCTCAAAAATTCGACCCAGATAGAAATATGTGTGGATTACTGTGGTGGTCGTGGCCACAATAGCGTGAGTATCCCCATCGTAGGCCTACTTATGGTGGGGAGGGTCCATGCTCCACTCCACGGGGTGTGCCATGAGTATCTGGTAACGAGACGAAAAAACAACTAGGGGGAGAAATAAGATTTCTCAGTAGGACTCGACCCTGACACGTAAGTGTCATCGTCGTCGTCCCAGCCACTTCGGTTTTATAAATGAAAATAGTGAGCATTCAATAGGTTTAATTCTTAGGTTTTTGAAAATATCAATGTCCAAAGTGGTTTCCATTTTAAGTACGTATTTCTCATATGCTAACATCATGGTATACATAGGAACTTGTATGACAATTTGTATCATGCATGCACATCTTATGAGTTTCATTCTTTACTTGGGTCGGACTGAGGTCCCTTTCTGTAACACCCTCCCAAGTACAGTACTATGCTTAAGTCATAGTACCACACCCTGGAGTTATTCTGATTACGAAGCGGACCTTATCTGACAGCAACTTCTGCTGCGCTACTCTGATACCTTTTGAACTTTCTGGAGACAACACGGAAAATAAGAGTGAGAATTATAAATTCTCAGTAGGATTCTCTATGATACACATGTAATGTCATCGTTGTCATCTCCAGTTTGCTTCGGTTTATTATTAAAAGGTGAACATGCTGCATAAACTGTTTAATTTTACATTTCGAAAAATATCTTACCCGAAGCAAAGTTCATTTTTACTCATATACTGGTCATTTGGGGAAGTCTACACAAGATTAATTCATGAATAATACCATGGATAATAACTTCAACATATAAGACGCACATAGCATTAATCTACTGGGAACATAACCTCTGTACATAACTTAACTTGCACTTGAATTCGTACATACACATAAAATTTTACTTTTCTTTCATTCGACACATCTGGGCGTTACGTATCACCGTCCCTAGGGTGCTTGCATCTGTCTACACTTAAGCGTTACGTATCGCCGTCCTCAAGTGCAGCATCATACCGCATCCCAGAGTATGATCGCCATGTCATACCCCATCAGAGCGTGATCGCCATGTCACGTTCCTTAGGAATATGGTATCCTCATGCTATATCCCAAAGTATGATCGCTATGTCATACCCCATCAGAGCGTGATCTCCATGTCACGTTCCTTAGGAATATAGACTCATCATCATATCTTTGCATGCCACATTCCAAAGTATGATCGCCATGTCATACCCCGTCGGAGTGTGATCGCCATGTCACGTTCCTTAGAAATATAGAACCTTCATTCGGTACTTACACTAGCTGGGTCATGCCATGCCTCATGTAAGTCCTACCCCCCATATACTCACACTAGCTGGGTCGAGGCCATGCCTGATGTGAGTGGGCATATACTTAAATCTTTGGTCTTTAAGTCTTTACTCTTTAACCTTTACTGCCCTCGGGTAGCCTGGCCTTGGAGTGAGCTTGTCAGCTCAACTCGTGACCATTGTCACACCGACTCACCCACAAGGGGATTCACATCTTTATATTCACATTTAATATACTTATATCCTTTCACTCTCATGCGTTGTCAAGCATAGTCATGCTAAATGTACTCGTACATATGCTTCATCAGTATTTCTCATATACCTCATATCATACTGCTTCTTGATTTATTCTCATATATCTCATATCACCCTTATATTATTCTTGCATATAAATATCCCTAGGTTCATAAACTTAGTAAAATCGCAAAGATAATCAGATCATATTCATTTCCCCATGAATAGTGCCAGTTCCCACGGACAAACCAGTCATAGCAACATAAATCAACTTAACACACATATATATCAATGTCAAACTGGCAATCCTCAACTCAAACTTTTTATGTTTCCATAATACTTGTGAAATCTTCAATTGGGTCACTTTGTGAAACTATCACTTTGGCCATTCTGCTACCTTCTATTCGGTTCTGCCCGAATTTCATATGATCCACTTTTATTTCTATTCAACTCATTTAGATCTGAAATTTGGATATATCATAGCTCTATATGTCTACTTTCTAACCTCTTTGGCCCCATACTATTTTGATTTATATAACTCCTGATATTTAACTTTTACCTCAGCCTGTTTAGTCTCTAGCCCGAATTACACTCCTGGAATTATAAATTCACTAAAAATCGAAACTAGGCTCAAACCATACGAAATTGGTCTCATATTGAAGCTAACAGGACCACCTTTCATTTGCCAAAGTTTCACTCCATTTGCTTAAGAATACCTCGAGTTATAAGTCCTGAAAGTCGACCTTCCTGAGCTACCCTGTTTTGGCTCGGTTTGGACATAGAGTAACTTCCTTGGATTACTGGGAACAATTGGGATCGTAACAAATGCGGAATCTCATATTGGGATGTTCCCCTATGTGTAAGCTTTCTAACAAATTTGGTTTCACTCAATTTGGAGTTGTATAGGGGGAGTTATGCCCTCCTCATGTCACCCTGCCTGGATGAAAATCCTGAACCCTAGGTCAAACTTCAAAAATTGGTATCTTCTTCAATACTAATCCAATAACCTTATATGATATATCTATGAAAATCCCTGAATGTCTACTTTCATCTGAAAATGGTTTCATCGGATTTGACCGATTGTAGGCGGAGCCGTACACTCCGCTGTACGGACTGCCGTGGAATCTCCACCAAGACAGCACCCTCATCCATCCATTTCTCTTAGTTTTCTTCTTCTAATTCTAATTCCCACTCAAGATTTCATATTAACCCCATATTAATCCAATCATACACATCCAATAGTTCATCAAATATATAAAGAAGAGTACAATCTCATGCAATCATAGTGCAAGGAATTCAAGAATAGAAGTAGAATCCTACCTCTTTGGAGTATGACTTTGCTGAATTTGAGTTTGGATTGAGGGAACTTTGCCAAAGCTTAGAGATTTGATGGAGTTGGAATTGAGAGAGGAAGGGAAGACGAAGGCTGGAGTAAAGAGGAGAGGGAGACGTAAATCTGCTGGGAATGAAGAGAGAAGTCTGACTTAAATAGATGAAAGTTGTGGTGTTGATTGGCTGAAGTTTTGTGGTTGAAGTTCGGCCATGTCTCTCACTTTTGTGGCCAAATTGCTCTCCATGTCGCCTAAAAGTGGAACTCGTTTCCACTGCATTCTAAAATCGGAACTCGTCTCTTTTCTGCTTAAAGTCGGAGCTCGTGCTATTTTACACTGCTTGAAGCCGAAGCCGGATGTCGGAACTCGTACCATGTTGTTTGTGACTTGAGGAAATCTTGTTTACTTTGAGTCTTGGAATCAAAGTCGGAAGTCGGAAGTCATGCAGCTGACAATCATACAATCTCGGAACTCCCTATTTGAACTCGGGAATATCAATGCTGGATGTAAAATCGGAAATCGGAACTCGGGAATTCGAATCACATGGCCAAACCAAGTACTTAAACCCGGAAGTCGGGATTTATATACAGTGTGGTTGATGAGATCGGAAACCGGGTATATTTGTCCTTGAAACATGAAGTCGGAGCTCGCATGTATTTTACTTGAAACTTGGAGATAAGTTATGAGATCGGAAATCACCTCACGTTGTTCGGACTCGAATGTTAAACTCGGAAGTTGTAGAAATAATCCAGATGAAGTCGGAAGTCGTGGACATAGGTGAGATGAACTCGGAAATCGGAGAATATCATAAGATGAAGTCGGAAATCAGGAGTAGTCAAAATTAGATGAAATCGGAAATCGAAGGTAATGAAGTCGGGAATTGAAATTGATCAGTCCTGAGGGCGAAGTCGGATCTCGGAAATCGGGACGTTACACTTTCTTTTCTTAACTTGACTTTCTCTTAAGTCCTTTTCTTTTCACCCACTAAACATAAGTGGTAATGAGCTCATACCGTGGCCGTCGCCACCACCATAACATTTCGGTACTCACACTAGCCGGGTCATGCCATGCCTCATGTAAGCCCTATCCCCTATACTCACACTAGCTGGGTCATGCCATGCCTCATGTGAGTCGTAGGTGAGGGGAACTTAAATTAGGTCACCTTCCCTTTTGAAGGATCACACCCTTTATTGAATCTCTTCTTATTAAAGCTTATGATGCAAAATATTTCTAAGTCCATAATTTTTACAGAATTTCGGCAACATAACAGCTAGACCGAAGCTTCCCAAAATTTTGCCAAACAGAGAAACCAATATCATAGTATTATCAAGCATCATATCATATCATCATTATCATATCATCATCATCATATCATCGTCATCATGATCATCATCATAATATCATGCTTGCACATAAACGTAGGCATATTCTCAAGCAAAGTTTTATGAGCTTAGCTTAGTAAATTATATGCAAGCTTTTAATTGAGAGGGCCTCTTGTGTATCCTCTTTTATTAGTTGTACGGCCAATTTTGTCTAATATCCTTTTTGATGCTTTTTAAGTTGAATTATGAGGGTTTTCTAATACTTAATATAAGGATATTAATGTCTTAAAGCTTATTCCTCATTAACCTTTAACTTTTACCCTAACCAGTTTTACTTTTACAATGGGGCAATAACTTCAAAAATTCACCATAATTTCATCTTTTATTCTTTTATTTCGAATTTTGGTATTATTATACCTTTCTGAGTCTATTTTTAAACAAAAGAAACCCCACTCGAAAATTCATTTTGTAGCTTGAGTTATGCACATTTTATTCTGACTGTTCAGACTTGAAGGTTCATCTCGGGTCAGTGAATTTTAAACATTATTGTGAACTCCTCACAAGAAATCTGCCAAAACTGTTTTATGGGGAAGTTCCTATATGTCTTAAATTTCTAACAAACTTGGTCCCACTCAAAAATGTTCTGTATAACTTGAGTTATGCACGTTTTATTACCCACTGCCCGGACAGAAACCCATCCAGGAACAGCAAACTTTGAAAATTCATATCTCTCTCGTTTTAAGGCCAAATCTCACATATTTTATATGTATAAAAAGCTCTTTGAGTCTATTTCACATAAATTAGTTTCAATGCATTTTGAGTTTTGTGGAGTGAGTTATATCATGCGATTTACCGACTGCCAGAATTCCAGATTTACTAGTTTCTATGTTTTACATGTTAAACTTATGGAGATATTGTTATACCACTTCAAGTCACCATTTTCATGTTTTATCTCACCATTATATTCAATATTTTAGTTATCAAATCAGTACTTTAAAACAAAATAAAGCAAGATACATAAAAAAATCATCATACCACAAAATTACATTTCAAAACAACATTTTCATCAAGGCATGAAAAATCATAGAATAAGATATGGTCATGAGACCTTGAAGCAAGCTTCAAAACCACCTAGCTATGAAGAGCTTAGGGGTTCTAGAGCTTGAAAAATACATGGAGAAGAAGGGTAAGAGTCACTACCAAATGAGTTTCTCTTGGAAGCTTGAAAAATGAAGTGGTTGGAGATGGCCTCCTTCCTCTTGAGCTAGCAAAGGGGGCTAAATGAGTGTTTGTTTTGCTCTACCAAGGACCAAAGAATGTGATCCTTGATAAGTTAGTGAGGGTGGTGATAGAAGATGAGGCTGATGGTGGTGGAAAAATGATGACTTAGAGTAGGAAAAACAAAAAGAACAAGAAGAAGAGTAGGAAGAGCAAAGAGAGATTTAGAGAGAGGTGAGAGCTTTGTGTGTATTCTTGAAAGAGGGAATAAAAATGAATTGAGGAGGGAGAAGGGGCTGAAGGTGGCGCAAATGGGGGGGGAAAAGTGAGGTGACTTTGCTTCTTACAACAAGTAAGAGAGTGGGAAAAACCTTGGGGTAAAAGAGGGAGTTGTGTTTCCTTTGAGTCTTGGCACTTGGGTAAAGACTTGTAGTGTTTCTTTTCAAGTGGTTAAAAGTATGATCTATTCTAGGATTGGCATTGGATGATTGTGATCACTCCAAGTGTCACAATCTTGATGGAGGAGAGTAGATCTTTTGTCATGACTCAAGGAATCTATTAACATGGACTCTTGATCTTGTAGTGTATGATGAGAAAGCAAATGGATGGTTGGATATGGCTCTTGCTTTGACCAAACTTTCAAATAATAATTAAAGGGAAGTCTCTAAATTTTTACAATTATTATAATTATCTAAATGCTAATTAATTCAATTGGTTTAAATTACACATTAGCACATTTTAATTGAGAAGGATTTTCCTCATTAATTTTGTAAGAAGATGTAAGGGTTAATGTGATTAAGATGTGATACTTATATGCTCCTAGTTAATTAGGTTAGATCACATTGATTTTATGTTCTAAATCATGGATTAATAAGGATTGGGCAATTAGGCTTTTAATTATAACTTTTAATGCATTATGTCTCAATTGTTGACTTGCCTTTAATTTACCAAGTCCTTGCTCTCGAGATTAGCCAATTAGTTCTCAATTAATTGCTAACCTCTCTAATTAGCCGGAGACACCGAGCTAATTAGCTTAAATAAAAATGGGGATGTTACAGGTCCCATTGCTAGTCGGTACTGTATGACGACGGTCACGAGCTAAGCTCACTCCTAGATCAGACTGCCCAAGGGCAGTAAGGACTAAAGGTTAAAACATATGCAAGCACCCTAGGGACGGCGATATGTAACGCCTAGATGTGCCAAGAAAAGAAAGCAAAGAAAGTTAAAGGAAAGTTCTAGTGCATTTGCATGAATTCAAATGAGTTAAAGGAAAGTACCAGTGCATTCGCATGATTTCAAACATGAGTATTTGCATAATCATATCCCTTGTTTTATTGATGCTGACACTGTTCCATCTACTTATGCAGTGGTTATTATTCTCATAATGTAATATTGCCTGTGTGTCTCAAGTGCATGGAATAAAATGAACTCTGCTTCGGATCATATGTTTTCAAATTATAAAACGGAACCGTTCGTATCATATGTTCATTTTTTTATAATAAACCGAAGCAGCTGGAGATAATAACAATGACACGGTATGAAAATTTTTTAGTGGATCCTACTGAGAAATTGGGTCCCTCTTTGTGAAGGCAGCTAAAACTTTTGGGTCCCTGTATGTTGGAAGCAGTTGGCCAACTGAGTCCCTCCGACCTAGAGGCATGTGGGTCCCATTGCAGGTCGGTACTGTATGACGACGGTCATGAGTTGAGCTCACTCCTAGATCAGACTATCCAAGGGCAGTAAAGACTAAAGGTCAAAACATATGCAAGCACCCTAGGGACGGCGATATGTAACGCCTTGGTGTGCCAAGAAAAGAAAGCAAAGAAAGTTAAAGAAAAGTCCCAGTACATTTGCATGAATTCGAATATGAGTTAAAGGAAAGTACCAGTGCATTCGCATGATTTCAAACATGAGTATTTGCATAATCATATCCCATGTTTTATTGATGCTGAGATTGTTCCATCTACTTATGCAGTGGTTATTATTCTCATTATATAATATTGCCAGTGTGGCTCAAGTGCATGGAATAAAATGAACTATGCTTCGGATCATATGTTTTCAAATTATAAAATGGAAACCGTTCGTAACATATGTTCATTTTTTTATAATAAATTGAAGCAGCTGGAGATAATAACGACGACACAGTATGAAAATTTCTTAGTGGATCCTACTGAGAATTTAAAATTCTTACTCCTATTTCTATGTTATCTCCAGATAGTTCGAGAAGTTTCGTAGACAGCTAAAATCGCTATCAGATAAAGTCCGCTCAGGTAACAGTGAGAACTCCAGGGTGTGGTACTATGACTTAAGCATAGTATTGTATAGAGGAGAATGTTACAAAATGGTATCAGAGCAGTTCGATCCTCCCCAGACCTGAGGATTTCGACTGACTACGTTTCTAGTGCACTCTGGAATCCTTAGAAAATGTCATGCGATAAATCTTATTTGCTCAGATAAGATATAGGAAATTAGATATGCATGACCGGCTAACTGTGATTGTTATTAGTTGCTGTTACACTTAACTTATTATTGAGCCTGATTAACTCAATATTTCGTTGTGTGTGATTAGGAACTAATGGCTTCCAGGGGGTGTGGTAGGCCACGAACTATACTGAGTCCAGAAGATCCTGCTAATTTTATGGGCACGATGCGTGAAATGGCCCATGCAATGCGGGAACAAGCAGCTGCAGCTAATCAGATGATGAATCAGTTGGGAAGACGGTCCAAGGCTGGCCATGGGGGAAATCCACATGGCCTAGGAGCAGACCTAGATTATCTTAAATTTGCTGAATTCAGAAAAAGCGAATCCGCCTAGCTTCCGAGGAGCTTTCGACCCAGATAAAGCCGAGGAGTGGGTCAAGGCAATGGAAAAGGTCTTCCCTATCTTGGCCTGCATTGATCAACAGAAAGTGGCCTTTGCCACTTATATGTTAGAAGCGAATGCCGAATTTTAGTGGAAGGGCACGAAGAGGCTGTTGGAAGGACCCCGAGTTGATATCACATGGGATATATTCAAGGAGGCATTTTATCAAAAGTATTTCCCTGCATCGGTGTGAAACGCTAAGGAATTGGAATTCATGAAGCTTCAACAAGGAAACATGAGTGTTTCAGAATATATTGCTAAGTTCGAAGAACTCTGTAAATTTTCCACCATCTATCAACGCAACCCTGACGAAAATTGGAAGTGCATCAAATTTGAAGGAGGACTAAAAGCGGACATTTTAGCCTCGGCGGGGCTAATGGAGATAAGAGATTTTGCTGCATTAGCGAATAAAAGCCGATTAGTTGAAGAATATAACAAGAAGCTCGTTGATACTAAGATGAATGTTTGTGTAAAGAGGCTAGCACCTGAAGACTAGGAGTTTCAGCATATTCCACCATTAAAGAAGCTGTTTCAACCTAATGGAAATGAAGGTAAGCAGTTGCAAAGGTCAACCATGAAGCAAGAATGTTCAAAATGTGGAAAGTATCATGGGGGAAGGCCTTGTTTGGTTGGGCAGAAGGTATGCTTTAAGTGTGGAAAGCCAGGACACATGATTAGAGAATGCCCCAACTCTCAGCTACCTATTCCTAAGCCGTAACATCCAGGGTTGAATGTTGAAAAGTCTATTTCCCCGGAGGAGCTAAAACAAAATTAGAGATAACCCAGGACAAAGATTCACTTTTTTTTTTACTAACTACGTTATGTTGAATTATATATCTGGGTTTGCTGTATTTTCTTCTATTATGCTTATCAACTTTCTATATGTTTATATATCAACTCTTTCACTAAACTCTTACGGCAATAAATAGCTAGTTTTGTGACTAAATTTCATGGACAAAATTTTTTTAAAGAGGGTAGTAATGTAACGCCCAAAAAATTTTATCGTTAATAATCGAGTTGTTTGACTTTTAGCAAATAATTGTGATTAATTAGGATTCGATTTAGCATTCACTTAAATGTAATTAAGTGTGATTTAAAATGATTAGGCATAGTGGAATTAGATTAGAACCATAGGAAACTTCATAGGATTTTTCAAAAACCGGTTTACCGATTTAAAGGAAATCGGTAAGATTTCGGTATTTTAAACTGTCGAAACCGGATCAATAGAACTTATACTATGAGTGCCCTAGGATGAATGGCTAGGATTCAGCCAAGATACCCCCCCCCCACATGTGGCGCCACTTGAAGCCATGAAGAGTGGGAAGCCAAGCCAAATTGGAAGACAAGGTGAAATCCACCAATCAAAGTGAAGCTTGCTTCAAAAATCTTCACTTTTTCTTTTCTTCTCTCCTTGAAACTTTCGGCCATCCTAGCTGCTGAGACTCCCCTCATTTCTCTTCTATTCACTATCCTCTTCACTCCATCTTCATCACCTCTTCAAGTCTCATCAAGAGTTGCTTCCATCTAAGACACCAAATCAACTAAATTTCAACTAGACAAGGTAAGAATCCAACTTCTCTTCTTGTTTTTATTGTTTTGCGGCTGTGTGGGGATCTTATTTTCCTCATGATTTTGATGTGATTTGGAGTGATGATGATGATTTATGACTGAATTTGCATGTGTGTTGTGATTAGAATTGAAATTGGTATAAAAGAACTTGAAGAGAAGAGAAAACTCAAGAAGCTATTAGGGTTTTTCCTCGGCAGCCCATATGGCAAAGTGTACGGCTTTGCCTTCAGCCATTTAAATTTCATGAATCTATTTTTAGGGCTTTCCATACACATATAATATAAGGCCATTGGATTAGTATAGAGGTAGTTATGAATTTTTGAAATTTGACCTAGAAATCAGGACTTTCATTTGGGTAGTGTGAGTTGAGAAGGGTGTAACTCACCCTACACAACTCTAAATTGAGTAAATCCAACGTTGTTTGAAAGCTAACATATGAAAGAACACCCCATAAAAATTTTAGAGTTAGATTCATTACCAACTATCCCTAGTACATCAATGAATTCACCTTAAGTTCAACCCGGGCTGGAACAGGGTATTCCAGTGGGGTCAAGTTTCAGGGCTTATATCTCAAATTATACTCATTCAAATAATATGCAGCTACTTTCATTTGAAAGCTTGCTCTGTTAACTTTACAGTGATATAAATTTCATATGATTTCACCGAGATTTCTATTTTTGGCAAATTTTCTCTTATAAGAGTGCAATTCTGGCTAGAAACATTTAGGAATACTAGATTTAGTTGAGTCAATATCTGAACTCGGGAGTTAGCCAGCAGAGAGCTAGATTAGGTATACTTAATGTTAAACTCGGAACTTAGCCAACAAATAGCTAGATAGGGTATACTTAATGTTGAACTCGGAACTTAGTGAATAGAAAACTAGATAGGGTATAGTCCATGTTAGAAACTCGGAACTTAGGAAACACATAAAAGTCTTGGAAGATCAATTGTGGACTAAGGTCGCAGACCGGAAGTCGGGATTTTTAACATAAACTAGAAAGTTGGTACTAGAACATGAAACCTTATACCCAAATACCGGAAGTCGGGAATCAAGGCATTACATAACCTAGAAAGTCGGGAACCAAGGCATTACATAATCCCGGAAGTCGGGAACCAAAACATTACATGACCCCGGAAGTTGGAACTTATATAATCTCGGAACTCACATCCATCTTGGAACTTGGTCCTAAGCTCAAACTCGGGAACATCAATAGAAATTAAAAGCTTGCAAAATAGATTAAGACTTAAGATTTTAAAACTTGCACCTAATTACCTAAGCTTTGCACATAAGACTTTGTTGTATGTGGCAACTATTGAAGATGTGATGCTCTATATTGGGTTTGCTGTTTGATCAAAATTTCCTGGTTATCTGGCACTATTCATGGGGAGCGGACACAATCCGTTATGCTGCCGAATTTTTGGTAGAATTGTAAGGAGAGCATTTATATGTATGTGTAACATCCTCAATTTCATGTCATGCTAAATTACCTGAATAACCCTGAGTAATTAGGCACTTAATGAGAAATTATGAGATTAGGGCTTAATTAAAAGGTTCACTCAGATAAGAAGAGTCAAGAGAATGCTTAATCGAGGTTAGATAATCTCTAATTAAGCGAGTCAGAGCCCTTATAGCTTAATTAAACACTAATCGCCCTTAATTAGCTTAATCGAGTTTAATTAAGGTTAATTAAGCTTAATCGTAAGATTAATTGTTGTTAATTGTGTTCTTATGTGTTAATCACTAATCCTTGCTTAATCACCTTAATAAAGTTGTATGAGCACTTAATCACATGATTAAATTCAAATTTAGTCAATTAGACAATAAAGTAGAGAGTGATGTCATTTAAGCAAAAAGCATTAGACAAGACTACTTTATATAAGAGTTTGACCATGCTTTGTCTCCCCATCATCCCATTAGTCCCCTTAATCACTAATTAACACAAGATGACACAAAATTAAGCAAAATATCTCTCTCTCCTCCCTTAATGTTGGACGCCACTTTTAAGCATACACACACACTCACATTTTCATTTTTACTCATCCTATTCTCTCTCTTCAAAGCCAAATCCTCCAACTTCTCTCTAAAACTCTCTTCATCTTCTTCATCTTCTTCTTCCTTTCTCTACCCCCACCACCCAAAACCACTCACTTAGCTCTTCAAAGACCTCATCTTTGGGTCTTTGGAGACAAGATCTAAACACTACAACCTCCATTTTCACAAGATCTCAAGAGCTTCTCCTTCCACTAAGCTAAATCGCCACCATTTACAAGGAAAGGAACCACCATCATCTTCTTCTTCTTCTCTTGTTTTTGCGCCATTTCTAAGAAAGGTAGTGATCTTCATCTTTTTCATTTTGTTTGCTCAAGAAAGCTTGGAACTTGGTTCTTTCATTACCAAGATCTCTAAGTGAAAACTTGAGAAGATCCTTCATGCTCTTCAAGAGCAAAAGTTTCCATTTTTGGCAAAATATGTTCTTATTGTTCTTCAAGTGTTATTAAGTTTCCTCTTTTAGTAAAATATGTTCTTGTTGTTCTTCAAGTGTTCTTAAGTTTCTACTTTTGGCAAAATAGGTTCTTGACTGTTCTTGATGACATCTTGCTTAAAATTGTTCCTTTTATGATGAGTTGATGATTAAAAAAGCTTCACCTTATTTTGTTTTCATGATTTGATAAGACTATGAACATTCTAAAAGCTTTAAACTTTAAAAAGTTTGCTTTTTGATACACAAAAAGTGGCACAAGTTTTAGTGCCATCATAAAGTCTTATTTTGTTTTATTTTGAAGACAAAGATATATGTAAAAGTCTAAGCTTTTTAGAATAACAAGCCTTTTTGAGTTATAAAATGATATCTTATTACTTTATATATTAGAAATCAAACCTTAAAGAAAAGACCTTTCATAAAGTTTAAAACTTTAATCAAGAATGAAACCTTTAAGTCATAGAAGTGTTGTTTTGCAACATTTAATCCATAAAGTTTAGATCTTGAACCAAAATAATGCCAAAAGGTGTTAACTTTTATAAAGATCAAGACTTTTAACCTTAAACTCAATGTTTCATATCACTAGTTGATAAAGTAGGAACCTTTTTAATGTAGAGACAACTTTAAATCATAAAGTTAAGACTTTGATGGTCCTAGAATAATTAAATGAGTCAACTTTCATAAAGAACAAGACTTTTTATTTAAAAAGCTAGTAACTTGTATCATTATTTCATAAAGATCCAATCTTAAGATAAGAGCTTAATGTCAAAGGCATTTACTTTTATAAAGAATAAAACTTTATGACTACCTTATAAAGAATGATAACTTTAATGAAGTTTAAGGTAAAACCTTGATGTGTTATTAATGAAAGCTTAAAACTTCGAAAATTGAATAAGTTAAAAATCACCCTTGGTGTTAATGAACATTGGTGTTGTTGGGTTCATGATGTGGTTATGCGTTGTTATGACCCAAGGATTAGAGGGATCTCGAACTCCTTGGGAACAGAAGTATGATTAGGGCTTTTGAGCATACCATGAACCTAAGAATCACTGAGTGCACTATCTCAAGGAAAAGAAACAATCACTTAACTTAATTAATTTGAATAAGTGTTCCATAAGACATGTACTTAAGTAAAGAATACTTTCATACGAGGACTAAGTAACGAAAAGACCACAAACACATGTCCTAACTATGTGATTCTTTCATGGGTAACCACGAAAAATCATATGATAATTCATAATATGCTTCGCAAAGAAAAACACAACTATAAACCCCTTTAGGGTATGAATGTGTGATGCCATTCGGCATGATGAATGATGAGCTTGATTGAGCTTTGTTTCATGATTGAATGATGAGTGTGATGATATGATACAGATATGATGAATTGTTGGTTGAAAGTTTATGATTGGCATTTTGGAGAAGCTCCGGTCTAGCCGTTATGCTGCCGGATTTCCGTCAAAATTATGGACTTAGTCATATCATTGCATGTGTCTAGTCAAAGAAGTATTATGCATGTAAAGTATAATGATAAGAAACGAAAGAATGGGACATGACCCCTCGATCACTTCTGCGAAGTGGGAGATGGCGATCCACAAGGAACCTCTATGAGGAAGGCAAGGGTGACATGGAGGACCCTCCAACTTAGAGGTAACCAATATTGGCTTAGTCTGATTTGGTTAGTACTGCGTGACGACGGTCACAGAATGAGCTCATGTCCAAAAGCAGTCTATTTCAAAGGAAAGTAAAGAATGTTAAGCACGTATTAAAATGAAAGTTAATGTAGGGCCATGGTCAAGTTGATGAGTTACATAGTCATGCATGCTATTATATTTCTTATGTGCATTATGAATTTTTATTATGTATATTAGCTTGTATGCCTATGTATGACATTATGGATACGATGATAAAGTTAAAAGTAACCCGCTTCGGCATTTATGTTTTCTGAAAACTATTAAAATTGAATCGATATCTGTCCACTATTTTTATATTAAACCCGAAGTGGCTAGGACAATGATGATGACACTGTGTTTGTCTAGTCGCGATCCTATTGAGAAATTTAGTATTTCTCACTCCTACGTTTCCGTGTCGTCTTCAGAGGATGCCAGCATCGGGCACGGTGGTGATCTTCATTGAGTTTCTGGTGATGCATTGGCACTTCGACCCGGTGCTGAATGCATCTGTGCTGACTACTCAGCCAGCGATGCGAGCCTACATGTTTCATAGCCACCAGTTCCGTGCACCCGTGATGAGTTCATTTTTCTACCCTCATGAGCTGTTCGAGGACATCACTATGGATGACGTTCGCCCGTCTTTCCATCCTCTGAGGTACCCCACTGACGGAGATTCCGACTCGGACACCCACCTGACACCAACAGTTTCATTGGATTTCGATCCTTCGGAACCGTCTTATCCGAGCTACCACGTGGAGACAGACCAGTCTAAGCCTTCCTTCTCGTCCGTGATTCACCTGTCATCCAATTCGTCTTCTTCTTCAACAGCCCCTCATCACACTCCACCCCCCGGGTTCATTCGTACTCGTGCCGTGCCTCGTGGGCGTGGCCGTGCTTGAGGAGGAGGACGTGGTGATATTCCTCCCGGTGGATTCAGTAACGGCTACCTCCTGCCAGATGAGTGAGGTGTTGATTTGCATGCAGAGTTGAGCATGAGGATAACCCCTTTTTGGTTGTAGCAAGGGTTATTATTTTCATTCGGCATGTATGGATGGATTGGGATTTCTTATATATTTCCTTTTATCATGTATCTCGTTAGGTTATTTTGTAGGGCCGACAGTAGGTATCGGACCCATTGTTATCATTATGTATGACTGCTATTATTACTACTACTATAATAACTATGGAATGGCTATGGAATGAATGTTATCTTTATTTAAGATTGTGGTTATTCCCAATGCTTCTATTCATGTTAAATGTGATGTATGAATGAGATAGCGACGTTTGTATTATATGTTCACGATGCGCTTATGGCTCTCGATTTCAAAAATGGTTTACTTGTTTTATTCAAAAAAAAAAAATTTACCCATATTTTCGTTAAAAAGTAATTTCTAAATGGTAATGTTAGTTCCGCAAGTAAAAGTAACAACTAATAATTCCACAATATGACTTAAGCATAGAATGGAACTATTAGGGTGTTATAGTATGAATATGTATGTGGAAATCATGTATGCAAGGATATATGAAAGTAAATGATGAAGCATATATATGAAGTGCATTTAGCATGTCTATGCATGATTATGTATGAGAATGAAAGGATATGAATATATTAAATGTGGGTTCCTTCACTTGGAGGCAGTTATTTGGGTCCCTCCAGGTGAAGGCAGTTAAAAGATAAAGATGTGGGTCACTTCGCTTGGAGGCAGTTAATTGGGTCCCTCCCTGTGAAAGCAGCTAAAACTTTTGGGTCCCTCTATGTTGGAGGCAGTTGGCCAACTGAGTCCCTCCGACCTAAAGGCACGTGGGCCCCCTTGCGGGTCAGTACTATGTGATGATGGTCATGAGTTGAGCTCACTCCTAGATCAGACTACCCAAGTGCAGTAAAGACTAAAGGTTAAAATATATGCAAGCACCCTAGGGACAGCAATACGTAACGCCTAGATGTGCTAAGAAAAAAAAGCAAAGAAAGTTAAAGGAAAAAACCAGTGCATTTGCATGAATTCAAATATGAGTTAAAGGAAAGTACTAGTGCATTCGCATGACTTCAAACATGAGAATTTGCATAATAATATCCCATGCTTTATGGATGCTGAGACTATTCCATCTACTTATGCAGTGGTTATTATTCTCATTATGTAATATTGCTAGTGTGACTCAAGTGCATGCAATAAAATGAACTTTGCTTCAGATCATATGTTTTCAAATTATAAAACGGAATCGTTCGTATCATATGTTCATTTTTTTATAATAAATCGAAGCAGCTGGAGATAATAACGACGACACGGTATGAAAATTTCTTAGTGGATCCTACTGAGAATTTAAGATTCTCACTCCTATTTCCGTGTTATCTCCAGATAGTTCGAGAAGTTTCACAGATGGCTGAAGTCGCTGTCAGATAAGGTCCGCTCAGGTAACAGTAATAACTCCAAGGTGTGGTACTATGACTTAAGCATAGTACTATATAGAGGAGGATGTTACACCTAGAACCGTAAAGTGAATCTTGGATCTTGATCAGAGATAATGGTTGAAGGGGTCCCATGTAGCCTTATAATTTATTGGATATACAATTGCACCAATTTTTCCAATGGATAATTTGCTTGAATGTGTAGAAAGTGAGCAGATTTGATTAATCTATCCACGATGACCCATATGGCATCATATCCTGTTGGCGTTCTTGGTAATCCCATTACAAAATCCATAGAGATACTCTCCCACTTCCACTCAGGGATTTCCAAGGGTTGTAACATCTCGGAGGGTTTCTGATGTTTCGCCTTCGCCTTCTGACAGACCAAGCACTTGCTCACGAAGCTTGCCATGTCTGACTTCATGCCTGGCCACCAAAACATTTTCTTGAGGTCTTGATACATTTTAGTAATGCTGGGATATATGGTGAATTCACCCTTATGTGCTTATTCCAGGATTCTTCTTCGAAGATCATTCCCCTCGGGTACACACACCCTATCATGATGTCGCCAGATGCCTTCTTTATCCTGAGCAAAACCCGTTAATTTCCCTGATTGTATGAGATTAATCGTATGTTGAAAAGTAGTATCTTGCTGTTGTGCCTGCCGAATCTGCTCCTTAAAGCCACTAGCTATCTTAATTTGGTGTAATTGAATGGTCTTAAGAGTCATAAGGATTCCCAAATTAAGATCTCGGAAACTCTCGATAAGCTTTGTCTCTTTAATCATCATCTAGGCTACAGTCAGAGATTTCCTGCTCAAAGCATCTGCCACAATATTTGCCTTGCTTGGGTGGTATTTCAATTCAAATTCGTAGTCCTTAGGAAGTTCCATCCACCTCCATTGCCTCATATTTAATTCCTTATGATCAAAGAGGTACTTCAAACTCTTATGATCAGAAAAGACCTCGAACCTCACTCCATATAGGTGATGTCTCCATATCTTCAAAGCAAATACTATTGCTGCTAATTTGAGATCGTGTGTAGGATAATTCCTTTCATGTAGCTTTAACTGTCGGGAAGCATAAGCGACTACGTTTCCGGTTTGTATCAACACACATCCTAATCCTTGTTTGGAGGCATCACAATAGACCTCAAATGGTCTACGAGGGTCTGGCAAGGCTAACACTGGTGTCGTAGTTAGCCTTCTTTTCAAATCTTGAAAACTTTGTTCGCACTCTGGTGTCCATTCAAATGGAACATTCTTCCTGGTTAGCTTGGTCAAGGGCAAAGCTATTCGAGAAAAATCCTTAATGAATCGCCTGTAATATCCAGCTAAGCCCAGAAAACTCCTAACTTTAGTGACTGTGGTTCGCCTTTCCCAATTCAGCACTGCTTCTACTTTACTAGGGTCTATGAAGATCCCCACATGGCCGAGAAATCTTACTTCTTTCATCCAAAATTCACATTTGGATAACTTAGCATAAAATTTCTTTTCTTTGAAAATTTGTAGAACCAGTCGCAAGTATTCCGCATGCTCTCGCTCCATCTTCGAATAGACAAGTATATTGTCGATGAAAACCACTACAAACTTGTCCAGATATGGGTGGAATATTCAATTCATATAATCCATAAATACTACTGGTGCGTTTGTCAGTCCAAACGACATCATGATATACTCGTAGTGTCCGTAATGAGTTCGAAAGGCTGTCTTAGGGATATCTTGTTCCCGAACTCGAATTTGATGATATCCGGAATGCAAATAGATCTTGGAAAATACCGTTGCACCTTGTAGCTGGTCCATGAGATCATCGATCCTTGGCAGCAGATATTTATTCTTAATCGTCACTTTATTCAACTGCCTATAATCCACGCATAGGTGCATGCTCCCATCTTTCTTTTTGACCAACAAGACTAGAGCTCCCCATGGCAATGCACTTGGCCGTATGAATCCTTTTTCCAAAAGTTCTTCAATCTGTCCCTTTAGTTCTGTCAACTCCAGAGGCGACATTCGATACGGAGCTATAGATATTGATCCCGCACCGGGAACCAACTCGATGGTGAACTCAATCTTTCTCTCAGGAG
The DNA here is from genome assembly GCA_031439585.1 of Pterocarpus macrocarpus. NCBI lineage: Eukaryota > Viridiplantae > Streptophyta > Magnoliopsida > Fabales > Fabaceae > Pterocarpus > Pterocarpus macrocarpus. Next base: position 31,856,252 of record CM062521.1, read on the forward strand.
GGAATTCAGGAATATCTTCTGGAAAAAACATCGGGATATTCCTTAACAACTGGGATCTCCTCCCATTTCTGTTCAACTTCTGTCACATTAGCTGATAGGAGGATGTATCCTTGACTTTTTGACCCACTACAGTTTGCTAATAAAGAGTTCAGATAAAAGTGTGTTGAGACTTGGGGTTCAGAAGACGAGACAAAAGAGAATACCACCGTCTTCTCGGAACAGTTGAGCATGACTCAATTGGCAGAAAGCCAATCCATACCCAGAATTATGTCGAGTCCAGATAGAGGGAGATAAATCAAATTGGCTGCAAAGGTCCTACCTTCAATTCAAAGAGGAACATTAATGCAAATTTGACTAGTTTTAATAGGTTCATTGGTAGGAGTAGAAACCAGTAGATCATAAGGCAATTCAGAAATTGGTAATTGTAAAACAGCCACACAATTATGAGAAATAAACGAATGTAAGGCACCCGAATCATAGAGTACAGTTAGAGTCTCACCGTCCACTTCACAGGTACCTTGGATTAGTCCTTCAGACTGATCAGCTTCTTCTGCATTCATTGTAAAGACCTGTCCTTGATGTTGAGGCCTAGATGATTGTGGTGGATTCCTGGTTGGACACTCGTAAATTTTGTGGCCTGGCTTGCCACACCCATAGCAGACATTTTGGCCTGCTAAACACAGCCGATCACCATGATTCTTACCGCATTTCGTGCAAGTTGGATTCGAGAAACGCTTCTGGGACTGCTTTCCTTTATTGCCCGCTGCTTGAAATCTTCTTTGCTGTTGAAAGTTGGGCTTGAATCTTGGGCCCTGTAGTGCCAACCCCTTCTTGAAGCTACTACCCGATGCCTTGGCTGCAGCCAGTTTCAAGTTGCAATCTTCCACAAGTCGGCATTTATTTACCAATGTGGGGAAATCTCTAATCTCCATTGGTCCTATTGCGGTAAGAATATCTTCTCGTAACCCTCCTTCGAATTTGATGTACTTCCAAGCTTCATCTGCGTTCCTCTGGTAAATTATAGAAAATTTACATGGCTCTTCAAATTTGGCAATATATTCGGATATTGTCCAGTTTCCTTGACGAAGTTGCATAAACTCTAGTTCCTTGGCATTTCCAACTAAGGTAGGAAAGTATTTTTGGTAGAAAACATCTCTAAACACCATCTAGGTGACTGCTGTCTGAGATTCTTCAAATAGTCCTCGTATGCTGTTCCACCAAAACTCTGCATCTGCTTCGAGTATGTAGGTGGCAAAGGTCACCTTCTGATGATCCGAACAATCCAGGACAGAGAAAATCTTCTCCATAGCTTTGATCCATTCATCGGCTTTGCTCGGTCATCACGCCTCGAAAGTCAAGGTGATTTACCTTCCTGAACTCAGCAAACTTAAGGTAGTCCAGGTCAGCTCTTGGGACATGTGGATTTCCTCCACAGCTCGCTTCAGGTTTCCTGCCTAATTGATCCATCTTCTGGTGAGCTGCTGCGGCTTGTTCTCACATCGCATGAGCCATCTCTCGTGTCGTGTCCATGAAGTCAGCTGGGTCCTCTTGAGCAAGTTCTGTGCGTGGCCTATCTCGCCTTCCGGAAGCCATTAAGTTCTGAGCACACAAAACAAAAGTTATTGAGTTGATCAGGCTCAATACTAAGTCTAATGTGCTAGTAAATAACTGCTCACACGGTCAGGTACTTCATACACATGCACATTTGTATCTCAACTTCCAGATAAGATTTAGTGCATGCCATCATCTAAAAACACAGAATATGCGCAAAGCATAATCAGTCCAATCCTCAGGCCTTAGCTAGGACAAACTGCTCTAATACAAAAAATATAACACCCTACCAATTTAATGTTATGCTTAAATCATAGCATGAAATTAAGTAGATTGCTTTACCGTGTTGATACTCTGCTTTCTGTTTACTTATTATATCCCATCTCTCTTTTTTTCTTTTTGTAAACAGGTGAAACGGCGCGCTGTATATAATGAACGTGCTCAACATTGTAGTAGGTAACAAAGTTTAATAAAACATAGCAGAAAAGATAAAAACAAGTAATATTTTATCAACTGTATATGTACATATATAGATCAGAAGCCAATGCTTTAGTTTATGTACAGATTCAAAATAGGATACATAAGTGGGGCGGTGTATCAAAAAGACATAGGGCCTGTGCCGGTTAAAACAGTCCTACAAGGTCCTCAGAGGATATCCCAAACTAGTTGATCCACATATGGCTAAGTCTATGGCCTAATGCTACACACTGCCAAAAGAGGGCCATGCTGTACTCTATCACCTACGGCTGGGATCTACTCGGTCAAGTAGCCGTTGGCCATACTAGGCCTAGTTAGGGAGTAGTCTACACTGGGTCCCGAGGAGGATGACAAGCCGGTGGCCTCAGAAGGGTCGCTCTCGGAACTGACCAGAATGTCTGGAACCATCTACGGAGGTGACTCTGGTGGAGGACTAGTAGGAGCTGTAGGTGCTGCGGGTGCTGGAGGTGCAGGAGGAGGGTGTGCCATGTGCAACGGGACTGTAAAATGTGAAGCGGCAGGGTCAAAAGCAGGATGAAATAGAAGGACAACAAAATTCCTATTACTAAAAAGGTAGAGACGGAAATGGCAGGAGCCGGCTATGTACAGTGAGTCTACTATGGGATCATGGCGGAACTGCAGGTCCGGAATCTCAATAAAAATACTGGCTGTCGAGTCCATCACCAGCGTTTGAGAATGATGCGAAAATACAAAGCGAGGTGAGAAGTTTAAGAAATTCTCAATAGGGTTCATGTATAGTATTTAAACTGACATCACATTCATTCTTAGTTGCCTCGCTTTTTATTTAATTATAAAGATATGGAATCAAACTGAACTATCCATATTTAATAAGTTTAAGAAAACGTCTGGTCCGAGGCAAGGTTCAGTTTTACTTAGGGCAGTATAAGAAACAGAATAACTACTAAATAGGGATATATAGAATAATGAGTAGAATGAATGAATATACAGCAGTAAGTACACATATCAGTCTATAAACAACTTATAATGACTATTGAATGTGATCATTCAAAACTCATTCTTGAACTTATCCTCATAATTTTTCCATTACTTGCTCCCTTGGGAGTTCTTGGCCATTTAGACTCCTAGATAATAGTCTGCTTATCAGGATCGAGCTCGTTCCTATACAGGAATGCCGGGTTTACTTTCCCCGACCTTCTCACCGATCTATTCCCCTCAACTTTATTCTGGAGTTGGCCAAGGTATTATGGATCTTTCATCATAACATAACCTTTATGAACTCCTTGCAAATGCACATGGGATTTGAATGTAGATTATAACTCATGCATAGGCTTTACTGAAATTTCGGCAATATAACGGAACGTGTCTGCTTCCTCATGAATAGTGCCAGACAACCATGAAATTTTAATCAAACAGCAAACCCAACATAGAGCATCATATCTTCAATAGTTATCACACACAACAAAGTCTTATGAGCAAAGCTTAAGTAGTTAGGTGCAAGTTTTAAAGTCTTAAGTCTTAATCTATATTGCAAGCTTTTAATTTCTATTGATGTTCCTGAGTTTGAGCTTAGGACCGACTTCTAAGATTGAATTGTTTTCAAGTTCTGAGATTATATAAGTTCTAACTTCTGGGGTTATGTAATGGTTTGGTTCCCGCCTTCTGGGGTTATGTTCGATCTCCGAGATTAATCCATAATTGGCCTTCCAAAACTTTTTATGAATATGTTTCCTAAGTTTCGAGTTCCGACATTAACTATACCTGACTAATTTTCTATTCTCTAAGTTTCGAGTTCAACATTAAGTATACCCGATCTAGCTCTCTATTTATACCTGACCTAGCTCTTTGTTTGTTAAGTTCCGAGTTCCGATATTAACAAAACTTGATCTAGTATTCATACATGTCTTTAACTAGAGTTGCACTCTTATAAGAGAAAATTCACCAAAAATAGAAATTTAGGTGAAATCATACGAAATTTATATCATTGTAAAGCTAATAGGCAAGCTTTCAAATGAAAGAAGTTGCGTATCAATTAGATGAGTATAATTCAAGATATAAGCCCTGAAACTTGACCCTACTGGACTACACTGTTCCAGTCGGGTTGAACTTAAGTCAACTTCATTGATATGCTGGGATTAATTGACAATAAATCTTACTCTGAAATCTTTGTGAGATGTTCCCCTATATGTTAGCTTTCAAACAACATTGGATTAACTCAATTTGAAGTTTTTTAGGGTGAGTTACACCCTTCTCGACTCACACTGCCTGAATGAAAGTCCTGATTTCTAGGTCAAACTTCAAAAATTCATAACTACCTCTTTACTGATCCAATGGCCTTATATTATATATGTATGGAAAGCTCTGAATGTCTGCTTTCATATAAAAATAGTTTTATCAAATTTAAATGGTGGTAGGCGGAGCCGTACACTCCGCCGTACGGACTGTCGAGGGATTTTGGTTTTCCAGCCCCTCACATCTTTCTACTTTCACCCTTCCTTACTTCCTAATTGATTTTGACATCAAGAACAGCTAGCAAACCAGCCAAGATCATCATATTCATTCAATCATCACATCAAGAAGTAAAAAAATAAAGCCATAATTAGCCACCCACAACCAAAATAACAAGAATAAAATTGAACCTCTACCTCCTTTGAGTGTGATTTTGCTGGATTTTGGAGTTTGGATTGATGGAACCTTATCAAACTTGAAAGTTTGATGGAGTTGGTTGAAAGGAGAAGAGAAGAAGAAGGCTGAAACAAGGAGGGAAGTGGCGCAAATTTTTGCTGAAGGGAAAAGGAAGGAATATGTTATTAAAACCTTTGAGGAAATAGTTGGAAACTTGCAATTTGATTGGTTGAGAACTTAAGGCTGAGTTTCAGCCAACTCCTTTAATTTTTGTAGCCTTCCTTGCGCCACTATTATAGGTTAAGTGGCTGAGTTTTCAGCCACTTGATGTAGGCTTATTGAGTGTAAAATCCTATTGATTCGATTCCGACAGTTTAACACACCGAACCTTTACCGATTTCCTTTAAATCGGTAAATCGGTTTCAAGAAAATTTCTATGAAATCTCCTATGCCTCTAACCAAATTCCCTTGCCTCTAATCTCAATTAATTGCTAATTAAGTGATCCTAAATAAATATTTAGTTGAATTTTAATCAATCTCAATTATTCGATAAAAACTGAACAATTAGACGAAAAACGATAAAAAAATCCGGTGGATGTTACACACCATATTCGGAAGGAAGAATGTGAATCTCTATATTTGGTAATGGTGGAACAAGATTAAATGAGCTGATTTCTGGATTTGAAAGTCTGGAAACTTTTTCTGCTTGCAAGACAGGGAAGTGTTCTTTAGAATAAGAGGAATCTGACTCACTGCTATCTTCGGAGTCTGTGTATTTAAGTCCAAAGATAGTAGAGACATTTGGTTGATCTTGCTCATCATACCAGGACTCGATGTCTTCATCTGCAGCTAAGTCAAGAGAATGGATTAGCTTGGAGGCCTTTTCCTTTTTATTTGGACAATTTTTTGAAAAATGCCCTTTCTTGCCACAAATGAAACATCTTTTGCCATCTTTCCCTCGATAAGGCTTCCTTTTGAAAAACTTGACTTTTTCCTTTTTTCCTTTCTTATTGATGAAGGTTTTGTTTTTCTTCTTGGCAGTTGGTTTGTAACAGCAACCGCAATCTTTCTCTTTGCATTTGATCTCTGGGTAATTCTTTTTGCAAGCTTTAGTTTACTTCTTTCTATCTTTGAGGATGTTTTCAAAGAGGACTTGTTGACTGCATAATTTGACCAATGCAGTAAGGCATGTCTGGTGAATTTCTCCAAAAGTCATACTTACAACATCTCTTTGCATAGCAGCAACCATCTGATACATTTCTGTTTGAAGTTCTTCAGGAAGAGAACTGACATAAGTATTCTTGAGACTAGGGTCATTATACCCATTCAATTGATAAAATCTTTGAGCCATTCTTTTAAAATGGCGTTCCAGGTCTGGCTTTTTCAAGGAACAACACTTCATGTCAAAGTATTCTTTTCGAATTTCCTTTTGAACAAGACTGTGATCACTATGGAATTCATGGTGGAGTGCTACTACAACAGTGTCAGTGCTTTCTAGTCTATGCAATTCATCTTGCCGGACAAGGCCGAGACTACAGTACCATTCTTTAAGAACACCGGTCATATGTGCACAAAATTCTTCAATGACTCGATATCGATTAGCATCTGGTGCAATCATTTTTGCATCCATCCAAGCCTTGAAATCCAAGAATCTTTTTCTTTACTGAGACAATGGGATGTCATCGATGATGAACAATGGTCCTCCAGATACAGGAGGAGTATTGATTTCTTGAGGATTTAAAGATGATGATTGAGCTCCTCTGGTGGCCTCAGTTTTTATAGTTGTGGCCATGAGAATTCTAGTGATATTAGCATACTCATCATCTCTAGGAGCTTCTACAGAAGCCTCGACACTCTAGTCATCGCTATTGCTTGTTCTTGGTAAGTATGCGAGGTTATCATGGCTTGAGACAGTGGTACGGTATTGGGATCAATATCTAATGTTTGAGTTTTCTTTGGAGATGGTTCATGTTCAGGAGATTTTGGATTTTGAAGTGGTTGGTTTGGAGAAACAGAGGCAGACTCAACAACCTATTTCCTTTTTGAATTTTCTTTGGAGGGTCGAGACCTTTCTCCAAAGAATGTTAATCAATACTATTATATTTTTTATCCTTATTGTTAATAAGTACTATTAAGTAATGGTACTTAGAAGCATAAAAAAAAGATTATTAAAATATTTATAAGGATAAAAATAAAATTTTTAATATTTATAAAAATTAAATGTATATTTTGAAATATATTTTAGACTAAAACTTATCATGATAAGGACTAAAAATATAATATTAAAAAAAACTAAAAATAAAGAAATTTTTTTACAAGAATTAAAATTAAAATTAAAATGACCTATTTTTACAGAGATTAAAAATATATTTAAACTTTTTTTTCTAATTTTGCTAATCTTAAATTTTCATATTAGTTTGAATGAATTTTAATTTTTATAAAATTAAGCATGTAAGACCAAATGTATATATAAATAAATAGAAGATCCCATAAGGAGATAAATAATTAGTTTCACTTAAAATTTTGTAAATAATTCTCTTGAATTTAATAAAAAACTTAATTGAATAAAAATGCTTGGATGATGGGTCCCACATGACCATTGTTTTTTTCTTCAATTTTTTTTTATCCAGAAACTTATCAACGCAAACCAAGGTTTTGAAAACCGGACCAACATTGAACCGGACAAGCTACCGGTTCAAAAGTCCAATAGTTCAATTGGTTCAACCAGAGGTTCAACTAGGATATAATATATATATATATATATATATATATATATATATATATATATGATTAATAATATGTTATGAGATAAATGAAAATGATTAAAAAGTTTTAATATGATAAAAATTGTTTTAGAAATCAAATTACTATATTAAGTCATATTAATATAACTAATACAATCAAAACATATTTTTGACCCTTTTTTAATTATAATGAAGTAGTTAATTTATTGATGATCAAAAATATAATTTTTTACTTCTTTTTTCCAAAAAAAAAGGGCCCGATTTTCGGCCAGTTTATCCGGTTCAATTTCGATTTTTGGATGGAACGATTTTTTAGATATAGCCGGACCGGATACCTGGCCAGTTCCTGGTTCAACTGGTCAGACCGACCGATCCGGTTTGATTTTCAGAACAATGGCGCAAACAGTGCAAACGCTAGTAAGTTTTGGATTGCGCGGGTATGTTTTGTGAAAAAAAAAAAAAACTTACCAATGCAAACAGTGCAACGCTAGTAAGTTTGCACTGTTTGTGCTAGTAAGTTTTGTAAAACAAAAAAAGAATAATGATCATGTGGGATCCATCATCTAAGTATTTTTGTCATTTTCCTCATTTTTTTATATGCATCGTGATTTTGTGCGTTCACCTATCATTACTCTTCTCTAATTTCTCCCTCTTCCTTCCCCAATCTTTCTCTCCTCCTTCATTCCTTGCCACCATCCATTGCATTCGCATTGTTGTACTTGAGTGCCCTCTCTTCACCTTTGTCCCCCTTGCAGCCAACCACCTCCCTTTTCTCTTATGTTGCCATCACTATTGTTGGCATAAGCAGTGGTGCTTTTTAATGCATTCTCTACTTACTCTAATCTCTCCCTTATGTTTCTTCCTTCAAGGCCAAGCACCAATATAGGTTCCCAAAGACAGCTTCATCCTTGCTAGAGAGTTCGGTCCACACCACAAGCTTGCTCTTCCATTCTCTTCTCTTTCACCTTACATCCCATTTATTGGAGATTTCAATTTATTGACAAAATTCTCTATTTTAGAAGTACTTTGTAACATCCTCAATTTCATGTCGTGTTAAATTATCTCAGTAACCCTAAGTAATTAGGCACTTAATGAGTAATTATGAGATTAAGGCTTAATTAAGGGGTTGACTCGGATGAGAAGAGTCAAGAGAATGCTTAATCGAGATTAGATAATCTTTAATTAAGCAAGTCAGAGCCTCTATAACTTAATTAAGCACTAACTGCCCTTAATTAGCTTACTCGAGTTTAATTAAGGTTAATTAAGCTTAATCGTAAGATTAATTTTTGTTTATCGTGTTCTTGTGTGTTAATCACTAATTCTTGCTTAATCACCTTAATTAAGTTGTATGAGCACTTAATCACATGATTACATTCAAATTTAGTCAACTAGACAATAAAGTAAAGAGTGATGTCATAAAAGCATAAAGCATTAAACAATACTACTTTATGTAAGAGTTTGACCATGCTTTGTTCCTCCATCATCCATTTTGTCTCCTTAATCACTAATTAGCACAAAATGAAGCAAAAATATCCCCCCCACCCTTAGAAAGTTTCAGCCACTTTCTTGCATACACACACACATTCACTTCATTTTCAACTTCTCATTCTCTCTCTAAAGTTCTCAAACTCTCCAACCTCTCTCTACATTTCTTCTTCTTCTTCATCTTCTTCATCATCCTCCACCTCCATAACCAAACCTTCCTCACTAAGCCCTTCAAAGATAACATCTTTTGGTCTTTGGAGACAAGATCAAAACACTACAACCTCCATTTTCACAAGATTTCAAGAGCTTCTCCTTCCTTTTTGCAAAACCGCCACCATCATCATCAAGAGGAGTCATCATCTTCTTCTTCCTCCTCTCTTGTTTTTGCGCCATCTTCAAGAAAGGTAGTGATCTTCATCTTTTTCATTTTGTTTACTCAAGAAAGCTTGGAGCTTGGTTCTTTCATGATCAAGATTTCTAAGTGAAAGCTTGAGAAGATCCTTCATGCTCTTCAAGAGCCAAAGTTTTCATTTTTAGTAAAATGTGTTCTTGATGTTCTTCATGTGTTCTTAAGTTTCCTCTTTTGGAAAAATGCGTTCTTGATGTTCTTCATATGTTCTTAAGTTTTCTCTTTTGGAAAAATGTGTTCTTGATGTTCTTCATGTGTTCTTAAGTTTCCTCTTTTAGAAAAATATGTTTTTGTTGGTATCTTGCTTAAAGTTGTTCCTTTCTTTTTATGATGAGTTAATGATTAGAAAAGCTTCACCTTTTTACGTTTTCATGACTTGATAAGACTATGAACATTCTAAAAGCTTTAAACTTCAAAAAGTTTGCTTCTTGATGCACAAAAAGTGGTGCAAGTTTTAGTGTCATCATAAAGTCTTCTTTTGTTTTATTTTGAAGACAAAGATACATGTAAAAGTCCAAGCTTTTTAGAATAACAAGCCTTTTTGAGTTATAAAGTGATATCTTGACACTTTATGTCTTAGAAATCAAACCTTAAAGAAAAGACCTTTCATAAAGTTTCAAACTTTAATCAAGAATGAAATCTTTAAGTCATAAAAGTGTTGTTTTGTAACATTTTAATTCATAAAGTTTAGACCTTGAACCAAAACAATGCAAAAAGGTGTTAACTTTTATAAAGGACAAGACTTTTTATTCAAAAGCTAGTAACTTGTATCATTATTTCATAAAGATCCAATCTTAAGATAAGAGCTTAATGTCAAAGGCACTTACTTTCATAAAGAATAAGACTTTATGACTACTTTATAAAGAATAACAACTTTAATAATGTTTAAGGCAAAATCCTTGGTATGTTATTAGTAAAAGTTTAAAACTTTGTAACTTGAATAAGTTAAAAGTCACCCTTGGTGATTAGTGAACATTGGTGTTGTTGGGTTCATGATGTAGTTATGCGTTGTCATGACCCAAGGATTAGAGGGATCTCGAACTCCTTGGGAACAGAAGTATGATTAGAGCCTCTGAGCATACCATAAACCTAGGAATCACTAAGTGCACTATCTCAAGGAAAGGGAACAATCACTTAACTTAATTAATTTGAACAAGTGTTCCATAAGACATGTACTTAAGTAAAGAATACTTTCATACAAGGACTAAGTAACTACAAGACTACAAACAAATATCCTAACTATGTGATTCTCTCATGGGTAACCACGAGAAATCATATGATGATTCATAATATTCTTCTCAAAGAAAAGCACAACTATAAACCCCTTTTGGATATGAATGGGTGATGCCATTCGGCATGATGAATGATGAGTTTGATTGAGCTTTGTCTTATGATTGAATGATAAGTGTGATGATATGATATAGATATGATGAACTGTTGGTTGAAAGTTTATGATTGGCATTTTGGGGAAGCTCCGGTCTAGCCGTTATACTGAAGGATTTCCATCAAAATTATGGACTTAGTCATATCATTGGATGTGCCTAGTCAAAGAAGTATTATGCATGTAAAGTATGATGATAAGCAAAGAATTAATGGAACATGACCCTTCAATCACTTTGGTAAGGGAAGTGAGAGATGGCGATCCACAAAGACTCAAAGACCCTCTATGAGGGAGGCAATGGTGACATGGAGGACCCTCCAACTTCGAGGTAACCAATATCAGATTAGTCCGATTTGGTTAGTACTGCGTGACGACGGTCACGGAATGAGCTCATGTCCAAAAGCAATCCATTTCAAAGGAAAGTAAAGAATGTTAAGCACGTGCTAAAAATGAAAGTAAAGTCAAAAGCATAACCATGGTTAAGCCTATGATGATGCATGTCCTTGCATGTGCTTATGTGCCCATTTGCATTATGAATATTTACTCTATCTTTCAGTATGTATGCTAGATTATGATGATGTAGTTATGATGTTAAGTTTAAAAGCAACCCGCTTCGGAGTTTAAGTTTTCAAAATCCTTAAAATTGAGCGTATATCTGTCCATTGATTTTATAATTAAACCCGAAGTGGCTGAGACGATGACGATGACACTGTGTTGTCTAGTCACGATCCTACTGAGAAATTTAGTATTTTTTACTCCTACGTTTCCGTGTCATCTTCAGAGGATGCCGGCATCGGGCATGGTGGTGATCGTCATTGAGTTTCCAGTGATCCATTGGCACTTCAACCCGGTGCTGAATGCATCTGTGCTGACTGCTCAGGCGGTGATGCAGGTCTACACGTTCTATAGCCGCCAGTTCCGTGCACATGTGATGAGTCCATTTTTCCGCCCTCATGAGTCGTTCGAGGACATCACTATAGATAATGTTCGCCCGCCCTTACATCCTCTGAGGTACCCTACTGATGGAGATTCTGATTCGGACACCCGCCTGACACTGACAGTTTCGTTGGATTCAGATCCTTCGGAGCCTTTTTATCCGAGCTATCATGTGGAGACGGACCCGTCTGAGCCTTCCTACCTGTCTGTGATCCGTCTGTCGTCCGACTCGTCTTCTTCCTCTGCAGCCCCTCGTCACACACCACCCCTGGTTCGCGGTCGCGGGTTCATCCGTATTCGTGCTGTGCCTCGTGGGCGTGGTCGTGCTCAAGGAGGGGGACGTGGTAATATTCCTCCCGGTGGGTTCAGGAATGGCTACCTTTCGCCAGATGAGTGAGATGTGGACTTACATGCGGAGCCAAGCATGAGGATAGCCCCTTTTGGTTGTAGTTAGGGTTATCATTTTTCTTGTGGCATGTATGGGTATATGGGATTGTGTATGTACTTCCTTTTATCATGTATTTCGTTAGGTTATTTTGTAGGGCCGACAGTAGGTATCGGACCCATTGCTATCATTGTGTATGACTGCTGCTATTACTACTACTACATTAACTATGCGATGGCTATGGAATGAATGTTATCTTCATCTAAGATTGTGGTTATTCTTATGATTTCTATGTATGTTAAATGCGATGTATGTATGGGATAGCGACGTTTGTATTACATGTTCACGATGCGCTCATGGCTCTCGATTTCAAAAACGGTTTACTTGTTTTATTCAAAAAAAAAATTTACCCCTATTTTCATTTAAAAGGTAATTTCTAAAAGGTAATGTTAGTTCCGCAAGCAAAGGTAAAAACTAGTAATTCCACAATATGACTTAAGCATAGAATGGAACTATTAGGGTGTTACATACTTCAAACAGAAGAAGAGGCATGTTATTTTAATATATTATGCAATTCTTAATATATCCGTGTGCTTGAGCAAAAGAGATGTTATTTATTATCACTAGACATATTAAAAGAAGGCGTGTGTTACGTTACTCCATTGGGAGTAAGTTATGCCCTATTTTAAATTAAAAAATATGATAACTTATTTTTATTTGCCAGACTTGTCCCTATGGCTGTATTGAGTCCCTTGTTTGTCCAAACTCCTTCGGCAACAGCAACAGCACGGCGCCAACTCAAGATCAGCTTGGACCGAAGGAGCCTCCGCAGAGGGTAGTGCGAGCCACCGTCTGCTTCCTCTGTGAGGCACTTTGTCGGCGATGGAGCCTGAACGCGGAGGGTTGTTGAAGACGTGACAACCTTTGTTAGTTTTGATCTACTTCTGCGTTATTGATCTAGTTCCGTGAGTTATTGATTTTGATCTGTGTTGGTTGTTGATGTCAATCTGTGTTATTGATGTTTTGTTCAGTTATTAGGTTTGCTGAGTTTTGTTCCTTTTCTTGTTACTGTAGTTCTTAGCCATTTTGTTTAGGGTTTTGGGTTATATTTTTATGGATTAATTAAGAATGTGATAAAGGGTTTGAGTTAGTAATGTGAAAGGAAGGACAAAGCAAAACTTTGTTTTAGTGAGCTGATTGTGGACTTGTTGATACTATGATTTTTGGGAGGAATTTACTTTGTAAATGGGTATAATGAAAGTATGGTTGAATGGAGCTAGACTATTGGGACTACAACTTGAGCCACCTGATAAAATAAAGAAAATGTATTTGATTAACCTCAGAAAATCTAATAACAGTTATTCGTGTGAATTATTGAATTTACTCAAGAGAATATTTTATAAGAAATCATGCCTGAGACTCTATCATTTCCTCTGAATAATAGCCATCAAAATAATAATGTAAAATGCCCATCAAGGTCCTAAGGAAAATCATAGTTAGTGATAAAACGTATAAAATTTGATGTTTGATCAAATTTGCACGACAAAAGTCAAAAGCTGCAAAGGAAGCATAAGCACGAAGCAATCAATCAGGCATTCCTTCAGGATAACAGTGCTTATCAAATACAGAAACAATTATAATGATATGCTGATACCTATAGTTTATACTTTTGAAAAGTGCTATGCAAATCTTAGTCAAGCAGTTATGTCTGAACCTACCAACAGGCATTTTCTTTAGGCATCAATAGCAACAATAAGCCAGCTAAAAAATTCATGGCCCGCAGTGTAAATTATCCCAACAAGCCCTGTCAGTGTGTTATAGATGTCATGAATACATATGGTAAATCTATGTAGCTTTGAGTAGGCATATAATAAATTATGGCAAATCACTTCACTGTCCATGTTTTAGGTCAGATCATTAATATTCATGAGTCAGACACATCACAAATATGAAAGGTACCCTAGAGGCATTGGCACCTACTGCACCTTCAGATGCATGTTATCTAGAATTGGTGCTTGCCTGATTGAGGTTTGTCACAAAGTAGGCCAATTCTTATAATCAATTAACAATCTCTACACAATGATTAATGAGAGGGCATGTTAGATACATGAACCGTTCCTATTATGCTTTGTACACAATTCAAGTTAAAAAGATTGCACATGATTGGGTGTGTTTAGATGTATTAAATACAATCTATTTCTGGACCTCCACCTATACCTTAATGTTTACTTAAGCTTTTAGTAAGGTTGTTTCAGACAACTGAAGGTAGCATGCTTAGGTATAATGAGAGTATGATTAATCAAATACCTTTTCCTGTTGCTACAGTTCTTAGCCATTTTGTTTAGGCTTGTGGTTTTTATATTCTAGGTCCTTAACTAGGAGTGCATTATTTTTCTTTGAGTGATTTCAAATTTATCAGTTTTGGAAGGAGCAGAAGAAGACAGAGCTTAGATGATGATTTTTGAAAACTGATGTAGTTGTGTCAAATTCAAATTCATTTGAATGCACGCGTGAACAATGTAGTTAAAGTTTGGTAATGATCCAATGTGTGTATTGTTTATAGTAAAATGTAATTACAAAGTAGAAGAAGTGGATTATAGGTTGAAGTGATGTAGATACTTGCATATTTGCAATTGTATGAATCCAGATTATGTTCCAGAAGCATTAATGTGTTTTAGATCATTTTTAGGAAATATTGATTTGGATTTGTAATAATTATGCACCTCAAAGCTGTTTTGAAAAAAATATCGCAGGGGAGATATCAATTATTGTAAGAAGGAACATCGATTTTGAAGTTAATCTGTAGTAGTGATATACGAAGGAGCAGTGGCAAGGGGAAATTTAATTATTTGATTATGGGGGACTCTTTTTCGAATTTATTTGGAAGTTAGGAAAAGGTGGTTGAGGGTATTCGCAAAAATGAGGTGTTTTGCAGATGCACCAGTAGACACTATGGGATGTGAGAAAGCTCGTGATACTCTACCTCCTAAGGTCTAACTCTATATTCTACTGCCGTTAATTTGGTCTATGGGTAAAATTAAACATTCATCTGTTGGTTTCTGTCTTGGTACTTGTAAGAAAAAAGTCATTTACAAAATATACATTTGGTTAGAGCATGCGTTTCCACACAACCATTTGAGGAGGAAAAAAGGCAGCACATGAACTCTGTTGTTTGATAAATCAATAGTCATCTATCAACCAGCATAGGCAATAACAATACTCAGTCAGTTAATAGATAATGATGATTATACCAGTGTATCCTCTACGTAGCGTTGAATTGTTGGCTAGTATTTTTGTGACTATTCTTTTTATTTTGTTGTGATTATGGGTGCATTATAATTCCTTAACTACTATATATTGTATGAAGCACCATATGAATATATGTACCCTTCTCTTTTATCTAGTCAAACCAAGGATCATGTTACTCATTGTGAGTACAAATGCTTTATGAAGTTTGTAGCCATACTTAATTGTTGTTTAGTTTCCTGGTAGGTGTACATTTGGTTTTCAGATCAAATACATAGTGGCACAGTCTTACCTGATGGAAGAAGTATAACATTAGCAGCACCATCCTGCAGAAAGGGAAACAAGTTATCCGAGTTTATCTTATATTGATATTGCAAACAGGAAAAACTGAAAACAATGGTAATCATATGAGATTATTAGTGTCTAGATAGGGATGATTTATTGTGGCTTGTCTCTCTTTAAATCTAAGGAGTCTTCGATTTGGAATTATGCTGAAGTGTAATGAGACAATATGCCTAGTGTCAAGTTCATTATTTTTTTTGTAGCGTAGAAAAATGCTAATTCATTGAAAAGAATTGCCCAACAAACGTTTTGTGCTTGGACCAATAATGCTTCCACTGAAAAGATCGCAAGGTTTTGGGCCTTTTGAAAATCAAGCGGTAACGTATATAACGAGTTTACTGTTGGACCAATAATGGGAATGGAATCAGTAAGCATTTTTGGGCTTCGACAACTGGTATAGAAGCCCGAAATTTTAGTTCTAGACACCCTAATTTTCAGAACCTGCTTAAAAATCTTCCCTTCTCCTTTTGCCCTTTTCCCACAATATAAACATAGATTCGTTCCGACTTTAAAAAAAAAAAAAAAAAAACACATCGATCTGTGTCGCTCCATCCAATTCAATCTCAGCCATAAATAACAACAAAACCAATGGTCTCCCTCCTATGCTCCCTACTCCTTCTGAATGCCGCATCACCGATCCACGTGCTGCCACAGCTCCAAAACAAGCAACCCCCGTCCATTCCAACCTTCCTAGAGTAATGATAGTCACGTCAACAGAGGAGCAATTTTTTAATATGAAAGAAGATAGGAATTAATATATGTTTTATTTGTATAAAAAAGCATTTTTTTATTTTAATCTTTTCATTTTTTAAAAAATAAATATAAATAATTTTGTAAAACCTTAAGTAAAAAATATATATAACATTAGAGCAAAGACAAGCTATTAAAAAAAAAAACTCTAGAACGTTTTAAACCAAAACAGCAAAAAGTCTCAATTTCTCTTAACTCTATCACAATAATCTAGTAAACATTACTCTATTTAAGATACTTTCTCCGTTATGAAAATACTTGTAAATATAGCATTTAAACATATATTAAGAAAATCAATAAAGTATTTTAATAATAATAATAGGTAAATTAATTTTATAAAAACTAAAATAATATAAAGATAAAACTAATAATATAATTAATATAACGATAAAGTCAAATAAATAAATAATATTCATAATATTTAACAAAAGAGTAGCCCTTGAAAGATCAACTACAAATAGTTGAGTTTCCCAAAATTGAAGTGTTATAACACCAAATTTTTGGATGCTTAAGTGTATGCAATTAATCTTTTAAGAACTAGAGTGTTAAAACACAAATTTTTTAAGGACCACAAGTAGTTTTACTCGATCAAAAATATTGAAGTAGTCAATTAATGGTTACCCAAAATCAAGAGGCTTCTCATAGTGGAATAGTCAACCAATATCAAGTAATATCAACAAATAGTGAATAGGGGTTTATGTTACTGGATTAGATTGATCGACTGAACTCGAAGTTCAATGTAATGCCCGGGTTGAGAGACACACGAATCATGATATCTTGTCAAACCCTATAAAAGCTCTAAGTTTGGACTCTATGCCTCCTTGGAAGGCTATATGATTGGGACATTTTCATGAGAATAAAAATCTCGGTAATTATTCCTTAGATATCAAAGAATTGAAGAGTGATTTTTAATGAATTTTAGGAAGCCATTAACCCTTTCATTTTCAAGCTTGAAGTTTAAGAAAATGCAAGTTTTCGGAAGTTTGTACTAAAATCCAAAAGTTAGATTTTGATTCTTAAAGAGTTTGATTTTTCCAATATTTTTATTAGATTCAAATAGGGGGTATTCTCTAATTTACATTTATGTTTTAAAGTTAATGGAGATTAAAATAAATGTAAATAAATGAGGACATTAACTTAAAATTAAAAAATTAATAAATTAATAAATTAATAAATGTAAATAAGTATTTGATGATGTGTGAGAAGTGTTTGGAAGAGGAGAGAAAAAAAAAAAAAGGGACCGAGTGCCTAGGTGCCCAAAGCTAGCGCTTGGGCTGCATAACAGATAAGTTTCAAGTGGGCAGGCACCTAGGCAGCCAAGTCGCGGCGCCCAGGGGCCCGTTGGGCAAAAATAAAGGAGGGTCTACGACCCTTCTCCCCCATTTTCCCCCAAACTCCTCTCTCTCTTCTTTCTATCTCTTCTCTCTCTCTCTCTCCTCATGGATGCCATGAATCCTTCACCATTCTCTACTCAAACCCACCACAAAATCCATTCTTTCCTCCTCATCATCATAGCTTTGGGTTTGGCTTCTCTCTTGAAGCTCTCTCTTTCTCTCCTCTTTTTAGAGAGAGAAAACCATGGTGGGAGGAGACCCACCGCTTTCCTCGTGCTCTACCGTCTTCCTCCACTCTCTAAGGTAATTCTTGAGCTCAATTGTAATATCCTCAATTTCATGTCGTGCTAAATTACCTTAGTAACCCTGAGTAATTAGGCACTTAATGAAAAATTATGAAATTAAAGCTTAATTAAGGGGTTAATGAAGAGTTCATGAGTTAACTCGGATGAGAAAAGTCAAGAGAATGCTTAATCGAGATTAGATAATCTATAATTAAGCAAGTCAGAGCCTTTATATCTTAATTAAGCACTAACCGCCTTTAATTAACTTAATCGAGTTTGATTAAGGTTAATTAAACTTAATCGCAAGATTAATTTTTGTTAATCATGTTCTTGTGTGTTAATCACTAATCTTTGCTTAATCATCTTAATTAAGTTGTATGAGCACTTAATCTCACGATTAAATTCAAATTTAGTCAGCTAGACAATAAAGTAAAAAGTGATGTCATAAAAGCATTAAGCATAAGACAAGAGTGCTCTATGTAAGAGTTAGTACATGCTTTGTTCCCCTATCATCCAATTTGTCCCCCTAAACCTTAATTAACACAAAATTAAGAAAATATCTCCTTCCTTCCCCTTTATGTTGGACGCCACTTTCTCTCTCCCCACCCTCATCCATTTTCATTTTTACACTTTCATTCTCTCTCTAAGTTTCCTATTCCTCCAACTTCTCTCTAAAATTATCTCTTCTTCTTCTTTCTTTCTCCACCACCACCACTTAAAACCTCTCACTTAGCCCTTCAAAGACCTCATCTTTGGGTCTTTGGAGACAAGACCAAAACACTACAACCTCCATTTTCACAAGATCTCAAGAGCTTATCCTTCCACCACGCCAAACTGCCACCATCATCACCAAGAGGAGCCATCATCTTCTTCTTCTCCTTCCTTGTTATAGTGTGTAACACCTTACCAGACAAAATACTATGCTTAAGTCATAATATATTACCTGATAAGTTATTACATGTGGCTAGCTGATTAAATTCTAATTTCCGTTTTATTATTTATTTCCCATACAGAGTTAACTATTCATTTCAATAAATTTTTGTTTGATAGCGAAATAAATACTAGATACTTGTGAACCGGAAGTAAAGTAACATAAATAAAAATGCGAAACATATAGAACTACTGAAAACTACATCATATATATATATATATATACGTCTGTTTTCAAATTTGACAATGATACAAAAATGAAACAGGTTAGCAAAGAATGAGGCCGCTAACACAAAATAATTCGACCTGTCTATATGAACAGCATCCTAACTAGTCCCCACAGGACATTTCATGTACAATCCCTGGCTCCTACCCATATGCCCCTAACCCAGACTGCCAAAAGAGGGTCATCCTATACATGTATTGCTGTTACGGCGTGTACTCTAACTAGATGGATTCTAAGGAAAGGAATCCGTTTGCCATGCCGGCATCATCAGTGTAACATCCCCATTTCACCTAAGTTAATTAGCTCGGTGTTCCCGGCTAATTAGAGGGGTTAGCGATTAATTGAGAATTAATCGATTAATCTCGAGAGCAAGAGCTTAGTAAATTAAAGGCAAGTCGACAATTAAGACTTAATGCATTAAAAGTTACAATTAAAAGCCTAATTGCCCAATCCTCATTAATCCATGATTTAGAACATAAAATCAAGGTGGTCTAATCTAATTAACTAAGAGTATATAAGTATCACATCTTAATCACATTAACCCTCACATCTTCTTACATAATTAATGAGGAAAATCCTTCTCAATTAAAATGAACTAATGTGTAATTTAAACTAATTGAACTAATTAACTTTTAGATAATTGTAACAATTATAAAGATGTAGAAACTTCCCTTTAATTATTATTTGAGAGTTTGGTCAAAGCAAGAGCCATATCCAACCATTCAATTGCCTTCTCATCATACACCACTAGAACAAGAGTCCATGTTAGTAGATTCCTTGAGTCAAGACAAAAGATCTACTCTCCTCCATCAAGATTGTGACACTTGGAGTGATCACAATCATCCAATACCAATCCTAAGATGGCTCATGCTATTAACCACTTGATAAACACTACAAAGTCTTTACCTAAGTGCCAAGACTCAAAGGAAATACAACACTATCTTTTGCCCCAAGGTTTTTCCCACTCCCTAGCTTGTGTAAGAAGCAAAAATCACATCACCTCCCCCCTCATTTGTGCGCCACCTTCAGCCTCCTCTCTCTCCTTATTTCATTTTTTCACTCCTCTCACAAAGACACACACAAAAAGCTCTCACCTCTCTCTAAACCTTTCTTTGTTCTTCCTACTCTCCTTCTTGTTCTTCTTGTTTTCCTACCCTAAGTCCTCACTTTTCTACCACCATCACCCTCATCTCCCATCACCACACTCACAATCCCTTCAAGGACTACCATTTTTGGTCCTTGGAGAAACAAAGCCACTCATACACAAGCCCCAATATCAAGCTCAAGGAGAAGGAGGCCATCTCCAACCACTTCATTTTTCAAGCTTCCAAGAGAAACCTCATTTGGTAGTGACTCTAACCCTTTTCTCTTCCATGTTTTTCAAGCTCTATAACTCCTAAGCTCTTCATAGCTAGGTGGTTTTAGGACTTGCTTCAAGGTCTCATGACCATTTCTTGCTGTATGAGTTTTCTTGACTTGTTGGAAAATGTTATCTTGAAGTGAGAATATGTGGCTTGATGGTTTTATGTATCTTGCTTTATTTTGGTTCAAAATACTGATTTGGTGACTCAAACTTTGAATATGATGAAGAGATAAAACATAAAAATGGTGATTTGAAGTGGTATAACATCTCTATAAGTTTGATATGTAAAACTCAAAAACGAGTTAAGCTGAAATTCTGGCAGTTTGTAATGCGTACCATATAACTCATTCTAAAAAACTCGAAATGAGGTGAAACTAATTTTCTGTGAAAATAGACTCAAAGAGCTTTTCATACATATAAAATACTAATTTTCTAAATTTGCTGTTCCTGGATGGGTTTCTGTCCGGGCAGTGGGTGATAAAACGTGTATAACTCAAGTTATACACAACATTTTTGAGTGGAATCAAGTTTGTTAGAAAGCTAAGACATACAAGAACACTCCCATAAAACAGTTTTGTCAGATTCCATGTGTGGAACTCCCAGTTAAGTGGACAAGCCACTGACCCGAGATGAACTTTCAATCCTGAACAGTCAGAATAAAATGTGCATAACTCAAGCTACAAAATGAATTTTTAAGTGGGGTTTATTTTGTTTAAAAATAGACTCAGAGAAGTACATCCGCACAAAAATTTGAAATAAAAGAGTAAAAGATGAAATTATGGTGAATTTTCAAAGTTACTGCTCTACTGTAAAAGTAAAAACTGGTTATGGTAAAAGTTAAGGAATAAGGAGAAATAAGCTCTAGAACACTAATACCCCTACATTAAGCATTGGAAAAACTTTCATAATTCAACCTAAAGGTTTCAAAAAGGATAATAGACGAAATTGGCTTTAAGCCGAATAAAAGAAGTTTACCCAAGAGACAATCTCAACTAAAAGCTTGCACCAAATTTATTAAGCTAAGCTCATAAGATGTTGCTTGAGAATATGCCTATGTTTATGTGCAAGCATGATGCTATGATGATATGGTATGATGATGGTGATATGATATGATGATGATGATTATGATAATGATATGATGCTTAATGATATGTGATATTGGATTTCTCTGTTTGGAAAAATTTTTGGAAGCTTCGGTCTAGCCATTATGCTGCCGAAATTTTGTAAAAATTATGGACTTAGAAATATTTTGCATCATAAGCTTTAATAAGAAGAAATGTAATTCAAGTAAGTGATCCTTCAAAAGGGAAGGTAACCTAACTTAAGCTCCCCTCACCCACGACTCACATGAGGCATGGCATGACCCAGCTAGTGTGAGTATAGGGGATAGGGCTTACATGGTGGCGACGACCACGGTATGAGCTCATTACCACTTATGTTTAGTGGGTGAAAAGATAAAGTAAAGTTAAGAAAAGAAAAGGGACTTCGGTCTAAAACCCTAGAAAGGGAAGAAGTTAAGAGAATTTTATAGCTTGGACATGCATGTTTTATGTAATTATATTTGTGTTCATGTATATGATGATGTAAATGATTAGAGGATACCCTAAAAATTGATTCGGCTTCGGATACTCATGATTTTGAAAATCCAAGAATTGAACCTTATGCATGCTCACTATTTTCACTAATAAAACCGAAGTGGCTGGGACGATGACAATGACACTATGTGTCAGGGTCGAGTCCTACTGAGAAATCTTATTTCTCACCCTAGTTGTTTTTCCGTCTCGTCACCAGATACTCATGGCACATCCCGTGGAATAGAGCATGGACCCTCCCCACCATGAGTAGGCTTACGATGGGGATACTCACGCTATTGTGGCCACGACCACCACAGTAGTTCGTACACATTTTTACCTGGGTCGGATTTTTGAGGAAGAGGAGTCAGAAGTCCTGCCAGCCCCTGCAGACATTTCATCGGCTTACCTTGGACTGCTGCTAGGTCCTTGGAACTTTCCGCCTGAGCCATTTCCCGACATCGAGATGGAGCCGATGTTGCCGGGTTTGCCCGCAGCTGAGTTCGTGCCACCGCCGGAGATCCCTGTGATAGATGTGAGTTCGACGGCCACTCTTGGGGTCGCTTCGCCGCCGCTCCCCGAGTATCACCCTGCCGAGTCCGAGGAGGATCCCTCCGAGGCACGTTCTTCTGTGGCCAGCTATACCCCAGGTCGTCGCGTGCATCGCATTGAGGTGATCAGTAGGCACCATCGCATTATCCGTACTCCTCACGTACCCCGAGGCCGAGGAGCGAGGGGGACCAGGCACTCGAGGACTTGAGCCCATCCGATCGAGAGGCACGGGAGGGGTAGAGAAATCAGCATGTGTCTGCATGGGCCTATTTTTATTTGTGTTCCTTATCCTATGTATTTCATTTGGTAACGAACCTTGTCAGACTTATGTATCTTGATCTTTTGGGGCCATGGCATGACCATGAGTTCCCTTTTTATGTATTTGTTGGATATTATGAAACTAATTATATTTATGTGGTTGTTATAGTAATGTGAATGCATGGTATTTTGAGTTATTCCTTGTTCCTTCAATTTATACTGAAATCTTTGCGATACGCTCGTTTATTGCTATCTTCTCGCGCAAGGCTTTACTTTCCAAACGCGACGACGTATTTCAAAAAAAAAAAAAATTTACCGTATTTTCCACGTAATTTAATTTCAAGTGAAGTTTGGTTTTCCACGAGCATAAGTAACAACTAATAAAACGCCGTAATACGACTTAAGCGTAGTATGGGTTTATTAGGGTGTTACATTATGGTATCAGAGCAGTTCATCCTGTTAAAGCCTGAGG
Organism: Pterocarpus macrocarpus; assembly: GCA_031439585.1. Lineage (NCBI taxonomy): Eukaryota > Viridiplantae > Streptophyta > Magnoliopsida > Fabales > Fabaceae > Pterocarpus > Pterocarpus macrocarpus. The sequence goes on from CM062521.1 coordinate 31,879,552, forward strand.
TTAGACTGACTATGCTTCCAAGCATAACTCTACGTGCGCTATGTTAAGTCATGTTGTGGATCCTGTCTGTATGATGGGATGTAGGACTTAGAATGCATGACCGTCATGTGAGATTGCCTTTAGTTGCTGCCATGCTTATGCTTCATATTGGGCCTGATCAACTCGATATTTTTGTTGTGGTGTGTTCAGGAACTAATGGCAACTCGCAGACGTACCACCAATGAGCCCAGCGACAGCACGAACATCGCTGATTTCATGAGGACCTTTCAACAAATGGCGAACGCCATGCAAGCTCAAGCTACAGCTGTCGAGCATATGATGGATCAGCTAAATCGAAGATTCGAAGAGTCTGTTGGTGGAAATGGAGCTGACGCCGAGTATCAAAAGTTCTCGGAGTTTCGTAAGGCGAACCCGCCCAGTTTCAAGGGGGCTTTCAACCCTGACGAAGCCGATGAGTGGATCAAAGAGATTGAGAAGATCTACTCTGTGCTGACTTGTTCTGAGACTCAAAAGGTAGCCTTTGCTACTTATATGCTAAAGGCGGATGCTAAATTTTGGTGGAAGGGAGCGAAGAGCTTGATGGAGAGCGACCAAAGAGAAATCACTTGGGACGTCTTCAAGACAGCCTTCTATGAGAAGTATTTCCCGATGTCTGTGAGGAATGCGAAGGAAATGGAATTCCTGAGGCTCTACCAAGGAGGTATGAGCATTGCTGAGTACACGGCGAAGTTTGAGGAGCTATGTAAGTTCTTTACACTATATCAGCGGAACCCCGACGAGAACTGGAAGTGCATGAAATATGAAAGGGGTTTAAGGGCTGACATTCTGGCATCCGTGGCCCCGTTAAAGATTCGGAACTATGCGGCCCTGGTCAACAAGAGTCGCATAGTGGAGGAATGCAACCGCAAGTTGGTGATTCAAAGATAGGAGGCCTATAAGAGAAGGCAGGCATCTCAAGGGCAGCACCCGAAGCAGCCCCTGCCAAAGAAGCCCTACCATGGTGAAGGTTCTAAGGGCAAGCAGCCACGAGATCCTCTGCCAATCCTCCAAGACCTACCAACCAGCCCCCGAAGCCTGCAACAAGTTCCGTCTGCCCTAAGTGTGGGAAGCAACACAGAGGGGTTTGCTATGTCGGGCAAAATGTTTGTTTCAAGTGTGGACAACCCGGGCATTTCGCTAAGAACTGCACCAAGGACACGCCTGCCCCCAAACTGCAACGCCAAGGAAGGGTTTTCACCATGAACGCTAAGGAGACCACAGAGTCTGATGATCTCATTCGAGGTACATGCGAAGTGAACGGTAACATCTTAACTGTATTGTATGACTCTGGCGCTACGCATTCTTTTATTTCCCATGATTGCGTAAGTAGATTGGGGCTGTCTGTTTCTGAAATGCCTTATATGTTGCTTGTTTCTACTCCTACTGGGAAACCAGTTAGAACTTGTTTGTGTTGTTTAAAATGTCGAATTCATATTGATGGTAGGACCTACGAGTCAGATTTAATCTGCTTTCCCTTATCTGGTTTAGATCTAATCTTAGGCATGGATTGGCTCTCAGCCAACCATGTGATGTTAGATTGTGCTGCCAAGACAATCGTATTCCCTTCTTTACCTTCTAAACCTATTAGTTTAAGCCTAAAACCTGTTGTGTTATACTGTTGTAAGACTGAGAATCAAGAATACTTTCTCCTATCGAGTAGTGAGGTTGAACTAGATCAAGCTCTTGATGAGATTCCTGTGGCGAATGAGTACCCTGAAGTCTTCCCTGAGGATATCCCTGAGTTTCCCCCCGAGAGAGAGATAGAATTTTCCATAGAATTGGTTCCAGGAACTGGGCCAATATCTATTGCACCCTACCGAATGTCCCCTTTGGAGTTGGAGGAGCTGAAGACCCAATTGGAGGAGTTGCTGGAAAAGAAGTTTGTGAGACCAAGTGCCTCACCTTGGGGAGCCCCAGTGTTGTTTGTTAAGAAGAAGGATGGAAGCATGAGTCTATGCATGGATTATCGGTAGTTGAACAAGGTCACAGTGAAGAACAAGTACCCCTTGCCAAGGATAGATGACCTGATGGACCAACTTAGAGGAGCAGTGGTGTTTTCAAAGATAGATCTAAGGTCGGGATACCATCAAATTAGAGTGAGGGAGGAAGATATCCCCAAGACGGCCTCTAGGACTAGATATGGGCATTATGAGTTTAGAGTAATGTCGTTTGGATTGACCAATGCCCCGGCTGTGTTTATGGATTATATGAACAGGATCTTTAGGCCATACCTAGATAAGTTTGTGGTGGTCTTTATAGATGACATCCTCATCTATTCAAAGACGAAGGAGGAACACGAAGAGCATCTTAGGATTGTGTTGGAAATCTTGAGGGATAAGAAGCTTTATGCGAAGTTGTCGAAGTGTGAGTTTTGGCTAGAAGAAGTGAAGTTCTTGGGTCACGTCGTGACTAAGGGAGGGATATCCGTAGATCCAAGCAAAGTGGAAGCTATGATGAACTGGGAGAGACCTATGACGGTGACGGAGATTCGGAGTTTTCTTGGCCTAGCTGGATACTACCAGAGGTTTATAAAGGGATTTTCTCAGATATCCCTACCCTTGACCAAACTCACTAGGAAGAATGCTGTTTTTGTGTGGACTGAAGAGTGTGAGAAAAGTTTTCAAGAGTTGAAGGCGAAGTTGACTTCCACACCTGTACTAGTCCTGCCTGACCCTAAGGGAGCCTTTGAGGTGTACTGTGATGCCTCTGGAAGAGGTTTAGGTTGTGTTCTGATGCAAAATCATAGTGTGGTAGCGTACGCCTCTAGGCAACTGAAACCTCATGAAGTTAATTACCCAACCCATGACCTGGAATTAGCGGCTGTGGTGTTGGCCTTGAAGATATGGAGGCACCATCTATATGGAGTTAGGTTTGAGGTATTCTCGGATCACAAGAGTCTGAAGTACTTGTTCGATCAGAAGGAGCTTAACATGAGGCAGAGGAGGTGGATGGAATTCTTGAAGGATTATGATTTTGGGTTAAACTACCATCCTGGTAAGGCTAATGTGGTGGCAGATGCACTGAGCCGCAAGTCATTGCATGTGTCGTGGATGATGGTCAAGGAAGCCGAGTTGATTGAGAGCTTTAGAGACTTGAACCTCGGAGTTACCCTGACCCCTCATAGCATAAGGTTGAATCTGATCAAGGTGACGAGCGAGTTCAAAGGACAAATTTGCGGGCTCAGGAAGAGGACGGAGAGTTCTTGAGGATAGTAGCCCAGGCGAAGGAAGGAAAGCTGAAAGAATTTACTCAAGGCGTTGATGGCGTGTGGAGGTATCAAGGGAGGATATGTGTACCTGCTAAGGATGACTTGAGGAGTATGATTGTAGAAGAAGCTCACAAAGGTCATTTCACCATGCATCCTGGCATGACAAAGATGTACCAAGACCTCAAGAAGATGTTTTAGTGGCCAGGCATGAAATGAGACGTAGCCGATGTGGTGGGAAAGTGCTTAGTTTGTCAAAGGGTGAAAATTGAGCACCAAAAACCCTCAAGCATGCTGTAGCCATTGGAGATCCCTGAATGGAAATGGGATGGAATCTCTATGGATTTTGTGATGGGTTTACCTCGAACACAAGCGGGATTTGATGCCATATGGGTTGTTGTGGATAGGTTGACAAAGTCTGCCCACTTCTTATCCATTAGAGCGAATTATCCTCTGGATAAGCTAGCCCAGCTATACATCCAAGAAATTGTAAGGCTGCACGGAGTACCTACAACCATTGTGTCTGATAGAGACCCAAGATTTACCTCTAGGTTCTGGGGAGCCTTGCAAAAGGCATTTGGGACGAAACTTTGTTTAAGTACAGCCTACCACCCCCAGACTGATGGACAATCAGAAAGAACCATACAAACCCTAGAGGATACGTTGAGAGCATGTGTAATGGACCGACCCGGAAGTTGGGACAAACACCTACCCCTCATCGAGTTCGCCTACAACAATAGTTTCCATGCTAGCATTGGGATGGCGCCTTATGAAGCCCTGTATGGCAGAAAGTGCCAATCTTCGCTCTGTTGGTATGAACCGGGTGAGCAAAGCCTCTTAGGGCCTGATCTGGTTAGACAAACCACCGAACAAATTAAGAGGATAAGGGAAAGGATTCTCTCAGCACAAAGTCGTCAGAAGAGCTATGCGGATAAGAGGAGAAAGCCAATCGAGTTCCAAGAGGGAGAACACGTATTCTTGAAAATCACTCCTACAACAGGCATTGGTAGAGCCCTTAGAGTTAAAAAGTTGAGCCCTCGTTTTCTTGGCCCTTTTGAAATCTTGAAACGAGTAGGAATAGTTGCCTACCAAATAGCATTACCACCCCATTTGTCAAACCTTCACAATGTTTTCCATGTCTCCCAACTGAGAAAGTACAACTCCAACCCCAATCATCTTCTTGAGCCAGAAAGTGTACAGTTAAGGGAATACCTAACCTTCGACCTACCGCCTATGAGAATCATAGATAGGAAGGTCAAGTAGCTGAGGAACAAGTTTGTGCCCTTAGTGAAAGTGGCATGGGGAAGAGGAAGCTTGGAGGAACACACATGGGAGCTCGAGGCAGAGATGCAAAGAGATTTTCCCCACCTGTTTTCAGGTAACGAATTTTGAGGGCAAAATTCTTTTCAAGGAGGGGAGAAATGTAACATCCCCATTTTCACCTAAGTTAATTAGCTCGGTGTTCCCAGCTAATTAGAGGGGTTAGCGATTAATTGAGAATTAATCAATTAATCTCGAGAGCAAGAGCTTAGTAAATTAAAGGCAAGTCGACAATTGAGACTTAATGCATTAAAAGTTACAATTAAAAGCCTAATTGCCCAATCCTCATTAATCCATGATTTAGAACATAAAATCAAGGTGGTCTAATCTAATTAACTAAGAGTATATAAGTATCACATCTTAATCACATTAACCCTCACATCTTCTTACATAATTAATGAGGAAAATCCTTCTCAATTAAAATGAACTAATGTGTAATTTAAACTAATTGAACTAATTAACTTTTAGATAATTGTAACAATTATAAAGATGTAGAAACTTCCCTTTAATTATTATTTGAGAGTTTGGTCAAAGCAAGAGCCATATCCAACCATTCAATTGCCTTCTCATCATACACCACTAGAACAAGAGTTCATATTAGTAGATTCCTTGAGTCAAAACAAAAGATCTACTCTCCTCCATCAAGATTGTGACACTTGGAGTGATCACAATCATCCAATACCAATCCTAAGATGGCTCATGCTATTAACCACTTGATAAATACTACAAAGTCTTTACCCAAGTGCCAAGACTCAAAGGAAACACAACCCTCTCTTTTGCCCCAAGGTTTTTCCCACTCCCTAGCTTGTGTAAGAAGCAAAAATCACATCACCTCCCCCCTCATTTGTGCGCCACCTTCAGCCTCCTCTCTCTCCTTATTTCATTTTTTCACTCCTCTCACAAAGACACACACAAAAAGCTCTCACCTCTCTCTAAACCTTTCTTTGTTCTTCCTACTCTCCTTCTTGTTCTTATTGTTTTCCTACCCTAAGTCCTCACTTTTCTACCACCATCACCCTCATCTCCCATCACCACACTCACAATCCCTTCAAGGACTACCATTTTTGGTCCTTGGAGAAACAAAGCCACTCATACACAAGCCCCAATATCAAGCTCAAGGAGAAGGAGGCCATCTCCAACCACTTCATTTTTCAAGCTTCCAAGAGAAACCTCATTTGGTAGTGACTCTAACCCTTTTCTCTTCCATGTTTTTCAAGCTCTATAACTCCTAAGCTCTTCATAGCTAGGTGGTTTTAGGACTTGCTTCAAGGTCTCATGACCATTTCTTGCTCTATGAGTTTTCTTGACTTGTTGGAAAATGTTATCTTGAAGTGAGAATATGTGGCTTGATGGTTTTATGTATCTTGCTTTATTTTGGTTCAAAATACTGATTTGGTGACTCAAACTTTGAATATGATGAAGAGATAAAACATAAAAATGGTGATTTGAAGTGGTATAACAACATCTCTATAAGTTTGATATGTAAAACTCAAAAATGAGTTAAGCTGAAATTCTGGCAGTCTGTAATGCGTACCGTATAACTCATTCTACAAAACTCGAAATGAGGTGAAACTAATTTTCTGTGAAAATAGACTCAAAGAGCTTTTCATACATATAAAATATGTGAGATTTGGCTTTAAAACGAGAGAGATATGAATTTTCAAAGTTTGCTGTTCCTGGATGGGTTTCTGTCCGGGCAGTGGGTGATAAAACGTGCATAACTCAAGTTATACACAACATTTTTGAGTGGGACCAAGTTTGTTAGAAAGCTAAGACATATTCCATGTGTGGAACTCCCAGTTAAGTGGACAAGCCACTGACCCGAGATGAACTTTCAATCCTGAACAGTCAGAATAAAATGTGCATAACTCAAGCTACAAAATGAATTTTTAAGTGGGGTTTATTTTGTTTAAAAATAGACTCAGAGAAGTACATCGCACAAAAATTTGAAATAAAAGAGTAAAAGATGAAATTATGGTGAATTTTCAAAGTTACTGCTCTACTGTAAAAGTAAAAACTGGTTATGGTAAAAGTTAAGGAATAAGGAGAAATAAGCTCTAGAACACTAATACCCCTACATTAAGCATTGGAAAAACTTTCATAATTCAACCTAAAGGTTTCAAAAAGGATAATAGATGAAATTGGCTTTAAGCCGAATAAAAGAAGTTTACCCAAGAGACAATCTCAACTAAAAGCTTGCACCAAATTTATTAAGCTAAGCTCATAAGATGATGCTTGAGAATATGCCTATGTTTATGTGCAAGCATGATGCTATGATGATATGGTATGATGATGGTGATATGATATGATGATGATGATTATGATAATGATATGATGCTTAATGATATGTGATATTGGATTTCTCTAATTGGCAAAATTTTGGGAAGCTTCGGTCTAGCCGTTATGCTGCCGAAATTTTGTGAAAATTATGGACTTAGAAATATTTTGCATCATAAGTTTAATAAGAAGAAATGTAATTCAAGTAAGTGATCCTTCAAAAGGGAAGGTAACCTAACTTAAGCTCCCCTTACCCATGACTCACATGAGACATGGCATGACCCAGCTAGTGTGAGTATAGGGGATAGGGCTTACATGAGGCATGGCATGACCCAGCTAGTGTAAGTACCGAAATGTTATGGTGGCGACGACCACGGTATGAGCTCATTACCACTTATGTTTAGTGGGTGAAAAGATAAAGTCAAGTTAAGAAAAGAAAAGGGACTTCGGTCCAAAACCTTGGAAAGGGAAGAAGTTCAGAAAATTTTATAGCTTGGACATGCATGTTTTATGTAATTATATTTGTGTTCATGTATATGATGATGTAAATGATTAGAGGATACCCTGAAAATTGATTCGGCTTCGGATACTCATGATTTCGAAAATCCAAGAATTGAACCTTATGCATGCTCACTATTTTCACTAATAAAACCGAAGTGGCTGGGACGATGACGATGACACTATGTGTCAGGGTCGAGTCCTACTGAGAAATCTTATTTCTCACCCTAGTTCTTTTTCCGTCTCGTCACCAGATACTCATGGCACATCCCGTGGAATAGAGCATGGACCCTCCCCACCATGAGTGGGCTTACGATGGGGATACTCACGCTATTATGGCCACGACCACCACAGTAGTTCGTACACATTTTTACCTGGGTCGAATTTTTGAGGAAGAGGAGCCAGAAGTCCCGCCAGCCCCTGCAGACATTTTATCGGCTTACCTTGGACTGCCGCTAGGTCCTTGGGACTTTCTGCCTGAGCCGTTGCCCGACATCGAGATGGAGCCGATGTCGCCGGGTTTGCCCGCAGCCGAGTTCGTGCCACCGCCGGAGATCCCTGTGATAGTTCGACGGCCACTCCTGGGGTCGCTTCGCCGCTGCTCCCCGAGTATCACCCTACCGAGTCCGAGGAGGATCCCTCCGAGGCACGTTCTTCTGTGGCCAGCTATGCCCCAGGTCGTCGCGTGCATCGCATTGAGGTGATCAGTAGGCACCCTCGCATTATCCGTACTCCTCACGTACCCCGAGGCTGAGGAGCGAGGGGGACCAGGCACTCGAGGACTTGAGCCCATCCGATCGAGAGGCACGGGAGGGGTAGAGAAATCAGCATGTGTCTGCATGGGCCTATTTTTATTTGTGTTCCTTATCCTATGTATTTCATTTGGTAACGAACCTTGTCAGACTTATGTATCTTGATCTTTTGGGGCCATGGCATGACCATGAGTTCCCTTTTTATGTATTTGTTGGATATTATGAAACTAATTATATTTATGTGGTTGTTATAGTAATGTGAATGCATGGTATTTTGAGTTATTCCTTGTTCCTTCAATTTATACTGAAATCTTTGCGATACGCTCGTTTATTGCTATCTTCTCGCGCAAGGCTTTACTTTCCAAACGCGACGACGTATTTCAAAAAAAAAAAAAAATTACCGTATTTTCCACGTAATTTAATTTCAAGTGAAGTTTGGTTTTCCACGAGCATAAGTAACAACTAATAAAACGCCGTAATACGACTTAAGCGTAGTATGGGTTTATTAGGGTGTTACAATCAAGGGTATGGTCCATACTCGGGGCAGAAGACGAGGAAGACGAACTCGCTGCCTCCGACAGATCCTCCTCAAACATAGAGGTAGAGGGGACCTGCTGCGGTGGTGCGACTGGCGGAACCATGGCCGGTGCTGCTGCTGCGGGTGGAGGTGGAAAGGGATGGGCCATGTGGAGAGGGATGGCAATGTAAGGGACAGCAGTGTCAAACAGCGAATGCATGAATGGTACAGCAAAGTCTTTCTAGAAGAAGAAATAAATGCGAAACTGACATCTACCGGATATATAACAGAGTGTATGAACGGACCAAGATGAATGTGGAGCTCAGGGAACTCAATAAATAGGATGCCGGTTGCCGCATTCTCCATGATCTGAGAATGACGCAAGAGTATATAGTAGGGTGAGAAATAGAGATTTCTCAGTAGCAATTCCTAAATCTATACATTTCTATCATCGCTGTCATTCTCAGGTGTTTTGGATTTTGGTTAATTAAAAGAAAATGTTACACCAACAGGATGTCCTACTCAATTAGTTATAGAAATCATAACCCGAAACACAGCTTTGTTTTACTTAAGGAAATATAGGAAATTAAACAGAAAAATAAACAACCAGATCCGTGTATTGACATAGATAAGTGACAGCCATAAAGTGAACAATAATATATATATATATATATATATATATATATATATATATATATATATAATCATCCAATGGTGCAATTAACTCAATGCATGATAACAGAAATTGTGGATATGCATAAGGAATAATGCACTTGACCTTAACTCATATTTTTCCATACTTGGTCTCTTGGGAGTATATTGGCCATAAGACTCCTGGGTAATAGTCCGCTTTTTAGGATCGAGCTCATTCCTATACAGGGTAGCCGGGTTTACTTTCCCCGACTTCCCCACTGATCTATTCCCCTTAACTTTGTTCAGGGGCTGGCCCAAGTCACATGGAAATCCTTCCTCTATCTTATAAGGGTACCATTGCTTGTCTAATACTTTGACCAATGCATGCATAACTTGTAAATTCATATTAATTGCAATCTCTACCAAAATCTTGGTAGCATAACAGATCATGTCCACTTCCCCATGAATAGTGCCAGACAACCAGGAAATTTTAATCAAACAGCAAATCCAATACAGAACATCATATTCATTCCAAGAATATAACAATATCAATAGGTGCAAGTTTTAAAATCTTAAGTCTTAATCTATCTTACAAGTTTTTAATTTCTATTGATGTTCTTGAGTTCGACTTCCAAGATTAAATGGGGTCCGAATTCCGAGCTTAAACAAGTTCTGACCTTCGGGGTTATGTTCGATCGTCCGAGATTATATAATTTCCGACTTCTAGGGTTATGTTCGATCTCCGACCTTATTCCACCATTGGTCTTCTAAGACTCTTATAAGTGTGTTTCCTAAATTCAAAGTTTCTGACATTAACTATACCCGATCAGTTTCCTATTCACTAAGTTTCATGTTGAACATTAAGTATATCCGATTTAGCTCTCTGTTATCTAAGTTTCCGAGTTCAACCTTAAGTATACCTGATCTAGTTCTCTGCCTACTAAGTTTCCTACTAAGTTTCTGAGGTCAACCTTAAGTATACCTGATCTAGCTCTCTATCTACTAAGTTCCCGAGGTCAACCTTAAGTATACCTGATCTAGCTCTCTGTCTACTAGGTTTCCGGGTTCAACCTTAAGTATACCCGATCTAGCTCTCTGTCTACTAAGTTTCTGAGATCAACCTTAAGTATACTCGATCTAGCTCTCTGTCTACTAGGTTTCTGAGTTTCGATATTAACTCAAGTTATTTGTGTTTTATCCCAGACTGCCCAACTTCTAGCCAAAATTGAACCCTTATAAGACAAAATTCACCAAAAACAGAAATCTAGGTGAAATCATGTAAAATTTATATCGATATAAAGCTAACAGAGCAAGCTTTCAAATGAAATAAGTTACATATCATTTGAGTGAGTATAATATGAGATATAAGCCTTGAAACTTGACCCTACTGGACTACCCTATTCCAACTCGAGTTGAGCTTAAGGTAAATTCATTGATGTACTGGGGATAGTTGGCAACGAATTTGACTTTGAAATTTTTATGGGATGTTCCCTCATATGTTAGCTTTCAAACAATGTTAGATTCACTCAATTTGGAGTTATGTAGGATGAGTTACACCCTTCTCAACTCACACTGCCCAGATGAAGGTCCTGATTCCTAGGTCAAACTTAAAAAATTCATAACTACCTCTACACTGATCCAATAGCCTTATATTATATATGTATGGAAAGCTCTGAATGTCTAGTTTCATTAAAAATAGATTCATGAGATTTAAACAGCTGTAGGTGGAGCCGTACACTCCGCCGTATGGACTACCGAGGAAAAACCCTAATAGCTTCTTGAGTTTTCTCTTTTCTTCAAGTTATTTCATACCAATTCCAATTCTAATCATAACATACATGCATAATCAACTATAATTCATCATCATCACTTCAAAGCTTATCAGTATCACAAGATATCCATGACCCCCATACGGCCCCAAACCAAGGAAAGTAAGAAGAGAAGTAGGATTCCTATCTTGCCTAGTTAAAATTTAGTTGATTTGGTGCCTTAGATGGAAGCTACTCTTGATGAGACTTGAAGGGAAGTTGAAGATGTAGTAGAGAGGAGTGTGAATGGAAGAGAAATGAAGGGGAGTCAGCCCCTTATCTTGACCGAAATTCATAAGGGCAAAGAAGGAATTGAACACAAACTTATAGAGGAAGGAGTTGTGTGATTAGTGGATTTGAGTAGGTTATCCAACTTGGTTTTGTGGCTGCTTCTTAGCTGAAAATGGCGCCAACTATGGGAGTGTTGTGGCTGAATCCTAGCCATTCATTCTAGGGTTCTCACAATGATTCTTCATTTGGTCTGGTTCCGACAGTTTAAAGTACTGAAATCTTACCGATTTCTTTTAAATCGGTAAACCGGTTTTTAGAAAAATTCTTTAAGGTTTCCTATGTTTCTAATCTTATTCCATCAAGCCTAATCACTCCTAAATCACACTTAATTGGTTTTAAGTAAATGCTTAATCGAATTCCGATTAAATTCACTTATTCGATAAAAATCGAACAACTCGGTTATTAACGATAAAATTTTTCGGACATTACATTTCTACCCTCCTAAAAAAAATTGTCCTCAAAAGTTAGTACCTGAGAATAATTCAGGATACTCCTTCCTCATATGGGATTCTAATTCCCACGTACAGTCCGCTGAGTCTTCGTGTCCCCATGCCACCTTCACTAACTGTACGGCTTTGTTCCGAAGGTGCTTGATGCTCCTGTCCACTATCCGTGCTGGGGGCGCATGAAAAGTTAAGTCATCCCTTAACTGGATTGATTTAGGTTCCAAGAAATGAGTAGGGTTAGGCTGGTATTTTCTGAGTTGGGAAACATGGAAAACATCATGAAGATTTGACAGATGTGGAGGTAAGGCGACTCAATACGCCACTGGCTCGATTCGCTTCAAAATTTGAAAAGGACCTATAAAGCAAGGGCTTAGCTTTCTAACTTTAATGGCTCTACCTACTCCAGTTGTGGGTGTGATCTTTAGAAACACATGATCTCCTTCTTGGAACTCCAATGGCTTTCTCCTGACGTCTGCGTAGCTTTTCTGATGGCTCTGAGCTGTAAGTATTTTGCTACGGATCCTTTTGATTTGCTCTGTAGTTTGCATGACTAATTCTGATCCCAACAAACTCTATTATCCTGTTTCATACCAACACAGGGGAGATTGGCACTTTCGTTCATATAAAGCTTCATATGGAGCCATGTCGATGCAAGCATAGTAACTGTTGTTGTACGCAAACTCGGCTAACAGTAAGTATTGATCCCAGCTTCCACGTTGTTCCAGAATGTATGCTCGCAGCATATCTTCTAAAGTCTGAATAGTTCGCTTGGTCTGACCATCTGTTTGCGGATGGTACACAGTACTTAAACATAGCTTAGTACCGAATGCCTTCTGGAGTGCTCCCCAAAACCGTGAGGTGAACCTTAGATCTCGATCTGAAATGATTGTCGAAGGAATACCATGTAGCCGTACCACTTCTTGAATGTATGATCAATTGGATTTTTATATACTTATTTTCCCTCATTCCTAGCTCCTTAATTCTCTCTTGTGCCTAATTGTTTTGAATTGGACTATTTTGCATTGTTTGGATTTTGTTTGGGTTTAAGTTAAATTTTCCAGCATTAGGCGAATTCTGACACTGTTTTGGTTTTTGGGTTATATCTTGAGTTGTAGAGCTCATTTTATTGTGATTCTTGATTTGTAGAAAAGCTGATAGATAGGCCTACAAGTTATATGCAGAGCTCAGAAGCCAATTATGGTGTTAAGAAGCTGAAATTGGGCCTAGAAGTGAACTGAAGTGGTGCAACCGCGGATTCTGAGCAGGGTGTGGTATTTGGGCCATATCTCGGTCCACAGATGTCCGATTGACCCCGTTCTAGTGGCATTTTGAAGCTGACATCCAAGGCTACAATTCTCCTTCAGAGTGGAAATCCAAACGGAATCGTTTTGATAGACGAAACGGTAGAAGAACGTTACTCACGGAATTAGCAAATAAGTTTAGGCTTATTTCATGTTTTTAATGTAACTTTCTTTCTATAATTCGGATTTTAGCAAATAAGATGTCCAGATTCAAAAGAGAGAGAGAGGATTAATGTAGTGATGACAATTTAATAAGTTTAGGTGGTTTTGATTTGGATTTTTGGCCAGTTTCAAAAGAAGGCCGAACTTGTAATTGGAGACAGATTTTTGGAATAAGGGATTTTTCGGTTTTGGGCTCTTCTTCTCCTCTCTTCACTCACCCCCCCCACCTTAACAACCCATCTTCCTCCATTCATGGAGGAGTAAGCTTCCATCTAATCCAAGGATTCAAAGGAGCATTGGCTGTCTTGAGGATTTGCGCAACCAAACTTCATCAAATCAAATCAGTTTTCTACTCCCTTTTTCTTTTCTCTCATTGTGATTACTCCAATTTCGGATTTGAAGGTTTTTGATTCGGAATTGTGGTGGTTTATGATTGATTGCTTGCTTACTTGCCTGCATATTGCTCGATTGATTAATGTGTAATGCAATTGCGTGAGTGGAATCATTTTCAGGTTTGAATTTGATGATTGATTACATTGGTGCTTGAAAATTAACATGAATTGGTTAGGTTCTAGAGGTTTCTGAATTTAATCATTTATCTGTTAATTGAATGCATGAAGGTTTTCGTGTGCAATGTTGTATCCGAATAGAGGTTTCTTTCGGGTTTGATGTCAGTCACTGATTTGATTTAAATGATTATTTTTAGAATCCGATGATAGATTAGCCACTGTCTTTCTTGGTTCTTGGATTGGATGTTCCAAATTCTGTTCATTTCTTTTATATTCATTTCAGTAATTTAAATTCCTAAACCCCCCCCATTTCCTGATCGTATAACATTGTCATCGCTGGGAGACGACCCGGGTTGCACCCTTGCTACGAGTTTAGTGTAATTCGGTTTTTATTGTAATTTGATCGAGCTCGGCACTCAAGTCAATGTACAATTGAGCTAGCTTCCCTAGAGGGTAATTCGCTCGAATGGGCAAAAAGTGAGCGGACTTAGTTAGTTTATCGACTATGATCCATATAGTGTCATATCCTAAGGGTGTCCTTGGTAAGCCCATCATGAAATCCATAGAAATGCTTTCCCACTTCCATTCTGGAATCTCTAATGGTTGTAGTGTCCCTGCTGGTTTCTAATGCTCTATTTTTACCTTCTGCCAGGTTTGACATTTATTCACGAAATTTGCCACATCTGTCTAAGGCCTGGCCCATCAAAACATTCTCTTGAGATCTTGATACATTTTGTTAATGCTAGGATGTATAGTAAACTCGCATTTATGGGCTTCCTCCAAGATCTTCTTTCTGAGGTTATCCTCCTCAGGTACGCATGTTCTCCCCTGATATTGCCATATTCCTTCTGCATCCTGAGTAAATCCTGTTAGCTTGCTAGATTGCACTAGTTGCACTGTATGTTGGAATTCATCATTTCTTTGTTGTGCTTGCTGGATTTGGTCTTTGAAATCACTGGTTATCTTAAGTTGGTTTAACTGAATAGCATTGGGGTTCATAGAGATTCCCAAGTTGAGGTCCCCAGAATTCTCTATGAGCTCCGTCTCCTTGATTATCATCCATGCCATAGTTAAAGATTTCTTACTCAGGGCATCTGCCACCACGTTTGCTTTGCCAGGGTGGTACTTTAGCTCAAATTCATAATCTTTAAGAAACTCCATCCACCTTCACTACCTCATGTTCAATTCTTTTTGATCAAAGAGGTATTTCAAGCTTTTATGATCAGAAAATACTTCAAACTTCACCCCGTAGAGATGGTGCCTCCATATATTCAGAGCAAATACCACCGCCGCTAACTCTAGGTCATGCATTGGATAATTTCGTTCGTGAGTTTTCAATTGCCTGGAAGCATACGCGAAGACGTTTCTGTTCTGCATTAACACGCACCCTAATCCTTTCTTAGAAGCATCATAGTAGACTTCAAACGGTCCATGAGGATTTGGTAGAGTAAGTACTGGGGTTGTCGTCAACCTTTCTTTTAATTCTTGGAAACTCTGCTCGCACTCCGGTGTCCATTTGAATGGGGCGTTCTTCCTGGTTAACTTTGTTAGGGATAGGGCTATTTGAGAGAAGTTCTTAACAAATCTCCTGTAATATCCTGCCAACCCTAAGAAGCTCCTGACTTCTGTAACTATCATTAGTCGTTCCCACTTTACTACTGCTTCCACCTTACTAGGATCCACTGATATTCCCCCATGGGATACCATATGGCCAAGAAATTTTACTTGCTCCATCCAAAATTCACATTTGGATAGCTTGGCGTAAATTTTCTTTTCTCTTAGAATTTGCAGAACTAGTTGCAAGTGTTCTGCGTGCTCCTGCTCCGTTCTTGAGTAAACAAGAATGTCATCAATAAAGACCACCACAAATTTGTCAAGATATGGTCGGAATATCCTATTCATGTAATCCATGAATATTGCCGGTGCATTCGTCAATCCAAAGGACATCAAAGTGTATTCATAATGTCCATAACGAGTTCGAAACGCTGTCTTCGGAATATCTTCTTCTCGAACTCGAATTTGGTGATATCCAGACCGTAGATCAATCTTGTAAAATACAGTAGCCCCTTGTAGTTGATCCATGAGATCATCAATCCTTGGCAATGGATACTTATTTTTTATCGTCGCCTTATTCAGCACATAGTCGCATGCCTCTGTCTTTCTTCTTAATTAACAGAACTTGGGCTCCCCATGGTGATGCACTTGGCCTAATAAATTTCTTTTCCAAGAGTTCTTCAATCTGCTCCTTAAGTTCGGTTAATTCTAAGGGTGACATTCGATATGGCGCTATAGATATTGGTCCTACTCCTGGTACCAATTCAATGGTAAACTCAATTTCCCTTTCGGGAGGAAAATCAGGAATATCTTCAGGGAACACATCGGGATATTCCTTAATAACTGGAATATTATCTAACTTCTGATTAACCTCCACTACACTGGTTGATAAGAGAATATACCCTTGACTTTTATCCCTACAGTGGTGTACGGCTAAGGAGCTTAAATAAAGGCTTACATGGATTACTGATTCAGAAGATGAAACAGAGGGAAGCACAATGGATTTATCAGAGCAATTTAATAGGGCCTGGTTGGCAGAGAGCCAATCCATACCCAAAATAATGTCAAGTCCGGACAAGGGAAGACAAATTAAATTGGCTGAAAAAGTTCGACCTCCTATCTGATAGGGGACATTCATACAAATATGATTAGTCTTAACGAGCTCATTTGTAGAAGTAGAAACTAACAAGTCATAGGGTAATTCAGAAATAGGTAACTATAAGGCTGACATGCAATCATGAGAGATGAAAGAGTGAGATGCACTTGAATTGTATAAAACAGTCAAGGTCTTACCATTCACTTCACAGGTATCTTGAATCAAATCTTCCGATTTGCTGACCTCTTGTGCATCCATAGTGAAAACTCTTCCCTGGCATTGTGGCTGGGAGTCGTCTGAGGGTTTCTGGCAGGACATTCATAGATTTTGTGGCCTGGCTTACCACATCCAAAATAGACATATTGACTTACCAAGCAAGGGCTGTTGCCATGATTCTTACCGCACAAGCTGCATGTCTGGTTCCCAAAAGGCCTCTGAGGTTGGTTTCCTTTGTTGCCTGTAGGCTGAAACTTTCTCTGCTGCTGAAAGTTGGGCTTGAACCTTGGGCCTTGCCGGGCTAACCCTTTCTTAAAGTTACTACCGGTTGACCTAGCAGCAACTAACTTCTTGTTACAATCCTCCACTAAGCGGCACTTGTTCACTAACGTAGGGAAATCTCTGATCTCCATTGGTCCTATGGTGGTAAGGATGTCTTCTCTCAGCCCACCTTTGAACTTCATGCATTTCCAGGCTTTGTCGGGGTTTCGTTGATAAATGGTGGAAAATTTGCACAACTCCTCAAATTTAGCAATGTATTCCGATACACTACTATCCCCTTGACGGAGGTGCATGAACTCCAATTCCTTAGCATTGCGAACAGAGGCAGGGAAGTACCTCTAATAGAACGCATCTCTAAATATGTCCCAAGTAATATCTGTTTGGGATCCTTCTAATAACCGGCGTGCACCATTCCACCAGAACTCTGCATTTGCTTCCAGCATATAGGTGGCAAAGGTCACCTTCTGACGATCTGTGCAATCTAATTCGGAGAAAACCTTCTCCATAGCTTTAACCCACTCATCTGCCTTATCTGGGTTAAAGGCTCCCTTGAAGTTGGGTGGGTTGGCCTTCCTGAACTCAGCGAATTTGAGATATTCCAGATCCACTCCAGGGCCATTATGATTCCCCCCAAGACCTACCTCTGGCTGCCTTCCTAGTTGGCCCATCATTTGTGTTGCTGCAACTGCCTGCTCGAACATAGCGTGCACCATTTCTCGCATTGTGTCCAGGAACTCAGTAGATTCCTCCTGGGCTGGATTCATTCGTGGCCTGCCTCGCCTTCCGGAAGCCATCAAGTTCTGAACACACAAAACAAGAGTAATTGAGTTGATCAGGCTCAATACTAAGTTCGGTGTGCTAGGAAATAAGCATACGGTTAGGCAATCCTCTCACATGCATCTTATCCATATGGACAAGACTCAATGCATAATAATGTCTAAGGAACACAGAGCATATGCGAACCATAGTTAGTGCAATCCTCAGGCCTATATTAGGACGAATTGCTCTGATACCAAAAATATAACACCTTACCAGACAAAATACTATGCTTAAGTTATAATATATTACTTGATAAGTTATTACGTGTGGCTAGCTGATTAAATTCCAATTTCCATTTTATTATTAATTTCTCGTATAGAGTTAACTATTAATTTCAATAAATTTCTGTTTGATAGTGAAATAAATACTAGATACTCGTGAACCAGAAGTAAAGTAACATAAATAAAAATGCGAAACATACAGAACTACTGAAAACTGCATCATATATATATACATATACGTTTGTTTTCAAATTTGATAATGATACAAAAACGAAACAGGGTAACAAAGAGATAAGGCCGCTAACACAAAATAATTTGGCCTATCTATATGAATAGCACCCTAATTAGTCCCCACGGGACATTTCATGTACAATCCCTGGCTCCTACCCGCATGCCCCTGACCCAGACTGCCAAAAGAGGGTCATCCTATACATCTATTGCTGCTACGTCGTGTACTCTAACTAGATGGATTCTGAGGAAAGGAATCCGTTCGCCATGCCAGCATCATCGGGGTATAGTCCATACTCGGGGTAGAAGATGAAGAAGACGAACTTGCTGCCTCCGACGGATCCTCGTCAGACATAGAGGCAGAGGGGACCTGCTGCGGTGGTGCGACTGGCAGAACCATGGCTGGTGCTGCTGCTGTCGGTGGAGGTAGAGAGGGATGGCAATGTAAAGGATGGCAGGGTCAAACAGCGGATGCATGAATGGTACAACAAAGTCTCTCTGGAAGAAGAAATAAAGGCGAAACTGACATCTACCGGATATATACACGGAGTCTATGAACGGATCAAGATGAATATGGAGCTTAGGAAACTCAATAAATAGGACGCCAGTTGCCGCATTCTCCATGATCTGAGAATGACGCAAGAGTATATAATAGGGTGAGAGAGAGAGATTTCTCAGTACAAATTCCTAAATCTATACATTTCTATCATTGCTGTCATTCTCAGGTGTTTTGGATTTTGGTTAATTAAAAGAAAATGTTACACCAACAGGATGTCCAACTCAATTAGTTATAGAAATCATAGCCCGAAACACAGCTTTGTTTTACTTAAGGAAATATAGGAAATTAAACAGAAAAATAAACAACCAGATCCGTGTATTGACATATATAAGTGACAGCCATAAAGTGAACAATAATATATATATATATATATATATATATATATATATATATATATATATATATATATAATCATCCAATGGTGCAATTAACTCAATGCATGATAACAGAAATTATGGATATGCATAAGAAATAATGCACTTGACCTTAACTCATTTTTTTCCATACTTGGTCCCCTAGGAGTATATTGGCCATAAGACTCCTGGGTAATAGTCCGCTTTTTAGGATTGAGCTCGTTCTTATACAGGGTCGCCGGGTTTACTTTCCCCAACTTTCCCACTGATCTACTCCCCTTAATTTTGTTCAGGGTCTGGCCCAAATCACATGGAAATCCTTCCTCATTCTTATAAGGGTAGCATTGCTTGTCTAATAATTTGACCAATGCATGCATAACTTG
This sequence comes from Pterocarpus macrocarpus, assembly GCA_031439585.1. Lineage (NCBI taxonomy): Eukaryota > Viridiplantae > Streptophyta > Magnoliopsida > Fabales > Fabaceae > Pterocarpus > Pterocarpus macrocarpus. The sequence goes on from CM062521.1 coordinate 31,899,021, forward strand.
TAAATTCATATTAATTGTAATCTCTGCCGAAATCTCAGCAGCATAACGGATCATGTCCGCTTCCCCATGAATAGTGCCAGACAACCAGGAAATTTTAATCAAACAGCAAACCCAATACAGAATATCATATTCATTCCAAGAATATAACAATATCAATAGGTGCAAGTTTTAAAATCTTTAGTCTTAATCTATCTTGCAAGTTTTTAATTTCTATTGATGTTCCCGAGTTTGACTTCCAAGATTAAATGGGGTCCGAGTTCCGAGCTTATACAAGTTCCGATCTCCGGGGTTATGTTCGATCTTCCGAGATTATATAATTGCCGACTTCCGGGGTTATGTTCGATCTCCGACCTTATTCCAGTATTGGTCTTCTAAGACTCTTATAAGTGTGTTTCCTAAATTCCAAGTTTCTGACATTAACTGTACTCGATCTAGTTTCCTATGCACTAAGTTTTGAGTTCAACATTAAGTATATCCAATTTAGCTCTCTGTTTACTAAGGTTCTGAGTTCAACCTTATGTATACCCGATCTAGCTCTCTGTTTACTAGGTTTCTGGGTTCAACCTTAAGCATACCCAATCTAGCTCTCTGTCTACTAAATTCCCAAGGCCAACCTTAAGTATACCCGATCTAGCTCTCTGTCTACTAGGCTTCCGAGTTCTGATATGAACTCAAGTTATTTGTGTTTTATCTTAGACTGCCCTACTTCTAGCCAAAATTGCACCCTTATAAGAGAAAATTCACTAAAAATAGAAATCTAGGTGAAATCATGCAAAATTTATATCAATATAAAGCTAACAGAGCAAGCTTTCAAATGAAATAAGTTGCATATAATTTGAGTGAGTATAATCCGAGATATAAGCCCTAAAACTTGACCCTACTGGATTACTCTGTTCCAGCCCGGGTTGAACTTAAGGTAAATTCATTGATGTATTAGGGATAGTTGGCAATGAATTTGACTTTGAAATTTTCATGGGATGTTCCCTATGTTAGCTTTCAAACAACATTGGATTCACTCAATTTGGAGTTATGTAAGGTGAGTTACACCCTTCTCAACTCACACTGCCTGGATGAAGGTCCTGATTTTTAGGTCAAACTTCAAAAATTCATAACTACCTCTACACTGATTCAATGGCCGTATATTATATATGTATGGAAAGCCCTAAATGTCTAGTGTCATATAAAAATAGATTCATGAGATTTAAATGGCTATACGCGGAGCTGCACACTCTGTCGTACAGACTTCTGAGGAAAAATGCTAACAGCCTTTTGAGTTTTCTCTTTTCTTCAAGTTCCTTCATACCAATTCCAATTCTATCATAACATACATGCATAATCAACTATAATTCATCATCATCACTTCAAATCTCATCAGTATCACAAGATATCTGAGACCCCCATATAGCCCCAAACCAAGGAAAGTAAGAAGAGAAGTAGGATTCTTACCTTGCCTAGTTGAAATTTAGTTTATTTGGTGCCTTAGATGGAAGCTACTCTCGATGAGACTTGAAGGGAAGTTGAAGATGGAGTAGAGAGGAGTATGAATAGAAGAGAAATGAAAGGGAGTCAACCCCTTATCTTGACCGAAATTCACAAGGGCAAAGAAGGAATTGAACACAAACTTGTAGAGCAAGGAGTTGTGTGACTGGTGGATTTGAGTAGGTTATCCAACTTGGTTTTGTGGCTGCTTCTTAGCAAAAAATGGCGCCACCTATGGGAGTGTTGTCGCTGAATCCTAGCCATTCATTCTAGGGTTCTCACAATGATTCTTCTATTGGTCCGGTTTCGACAGTTTAAAGTACGGAAATTTTACTGATTTCTCTTAAATCGGTAAATAGGTTTTTAGAAAAATTCTCTGAGGTTTCTTATGTTCCTAATCTTATTCCATCAAGCCTAATCGCTCCTAAATCACACTTAATTAGTTTTAAGTAAATGCTTAATTGAATTCCGATTAAACCCACTTATTCGATAAAAACCGAACAACTCGGTTATTAACGATAAAATTTTTCGGACGTTACATAGTGCCATTTTGATAAGGAGGTAGATCTTCATCTTTTTCATTTTGCTTGCTCAAGAAAGTTTGGAGCTTGGATCTTTTATGACCAAGATCTCTAAGTGAAAACTTGAGAAAATCCCTCATGCTCTTCAAGAGCAAAAGTTTCTATTTTTAGCAAAATATGTTCTTGTTGTTCTTCAAGTGTTCTTGATGTTTCTACTTTTGGAAAAATATGATCTTATTACTGAGTGTTCTTGATGGTATCTTGTTTAAAGTTGTTCCTTTTCTTATGATGAGTTGATGGTTAGAAAAGCTTCATTTTTTTATGTTTTTCATGATTAGATAAGACTATAAACATTCTAAAAGCTTAAACTTTAAAAAGCTTGCTTCTTGATTCCTTAAAAGTGGCACAACTTTTAAGCTTCCATAAAATTTTATTTTGTTTTATTTTGAAAGCAAGAATACATGTAAAAGTCTAAGCCTTTTGGAATAATAAGCCTTTTTGAGTTAGAAAAATGATATCTTGTCACTTTATATCTTAGAAATCAAACCTTAAAGAAAAGACCTTTCACAAAATTTCAAACTTTAATCAAGAATGAGACCTTTAAGTCATAAAAATATTGTTTTGTAACATTCAATTTATAAAGTTTAGATCTTGAATCAAAACAATGCTAAAAGGTGTTAACTTTTATAAAGATCAAGACTTTTTAACCTTAAAGTTAATGTTTCATATCACTAGTTGATAAAGTAGGAACCTTTTTAATGTAGAGACAACTTTGAGTCATAAAGTTGAGACCTTGATGATGTTAGAATAATTAAATGAGTCAACTTTCATAAAGAACAAGGCTTTTTAGTTAAACAGCTAGTAACTTGTATCATTATTACATAAAGATCTAATTTTTAAGACAAGAGCTTAATTTTAGAGGCACTTACTTTCATAAACAATAAAACTTTATGACTACTTTATAAAAAATGATAACTTTAATAATGTTTGAGGTAAAACCTTGATATGTTAATAATGAAAACTTGAAACTTTGTAAGTTGAATAAATTAAAAATCACCCTTGGTGATTAGTGAACATGGTGTTGTTGGGTTCATGAATATGGTTATGCATTGTCATGACCCAAGGATTAGAAGGATCTTGAGCTCCTTGGGAACAGAAGTATGATTAGGGCCTCTGAGCATACCATGAACCCAGGAATCACTAAGTACATGGTCTCAAGGAAAGGAAACAACCACCTAACTTAACTAATTTGAACAAGTATTCCATAAGACATGTACTTCAGGAAAGAATAAGATCACATGAGAACTAAGTAACTAAAAGACCACATACACATATCTTAACTATATGATTCTCTCAAGGGTAACCACGAGAAATCATATGATGATTTATAAGATTCTTCACAAAGAATAATGCAATTATGAACCCCTCTGGGGTATGAATGTATGATGCCATTCAGCATGACGAATGACAAGTTTGATGGAGCTTTGTCTCATGATTGAATGATATGATTATGATGGACTATTGGTTGAAAGTTATGATTGGCATTTTGGGGAAGCTTCGATCTAGCCGTTATGCTGCTGGATTTCTGTCAAAATTATGGACTTAGTCATATCATTGCATGTGTCTAGTCAAAGAAGTATTATGCATGTAAAGTATAATGATAAGAAACGAAAGAATGGGACATGACCCTTCGATCACTTCCAAGAAGTGAGAGACGGCGATCCACAAGGAACCTCTATGAGGGAGGTAAGGGTGATATGGAGGACCCTCCAACTCAGGGGTAACCAATATCGGCTTAGTCTGATTTGGTTTAGTACTACGTGACGATAGTCACGGAATGAGCTCATGTCCAAAAGCAGTCTATTTCAGAGGAAAAGTAAAGAATGTTAAGCACATGCTAAAAACAAAAGTAAAGCCAAAGTATAACCATGGTTAAGTCTATGATGATGCATGTCTTTGCATCTATTTATATTGTCCATTTGTGTTATGAATGTTTATTCTATGTTTCAGTATGTATGTTAGTTATAATGATGTAGTTATGATGTTAAGTTTAAAATTAACCTGTTTCGGGGTTTAAGTTTTCAAAACCATTAATATTGAACTTATATCTATCTATTGTTTTTATAATTAAACCCGAAGTGGCTGGGACGATGACGATGACACAATATTTGTTTGGTCGCGATCCTACTGAGAAATCTTGTATTTCTCACTCCTACCTTTCGTGTCGTCTTTAGATGGAGCTGATCGCATCCATGGTAGCACTTCTGATAGTACCTAACTGGATAAGACGAGGAGCTACCATGTTTCTTCACTTAGCTAAGGAGGATCGAGATAGTAGTATAGTATTTTCATTTTCTTAAGAGCCCCAGTTGAGCATTTTATGTGTAATTAAGAGCATGTAGGAAGTCATGCTACTTAATTTGACCTATTACATATGTGATATTTATTAAGTGTAATGATGACTTTTGAGTATCTATGATTACATTCTTGGCTTATGGTATTGTGTTATGTTGTTTCAATTTTATCATATGTCTTATTAGTAACTCAGTGATATGAAGAACAACGTTCATATGTATACGAGTAAGTAAGCGCTTAAAGGCTCAGTTTTCAAGCATAAAGGTTTTACAAAAAAAAATTACATGCTATTTTCGTATATTATGCTAATTTCAATGATAAGAACTTCCGCTAGTTAAGAATAACAACTAGTGATGCTATAAAATGACTTAAGCATAGTATGGTATTATTAGGGTGTTACATTTTGGTATCAGAGCAGTTCGTCCTTGACGAGCCTGGGGATGGACTAACTATGCTTTTAAGCATACGTGTTAGTTAAGTCATGCTTTGAGTCTCATCTGTATAATGAGTTGTAGGAATTAGATGTGCATGAATGTCTGTTCTGAATGTGGTTAGTTGCCTGTTCACTCAACATAAATGTAGAGCCTGATCAACTCAATGTCTTCTGTCTTGTGTACCAGGAACTAATGGCTTCAGGAAGCATGGTAGGCCCCGCAACGAGCCGGAAGGTCCCGAGGAAGTCATGGGGGTGCTCCGTGAAATAGCTGCTACCATGAGGGAGCAAGGTGCTGCTGCCCATCGCATGATGGAGCAAATGGAGCCTTGGGATGAGGAGAATCTCGAAGGGCATAATGGAGGAGCTGAGGTAGATCTTGAGTACCTCAAGTTTGCTGAGTTTAGGAAGGCAAATCCGCCAAGCTTTAGAGGGATGTACAACCCTGATCAAGCTGATGAGTGCATCAAGGCCATTGAGAAGATTTTCATGATGTTGGCCTGCACCGAGGAGCAGAAGGTAGCCTTTGCTACCTATATGTTAGAAAGGCGATCTTGGGGATTACGGTGGGTAGGCACAAAGAGGCTATTGGAAGGAGCCCAAATACACATCACCTGGGAGATTTTCAAGACGCACTTTTATGAGAAGTATTTTCCCATATCCGTGAGGAATGCGAAGGAGCTGGAGTTCATGAGTCTGTGACAAGGGACCATGAATATTGCTGAATATACTGCTAAGTTCGAGAAGTTGTGCAAGTTCTCGACAATTTATCAAGGGAACCCGGATGGGCGCTGGAAATGTGTGAAGTTTGCAAGGGGATTGCATGAGGAGATATTGGCATCTGTAGGACTAATGGAGATCCGTGACTATGCTGCACTCGTCAACAAGTGCCGTTTGGTGGAGGATTGTAACCGCAAGCTGTCTGTGGCAAGATCCGAAGCCTACAAGAAGAAGTTGGCACCGCAAGGGCAGAAGTTCAAGCCCCAACCCCCAAAGAAACCATTTCAAGGTGGAGGTTTCAAAGGAAAGCAACCCCAGAAGCCTACTGGGAATCCACCCAAGCCGGCGAATGGTCAAGCTTTCCCTAAGTGTGGCAAACGTCATGGAGGACGCCCTTGTTTAGCTGGCCAGAATGCGTGTTTCTGATGCGGAAAGCCTGGACATATGGCTAGAGATTGTGCTGTCAAGCTGTTGTCCCTTGCCAACAAGCCCCAACACCAAGGAAGGGTCTTTGCCCTTAATGCTAAGTAAGCCACTCAGTCCGACGATTTGATCCAAGGTAAGTGCGAGGTTAATGGTAGGACCTTAACTGTGCTATATGATTCTGGAGCTACACACACCTTTATTTCTACTCCTACTGGGAAACCAGTTAAGACTTGTCATTGTTGCTTAAGTTGTCAATTCCAAATTGATGGTAGGTCTTTCGTAGCGAATTTGATTTGCTTGCCTTTGTCTGGTTTGGATTTGATTCTAGGCATGGATTGGCTTTCGGCTAACCATGCTATGATAAATTGCTCTAAAAAATCTGTTGTTCTTCCCCCTATACCTGTTAAGCCCATGGAGCTTGTTAGTTCGTTTTTGAACTCTATTAAGGTAGGAAGTAGTGAGTTTGGTGATTAGGGATATGTTCTCTTTATGGCAAGTGAAGTGGAACTCGAGTAGGTATTGGATGAGATCCTCGTAGTTAGGGAATACCCAGATATGTTTCCTGACGGCATACCCAAATTTCCCCCGGAAAGGAAAATCTAGTTTTCTATAGAGTTGGCACCGGAAATGAGGCCAGTCTCTATAGCACCCTCTAGGATGTCCCCACTGGAGTTGTCGAAGTTGAAGGGACAATTGGAAGAGTTGTTGGAAAAGAAGTTTGTTAGACCTAGTGCCTCACCTTGGGGAGCATGAGGCTATGTGTGGACTATAGGCAGTTGAATTGTCACGACCTTCCATGGGCCGTGACCAGCGCATAGGGAATTTCCATTCCCTAGCAAGCCTAACCAAAAATCTACGTAAAAACTAACGGAGTTTCTCCTAAAACTAGGACATTCCCAATTATACAAAATTTGTAAAAACTTATCCAGATAATCCAGCACAGCTTAAACATAATTATACATATCAATGTACATACATATATATATGGTTTGGAAACCTTACATACATAAGACTATCAAAAAGAGTTGTGTAGCTAAAGTAAGTTCAACAAAATAATACACATTTGCTTCACTAAGCCAAAATGAAAAACTAAATTGATATAGCACAATTCTAATCCAACCCCGGACCCTGCCTGTGGTTCATGGAGTACTATATCACCACAAGCCATACATGGCTATACAAACAATAATCCAAAAGAGAAGTCAAGGCTATTGTCATTAGCAAACAATTCTGTTACACTTTCCTCCTTTTTTGGAAAACTTTAGTCATAATAAAATCCTTCTCAACAAGCTCTTCTTTTAATATAACTTATACATTCTTACTATAGCATTAATACATAATGAGAATTTAGAAACTTCCACATTCTAACAAATGTAATTCTTAAGTCTTGTCTCATGCTCATAACATTTAACATCCACTGAATGTAAATTCTAATTAGTAAACTAGAGTTTAACATAGTTTCATGAAGAATTAAATTTCAAACTAAAAACAATATAAATTTGAATCATTTTTTTTTTCAAAGTGGTTAGCAACATGAACTTGTATCATACATGGATAACTTCATATATAAAAAAAAAAATTTAACTATGAGTACACTATTCACTCACAACCAAGATCTCAAATCAAGAGCTTAAGTGGGTGGTGCCTCTGAGCCAACCGGAGTCTCCCTGAAAGAGTCCAAAGCTACAAAACATATAAAACTAACATAATAAGGTTTCAGAAATCAAACTCAACCCCAATCAACACCCACACATAAAATCCCCAATTTGAGCCCTAACCCTCTTCACCCCAAAACCCATACTCTACTCTAAGCAATAAAAGATTAACCAATCTATGGCTAAAAGGAGGTAGAGAGTATTGATAATTTACCTTAAAGCCTTGGAAGGAGGAGTGGAGCAAGGGAGGAGTTTTGAGTCTCCTCCACCTTCCTCTTTCTCTCACTTCAAGAAGGTAGAGAGAGAGAGCTCAAGGAAAATAATGGTGATGGTGATGATGGTGATGGTGATGATGAAGAAGAAGATGTGAGAGGATGGATATTTGAGGAAATCCAAAGGGAAAGATGATAGATTAAAGGGGATAAGTGAGAGTGGAGGGTTTTTAGAGAGAGGAACCCAAGAGAGAGAGAGTTTGAGTGAAAATGAGGGATAGAGAGCCGAAACTCACTCAAAAAGTCAGACAGTGGGTGCCTAGGTGGGCATCTTCGGGCACCTGAGCGCCCAACAGCCTGAAATGCCTACAATTGTGCTTATAGCGGGCGCTTGGGCGGCAGTTTCTAGCACCTGGGCGCCCAAACCCCTGAAGCCCAACATGCTGATAACACTGCTGGCGCCTAAGCGCCCAAAGCTGGGGCTTAAGCGCTGGCACCCTGAATTTTTATTTTTTTAACACTCATTTCTAAACATATATCTAATCCAATAACTTCTAAATACACAAAAATACTAATCTAAAAGATTATATCAAATCCTAAGGCATGACATTCTCTCCCCCTTAAAGAAATTTGGTCCTCCAAATTATGCTATATTTACCTTGAGGCTTAAATAAGTACGGATCCTTAGAACGCATTGCATCTTCGGATTCCCAAGTGGCTTCTTTGGTTGTGTGATTCCTCCAGATCACCTTTACTGAAGTTACTTCCTTTGAGCGCAATTTCTTTACTTGCCTATCCATTATAGCTTTCGGTTCCTCTTCATAGCATAGATTCTTGTCCAATTGAACCATTTGTGGTTCAAGGACATGAGAAGGATCATGCATATACTTTCAAAGCATAGAAACATGGAAGACTGGGTGAATCAAGGATAAATCGGGTGACAAGGCTAATCTATAAGCCACTGTACCAATCCGCTCTAGAATTTCAAAGGGATCGATATAACGTGGACTAAGTTTTCCCTTCTTGCCAAACCTCATCACACCCTTCATAGGAAAAACTCTAAGAAAAACACGGTCTCCAACTGAAAACTCCAATTCTCATCTTCGATTGTCCACATACACTTTCTACCTACTCTGAGTGGCTAAAAGTCTCTCCTTTATGATGCGAACCTTTTCTAAGGAATCTTGGACTAAATCTAGCCCCAGAAGCTTAGCCTCACCAATTTCAAACCAACCAATCAGAGATCGACAACGCCTTCCATATAAAGCTTCAAAAGGTGCCATTTGAATGCTTAATTGGTAGCTATTGTTATAGGAGAATTCAATCAGAGGCAAGAAATGGCTCCAATTCGCACCAAAATCCAAGACACAAGCCCTTAGCATATCCTCTAAAATTTGATTAGTCCTCTCGGATTGTCCATCCGTCTAAGGATGAAAAGCAGTGCTGAGATCCAGACGTGTGCCTAGGGCCTCTTGAAAGGCTTTCCAGAAATGAGAGGTGAATTGAGGCCCCTGATCCGAGATAATAGATACGGATACTCCATGTAATTTAACTACCTCATCAATATACATTTATGCATACTGAACCACACTGAAAGTGGTTTTCACCGGAAGAAAATGAGCAGACTTTGTTAATCGGTCAACTATCACCCAGATGGAATCAAATCCCTTAAAAGTCTTTGGTAATCCAGTAACGAAATCCATTGTAATGCGCTCCCACTTCCATTCTGGTATTTCTATTTGTTGGTGAAGACCAGTTGGCCTTTGATGTTCTGCCTTGACTTGCTGGTAGACTAAACATCAAGAAACAAAGTCGCCAACATCTTTCTTTAGACCTTCCCACCAATACAACTGCTTCAAGTCTTGGTACATCTTAGTCGAACTTGGATGAATGGTGTATCTGGAATTATGAGCTTCTTCAAGAATGATTCTTCTCAACTCGCTCACATTAGGCACACACAAACAGTTACCACGCCTTAAAGCACCTTCTTGATCTAAAGTGAAATCAAAATTCTTGCCAGTCTGAACATCTTCTATTAGTTTCCTTAACTTGGGATCCTTGCTTTGAGCTTCTCTAATTTGTTCAATTAAAGAAGACCGAGCCCTAAGATAAGCCACAAGTGCTCCAGACTCCTTCAATTCAAACTGTACACCTTCTGACTCCAACTTGTGAATTTCTTCTATTAAAGGTCTTTTAATAGGAGTTATGTGGGCTAAACTACCCATTGATTTCCTACTCAAAGCATCTGCCACAACATTTGCTTTTCCCGGGTGGTACAATATTGAACAATCATAATCCTTTAACAATTCCACCCACCTCCACTACCTCAAGTTCAAATCTTTCTGCTGGAAAATATATTTAAGGCTCTTGTGATCCATGTAAATCTCACAAGCCTCGCCATATAGATAATGTCGCCATATCTTTAAGGCAAAAACAACTGCTGCCATCTCCAAGTCATGGGTAGGATAATTTTGCTCATGCTTCTTAAGTTGTCTTGAAGCGTAAGCAATTAATCGACCATGCTGCATCAAAACACACCCAAGACCTATCCTTGAAGCATCACAATACACTGAGAATCCACCTGGACTTGAAGGCAAAACAAGAATCGGAGCTGTGGTTAAGCAAGTCTTGAGCTTCTGAAAGCTCTCTTCACAAGCATCCGTCCACTGAAACTTCACATTGTTTTGGGTTAGCTGAGTCAATGGTGCTGCAATCTTGGAAAAATCTTTGACAAAACGATGATAATAACTAGCTAACCCTAAGAAACTACGAATCTCTGTGACTGTGGTAGGTCTTGGCTACTGCTGTATAGCTTCAACCTTTTTAGGGTCTACCATAATTCCTTCCTTAGACACTATATGACCTAGAAATGCTACCTTATCCAACCAAAATTCATATTTAGAGAATTTAGCATATAGATGATGATCCCCTAGAGTTTAAAGGGCAATTCGCAAATGCTGCTCATGCTCTTCTTGGCTTTTGGAGTACACCAGGATATCATCGATAAAGACGATTATGAAGCGATCCAAGAAAGGTTTAAAGACACGGTTCATCAAGTCCATAAAAGTAGCTGGGGCATTGGTTAACCCAAAGGACATTCATTACCAGGAACTCGTAATGTCCATAACGGGTACGAAAAGCAGTTTTTGGAATATCTGCTTCTTTAACCTTCAACTGGTGATACCTAGAACGAAGGTCGATCTTGGAAAAACAAGAAGCTCCTTGGAGTTGGTCAAATAGGTCATCTATGCGAGGCAAAGGGTACTTGTTACGCACTGTCACCTTGTTCAGTTGACAGTAATCCACACATAACCTTAGAAACCCATCCTTCTTTCTTACAAATAAAACATGAGCACCCCATGGAGAAGTACTCGGACGTATGAAACCCTTGTCTAACAAGTCTTGCAACTGTTTTTCCAATTCTTTTAATTCTGTCGGTGCCATACGATAAGGGGGTATGGAAACAGGTTGAATGTTTGGGAATACATCGATTCCAAACTCAATTTCTCTGTTTTGCGGCATTCCAGGCAATTATTCTGGAAATACATCTAGAAACTCCCTGACCACGGGAACTTGTTTTACATTTGGGATTTTGGCCTTAACATTCTTAACCACAGCAATATAACCCTCACTTCCCTTGCTCATAAGCTGTAGAGCATTAAAAGAAGAAAATAAGTTGGTAGGAGTGATACAATTACTCCCTCTATAAACACATTGTAACTGCCCAGGAATCTCAAATCTCGCCTCCTTTGAATGATAATCCACTGTGGCATGACAAGAAGCTAACCAATCCATTCCTAGGATAACGTCAAAATCAACCATGTCTAAGGGCATTAAATCAATTAGGGTGTCAATACCGCACACACAGACCACGCAAGATTTGAATACCAACTGAACCAAGAGTGATTGCCCCATAGGGGTACCAACCCAGAATGGATTGTCTAATTTAATGGGACGCTCACCAAATCGGGAGGCAAAGTAAAGGGACACATATGAATGTGTAGACCCCAGATCAAACAACACATGAGCTTTATATGAATGCACTTGAAGTATACTTGCCACTACTGCATTAGAAACTTGAGCATCTTGACATGTCAAAGCATACAAGCGTGGTTGTCCTCTTCACCGCCTCCCGAGCTCCTCTACCATTTGGCATTCCGCCACGGTCCTCTACCAGCTACCCCAGAAGTGGCACCCTAAGATGGTGGGGAGAAAGAAGTAGATGGAGTGACTAGCAGAACAGAACCTCGACTAGATCCTCCTATCAGCTAGGGGCAATCTTTCTTAAAATGGCCTTCTTGACCGCAGCCAAAACAAGTTGTTGATCCCTTACAACACGCGCCTGAATGTGGTTTGCCACAACTATGGCAATGTGGCCGTGCTTGGCCAGAATATTCGAGTCCTGGTGTACTTTGCTGTAATGCACCACCGGCTTGAGACACTGTGATAGGAAAGTTCACTAGGTTGGGACTAGATGGTGCAGCCCCTCCCAAGTGAACTTGCTACTGGCCTTGAGGAACTTGAACTCCTCCAGAACTCGAACCACCAGAAAAGAAACCCTTAGTCTTTGGCTTCTTAGTTGCTTCCTTAGAGGCCTTTTTCTCCATTTTACCAGACTCAATTAGCAATGCGGCATTCACCGCTTCAGCATATGTAATCTTTCCAATCTGAGGAGCTAGGGTGGTGAATAAAGGATCTACCAACCCACAAATGAATATCTCGACCCGCAATGCTTCAGTGACCATTAGATGAAATGCATAGCGAGAGAGTCGTGTAAACTCCATGTCATATTCTGTAACTGACATTCCTGGTGTCTATTTGAGCTTCTCAAAGTCGGTTGCAAGATTTGCCCTCTTGCTAGCGGGGAGAAATCGAGCCATGAAAATCTCTGAGAATTCCTCCCAAGTAAGAGGAGGTAAAATGGCTGATCTCCCTTTTTGGAGGGTTTCAAACCACTGCTCTGCTATCCCGTCCAAACGATAGGCCGCTAACTCCACCGCCTTTGTGGTTGAACATTCAAGGACCCGAAGAGCCTTGAGAGTCTTGTCCAGAAATAGTTGAGGATCCTCCGTCATAAGATTCCCTGTAAAAGTAGGGGGGTCCAACTTAAGAAAGTCTTAGACTCTGACATCCCGTCCTATTGGAGGTAAAACTTGAACTCGTTCTGGGGCTTCCGGTGTTGCAGCTGCCTCTTGGGGTTGTCCTCCAACCCGCCTCTGATCAGCCATCATTTTCACCAGAGTTTCAATAGCCTGGTGGACTCCGCGGATCTCCACAACCACTTCAGGCATAGCCTCAGCAGGGGCAGGGTCCTTTGCTTGCCTGGTCGCTCTACCACAGCCTCGACCCCTTGCTCGACCACGACCCCTCCCTCTTCGCACTGGAGAGGGGGCTCGGTCTGACTCAGCATCATGGGTTTCTTGATTTGAGGCCCTTCGGGTTTGAGTACGTCTCCTTGGTGGCATCTCCACCTATTAAAAGAGAGCTTGATTAACACATTCTTAAGATTAACAAGACCAAGATAAGAATACTTAAAACAAGAATACAAGAATGAACTTCCTAAAGGCCTCGGGTAGTGTCACGTCTGGTGAAAATGGGCCGGCTTCCATTTACACAATCGTGACTATACCTAAGGACACTTGCTCCATGAATCACAGGGAAACCTAGGCTCTGATACCACTTTTGTCACGACCCTCCATGGGCCGTGACCGGCGCATATGGAATTTCCATTCCCTAGCAAGCCTAACCAAAAATCTACGTAAAAACTGACGGAGTTTCTCCTAAAACTAGGACATTCCCAATTATACAAAATCTGCAAAAACTTATCCAGACAATCCAGCACAGCTTAAACACAATTATACATATCTATGTACATACATATATATATGGTTTGGAAACCTTACATACATAAGACTATCAAAAAGAGTTGTGTAGCTAAAGTAAGTTCAACAAAATAATACACATTTGCTTCACTAAGCCAAAATGAAAAACTAGATTGATACAACACAATTCTAATCCAACCCCGGACCCTGCCTGTGGTTCATGGAGCACTATATCACCACAAGCCATACATGGCTATACAAACAATAATCCAAAAGAGAAGTCAAGGCCCTTCTAATGGGCTCACCAAAAAGGGACAAGCAAAAATCCTAGTGAGCAGGAGGAGTAGAACCCATCTCAACAGCTAAATCTGAAATAGATAAGGAAACCATAGAGTGAGTTATAAAACTTAGTGAGAAATAATGTACTCATAGATGGCATGAGACAAGCAAAAACATCCAAACTATGCTTTAAATTATGAAGACTGAATGCAAAAATTTTCTCTCAATAAAAGAATCTTTGAAATATTGAGTTCATATTATGATAAACCTTCAAGGGAGAATCCTATTCCAGAAATAGCTGCCTGACTGGGTGGCCCTGTGGCCTAACTCTAGCAGTAAATAATAACTTCACGCTTGTGCGTGTCTATAACTTCTGGACATGTTGGCCGACATGCCGGGCTAGCAATCACCCTGCTAGCTGGGTTATACGAGGTGCACCAAGGCTAATGCTATTGTCATTAGCAAACAATTCTGTTACAGATTTCTCCCTTTTTGGAAAACTTTAGTCATAATAAAATGCTTGTCAACAAGCTCTTCTTTTAATATAACTTATACATTCTTATTACAGCATTAATACATAATGAGAATTTAGAAACTTCCACATTCTAACACATGTAATTCTTAAGTCTTGTCTCATGCTCATAACATTTAACATCCACTGAATGTAAATTCTAATTAGTAAACTAGAGTTTAACATAGTTTCATGAAGAATTAAATTTCAAACTAAAAACAATATAAATATGAATCATTTTTTTTTTCAAAGTGGTTAGCAACATGAATTTTTATTATACATGGATAACTTCATATATAAAAAAAAAAAAAAATTAACTATGAGTATACTATTCACTTACAACCAAGATCCCAAATCAAGAGCTTAAGTGGGTGGTGCCTCTGAGCCAACCGGAGTCTCCCCGGAAAAGTCCAAAGCTACAAAACATATAAAACTAACATAATAAGGTTCTAGAAATCAAACTCAACCCCAATCAACACCCATACATAAAATCCCCAATTTGAGCCCTAACCCTCTTCACCCCAAAACCCATACTCTACTCCAAGCAACAAAAGATTAACCAATCTATGGCTAAAAGGAGGTAGAGAGTATTGATAATTTACCTTAAAGCCTTGGAAGGAGGAGTGGAGCAAGGGAGGAGTTTTGAGTCTCCTCCACCTTCCTCTTTCTCTCACTTCAAGAAGGTAGAGAGAGAGAGCTCAAGGAAAATAATGGTGATGGTGATGACGAAGAAGTAGATGTGAGAGGGTAAATTTGTGAGGAAATCCAAAGGGAAAGATGATAGATTAAAGGGGGTAAGTGAAAGTGAAGGGTATTTAGAGAGAGGGACCCAAGAGAGAGAGAGTTTGAGTGAAAATGAGGGAGAGAGAGCCGAAACTCACTCAAAAAGTCGGATAGTGGGCGCCTAGGCGGCCATCTTCGGGCGCCTGAGCGCCTAACAACCTGAAACGCCTACAATTGTTCTAACAGCGATGCCTAGGCAGCGGTTTCTAGCGCCTGGGCGCCCAAACCCTTGAAGCCCAACATGCTGATAACACTGCTGGCACCTAAGTGACCAAAGCTGGCGCCTAGGCGCTGGCATCCTGAAATTTTTTTTTTTTTACACTCATTTCTAAACATATATCTAATCCAATAACTTCTAAACATACAAAAATACTAATCTAAAAGATTATATCAAATCATAAGGCATGACATGAATGAAGTGACTGTTAAGAACAAGTATCCCTTGCCTAGGATAGATGACCTCATGGACCAACTGCGAGGTGCAGCTGTGTTCTCTAATATTGATCTGAGATCCGGATATCATCAGATAAGGGTGAAAGAGGAGGATATACCCAAGATGACTTTTAGGACATGGTATGGGCATTATGAGTTTACAGTGATGTCGTTTGGATTGACTAATGCCCTTGCTATTTTCATGGATTATATGAACAGAATCTTTAGACCCTACTTGGATAATTTGTAGTTGTTTTCATAGATGATATTCTCATCTATTTGAGAACAAAGGAGGAGCACAAAGAGCATTTGAGAGTTGTGTTGGGAATCTTGAGGGAAAAGAAGCTTTATGCTAAGTTATCTAAGTGTGAATTTTGGATGGAGGAAGTAAAGTTCTTAGGGCATGTGGTGTCACAAGGAGAAATCGTCGTGGATCCAAGTAAGATTGAGGCTGTAATGAATTGGGAGAGACCAACCTTAGTAACTAAGATAAGAAGTTTCTTGGGTTTAGCCAGTTATTACCGTAGGTTTATAAAGGGATTTTCCCAGATATCTTTGCCCTTAACTAAGTTGACAAGGAAGGATGCCCCATTTGCGTGGACCATGGATTATGAGAAAAGCTTTCAAGAGCTAAAGGGAAAGTTAACCTCAACCCCAGTGCTAGTTTTGCCTAACCCAAGTGGACCATTTGAGATTTATTGTAATGCCTCTAGGAGAGGTTTAGGTTGTGTCTTGATGTAGAATAGGAACGTGGTGGCTTATGCCTCTAGACAGTTGAAGCCTCACGAAGTGAACTACCTAACCCATGACTTGGAGTTAGTGACTGTAGTGTTTGCCCTGAAGATATGGAGGCATTATCTGTATGGTGTAACATTTGAGGTGTTCTCTGATCATAGAAGCTTGAAGTATCTCTTTGATCAAAAGGAGTTGAATATGAGGCAAAGGAGATGGATGGAGTTTCTAAAGGATTATGATTTTGGGTTGAACTATCATCCTGGGAAGGCCAATGTGGTGGCTGATGCTCTAAGTCGGAAATCCTTACATGCGTCATGGATGATGGTCAAAGAGGAGAAGCTAGTAAAGAGCTTTAGAGACCTTAACCTTGGAGTTATGTTGACCCCCCATAGTTTAAGATTGAATTAGCTTACGATAACGAACGATTTCAAGAGTCAAATTACTCAAGGCCAAGGCGAGGAAGAGGAATTCTTGAAAACCCTAGTATTGGTGAAAAAAGGAAAATTGAAGGGTTTTGCACAAGGTACAGATGGACTATGGAGATTTGAAGGAAAAGTCTGTGTACGCGCAAGTGGTGACCTCTGAAAAAGGATTTTGGAGGAGGCTCACAAGAGCCATTTCACTATACACCCAGGTGTGACAAAGATGTATCAAGACGTTAAGAAGATGTTCTGGTGGCTAGGATTGAAGAGGGATGTTGCGGAGTTAGTAGGCAAGTGTTTAGTCTGCCAAAAAATAAAGATTGAACATCAAAAGCCCTTTGGTATGTTGCAACCATTGGAGATCCCATAATGGAAATGGGAAAGCATCAATATGGACTTCGTGATGGGTTTACCCAAAACGCAAGTTGGTTTTGATGCGATATGGGTGATTGTTGACAGATTAACCAAGTCTGCTCACTTTTTACCCATTCGAGCTACTTATTCTTTGGAAAAGTTAGCCCAGCTGTATGTTCAAGAGATAGTGAGGCTGCATGGTGTGCCTTCGACCATAATCTCATATAGGGACCCGAGGTTTACCTCTAGATTCTGGGGAGCCTTGCAAAAGGCATTTGGGACGAAGCTTTGCCTAAGTACAGCTTATCACTCCCATATGGATGGACAGTCAGAGAAGACTATCCAAACATTGGAGGACATGTTGAGAGCCTGTGTGCTGGACAATCGAGGAAGTTGGGACAAATACTTACCTTTGATTGAGTTTGCCTATAACAATAGCCATCATGCAAGTATTGGTATGGCACCCTATGAAGCTTTGTATGGAAGGAAGTGCCAATCTCCCCTATGTTGGTTTGAACCGGGTGAGCAAAGCCTATTAGGACCTGATCTTGTGAGGTAGACCACAGAGCAAGTCAGAAGGATTAGGGATAGAACCTTACAGCCCAGAGCCGTCAAAAGAGTTATGCGGATAAGAGGAGAAAGCCTCTAGAGTTCCAAGAAGGAGAACATGTATTCCGAAAAATCACTCCTATGATTGGTATAGGTAGAGCCATGAAGATTAGAAAGTTGAGCCCCCGTTTTCTTGGCCCCTTTCAAATTCTCAAACGTGTCGGGTCAGATGCTTATCAAATGGCCTTACCTCCAAATTTGTCAAACCTTCATGATATCTTTCATGTGTCTCAGTTGAGAAAATACCATTCCGATCCTTGTCATCTACTTGAACTTGAAAGTGTACAGTAAAGGGAAGACCTAACCTTTAATCTACCGCTGTCTCAGATCGTGGATCATGGGGTAAAACAGCTGAGGAGTAAGACGGTACCCTTGTTCAAGGTGGCTTAGGGTAGATGAAATATGGAAGAGTATACATGGGAGTTAGAGTCCGAGATGAAGAACGAACATCCAGAATTGTTTACAAGTAACGAATTTTAAGGGCAAAATTCTTTTTAAAGGTGAGGAGAAATGTAACATCCTCAATTTTATGTCGTGCTAAATTACCTCAGTAACCCTGAGTAATTAGGCACTTAATGAGAAATTATGAGATTAAGGCTTAATTAAGGGGTTAACGAAGAGTTCATGAGTTAACTCGGATGAGAACAGTCAAGAGAATGCTTAATCGAGATTAGATAATCTATAATTAAGAAAGTTAGAGCCTTTATAGCTTAATTAAGCACTAACTGCCCTTAATTAGCTTAATCGAGTTTGATTAAGGTTAATTAAGTTTAATCACAAGATTAATTTTTGTTAATCATGTTCTAGTGTGTTAATCACTAATCCTTGCTTAATCATCTTAATTAAGTTGTATGAGCACTTAATCATATGATTAAATTCAAATTTAATCAACTAGATAATAAAGTAAAAAGTGATGTCATAAAAGCATAAGACAATAGTACTATGTAAGAGTTAGTACATACTTTGTTCCCCTATCATCCAATTTGTCCCCCTAAACCTTAATTAACAAAAAATTAAGAAAATATCTCCCTCCTTCCCCTTTATGCTGGACGCCACTTTCTCTCTCCCCACCTTCATCCATTTTCATTTTCACACTTTCATTTTCTCTCTAAGTTTCCTGCTCCTCCAACTTGTAACACCCTTATAAACCCATACTACGCTTAAGTCGTATTACGGCGTTTTATGTTGTTACCTATGCTCGTGGAAAACTAATCTTTGCTTGAAATTAAGTTACGCGGAAAATACGATAAGATTTTTCTTTGAAATACGTCGTCGCTTTGCAGCATTTTGAAAAGTAAAGCCTTGAACGAGAAGCTAGACAGGGAAAGAGCGTGTCGCATACAATACGTACTCCAATATCATAAAACAAGAGAAAGGTAAATGAATAGTAATTCACAAATACATTGCATTATATAGCAAAATCATTACATCGATATGGGTTCATAATATATATACATACTTATATATCAGCATTACATCAAAAGAGGCTCATGGTCGTGCCATGATCCAAATACTAGATACAAACTAAAATCGACATCATTCGTCACAAAAGAGATGAATGAAGATGCAAAGCTACGGCGACGACAAGTCCACATCAGCAATCGTCTGACATCCACGTCATACGCCCGCTCACAGTGTCGGGGGTCCATGCTCTGCTCCACCGGATGCACCATCGAGATCTGGTGGCGATACGGGAGAATAACTAGGGTGAGAAATGGAATTTCTCAGTAGGACTCGAACCTGACACGAAAGTGTCATCGTCATCGTCCCAGCCGCTTCGATTTTATTAATGAAAATAGTGAGCATGCATAAGGTTCAATTCTTGGATTTTCGAAATCATGAATATCCGAAGCGGGTTCAATTTTAACATAATCTCTAATCACTTAATCATCATATACATGAGCACAAATATAATTACATAAAACATGCATGTTCAAGCTATAAGATTCTCTTAACTTCTTTCCCTTTCTAGGGTTTGGACCGAAGTCCCTCTTCTTTTCTTAACTTGACTTTATCTTAAGTCTTATCTTTTCACCCACTAAACATAAGTGGTAATGAGGTCATACCGTGGCCGTCGCCACCATAGAATTTCGGTACTTACACTAGTTGGGTCATGCCATGCCTCATGTAAGACCTATTCCCTATACTCACACTAGCTGGGTCATGCCATGCCTCATGTGAGTCGTGGGTGAGGGGAGCTTAAATTAGGTCACCTTCCTTTTTGAAGGATCATACCCTTAGTTCATCTTTTTCTTATTAAGGCTTATGATGCAAAAATTATTCTGATTCTTTTCCACATTTAGGCGTTACGTATCGCCATCCCCAAATGTGGTTCCTTTATGAATCACCTCCAAGCATGATCGCCGTCCCCAGGGTGTTCATATTTATTAATCCTTTAATGTATAGCATTAAGCATCATGTCATCAACATATCATATCATCATCATTATTTATCATCATCATAGCATCATGCTTGCACATAAACATAAGGCATATTCTCAAGCAAAGTTTTATGAGCTTAGCTTAGTAAATTTAGTTCAAGCTTTTAATTGAGGTTACCTCTTGTATAAATTCTCTTATTGGGCATAGGGCCACTTTCATCCATTATCCTTTTTGAAACTTTTAAGTTGAATTATGAAGGTTTTTCCAATGCTTAATATAGGGGTATTAATGTCTTAGAGCTTATTCCTCCTTATTCTTTAACTTTTACCATAACCAGTTTTTACTTTTACAGTAGGGCAGTAACTTTGAAAATTCACCATAATTTCATCTTTTACTCTTTTATTTCGAATTTTTGTGTGGATATACTTCTCTAGTCTATTTTTAAAAAAAACAAACCCCACTTAAAAGTTCATTTTGTAGCTTGAGTTATGCACATTTTATTCTGACTGTTCAGGATTTAAAGTTCATCTCGGGTCAGTGGCTTGTCCACTTCACTGGGAGTTCCTCACATGGAATCTGACAAAACTGTTTTATGGGAGTGTTCCTCTATGTCTTAGCTTTCTAACAAACTTGGTCCCACTCAAAAATGTTATGCATAACTTGAGTTATGCACGTTTTATTACCCACTGCCCGGACAGAAACCCATCCAGGAACAGCAGACTTTGAAAATTCATATCTCTCTCGTTTTAAAGCCAAATCTCACATATTTTACATGTATGAAAAGCTCTTTGAGTCTATTTTCACAGAAAATTAGTTTCACCTCATTTCGAGTTTTGTAGAATGAGTTATACTGTACCCATTACAGACTGCCAGAATTTCAGCTTAACTCGTTTTTGAGTTTTACATATCAAACTTATAGAGATGTTGTTATACCACTTCAAATCACCATTTTTATGTTTTATCTCTTCATCATATTCAAAGTTTGAGTCACCAAATCAGTATTTTGAACCAAAATAAAGCAAGATACATAAAACCATCAAGCCACATATTCTCACTTCAAGACAACATTTTTCAACAAGACAAGAAAACTCATAGAGCAAGAAATGGTCATGAGACCTTGAAGCAAGTCCTAAAACCACCTAGCTATGAAAAGCTTAGGAGTTATAGAGCTTGAAAAACATGGAAGAGAAAAAGGTTAGAGTCACTACCAAATGTGTTCCTCTTGAAAGCTTGAAGGATGAAGATGGTTGGAGATGGCCTCCTTCTCCTTGAGCTTGATATTGGGGCTTGTGTATGAGTGGCTTTGTTTCTCCAAGGACCAAAAATGGTAGTCCTTGAAGGGATTGTGAGTGTGGTGATAGGAGATGAGGGTGATGGTGGTAGAAAAGTGAGGACTTAGGGTAGGAAAACAAGAAGAAGAGTAGAAAGAACAAAGAGAGGTTTAGAGAGAAGTGAGAGCTTTTGTGTGTATTCTTGAGAGAGGAAATGAAAATGAATTGAGGAGAGAGGGAGGGCTGAAAGTGGCACACAAATGGGGGGGGAGGTGATGTGATTTTTGCTTCTTACACAAGCTAGGGAGTGGGAAAAACCTTGGGGCAAAAGAGAGTGTTGTGTTTCCTTTGAGTCTT
This sequence comes from Pterocarpus macrocarpus, assembly GCA_031439585.1. Lineage (NCBI taxonomy): Eukaryota > Viridiplantae > Streptophyta > Magnoliopsida > Fabales > Fabaceae > Pterocarpus > Pterocarpus macrocarpus. Next base: position 31,920,778 of record CM062521.1, read on the forward strand.
GGCACTTGGGTAAAGGCTTGTAGTGTTTCTTTTCTAGTGGTTAAAAGCATGGTCCATCCTAGGATTGGCATTGGATGGTTGTGATCAGTCCAAGTGTCACAATCTTGATGGAAGAGAGTAGATTTTTGTCATGACTCAAGGAATCTACTAATATGGACTCTTGATCTTGTGGTGTATGATGAGAAAGCAAATGGATGATTGGATATGGCTCTTGCTTTGACCAAACTTTCAAACAATAATTAAAGGGAAGTTTCTAAATCTATATAATTGTTATAATTATCTAAATGCTAATTAATTCAATTGGTTTAAATTACACATTAGCACATTTTAATTAAGAAGGATTTTCCTCATTAATTTTGTAAGAAGATGTGAGGGTTAATGTGATTAAGATGTGATACTTATATGCTCTTAGTTAATTAGGTTAGATCACCTTGATTTTATGTTCTAAATCATGGATTAATAAGGATTGGGCAATTAGGCTTTTAATTGTAACTTTTAATGCATTATGTTTCAATTGTTGACTTTTACTTATCTTGTTGACTTGCCTTTAATTTACTAAGCTCTTGCTCTCGAGATTAATCGATTAATCCTCAATTAATCGTTAACCTCTCTAATTAGCCAAGATCACTGAGCTAATTAGCTTAGACAAAAATCGGGGATGTTACACAACTTCTCTCTAAAATTCTCTCTTCTTCTTCTTTATCTTCTTCATCTTCTTCTTCCTTTCTCCACCACCACCACCCAAAACCTCTCACTTAGCCCTTCAAGGACCTCATCTTTGGGTCTTTGGAGATAAGATCAAAACACTACAACCTCTATTTTCACAATATCTCAAGAGCTTCTCCTTCCACCAAGCCAAATCACCACCATCATCACCAAGAGGAGCCATCATCTTCTTCTTCTCCTTACTTGTTGTAGCACCATTTTGATAAGGAGGTAGTGATCTTCATCTTTTTCATTTTGCTTGCTCAAGAAAGCTTGGAGCTTGGTTCTTTCATGACCAAGATCTCTAAGTGAAAACTTGAGAAAATCCTTCATGCTCTTCAAGAGCAAAAGTTTCCATATTTGGCAAAATATGTTCTTATTGTTCATCAAGTGTTCTTGATGTTTCTACTTTTGGAAAAATATGTTCTTATTATTGAGCGTTCTTGATGGTATCTTGTTTAAAATTGTTCCTTTTCTTATGATGAGTTGATGGTTAGAAAAGCTTCATCTTTTTATGTTTTTCATGATTAGATAAGACTATAAACATCCTAAAAGCTTAAAACTTTAAAAAGCTTGCTTCTTGATTCCTTAAAAGTGGCACAACTTTTAAGCTTCCATAAAATTTTATTTTGTTTTATTTTGAAGGCAAGAATACATGAAAAAGTCTAAGCTTTTTGGAATAAAAAGCCTTTTTGAGTTAGAAAAATGATATCTTGTCACTTTGTCTTAGAAATCAAACCTTAAAGAAAAGACCTTTTACAAAGTTTCAAACTTTAATCAAGAATGAGACCTTTAAGTCATAAAAGTGTTGTTTTGTAATATTTAATTCATAAAGTTTAGATCTTGAAACAAAACAATGCTAAAAGGTGTTAACTTTTATAAAGATCAAGACTTTTTAAACTTAAAGTTAATGTTTCATATCATTAGTTGATAAAGTAGGAACCTTTTTAATGTAGAGACAACTTTAAGTCATAAAGTTGAGACCTTGATGGTCTTAGAATAATTAAATGAGTCAACTTTCATAAAAAACAAGACTTTTTAGTTAAAAAGCTAGTAACTTGTATCATTATTACATAAAGATCTAATTTTTAAGACAAGAGCTTAATTTTAGAGGCACTTACTTTCATAAACAATAAAACTTTATGACTACTTTATAAAGAATGATAATTTTAATAATGTTTAAGGTAAAACCTTGATATGTTAATAATGAAAGCTTCAAACTTTGTAAGTTGAATAAATTAAAAATCACCCTTAGAGATTAGTGAACATGGTGTTGTTGGGTTCATGAATATGGTTATGCATTGTCATGACCCAAGGATTTGAGGGATCTCGAACTCCTTGGGAAGTATGATTAGGGCCTCTGAATATACCATGAACCCAGGAATCACTAAGTACACGATCTCAAGGAAAGGAAACAATCACCTAACTTAACTAATTTGAACAAGTATTCCATAAGACATGTACTTAAGTAAAGAATAAGATCACATGAGAACTAAGTAACTAAAAGACCACATACACATATCTTAACTATATGATTCTCTCATGGGTAACCACGAGAAATCATATGATGATTCATAAGATTCTTCACAAAGAATAATGCAATTATGAACCCCTCTGGGTATGAATGTATGATGCCATTCGGCATGACGAATGACAAGTTTGATGGAGCTTTGTATCATGATTGAATGATATGATTGTGATGGACTATTGGTTGAAAGTTGTGTTGGCATCTTGGGGAAGCTCTGGTCTAGCCGTTATGCTGCTGGATTTCCGTCAAAATTATGGACTTAGTCATATCATTGCATGTGTCTAGTCAAAGAAGTATTATGCATGTAAAGTATAATGATAAGAAATGAAAGAATGGGACATGACCCCTCGATCACTTCCGGGAAGTGAGAAACGGTGATCCACATGGAACCTCTACGAGGGAGGCAAGGGTGACATGGAGGACCCTCCAACTTAGGGGTAACCAATATCGGCTTAGTCTGATTTGGTTTAATACTGCGTGACGACGGTCACAGAATGAGCTCATGTCCAAAAGTAGTCTATTTCAAAGGAAAAGTAAAGAATGTTAAGCACATGATAAAAACGAAAGTAAAGTCAAAGTATAACCATGATTAAGTCTATGATGATGCATGTCTTTGCATGTATTTATATTGTCCATTTGCATTATGAATGTTTATTCTATGTTTCAGTATGTATGTTAGTTATAATGATGCAGTTATGATGTTAAGTTTAAAAGCAACCTACTTCAGGTTTAAGTTTTCAAAACCATTAAAATTGAACTTATATTTGTCCATTGTTTTTATAATTAAACCCAAAGTGCATTTACAGAGCCGATGGCGATGACACAATAACGTTTGTGCAGTCGCGATCCTACTGAGAAATCTTGTATTTCTCACTCCTACCTTCCCGTGTCGTCTTCAGATGGAGCTGATGGCATCCATGGTAGCGCTTCTGATGGTACCTGATTGGATAAGATGAGGAGTTGCCATGTTTCGTCACTTAGCTAAGGAGAATCGAGATAGTAGCATAGTATTTTCATTTTCTTAAGAGCCCCAGTTGGGCAGTTTATGTGTAATTAAGAGCATATAGGAAGTCATGCTACCTAATTTGACCTATTACATATGTGATATTTATTAAGTGTAATGATGACTCTTGAGTATCTATGATTACATTCTTGGCTTATGGTATTATGTTATGTTGTTTCAATTTTGTCATATGTCTTATTAGTAACTCAGCGATATGAAGAACAACGTTCATACTTATACGAGTAAGTAAGCACTTAAAGGCTCAGTTTTCAGGTATAAAGGTTTTACAAAAAAAAAATTACATGCTATTTTCATATATTACGGTAATTTCAACGATAAGAACTCCCGCAAATTAAGAGTAACAACTAGTGATGCCATAAAATGACTTAAGTATAGTATGGTATTATTAGGGCATTACATCAATCCTCCTTATTATACCATAAATTAACTAGTTTTTCCATGAATTCCATGTGTTGAGGTTATGAAAGGAGGGATAGGGTTCTAGAATTGGGGGTTTTACCCTTATGAGACTAATCCTAGTAAATTCTTAGAATAATTATGTTGTGGAAGTCTAATATATGTATTTGTCATTTTAGATACTCTCCAAAATCCCTTGGTGGCTCTAAGTCTTCGTAGAGCTTGAGTTTCTTCCTTTCTAGACTTGAACGATGAGTGATAATATGTCTATAGATTATTTTGAATATATGCATGATTCTAAAAATAGTATGTTTATGGTTATATTACTAAATGTTGAAAGTTGAAATTTCATCTGATTAAATTCTTGAAAGACAAAAAGATATTACTCCTTTCTCCCTTTATATATGATTATGTATGTGTAACACCCTACCAATTTAATGTTATGCTTAAGTCATAGCATGAAATTAAGTAGATTATGTTACTGTATAGATACTCTGCTTACTGTTTATTTATCATATCACATCTCTTTTTTTTTTTTTTTTGTAAACAGGCGAAACGGTGTTTGTATATAATGAACATGATCAGCATCGCAGAATGTAACAAAATTTAATAAAACACAATAGAAAAGATAAGAATCAGAAGAAGATAAGGGTAAGTAATATATCATCAACTGTATATGTACTTATATAGGTCGGAAGCCAATGCTTCAGGTTGTGTACAGATTCAAAACGGGATACATAAGTGGGGTCGATGTATCAAAAAGACATAAGGCCTGTGTCAGTCAAAACGGTCCTATGAGATCCTCAGAGGACATTTCAAACTAGCTAGTACACCTACAGTTAAGTTTGTGACCCAATACTACACACTGTCAAAAGAGGGTCATGCTGTACAATGCAAGCTGCGGTGGGGACCTACTCGGTCACATAACCGTTGGCCATACCAGGCCCGGCTGGAGAGTAGTCAGTACTCGGTCCCGAAGAGGAGGATGATGAGCCGGTAGCCTCAGAAGGATCGCTCTCAAAGCCCAAAGGCGGAATATGCAGGAACCACACAGAAAGTGACTATGGTGGAGGACTAGCGAGAGGCTGTGGAAGTCTTTGCCCAGTCTTTGGAGGGGGGTGTGCTACATGTAACGGGACCGCAAAGTATGGATCAGCAGAGTCAAAAGTAGGGTGAAATAAAGGAACAGCAAAATTCCTATTGCTAAAAAGGTAGAGGTGAAAATGGCAGGAGCCGGCTATGTACAACAAATCCAACTCGGGGTCATGGTGGGGCTACAGGTCAGGGATCTCGATAAACAGGACAGCTGTCAAGTCCATCACTAGGGTCTGAGAATGATGTGGAAATACAAAGCAAGGTGAGAATTTAAAGAAATTCTCAGTAGGATTCGAATACGGTATTCAACTGAAGTTACATTCATTCTCAGTTGCCTCAGTTTTTATTAATAATAAAAACATGGAATAAAATTGAACTATCCACATTCAATAAGTTTAAGAAAACATCTGGTCTGAGGCAAGGTTCAATTTTACTTAAGACAGCATAAGAAACAGAATAAACTACTAAATAGTGATATATAGAATAATGAGCAAGATAAACAAACATACAGCAATAAATAAACATAACAGTCAAACTGTAAACAACATATAATGACTATTCAATGCGACCATGCAAAATCTCATTCTTGAACTTATCTTCATAAACTTTTCCATTACTTAGTCCCCTAGGAGTTCTTGGCCATTCAGACTCCTGGGTATTAGTCTGCTTTTCAAGATCTAGTTCGTTCCTATACAGTAATTCCTATACAATAATGTTGGGTTTACTTTCCCCGACCTTCCCACCGATCTATTCCCCTTAACTTTATTCTAGGGTTGGCCCAAGTAGCATGGAACTTTCATCATAACATAACCTTTTATGAACTCCTTGCAAATGCACATGGATTTAAATGTAGATTATAACTCATGCATAGGCTTTACTGAAATTTCGGCAGTATAATGGAACATGTCTGCTTCTCTATGAATAGTGCCAATACTCAGAAAACCAATTTTTCAGAGATATCATAACATTTCATTCACAATTCAATCATCAATTTCATAGGAACAATTGTTGCATTTAGAACATGGTTGCTGTCTTAGCACATTCATTCAACCAGTTTTTGTAAATCAAGCCATAATTTCTATTTAACTTATCTGGACCTAAATTTTGATATGTTAGAGTGTTATGTGTCTATTTTCTAACCTCTTTGGTCCAATCTAATTTTGATAAGTATACCTCGAGTTATTTAAGTTTTATCCCGGCCTGCCCTAAAGCTAGCTAGAATTACACACTTAAAAGTAAAAATCCACTAAAAATGGAAAACTAGTTCAAATCATACGAAATTGGTCTCATATTAAATCTAACAGGACAAGATTTCATTTGCAATAAGTTCCATTTCATTTGCTTTAGTAGAGCTTGAGTTATAAGCCCCGGAATTTGACCTTCTTGAACTGTCCTATTTTGGCCTGGTTTGGGCATAGGGCAATTTTCTTGAGCTACTGGGAGCATACGAGACCTTATATAACTCTGAAATTTTTATGGGATATTCTCCTATATGTAAGATTTATAACAAAGTTGGTCTCATTCAATTTCAAGCCGTATAGGGCAAGTTTTGCCCTGAACAACCCAGTCTACCCAGAATCAAACTCAAAACCCTAGGTTGAAATTCCAAAATTTATATTTCTCTCAATACTAATCCAATGGCCTTATATTATATATGTATAGAAATCCCTGAATGTCTAGTTTCATATAAAAATAGTTTCATCAAATTTAAACCACGGTAGCTGGAGCCGTACACTCCGCCGTACGGATTGCTGAGGGATTTTGGTCTTCCAGCTCCTCCCTGCACTCTACTTTCACTCCTTTCTACTTCTAGATCGATTTTAATATCAAAAACAGCTAGGAAATCAGCCAAAGATCATCATATTCATTCAATCATCACATCAAGAAGTGAGAAAATAAAGTCCCAAATTAACCACTCATAACCAAAATAACAAGAACAAAGTTGAATCTCTACCTCCTTATATGTGATTTTGCTAGATTTTGGAGTTTGGATTGATGGAACCTTATCAAGCTTGAAGGTTTGATGGAGTTGGTTGAGAGGAGAAGAGAAGAAGAAGGCTGAAATCAGAGGAGAGGGAGGTGCAAGTCAGCATGGGATGAGAGGAGAAAATCTGATTTAAACATAAAGAGGGTAGTTGGAAATTTGCAATTTGATTGGTTGAGAACTTGAGGCCAAATTTTAGCCAACTCTCTTCATTTTTGTGGCCTTTGTGGTGCCACCCTTAGAGGCTTAAATGGCTGAGTATTCAGCCTTTGAGTCATAGGATTTTAGGCATATAATTCTACTGGTTCGGTTTCGACAGTTTAAAATATTGTAATCTTACCGATTTCCTTTAAATCGGTAAATTGGTTTAAGAAAATTTCTATGAAATCTTCCATACTTCTAACCTAATTCCCTATATCTAAAGTCAATTAATTGCTAATCAATTGATCCTAAATAAATATTTAGTCGAATTTTAATTGACTTCAATTATTTAATAAAAACCCGAACAATTAGGCGAAAAACAATAAAAATTCCGGTGGATGTTACAGTATGTATGTGGGACAAGTGTCTTAGAAGTTGATTCCTAATACATGAATAGTTTAAAAGCATTATACTCTGAACCTATGTTTGCTAAGAATATGGAAGTTTTCTTAAACCTTATTATGCATTAAATGATATGAGCAAGAAAGTATATGGATTGAGATAAAGAAAAGATTTAGTGGCAAGTTTTTAGCAAAGAGTTAAGTTTACCTAATGGGAGAAAACTTTGTTAGAAACTGCTTGCTAATGGCAGTTAGCATTAGCCTTGGTGCACCTTGAAAAGCCCAGCTAGCAGGGTGGTTGCTAGCCCAACATGTTTGGCCGACATGTCCGGAATAAATATGAACACCCTGGGGATGGCGATACATAATGGCCAGATGTGGAAAGGATGAGAATATAGATTCTAAATAGGATCCTCCCTTAAGTTTTATTATGATTTTAAATCAAGTATTTACTTTTCAAGTTATGAGAAAGTATTTCTATTTTTAAGCCTAGTTCTTATATTTTTATTATATGTATATGATTTATTACATCTAGATATAAAAGTGTAAGGTTTATATATGTTTATAAAGAAGTTTTATCCAATGGGAGAAAAGGGTAATTAAGGACCTATGGATGTTTTAAGGACAGATTATACTTCGGATATGTTTTATGAGAATTTTTATAGTGTGTTAACATATAGACAAAGTCTTTTTCTTAAGAAATGATGTATGACTTTTTGAAAAAGCTTATAAGCTATATTTTTTTTTTCAAAAAGTTAATGTTAAAACTTGTTTCACTGTTGTTATAGATATATTATCTCTCACTGAGTCTATATGACTCACTGTTCTCTCTCTCTCCTTATTTTTAGATAGGTGCAAGATCGTGCTTAAGCTTCCTCAATTAAGTAGAAGATTCAGCATTTAGGCTTAATTGCATAATCTTTAGAAGGGCTCCAATAACCCACAGGTAGGGTCCTCCCTGTGTCAGTCTAAAATTTTGTAGTAAAAGTATGTTGTTTTAATTGTGTTAAGTCTGAATTTTAATAATGATTGATTAGTGTTCTGGATTGGTATATGTATATGTTTTCATTAGTATGTATATGTTGTAAACTCCTTCATTGTGTGTTGTGGGGTGTATTCTGAGAACACCTGGATCCCCAATGATATTTTTGTGCTTGTATTGCTTTTGCAGGGCGAGGATCCTTATTTGGGAATAGTCCTAAATACAAAGGAGACTCTGCCCGATTTTATTTTAGAAAAAGGGTCTAATGTAGGCTTGCTAAGGATATATCCCTATGCGCCGGTCACGGCCTAAATTAGGTCATGACATTCAAAACCAAATTGTTGGAGTTAGTTGAAATGGGTTCACATAATCGGTTCACTTGAAGGTGTAACATCCTCCTTCTTCATAAAATATTTTGCGCATCTAATTAATCTAATTTATTGAAATATTTTAGTTGATTTGTTTAAGTTAATTTTTGTGACAATAATTCATTGATTAGATAGTTAAATCATAGGCTTTACTTTCTAATGTAAGACTATAAAATTCAAAATATATTACTCTAACAATTATAATCCTCTCCTCTATTAAAACTATCAACTCCCCATTATTTTCCCCCATTATTTTGTTTCCCACCAATTGGGTTCCCACCTTTTTTCTTGGTTTGAGCTCCCACCATTTTTTTTACACTAGTTACTTCTCTCTCTCTCCCCCTTAATTCGCTATTACCTTAATGACACCTTTTTTCTTGCTTCGACTTCTCACCTTTTTTTTTCTTAATTTATTATCATCTATCATTATAATTATATTATTAACATGAGTTAGTATTGTTATACAGTAAAGGATAAGGATTAATAATGATGATTAGAAATAACATGCAACACTGAAATAGGAAATAGGAAATCAGAAACTCTCCTTACCCCATATCTCTTCTTTTCGCATTCTACTGCATTTGCTCTTTTACCGCATTCCACATTCTGCTTCCAATCAAATTTGGGTGTCGGTGTTGCATGTTGAAATCGAAAATCGAAAACTCTCCTTACCCCTCTCTTTGATTTCCTCATTCCGCTAAATGTGCGCTATTGCCTCACGGGGAGCAATATGCAACACTGAAATTGGAAATAGGAAACTATCCTTACCCCTTCCAATTTCTGCATTCCGCTGTATATGCGCTATTGCTATATTTCGCATTCCACTTCGAATCAAATTTGGGTTTTAGTGTTGAAATTGGAAATCAGAAACTCTCCTTACCTCGTGTCTCTGATTTACACATTTTGCTGCATGTGCTCTACTATGCGACTTGGGGGAGCAACATGCAACACTAAAATCGAAAATCGGAAACTCTGAAATTAGAATTTTTGATTTTCGCATTCGCTGCATGTGCTCTACTGCTGCATAGGGAGCAACATGCAATATTGAAATTAATATTATATTTGTTATAGTAATCTTAATTGCATAAACTTTTTACTTTAGTTTGGTTACTATCTGTAACATCCACCAGAATTTTCTTATCGTTCTTCGCCTAATTATTCAATTTTTATCGAATAGTTGAATTTAATTAAAATTCGACTAAATAATTATTTCGGATCAATTAATTAGCAATTAATTGAGTTTAGATATGAGGGAATTAGTTTAGGAGTGTAGAAGATTTCATAAAAAAAAATTTTCTTAAACCAATTTATCGATTTAAAGAAAATCGGTAAGATTTCGGTATTTTAAATTGTCGGAACCAAACCAATAGAATTACATGTCCAAAACCCTATGACCTAAGGCTGAATACTCAGCCATTTACACCCTAAGTGTGTCACCACAAAGGCCACAAAAATGAGGAAGGTTGGCTAAAATTCAGCCTTATGTTTTAGACTAATCAAATTGCAAGATGTCAACTACAACCTCAAAGCTTTGTTAACATATTCATCTCTTTTCCTTTCAGCCAAAATCTGTGCCACTTTCTCCCTTGCTCCAGGCCTCTTCTTCTCTTCTCCACTTAGCCAACTCCATCAAACCTTCAAACTCAACAAGGCTTTATTAATCCAAACTCCAAAATCAAGCAAAATCACATACAAAGAGGTAGGGGTTTAATTTTGTTCTTGCTATTCTGGTTGTGGTGGCTAATGGTAGCTTTATTTTCTCAATCCTTGATGTGATGATTGAATGAATATGATGATATTTGGCTGGTTTGGTGGCTGTTGTTGATGTTAAAAACGATTAGGAAGTAAGAAAAGATGAAAGAAGGAAGATGTGAGAAGCTAGAAATCCAAAATCCCTCGATAGTCCGTACGACGGAGGGTATGGCTTCGTCTACAACCAATTAAATTTGATGAAACAATTTTTACATGAAACTAGACATTCATGGATTTCCATACATATATCATATAAGGCCATTGGGTTAGTATTGAGAGAGATATGAATTTTGGAATTCGACCTAGGTTTTTGAGTTTGATTCTGGGCAGACTAGGTTGTTTAGGGAAAAACTTGCCCTATACTACTTGGAATTGGATGAAACCAACTATGTTAGAAATATTACACATAGGAGAATATCCCATAAAAATTTTAGAGATAGATAAGGTCCCGTTTGCTCCCAGTGGTTGGAGAAAATTACCCTATGTCCAAACCGGGCCAAAATAGGGTAGTTCAGGAATGTCAAATTTCGGGGCTTATAACTTGAGCCCTACTAAGGAAAATGGAATGGAACTTTTTGAGAATGAAATTTTTTGAGAATGAAATATTGTCCTGTTAGCTTTAATATGAACCAATTTCGTATGATTTGAACTAGTTTTCGATTTTTAGTGGATTTTTACTTTTAGGTGTGTAATTCTGCCCAGCTACAAGGCAGGCCGAGATAAAACTTAAATAACTTGAGCTATATTTATCAAAATTAGATGGAACTAAAGAGGTTAGAAAATAGACACATAACACTTTAACATATCCAAAATTCAGGCTCAGATGAGTTAAATAGAAATTTTGGCATGATTTACAAAAATCGGGTTGAATGAATGTGCTGAGGCAGTAACCCTGTCTTAAATGTAGCTAATGCTTCTATGAATTTGATGTTTGAAATATGAATGAAATGTTATGAAATCTATGAGAAATTGTGTTCTGAGTACTGGCACTATTCATGGGGAAGCGGACACATTTCGTGATGCTGCCGAAATTTCGGTAAAGTCTATGCTTGAGTTATAATATACACTTAGATACATGTGTATTTTCAAGAAAGTCATAAAGGTTATGTTATGAGGAACCTAAAGATTATGTTATGATGAAAGTTCCATGATACTTGGGCCAGCCCCAGATTAAGGTTAAGGGGAATAGATCGGTGGGGAGGTCGAGGAAAGTAAACCCGGCATTCCTGTATAGGAACGAGCTCGATCCTGAAAAGCAGACTATTACCCATGAGTCTAAATGGCCAAGAACTCCCAGGGGACCAAGTAATGGAAAAGTTTATGAAGAGAAGTTCAAGAATGAGTTTTGCATGGTCATATTGAATAGTCTTTATGAGTTGTTCATAGTTTGACTGATATGTTTACTTGCTACTGCATGTTTATTTATTCTGCTCATTATTCTGTATATCATTATTAGTAATTTATTCTATTTCTTGCACTGTCCTAAGTAAAACTGGACATTGCCTCGGACCAGACATTTTCTCAACCTTATTAAATATGGATAGTTAAGCTTGATCTCATGTTTTTATAATAAAATAAAAATTGAGGCAACTGAGAATGAATGTGACATCAGTTAAACACCATACGTGATCCCTGCTGAGAATTTCATTAAATTCTTACCTAGTTTGCATTTCTGCACCATTCTCAGACGCTAGTGATGGACTCGATGACCACTCTTTTTATTGAGATTCCAGACCTGTAGCTCCACCATGACTTCGAGTTGGATTCGCTATACATAGCCGGTTCCTGCCATTTCCGTCTGAACCTTTGTAGTAACAGGAATTTTGCCGTTGCTTTATTTCACCCCGCTTTTGACCCTGCTGCTTCATACTTTACGGTCCCGTTGCACATGGCACGCTGACCTCCAGCACTTCCAGCACCCGCAGCACTTGCAGCTCTTGTTGAACCTGCGCCAGAGTCACCCCTGCAGGTGGTTCCAGACGTACCGCTCAGCTCTGAGAGCGACCCTTCTGAGGCCACTAGCTCGTCATCCACTTCGGGACCTAGCGTAGATTACTCTCCGGCAGGGCCTGGTATGGCCAACGGCTATCTGACTGAGTAGGTTCTAGTCGCAGATGATATTGTACAACATGACCCTCTTTTGGCAGTGTGCAGCATTGGGTCATAGGCTAGGCGCATGTATATCAGTTAGCTTGAAACGTCCTCTGAGGACCCCATAGGATCATTTTGATATAATGCGGGCCTTATGTCTTTTTGGTACACCAGCCCCACTTATGTATCCTGTTTTGAATCTGTACATAAATTGAAGCATTGGCTTCTAATCTATATATGCACGTATATAGTTGATGTTATATTACTTATTCTTATCTGTTGTGGTGTTTTGTTAAACTTTGTCACGTTCTGCGATTTTCAACACGTTCATTGTATACAGCGCACCATTTCTTCTGTTTACCAAAAAAAGAAGAGATGTATTATGAAAAATGAAAAGTTAGCAGAGTATCAATACGGTAATACAATCTACTTAATTTCGTGCTATGACTTAAGCATAACATTAAATTGATAGGGTGTTATATTTTGGTATCAGAGCAGTTTATCCTAACTAAGGCCTGAGGATTGGATTGACTATGCTTCGCGCATATTCTGCATTTTTAGCTAATGACATGCACTAGATCTTGCCTGTACGGTTGAGATATGGATATGCATGTGTATGAATTGCCTGACCGTGTGAGCTGTTATTTACTAGCACATTTGACTTAGTGTTGAGCCTAATCAACTCAATAGCTTTTGTTTTATGTGCTCAGAACTTAATGGCTTCGGGAAGGTGAGGTAGGCCATGCATAGAACCTGCTCAAAGGGATCCCGCTGACCTTATGGACACGGTACGAGAGATGGCTCATGCGATACAAAAACAAGTCGTGACAGCTTACCAGATGATGGATCAATTAGGCAGGCGACCTGAGGCAAGCTGTGGAGGGAGCCCACATGGCCTAGGAGTTGATTTGAGCTAGCTTAAATTTGCTGAGTTCAAGAAGGCAAACCCGCCTAGTTTTCAAGGGGCGTATGGCCCTGATAAAGCCGACGAATGGATCAAAGCCATGGAGAAGATTTTTTTTGTCCTGGATTGCTCAGATCATCAGAAGGTGACCTTTGCCACCTACATGCTCGAAGCGGACGTCGAGTTTTGGTGGAATGGTGTTCGAAGAATATTCGAAGAATCTCTGATGGCAGTCACCTGGACAGTGTTTAGAGATGTTTTCTACCAAATGTACTTTCCTGCCTCTGTTTGAAATGCCAAGGAACTCGAATTCATGTAGCTTCGTTAAGGAAACCGGATGATATCTGAATACATTGCTAGATTTGAAGAGCTATGTAAATTTTCTACAATTTACCAGAGGAATCCAGATGAAGCTTGGAAGTGCATCAAATTTGAAGGAGGGTTATGAGAAGATAATCTTACCGCAATAGGGCCAATGGAGATTAGAGATTTTCCCACGTTGGTAAATGAATGCCGACTTATGGAAGATTGCAATTTGAAACTAGCTGCAGCTAAGGCATCTGGTGGTAGTTTCAAGAAGGGGTTGGCATTGTAGGGCCCTAGCTTCAAGCCCAACTTACAACAACAGAGAAGATTCCCGCCGACAGGCAACAAAGGCAAGCAACCCCAAAAGCCTCTTTCGACTCAACTTGAATGAAATGCGATAAGAATCATGGTGATCGGCCGTGTTTGGTAGGCCAGAATGTCTGCTATGGGTGTGACAAGCCAAGCCACAAAATTTATGAGTGCCCAACCAAGAATCCACTACAGCCGTCTAGACCTCAACGTCAAGGATGGGTCTTTACAATGAATGCAGAAGAAGCTGACAAGTCTGAAGGACTAATCCAAGGTACCTGTGAAGTGGACGGTGAGACTCTATCTATACTCTATGATTTGGGTGCCTCATATTCATTTATTTCTCATAATTGTGTGGCTGTTCTGCAATTACCAATTTCTGAATTGCCTTATGATCTACTGGTTTCTACTCCTATTAATGAACCTGTTAAAACTAGTCAAATTTGCATCAATATTCCTCTTCAAATTGAGGGTAGGACCTTTGCAGCTAATTTGATTTGTCTCCCTTTGTCTAGACTTGACGTAATTCTGGGTATGGATTAGCTTTCCGCCAATCGTGTCGTGCTCAACTGTTCCGACAAGACGGTGGTCTTCTCCTCTGTCTCGTCTTCTGAACCCTAAGCCTTAACACACCTTTATCTAAACTCTTTGTTAGTAAACTATCGTGGGTCGAAGAGTCAAGGATACATCCTCTTATCAGCCAATGTGAAGAAAGTTGAACAGAAACTAGAAGAGATCCCAGTTGTTAGGGAATATCCTGATGTTTTTCCAGAAGATATTCCTAAATTCCCTCCTGAGAGGGAGATTGAGTTCACCATCGAGTTGGTTCTAGGTGCAGGACCCATATCTATAGCGTCATATCAAATGTCACCTTTGGAGCTAACAGAACTAAAGGGACAGATCGAAGAGCTTTTGGAAAAAGGATTCATACGACCAAGTGCATCGCCATGGGGAGCTCCAGTCTTGTTGGTCAAAAAGAAGGATGGGAGCATGCGCCTATGCGTGGATTATAGGCAGCTGAATAAAGTGATGATTAAGAATAAATATCCACTGCCAAGGATCGATGATCTCATGGACCAACTACAAGGTGCAACAGTATTCTCCAATATCAACTTGCGTTCCGGATATCATCAAATTTGAGTTCAAGAATAAGATATCCCTAAGATAGCTTTTCGAACTCGTTACGGGCACTATGAGTACACTGTGATGTCGTTTGGACTGACCAACGCACCAGCAGTATTCATGGATTATATGAATCGAATATTCCGCCCATATCTAGACAAGTTTGTAGTGGTTTTCATCGACGACATACTTGTCTATTCGAAGACGGAGCGAGAGCATGCGGAACAGTTGCGATGGATTCTGCAAATTTTAAGAGAAAAGAAACTCTATGCGAAGTTATCCAAGTGTGAAATTTGCATGAAAGAAGTAAAATTTCTCGGCCATGTAGTATCCTATGGAGGAATCTCCGTAGACCCCAGCAAAGTAGAAGCAGTGTTAAATTGGGAAAGGCTGACCATAGTCACTAAAGGCAGAAGTTTTCTGGGCTTAGCTGGGTATTATAGACAATTTGTTAAGGATTTTTCTCGAATAGCTCTGCCTTTGACCAAGCTAACCAGGAAGAATGTTCCATTTAAATAGACACCGGAGTACGAATAGAGTTTTCAATACTTGAAGAAAAGGTTGACTACGACGCCAGTGTTAGCCTTGCCAGACCCTCATCGACCATTTGAGATCTATTGTGATGCTTCCAAACAAGGATTAGGATGTGTGTTGATGCAAACCGAAAATGTGGTCGCATATGCCTCCCGACAATTAAAGCCACATGAAAGGAATTATCCCAAGCACGATCTCGAATTAGCTGCAGTAGTATTTGCTTTAAAGATATGGAGACATCACCTGTATGGTGTAACGTTCGAAGTCTTTTCTGATCATAAAAGTTTGAAGTAACTTTTTGATCTTAAATATGAGGCAGCAGAGGTGGATGGAACTTCTTAAGGACTACGAATTTGAATTGAACCCAGGTAAGGCAAATATTGTAGCAGATGCTTTGAGTAGGAAATCTCTAACTGCAGCCTGGATGAAGATTAAAGAGATAGAGCTTTGTTTGGAAGTGGGTTACCTGAGCAATTTCCGAACTAAGAATGGGATCCCAAGCTGCTCGAGTGAGTGTTTCCACGGCGGTGAGGGGTGTACCTGCAAGGACTCCGATGCTCAAGTTAGTGAGTGTAGGAAAGTATGAGAAGTGGGTCAGAAAAGATACCTTACGTTCGAGGCTGGACCTATATATATACGAGTGAGCAGTTGAAAGATAAGGGGGATTTGATCCCGCCTTCGTAGGGGATTACCCGGGACATCCTTTATCATGGGGGATAATGAATGGGTCCGAGTTTACCGGCTACACGTGAAGGAAGAATCATTCCGTGTTGTTAGGGAATAGAGGGACTTAACTCGGGTTTGGGCCTCAACTCAGGTTAATGGCCTGAGATAGGCTCGGTCTATTAACGGCATCGTGGTCTGTTTGGGCCTAGTCCTCGGGTCGAGTTGGGCCCCAATACTACTGTCTGGAACAGTGCCCCTAACTTGGTATTGGAGGTGGATTCTCGGGTGCCGAGTTTTTCATAAGTCTCCGAGTTAATTGTTGCCTTCTAACATCAGACTGTCATTTAAGTGATTTGGCACTTTGCCTGTATCAACGTCTGGGGTCTTCATGAACTGGTGATGTCCATTCGCTTCGTAGGTCACATCTCGTAACCCTAAGTGGACACGTGCCATTTTGGGCGCCTCATTCAGAGAGCCCCATCATTTTGAACTGGGGCGTTATTTCCATTTTGCCCCCATTCCTTTTGTGCGAGAAGACGGTTGTGCCCTTCGCGACGCTTGGGTTGCGCAGCAAAGGATGTTTTTAGTAGTATAAAGAAGGGTTTCGTGTGTTCGTTATCCATTTTCCTTGTCTTGCCCAAAGGTATTCGTTGCGCAGAGGAAGCGGAGGAGCAGTGTGTGGGAGTGTGATTGTTCGTGCCATCGTTACCTCGCTAGTAACAGGTATGCCCCCTCCCTTTTGTTTTCTGGTTCTGCAACTTGTTTGTTGGGTGGTATATCGGTAGTGGTTTGGCTCCTATTAATCCATTTTGTTTTGTATTTTGGGGCGGTTTCAACCCCTACTTTGCTGGGTTTTTTTGCTTCCGCCGCCCATTGGCAACCTTTCGTAGAGGGAAACCACCGTAGGGAGCCTATCTTTTTAGTTCCTATTTTGTTTCTAGGGGTTTCTGACTTAGGCTTTTTCCCAAGTTTGTGATGTAGGGGTGGTTTCCTGTGTAGGTTGTTTGGGATCGCGAGAATGGCCAAAAAAGAGCTCTAACTTTTCCTCCCGAGATAAACTTCATCTATCGGTGGGTCGATCCCGAGGTCCTGGGGACTCCCTCGGTCATGACCCCGGAGTTCTTAACTCATTTCAGAGAGGAGAACCTTATCTCGCCAGAAGGAGAGTACGAAGAGGAATATTATTTGGAGGCTCTGGGTCCGAGCGAGAGGGTGAGTGACTTTAACCTTGAAGGGGGGCCTCGGTGGATGTGGTGTTACGACGTTCTTATCTCCAAGCTACGAGTTTGGATTCCATTTTCCCACTTTCAAATAGAGATCCTGCGCCAGACCGAGGCCACTCCTTCTCAACTACATCCGAACAGCTGGGTGATGATTCGGGGTTTCGAGATCATCTGCGAATACCTCGAAATAACGCTATCCCCCGTGGCTTTCTTTTTCCTGTTTACTCTAACCCGACCTGCCGGTGGTGGATTAACCTCGGGATGGTTATCCTTCCGAGCTCACGCCAACCGGAAGATATTCCTTCTGTATGAGGAATCTTTTCATAATTTCAAGCCTGTTTTCTTCAAGGTTTTCGGGTGTCCGAACTCGATTCCTTTTTGGGAGACCTTGGAGGGGGAGCTTTGGTTTAATGTCTTTTGGTGTAAGCATTTTAGCGCTCCCCAAATAGAAGAGAGTTCCCTTAAGCCCGAGGAGAGAGCCGTTGTTGACTTCCTTTTAGAGTGCTTTGGGAAGAATCATCTGAACCTAAAGAACATAGTTGGCGTAGATCCTGGGGAGGCCAGGCGGTATTTAGGTGGTTGTTTTTCTGTTGTAGCTTGCATATCTTATGCCCCCTCTTTTTTTTTTTTGTCGGATGCTTATTGTTGATGTTTCTTTTGCAGACGGGATGGCTCCGAAGTCAGCCCTTGCCGAGTTTCGCAGGAGGATATTGAAGAGGTCTCACGAGGGGGATGGAAGTAACAGCCCGAAATTGGCGGGGTCCGGAGAACCGGTGTTCGCTTCTGTTCCTGATAAAGTGGCCCTGGAGGCCCGGCCTTCTAAGAAGCACAAGTCAAATAAAGCGGCCAAAGGGAAATCCGTGGCTTCCGACCTCAAGGGCCTTCCCTCACCGAAGGTGTGGTCCGACATCCATGTAATGGATAAGGATTTCCTTTATTTCGACTTCATGGATAAGGAGTTGATGGTCCCCGCCCTTCTCGAGCGCTTACAGGGTGACGACGAGAACCTAACTGCAAAATTCCAATGGGCGGGGCGTGCCATGCTAAAGTCGGCGGCCTTACTCAGATATTCAGAACCGATTATTGCCTCTGGTGTTCGAGCTATGGAGGAGGTAAAGGTCTTGAAGTCCCAGCTCTCTCTTCTTCAAGATGAAAAGTCGGCTTTGGAGAAGGCCAAGGAAGACGAGATTAATGGTTTAAAGGAGGCGCTTGAGTCGAGGGACCAGCAACTGGAGGATTCCCATTCTCGGGTGTCGGAACTTCAGAGGGATTGCGCCGACTTTTCGGAGGCTGCTGCTAGGGCGAGGAACGAGGTGGCTCGGGTGGAGTAGTTGTGGGCAAGGTCGGCTGGGGAGATTAAAGAGTCCTTTCTAGAGTAGTGCCAGATTATTTACCCTGACGCTGATTTCAGCGAAGTTGGGTTGGACAAAGTTGTGGTTGATGGTCGCATCATTGTGGCTCCAGAAGAGGATGACGATGGCACCGACGACCTTGAGGCTAATTCGAGGGAGGAGGCGTCTGACCTTTGGCATGTTTTGTATTTTTGATTGTATTGCCCTCTTAGGCTTTAGGGGCTCTTGTTTTGAGTATCTGTTTGATGTCAGAAACTTTTGTAATGGAATTCGGTTTTTAATTGATGCGCCAGTTATATTCTCCTAAGTTGAACCTTGAAGGGAATATTGGTGGCACCTTAATTGTTAATTGATGCGCTAGTTATTCGCCCAAGTTAGGCCTTGAAGGGAATATTGGCGACACCTTTATTGCTTTACCGAACTGGATGTTTGTTTGAGTTGGATTTAGCTAGAACTTAAGATTGTTTGCTTAAGTTAGCGATATGTCACCGACCCAAGGTTTGACTCTGGACTTTAATCGCATTCGGGATTACGTGTCCGAGATATCATACCAGGATCCGTTTTCCTCGACCAAGGGGTGATCAGTCCCTTGGGAGAATTAAGGTGGGTTGAAGTCGTCAACTGTGATGCGTAAAATAACGGAAGCGAAAGGAAGAATTAACAACATAAAAATAATAATGAAGTAATGTTAAATCAAACGAAATAAAGATAACATGTAAAAGCAAATACCGAGAAGAGTTTGCTAGTTACTGCTTGGCCCACGGAGTTCCGCCTCATTAAAACCTCCTCGGGAAAACCTAGTGGGACAAAACCCGAGGTAGGAAAAAGAGTACGGCTATCTCTCATGGTATATACATCAGATAAAAAATTTCTGGAGGTTGCAAGAGTTCCATGACCTCGGAATCTCTGTGCCCGATAAGGTGGAGAGTTTGTATGCCCCCTTTCCTAAGACGTCGATGACTCTGTATGGGCCTTCCCAGTTTGCGGTTAATTTTCCATGACCTACGGGAGGTTTTCCGATGTCAGCTTGTTGGAGAACCAATTCTCCTTTGTCGAAAGTCCGGGAAACCACTTTGGCATTGTATCTTTGGGAGATTCGCTGTTTGAGCGCCTTCTCCCTTAGATGAGCCATTTCCCTTACTTCATTTGATAGATCGGACTCCTCCCGAAGTGCGTGGTGCTGTGTAGGTTGGAACATGACACGTGGGCTTATCTCCTCGACTTCAATCGGTATCATCGCGTCCACCCCGTAAGTCAGCTTGAAAGGAGTTTCTCCCGTTGTTGAATGCGGGGTGGTTTGGTAGGACCATAGGACGCTCCCGAGTTCGTCGGGCCATGCCCCCTTTGCGTCGTTGAGTCTCTTCTTCAGTCCTCAAAGGATGACTTTGTTGGCAGCCTCAGCTTGGCCGTTTGCTTGGGGGTGTTCGACCGAGGTAAAGTGGTGCTTGACCTTGTGGCTGGAGAGAAATCCTCGGAACTTCTGATCTATAAACTGGGTTCCGTTGTCCGTGACAATTGAGTCAGGTATTTCGAAGCGAGTGAAGATATTCTTCCATACGAAATTCCAAGCTTGGGCAGCAGTGATGGTGGAAAATGGCTCTGCTTCTATCCACTTTGTGAAATAATCTGTTGCCACAATAAGGTACTTCACCTGTCCTGAGGCGAGTGGGAAGGGACCTAAGAGGTCGAGTCCTCACTTGCTAAAAGGCCAGGGGGACATGATCGACGTTAGTTCATCGGAAAGGGCGAGGTGGAAAGTGGCGTGTTTCTGGCAGCTGGAGCACTTTCATGCATACCCAATAGAGTCCTTCATCATCGACGGCCAATAGAATCCAGCTCGTAAAACTTTTAATGCGAGCAACTTTCCTCCGAGATGGTAGCTGCAAGATCCTTCGTGAACTTCCTCAAGAATGGCGGAAACTCGATCCGGTTCGACGCACCTTAGCAGTGGCTGGGACAACCTTATTCTAAATAGTTGATCATTGATGAAGGTGTAATAGGAGGCTTCTCTGGCTAGTCTCTTGGCGTCGATGGGATTTTCTGGTCTAGTTCCATTCCTCAAGTATTGAATGATGGGAGTCATCGAGTTCGGAACCCTGTCGAGAGTCAGGATCTGAAGGGCATCCGATATTAATGGGAGCTTCAATGTCTCTTGGATCAAAAACTCTAATTGTTTCCTCCGGGCTTAGTACTTGCCAGCTTGGATAGGATGTCGGCCCTGACATTCTCTTCCCTTGGAACATCTCGGAATTCTACCTGAAGAAATTTTTCTACGAGTTCTTTTACTTTTGTCAGGTATTTCTGTAGGAGAACGTCTTTAGCTTGGTATGCCCCGGTGACTTGGGAGGTCACGACTTGAGAGTCACTGTACACCAAAAGCCGGGATACGCCGACGTCCCTGGCTAGCTTGAGGCCTGCGATGAGGGCTTCATATTCGGCCTGGTTATTGGAGACCGAGAAGTCGAATTTAATGGATAGCTCGAGGATTATTTAACCTTCCTTTTCGAGGATCTCCCCGGCTCCACTTCCTTTCGAGCTGGAGGCTCCGTCCACGTACAGCGTCCAACCCAATTTCGGGGTATCCGCCTCGTCCACCATCTCAGCTAAGAAGTCGGCCAATGCTTGGGATTTAATGGCAGTCCTTGGTTCGTATTGGATGTCGAACTCCGAAAGCTCCACAGACCATGATACCGTCCTTCCTGCCAGGTCCAGTTTTTGTAGGATTTGCCGAATTGGCTGGTCAGTTCAGACGACGATGGTGTGGGCTTGAAAGTACTGGCAAAGCTTCCGTGCTGCAATGACTAGGGCCAAGGCGAATTTTTCAATCTTTTGATATTTAGTATCAGGACTGTGAAGCACTTTGCTAACAAAGTATACCGGGTGCTGTTGTCCAGAATCCTTCCGGACCAGCGTCCCAGCAATGGTAGTGTCGCTGACAGATAGATATAGGAGCAGCGGTTTTTCGACTTCCGGCTTACTCAGTATAGGCGAGCGGGACTGGTAGTCCTTGAAGTTAGTGAAGGTGACTTCACATTCTGGCATCCACTCAAAAGTATTCCCCTTTTTCAATAGAGAAAAGAGGGGGATAGCTTTTCTGGCCGACGCAGTTATGAATCTCGAAAGAGAGGCAATTCTTCCCGTGAGGCATTGTACTTCTTTTACTGTCGTCGGACTTCTTGACTCGAGTGCCGAGCTCAATCAAATTACAATGAAAATCGAATTACACTAAACTCGTAGCAAGGGTGCAACCCGGGCGTTTCCCAGCGATGACAATGTTATATGATCAGGGAATTGGGGGGGGGTTTAGGAATTTAAAATACTAAAATGAATATAAAAGAAATGAACAGAATTTGGAACATCCAATCCAAGAACCAAGAAAGACAGTGGCTCATCTATCATCGGATTCTAAAAATAATCATTCAAATTAAATCAGCGACTAACATCAAACCCAAAAGAAACCTTTGTTCAGATACGACATTGCACATGAAAATCTTTATGCATTCAATTAACAGATAAATGATTAAATTCAGAAACCTCTAGAACCTAACCAATCCATGTTAATTTTCAAGCACCAATGTAATCAATCATCAAATTCAAACCTGAAAATGATTCTACTCACGCAATTGCATTACACATTAATCAATCGAGCAATATGCAAGCAAGTAAGTAAGCAATCAATCATAATCCACCACAATTCCGAATCAAAAACCTTCAAATCTGAAATTGGAGTAATCATAATGAAAGAAAAGGGAGTAGAAAACCGATTTGATTTGATGAAGTTTGGTTGTGCAAATCCTCAAGAGAGCCAATGCTCCTTTGAATCCTTGGATTAGATGGAAGCTTACTCCTCCATGAATGGAGGAAGACGAGTTGTTAAGGTGGGGGGGCGTGAGTGAGAGAAGAGAGGAGAAGAAGAACAACCAAACCGAAAATTTGCTATTCCAAAATCTGTCTCAAGTTACAATTCTGGCTTGCCCCTAAGTCAGCCAGCCAAAACCGAATCAAAACACCTAAAATTATTAAATTCTCATTACTACATTAATCCTCTCTCTCTCCTTTGAATCTGGACATCTTTTTTGCTAAAATCCGAATTATAGAAAGAAAGTTACATTAAAAACATTAAATCATTATAGCTAATTCTGTGAGTAACATTCTTCTACCGTTTTGTCTATCAAAACAATTCCTTTTGGATTTCCACTCTGAAGAAGAATTGTAGCCTTGGATGTCAGCTTCAAAATGCCACTTGAACGGGCTCAATCGGACATCTGTGGACCGAGATATGGCCCAAATACCACACCCTGCTCAGAATCCACGGCTGCACCACTTTAGTTCACTTCTAGGTCCAATTTCAGCTTCTTAGCACCAGAATTGGCTTCTGAGCTCTCATATAACTTGTAGGTCTATCTCTCAGCTTTTCTACAAATCAAGAATCACAATAAAATGAGCTCTACAACTCAAGATATAACCCAAAAACCAAAACAGTGTCAGAATTCGCCTAATACTGGAAAATTTAACTCAAACCCAAACAAAATCCAAACAATACAAAATGGTCCAATTCAAAACAATTAGGCATAAGAGAGAATTAATGAGCTAGGAATGAGAGAAAATAAGTACATAAAAATCCAATTGATCACTTCTCATTTCGAGTATTACTCGGCATTTGTCGGGGTTTGCCTCAATCCCTCGATGTGTAAGCATGAACCCCAGAAATTTTTCGGCTTCTACAGCAAAAGCGCACTTGTGTGGATTGAGTCTCATGTTATGCTATCGGATTTGGTCGAATACGACCCTTAGGTCGGACAGCAGATTTTCCTCCTCGCGAGACTTGACCAACATATCGTCGATATACACTTCCATCAAGTCTCAGATCAGCTCTGCGAACACTTTATTCATAAGCCTCTGGTATGTTGCCCCCGCATTCTTCAGTCTGAAGGGCATGACCTTGTAGCAATAATTGGCCGTTGGGGTTATGAACGCCGTTTTTTCTTTGCCGAGCTTGAACATCAGGATCTGATTATATCCCGAGTAAGCATCCATGAAGGTGAGCAGTCTGAACCCGGAAGCAATGTCCACTAACCCATCGATGCTTGGCAAGGGATACGGGTCCTTTGGGCAGGCTTTGTTCAAATCGGTGTAGTCGACGCACATTCGCTATTTCCCGCTGGGCTTTTTTACTATCACGATGTTGGACAACCATGTCGGGTATTCGATCTCGCGTATGAAACCGGCTTCTAAGAGGCTCTGAACTTGCTCTTGGGTAGCAAAGGGCTGCTGCTCATTCTCCTTCTCTTCTGAGTAATCGATTTTGAACCGGGGAAGACAGAGAGTTGATAGGAGATGAATTCTGGGTTAATTCCTAGCATGTTGGCGGTAGACCATGCGAAAAAATCTACATTGGACTTGAGGAGGCTGATTAAGCCTTGTTTCAGTGAAATCGGAAGTTTTTTGTTAATCTGGGTTACTTTCCAGTTTTCATTCCCGATTTGGATTTCTTCTAACTTGCCATCTGGCTCTGGTCTCTCCCCTTCGACTTTCCTTGCGTCCAGGTCTATCATTATGACATTCGAAGAATTGGGGGGCCGGGCCTCGGCCTGGGACACCACCTTTTGTTGCTTTTGTATTTCCAAGCTGGCGTTATAGCATCACCAAGCTGCGGCCTGGTCAGCTTTTACAGTGGCAATTTCCCCTTGGTCGATAAGGAACTTCATGGTTAGGTATGCCGTTGAGATAATGGCGCTTATCTTGTTCAACGTTGGTCTTCCAAGTATGGCGTTGTAGGTCAAGGGGCAGTTGACAAGTAGGAAGTTGACTTTGATCGTCCGAGTTTTAGGTCAGGAACCCAAGGTTAGGTGGAGGGTGACGTAACCCTAGAGGTGGACTTTTTCTCCGGAAAATCCAACCAGCTCCTCCACGTATGTTTGGAGGTTGGCGTCGCTTAATCCGAGCTTATCAAAGGCGTCTCGGAATAGAATATCCGCCGAGCTTTCTTGATCGACGAATACCCTTTTTACCTCGGCATTGACCATGGCTGCGGATATCACCATTGGGTCGTCATGTCCCGAGATCACATCATCTGTAACACCCTACCAACTTAATGTTATGCTTAAGTCATAGCATGAAATTGGATAGGTTGTGTTACCGTATTAGTCTTCTGTTTAAAGTAGTATTCATTATTTTATATTCTGATATATATATGTATATGACTGACGTACATACCTACGAAACAGGGTGCTCTATATAATAAATGTGATTAACATAGAAATATCATTTGTTGCATATATACATATACCAGTTGGAAGCCAAAGCTTCAGTTTATAAATATACATATCAGAAACAGAGTGAAGAGAAGGGACAACAAAATTCCTATTGTTAAAAAGTAGAGACAGAAATGGCGGAAGCCAGCTAGGTACAGCGAGTCCAACTCGAGGTCCTGGTGAAGCTGCAGGTCTGGAATCTCACTGAAGAGGCTAGCCGTCGAGTCCATTGCCCACGTCTGAGAATGAGGCGGAAATGCAAAACGAGGTGAGAATTTGAAGAAATTCTTAGTAGGGTTTGCATGTGGGGCTTAACTGACGTCACATTCATTCTCAGTTGCCTTGGGTTTTATTTAATTATAAAAACATGAGATTGAACTTAACTATTCATATTTAATAAGGTTGAGAAAAAGGTCTGGTCCGAGACAAGGTCCAGTTTTACTTAAGACAACATAAAGGACAGAATAAATTAATATCAACAATAAATAGAATAATGAGCATACAGCAGTAAATGAATTTAATAAACAAATTGTAAATGACTTGTAATGACCATTCAAGGTGATTATACATTTAATGCAATCATGGAAACTTGCTCTTGAGCCTTTCTTTATAAACTTTCTCATTCCTCATAAACTTTTTCCATTACTTGGTCCCCTGGGAGTTCTTGGCCATTTTAGACTCCTGAGTAATAGTCTGCTTTTCAGGATCGAGCTCATTCCTATACAGGGATTGACGGGTTTACTTTTCCTGATGTCCCCACTGATCTATTCCTCTTAACTTTTTATCCGGGGCTGGCCCAAGTATCATGGAACTTTCATCATAACATAACTTTCATAGCTTTCTTGATAAATGCACATGCCACTATATGTGTATCATAAATTATGCATTTACTTTACTGAAATCTCGGCGGTATAACGGAACGTGTCCACTTCCCCATGAATAGTGCCAGTACATTAGAATACCAATTTCTCATAAAAATTACAATATTTCATGCACAACTCATCATGGAACTCATAGAAGCATTAGTCTCCTTAAGACAGAGTTATAGCCTCAACATGAATCATTCAACTCGGTTCTTGTAAATCATGCCATAATTTCTATTTAACTCTTTTGGACCTCAATTTTGGATATGTTAAAGTGTTATGTGTCTATTTTCTAACCTCTTTGGGCCCATCTAATTATGATGTCTATAGCTCGAGATATTTAGATTTTATCCCGGCCTGCCCAGTGGCTGGCCTGAATCAGACACCTAAAAGTAAAAATCCACTAAAAATCGAAAACTGACTCAAATCATATGAAATTGGTCTTTTATCAAATTTAACATGCATACTTTCATATGCAAAAAGTTCCATTTCATTTGCCTTAGTAGGGCTCGAGTTATAAGCCCCGAAACTTAACCTTCCTGAACTACTCTGTTTTGGCTTGGTTTAGACATTAGGTAACTTCTTCAAATCATTGGGAACAACTGGTATGTAACAAACTCAGAATTTCTTTGTATGATGTTCTCCTATGTGTAAGCTTTCCAAAAAAATTAGTTTCACTCAATTTGGAGTTGTATAGGGTGAGTTACACCCTTTTCAACCCATACTGCCCGGGTGAAGGTCTTGATTCCTAGGTCAAACTTCAAAAATTCATATCTCTCTCAATATTAATCCAATGGTCTTATATGATATATGTATGGAAAGCTCTAGATGTCTAGTTTCACATAAAAATGGTTTCATCAATTTTAAATGGTATGAGGCAGAGCCATATACTCCGCCGTACGGACTGCCGAGGGTTTGGAGTTTTCCAGCCTCTTAACTTCTTCATATCTTCATCCTTTCTTACTTCCAATTCAAATTTTAATCTTATAAACAACCAATAAACCAGCTATAATTCATCATAATCATTCAATCAACATATCAAAATTAGGAAATTAGAACACCACCAATCCTTCAATAATAAGAGAATCAAGCAAGAATTAAAACATCTACATCTTACTATGAATGATTTGGCTTGAGTTTGTAGCTGGAACTTGGTTGAATTTCAAAGTTAGGTGGAGTTGGGTGAGTGAAGAAAAGAAAAGAGAGCTGAAGTGAGGAAAAAGGCAACGTGAGAGGAGAGTCTGAATGAGAGGAGGAGAGTATGTTATATAGGCATGAGTGTTGGTTAACTTGGAAGGTTTTGATTGGCCTCAAAACACAAGGCTGAGTTTCAGCCAACCTTGCTCTCTTTTTGTGACCAAAATGCTCTCCACGTCATCCTCTTTGTGTGGCAGAATTGCTCTCCACGTCGCCTAAAGTGGGACTAGTTTCCAGTATATTCTGAAAATGAAATCGGAACTCGTATTTTTAAAGTCGGAACTCGTGCACATCTTGGAGATGAAGTCGGAAATCGGAAAATATTGTCCAGTTTACTCGAAGCTTGAAAGCAAAGTCGGGTGTGAAGCCAAGCACTTAAAGTCGGAAGTCGGGAAATTAGGTAAATTCGAATCAATTCTAATCATAACACTGGAGATCGGAATTCACAACATTAATCAGTGTACCAGGAAATCGGGACTTATAGGACCTCGATCTCAAAACTCGGGAAGATAGAGAAATAAGAGCTCTTGGTATTAAACTCGAGATCGGAACTCATGAAATTTTGAGTCGGTCTTGGAGACAATTTCAGAGATCTGATCTCGCGTCCATTTCTGGTTGAGATCAAATCGGATGTCGGATTTCGTGTTAAGTCAGAAATCCTAATATCGAAACTCGGAAGCATCAGCCACTCCATTTCAGCTAATGAAATCGGAAATCGAAATGACGAGGTCGGAGTTCATACATACTTACATAAGGTCGAAAATCGTAAAATCCAAGCCAATCCATTTGAGCCTTACTAAGATCGGAAATCGGAAATCTTTTAAAAATTCACTGACGAAGTCGGAAATCGGAAATGGGACATTACATCCTCGAAGTTGGAACTTGAGAAGACGATATCTGGTATTGGCCGAGATGTCAGTGCTGGCATTTTCATCTTCCCAGAGGAAACATTTAGGACTTCTTGTAGATGCTTTTTTCGGGCTGACTTCGTGGTTTCGCCGCTTGCAAAACCCCCAGCAATGACGTTGATAGTCCTTGTGATCTGTTCTCCG
Source organism: Pterocarpus macrocarpus (assembly GCA_031439585.1). NCBI lineage: Eukaryota > Viridiplantae > Streptophyta > Magnoliopsida > Fabales > Fabaceae > Pterocarpus > Pterocarpus macrocarpus. The sequence goes on from CM062521.1 coordinate 31,949,027, forward strand.
TCATGGCCTTCATTTCCTTCTGGCTCCGAGGTTCTCTGGCTCCTCGGATTCCTTCTTTCTTCGTCCCTATGATCGGGGGCTTGCCTTCTTCGTGGACTTCTTTGGGAGGCCACGTACTTTGCCAGTCTGCCCTCCCTTATTAGCTGTTCCACGACATCTCGTAGGTCATAACAATCTTCGATTTTATGTCCAAAACCGTTGTGATACTCGCAAAATAAAGACTTGTTGGTGTTGGCTCTCATCTTGAGGACCTTTGGCTTGGGGAACCTCTCGACTTGGCCAACCTCTCGGAATAGCTCGGATAGGGATACGTTGAGGGGGGGTATAATCATTGTATCTACCGGTCCTGGAACGTACGTCCTTCCTCGGGTGTTCATCTTGGCCGCCAGTTTTTCTGTCGGGTTGGTGCCTCCCGAGGTTGGTCGTTGCCTTCTCCGTTTCTTCAAGAAAGATATACTTCTCGGCCTGTGTTTGTATTTCCTCCGGGGATTCTGGCGGTCTTTTGGATAGTGAAGTTTTAAATGGTCCCGGTCGTAATCCATTTAGCAGAGTCAGGATCGCCGCTTGTGTTTGCACCTCATTCACAAGCAAAGATTCGGCGTTATATCGCTCGAGAAAGTCTCGGAGCGACTCATTTTGCCGCTAGTGAATCCCGAGGAGGCTGGAGATTGGCTTTGGCTTGAACTTCTTGGTAGTGATGTGGGCCAGGAAAGTTGAAGAAAGGTCAAAAAATCGATTGATCGACCTAGAAGGAAGGGAGTTGAACCATTTTAGCGCGGCTTTCTTCAGAGTTATGGAGAAGGCTCGGCATTTGATGGGATCCAAAACCCCGACTAACGCCATTCTTGACTTAAAGGCGTCCATATGTTCCTGGGGGTCAGTGCTCCCATCGTATGGCTCCATGTCGGATGGGGGCTTGAAACCTTTGGGTGGCTATGTTCCCATAATGAAGTCGGAGAACGGCGTATCGTCGCCGTCTTCATGGTCCTCATATTGTTCGGAGCCGTGCCTAGCATGTCTGTCATTGTATCGTAGGCGAGACCGGATGTCGGAAAGTTCGTTGTGACGGCGAGTGCTTCCCACTCGAGGTTCTTTATGGCTGTGGGCTGCACTTCCCCGTGGTGAATCTCCATGGTGGTGACGCTCCATGCTGCGACTCCGTCGTCTTGGACTTCGACCTCTATGATAGTCTGGACTCCTATCATGGTGGTGTCGGTGTCGTTCTCGACGTCGCTTTCAATCTGACTCCTTCATTTGGTCCAGATTTTGTTCTAGCTTCTGAATGCGGGTGGCTTGCTCCCGCATCAAGGTCAGCATTTCGTCGAGCGGGTCAATGTTGGCCTGAGGGCAGATTTCAACCGTGGAGGCGACCACGTTTCCCGCTGTTCGAACGATGGAGCGGTGGGCCGCTGAGTTCTGCCCTTGATGTCGTTCTCCGGCATGTGAAGCCGAGTCAGAGGTAGTTCATCCTTCCATTAATGGTTGGTTGTTGCTCATGGGGGGGTGCCCAGTTGTGTGTTCTCTCCTTGGGAGCGAAGAAATTCTTGCAATCACAGCCGTGGTATAGTGGCGTGCAGCGTGGGTCCCCACAGACGGCGCCAATGTTCAGAAGTGGGTTACTTGAGTAATTTTCGAACTAAGAATGGGATCCTAAGCTGCTTGAGTGAGTGTTTCCACGGCGGTGAGGGGTGTACCTGCAAGGACTCCGATGCTCAAGTCAGTGAGTGCAGAAAAGTATGAGAAGTGGGTCAGAAAAAATACCTTATGTTTGACCCATATATATACGAGTGAGCGGTTGAGAGATAAGGGGGATTTGATCCCGCCTTCATAGGGGATAACCCGGGACGTCCTTTATCATAGGGGATAACGGATGGGTCCGAGTTTACCGACTACACGTGAGGGAAGAATCATTCCATGCTGTTAGGGAACAGAGGGACTTAACTCGGGTTTAGGGCTCAACTCGGGTTAATGGCCCGAGATAGGCTCGGCCTGTTAACGACTTCGAGGTCTGTTTGGGCCTGGTCATCGGGCCGAGTTGGGCCCCAATACTACTGTCTAGAACAAGCTTATTGAGATTTTCCGAGATCTTAATTTGGGAATTCTTATAACTCCCAAGACCGTTCAGTTACACCAAATTAAGATAATCAGTAGCTTTAAGGAATAGATTCAGCAAGCACAGCAACAGGATGCTAATTTTCAACATACGATCAATCTCGCACGATCAGGCAAATTAATGGGTTTTGCTCAGGATAAAGAAGGCATCTAGCGACATCATGACAGGGTGTGTGTACCCGAGGGGAATGATCTTCGAAGAAGAATCTTGGAAGAAGCACATAAGGGTGAATTCACTATACATCCCAACATTACTAAAATATATCAAGACCTCAAGAGAATGTTTTGGTGGCTAGGCAGGAAGTCAGACGTGGCAAACTTCTTGAGCAAATGCTTGGTCTGTCAGAAGGTGAAGGCGGAACATCAGAAACCCTCCGGGATATTACAACCCTTGGAAATCCCTGAGTGGAAGTAGGAGAGTATCTCCATGGATTTCGTAATGGGATTACCAAGAACACCAATAGGATATGATGCCATATGGGTTATCGTGGATAGATTAACCAAATCTGCTCACTTTCTACCTATTTGAGCAAATTATCCGTTGGACAAATTAGCGCAATTGTATATCCAAGAAATTATAAGGCTGCATGGGACCCCTTCAACCATTATCTCTAATCAGGACCCAAGGTTCACTTCACGATTCTGGGGAGTCTTACAAAAAGTATTTGGTGCTAAGTTGTGCCTAAGCACTGCATATCACCCGTAAACGGATGGCCAAACAGAAAGGACAATTCAAACCTTAGAAGATATGCTACAAGCCTATATAATGGAGCAACGTGGGAATTGGGATCGATACTTACCGTTAGCCGAATTTGCATACAACAATAGCTATCACGCTAGCATCGGCATGGTTCCTTATGAAGCGTTGTACGGACAGAAGTGCCAATCTCCACTGTGTTGGTACGAAATAAGAGAATCAACTCTATTGGGGCCTGATTTAGTTGAGCAGACCACTGAGCAGATCAAGAAAATTCGAAGTAAGATGCTCGCCGCTCAAAGCCATCAAAAGAGTTTTGCGGATACTAGAAGAAAACCCTTAGAATTTCAAAAAGGAGACCATTTATTTCTGAAGGTCACACCTACAACAAGGATAGGTAGAGCCATTAAGGTCAAGAAGCTAAGTCCTCGCTTTATTGGTCCCTTCCAAATCTTGAAGCGAATCGGATCAGTTGCATACCGAATTGGTTTACCTACACATTTGTCAAACCTTCATGATGTTTTCCATGTTTCTCAACTCAGAAAATATCAACCTGACCCTACACACTTCCTAGAACCCAAATCAATACAGTTAAAAGAGGACCTGACTTTCCATGTACAACCAGCACGGATCGTAGACAAAAGCAGCAGGCAACTTCGAAACAAAACCGTGCAGCTAGTAAAGGTAGCATGGGAAAAAGGAGATGTTGAGGATTACACTTGGGAATTAGAATCAGACATGAAGAGAGAATATCCTGAACTATTCTCAGGTACTAAATTTTGAGGATAAAATTTTTTTTAAGGAGGGTGGTAATGTAACATCCACCGGAATTTTCTTATCATTCTTCGCCTAATTATTCGATTTTTATCGAATAGTTGAATTTAATTAAAATTCAACTAAATAATTATTTAGGATCAATTAATTAGCAATTAATTGAGTTTAGATATGAGGGAATTAGGTTAGGAGTGTAGAAGATTTCATAAAAAAAAATTTCTTATACCAATTTACCGATTTAAAGGAAATCGGTAAGATTTCGGTATTTTAAACTGTCGGAACCAAACCAATAGAATTACATGCCCAAAACCCTATGACCTAAGGCTGAATACTCAGCCATTTACACCCTAAGTGTGGTGCCACAAAGGCCACAAAAATGGGGAAGGTTTCAGCCTTATGTTTTAGACCAATCAAATTGCAAGATGTTAACTACCACCTCAAAGCTTTGTTAACATATTCATCTCTTTTCCTTTCAGCCAAAATCTGTGCCACTTTCTCCCTTAATCCAGCCCTCTTCTTCTCTTCTAAACCAACTCCATCAAACCTTCAAATTCAACAAGGTTTTATTAATCCAAACTCCAAAATCAAGCAAAATCACATACAAAGAGGTAGGGGTTTAATTTTGTTCTTGCTATTCTAGTTGTGGGTGGCTGATGGTAGCTTTATTTTCTCAATCCTTGATATGATGATTGAATGAATATGATGATATTTGGCTGGTTTGGTGGCTGTTGTTGATGTTAAAAACGATTAAGAAGTAAGAAAAGATGAAAGTAAGAAGATATGAGAAGCTGGAAATCCAAAATCCCTCGGTAGTCTGTACGGCGGAGTGTACGGCTCCGTCTACAGCCGATTAAATTTGATGAAACCATTTTTATATGAAACTAGATATTCAGGGCTTTCCATACATATATCATATAAGGCCATTGGATTATTATTGAGAGAGATATGAATTTTGGAAGTTCGACCTAGGTTTTTGAGTTTGACTCTGGGCAGACTAGGTTGTTTAGGGCAAAACTTGCCCTATACTACTTGGAATTGGATGAAACTAACTTTTTAGAAATCTTACACATAGGAGAATACCCCATAAAAATTTTAGAGTTAGATAAGGTCTTGTTTGCTCCCAGTGGTTCAAGAAAGTTGCCCTATGTCCAAACCGGGCCAAAATAGTACAGTTCAGGAAGGTCAAATTTCGGGGCTGATAACTCAAGCCCTACTAAGGCAACTGGAATTGAAGTTTTTGAAAATGAAATATTGTCCTATTAGCTTTAATATGAGACCAATTTCGTATGATTTGAACTAGTTTTCGATTTTTAGTGGATTTTTACTTTTAGGTGTGTAATTCTGGCCAACTACAGGGCAAACTGGGATAAAACTTAAATAACTTGAGCTATATTTATCAAAATTAGATGGGACTAAAGAGGTTAGAAAATAGACACATAACACTTTAACATATCCAAAATTCAGGCCCAGAGAGTTAAATAGAAATTTTAGCATGATTTACAAATATCGGGTTGAATGAATGTACTAAGGCAGTAACCCTGTCTTAAATGTAACTAATGCTTCTATGAATTCGATATTTGAAATATAAATGAAATGTTATGACTTCTATGAGAAATTGTGCTCTAAGTACTGGCACTATTTATGGGAAAGCGGACACGTTCCGTCATGTCGCCGAAATTTCGGTAAAGTCTATGCTTGAGTTATAATATACACTTAGATACATGTGCATTTTCAAGAAAGTCATAAAGGTTAAGTTATGAGGAACCTAAAGATTATGTTATGATGAAAGTTTCATGATACTTGGGCTAGTCCCGGATTAAGGTTAAGGGGAATAGATCGGTGGGGAGGTCAGGGAAAGTAAACCTGACATTCCTATATAGGAACGAGCTCGATCCTGAAAAGCAGTCTATTACCCAGGAGTCTAAATGGCCAAGAACTCCCAGGGGATCAAGTAATGGAAAAGTTTATGAAGAAGAGTTCAAGAATGAGTTTTGCATAGTCATATTGAATAGTCTTTATGAGTTGTTCATAGTTTGACTGATATGTTTACTTGCTGCTGCATGTTTATTTATTCTGCTCATTATTCTGTATATCATTATTAGTAATTTATTCTGTTTCTTACACTGTCCTAAGTAAAACTAGACCTTGCCTCGGACCAAACATTTTCTCAACCTTATTAAATATGGATAGTTAAGTTTGATCTCATGTTTTTATAATAAAATAAAAATTGAGGCAACTGAGAATGAATGTGACGTCAGTTAAACACCATATGCGAACCCTACTGAGAATTTCATTAAATTCTTACCTTATTTGCATTTCTGCATCATTCTCAGACGCTATTGATGGACTCGACGGCCACTCTTTTTATTGAGATTCCAAACCTGTAGCTCCACCATGACCCCGAGTTGGATTTGCTGTACATAATCGGTTCCTGCCATTTCCGTCTGTACCTTTTTAGTAACAGGAATTTTGCCGTTCCTTTATTTCACCCCGCTTTGACCCTACTGCTCCATACTTTGCGGTCCCGTTGCATATGACACACCCACCTCTAGCACCTCCAGCACCCGCAGCACCTGTAGCTCCTGCTGACCCTACGCCAGAGTCACCCCCGCAGGTGGTTCCAGACGTACCGCTTAGCTCCGAGAGTGACCCTTCTGAGGCCACTAGCTTGTCATCCTCTTCGAGACCTAGCGTGGACTACTCTCCGGGTGGGCCTGGTATGGCCAACAGCTATCTGACTGAGTAGGTTCCAGTCGCAGATGATATTGTACAGCATGGCCCTCTTTTGGCAATGTGCAGCATTTTATCATAGGCTAGGCGCATGTATATTAGTTAGCTTGAAATGTCCTCTGAGGATCCCACAGGATCATTTTGACAGAACACGGGCCTTATGTCTTTTTGGTACACCGACCCCACTTATGTATCCTGTTTTGAATCTGTACATAAACTGAAGTGTTGGCTTCTGATCTATATATGCACGTATACAGTTGATGTTATATTACTTATTCTTATCTATTGTGGTGTTTTGTTAAACTTTGTCACGTTCTGCGATGTTGAACACATTCATTGTATACAGCGCACCGTTTTTTCTATTTACAAAAAAAAAAAAATGAGATGTATTATGAAAAATGAAAAGTAAGCAGAGTATCAATAAGGTAACACAATCTACTTAATTTCGTGCTATGACTTAAGCATAACATTAAATTGGTAGGGTGTTACACTATCTCTCAACTTTAAGTTCTATGAGTTTTAACATTTGTATTGTGCCTTTATCTTAATTTGTGTAGAACAAACGGAGTATCACATTTATAAATTTACTAAGTTCTAATTTCAAGATATATTAATACTATTAAAAGCAAATATTTAAATTAGTCTACTTTCATTAGTCAAGGAAGTCAAATAAGCAACATGTACTGTAATTTAACATACTTTGTAATAACAGCGTGCAACCCCTCACACCGAGAAGTTATCCTAAAACTAGCAAAAAACTTGCCCCGTATATGTGCAGTAGCCCACATGTGTCTTGTAATGTCCGAAAAAAAAATCTTAATTTTTATAATCTATTTATTCGATTTTAACCAATAAGTGAGAGTAATATAGAAATTGACTAAATATTTAATTAGAAGCCAACTAAAGGCTAGTTAGAAATTAATTAGATGTTAATAGAGAGATGAGGATTAGAAACAATTAGAATAGCATCATAGAAAGTCTCACAAGATTTTCCAAACTATTTTGCCAATTTGAAGAAAATCGGTAGAGATTCGGTATTTTAAACTTTCAGAACCAAATCAATAGAATTATACACTCAAAACCCTAAATCCAAGGGCTGAAAACTCAGCCACTTAACCTGCTAAAAGTAGCGCAAGACAGCCACAAAGAGTGAAGAGAGTTGGCTAAAATTGAGCCACAAAACTCTCCACCAATGTGAAGCTTTCCTTCCAACTACCTTAAAAATTCTACTTGCCTTATTTCCTTTTCTGCCTAAGAAGAATTCGCCCTTTTCCAACAGACTTCCTCCTTCTTCTCTTCATCTTCTTTGTCTCCTTCTTCTACTTTTAGCCTCCATCAAGCCTCTTGCACCCATATCCTTTACTAAAAACTCAAGACTAGCTAGTTGTTACATCAAAACAAGGGTAGGATTCAATTTTACTCTTGATTTCTATGAATTATGGCTTATGTGTAACACCTTACCAGACAAAATACTATGCTTAAGTCATAATATATTACCTAATAAGTTATTACGTGTCACTGTCTAATTAAATTTCATTTTTACTTCAATGTTAATTACTCGCAAAGGTTAACTGTTCATTTTTTTTTCCTTCAGCTATAGAATAACTAATGGGTAAACACCGAATAGAAACAATATAATAAAATAAATAAATAAATAAAATATGTGGAATAAATAGAACTATCTGGTTGCATCATATATATGTACATAGATGTCTGTTTCCAAAGTTTTCCAAAAAGATACATAAATGGTACAGGGAATAAAAACGAGGCCGCTAAAACAAAATAAACCGGCCTGTCTCTATGAAACAAAACCCTATGTGGTCCCCACGGGACATTTCATGTACAACTCCTAACCCCTACCCATCTGCCCATGACCCAGACTGCCAAAAGAGGGCCACACTGTACACCTCCTGTTGCTACTGTACGTATGCTATCTAGATGGATTTCGAGGAAAGGAATCCATTGGCCATGCCGGCATCTGTCGGGGCATAGCTGCCGCTGGGTGCAGAGGATGATGATGATGAACTCGCCACCTCAAAGGGTCCTCCTCCTTAGAGAACAAGATGGAAGGAGCCTGCGGAGGTGATGCCGCCAGTGGTGCTGTAGGAGCTGCGGCTGCTGCTGCTGGTGGTGGTGGAAAGGGATGTGCCACATATATAGGGATGGCGATGTAGGGCGCAGTAGGGTCAAAAAGAGGATGAGAAAGTGGAACTGCAAAGTCTTTATCGAAGAAGAAGTAAAAACGAAAATGACAGCTACCAACAATATATACAGAGTCTAGCATAGGATCTAGATGGAAGTGCAAGTCCGGGAACTCAATGAATAGGACTCTTGTCGCCGCATTCTCCATAATCTGAGAATAAGGCGAAAACATACAGTAGGGTGAGAAATAAAAATTTCTTAGAAGGAATCCTAATTCTATACACATCTATCATCACCGTCATTTCCAGTTGTTTTGGTTTTTCTTAACTCTAAATAGTACAACATGATAGTAATACTCGACTTAAAACTCACGTCGTGAAAATATAACCCGAAACAAAAAAAAATTTAAATTAAAGCAATGAAAATATAGTTAAACAGATAGGCTAATATAACTAAGACAATAACCGTAAATCAACAGTAACATATCATAAGAAATAAACAAGTAACTATAACAATCAATTAAGAATTATCATACAGTGCATATAAATATATAAACTGAAAAATGCATCTTATCTTTGAAGGCTTTTGCCTTCTAAAACTTATATTTTCCATCCTTCGTCCCCTGGGAGTTATTGGCCATATACTGCTGGATAATAGTCTGCTTTTCAGGACCGAGCTCATTCCTATACATGATTGCTAGGTTTACTTTCTCGGACTTTCCCACTGATCTATTCTCCTTAAACTCATTCAGGGGCTGGCCCAAGCAATATGGAATCCTTTATATCTTTCATAATTTGCATGCACAACTAACATTATTTTACTTGAACATCATGTATTCATACAAATATTTCATAAGGTATATGAATTCGTTGCCGAAATTTCGGTAGCATAATGAATCGAGTTCACTTCCCTGTGAATAGTGCCAGGCTACCAGTACAATCAATTAAGTATGTAATTCAATGTAAAACAACAAGTTACAGCAGCATTATTAATCATATGGTATGTCAAAATCAATAGAAATATCAACAGAGTTTTCTGCTCTCTCTACCCTCTTCTACCTGAATTTTGTAAAATCCACCTTTACTCCTATTCAACTCATTTAAACCTGAACTTTGGATATATCATAGCTCTATGTGTCTAGTTTCCAACCCTTTTTGTCCCATCTCATTTTGATTTGTATAGCTCAAGTTATTAGTATTTTATCTCAGACTGTCCTGTACTTAGCCAGAAGTGTACTCTTATAAGTGAAAATTCACTAAAAATAGAAATCTGGGTGAAATCATACAAAATTTATATCAAATTAAGCAAACATAACAATCTTTCAAATGAAATAAGTTTCATATCATTTGCATAAGTATATCTTGAGATATAAGCCCCATAATTTGACCCTACAGGACTACCCTGTTCCAGCCCAGTTTGAGCTTAAGGCAACTTCATTGATGTGCTGGGAACAAATGGCAATGAATCTGACCCTAAAATTGTTATGGGATGTTTCCTTACATGTTAGCTTTCAAACAGCATTAGTTGCACTTAATTTAGAGTTGTGTAATGTGAGTTACACTCTTCTCAACTCATACTACCTAGATGAGAATCTAGATTTCTAGGTCAAACTTCAAAAATTCATAACTAATTCTATATTGATCCAATGGCCTTATATTTTATATGGTTGGAAAGCCTTAGATGTATAGCTTCATATAAAAATAGATTCATCAAGTTTTGATGGCTAAATTTTTGTCCATACAAGATGGACGTACGGACGCCGTAGGGTTTTCACCCAACAGCTCCTTGATTCATTCTATCTTCAAGTACTTTCATTCCAATTTCAATTCTAATCACAACATACATGCAAAATCAACCATAATCCATCATCAGCACTCCAAATCACATTAGTATCATGAGAGAAACAGAATCCCCACATAGCCCCAAATCAAGGAAGATAAGAAGAAGAGTTGGATTCCTACCTCTCCTAGGTGTGATCTTGCTAGAGTTGTGCTTTAGGTTGATGAAATTTTGGTGAAGTTTGAAGAGTTGTTGGAGATGGAGATGAGATGAGATGAGATGAGAAGGAAGAAGGATGAAGAGAGCTCAGCAGCATATGGCCAAATTTTCAAGGGAGTAGGAAAGAAAAAAGGTGAAAACTTTTGAAGCAAGTTTCATTTGATTGGTGGATGTGTGTTGGTAATCCAACTTGATTTGTGGCTGCCTTCTTTGGGCTGAAAGTAGTGCCACATATGGAGATGTTTTGGCTAAATCTTAGCCATCCATCCTAGGGCACTCATAGTATAACTTCTATTGGTTCGGTTCTGACAGTTTAAAATACCGAAATCTTACCGACTTCTCTTAAATCGATAAACCGGTTTTAGAAAAATTCTATGAGGCTTCCTTTGTTCTTAATCTAATTCCATCAAAGTTAATCATTCTAAATATTACTTAATTGGCTTTGGGTAAATACTAAATCAAACTCTAATTAATCTCAATCATTCGATAAAAACTAAACAACTTGGTTAAAAACGGTAAAATTTTTTTGGACATTACAGTATGGAATTTTACTTTTTTTCATTTCTTTGATGATATATTGGATGTAGCTGATAGTTTACGGTTGGGATAACATGAAGTTTTGAGTTAGAATGAGAAAACTAGAAAGAATGGAGAATTAGAATGTTGTTTGGGTGGAAACCCTACAGTGTCCGTACATTCGAAGTGTACGGCTCCATATCTAGCCATCAAAACTTAATGAACCTATTTTTATATAAAACTGGACATGTAGGACTTTACAACCATATAAATTATAAAACCATTGGTTTAGTATTGAGTGAGATATAAATATTTGAAGTCAGCGCTTATTTTCTGTTTCAGATTCTAACTAGAGTAAGTTGGCAAGGCATAACTCGCTCTATACTCCTTCAAATTGAGTGCAACCAATTTTATTAGAAATTTAAGACATAGTTAACATTCAATAAAAATTTTAGAACCAAATTCAATCTCTGTTGTCCCCAGTAATTCAATAAACTTGGCCTAAGTCCCAACTAGACTAGAACAGGGCAGTGTAGGTTACCCAAATTTAAGAGCATATAACTCGAGTTCTACTTACTCAAATGAAGCGAAACTTATTGGAAATGAAAAGTAGTTCAGCTAGCTTCAAGATTATATAAGTTCGTATAATTCCAACTAGATTTCTATTTTTAGTGAATTTTTACTTTTCGGTGTGTAAATCTACTTGGTAATAGGACATACCTAGGTAAAATGTTAATAACTTGAGTTATATATATCAAAATTTAATGGGACTGAAGAGGTTAAAAACTAGACAAATAAAAATTTAACATATCCAAAATTTAGGTCTAAATGAATTAAACAGAATTTATGGCTTAATTTACAAAAACAAGTAGAAATGGAAGGAAATGAGGCTTGTTTGATTATTGTGAGATTGATACATTGCATTGATTTTTGTATGACTGATTACTTGGCTACTTAGCACTATTCACGGGAAAGTGGATTCGATCCGTTATGCTGCCGAAATTTCAGCATAAGGCATGAAACATTTTCATATGCATGAGATATCCAAGTCAAGTGTTATTTATTATGAGACTTACAAAGATGAAGAGAAATTCCATATTACTTGGGCTAGCCCTAGAATAATGTTAAGGGGAATAGATCAGTGGGAAGGTTAAGGAAAACAAACTTGGCATTCCTATATATGAACAAGTTCGATCCTAAAAAATAGACTATTACCCAGGAGTTATATGGCTAACGACTCTCAAGGGACCAAGTAAGGGAAAAGTTTATGATATCAAGTTTAAGGATTAATGAAGTAAAGTAAGTCCTAAGTACATGCATGTTTGCATTACAGAGACATTTTAATTGATTGTAGTCTGAATGTTATGTTCTTCTACAATTGTTGTCTTTATTATTTTGCACTTGATACTATATGTTGCCATATTGATGCTTATTCTATTTTCACTACTTTAAGTAAAATTGAACCTTGCTTCGGACTATGTTTTCTTAAATCAAATGTCTATGGATAATGTATTGTGCTATTCACCTTTTTCATAATTAAATAAAAATCGAAGTAACTAAGAATGATTGTGATGTTAGTATAGTATAGTTTTAGGAATCCTACTGAGAATTTCTTTAAATTCTCACCCTATTGTGTATACCTACGTCATTTTCAAACTATGGATCAGGTGGCGACAGGCATTCTCTTCATTGAGTTTCCTGACCTGTACTTCCATATAGACCCTTACCTTGACTCTGTATACTTCTCCGGCACCTGTCATTTCCGTTTTTACTTCTTCTTCCGCTGAGACTTCATAATCCCTCTCGTTCCCCCATACTTTGATCCCTCTGCTCCCTATATTACTATCCCTTTATACATGGCGATATTAGGGAAGGATATGTGTGCTTGAGGAGGGTGACCTTTAGAAGAGGATCTTGGAAAAAGCCCACAAAAGTGAGTTCACGATACATCCTAGCATCATAAGATGTACCAAGATCTCAAGAAGATGTTTGGGTGGCTAGGCATGAAGGCGGAGGTGGTGAGATTGATGAGCAAACGTTTAGTCTTCCAGAAAGTAAAGATAGAGCATCAGAAGCCAGCAAGAACGTTGCAACCTTTAGAGATCCCTGAATGGAAGTGGGAGAGTATTTCTATGGATTTCGTGATAGGTTTGCTGAGAACACCTTCTGGATATGATGCTATATGGGTTATAGTGGTTAGATTGCCCAAGTCTGTGCACTTTTTACCCATTCAAGCGAATTACCCTTTAGAGAAGTTAGCTCAATTGTATATTCAGGAAGTAGTGAGGTTACACGGCATACCTTCAACCATCATCTCAGATCGAGATTAAAGATTTATCTCGTGATTTTGGTGAGTATTCCAGAAAATGTTCGATACTAGACTATATTTAAGGATTGCGTATCATCTGCAAACGGATGGTTAGATCGAACGAACCATTCAGACTTTGGAGGATATGCTACTAGCATATATCTTCGAGTAGCGCGGAAATTGGGATCAGTATTTACCACTTGCCGAGTTCGCATACAACAATAGTTAGCATTCTAGTATCGGCATGGCTTCGTACGAAAGCGTTATACGAACGGAAATATTAATCTCTGCTATGTTGGTACGAATCAGGAGAGCAGAGTCTGCTCGGACCGGAACTGATCAAGCAGACCACGGAACAAATTAAGGAGATCCGTAGCAAGATACTTGCAGCCCAGAGTCGTCAGAAAAGCTACACGAATGTCAGAAGAAGCCATTAGAATTTCAAGAGGGAGACTACATGTTTTTGAAGATCACACCCACAACAGGAGTAGGTAGAGCCATTAAGGTAAAAATGCTAAGCCCTCGCTTTAGCTGTCACGACCCAACCAGGGCCATGACCGGCGCTTAGAGTGTGTTTGGAATGTTAAAAAAATGGAAATGATTTGATTTAGAAATCAAATCTTGTGTTTGGGTGTTTTAAAAATAAGAAATAAAATGATTTCTAATTACCATGGGATTTAACTACTTTCCATTTGAAATCCTACCAAAATTGAAAGGATTTGATGAGAATTGATTTGATTTTAAAATTTAAGTACAAATCAAATCAAATTAATTCTATTTTTAATTATTCCAAACACAATCTAAAATATTATAAACATAAGAATTGATTTCTAAATCAATTCAAATCCTATTTTTACACAATCATTACAAACATAAAATTTAATTTATAAATCAAATCAATTAAATTTAAATCAAATCAATTCCAAAATTTAGTTAATCCAAATACACCCTTAGGGAATATAATTCCCTAGCAAGCTTACCCAAAAATTTCTTACGAAACGGACAGAATATCCCCTAAAATTGAGCATTTCCCAAAGTACAAAGGTTTTTGCTACAAGCTAGAAAGATGTTGACCAACCACAGAACTAGAATATCAACAATATCAAAATACAAACTCAGGAACAACGAGCATTCTCAGAATGGTCTCAAAATTCAGAACATGCTAGGCATACATAAGGATAGGTACTTTTTCAAACAAAACCTATTACAATGATATATATATATATATATATAAGCCAGACCCTGCTTGTGGGTTATGGAGCATAACTAAAGATATTTACATGATTATTTAGCTATACATAGATCAAAATACATTGACAACCTGGAGGCCCACACGGATTACGTGCCGAGCTCGCGGAGCTTCTATACCATTAGCTGCTGATACGAACCAATCGCAGCTTGTACCTAGCTCTAAAATAGAGGAAGAATGAGGAGTGAGTCAAACCGACTCAGTGAGAGATAATATACTTATAACGGGGAGTAGGACAAGTGCACGCAAGAGCTTTTTATAAAACAAACATATTCAATGGAATAATATTCTCATATTAAATTTTATATATATATATATGTATATATATATCCCAAATCAAACATGATGTATGAAACCAAAATATGGTAACGTAGAAAATAAAGCAAAATTTGTGACAAAAAAATCATTGTTAACAAATTAGTACTTCCAAAAATTGGTAATTTGAGTACATTCAAATATGGAGTTAAAACTAGTTTAAAGATAAAATAAAATAAAATAAATTCTGAAGTTTTGAGGGGGAGGTCTCAATTACAGAATCAGAACAGAAAAGACACGTCTCACCAACAAGCATCCTCGAAGAATCGACGACAACAGATATCTCACCAACGGTCATATGTCGAAGGATTGTCAAACAGAGCTTGACGTGTGGCCATCACGCCGGGCTAACAACACCCCTGCTAGCTGGGTTAGCTAAACCAAGGTGCACCCAAGACTAACGTACACTGCTGTTAGCATACAGTTCTGCTAAAGGTCCATCCCATAAAGAAAACCATTTATCCAAAGCTCAAGTAGAGTTTTTAAATATTTTATTTCAGAAACTAAATTTATCAGACCACCAAAGCCCAATAACATTAGAATCCTATATAGTTCTCAAGCATATCAAGTTGTAGAATCTAACATACAAGTTCCAAACCTTTTCAATTATACCAATAATGTTAAACTTAAAACAAATTATGGAAATCAATTTCCAAAACTTACCATAGCAAAATCATTAATTTCTATTGCTCTAATTCAAAATTCCAACTTGAAACATTAATTGCTAACAATACATGAAATGCTTAAATTAAATAGAAGTATCGGAGAGTAATTTCCTCAAAATACTTGTCCCACCTGCGGATATACAGAACTAGATAACAAATTAACAATATAAGCAGCTTTAAAGGTACAGTTAGAAAACAAGTAGCTATCAAAACATATATTTAGAAAAATAAGAATAGAAAATACATTATAAATATACTATCACTCACAGACTAAACCGAGAAGTGGTGGTTGGAGATTATAGCGTCCCAAAGCCTCAGTCACTACCCAAGAGAATCCAACACCAAAAAGTGACCCTTTACATGCCAAATAACTTGTAGAGCTAGGAACTATCCAAGATATCTCTTTCACTAAGAAGGTATAAAATCAATATTGACCTACGCATAATTACCCTCATCTATAACTACTTAGTTATAACCTTTAATTAAATCAACCACAACAACTAAAACCAGTCTTCATAATTCTATACCTATGACCCATATAATACCACAAAATTAGCCCTTAAATGACAATCAAGTGCCGTTGTTTTCATCTTTGAGGAACTAACTAGTGTCAATTTTGTTTGTACAATTAACATCCAATAACCCAAATGATGCATCTATACCATAATTAAATAACCAAACAAGCAACATAGTATATAATTATACTCACATTGAAAGTGAACAGAATTAACACAAACATAATTGACACAAATCAAAGCCCCTGCCCAAGTGAAAATTATGAATCCATCCCAAATCCATACCAACCAAAATTCAATTTCACATTAGCTAGTTAAATTTTCCTAAACAGCAAAAGGACACAAAGCAAGACATTCACACCCACTTTAGAGGATGAAGACAAAACACAAAGAGGGAACTTACCCAAGAGTTGCGGTTTGGAGGAAGCAAATCAACTTCCAGCCATGAAAGAGAAATGAAATTGGAACGGTGAAGGGTGAAGGGTGTCACTAAGAGAGGAAAATGCGGTGGAGGGAGAAGCAGACCATAGCAGAGAGAGAAAGAGAAACCGTGGAGGAGAGGAGATAAACAGATCGCGGCAGAGAGAGGGAGAGAGCGGCGGTGGTTGAAGGGGTCGAGAGAGATGAGATCGCAAGTGAGAGAGAGAGAGGGGGTGAAAGTGTCATGACCCAACCCAAGCCATGACCGGCACTTAGGGAATGAGTTCCCTAGCAAGCCTTTAACTGAAACATTTTTCAGAAAACGGGCAGAGTTTCCCCTCTATTTAGGATAATCCCTAAATAAGAGTACTACTCCTGCATAACAACAAACACATTCTTTCATCGGGGATCCAAGCATTCTCAGAATGCACCCCTCAGCATACAACATATATATAGATATATCAAACATAATTCCATCCACCAGACATGATTCAAATATCCATAATAATCCAACACAAGTTATCCAACAACTCAGTTTACATAAGTTCACAAATACTAAAACTATTACAAACCAGCAAGGGTCGGACCCTGCCTGTAGTACTATGGAGCTACAATTCTAAGATTTCAAGACAAAATAAAATAACCAAACCATGCCCTTATCTAAGAGGGCTCACCAAGAGAGGTTGTCAACTACTACTGAGCAGGGGGATCGACTCCCGGATCTGAACTTGCATCTGAAAAAGATAAGATAGCCACGGGGTGAGTTTATGAAACTTAGTGAGAAATAGAACACCTTTGTATACATGAGTCAATGCATAATTGAAAACTATAAATCAATTCAATTTAATAACCATAGGAACTATCTAACAGGATAATCCGTCATGATTCACCCTTAGGTGGCCCTTCCTTCGTGTGAATCCCGTAAACAGGCACGCACCACTATTAGAGTGGTTGTGAATAATCAGGTACGCACCATACTACATGTATGGCTGGAAATAACAGGCACGCACCACTCCTTCAAGTGGCTGTGAAATCAAAAGTCATGGTGCACCAGGGCTAACGTCTATTGCCGTTAGCAGACAGATCCTGTATATACTTTCCTAGTCCTTTTTCATCATATTCCAATATTTCTCATATTTATTCATCATTGACTCATGTGAAGTTTCTAAACCAGTTTCAACATAGAAATTTATTTAGATAACACAATTTAAGGTAGTAAAGAAGACAAAGGAATTCTATCTACTCATAGATTACCAGGCCACGGAAGAATATTAGTATCATGGAGCCACAGAGCAAGAAAGGTATCCCTTAGAGCGATCTAGCACCATAATCACAACCATATAATTGTGTATTAGCTTCTAACATGAGGGATTTATCCTATATATATATATATATATATATATATATATATATATATATATATATATATATCCAACTTCCAAAGTATCTATCCTAGGGTTTAAAATTGAACCCCTAACAAGCAAGATTTCGAAATCTACATGAAAGGAAAGGGAAAAGATGTTAGAAATTACCCTAGGGAAGCCAATGAAGGTGAGGCGAAGGGTAGATCCTAACAAGCAAGAATTCGAAATCTACATGAAAGGAAATGGAAAAGATGTTAGAATTACCCTAGGGAAGCCAATGAAGGTGAAGGGAAGGGTAGATCCACGGTTTCCTCCACCTCCAAGCTCCAAGGTCTTCAATGGAGTTGTAGAGAGAGGGGGGAACAGATTTGATGATGTTTTGGAGTTGATTTTTGTGTTTAATGCATGTTTATAAGTGGTTAATGTGATAGGAGTTGATGGGGAAGGGTTAGGATGAAGATTGGGTGAGTATTGGAGGAGAGAGAGATGAGTTCGGGGTGAGGAAAGAGAGTGCGTTGCGAGAAAATGAGGGAGAACCGTCGCTGGCATTTATATATACGCGTGGTAATCGATTACATCGCACCCAGATTTGGTAATCGATTACAATCCTATGTAATCAATTACCAAAGAACATGCGAAACTTTGGAACCCATTCAGCCTCATGTAATCGATTACATAATCGATTACTTAAAGAAAAACTTGCTCTTTGCATAACACGGTCCCTGGTAATCGATTACAACACCTTTGTAATCGATTACAATGGGAAAAAATGCAACAGCAATATCACATTGAAAGAAAAGAACCTAGAATTAAACCATAGACATTGCATTCTCCCCCCTCAAAAGAATTCGTCCTCGAATTCTAAACAAAAGGAATTACCTCAAGAGTCAAAGAAGTGGGGGTACTTTGATCTCATCGCTTCTTCAGCTTCCCAAGTCGCTTCATCTCTTGAGTGATTCCTCCATATCACCTTCACCAATGTCACTTCTTTCGTACGTAGCTTCTTTACTTGACTATCAATTATGGCTACAGGTTCCTCTTCATAGGTTAAATCCTCCTTTAGTTGAATAGTGTGCTGAGCAAGCACGTGAGATGGATCGGGGAGATACTTTCGCGACATAGACACGTGAAATACAGGATGAACCATGGATAGGTTAGGTGGCAGTGCTAAATGGTAGGCTACTACACCTATTCTATCTAGAATCTCAAAAGGAACAATGTAATGGGGGCTGAGTTTGCCTTTCTTCCCAAACCTCATCATGCCTTTCATGGGCGACACCCGAATAAACACATGGTCCCCTACAGAGAATTCTAGATCACATCTCCTGCAGGCGGCATAGGCTTTCTGCCTATTCTGGGCTACTAGAAGCCGCTCCCTGATTAGGCAAACCTTATCAATGGAATCTTGTACAATGTCGAGTCCTAAAAGTTTGATTTCGCCAATCTCAAACCATCCAATAGGAGATCTGCAACGTCTCCCATAAAATGCTTCAAAAGGCGCCATCTGGATGCTAGCTTGGTAACTATTATTATAGGAAAATTCCACTAAAGGCAAATAACTATCCCAACTCTCACCAAAGTCAAGGACATAGGATCTCAGCATATCTTCTAGTATCTGGATAGTTCTCTCAGATTGCCTGTCAGCCTAAGGATGGAACGCTGTACTAAGGTCAAGTCGGGTCCCTAAGGCCTTTTGGAAGGCCCTCCAAAAATAAGAGGTGAATTGGGGTCCCTGATCCAAGATGATGGACATTGGAACCCCATGAAGTCGAACGATTTCATCCACGTAGAGCTTGGCATAACAAGAAGCACCATAGGTAGTCTTGACTGGTAGAAAATGAGCTAACTTGGTCATCCTATCCACTATAACCCAAATGGAATCAAAACCTCTAGAACAGTGAGGTAGCCCAGTCACGAAGTCCATGGTAATTCTTTCCCATTTCCACTCAGGTATTTCTATCTGTTGTAGCAATTTGTCGGGTCTTTGATGTTCAGCCTTAACTTGCTGACACACCAAACAATGAGACACAAAGCTCCTTATGTCCCTTTTCATACCTTCCCACCAAAACAATTGCTTCAAGTCCTTATACATCTTAGAGGAACCGGGATGAATCGTATACCCAAAGTTGTGAGCTTCTTCCAAGATAGTCCTCCTCAATTTGCCTACTTCAGGCACACACAATCGGCTACCATACCTCAATACTCCTACTTGATCAAGAGAAAGCTCGGATTTCTCTCCATTATGGATGTCTTCTCTCATTTTGCATAGCTTTGGGTCTTCATACTGCATAGCCTTGATTTGCTCAACCAAGGAAGAATGAGCTCAAATATGGGCTAAGAGTAGCCCGGAACCTCCAAGCTGAAAGTGCACACCTTCAGCTTCTAACTTGTAAATTTCCTCCACTAAAGGTCTCCTCACAGGAGCAATATGAGCCAGATTGCCCATAGACTTTTCGCTCAAGGCATCTACCACAACATTAGCCTTGCCAGGATGATATAAGATAGTACAATCATAATCTTTTAGCAGCTCTACCCACCTACATGTCTCATGTTTAAATCCTTCTATTGGAAGATGTACTTCAAGCTTTTATGGTCAGTGTAGATCTCACATGTTTCGTCGTAAAGATAATGTCTCCAGATTTTCAATGCAAAAATGACGGATGCCATTTCCAGATCATGGGTCGGGTAATTTTGCTCATGTCTCTTTAATTGTCATGAAGCATAGGCAATGACTCTACCATGTTGCATAAGAACACATCCGAGTCCTACCCGAGATGCATCGCAATAGACCGAGAAACCCCCAGTCCCTGAAGGCAAAACGAGCACCGGGGCTGAGGTCAAACAAACCTTAAGGTTTTGGAAGCTCTCTTCACAAGAGTCGGACCATCAAAATGGTACTCTTTTTTGAGTCAACTTGGTCAAAGGGCGGAGATCTTCGAGAAATCCTTAACAAACCTCTGATAATAACCTGCCAAACCCAAGAAACTACGAATTTCCGTCACAGTCGTGAGCCTTAGCCACTTTTGAATAGCCTCTACCTTCCTAGGATCCACCTTAATCCCTTCTCTAGATACCACGTGGCTTAGAAAGGTCACCTGGTCCAGCCAAAACTCACATTTGAAGAACTTCGCATAAAGTTGGTGGTTCCTCAAAGTTTGTAGGACGATTCTTATATGGTACGCATGTTCTTCCTGACTCTTGGAATATACCATAATATCGTCAATAAAGACGATCATAAAGTGATCCAGGAATGGCTTGAACACTCGATTCATCAAATCGATAAAGGCAGCTGGTGCATTGGTCAAACCGAAGGACATTACTAAGAACTTGTAATGTCCATAATGGGTTCGGAAAGCAGTTTTAGGAATATCTTCTTCACGAATTCTCAGCTGATGGTATCTGGATCGGAGGTCAATCTTAGAGAAACATGATGCTCCTTGGAACTGATCAAATAAATCATCGATTCTAGGTAAAGGATATTTATTACGAATAATTAATCGATTTAACTATCGATAATCTATACACAGCCGCATTGAGCCATCCTTTTTCTTCACAAAAAGTATAAGAGCACCCCACGGGGAGGTACTTGGGCGAATAAAGCCCTTCTCCAATATATCTTGCAATTGACCCTTTAACTCTGGTAACTTGGTCAGAGCCATACGATAGGGAGGGATGGATATGGGTTGGATATTCGGGGCTATATCGATACTAAATTCAATCTCCCTATCAGGAGGCATTCCGAGTAGTTCTTCAGGAAATACGTTGGGAAATTCCCTGACCATAGGGACCTGATCAAGACACAAGACGACAGCCTCGATGTCCCTTACCATGGCGAGATAACCTTCATTCCCTTTATCCATTAAGTGCATAGCACTCATGAAAGAAATCAAACTAGCAGGAGTTAAGCAGCTATCCCCATAGAATACCAAAGGTGGCCCATCCGTAACCTTGAACTTTACCGACTTAGAGTAGAAATCTACTGTGGCATGGCATGATGATAACCAATCCATACCCAGAATAACATCAAAATCCATTACCTCTAGTAGCATTAAATTGGCCAGAGTATCCACACCATTTACATTGACTATGTATGAGGGAAACATGAGTTAAACACTTAAAGATTCCCCCATAGGGGTACCAACCCAGAACGGGTGATCCAACATCACCGGTTGTTTGCCAAATCGAGGAGCAAAATATGAAGACACATATGAGTGAGTTGAACCCGAATCAATTAATGAATAAGCCTCTAAGGAACAGACATGTAAAGTACCTGCAACTACCATATTCGATGCTTGAGCATCTTGCCTCGTCAAGGCAAAAACCTTGGGCTGGTTTCTACTTGCCCCTCTACCACTCGGACCTCTGCCATTGGCTCCCCTTCCTAAACCCTTGCCTCTGGGTCCAGATGAACCACCGGGAGATAAAGTTGAATATGATGTTATTGGCACCGCAGGACGTGCAAAAGTTAGGTCAAAGCCCCCTTGAAATAGGGACAGTCCTTTCTGAAGCACCCTGACTAGCCATATCCAAAACAAGCTCCAGTGGCTTTGTGACATTGCCCCGAGTGATAATTCCCACACAATTGATAGAATTGCCTAAGGAGATTTTATTGTTAGGATCCCTGCATACCTAGCCGAGATACACTGCCCGCTTGGGACACAGAAGCAGACACACTCATCGAATTGGGTCCCGAGGAAGTGGCCCCGCCCGACGGTGCTTGGCGTCGTCCATGATAATTCTGGGCTCCCCCAGAACTAGATACCCCAGAGAAATTTCCTTTCATTTTCTGCTTTTTGCCTGACTCCTTTGCAGCTCTTCGTTCTTCTCTCCTAATCTCAAGACCGTAGGCAGCATCCACTATCTTTGCATATGACATTTTCCCAACCATAGGAAGTAAATTAGAGAACATAGGGTCGAGTAGGCCTCAAACAAATCTCCTTGCCCTCATGGTATCAGTGGAGACAAGATGATTGGCATAGCAGGATAGATTAGTAAACTGCTCCTCATACTCTGCCACAGACATTCCCAAGGTTTGTCTCAGTCTTTCAAAGTCAGAAGCAAATTTCTCCCTTTTGTTGCCCGGAAGGAACCTTATCATCAAAATCTCAGTGAATTCCTCCCAAGTGAGGGGAGGTAGACCAGAAGCATCTCTTCCTCTCAAGAGGGTTGCATACCACTGCTTGGCAGGCCTATTTAGATTGTAGGCCACCAATTCCACTGCCCGCTCACTTAAACACCAAAGGACCCTGAGAACCTTGTTAGTACAGCCAAGGAATTGTTAAGGATCATCCGTTAAAGGGTTCCCAGAGAAGTTTGGTGGATTCAGTCGAAGGAACGATTCGATTGACACCTCCGTCGCTTCACGTTGATGACGATGCTTTCTGACAGGTGGAGCTAGCTTTGCATGGGGTGGTGGTGGGTCATTCCTCCTTTGATGAGCTAGGAGTTCTACCAGAGTATTAAGAGTCTGGTAAACCCCTCTCATTTTAGCTGCCAAATTGATTGGCTCTCCTTCAGGTTGTCTGGCCGGTCTCCCTCGGCCTCCTCTCTGACCACGACCCCTTCCTCTCCGGGGAGGAGAGGGGGCGTGGTCAGATTCGGCATCAGAAGCCTCATGGGCCTCTGCCCTTGCAACATGAGTGCGAGTTTTAGGCGGCATTGCTCCTAAAGAAGCGGTGATTGAATTAGAAACCAATTTAGGCTACAAAAGAAAACAAGTGAAGGACAATTACTCAAGATAACAACATTCGGAATGACAATCCTAAAGGCCTCTGGTAGCATCACAGTTTGTGAAAATGGGCGACTTCCATTTACACAATCGTGATCCTACTAAAGGACACTTCCTCCATAGTACACAGGGAAACCTAGGCTCTAATACTAACTTTGTCACGACCCAACCCAGGCCATGACCGGCGCTTAGGGAACGAGTTCCCTAGCAAGCCTTTAATTGAAACAGTTTTCAAAAAAACGAGCAGAGTTTCCCCTATATTTAGGATAATCCCCAAATAAGAGTACTTCTCCTGCATAACAACAAACACATACTTTCATCGGGGATCCAGGCATTCTCAGAATGCACCCCTCAGCACACAACATATGTATATATATATATATATATCAAACATAATTCCATCCACCAGACATGATTCAAATATCCATAATAATCCAACACAAGTTATCCAACAACTCAGTTTACATAAGTTCACAAATACTAAAACTATTACAAACCAGCAAGGGTCGGACACTGCCTGTAGTACTATGGAGCTACAATTCTAAGATTTCAAGACAAAATAAAATAACCAAACCATGCCCTTATCTAAGAGGGCTCACCAAGAGAGGTTGTCAACTACTACTGAGCAGGGGGATTGACTCCCAGATCTGAACTTGCATCTGAAAAAGATAAGATAGCCACAGGGTGAGTTTATGAAACTCAGTGAGAAATAGAACACCTTTGTATACATGAGTCAATGCATAATTGAAAACTATAAATCAATTCAATTTAATAACCATAGGAACTATCTAACAGGATAATCCGTCATGATTCACCCTTAGGTGGCCCTTCCTTCGTGTGAATCCCGTAAACAGGCACGCACCACTATTAGAGTGGTTGTGAATAATCAGGCACGCATCATACTACATGTATGGCTGTGAATAACAGGCACGCACCACTCCCTCGAGTGGCTGTGAAATCAAAAGTCAAGGTGCACCAGGGCTAATGTCTACTGCCGTTAGCAAACAGATCCTGTATAGACTTTCCTAGTCCTTTTTCATCATATACATGCATCATATTCCAATATTTCTCATATTTATTCATCATTGACTCATGCGAAGTTTCTAAACCAGTTTCAACATAGAAATTTATTTAGATAACACAATTTAAGGTAGTAAACAAGACAAAGGAATTCTATCTACTCATAGATCACCAGCCCACAGAAGAATATTAGTATCCTGGAGCCACAGAGCAAGAAAGGTATCCCTTAGAGCGATCTAGCTCCGTAATCACAACCATATAATTGTGTATTAGCTTCTAACATGAGGGATTTATCCTATATATATCCAACTTCCAAAGTATCTATCCTAGGGTTTAAGATTGAACCCCTAAGAAGCAAGAATTCGAAATCTACCTGAAAGGAAAGGGAAAAGATGTTAGAAATTACCCTAGGGAAGCCAATGAAGGTGAGGGGAAGGGTAGATCTGCGGTTTCCTCCACCTCCAAGCTCCAAGGTCTTCAATGGAGTTGTAAAGAGAGAGAGGGGAATGGATTTGATGATGTTTTGGAGTTGATTTTTGTGTTTAATGCGTGTTTATAAGTGGTTAATGTGATATGAGTTGATGGAGAAGTGTTAGGATGAAGATTAGGTGAGTATTGGAGGAGAGAGAGACGAGTTCGGGATGAGGAGAGAAAGTGCGTCACGAGAAAATGAGGGAGAACCGTTGCTGGCATTTATATATACACGTGGTAATCGATTACATCGAACCCAGATTTGGTAATCGATCACAATCTTGTGTAATCGATTACCGAAGAACATGCGGAACTTTGGAACCCATTCAACCTCATGTAATTGATTACGTAATCGATTACTTGAAGAAAAACTTGGTCTTCGCATAACACGGTCCCTGGTAATCGATTACAACGGGAAAAAAATGCAACAGCAATATCACATTGAAAGAAAAGAACCCAGAATTAAACCATAGACATTGCAGAAAGTGAAAATCTAGAAAGGGAAAGAACGACAAACAGGGGGAAAGGAAAAGAAGAATGCTGACGGTGGGGTGGTGGGGGAAAGAAAGAAAAGAAATGGAGGGGTATGGTGTGATCACCATTAGTGAGGTGCACCATGGTCCTTAATCTCTCTTTTTTTTTTTTTAACAACAAATCACCTTCATCTAATTGAGTTAAACACCTCTACCGCTTTATAATTTAAAGCGAATAGAGAAATGTCCAAAGACTTAAGCTGTATAAAATTTTAAAATTTTCTATTACTCATGTTTTATTGTTAACTAGTGTTTTATTTTAAACTGGGATATTACATTTTCCCTCTTAAGAAATTCGGCCCCCGAATTTCAAGAAGACAATTTACATATAAAATCAAACAAGTTCAAAAGCAACCATCTATAAGGGCAACTATGTTTAACGTTGCAGAAAAAAAAATGGATTCAAACAGGACAACTGCATAAGGATAGGAAATCCTGCATGGTTGTACCTTGGCATAATCACAAAAACATTGACACAAGTTGACATGATATGCATAACAAACTCACGTTAAAAAGACAAGAAGTCAAAACCATATTAAAGTTAACAAGACCCAAGAGCAAGAAGTATATTCCCAATCGCAGATAACTATAAAAATATACTTTGACATTCAATTCACCTATATGCAATCAAAGGTAGAAAAATATATGACTAAACAATCCATAAAAAAATTTGATTGTAGGCTAGCAACAAGAATTGCAAACTGTTCAAGCGAAATCCATAAAAAAAAAAAAATCTATTCGGAAAATGGGCAACATTTATTAGTTTTGATGAATAAGTAAAAACGATGCACTTATGGATACATGTGCATTCTAGCATTTATCATGTATTGCATTGGCATGAATCCTCTGAGATGTTGCATGCTCTTAAATCTAGTATGTAGTTGGCTTAGATCTTCATGCTAAAAATGGTCTAAATCTTGAAAACTAACGTAAAGTTATTTCTAAACCCTTGATCATACTTCAACCAAAATTAAAATTAGTTCAAGGCATTAAAAGAAACTGGTTTAACCTTAGGGAAACAGCAACTGTCTATGCACCCCCTAACATGATTGAGCCATAAATAAAGAAGTGTAGTGACTTAGCTTGCTCAATTTAAGCTTAAGTGCCTTTTCTAAGTATTCCATATCTAACTCCTAGCGAGTTCACTGCATACATCATTCATGTACTACATACTATTTAAAAATTATCAAGAATCACCAAAATAACATGAAGAGTTTCTAATATAAAAACCAGATTTATAACTTACAGCATACATGCAATTTTGGCATGCTCAACTTATGTTAATATTGCAAATGTAACCAAGGCCAATGACATACCAATAAGAGTCCCTTACCCGGGTATCAAATAGCTCAATCACCACATTATCATCAAGATATAATTGTTAAAACACAATAAATATAGTCGTTGACCACCCTATACTAGGTATTTTTTTTTTTACACAAAAAAGTAAAAACCATTAAATAAACAGGACTTATGGTTCCTCATATGGGTAAGCATAGCTCTATTTCTACAGCAGCCATTGGTTGTGTTGGTATCACCATGAAAATGAAATCACTACAGTCATCATTTCATACTTCTACTCCAAGACTCAACATAAAATTGCACACCTAGATCATGCTCATTTGAAAGCTTAGACAAAAACTATCATTCGAACTAATAAAACTCTCCAACTAACCATGAGACTAGCCACTAGGAATATTATAGGACCTGCAAATAACCATAAAAAAACAAAGCAAACAGTTGAATATACAATATGATTTTCAACCAAATAACAAAATACCCAAATGCTTGTAAATTTGTGCACATATGCACACTAAAGGAATGGACAAAAGGTTTACCCATTATAGTTGATTGGGTGCCTGAGCACTCGACCCTGGTAAGGAAAACTTGCGTGTCAAGCCTTGCCGGAGAGTCTTCTGTACTCGATAGCAATCCTTCCTAAGGTGTCCTACTTGACCGCATTGGAAACAAGCCCCGGTCTTTCTGTGGCATAACCCATGGTGGGACTTACCACAGGTCTAACACCGAGGTTTACTTTTACCCAAATTTAGCATAACCTCACCATTGAGAGTTCTAGAAGTCACCGGACGGACTTGGGGTAACTCTTGTAAATTTGGGGCTCTAGACCCTCCTTCCAAATTGAGGCCACCTATAGATGAACCTTTCATCATAACCTTTTAACCTAATTCTTCTAAAGTACTCCTTTCTAGACCCCTAGCCTTAATTTCACCAACAATTCTTAGAGCCCCGACATATGGAACACCATACAGGGTTTGAGCAAATAGGACACTTGCCCCCGGCATGGACGTTGACCCTTCATAATTCCCTATAATGACTTGTTCTCTATCCCCACTTTGGCTTATCATCACATTGGTTAATCTATCCATAGCTTAACAAACTTCTTTCATTTCTGCAATTAACTTAGACATGCCGCCCACTGGTTTTCTATAAGACCTTGCATTTCAATATTGACTTCATCTTTTAACGCGACTCCTCTCTCTCAACCCCAGTGAATGATCCTCACTAGGATCCACATTAAAAGCAGTAGGTTCTCTAGTGTTAGGCTAACGAAAATGACCCTGATGTGACGATTCTATCTATTAAAAGAAATCAAGGAATCAAAGTATAAAAAGAATTCTCAAGACTACAAAGAATAGAGAAAGCAACCAAAAAAAAAAAAATACATAAATAACGACGACATTCCTAAAGGCCTTTCGTAGTGCCACAATTTGTGAAAATGGGCACGCTTCGATTTGTACAGCTATGATCCTACCAAAGGACACTTGCTTCATTAACCATAGGGAAACCTAGAGCTCTGATACCACTTTTGTTACGACCCAACCAGGACCATGACCGATGCTTAGGGAATACAATTCCCTAGAAAGCCTACCCAAGAATTTCTTACAAAATGGACATAATATCCCCTAAAAATTGAGCATTTCCCAAAATACAAAGGTTCCTACTACAAGCTAGAAAGATGCAGATCAACCACAAAACCAGAATATCAACAATATCAAAATACAAAATCATGAACAACAAGCATTCTTAGAATGCCCTCAAAATTCAGAACATGCTAGACATACATAAGGATAGATACTCTTTTCAAACAAAACCTATTACAACTATATATATATATATATATTACAACAAAAGCTAGACCCTGCCTGTAGGTTATGGAGCATAACTAAAGATATTTACATGATTACTCAGCTATACATAGATCAAAGTACATTGACAACCTAGAGGCCTACACGGATTACGTGCCAAGCTCGCGAAGCTTCTATACCATTAGCTACTGATAAGAACCAATCGCAGCTTGTACCTAGCTCTGAAATAGAGGAAGAATGAGGAGTGAGTCAAACTGACTCAGTGAGAGATAATATACTTATAACAGGGAGTAGGACAAGTGTACGTACGAGCTTTTCATAAAATAAACATATTCAATGGAATAATATTTTCATCATAAATTATATATATATATATAACCCAAATCAAACATAATGTATGAAACTAGAATATGGTAAAGTAGAAAATAAAGCAAAATTTGTGATAAAAAAATCATTGTTAACAAATTAGTACTTCCAAAAATTGGTAATTTGAGTACATTCAAATATGGAGTTAAAACTAGTTTACAGATAAAATAAAATAAAATAAATTCTGAAGTTTTGAGGGGGAAGTCTCAATTACAGAATCAGAACAGAATAGAATAGACATGTCTCACCAACGAGTGTCCCTAAAGGATCAACGAGAACAGATATCTCACCAACGGTCATATGTCAAAGGATCGTCAAATAGAGCTAGACGTGTGGCCATCTTGCCAGGCTAGCAACACCCCTGCTAGCTGGGTTGGCCAAACCAAGGTGCACCCAGGACTAACGTATACTGCCATTAGCATACAATTCTGTTAAAGGTCCTTCCCATAAAGAAAACCAATTATCCAAAGCTCAAGTAGAGTTCTTAAATATTTTACTTCAGAAACTAAATTTATCAGAGCACCAAAGCCTAATAACATTGGAATCCTATATAGTTCTCAAGCATATCAAGTTGTAGAATCTAACATACAAGCTCCAAATCTTTTCAATCCTAAAAATAATGTTAAACTTAAAACAATTTATGGAAATCAATTTCCAAAACATACCATAGCAAAATCAGTAATTTCTATTGTCCTAATTCAAAATTCCAACTTGAAACATTAATTGATAACAATACATGAAATGCTTAAATTAAATAGAAGTATCGGAGAGTAATATCCTCAAAATACTTGTCCCACCTATGGATATACGGAACTAGATAACATAATAACAATATAAGCGGCTTTAAATGTACGGTTAGAAAATGAATAGCTATCAAAACATATATTTAGAAAAATAAGAATAGAAAATACATTATAAATATACTATCACTCACAGACTAAACCGAGAAGTGGTGGTTGGAGATTATAGCGTCTCAAAGCCTCGGTCGCTACCCAAGAGAATCCAACACTAAAAAGTGACCCTTTACATGCCAAATAACTTGTAGAGTTAGGAACTATCCAAGATATCTCTTTCACTAAGAAGGTATAACATCAATACTGACCTGTGCATAATTACCCTCATCTATAACTACTTGGTTATAACCTTTAATTAAATCAACCACAGCAACTAAAACCAGTCTTCATAATTCTATACCTATGACCCATATAATACCACAAAATTAGCCCTTAAATGACAATCAAGTGACATTGTTTTCATCTTTGAGGAACTAACTAGTGTCAATTTTGTTCGTACAATTAACATCCAACAACCCAAGTGATGCATCTATACCATAATTAAATAACTAAACAAGCAACATAGTATATAATTATACTCACATTGAAAGTGAACAGAATTAACACAAACACAATTGACACAAATCAAAGCCCCTGCCCAGGTGAAAATTACGAATCCATGCCAAATCCATACCAACCAAGATTCAATTTCACATTAGCTATTTAAATTTTCCTAAATAGCAGAAAGAGATAAAGCAAGACATCCGCACCTACTTTAGAGGATGAAAACAAAACACGAATAGGGAACTTACCCAAGACTTGCGGTTTGGAGGAAGCAAATCAACTTCCAGCCATGAAAGAGA
Organism: Pterocarpus macrocarpus; assembly: GCA_031439585.1. Taxonomy (NCBI): domain Eukaryota; kingdom Viridiplantae; phylum Streptophyta; class Magnoliopsida; order Fabales; family Fabaceae; genus Pterocarpus; species Pterocarpus macrocarpus. The sequence goes on from CM062521.1 coordinate 31,979,693, forward strand.
AACAAAATTGGAACAGTGAAGGGTGAAGGGTGCCGCGAAGAGAGGAAAACATGGTGGAGGGAGAAGCAGATCGCGGTGGGGAGAGAGAGAGAGAAAGAGAGAGAGGGGGTGAGAGCGGTGGTGGGTGAAGGGGCCATGAGAGATGAGATCACAAGTTAGAGAGAGAGGGAGTGAAAGTGAAAGATCTCGAAAGGGAAAGAACGAGAAACAGGGGAAAAGGAAAAGAAGGATGCTGACGGTCGGGGGGTGGGGGAAAGAAAGAAAAGAAATGGAGGGGTATGGTGTGGACCACCATTAGTGAGGTGCACCTTGGTCCTTAATCTCTTTTTTTTTTTTTCAACAACAAATCACCTTCATCTAATTGAGTGAAACACCTCTACTGCTTTATAATTTAAAGCGAATAGAGAAATGTCCAAAGACTTAAGCTATGTGAAATTTTAAAATTTTCTATTACTCATGTTTTATTGTTAACTAGTGTTTTATTTTAAATCGGGATATTACATTAGCTGTCCTTTCCAAATCTTGAAGCTACATATCGAGTTGCTTTACCTCCACATCTGTCAAATCTTCACGATATTTTCCATGTCTTTCAACTCAAAAAGTATCAGCCTGATCCCACCCATTTCTTAGAACCTGAGTCAATATAGCTGAGGGACAATTTAACTTTTCATATACCCCCAGTACGGATAGTAGACAAGAGCATCAAGCACCTTCAGAACAAAGCCGTGCAATTAGTGAAGGTAGCATGGGGAAACGAAGGCACAAAAGACTACACGTGGGAATTAGAGTCAGATATGAGGAAAAAGTACCCTCAATTATTCTCAGGTACTAAATTTTGAGGATAAATTTTTTTTAAGAATGGTAGCAATGTAACATCCCAAAAAAAAATCTTATTGTTTTTAATTGATTTATTCAGTTTTAATGAATAAGTGAGATTAATAAGAAATTGACTAAATATTTAATTAGAGGACAATTAAAAGCTAATTATAAATTAATTAGATCTTAATTTGAGTTTAGAATAGCAACATGGAAAGTTTTACAAGATTTTCCAAACTATTTTGCCGATTTGAAGGAAATCAGAAGAGATTCGGTATTTTAAGCTGTCAGAACCGAATCAATAGAATTATACACTCAAAACCCTAAATACAATTGCTGAAAACTTAGCCACTTAACCCATTAACAGTGGCACAAGATCGCCATAAAGAGTGAGGAAAGTTGGCTAAAATTGAGCCACAAAACTCTCCACTAATGGGAAGCTTTCCTTCCAACTACCCCAAAAATTCTGCTTGCCGTATTTCCTTTTCTACCCAAGCAGAATTTGCCCTTTTCCAGCAAACGTCCTCCTTCTTCTCTTTATTTTATTTATCTCCTTCTTCTATTTTTAGCGTCCATCAAGCCTTTTGCACCCATATCCTTCACTAGAAATTCAAGACTAGCTAGTTGTTACATCAAAACAAGGGTAGGATTCAAGTTTGCTCTTGATTTCTATGAATTGTGGTTGAATGGAATTTAACTTTTCTTCATTTCTTTGATGATATATTGGATGTAGCTAATGGTTTTATGGTTGGGTTAACATGAAGTTTGAGAATGGTTTAGAATGAAAAAACTAGAAAGAATGGAGAATCATATGCTATTTGGGTGGAAACCCTACGGTGTCTGTATGTTCGAAGTATATGGCTCCATAGTCAGCCCTCAAAACTTGATAAACCTATTTTCATATGAAACTAGAAATTTAGGGCTTTCCAACTATATAAATTATAAAACCATTGGATTAGTATTGAGAGAGATATGAATTTTTGAACTTTGCCCTAGTTTTCTATTTCAGATTATGACCAGAGTGAGTTGAGTAGGGCATAACTCGCTCTATATTCCTTCAAATTGAGTGCAACCAATTTTACTAGAAATTTAAGGCATAGTTTAACATTTCATAAAAATTTCATAAGCAAATTCAATCTTTGTTGTTCCCAGTAATTCATGAAAGTTGCCCTAACTCCCAACTGGGCTAGAACAGGATAGTGTTGGTTACCCAAATTCAAGGGCTCATAACTTGAGTTCTACTTACTCAAATGAGTGAAACTTGTTGGAAATGAAAAATAGTTCAGTTAAATTCAAGATGATATTAGTTTTGTATAATTCCAACTAGGTTTCCATTTTTAGTGAATTTTTATTTTTTAGTGTGTAAATCTACCTAGTAACAGGACATACCTAGGTAAAATGTTAATAACTTGAGTTATATATATAAAAACTTAATGGGAATAAAGACGTTAGAAACTAGACAAATAAAACTTTAACATATTCAAATTTAGGTTTAAATGAATTAAATAGAATTTATGGCTGGATTTACAAAACTAGGCAGAATTAAAAGAAAGTGACAGAAACTTAATTCAAGACTAAGGTTATGAGACTTATTTGATTATTGTGAGATTAATAGATTGCATTGATTTTTGTATGACTAACAACGTGGCTGTTTGGAACTATTCATACGGAAGTGGACTCAATTTGTTATGCTGCCGAAATTTCGGCAGAAACCCAGCATAAGGCATGAAACATTTACATATGCCTGAGATATCCAAGCCAAGTGTTATTTATTATGAGACTTTCAAAGATTAAGAGAGTTTCATATTACTTGGGCTAGCCTTGGAAAAATGTTAAGGGGAATATATTGGTGGGAAGGTCAGGGAAAGCAAATCCGGCATTCTTGTATAGCAGCAAACTCGCTCTTGAAAAGTAGACTATTACCCAGGAGTTATATGGTCAACAACTCCCAGGGGACCAAGTAAGGGAAAAGTTTATGATATCATGTTTAAGGATTAGTGAAGTAAAGTGAGTCCTGAGTACATGCATGTTTGCATTACAGAGACATTTTAATTGGTTGTAGTCTGAATATTATGTTCTTTTACAATTGTTGTCTTTATTATTTTGCACTTTATACTATATGTTGCCATATTGATGCTTATTTTGTTTTCGTTGCTTTAAGTAAATTTGAACCTTGCTTCGGCTATGTTTTCTTAAATCTAATGGATAATGTATTGTGCTATTCACCTTTTTCATAATTAAATAAAAAATCGAAGCAATTGAGAATGATTGTAATGTCAGTATAGTATAGTTTTAAGAATCTTACTGAGAATTTCTTTAAATTCTCACCCTATTGTGTATACCCGCGTCATTCTCAGATTATGGACCAAGCAACGACAGGCGTTCTCTTCATTGAGTTTTCTGACCTGTACTTTCAAATAGACCTTTACCTAGACTCTGTATACATCTTCGGCACCTGCCGTTTCCATTTTTACTTCTTCTTCCGTTGAGACTTCACAGTCCCTCTCGCTCACCCACAGTTTGATCCCTTTCTTCCCTATATTGCTATCCCCATATACATGACACACCCATTCCCACCTCCAGTAGTAGCAGTAGCAGCAGCTCCAGTTGCATCATCAGTTCCCATGTCACCACCTTAGGTGGTTTCTTCTCTCTCTCTTGGCGATGAGGAGGACCTCTCCGTGGCCTCAGCATCATCCCACGGCTCTTCTTCAAGACCCAGTGACAGTTACACACCGGTGGAGCCCAACATGGCAAATGGGTTCCTCTCGTCTACTTCCGACTAGAGACTCCGGCCTTTCACTTGCCTGCAGTGTACAGCGTGGCCTTATTTTGGTGCTTACATGATCTTGGGCCATATGTTTAGCTTTTTTTTGTATGCCTTACATGGTAGATGCAATGTCCTTTGAGGACCGTAGGAGGTTACGTTTCATACAGATGAGCCGGTTTTGTTTTGTTTTGTTTCGATGGCCCTACTTTTGTACTCTCTGTCATACATGTATATCATGATGTAACAACTCACTAATATCTATATATATGTACATATGATTACAGATATATGTATGATGCAGTTTCTGTCTATTTTATTAAATTTCCAGCCATGACACAAAATGAATTACTACGAATTTGATAAAAATTTACTTAAGCTGATAATTAACTCCGAGGAAAAAATGAAATTTATAATCTGGTATATGTGACAAATTATTGGGCGACATACTATGACTTAGTATTACATCTAGTAAGGTGTTACATTTTTGGTATCAGAGCAGTTCATCCTAGCATGGGCCTGAGGATTAGACTGACTATGCTTTATGCGTACTCTGTATTTCTTAAATGATATCATGCATTGAATCTTGTCTATATGGATAAGATATAGAATGCATTTGTATAAATTTGTCTTACCGTGTGAGCTGTTATTTACTAGCACACTAAACTTAGTGTTGAGCTTGATCAATTCAATAACTTTTGTTTTGCGTGTTCAGAATTTGACGGCTTTCGGAAGGTGAGGTAGGCCACGAATGATGCCTTCTTAAGAAGAACCTGCTGAGTTCATGGACACGATGCGGGAGATGGCATACACTATGTTGGAGCAAGTAGCTGCAGTCTACCAGATGATGGACCAACTAGGTAGGCAACCAAAGTTGCACATGAGGGAATCCTAATGGCCCACGAGTGGACCTAGAGTATCTCAAATTTGCTGAGTTTATAAAGGCAAACCCACCTAGTTTTAGGGGAGTCTTCAACCCTGACAAGGCCGACGAGTGAATTAAAGCCATGGAGAAAGTCTTCTTCGTCTTAGACTGCACTGACTACTGGAAAGTGGCTTTTGCCATTTATATGCTTGAAGCGGATGCAGAGTTCTAGTGGAATGGCGTACGAAGGCTGTTGGAGGAATCCCAGACGGAGATCACCTGGGATGTATTTAGGGACGCATTTTACCAGAAGTATTTTCCTCCCTCAGTTCGAAATGCCAAGGAGCTAAAGTTTATGCAACTCCATCAAGGAAACAGTAGCATATTGGAGTATATTGCCAAATTTGAGGAGTTATGTAAATTTTCTACAATCTATCAACTGAACCCCGATGAAGCTTGGAAGTACGTGAAGTTTGAGGGTGGATTACGAGAGGATATCCTCACAACCATAGAGCCTATGGGGATTAGAGATTTCCTCACCTTGGTGAACAAGTGCTAACTGGTGGAAGATTGTAACAGGAAGTTGACTGCTACTAGGTCGACTAGCAGTAACTTCAAGAAAGGATTGGCACCGCAAGGCCCAAGGTTCAAACCCAACTCTCAATAGCAGAGAATGTTTCAGCCAATGGGCAATAAGGGCAACCAACCCTAGAGGCCTTTCGTTAACCAGACCTACAACTAGTATGGAAGGAATCATGGCAATCACCCATGCCTAGCGGGCCATAATGTTTGTTTTTGATGTAGCAAGCCAGGCCACAAGATCTATGAATGCCCAGCCAGAAATCCTTAGTCGACTCCCAAGCCTCAGTGCCAAGGAAGAATTTTCACCATGGATGCATAAGAAGTTGAAAGATCCGAAGATTTGATTCAATGTACATGTGAAGTGAATGGTAAGGTCCTAACTATTTTATATGATTTGGGTGCTTCACATTCTTTTGCTTCTCGTGATTGTATGTCAGTTTTGCAATTGCCTATCTATGAATTACCCTATGATTTGTTGGTTTCTACTCTTACAAATGAGCCCATTAAGACCAATCACATTTGTATGAATGTATCCCTTCGGATAGAAGGCCAAACTTTTATAGCGAATTTAATCTGTCTTCCTTTGTCTGGACTTGATATAATTCCGGGCATGGATTAGCTCTCTGCCAATCGAGTCATGTTAAATTGTTCTGATAAGACCATTGTGCTTCCTTCTGTTTCATGTCCTAAGTTTATGACCCCTGTAAATCTTTATCTAAGTTCCATAGCAATATACCACTATAGGGATAGGAGTCAAGGGTACGTTCTTCTATCGACCAATGTGATGGAGGTTGATAAAAAATTGGATGACATTCCAATTGTTAGGGAATATCCAGATGTATTCCCTCAAGATATTCCTGAATTCCCTCCTGAGAAAGAAATTGAGTTCGCTATCGAGTTATTACTAGGAACAGGACCAATATCCATAGCTCCATATCGGATGTCACCCCTCGAGTTAGACGAACTCAAAAAGTAGATTGAAGAACTTTTGGAGAAGAAATTTATTCGGCCAAGTGCATTACCGTGGGGAGCCCTAGTTCTGTTGGTTAAGAAGAAAGACGGGGGCATGCGACTATGTATGGATTACAGGCAGCTGAATAAAGTGACGATTAAAAATAAATACCCATTGCCAAGGATCGATGATCTTACGGATTAGTTGCAAGGGACAACCGTGTTTTCAAAAATTGACTTGCGCTCCAAATATCACTTGATTCGGGTTTGAGAAAAAGATATTCCCAAGATAGCTTTTCAAACTCACTACAGGCACTACGAATACACCGTAATGTCCTTTGGATTGACAAATTCACCGATAGTATTCATGGATTATATTAATTGGATATTCCGACCATATCTAGACAAGTTTGTGGTGGTGTTCATCGACAATGTACTCGTCTACTTGAAAATGAAATGAGAACATGCAAAACACTTGAGGCTGGTGCTGCAGATCTGAAGAGAAAAGAAGCTTTATGACAAGCTATCCAAGTATGAATTCTAGATGAAGGAAGTAAAGTTTCTCAAGCATGTAGTGTCTCAGGGAGGAATTTCTGTAGATCCCAACAAGGTGGAAGCGGTGTTGAACTGGGAACAATCGACTATAGTTATGAAAGTTAGGAGTTTCCTGGATTTAGCCGGATACTACAGATGATTTGTTAAGAATTTCTCCCAAATAGCTTTGCCCTTAACGAAGCTGACCAGGAAGAATGCTTCATTTGAATGGATGCCTGAATGTGAACAAAGTTTCCAAGACTTTAAGGAAAAGTTGATGATAGCCCTAGTGCTCACTCTACCAGATCCCCATGGACCGTTTGAAGTTTACTGTGATGCCTCTAAGAAAGGATTAGGATGTGTGTTAATGCAGGACAAGAACATGGTTGCGTATGCTTCTAGACAATTGAAACCTCACGAAAGAAACTACCCAATGCATGACCTCGAATTACCGGCGGTAGTATTTGCTTTGAAGATATGGAGTGAAGTTTGAAGTATTTTCTAATTACAATAGTTTGAAATACCTCTTTGATCACAAAGAATTAAATATAAGGCAGTGAAGATGATGGAATTTCTCAAGGATTACGAGTTTGAGCTAAAATACCATCCTGGCAAAGCAAATGTAGTGCCAGATACCTTGAGTAGAAAATCTTTAACTGTAGCGTGGATGATGATCAAGGAAATGAAACTTATAGAGAGTTTCCGAGACCTTAGCTTGGGCATCTCTACAAGACCTCATACTATTCAATTAAACCAGATTAAAACAACCAATGACTTCAAGGACCAAATCCAACAGGCACAACAATAGGATGTTAACTTTCAACATACAGTGCATCTAGTGAAATCAGGAAAGCTGACAAGCTTTGCTCCAGATAAAGAAGGCGTATGGCGATATCAGGGAAGGATATGTGTATGTGAGGAGGGTGGTCTCTGGAAGAGGATCTTGGAAGAACCCCACAGAAGTGAGTTCATGATACATCCTAGCATTAATAAGATGTACCAAGATCTCAAGATGTTTTGGTGGCTAGGCATGGAGGCGGAGGTGGCGAGATTGGTGAGCAAATGTTTAGTCTGCCAGAAAGTAAAGATAGAGCATCAGAAGCCAGCAGGAATGCTGTAACCTTTAGAGATCCCTGAATGGACATGAGAGAGTATTTCCATGGATTTCGTGATGGGTTTGCTGAGGACACCTTCTGGATATGATGCTATATAGGTTATAGTAGATAGACTAACCCAATCTGCGCACTTTTTATCCATTCGAGTGAATTACCCTTCAAAGAAGTTAGCTCAATTGTATATTCAAGAAGTAGTGAGATAACACGTATCCCTTCAACCATCATCTCGGATCGAGATCCAAGATTTACCTCACGATTTTGGGGAGCATACCATAAAGCGTTCGGTACTAGACTATGTCTAAGCACTGCGTATCATCTGTAAATGGATGGTCAAATCGAGCAAACCATTCAAACTTTGGAGGATATGCTACGAGCGTATATCTTCGAGCAGTGTAGAAACTGGGATTGGTATTTAGCCGAGTTTGAATATAACTACAATTACCATGCTAGTATCGGCATGGCTCTGTATGAAGCGTTATACGGACGGAAATGTCAATCTTTGCTATGTTGGTATAAATCAGGAGAGCAGAGTCTGCTAGTGTAACATCCCCATATAATGTAATGGGAAATAATAAAAACGTCATTGGATAAATTTTTGTTATTCACAACCTTACCCCTGGACTTTTTAGAAAATGACATTTAGGTCCCTGTATCAATAGGATTAGTAGAATAAGGTTTTAAACGAAGCAGAATCACGTAGCGAAAACGTAGAAACCTAAACCTCGGTTGATTGAGCCACGGAGGTATCCATATGTGAAATGACATGGGATGCCCCTAGACTTACCCATAATTATGAAAATGCCATTAGCCATGAAAAACAAAAAATAAAAAGGCCCTCAATTTGGAAAATATTTAATTTACATCTTTAATCGATTAATTCAATTTTAGTGGATAAGTAAAGTTAATTAGAGATTAATTAGGATTTAATTAAGTAGTAATTATAAGAATTAAGTTTAGAGAAGATTATGATCGATATATAGGAGTTCTTACAAATCTATTCAGTAATGATTTGCCAGTTTAAAGGAAATCGGTAGAGATTCGGTCTTTTAAACTACCGGAACCGAATTAACTGAATTTATTACACCAAAACCCTAAGTTTAGTGGCTAAAAATTTAGCCACTTCATCCCCTAAGATTGGCACCATGTCAACCACAAAGGGAGAGGAGAGATTTACTCAACTCATCACCACTCACTTCCAACCAATGAGAACCAAGTCTTCCAACTACCAATGCTTCACAAAACCTTATTTATCCCCTATAACTCTCTCATTTTCGTGATCCCTCTTCAGCTGGCCATTCCTCACTCTTCCTTCTCCAATTTTCACTTCATCTTCCTCAAAACACCAAGCCTCATCCACTTCCTCCACCAAGAGCTCAATTCTAGCTAGTTTCTACATCAATTTGAGGTAGGATTTGTAACACCCTAGTAGTTCCATTCTATGCTTAAGTCATATTGTGGAATTACTAGTTGCTACTTTTACTCGCGGAACTATCATTACCTTTTAGAAATTACTTTATACCGAAAATAGGGGTAAAATTTTTTCTACAAAACAAGTAAACTATTTTTGAAATCGAGAGCCATGAGCGCATCGTGAACATATAAAGTAACACCGCTATCCCATACATATATCGCATTTAACAAGCATAGAGACCATAAGAGTAACCACAATTCTTAGAATAATGTAACATTCATTCTACGGCCAACCATGATAATACAATAAGAGTCGTACCAGTTCATACATAAGATAATAATGGGTCCGATATCTATCGTCGGCCCTACTCAAAAGCCTACCAATACATAATAAAAGGAAATATATCAGAGAATCCTACTACCCAAGCATGCCACATAACAGAATGATAACCCTATAACTACTACCAAAAGGGGGCTATCCTCGTGCTCGGCTCCGCATGCAGTCGTCACATCAAGCATCTGGCGGGAGGAAACCATTTCCATATCCACCAGGAGAAGTACTACCACGTCCTCCTCCTTGAGCACGTCCTCGCCCACGGGCACGCACGGCATGCGAATGAACCCACGCCCGCGAACCAGGGGTGAAAATGGGCCAGCAGATGAAGCAGAAGAATCAGAAGATAGACGAATCAAGGCTGCGCGATTTAACCCGAACGGTGAGAACCCCCAGAATGAGTCGGACAGAGGGGCTCGGACGGATCGGTCTCCACATGGAAGCTCGGATAAGATGGCTCCGAGGGATCGAATCGATGAAAGCGATGAGTCAAACGGTATCCGAGTCAGTCTCATCATCATCAGTGGGGTATCTCGATGGCTGAAAGTAGGGGCGAATGTCATCCATAGTAACCTCGCCAAATGGCTGATGCGGTCGGAAAAATGGGCTTATCACAGGAGTCTGGAATTAGCGGTCGTGGAAGATGTAGACCCACATCGCTGCGCTCGCCGACAAAGATCGAGGCGTTCAAAGACCGGTCAAAGCGCCAACGCCACATCGGGAACTCAATGTAGATCACCACCGCGTTCGACGCCGACATCCTCTCAAGATGACACTGAACGTAGGGATGAGAAATACTAAATTTCTCGAGAGGATCGCTGACTAGACAAACACAAAGGTCATCGCATCGTCCCCACCACTTCGGGTTTAATTACAAAAACAAGTGGACAGATATAAGTTCAATTTTTAATGGTTTTGAAAACTTAAACCCCGAAGCGGGGTGCTTTTAAACTTAACATCATAAACACATCATCATGACTAACATCCGTACTAAAACATAGAATAACATCCATAATGCAAATGGGCCATATACTTTCATGCAAAGACACGTATCATCACAGATGTAACCATGGTCATACTTAGACTTTACTTTCATTTTTAGCACGTGCTTAACATTCTTTACTTTCCTTTAAAATAGACTGCTTTTGGACATGAGCTCATTCTGTGACTGTCGTCACGCTTGAAGACTAACCAAATCGGACTAAGTCGATATTGGTTACCTCTAAGTTGGAGGGTCTTCCAAAACACCCTTGCCTCCCCATGAGGTTCCTTGTGGATCGCCGTCTCTCACTTCCCTTACCGAAGTGATTGAAGGGTCACGTCCCATTGATTCTTTTCTTATCTTTATACTTTACATGCATAACTCCTTGACTAGACGCATGCAATGATATGACTAAGTCCATAATTTTGACGGAAATCCGGGCAGATAACGGCTAGACCTGAGCTTCCCAAAATGCCAATCATCAGCATTCAACCAATAGTTCATCATATCTATATCATATCATCACACTTATCATTCAATCATGAGACAACGCTCAATCAATCTCATCATTCATCATGCCAAGTGGCATTACACATTCATACCCTAAAGGGGTTTATAGTTGTGTTGTTCTTTGTGAAGAATATTATGAACCATCACATGATTTCCCATGATAGAATCACATAGTTAGGATATGTGTTTATAGTCTTTTAGTTACTTGGTCCTTGGATGAAAGTATGCTTTACTTAAGTATGTGTCTTATGAAACACTTGTTCAAATTAATTAAATTATGTGATTGTTTCCTTTCCTTGAGATAGCGCACTTAGTGATTCCTAGGTTCATGGTATGCTTAGAGGCCCTAATCATACTTACATTTCCCAAGGAGTTCGAGATCCCTCTAATCCTTGGGTCATGACAACGCATAACCACATCATGAACCCAACAACACCAATGTTCACTAATCACCAAGGGTGACTTTCAACTTAGTCAAGTTGCAAAGTTTTAAACTTTTACTAATAACATACCAAGGTTTTGCCTTAAATATTATTAAAGTTGTCATTCTTTATAAAGTAGTCATAAAGTCTTATTCTTTATGAAAGTAAGTGCCTTTGACATTAAGCTCTTATCTTAAGATTGGATCTTTATGAAATAATGATACAAGCTACTAGCTTTTTGAATAAAAAGTCTTGTTCTTTATAAAAGCTAACACGTTTTGCATTAGATGGGTTCAAAGTCTAAACTTTATGAATGAAATGTTATAGAACAACATTTTTATAACTTAATGATCTCATTCTTGAATAAAGTTTGAAACTTTGTGAAAGGTCTTTTCTTTAAGGTTTGATTTCTAAAGCCTAAAGTGACAAGATATCATTTTTCTAACTCAAAAAGTTTAGACTTTCACATGTATTCTTGTCTTCAAAACAAAACAAAATAAAACTTTATGGAAGCTTAAAAGTTATGCCACTTTGAAGAAATCATGAAGCAAACTTTTTAAAGTCTAAAACTTTGAGAAGGTTCATAGTCTTATCAAATCATGGAAACATAGAAAGGTGAAGCTTTTCTAATCATTCACTCATCATAAAGAGAAAGGAACAACTTTAAGCTAGAGATCAATAAGAACATAGGTTTCCAAAAGAAGAAACTTAAGAACACATGAAGAATATCGAGAACATATTTTTCTAAAAGAGGAAACTTAAGAACACATGAAGAACATCAAGAACATATTTTTCCAAAAGAGGAAACTTAAGAACACATGAAGAACATGAAGGATCTTCTCAAGTTTTCACTTAGAGATCTTGGTCATGAAAGACCCAAGCTCCAAGCTTTCTTGAGCAAACAAAATGAAAAAGATGAAGATCACTACCTTTCTTGAAGATGGCGCAAAACAAGAGAAATGGAAGAAGAAGATGATGACTCCTCTTGATGATGAAGGTGGCGGTTTTGCAGGAAGGAAGGAGAAGCTCTTGAAATCTTGTGGAAATGGAGGTTGTAGTGTTTTGATCTTGTCTCCAAAGACCCAAAGATGAGGTCTTTGAAGGGCTAAGTGAGTGGTTTAGGGTGGTGGTGGTGGAGAAAGGAAGAGGAAGATGAAGAAGATGAAGAAGTGTTTAGAGAGAAGTTAGAGAATTTGGCTTGAAGAGAGAGAATAGGATGAGTGAAAATGAAAATGAATGAGGGAGGGAGAGAGAGAAAGTGGCGTCCACTTTAAGGAGGAGGATGAGATATTTTTGCTTCACTTTGTGTTATCTTGTATTAATTAGTGATTAAGGGGACAAATGGGATGATGGGGAGACAAAGCATGGTCAAACTCTTACATAAAGTAGTCTTGTCTCATGCTTTTTGCTTTTATGACATCACTCTCTACTTTATTGTCTAGTTGACTAAATTTGAATTTAATCATGTGATTAAGTGCTCATACAACTTAATTAAGGTGATTAAGCAAGAATTAGTGATTAACACACAAGAACATGATTAACAAAAATTAATCTCACGATTAAGCTTAATTAACCTTAATTAAACTCGAGTAAGCTAATTAAGGGCGATTAGTGCTTAAGTAAGCTATAGGGGCTCTAACTTGCTTAATTAGAGATTATCTAACCTCGATTAGGCATTCTCTTGACCCTTCTCATCCGAGTCAACCCCTTAATTAAGCCCTAATCTCGAAATTCCTCATTAAGTGCCTAATTACTCAGGGTTACTACGGTAATTTAGCACGACATGAAATTGAGGATGTTACAGGATTCAACCTCTTCTCTAAATTTTCTTGTGAATTGGGGCTACTGTGAACTCATTTGGATGCATGTATTTGATGTTATTATGAGCCTATATGAAGGTTTATGGCTGGATTGTTGTGTTTTAAATTGAGTTTTGGATGATTATCTAGTGAAGAGAAGCAAACAGAACGGATTAGGTTAAGGAAACCTACGGCAGTTCGTACGGCGGAGTGTACGGCCCCGCCTACCGCTATTTAAATTTGATGAAACCATCAGGGATTTCAATACATATATCATATAAGGCCATTGGATTAGTATTGAGAGAGATATGAATTTTGAAAATTCGACCTAGGTTTTTTATTTTGATTCTGGGCAGACTGGGTTGTTTAGGGTAGAACTCGCCCTATACTAGTTGGAATTAAATGAAACTAACTTTTTTAGAAAGCTTACACATAGGAGAATATCCCATAAAAATTTCAGAGTTAGATAAGGTTTCGTTTGCTCCCAGTGGTTCAAGAAAGTTGCCCTATGTACAAACTGGGCCAAAATAGGGCAGTTCAGGAAGGTCAAATTTCGGGGCTTATAACTGGAGCTATACTAAAGAAAATGAAATGTAAATTCTTGTAAACGAAAGCTTGTCCTCTTAGCTTTAATATGACACCAATTTCGTATGATTTGAACAGGTTTTCGATTTTTAGTGGATTTTTAATTTTAAGTGTGTAATTCTAGCCAGCTTCAGGGTAGGCCGGGATAAAACTTAAATAACTTGAGCTATATTTATCTAAATTAGAGGGGACCAAAGAGGTTAGAAAATAGACACATAACAATTTAACATATCCAAAATTGAGGTCCAGATGAGTTAAATAGAAATTTTAGCTTGAATTACAAAAATCGGGTTGAATAGATGTGCTGGGATAGCAACTATGTGTTAAATGCAAAGATTGTTCTTATGAGATTGATGATTGAAATATGAATGAAGTGTTATGATTTCTTTGTACAATGGGTTTCCTGAGTACTGGCACTATTCATGGGAAAACGAATCTGATCCGTTATGCTGCCGAATTTTCGGTAGAATTGTAAGAAGGTTATGAACACTTATGTGTTATGAATATGTATGTGGAAATCATGTATGCAAGGATATATGAAAGTAAGCAATGAAGCATATGCATGAGTGCATTCAGCATGCCTATGCATGATTATGTATGAGAATGAAAGGATATGAATATATTAAATGTGAATCCCTTCACCTGGAGGTAGTTATGAGATCCCTCCTTGTAAAGACAGTTAAATAAGATAAGATGTTGGTCCCTTCACTTGGGGGTAGTTGCACATTGAATCCCTCCCTGTGAAGGCAGTATAAAACTATGAGATCCCTCTAGCTTGGAGGCACGTGGTCAGATGAGATCCCTCTACATTGAAGGCAAGTGGTCAGCTGAGACCCCTCTATTCTTGAGGCACGTGACCAGATGAGATCCCTTCAATTTAGAGGCATGTGACCAAAATGAGATCCCTCCAAGACTAGAGGCACGTGAATCCCCTTGTAGGTTAGTTCTGTGTGACGATGGTCATGAGTTGAGCTTACTCCTAGATCAGACTATCCAAGGGCAGTAAAGACTAAAGATCAAAACATATGCAAGCACCCGAGGGACAGCGATATGTAACGCCTAGGTGTGCCAAGAAAAGAAAGCCAAGCAAGTTAAAGAAAAATACCAGTGCATTTGCATGAAATTTGCATAATTATATTCCATGCTTTATTGATGCTGAGATTGTCCTATCTACTTATACCGTGATTATTATTCCAAATAGGAAATATTGCCAATGTGACTCAAGTGCGTGAATAAAATGAACTCTGCTTCGAACAATATATTTTCAAACTATAAAACTGAACAGTCTATGTAACATGCTCACATTTTTCATAATAAACTAAAGCAGCTGGAGATAATAACGATGACACAGTATATAGTAGTTTAATGAATCCTACTGAGAATTTATAATTCTCACTCCTATGTTTATTTCCGTGTTATCTCTAGATAGTTCAGAAGTTTCGAAGAAGGTCCTTCGAGGCAGAGTTTACTAGTACGATTGAAGGTGGCCGAAGGTTGCTGCCAGACAAGGTCCGACAAAGTGACAGTAACAACTCCTAGGTGGGGTACTATGACTTAAGCCTAGTACCATACTTGGAAGGGTGTTACACTAGGACCAGAACTGATCAAGCATACCATGGAACAAATTAAGAAGATTCATAGCAAGATACTTGTAGCTCAGAGTCGTCAAAAAAGCTACATGAATGTCAGAAGAAAGCCATTAAAATTTCAAGAGGGAGACCACGTGTTTCTGAAGATCACGCCTACAACAAGAGTAGGTAGAGCCATTAAGGTCAAAAAGCTAAGCCCTTGCTTTATCAGTCCTTTCCAAATCTTGAAGCGAATCGAACCAATTGCATATCAAGTCACTTTACCTCTACATCTGTCAAATCTTTGCAATATTTTCCATGTCTCTCAACTCAAAAAGTATCTGCCTGACCCCACATATTTCTTAGAACTTGAATCAATACAACTAAGGGATGATTTAACTTTTCATGTACCCCCAGCACAAATAGTAGACAAGAGCATCAAGCAACTTTGGAGCAAAGCCGTGCAATTAGTGAAGGTAGCATAGGGAAACTAAGGCATAGAAGACTGCACGTGGGAATTAAAGTTAGATATGAGGAAAGAGTACCCTGAATTATTTTCAGCCACTAAATTTTGAGGACAATTTTTTTTTAAAGGATGGTAGTAATGTAACATCCGAAAAAAAAATCTTATCATTTTTAATTGATTTGTTTAGTTTTAACAAATATGTGAGATTAATAAGAAATTGACTAAATATTTGATCAGAGGCCAACTAAAAGCTACTTAGATGTTAATTAGAAAGATTTGGATTAGAAACAATTAGAATAGGAACATAAAAAGTCTCACAAGATTTTCCAAACCGTTTTGCCGATTTGAAGGAAATCGGTAGAGATTCGGTGTTTTAAACTATTAAAACCGAATCAATAGAATTATACACTCAAAACCGTAAATCCAATGGCTAAAAACTCAACCACTTAATGTATTAAAAGTGGTGCAAGACAGCCACAAAGAGTGAGGAGAGTTGGCTGAAATTGAGCCACAAAACTCTCCACCAATGGGAAGCTTTCCTTCTAACTACTCCAAAAATTCTGCTTGCCTTATTTCCTTTTCTATCCAAGCAGAATTTGCCCCCTTCTAGCAGACTTCCTCCTTCTTCTCTTCATCTTCTTTATCTCCTTCTTCTACTTTCAGCTTCCATCAAGCCTCTTGCACCCATATCCTTCACTAGAAACTCAAGACTAGCTAGTTGTTACATCAAAACAAGGTTAGGATTCAATTTTGCTCTTGATTTCTATGAATGGTAGCTTTGTGAAATTTTACTTTTCTTCATTTCTTTGATGATATATTAGATGTAGCTGATGGGTTATGGTTGGGTTAATATGAAGTTTTGAGCTAGAATTGAAGTTAGAATGAGAAAACTAGAAAGAATGGAGAATTAGAATATTGTTTGGGTGGAAACCCTACGATGTCTATACATTCAAAGTGTATGACTCCATATCTAGCCATAAAAACTTGATGAACCTATTTTCATATGAAGCTAGACATCTATGGATTTCCAACTATATAAATTATAAAACCATTGGATTAGTATTGAGAGATATATGAATTTTTGAAGTTTGCCCTTGTTTTCTGTTTCAGATTTTGATTAGAGTGAGTTATGCAGGGCATAACTCACCCTATACTCCTTCAAATTGAGTGCAACTAATTTTTTTAGAAATTTATAGGGTAATACTCCAGAAAAATTTCAAAAGTAAATTCAATCCCTGTTGTTCGCAGTAATTCATGAAATTTGCCCCAAGTCCCAACCGAGCTAGAACTGGGCAGTGCTAGTTACCCATATTTAAGAGCTCATAACTCGAGTTCTACATACTCAAATCAAGTGAAACTTGGAAATGAAAAGTAATTTAGTTAGCTTCAAGATGATATAAGTTTCGTATAATTCCAACCAAGTTTCTATTTTTAGCGAATTTTTACTTTTTGGTGTGTAAATTCCCTGGTAACAGGACATACCTAGGTAAAATATTAATAACTTGAGTTATACATATCAAAACTTAGTGGGATCAAAGAGGTTAGAAATTAGACAAATAACACGTTAACATATCCAAAGTTTAGGTATAAGTGAATTAAACAAAATTTATGGCTGAATTTACAAAACTGGGTAGAATTGAAAGGAAATGACATAAACTTAATTCAAGACTAAGGTTGTGAGACTTGTTTGATTATTGTGAGATTGATACATTGCATTGATTTTTGCATGACTAATTACTTGGCTATTTGGCACTAATCATAGGGAAGCAGATTTGATTCGTTATGCTGCCGAACTTTCGGTAGAAACCCTACATAAGGCATGAAACTTTTACATATGCATGAGATATCCAAGCCAAGTGTTATCTATTATGAGACTTTCAAAGATTAAAATAAGTTCTATATTACTTGGGCCAGCCCCAGAATAATGATAAGGGGAATAGATCAGTGGAAAGGTCAGGGAAAGCAAACTCAGCATTCCTGTTTACGAACGAGCTTAGTCCTAAAAAGCAGACTATTACCTAAAAGTTATATGGCCAACAACTCCCAGGGGACCAAGTAAGGGAAAAGTTTATGATATCAAGTTTAAGGATTAATGAAGTAAAGTGAGTCCTGAGTACATGCATGTTTGCATTATAGAGACATTTTAATTGGTTGTAGTCTGAATTTTATGTTCTTTTACAATTATTGTCTTTATTATTTTGCACTTTATACTATATGTTGCCATATTGATGCTTATTCTACTTTCACTGCTTTAAGTAAAATTGACCTTTGCTTTAGGCTATGTTTTCTTAAATCTAATGTCTACGGATAATGTATTGTGCTATTCATCTTTTTCATAATTAAATAAAAACTGAAGCAACTAAAAATGATTATGATGTCAGCATAGTATAGTTTTAGGAATCTTACTGAGAATTTCTTTAAATTCTCACCCTACTGTGTATACCTGCGTCATTCTCAGATTATGGACTAGGCATTGACAGGTGTTCTCTTCATTAAGTTTCCTGACCTGTACTTCCATATAGACCCTTACCTCGACTCTGTATACATTTCTGGCACCTGCAATTTCCATTTTTACTTCTTCTTCCGTCGAGACTTCATAGTCCCTCTCGCTCACCCACAGTTTGATCCCTCTACTCCCTATATTGCTATTCCCTTATACATGGTACACTCATTCCCACTTCCAACAGCAGTAATAGCAGCTCCTCTATCACACCACCAGCAGGACCACTAGTACCCATGTCACCACATCAAGTGGTTCCCTTTCTCTCTCTTGACAATGAGGAAGATCCCTCCAAGGCCTCAGCATCATCCCACGGCTCTTCTTCAGGACCTAGCGATAATTACACCCCAACATGGCGAACGGGTTCCTCTCGTCTACTTCTGACCAGAGACTTCGACCTTTTACCTGCCTGCAATGTACAACATGGCCCTATTTTGGTGCTTACATGATCTTCGGCCATAGGTTTAGCTTTTTTTTGTATGTCTTAGTGATATAGTAGATGCAATATCCTCTGAGGACCATAGGAGGTTACGTTTCATGCAGACAAGCTAGTTTTGTTTTGTTTCGACAGCCCCACTTTTGTACTCTCTGTCATACATGTATGTCATGATGTAGCAACTCACTAATATCTACATATATGTACATATGATTACAGATATATGTGTGATGCAGTTTCTGTCTATTTTATGCATTTCCCGTCATGACGCGAAACGAATTATTGTGGATCCGATAAAAATTTTCTTAAGCCGATAATTAACTCTGAGGAAAAAATGAAATTTATAATCTTGTACACATGAAAAATTATCGAGTGACATACTATGACTTAAGTATAGTATTACATCTGGTAAGGTGTTACCTATCTCTTGTCGTACATGTCAATAATCCACTACTTATCTTGTAGCCCAAACTCTTCAACTAACTCAAACCACTTCCAATGAAACACACTAATTTCATTGTCTCCTAACATGCAATTCTTAAACTTTGCTGTGAACCTTGGATTATGAATGTTGCTTGTGGCATTTCGAATAAGGTACCAAGCACATAGTCTATGGTGTGTATTAGGAAATACTATACGTATAGCTTTCCTTATCGCCTTGTCACCATTAGTTGTCATGGACACAAGTACTTTTCCCTTCATTGCTATCAAAACTGCTCCAATAACCACGCATAAGTCTCATCTATCTCATCAGATATAAGAGCAATAGCAAACACAATAGTTTGGTTGTGATTATTCACACCATAGAACACCACAAGAGGACATTTGTATTTGTTCTTCTATGTGGCGTCAAAAGCTACCACATCACCAAACAATTTGTAGTCCAACTAGCTTATGCCATCAAACTAAAATAGATGCCACAAGGATTTCTCTAAGTAAAGCTCCTCCTTGAAATACAAACACGGGGCTATTGATGCCAAATCTCCTTGATATTGCAATGCTACCATTGTGTCTCTTTCTAGCTGATGCTTTTCCTTAGCAATTTGATTGTGCATATCCCTTGCTCCAAAGCCAACATATTGATGACCACCATATCATCTTACTAATAACCCATATATGTGTGTTGTGCTAATTCCAGCACATCTCATGTTCTTAAACTAACCAATTTTTGTGTAACATCCCAAATTTCATATAACTAACATGGTTGAATACTTAAATTTTTAGATACATTATATATAGACGAGTAAGCCAAATCAAAATTTATCTATTAAGGTTAGAGAATTTAAGTTTTTTTGTAAAGAAAGTTTTATGAAGACAAACAGCATTATCTTGCTATTTTGAAGGAAAATCGGTCTGTTTACGATGTCTTCTAATGTACAAAGCAAGTTAATAGGAACCTATACTGTAGAATGACATAAATACTAATTAAAAATCCTAAATCCTACAGCTAGAAATTAGCCACCACGCCCCCTCTTCTTGTCCAAATCATGACCACACTACTTGAAAGCTTAACCAAAACTGAAAAGCTTAAGAAGTCCACCAATCACATTCTTTTCCTAATTCTTCCAACTTGGTTCACAAGGAACTAAATATTTCCACCCTTGTCCCCCAAATTTGTGTAGCCCCTCCCCCTCCCCCTCCCTTTCCACCTTCATTTTCTTCACCAACACACTTATACTCACTCCAAAATTCTTGCACCTTGTCACCCTTGCTCAAATCTTTCACTCTTCCTTTGTGAGTCCCTAAGAAACCTTAGAATAAACTCATAAACCCCCTTTATTTGAATCATCTAACCTTAGCCACCAAGAAAGAATAAAGAAAGAAAGAAATCATCTTGGAACCGTAGTGGAGAGAAGCCATCAAGAAACTTAAGTTTAGAAGCTCCTAAGTTGTATTTGAGGTATGATTTTTTGGAATCTTTGCTTCTAAGGCTAATTAAGGTTTGTATGTTCCTCTGTAAGATGATGATATATGATAAATATATGACTTGTTTCAATTGATTGAACGTGAGAATTCTTGGTTTGCGTTGGAAAATTGATCAAAAACTCAAAAGAAAACTCAAACAAAATTGCTGAGAATTGAAACTTGAGGATGTCTCCGTACAATGAACGGTATGGCCTCGTCTATAGGCATCAAAATTTGATGAGACTCTTTTTGATGAAACTAAACATTCAGAGCTTTCCATCCATATATATATAACCATTGGATCTAAAATGAGAAAGTTATGAATTTTTTAAGTAAACCCTTAAATCTTGTCCACTATTCTGACCAGTATGTGTTGCGAGGGGCATAACTTGCCTCATACAACTTCAAATTGAGTTAAAGTAATTTTTTAGAAAGCTAATACATAGATGTTCATTCCATAAAATTTTCATATTCATATCTTAAATACATTGTTCCAAGAAATTCTTCAAAGTTGCCCTATGTCTTGCCCGGGTTGAAATAGGGAAGATCCTTTTAACCAAATTTGAGAGCTCATAACTTGGGCTCCACTTATCAAATTGAAATAAAACTTATGGGAAATGAAAAATGACTCAATTAGCTTCATTTAGACACAAATTAAGATAAAACTAATGGGAATTGTAATTTTTATGAATTTTTACATTTAGATGCTTAATTCTGACCAACAACAGGGCAATCTTAAGTAAAATTTCAATAACTCAATTTATACTCATCAAAACTTAATGAGGCTAAAGAGAAATAAAAATAGACTAATAAGTCCACAATATACTAAATTTTCAAATTTAGATAAATTAAAATGAAATTATGGTGCAATTTACAAAACTAGACAAATTCAAGAATTTCAAGGGACCTTGGTAGAATTTAATTAGTTGAATGTCTTACATTATGAATAATCACTGATTGAGATTGTTGATTAAAATTCTCTATTAAACTGCTGTAAATTTTGATTTATGATTTATGATTTATGATTAATTCTAGTAATCTGACTGGCTGGCCGTGTTGTATTTTGGGGAAGCATTATTTTAAACTGTTATGCTGCCGAATTTTTGGCAAAAATTTGTGAGAGTTAGGAATGTTTATACATTATGTACATGTACATCATGCAAGCATGAATATTTGAAAGTAAGATGTGAAGCATGTGCACAAGTCTCTCTAGAATATGCATACATGAATATATGAGCATATGAACCATGAAAGACAAGATGAGATCCCTTCACTTAGAGGTAGTTATTGGATCCCTCCCAATAAAGGCAGTTAAATAAATAAGATGTGGATCCCTTCACTTGAAAGCAGCTATTGGATCCTTCCTTGTGAAGGTAGCTAAAACTCTGAGATCCCTCTACTTTGGAGGTAGTTGGCCAAATGAGATCCCTCCAATTTAGAGGCATGTGGATCCCCTTGTGGGTTAGCATTATGTGATAACGGTCACGAGTTGAGCTCACTCCCAGATCAGTCTATTCTAGGGCAGTAAAGATTAAAGAAAACTAAAGAAAGACAAGTACACTTGCATATGTGAAAAGTGTGCATAACTGATGGTTCTCCCATCAAGAATCCACTTATCCGACACTGTAGCTATCGAAGAAGCATAACTAGATCCTCTTACTGCTAGTGGCTCCACCATCCTACAATTTCTAATCCATTCCATTGCCAAGCCCTTTGACACTGAAGTGATAGATGATGCTCTTACTAAGACTCTAAAGGAACTTGCTGATGATGCCATCTATGCTGATCTTGAGATGGCACTAGGTAGAAAACCAACTACAACATCCTCTCCGACTGAGGCCACATCTATTGAGTCAAGAGCCAAGCTTATCAATACGCTTGCTGTTAAAATTCTCATTGATTACTATGAGATGACCATGGGCAAATACTTCTATTCTATGGGTATGGACTAGGATTGCATTGATCCACTTCTAGTTCCCTTAAGGTCTCAACTTCCTTCATCTATCTAAGAAGATGCCACCAAATTGGAACATCTCTACAAAGACCTCCTTGACTAGTTTATTCCTTCAAACTAGGCCTTAGGACAGCGTTATTCTCTGATCGAGTTAAAGGCTAAAGTCTTAGAGGATCTTTCCTCTTTAAAGAAGAGAGAACACCTTGCTACATCAACTGCCAAGACCAAAACCAACCCTAGTCAACATAGCCAGAAAAGGCACCAAACTAAAGGAGGAGCTCAAATTGCTTGATGATAAAGACAAAGAGATTGAATTAGCCAAAGAACAAGACAACATTACCCTTGAAGAACTTAAGAAATAAGTAGCTGTCAAACTTTTAGAGGGCAAGAAAATCTCTGAAGAACTCCACAAGGTTGAGGCTACAGCAAAAGAGGCAGAAGCCACTCAACAAGCCTTGTCAAAGCAACTAGATGATATGCATCAATCTTAAAAGATAGCAAAAGCTTGAGCTCATAGCCTTATTTTCCTTATTGCTTTTGAAATATTGTTCTATAATTTTTTACACACCATTATCGAATTATTTATCTTTTAGACAATTATTTCTTTCTACTTTCAACTTGTAATTGTCGAATCTTTTAGATAATATGTTTTGCAATTATTATGGTTATGGGCTCATGCCAATTTGTACCCTTTTCATGGGCTTATTGTATACCTTTAAATACTTGCCATTACTGCATTTACTTGTAGCCCTGATTTGACTTTGACTAGGCTATATGTGGTTCCAGAAAACATGTTTTCGATGTGAAAGTGTCCTTCCCAAGTTGAGGACCACTTATTTGGACTTATGTCCCATATGAAGTATTAACTTCAAAATGAGATTATCCACTTTAAATTGTTTGAACTTAACATGCTTATAATAAGATCTCGCAATAACTTCCTTTTGTCGAACAATATGCTCCAATGCATTAAGCCTTTCAACTTCCAACTCATTTAACTCATCAAACATGGACTTCCAATGATCTTCAACAAGGAGATCATTATGTCTTAACAATATAATAGATTGCAAATTAACTTCAATAGGAAGAATAGCATCATGCCCATATACCAATTTATAAGGTGTATTCTTTATCGAATCCTTAGGAGAATTTCTATATGCCCATAAAACTTAACCAAGTGCATAACGCCAATTGTAACATCCTCTATTATATAAGCCATGCTGAAGTCGTGGAGTTATATTAAGAGGTTGTCACTGTGCTAAGAGAATCTTTAAAATGTGAAAAATATAATACATGGCCCTTTAACTGCACACTTTATTACTGAATAATAATTCATAAATTTCATCTCTGATACATAGAGAATAAAATAATTACAATTTAAGAAAAATATGCAGAATCGCTTTCTACATTGCCAAGCCGCTCTTCTGAACTTCAACCGGCTTCTATAGTCCTCTAGGCTGACTTAAGCCCGAGTCTGGCACGATGAACATCCTCGGGATTCTGCCTCGTTCTCAAGTTTTAGCCTATGATCTAGAATGTTTATGGAAAGAAGAACACACAAGCAACCAGTGAGAACCTAAGGTTCTCAGTAGATAAATTCGAACCATATAGTGTCATCATAAACATTCCAGCTGCTTCGGTTTCTTATAAAAATGTGAGCACATACACCCAACCAGTGATTCAGTTTTAAGTTGAAAACATCTTCCTCGAAGCGGGTTATATTTTAACAATCACTTGTCATATTATATGATAGACATAGAAATACGAATAGTATAATATACTTCAACAAGAATCATAATAACATTATGATTTAATGAGATAATTGAATATGCACATAAAGATGCTTATACTTGACTGTATGCAAGTGCACTTGACTTAATTCATCTTTTTCTTTAACTTGCAACTTGATCTTGCTCTTCTGTACTTGGTCCCCCGGAGGTGAATGGCTTCTCTCACCCCTGGGTAATAGCCTGCTTTTCAGGTCCGAGCTCGTACCTATATATGAGTGACGGGTTTACTTTCCCCAACCCTCACACCGGTCTATTCCTATTAATTTTGGTCGAGGGCTGGCCCAAGTCTTAGACAGTACCGCTCTGGCCCACGTTAGCTAGGTCTACGTCATGCCTCACATGATAGCTTAGTACGTCCCTCTTGCAAGTTTTTATTATCATTTCCTTTCCATATCTTATCATGCATACGGATGCTTTGTGCATTCATGGATATGTCTCATACCTTACTTCTCATATCATATTCTAATTATGCTTGCATGCATGACGTACGTGAACATGACATGAAAATGTAACTATATTTAAAGCATAATCAATCTAACATATCTATCAATGTAAAACTTGCAACCTTCAACCCAAGCCTTATATGTACCCTAATCCTTGTGAAGCCATCAATTTGGTCATTTCTGCCAAGTCTATTTAGTTCTGCCCAAATTGTGTATAATCCACCTTTAGTCCAATTCAACTCATTTAAACCTAAATTTTGGATATGTCATAGCTGTATGTGTATAGTTTCCAACCCTTTTAGTTCCATCTCATTTCAATTTGTATAACTCAAGTTATTAGTATTTTACCTCAGACTGCCCTATTCTTAGCTGGAATTGAACCCTATTAAGTGAAAATTCACTAAAAATAGAAAGCTGGGTGAAATCATATGAAATATATATCAATTTAAAGGTACAGAACAAGATTTCAAGTGAAAGAAGTTGCATATCATTTGCATGAGTATATTTTGAGATATAAGCCTCGTAACTTGACCCTACTAGACTGCTCTGTTCTAGCCCGGTTTGGACTTAAGTCAACTTCATTAATGTGCTGGGAACAAATGGAAACGAATCTGACTATGAAATTTTTATGGGATGTTTCCTTACATGTTGGCTTTTAAACAACGTTAGGTCACT
The DNA here is from genome assembly GCA_031439585.1 of Pterocarpus macrocarpus. Classification (NCBI taxonomy): domain Eukaryota; kingdom Viridiplantae; phylum Streptophyta; class Magnoliopsida; order Fabales; family Fabaceae; genus Pterocarpus; species Pterocarpus macrocarpus. The sequence goes on from CM062521.1 coordinate 32,005,099, forward strand.
CAATTTAGAGTTGTGTAGGGTGAGTTACACCATTCTCAACTCATACTGCCTAGATGAGAATCCAGATTTCTAGGTCAAACTTCAAAAATTCATAACTAATTCTATATTGATCCAATGGTCTTATATTTTATATGTATGAAAAGCCTGAATGTCTAGTTTCATATAAAAATGGATTCATCAAATTTAAGCTGCTGTAGGCAGAGCCATATATTCCACCGTATTGACCGCCGTGGGTTTTTCACCTAGACAGCATCCTAATTCTCCACTTCTTCTAGTTTTCTCCTTCTACCTTTAATTCCAACTCAAGAATTCATGTTAATCCAACCATAAACCATCAAATACATCCAATATATCATCAAATAAATGAAGAAAAGTGAAATTTCATGCAGCCACAGTTCAGAGATATTAAGAATAGAAATTGAATCCTATCTCTAGATTGTTGTAGATGTTGGCTAGATACAAGTTCTTGGTGTGGAAGAGGGATGGAGCTTGAAGGTAGAAGCAAGGTGAAGTGAGGAAGGAGAAGAATGAAGAAAGAATAGAGAAGAGGTAGCTACTGATGGGGTTGAAAATATCAAGGGAGGAAAATGGAAGTTAGTTGAATTTTATGGTATTTGAGTCATGGTGTGGTTGGTGGCTTGGGTAGTGGAGACTTGGCCACTCCTCCCCTATCTAATGGCTCAAAATGGCGCCATCGTAAGGGGCTAAAGTGGGTGAGTTCTCAGCCATTGGATCTAGGGTTTGGAGTATTAAATTTGGCTAGTTTAGTTATGAGGTTTTTAGCTCCGAGTTCAAGCAGAACAAGCAATATCAGGTTCCGAGCTCCATGTTGATCGCTGAGTTTAATCGGAATGGACACGAGCTCCAATCTCTGAATTGATCTCCAAGTTCAAATAAAATGGACATGAGTTTCGACCTCCAAATTGATCTCCAAGTTCAAATAAAATGGACATGAATTTCGACTTTAAGCAGAATAGAGACGAGTTCCGATTTCAGATAGAATGGAAACAAGTCCCAATTTTTAGGCAAAATAGAAAATGATTTAGCACAAGAAAAATTGGGGATGTTACAATTCTACCCACCTTAAAAAGAATTTTGTCCTCAAAATTCCAGGGCTAAGAATGGTTGAGGAAGATTTTCTTAATCCACAAGGGCACTTTTCTTTTTGAGGCTGCCTCTTGTTTTGAGATTGCTTCTTGGTAACTACAAGGTATTGCTTCGGTACATACAAAGGATCCATAAGGAGTATGTTGGCGCCCAAGCCTATCTTGTCTCTCTGATGCCCCGAACCATCATTTAGTTCATTGGAGACTTCCCTCACCTTCTTCACTTAGTACCCTACTACTTTTGCTTAATAGTGGCCGTTAAACTTTCTATTGTTCGTACTCGAGTCTTCGTAGCCATTAAACTTTCTGTTGTTTGTACTTGAGTCTCCAAATATCAATTTACGAAGATTCACAGTTTTTAAAGACAACCAGTTGTTGCCATAATTGACGTCAATATGTAGTAACGATGATGGTTGTGTCCAAGTTTTAGGAAGTTTGTATATCCTTTCCCAAGATTCTTATTTGCTCAGTTACTGTTAGTGCAATCATAAATTTGCCTCCGATACTACCCTTTAGATGCTTTATCTTATCCTTATAAACTTCACGTCATGCTCCATTACTTGTGGGAAGATCTTAGGTCACATCCACTATATGGTTAAAGTTTATAAGATTCATAGCTCTTCTTATTACCATCATCTTATTCTCCTTGATTTTTAGCTATCAAGGTATACGTGATTCGGCATAGAAATGAGAGTTAATAGCCATATTTCCTTAGTGAAGTTGCAGACTCTTCCTTATCGCATTTCTTTTCTACGAGATACCTTCCTAACACGTCAAGAGTCGCCCAAGATTGTATGACCGCCCAAAGTACAATTTGTAACACCTAATAAACCCATACTATGCTTAAGTCATATTACAGCATTTTATTAGTTGTTACTTATACTCGTGGAAAACTTAACTTCATTTATAAATTAAGTTACGCCGAAAATACAGTAAATTTTTTTTTTTTAAATACGTCATCGCTTTGCAGCATTTTTGGAAAGTAAAGCCTGGAGCAAGAAGACAGATAGGGAAAGAGCGTGTCGTATAAAATACATACCCCAATATCATAAAATAAAAGAAAGGTAAGTAAATAGTAATTTGCAAATACATTGCATACATGGCTAATTGTAACATCCCCATATAATGTAATAAGAAATAATGAATACGTCTGTGGGCAAATTTCGATTATTTGTAACCTTGCCCAAAACTTTTGATAATTACATATCTACCCTAAAGATCTTTTCCATAATTACCCTCGAACTTTTTAGAAAATGACATTTAGGTCCTTATATCAATAGAATCAGCAGAATAAGGTTTTAAATGAAGCAGAATCACGTAGCAAAAACGTAGATAGCTAAACGTCGGCTGATTGAGCCACGGAGGCATCCATATGTGAAATGACATGGGATGCCCCTAGATTTGCCCATAATTACGAAAATGCCATTAGTTACAAAACCAAACAGAAAATATTAAAGGGTTTACGAAAAAGTGAAAAGATAACAATTCCAAATAAACGGTGCAATTGATTTGTGCTATTAATCAATTTATCAGAAAAATAAGAGTAATTAGGGGTGAACTATAAGTACTAGGGCTAAAGGAAATTTAGATTGTAATGTTAAATATGTGAGAAATTATTTAGTACAATGTTCGGAATTACGCTAAGTTTAATATACGTTATTAATCGATTTATCTGACTTTATTGAATGTGTAGAATCAATTAAACGTTAGTGAAAGGTTAATCAGGAGTTAATAAGATGTTAATTAGAGAGAATTGGATTAGAAGCATAGAAGACTTCATCGAAACTTTCTTAAATCGATTTACCAATTTAAAGGAAATTGGTAAGATTACGGTATTTCAAACTGTCGGAACTGAACCAATAGGATTTTACACTCAACAATCCCACATCAAGTGGCTGAAAACTCAGCCACTTAGCCCATGAAAGTGGCGCAAGAAAGGCCACAAGAAAGGGAGGGAGTTGGCTAAAATTTGGCCACAAAGCTCCAACCAATCAAGTTGCAAGAACTCAACTACCTCCTCAAGCTTTTATAACACCTTCCTTCCTTTTTCTTCAGCCCAATTATGTGCCCCCTTTCCCTTGCTTCAGCCCCCTTCTTCTCTTCTCCACTCACCCAACTCTATCAAACCTTCAAGCTCAACAAGGTTTTGCTAGTCCAAACTCCAAAATCAAGCAAGATCACATATAAAGAGGTAGAGATTCAACTTTGTTCTTATTTTCTTGGGCATGGGTGACTGATTTGGCGCTTTTGTTTCTTACTTCTTGATGTGATAATTGGATGTATATGATGATATTTGGATGGTTTGCTGGCTATTTGTGATGGTGAAATCGATTAGGAAGCAAAAAAGAATAAAAGTAGGAAGATGTGAGAAGTTGGAAAACCAAAACCCTTCGACAATCCGTACGGCGGAGTGTACGGCTCCGCCTACCACTGTTTAAATTTAATGAAACCATTTTTAAATGAAACTAGACATTCAGGGCTTTCCATACATATATTATATAAGGCCATTGGATTAGTATTAAGTGAGATATGAATTTTTGAAATTCGACCTAGGTTTCTGAGTTTGATTCTAGGTAGACTAGGTTGTTCAGGGTAAAACTCACTCTATATAACTTGGAATTGAATGAAACTAACTTTGTTAGAAATCTTACACATAGAATAATATCTAGTAAAAATGTCAAAGTTAGATAAGATCCCGTTTGTTCCCAGTGGTCCGAGAAAGTTGTCCTATATCCAAACCAGGTCAAAACAGGGCAGTTCAGGAAGTTCAAATTTCGGGGCTTATAAATCGAGTCTTGCTAAGTTAAATGGAATGTAAATTTTTGCAAATGAAAGATTGTCCAGTTAGCTTTAATATGAGACCGTATGATTTGAACTAGTTTTCGATTTTTAGTGGATTTTTACTTTTAAGTGCGCAATTCTAGCCAGCTTCAGGGCAGGCCGGGATAAAACTTAAATAACTTGAACTATATTTATCAAAATTAGATGGGACCAAAGAAGTTAGAAAATAGACACATAAGACTTCAACATATCCAAAATTCAGGTCTAAATGAGCTAAAATGAATTTAAGGCTTAATTTCTAAAAACGGGCAGAATTGAAGGATGTGAGCAGAATTTCTAAAGTCAAAGAATTAGGCACCTCAATGCATATATAAGTCCAACTAAAGTCTAAGTGTTGCAATTCCATGTTTGTGCTTGAAAGATTAATGCAAAGATTGTTCTCATGAGATTGATGAATGAAATATGAATGAAAAGTTATGATTTCTCTGTACAATTGATTTTCTGAGTAAGGGCACTATTCATAGGGAAGCGGACACGTTCTGTTATGTTGCCGAATTTTCGATAGAATCACATGAAGTTATAATAGTTTGTGTTATTAAGATTTAAGTTATGAATATGAAGTTCTAGATGCAAGGATATATGAAAGCAAATGATGAAGCATATGTATGAGTGTATTCAACATGCCTATGCGTGATTATGTATGAGAACGAAAGGATATGAATATATTAAATGTGAATTCCTTCACCTGGAGACAGTTATGAGATCCCTCCTTGTGAAGGCAGTTAAATAAGATAAGATATGGGTCCTTTCACTTGGAGGCAGTTGCACATTGAATCCCTCCCTGTGAAGGCAGTATAAAACTATGAGATCCCTCTACCTTGGAGGCACGTGGTCAGATGAGATCCCTCTACATTGAAGGCAAGTGGTCAGCTAAGATCCCTCTATTCTTAAGGCACGTGACCAAGAAAGATCCCTTCAATTTAGAGGCACGTGGCCAAAATGAGATCCCTCCAATACTAGAGGCACGTAGGTCCCCTTACAGGTTAGTTATGTGTGATGATGATCACGAGTTGAGCTCACTCCTAGATCAGACTACCCAAGGGCAATAAAGAATAAAGATTAAAGATTAAAGCATATGCAAACATCCCACTCACATGAGGCTTGGCATCGGCCCAGCTAGTGTGAGTATAGGGGATAGGACTTACATGAGACATGGCATGACCCAGCTAGTGTAAGTATCAAAAACTTATGGTGACATATAAATATTCACGATAAAAGATATGATGAAGGTCCCATATTCCTAAGAAACGTGACATGGCGATCACGCTCTGATGGGGTATGACATGGCGATCATACTCTGGAATGTGGCATGTAAAGATTTTATGATGAAAAGGAAGATAAAGAAAGAAAAGTAAATTTTATGTATCTACATAAATTCAAATACAAGTAAAGGCATGTGCAGATGTTATGTCTCCAATATATTGATGCTATATGTATTTTAATATGTGCAATTATTATTTATAGTATAGTTCATAAATTTGTTTTGTATAGGCTCTCCCAAATGCCAAGTGTATAAGTAAAATGAACTTTGCTTCGGATAATATATTTTTGAACTATAAAATTAAATAGCTTGTATAGCATGTTCACCTTTTTCATAATAAACCAAAGCAAACTAGAGATGACAACAATGACACAGCATATGTTAGTTTAATGAATCCTACTGAGAATTTATAATTCTCACTCCTATGTTTATTTCCATGTTATCTCCAAATAGTTCAAAAGTTCAGAAGAAGGTCCTCCAAGGTGGAGTTGACTAATAAGACCGACGATGGCCGAAGGTTGCTGCCAGACAAGGTCCGATTAAGTGACAGTAACAACTCCTAGGCAAGGTATTATGACTTAAGCATAGTACCATACTTGGGAGGGTGTTACACTAATCATTACATCCACATGGGTTCATAATATATATATATACATACATATATATCAGCATTACATCTAAGGAGGCTCATGGTCGTGTCATGATCCAAATACTAGATACTAAATACAAATTTAAATGACAAAGCCCATCTCAAAAAGGAATATGCGAAGGTGTAGAGCGATGGTCGCTACAAGTCCCAAAATAGCTTCGTCTGGCATCCTACGTCACACATCCGCTCATAGTGTGGGGGATCCACGCTCCACTCCACTGGAGGCTCCATCGGATTCTGGTGACGATGCGGAAAGGTAACTAAAGTGAGAAATAAGATTTCTCAGTAGGACTCGAACCCAACACTAAAGTGTCATCGTCATCATCCCAGCCACTTCGATTTTATAAATGAAAACAGTGAGCATGCATAAGGTCCAATTCTTAGATTTTCGAAAACATGAATATCCGAAGTGGATTCAAATTTTAACATACCCTTTAATCATTTATATCATAATATACATGAGCACAAGTATAGTTATGTAAAACATGCATGACTATGCAATAAGCTTCTCTTAACTTCTTCCCTTCAAGGGTTTGGACCGAAATCCCTTTTCTTTTCTTAACTTGACTTTATCTTTTCACCCACTAAACATAAGTGGTAATGAGCTTATACTGTGGCCGTCGCCACCATAGAATTTCAGTACTTACACTAGCTGGGTCATGCCATGCCTCATGTGAGTCGCGGATGAGGGGAGCTTAAATTAGGTCACCTTCTCTTTTGAAGTATCACACACTTAATTAAATCTCTTCTTATTAAAGCTTATGATGCAAAATATTTCTTAGTCCACAATTTCTGCAGAATTTCGGCAGCATAATGGCTAGATCGAAGCTTCCCAAAATTTTGCCAAATAGAGAAGTCCAATATCACATATCATTAAGCATCATATCATCCACATATCATATTCATATTCATATCATCATCATCACTCATCATCATCATAGCATCATCATCATAGCATCATGCTTGCACATAAACATAGGCATATTCTCAAGCAAAATTTTATGGGCATAGCTTAATAAATTTGGTGCAAGCTTTTAGTTGAGATTACCTCTTGTGTAAACTCTTTTACTAGGCATAGGGCCAATCTTATCCATTATCCTTTTTGAAACTTTTAAGTTGAATTATGAAGGTTTTTCGAATGCTTAATATAGGGGTCTTAATGTCTTAAAGCTTATTTCTCATTATCCTTTAAATTTCACCATAATCAGTTTTTACTTTTATAGTGGGATAGTAACTTCAAAAATTCACCATAATTTCACCTTTTGCTCTTTTGCTTTGAATTTTGGTGTCAATATACTTCTCTTAGTCTATTTTTAAACAAAAGAAGCCCCACTCAAAATTCATTTTGTAACTTGAGTTATGCACATTTTATTCTGACTGTTCAGACTTGAAAGTTCAACTCAGGTTAGTGGCTTGTCAACTCCACTAGGAGTTCCTCACATGGAATCTGACAAAAATATTTTATGGGGTGTTCCTCTATGTCTTAGCTTTCTAACAAACTTGGTCCCATTCAAAAATAATTTTTGTAGCTCTAGTTATAAGGTTTTTAGTGCAGACTGCCCAAACAGAAATCCATCTGCGAACAGCCAACTTTGAAAAATCATATCTCCCTCATTTTAAATCCAAATTTCACGTATTTTATATGTTTGGAAATTTTTTTGAGTCTACTTTCACAGAAAATTAGTTTCATTACATTTTGAGTTTTGTAGAACGAGTTATATGGTATGCATTACAGACTACTAGAATTCCAGCTTAACTAGTTTTTATGTTTTACATATCAAACTTGTGGAGATGTTGCTATACCACCTCAAATCACCATTTTTATGTTTTATCTCACCATCATATTCAAGGTTTTAATCACCAAATTAGTATTTTAAAACAAAATAAAGCAACATACATAAAAACCATCATGCCCTATAATCTCATTTTAAGACAACATTTTCAACAAGGCAAGAAAAACTCATAGAGCAAGATATGGTCATGAGACCTTGAAGTAAGTCCTAAAACCACCTAGCTATGAAGAGCTTAGGGGTTCTAGTGCTTGAAAAATACATGAAAAAGAAAGGTTAGAGTCACTACCAAAGAGAGCTTCTTTAAGGATTTGGAATATGGAGAAGGTTGGAGAGAGCCTTCCTACTTGAAAGCTTGGAAATAGAGCTTGTGTTTGGGTGATCTTGTTTCTCCAAAGACCAAAAATGGTGGTCCTTGAAGGGATTGTGAGGGTGGTGATGGGAATGAGGTGAGAAGTAGTAGGGAGATTGGAAGAAGAACAAGAAGGGTTGGAAGAACAAGAGAGTAGGAATGAGACTTAGAGAGAGGAGAGAGCTTTGTATCTTGAGAGAGAAAATGTAAAATGAAGTGAGGGGGAGAGAGAGGGGCTAATGGCGCAAGTGAGGCGGGAAAGGAGTGATGTGATTTTGCTTCTTACAACAAGCAAGAGAGTGGGGGAAAACCTTGGGGCAAAAGAGGGAGTTGTATTTCCTTTGAGTCTTGGCACTTGGGTAAAAATCATGTAGTGTTTTTCAAGTGGTTAAAAGTATGACCTCTCTTAGGATTGGCATTGGGTGAATATAATCACTCCAAGTGTCACAATCTTGATGGAGGAGAGTACATCTCTTGTCTTGACTCAAGAAAAATAACTAACATAGACTCTTGATCAATAGTGTATGATGAGAAGGCAAATAAATGGTTGGATATGGCTCTTGCCTTGACCAAACTTTCAAACAATAATTAAAGGGAAGTTTCTAAATTTTTACCATTGTTATAATTATCTAAATGCTAATTAATTCAATTAGTTTAATTACACTTTAACACATTTTCATTGAAAAGGATTTTCCTCATTAATTATGTAAAGAAGGTGTGAGGGTTAATTTTTCATGTGATTAAGATATGATGCTTGTATGCTCTTAGTTAATAAGGTTAGGTCACCTTGATTTTATGTTCTAAATCATGAATTAACAAGGATTGGGCAATTAGGCTTTTAATTGTAACTTTTAATGCATTATGTTTCAATTGTTGACTTTCACTTATCTTGTTGACATGCCTTTAATTTACTAAGCCTTTGCTCTCGAGATTAACCGATTAGTTCTTAATTAATCGCTAATCCCTCTAATTAGCCGGAGACACGGAGCTAATTAGCTCATATGAAAATGGGGGTGTTACACACTTGATCTTGACGATGGCCTGATCCATTAACGAGCTTGCCAAGAAAGTTACTTATCTTTCTTGCCATGTGTCTGACTACTATTGCTTTGTGATTTTTGGTAAACTCTTCATTACTTGTGTCTTAAGTCTTCGACACTAACTCTTAGCGGTTTCCAAGGTTTTTGGTCCACTTGACCACCTTTGATCAGTGATGAGTTCCCTTGTGTTAAGTCTAGAGTGTAGGACTAGAACATTTTCGTAAACTATGACTATAGGCCTTGCTTCGAAATCTCTCCTCTCCTTATGGGCTCTATTCCATTTTTCTTATTATCTGCCGGTCGGATTTCATGTCGTTCCTATTGAGCTTCTTAATAACTATTGCAATATATTTTTCCCCATAGTATGATCAATTCAGTCTGAGAGAAAAAAGGATTGTTAAGCTGAAAAGATTCATCACTCTCCTATCTCCTTCAATTTGGTACTGAGGAGATTTTTCGTTTATTAGGTTGACATCCACCTTCTTCTAAACTTTAAATACCAACTTAAGGAATCTTGTGTTTACCAGCACTATATTTCTCATTGGTGGGCAATCCTAGTATAATATATATCAAGTTTTATGGTCTTTACATTACTCTCACTACTGAGCCTTCTGGTTATCCCTTGTAACATCTTGCCCCTAGGATGTAATCCATTTGCTATGAGAGATGGAAATGATGGTCTTGCTACCTTGTTGAAGTTTCAATACAAGGACTTCCCAGAAGGTCACCCATCTTAATATTACTCTCATCCGAGCATGCTTAACTACGGAACTCTGATGGAACCTAGTGCGTTAGTGATGATCGCATTTAATCTGGCCTAAGGTATAGAGACTCTTCTGACTGCCTCTAATTCCGACATCGTAACCTTGCCCCTCATGGGGCACGCCTCCAAATCCTTTGATCTTGTATTGGTGCATCATCCGATCTTACTTAGGGTATATTGGGTTAATTGCACTCATGACCAATGTCAAGGCAATCCTGCCTGGTGTTTCGTACACAATTTATTTGCACTGTAATCTCACACCAGGCAGTTTTTCTCTCTTTAATGGGCCAGTCAGAAATCCAAACTTCCTCTTCTTCCTACCTCGTTCCTACTATGTTCTATTGTTCCTGCAGAAATTTGTCTATTTTCATTTGTCAGGACTAACCTTGTGGTTGCTCCCTTGATCTATCAGGATTAGTTGCATACTTTAAGTCTTTATTACTCTTGCCTGAGTCTGAATACATTCCTTATCAAGTTATTCCACCCATAACATATATAATGGTATCTAAAGGCAATTGTTAGACTTTGCCTTTCTTCTCTAAATAGCCTCATTCCTCTACTAATAATATGTTGAAGATGATCCTATTATCCAGTTCCTGTGGTAGCTGAGGTTCATAAAATTTGAACATGACTAGATTTTCTAGCACTTCCTTTATCCCTGAAAGGTAGGAAAAATTACACTTGGTTCGTATGCTACCTCTAGTCTAAAAATGTCCCTACTTTAGGTTAGTAGGAGATATACTGACTCTCCTCTGTTACTCTTATAACTCCCTCCACTTTCCGTACTGTGTACAACTGTATTTCTATCTTGATGCAATGTATAGCTAGACAGGTTCCTTCAAAGTTTATCCAGTAGCTCCCCTTTGAAATTGAGTTTCCACATATCTTTTCCAATTTGTGATCACTACGGTGTCGACTTCGATTATTCTTGAGGAAAAACCTGCTCCATCCTTTGGACGTGGACTTACAAAAGTCTCCCATATAGCTAACCGAAGCTTCTGCCCTTAGCTTCTTTCACTGATTCTCTGCGTCATTCATTCACTCTACAAATTTCTTAATGAAGGATCAGGTCTTTATAATGTGGTGTTACCATAATCCAAAATAAAAACCATTGATTGAATTTGCTGGCAAGGTACCCTTGGGGTAATCTCATCTACGAAGAAAATAAGGGCACTATCCATGCCACATAAGATAACCTCATCAGCAAGTAATCACCTTACTCCTGTCGTGTATTAAAGTTACAAAACCAAGTAGAAGAATCCCCTAGATTCAATCTAGAGAATATAGCCTAGATCGAATAATTGCAAGGAAGCTTGAAACAAGCCCCATCAGGGTGAAAAAGATTCTTACTCAGCTCGTCTTCAACTAAGATCCTGCCCTTGATGATGGGAAATCTTGGCTCCTCGGCAGCACTTTACAAACAACCTTTTTCGATATAACTAGGTTTACTATGTCCATAACAAACCGTCAGACACAATTCCTTTAATTGAATCCCCAATTCTCTGCACTCCTTAACTTGCTCAACTGTCTACCCTTTATGCCATCGCCACTTTCTAGGAGTCTTATCCCTAATAATCATGTAAAGAAGGCTCCTAATAAGCCTGTTGGGTGTTTTAGGCTTCTGTTTACACAAAACCTTATATTGAGGTGATCAGACTCAATGCTCAGTCAAGTGCAACAGGTAGCCCACAACACTCACAACAAGGCTACCATGCACAATATTTCTATGTCCTCTTCACGCGAGGACCTAAAGTATAGTTTATCTAGATTCTCAAAGTATGCATTAGAAGCATAATCAGTCCATCCACGGGCTTATACAGGATGAACTGCTTTGATACCAATAAATGTAACACCCTCTATTATATAAGCTATGCTCGATTCATGGAGTTATAATAAGAGGTTGTCACTTTGCTAAGAGAATCTTTAAATTGTAGAAAATATGATACATGGCCCTTTAACTGCACACTTTATTACTGAATAATAATTCATAAATTTCATCTCTGATACATAGAGAATAAAATAATTACAATTTGAGAAAAATACACAGAAACTACCTCTACATTGCGGTTGTCACCCCTTCTGAACTTCAACCGGCTTCTATAGTCCTCTGGGCTGACTTAAGCCCGAGTCTTACACGATGAACATCCCTAGGATTCTGCCTCGTTCTCAAGTTTTAGCCTATGATCTAGAATGTTTATGGAAAGAAGAACACACAAGCAACCAGTGAGAACCTAAGGTTCTCAGTAGGTAAATTCGAGCCATACAATGTCATCATAAACATTCCAGCCACTTCAGTTTCTTATAAAAATGTGAGCACATACACCCAACCAATGATTCAGTTTAAGTTGAAAACATCTTTCTCGAAGCGGGTTATATTTTAACAATCACTTGTCATATTATACGACAGACATAGAAATACGAATAGTATAATATACTTCAACAAGAATCATAATAACATTATGATTTAATGAGATAATTGAATATGCACATAAAGATGCTTATACTTGACTGTATGCAAGTGCACTTGACTTAATTCATCTCTTTCTTCTGTGCTTGGTCCCTGGGAGGTGAATGGCCTCTCTCACCCCTAGGTAATAGCCTGCTTTTCAGGTCCGAGCTCGTACCTATATATGAGTGACGGGTTTACTTTCCTCGACCCTCACACCAGTCTATTCCCATTAATTCTGGTCGAGGGCTAGCCCAAGTCTTAGACAGTACCACTCTGGCCCATGTTAGCTAGGTCTACGCCATGCCTCACGTGGTAGCTTAGTATCTCCCTCTTGCAAGTTCTTATTATCATTTCCTTTCCATATCTTATCATGCATGCGGATGCTTTGTGCATTCATGGATATGTCTCATACCTTACTTCTCATATCATATTCTAATTATGCTTGCATGCATGACGTACGTGAACATAACATGAAAATGTAACTATATTCAAAGCATAATCAATCTAACATATCTATCAATATAAAACTTGCAACCTTCAACCCAAGCCTTATATATACCCTAATACTTGTGAAACCATCAATTTGGTCATTTCTGCCAAGTCTATTTAGTTCTGCCCGAATTTTGTATAATCCACCTTTAGTCCAATTCAACTCATTTAAACCTAAATTTTGGATATGTCATAGCTCTGTGTGTATAGTTTCCAAACCTTTTCGTCCCATCTCATTTTGATTTGTATAACTCAAGTTATTAGTATTTTAACTCAAACTGCCTGTTCTTAGCCGGAATTGCACCCTTATAAGTGAAAATTCACTAAAAATAGAAAACTAGGTGAAATCATACGAAATTTATAGCAATTTAAAGCTAACAGAAAAGCTTTAAGTGAAAGAAGTTGCATATCATTTGCACGAGTATATTTTTAGATATAAGCCTTGTAACTTGACCTTACTGGACTGCTCTGTTTCAGCCTAGTTTGGACTTAAGTCAATTTCATTGATGTGCTGGGAACAAATGGAAATGAATCTAACTATGAAATTTTTATGGGATGTTTCCTTACATGTTGGCTTTCAAACAGCATTAGTTTCACTCAATTTAAAGTTGTGTAGGGTGAGTTACACCCTTCTTAACTTATACTGCCCAGATGAGAATCAGATTTCTAGGTCAAACTTCAAAATTTCATAACTAATTCTACATTGATCCAATGGTCTTATATTTTAATGTATGGAAAGCCCTAAATGTCTAGTTTCATATAAAAATGAATTCATCAAATTCAAGTAGCTGTAGGCGGAGCCATACACTCCACCGTACAGATCATCGTGGGTTTTTCACGTAGATAGCATCTTAATTCTCCACTTCTTCTAGTTTTCTCCTTCTATCTTTAATTCCAACTCAAGAATTCATGTTAATCCAACCATAAACCATCAAATACATCCAATATATCATCAAATAAATGAAGAAAAGTGAAATTTCATGCAGCCACAGTTCAGAGATATTAAGAACAGAAATTGAATCCTACCTCTAGATTATTGTAGATGTTGGCTAGATGTAAGTTCTTGGTGTGGAAAAGGGATGGAGGTTGAAGGTAGAAGCAAGGTGAAGTGAGGAAGGAGAAGAATGAAGAAAGAATAAAGAAGAGGTAACTACTGATGGGGTTGAAAATATCAAGGGAGGAAAGTCGAAGTTAGTTGAATTTTATAGTGTTTGAGTCATGGTGTGGTTAGTGGCTTGGGTGGTGGAGACTTGGCCACTCTTCCCCTATCTAGTGGCTCAAAATGGCGCCATCCTAAGGAGGTGAAGTGGGTGAGTTCTCAGCTATTAGGTCTAGGGTTTGGAGTATTAAATTTGGCTAGTTCAGTTATGAGGTTTTTAGCTCCGAGTTCAAGCAGAACAAGCAATATCAGGTTCTGAGCTCCATTTTGATCACTGAGTTCAATCAGAATGGGTACGAGTTCCGATCTCCGAATTGATCTCCAAGTTCAAATAAAATGAACATGAGTTCCGGCCTCCGAATTGATCTGCAAGTTCAAATAAAATGGACATGAGTTCTGATATCCAAATTGATCTCCAAGTTCGAATAAAATGGACATGAGTTCCGACCTCTGAATTGATCTCCAAGTTCAAATAAAATGGACATGAGTTCCGACTTTAAGCAAAATGGAGACGAGTTCCGATTTCAGATAGAATGAAAACAAGTTCCAGTTTTTAGGTAAAATGGAAAATAATTTGGACAAGAAAAATTGGGGATGTTAAACCAATTGCGAGGCTTTTTTCTAATATGCTTCTTAATCAAACCAATAGTTGGCATTTTAATAGTTTCGACTTATCCATTGGCATTATTCTCAAAGAATTCAAATCCTAAAAAGTCAAAATTATAAATATAATCTCCTAATGCATTATTATTGGTGCAACTACTTTTGTCAACCATGTAAGCCAACAATCGAGCCAACTGGCTCTCTAGACTCATGGGACTTCAACCTCTTTGGTCGAGCTAATCTTAGCTGTAGTGATTAGATAATACCCACTTGGTCGAATATGATGACCTTTGAAAATTTGAGGGTTAAAAGTGTCAAGGTTGACTTCCAATGGTCAAATTTTAGCTCCATGAACTCTAAAATCAACATACAGTTGCGGATAGTAACATGGGTTGTTATCACCTTCGAGAACCTCCACTTTTCCTTTAGCATTCGATAGGATAAGCTTCTAATGTTCAATTAAAGGAATAACCTCCAAATCGTCGTCGTCAAAGCTAGTGTCGAAGTTATCAATGACTTCCTCATCATCAAAAGAGGGTTTTTTTTTTAGGAGCAAAGGCAGTGGTATAACCTTAAGGTTACTCTCCAAGTCTTCATCTTTTGGCTTTGCAATGATCATGTCCACAAGCTGGATCAGCTTTTCTAGTTCAACTAGTTGAATTTGGTCGTCCTTCTCAACAGGAATGAGCTTTGAATCAACTTCAGCATTCTCAAGTATTATCAAAAGATCTAGCCCTTTTTTTCACATCAACCATGTTTATGGACAAATACATGGGTGTAGCCACGAAGGATTCTTGATCCTCCACTTCATTCATTTCGACAGAGTCAAGATAATCAATATAAGCAATCCTTTCCTTCTTGACGCCATTTCTGACATTTTCTTTTCCTATTCTAAGGTTCTCAATTTGTCTCACCCTATTTGATAATTGAACCAAGCCAAGAAACTATTTTCAAACAAGTTTCCTTCTAATGTTAGACTCTAACCCATTAATCACTAGTTTGGTCATCATATGTCGAAAGCAAGCTATGTAGTTACTTATGGACTCTCCAAGGTGTCTTCTCATAGAAAACAAATTAGTTAAACTAACTCGTAATTCACCCCTAAAAAATGGTTCATGAAAACTTCTTTTAAGTTGAGCCCATGTATGAATGGAATTTGGTCTCAAATTAGAGAACCAAGTAAAAGCATCTTTCGTCAAGGAACTTGGAAAAAAAAATGTCATTTTCAAAAGTTCATTTGATGCAAATTCTCCCAACTCTATAGTGTATCTGGCTATGTGGTCAACAATGGATTCATCCCTATCACCAAAAAACTTTGTCAAGGACTTTGGGGTTTTATAGCCCTTTGGTACTTTAACCTATAGAACATAGTTTGGAAAAGGTGATACAAAACAAGGTAGGTTTGAAAATCCATTATTAGATATAAACCAATTCAAGACTTGTTCGACCATTCTAGTGATGTTTTGTTGTCCTCCATGGTTATTATTTCTAGCTCGTCAAACCACATTGTTGAGGTCTTCATTTCAACCCATGTCCAAGCCATGGTGCTGGCTTTTCAAGCTATGGTTGCTCAAACATACAAGGAATTAGAGGCAATATGCAATTTGTTGAACTATAGGATATTTGACATCCTCATTCGGATGGAAAAATTTAGTCATCCTATTCACTTGCTTGCTCACAGCATCAAAAGATTGGTAATTCAACTGGGTCAGAAGATTTAGCAGTATGGCCATTTGATGAGTCAACTTGTTGATAAGATCATGATTAATCTCGTCATCCTGCTCCCTAAAAGTGGCAAGGGATTCGATAGTATTGCCTTGAGTAGACTAAGGCATTCCTCTAGTTGTATTTGGAAAAATAGAGCCTGTTTCAATGGGTTAAGTCCTTTCCACTGTTGTAGCCATACTTGCATCACAAGATTTTGACTCATTGTTCCTATACTAGTTACCATCATTGACAACATTCTATTTTTGGGGAATTGGCATAAGTTCCATTTGCATGCCTAACTTAGGCATTTCTTAAGTCATGTTTGGAAAGATAGGGCCTATTTTGACAAGTTGAGTCACTTCCATTGTGGTGGTTACACTCATATCCACATGATTTTGACTCATAAATCTCATATCACTACCATCGTCGATGGCATTGGGTACTGCGGAATTGGCATTGGTGCCATCTGTGGCATTCCTATAAACATTGGATTAAAGAAGGGATGCAAATACCATAATGGCATCCAACCCATAAAACTAGTAGCCATTGGTGTAGTATAGCTTAGAGGCAAACCATACACCGAGAATGGCTAAAAATCCATTGGAGCACTCATTCGATTTGGATTTATCATCACATGCATGGCAATTTTTGGCTCATATTCCAATTTTTGACAATGTACTCTGCTCACAAAAGAATAAGTTCAACATAATGGACACTATGGTACCATCAATCACATAAGCATAAGAGAGCTCTTATACACTCAACTTTGTCCCACTGGGCATGCTTATTTGTTTATGTTGCAACATAGCAACGTTACCTAATCATCGAAGTCAAAAACCCTTTGATTCCAGATCTCAGGTCAGGGAAAGGAATCACTTCATCTCAATAAGCATAACAGGGTTTCCAATGAAGTGGACTACTCGAGTCAGTTGTTAAAGAAGATCAAGTATCAAGAATAAGTGGATTTGATTAAAATAGATGAAAGCAGTAAATAAATGGGAATGAAATACAAACTAAATTAAAACAACCAGAATTGATATGAAATGAGAAAAACAAACTAGAAGCGATGATCTTTACTCATAAATTCCCCGTTGCTCTATGTGTACTAGGACGTCAGAGTTTAAGGTCCAATATGACTGTTCAATTATGCCTCTCCTAAGTAAGCCGACCTCTTATTTATAGACAAATCCTACTTGAGCTCCAAGTAAATCCAGCTTGAGTTCCAAGTAACTGCTCCGACCATTTGCCATTTTCTGATTGCTACGATGTGGGCAATAATCCATCTTTGACAACTTCAGCATACACTAACGTTTTTGACGTCCTTTTTGCCATCATCTTCGACAGGTCTAAGTACCTTCTTTGACAATTACAATTTTGATCAAGAAATGCATATTTTAACCACAAGACTTTGTTTCTTTCTCCAATAAGCCTCTTTTAGCCATTTTTACCATGGTTCTGACATAGTCAACTTTTACATTTCAATAGGCAAGTCATTTAGTTCACTTTCTATACTCAGAACCCCTTATCAAAACCATAACCATCTATTTCTCCAATCTCCTTACGAGATTTCACCTATTTGTCGAATTAACAAATTCAACCACCCAACATGGTACAAGGTCAAAAATGCACCACACCTTGTTGAACAGCTTTGGATGAAAAGACAGTATGAGAAATGAGATCATTTAGTCACGAGAGGAATAAAGGTTCATAGAGGTTCTAATCTCACCGACATTCTTGTGGGTCATATCTCATTTGCTCTATGTGTTCATAGTTCAAAAGATACTAATACTCTGCACTGAATTCATATGCTTATGGAAACTAATTTTAGACAAAAACACTCTTTTGGTCCCTAGCAAAAATTATGAAGGACAAATTAGTCTCTCGGGATTTAAAAGTCTAACAATAGTCTCTCATCATTCAGGAAAGGGGGATATGTTGGTCCTTCCATGAACTCATCGTTAATCAATAAGCAATTTTGATGACAATTTAGTCCCTAAAGAAATCACATATGTCCAAATTTGATCCTTAATAAAAACAAAAATGAAACAATGAAGTCCTTAGAATTTATGAAGAGCTCACAAGAGGGACAAACTTTTCCTTCCTTTTTTTGAATAGTGAGGGACTATTGTTATACTTTTAAATACTGAGGGACTAATTTGTTATCCACAATTTTTATTAAGGACCAAAATGGGAGTTTTGTCTGAATTTTACTATAATAATAACTTTACATATATATATATATATGTGTGTGTGTGTGTGTGTGTTATTTATATCTATTTTATATTTCAAAGTTATTATTATTATTATTATTATTATTATTATTATTTAAACTCTACGTTTCACCCGTGTTCCATTAAAAAAAAGTTAATGAGCTTTTATAACAATTTTGACGTTAGAAATTAAATGTATGTTAATGTGTTGAGCAGTTTTTCCCAAACGTTTTTAACACATTCATTTTATAACATGATGTTGAGCAACGTCTCTTTGAAAAAGACGTTATACATTGTCATGGGTTGCAGTACGTAGGCATGAAGAAAACACCACCATTACTAATAGCTAAAATACAATTCTTTTATGTTGGGTTTCAACTTTAGTGAGATATAGGACATCTATATTATTTTATGAGAAATAATATTTGTCCATACCACTACTTGACATCTTTAGACACTCGTTCTCTATTTCTCTCTTCTCCCCCTTGCTTTTTTACTTTTTCTTTTTCTTCCATAATTTTTTTTTTCCAACTTTGTGTGTGGGTGTCTGGGTCTACATTAAAGGGTGGTTCACAATTCTCTTATTTTATTAAAGCTGAGTTTGTTTTGTTTCCCTTGAGCAATGTTTGTAAGTTGTTTAGTAGCCTCACTAGTTCAAGTGCAAAGTTAGTGAAAAATGGCTATTGTATCATGAGAAGTATAAACCTTGAAGATCATTTGTACCGAGTAATATACTCATAATGGTGAAATAATTTTAAACTTAATACCTAGCATATCTCAGCCATAACGATAAGCATTTTTATTTTATTTTTATTGAGTTACTTATTTATTTTATTCTTCAACTTAAGTATTGTTGTTATCAATTACTTTATTATTTAGAGAAAAAGAATTTTATTCAAATATTATTTGTGTTATTTTATTTAATTTTTTCAACAAAATTCACATGTCTTATATAGGAAGTTTAAAAAAGGATTAATAAAGCAATCCATATTGCATTTCAAAAACCTCTATTTGGCATAAATGGATTAATATTTATTTTGACTATGCAAACCACTAATAGGGAAATGTTAGTAATGGTCCAATCAGTGGCTAGGGACACTGATGGATTAGTTATTTGTAGCCACCAATCAAAAGAGAAAACAAATCTAATAGTGAGAAAAGTTTGGATTAACTTTAAAAGGGCAAGATATAGTTGGAGCGCCACTAAATCTAAAAAGTAACCAGAAGATTTTTTTATAATTAAAAAATATTATAAAACATACATATTTTACATGTGGTGGATGACTATATTAAGGAATTAACAATGCCAAGTAGTAAGGGTTAATGGTTACAACTTTTGGTGTGTGCCTAATTAAAGTGTAACTATTTTACATTATGGTACATTATGTTATAATGTGTATTTCTCTATTGATATTTAGAACCTATATAAGGGGGTGTAGAATCTCTCTTATAAAAATTTTATATAACTTTATCATAGTTAGAAGTAGATTTTCCTCATAAAGAAACGAAAACAAAAAGAATAGAAAGTGGATTGGATTAGTTGTCTGAACCCGGCTACTCGTCCTAATTGGACTACTTGACCCTTTGGGTTAGTGATCGAGTATAATTTCATGAACATGAGCTCACCTAAGGGGCTTGCTTAATGCCCACCATAGTTGTTGGTCGTGTGTTTGTGCATGATTAATATTGTTAGTGTTGTTATTATTGTTGTTGTTATTATTATTGTTATTGTTATTGTTATTATCATCATCATCATCTTGCCATATCTCATGCAACATGTAATAGATTATGCTAAATAAGGAAACCACCTTGCAATTGTAGACATTAATGATAATAGATCCATGCCAACATATCTTCTCAATACTAATGGAAAGGATCACAAATTGACACTCTCCTACAATCAAGGAAGATTCTTACCAAAATTACTCTCCAGAAAGCCTAAGATATATAAGGACCCTAAGCCCCAAGGTATGATCAAATTCATTTTTTACACATAAAATCTCCTAGACTTCTTCTAACTTGAGCATTAGTGTGCCTTTGTAGGTACCCTTATAGTCATGCAACATCAAGCTACCAGATGACCTAAATCGCCCTGCCTATAGGAAAGAACATTTTGTCACCCATCGTGGGGCCGACTAAACTCACTTGCCCTACAATGGCTAACACCAAATAGGCCACCATCGCAAACATGGCCAATAGTTCTCAACACAACTTGAATCCTACCCCTAACCCAAAGAGAAGAAAGAATACCTAAGCTATCCAAGATGAGCACTAGCAATTGCTCCAAGAGATCAAAGAATAGAACCAACGGCAAAGTGAACAAATCGAGGAACTAGAAAGAAGAAGCTGCCATGAAGATGATCATTCCCACTATAATGACTAGAAGTCCGAGCAAGGAGGCAATGATTTTTGGGAGAATGGGCTAGCCTCCATAGGAAAATATGGAACAAACGCCCTGAAGACCACCCACAATATTCACCATCTCCCCATCCATTCGGGCCGCTTACAGAATCAATCATGGCAGTACAATGTCTAGACAAGTTTAAGCTACATATGACACTAACATCCTACAACGGCATGGTTGATCTCACAATACACCTTATCAAGTTCAAATCAACAGTGCCATTGATCCCCTCTTGTGCAAGGCCTTCCCAATATTCTTCGAAGGCTCTGCCTTTTTGTGATTCTGTAATCCTTCCAAGGGCTCAATCTAAGACTTCAAATAGCTTTCTAAAGCCTTCACCAACCATTTTTCCTCCTCCAAAATCTACACAAGGTTTGAAGATGCCCAGAATTACATCAAACAGGGATAAAACAAACCCTTGCAGGAATATCTGCAAAGGTTCAATGTGTGGCAATGGAGATCTGTAATCCATGCCCTAACGTGGATTGAACCAAATCAAGCATGGCCCCAAGCCTGGCCACAAGCCTGGCCACTTCACTGACAAAACTGCTTGTAATAAGCCAAAGTCAATGGCCAAGTTTAAGGAAAGGGCCACATGCTAGATGTAACATCCCAAAATTTAAAAAATGTAGAATTTAGGCCATTAATTAATTTATTCTGCTGTCCATTGTGTGAGAAAAATAATAGCAATTAGGAATTAAATGAAAATATTAGGGTTGGAAAGAGTTGAGGTTATTAAGTAGAAACTTTAAAAGAAACCATTGGTAATATTTTAAAATTTTAAGAAAAATAGCAACGATTTCTATAACGTTCTAAATCGAAATACAATTGATTTACACGGTTGATCGATTTATTCGCTTTTAATAATTATAAAAGAATCATTAAAAGTGAAATAAAGAGATTAGGACTAGTAGAAGTTGAAATAATCATGCAGAAAATTTCAAAGGATTACAAGAAATATTTTGCGGATTTAAAGGAAATCGATAAAGATTCGGTAAATTAAACTATCGGAACCAAACTAATAGGATTTTATACTGAAAACCCTAATATGAGTGGCCAAAACTCAACCACCATTTCCCCCCTAAGTGGTGCAACTTGTAGCCACAATTAAAGGGAAATTTGGTTGAATTTCAACCATATAAACAATAACCAATCAAGAGCCAAGTTTCTACTTACCACATCTTATAACATTTCATTATTTCTCTTCCTTGTCCCTCATTATTTTTTTTTTTGTCAACCAACATAGTGGCTCTCTCTCCATCTTTTCTTCTTCTAATTCATCTCAATCTCATTCCATCTTCAAGCCTTAGTCACTTCTTCCATCAAGAAATTCAACTTTAGCTAGCTATCTTCTCTATTTGACGTAGGATTCACCTTTTGTTCTTGATTTCTATGGATTATGGTTGTTTGAAATTCTATTTTGCTTCATTTATTTGATGATATATTGAATGTATTTGATGGTTTATGGTTGGATTAATATGAAATTTTGAGAAAACTAGAACAAGTGGAGCATCAGGATGATGTTTAGGTGAAAAATATACAGTGATCCATACGTCGAAGTGTACGGCTCTGCCTACAGCTATTGAAACAAAATGAAACTAATTTTATGTGAAACTAGACATCTAGGGATTTCCATACATATAAAATATAAGGTCATTGGATTGGTATTGAGAGAGTTATGAATTTTTGAAGTTTACCTAAGGATTCTAAGTTCTCCACTGAGCAGTATGAGTTGTGGAGGGTGTAACTCACCCTAAATAATTCGAAATTGAGTGCAACAAACTTTATTAGAAATATTACACATAGAGCAACATCCCATAGAAATTTAGAGCTAGATTCAATCCCTATTGCTCCCAGTAATTCAAAGAAATCGCCTTAAGTCCAACCCAAGCTAGAATAGGGCAGTCCAGATTTGTCAACTTCAAGATCTTACAACTCAAGGTCTACTTATGCAAATGAGATGAAACTTCTTGGAAATAAAATCTAGATTCGTTAGCTTTACAACAATGTAGATTTCGTATAAATTCAACCATTTTTCTATTTTTAGTGAATTTTTAGTTTTTGATAGGCAAATCTGCCTAGTGACAAGACATATCTCAGTAAAATGTTAACAACTTGAGTTATATATATTAAAACTTAATGGGACTAAAGAGGTTAGAAACCAAACAAGTAACACTTTAACATATCCAAAATTAAGTCTAAATGAATTAAAAAGAATTTATGGCTTATTTTACAAAATTTGGGCAGAAATGAAGCATATAGGCATAAGCTTATGCTTAGGCAAAAATGTTGTGCCTTTAGCAATGTTATTAAATGATATTGAAAATGAATGTGCTATTGTGAATTTTCTAAATGAATGATTTCCTAGCTGTCTAGCACTACTCATGGGGAAGCAGATCTGATCCGTTACGCTGCCGAATTTTCGACAGAAAACATAGAAAACCATGCATCATGAATATAATTCCTCTAGTATATGCATTCATGATTATGATTAAAGTTATAATAAAGATTCTATATAACTTGGGCCAGCCCCTGAATGAATTTAAGGGGAATAGATTGGTGTTAGGGTCAGGGAAAGTAAACCCGTCACTCATGTATAGTTACAAGCTCGGACCTGAAAAACAGGCTATCACCCAGAGGTGAGAGAGGCCATTCACCTCCAGGGAACCAAGTGCAGAGGAAAATAAGAAAGTACTGACACCCTAGGGATGGCGATATGTAACGCCTAGGCATGCAAGTAAAGACAGAAAAAGGGAAGCATAAGTGCATATCATAATTTTTATGATGAGCAAGTGCATCAAGAAGACATCTGCATCCATATATGAATATTATTCAGTTGTTGCTTATTTTATTTTGAATCTATGCATCTTATTTAATTATCTTTTATATCATTATGTTGATGGTTGAGATTCTGTCTCTATTTAACTAGTGTATGACAAAATGAACCTGCTTCGGAACGGATGTTTTTGACTCACTAAAATGAAATCTATAGTTCATATAGCATGATCACTTTTTCTTGAATAAACCCAAGCAGCTGGAACAACAACAATGACATGGACTGCTAAGTAGTTTAGGAATCCTATTGAGAATATAAAATTCTCATCCCTATGTGTATTTCCGTGTCGTCTCCAGATAGCCCAGAAGGTCTTGAAGGAGATCAACCTAGAGGAGCGCGATCGAGACTGGACTAGCTACCGAAGAAATTTGTATATATAGGTAGATATGTGTTTATGGTTGCTAATGTTTGAAGGGTTATTTAGTTATGCTTCTATTTGTAGGATGTAATAGAACTCTGTATTAATTTAGTGGTAAATAAGACAAATAATGAGTCAAGGTCCATTTAATTAATTGTAACAACTCCTAATGAGATAGTATGACTTAAGCATAGTATCAATTTGGGAGGACATTACACTAGATCAAGCTTTAAGAGTTGAAAAAGGCGATGAAGGTAGAAAGGCAACAAGTTGTCCATGCCACATCCGAGAATAAGCCCTAAAGTACGAAATTTGAAAAGAACAAAGAAAAAAAAGATCAGAAAGGAAGAGAAGACGAAAGGAAGAATAGAGTGCCACCTTTCTTCAAGTATGACAAATATACTCTCCCCTTAATGCTAAGAGGGAGCATATCTTAAGGGAAATTTATAGCTCTTATCTTTTGACATTTCCCACCAATGTCGGAAAGCAACCTGTCCCAGCCAATGTAGAGTGTGAATTCCATAAGTCTTATGGAAGCCACACAACTAAAGAATACATCTAGCTAAAAGACCAAATTGAGTGCCTAGTCTGCGAAGGCCACCTCGACAAGTACCTTGCTAGGAAAAAAGAGGACATTGTTGAGATCTTCATGGCCGAGATGACAAAGAGAGAAGCTAGTCTTAGAGCCCAAAGAAAGATTGGGTTGATATAGAATAGAAATAACCAACACGATAGTGAGATTCAAGATGCCATTGACTACATAGCCAGAGGCTTTATTGGAGAAGGAGACTAGCTCTGTAATAAAGAGATCCCACAGGGCCATCATGGCCATGGAATGCACTTCTTGCCTTCAAAGAATCCTGACTTCTCCAATAATATCTTTCTTAACTTTTGACTTTCAAGGCATAGATCAAAATTGGCATGATCCTATCATAACTTCTGCTATTGCTAGCAACTATATTGTTAAGAAAGTCTAAGTTGACTAAGGGAGCTCAGCAGATATCCTTTTTATTTCCCATTTTCCAGAAACTATGGTTGAGTCCATACTACACCCGTACAACGATGATCTTATTAGCTTCTTAGGAAAACGGGTCAACATTCGAGGTTATGTATGGCTCAAGACCACTTTAGGGTAGAACCAAGATGCAAGACAACTAACGCCTAGTACCTAGTCATTGATTGCCTGACCCCTACCATATGATCATAAGGCAACCTTCTCTTAGTACACTAAAGGTCATTGTCTCTAGCCTTATCTCACCCTCAAGTCCCCAGTTTCAGAAGTAGAAGTAGGCACAGTTCTTGCTGAGTAGAAGAAAGCCTGACTTTGCTACAACAAATACCTAGGACAGAAACCAGCAACAAAAGATAAGTCCCCTAACACCTCCTCCCAATATGTGAATTCCATCTACCACATGGATCGCTTGCCACAAATCTTGGATCCTAGTGGTGACTTACAAGAATGATCTCAACCAACCAATGACCTATAGCCGATCTAGGATAGTGAATCATTTGAGTAGAACACTTTCATTGGACCCACCTTCCCAACTGACCTTAATGCCCTGCCTCAGCAAACTATTGAAAGAAAATGGAAAACTCTTCGCTTGGATTTCAACCAACATGGATCTCGACGTCATGTGCCACCAAGAATGCTATCAGTTCAATACTAGTCCAAGAATAGGGAAAAGATCAAAAGGTTGTTGCAGAAAGTAAGAATAGAGGATGAGAGCCTTTTGAAACTTTGTGAGCAAAAAGGAGGAGTAAAGGATGAGAGCCTTTCTTTTGGTCCAGAAGTTGGTGTTAAACCTATTAAGAATACAAGCAATCATATTCTTGCTTTGCCTTATACAAGGAATAATCCTCTTTCTTTTTCTCTAAACTCTTCCAAAATTCCTTATACTGATAATCAAATTTCCTCCTTTTCTACATTTGGTATTCAAATTTCATTTGATTTTTTAGGTGAAAAAGGTGTGTGCTCATCTCAAGGAGATGGTTTCCTCCCCATTTAGGAGCCAAACCCTTGTTCGAATTTGCATGATGCAGCCAGAAAGAACAAAGTCGAGGAAAATGTTGAAACTGCTAGCTGCTATGAAATTGTTCAAAATAACCTTTATTCTCATTCTTTAATTCAAGAGTTGGGGGTTAAAGTTGTCAAGCTAATAGGTATTTCTAGTCCCCTAGTTGATTCTCCAACAACTTACAGTAGAAATAAAAGGAGGTTGATTAAAGAGTTGAGTCGATTAGCATCTAATATTTATTATGGTGGCAAGGTTAGTAGGTGGGTGGGCAAGGCTATTGATGAAGATTCTTAGTTGGAATGTAAAAGGGTTGGCGTAGTAGGGCAAAGCACAAATGAGTGAGGGAAACTATCGTTAAAGCTTCCCTACTACAAGAAACTATGTTGGAGGTTCTGGATGATTTGGTTGTTAGGGATCTTTGGGAGTCTAGATTTAAGGGTTAGGAATGTTTACCTACAATTGGGGCTTTAGGTGGTTTGTGGATCATTTGAGATAATAGATTTGCATCTAAGGTTAATTCTATTCATGAAATCTTTTCTATATCTATTTTGTTGGATATTCAAGGGAGAGGCCAGTGGTGGATCTGCTTAGTGTATGCTCCTAATAGGCCTAGATTATGTTCTCTCCTATAGGACGAATTGGGTTTTCCATGGTTTTTGTGGTTTACACTGGTGCTTAGGCAACATTTTCAATGTTGTTAAGTTTCCAACTGAAAAATTGAATGGAGATCATCTTACTTCTTCTATGAGAGATTTTGATAGCCTCATTAGGGAATGTAACCTTAGGGATATTCCTCTCTCCAATGCTAGGTTCACTTGATCAGCTAGAAGACATTATACAATTGCTTCTCGGTTGGATAGGTTCCTTTTTTCCTCAGCATGGTAGGATGTTTTTCTTAACCTTGTCCAAGAAAGTCTACCTCATCATGGATTGAATCGCTTCCTTATTGTTTGGGAATCTAATCGGGTGACATGGGGTCCTACCCCTTATAGATTCAAAAACATGTGATGCAACCACCACTTTTTTACCCCTTTAGTTAAGGAAATTTGGAATTCTACTTCTATTCAGGGTTGGGAAGGGTTCAAATTTATGAAGAAATTAAAGGCTCTAAAGGATAATTTGCAAGAGTGGGATAAATTTGTTTTTGGAGATATACAAGTTAGAAAAGAAAATATCTTGAAAGATATTGCTTGCTTGGATACTTTGGAGCTAGAAGGAAATCTTTTAGAGGATCTTAACGAAAAGCTGAAGAAGTTAAGATTGGATCTTTATGATGTATTGGCAAAGGAAGAAATTAGTCGGAGGCAAAAGGTGAAGCTTTAATAGTCAAATGACGGGGATGCCAATTTAAGATTATTTCATAGGGTGGCTTCTGGTAGGCATAGGAAAAGCCTTATTAAAGAGTTGGAGTTAGAGAGTTAAGGTATTTCCAGAGATATTGAGGTGATTGCTTCTGAGATCTCTAGCTTTTATGCAAAGTTGTTCATAGAAAAGTTGCCTAGCATACCTTTTATTGTGGACTTAGATTGGTGCCCTATTTCTCTAGATAAGGCATCTTGATTAGAAAGGCCTTTTGAAAAGGAGGAGATTTGTAAGGCTATTTTTAGTTTGGGGAGAGATAAAGCACCTAGTCTCGATGTTTTTACCTTTGTATTTTTTCAGAACTGGTGGGATATAGTTAAGAATGATCTCCTTAATGTGTTTGTTGAATTCTTTGTTAATGGTAGAATTGGAGTCTGCATGAACTCAATCTTCATCTCCTTTATCCCTAAAAGAGATAGATGTATTAAGGTTAAGGATTTTCATCCCATTAGTTTGGTGTCTAGTGTTTACAAGATTATAACAAAAGTGGTTGCTACTAGACTTAGTGAGGTTCTTTTTTATACCATTTCTAAAAACCAAAGTGCTTTTATCCCTGGTAGGAAAATTTTAGATGTAGTGCTTATTGCTAATGACATGGTGGAAGACATTAGATCCTAGGGGAATCTTGGCCTTGTTTTTAATTTGGACTTCAAGAAAGCTTATGATCAAGTATGTTGGGGTTTTTTAGACAAAGTTTTGGACAAGAAAGGGTTTGGGAAGAGATAGAAAAATTAGATTTCAGGATGCCTGTCCTCTTCTTCTTTTGCATTTATTACTAATGGTAAACCTAGATCCTGGTTCAAAGGTCAAAGAGGTTTAAGACAAGGAGATCCTCTATCCTCTTTTCTTTTCACCTTGGTGGTTGATGTTCTTAGTCCTTTAGTATCAAGAGCTATTGATAATGGGTTGGTGAAGGGTCTAACTATCAGTAGGGAGCAGGTGTTAGTCTCCCATCTCCAATTTACTTATGACACCATTTTCTTTTTGGAGCCAAAAGGAGATTCTTTTGTCAACATTTTAAATATTCTAGGTTTCTTTGAGGCTATCTCGGGTCTTAAGATTAACTTGGCCAAAAGCAATTTAGTAGGAATAAATGTTAATATCCAAACTATGAATACTTTCGCTTCTTTGGTAGGGTGTCAGGTGCTTCAATGGCCCCTCACTTATCTAGGTATTCTTTTGGGAGGTAATCCTTGAGCTTTATCTTTTGGGATCCTATGGTGCATAAGATTTCTAAGAGGTTAGATTATTGGAAAGGTACTTATTTGTCTTTGGGAGTTACGATCACTCTCATTTAATCATGTTTATCTAGCATTCCCTTATACTACCTCTCCCTCTTTCGTATTCCTCTAGCGATAGCCCAAAATATTGAAAAACTCATGAGGGATTTCCTATGGTCAGGGGCAGGGGATTCTAGAAAAGATAACCTTGTTAGTTAGGAGGTTTGTTGTAAACTAAAGAAGGAAAGGGGTTTGGGCTTGGGTAATATAGTTCCTAAGAATAAATCATTGGTAGTTAAGTGGCTTTGGCATTTTCCTCTACATTCTAATTCTTTATGCACCAACATTTGAAGTAAGTATAGTTTGCACCTGAATAGTTGGGATACCAAATCTGCAAATAGAGTAACTCATAATTGTCCTTGGAAATTCATCTTTCAAGGTTTACCCTCTTTTTGTTCTCTTCTATCCTTCCGCTTGGGTAATAGTTCTCATATTAAATTTTCGAAAGATACTTGGGTTGGCAACATCCCCCTTTCCGTTACCTTTCCTTTGCTTTTTCACTTATCCTTCCTGCACAATGCCACTATTTGTCAATTTTTTTTCTCACGATGATCTCTCTTGGAACTTCCATTTTATTTGAAACTTGAATGATAAAGACGTTAATGAATTAGAATCCCTTCTTCCTTTGCTTAATCCAATTCACTTATCCAATACCTTAGATACTAGGATTTGGACTCTTAACTCTTTTGGTATTTTTTCATGTAAATCTTTTTTTCAATTCCTAACTTTCTCTCCTAGCATAAACAAGTTTCTCTTGGATAAACTCATTTGGAAATCTAAATCTCCCTCCAAGGTCAAAGCTTTTGTTTGAATCGTAGTTCTTAATCGGATTAATACTAATGATATGCTCCAGAAGTGTAGGCCCCTCAAGGCTTTGTCATGTCTATAACATGCGGTTTAGATTCTGAGTTCGGGACTCATCTTTTTTTGCATTGTCTTATGGCGAGATCTCTTTGGATCAGGCTTTTTGGAATCTTTGGATAATTGTGGATTTACCCTATGGATATTCATTAGTTTCTTCTCACTAAGTTAGAGTTTTGGCTCTCGTAAAGAAGCTAAGATTCTATGGCAAACCTTAGTTTTTGCTATGCTATGGTGCATTTAGTTGGAAAGGAATTCTACGATTTTTAATGATTCCTTTTCATCTATTGATTTTATTTGAGATAGGATTACCTTTTTGGCTTCCCTTTGGTGCTTAGCTCATGGTTGGTTTAATGGTGTTTCTTTAGCTGATATTCAAAGGATTGGCATGCTTTATTACATAGTTCATTGACTCGCGCGTCGTAACACGAGCAAATTAAACCGAATAGCGACTATAGTATAGTAACCAACTCGGATCGTTTCCCAAAGATGAACACACTATTTGATCAGAAAATTCAGGGGGGTTTTTATAACAAACACTTAAAATGCACATCTTGAATTCCAAAGCAAACAGAAAACAAAAAAAGCTAAACCGAATTAAAATTCTAATCCAAGACACACAAGAAGAAAGCAATCAACACTCAATCATTGGATTCAAATATACATGCAAACACTCCAATTCGATGATTAA
Organism: Pterocarpus macrocarpus; assembly: GCA_031439585.1. Lineage (NCBI taxonomy): Eukaryota > Viridiplantae > Streptophyta > Magnoliopsida > Fabales > Fabaceae > Pterocarpus > Pterocarpus macrocarpus. Next base: position 32,035,325 of record CM062521.1, read on the forward strand.
TTTTAGATTCAATTGAAACCTCAAATCAAACCTAGCATTCACATGAAAATCTCCATGCATTCAACTAATCACTCAAGCAATTCGGTTTAGAGACCTCTAAAACCGAATTGATTTTGGATTAGCTTCCAAACCAATGCTCTAATCTCATATTCAGATCCGAATTATGAATCACACTCTTGAACAATCGAATCACATATATCAACCGAATTATACATGATTTGATTGACTCTTAATCAACATGCATGAATGAAAACCTCCAATTCAATTACGAGATTAAGAAGAAGAGAAGAGGAGTGAAACCAAAATTGGAATTTCCATGTCTTGATGCACCAATCCTCAAGAGCTTGAATGCTTCTCTTGATGCCTTGGATCAGAGGAGGATCACCCCTCCATTAATGGAGGAAAACGCAAAAGAGAGAGAGAGAGAGAGAGAGAGAGAGAGAGTTTCTTATTCAATAAAACTAAAGATTACAAAATGAGCAAAAAGGTCCCTGAAGCATAATCAGAATTTCTATATATACCTCTAATTAAAAGTCACTAATTACTTAATTAAAATAATCCTCTTTTCCTAAGCTAAATTTGGATAGCTCATTTGCCCAATTTGGATGCTTAGAGAGAAAGTTGTGCCCAAAACAAGTTGAGTGGGCTCTCTTAGACTCAGCAGCGACTTCCAACACGTTTTTGGGCCTCATAACGGTTCTTCTTGGCTTAGTGCTCTGAACATAAAATGAAGCCCTGGATGTTAGCTTTCCAATGCCACCGGAATGGGCTCAATTGAGTCCCTGTAGCCCAAGATATAGTCCAATCATTGAAGGCTGCTCAGAAAACCGCGCCCAAACGCTTCAGTTCAGTTCCGAGCCCAATTTCGGCTTTAAGATCTTAGAATTAGCCCTTGCCCTCTTCATAGAAATTGTAGCTCTATCTCTTAGCTTTCCTACAAATCAAGAAGCGTAATAAAATGAGGTATAGAGCTCAAGATATGATCTGAACACTGAAGTAGGTCAAAATAACCGAAATGCTGCAAAAATTAACTAAGTCTCACTAAGATCCAAAAAAAAAGAAAATGATCTAAACTCAACCAATTAAGCACAAAGGAGGATTAATGAGACAAGTATGAAGGATAAAAATAGTATAAAAATCCAATTCATCATTCATCCCTTTAGGTCTTAGCCATATCTTTTGTATCTATTTGAGGATGTCTCATTCTTTTTTGTATATTCCATTATCTTCTAATAAAATTTCTTTTTCTGTAAAAAAAATGTTCAAAGCTTAGCACATAATCCTCATATCGCAACCGAACTTAAGGGCTATGGACTGGACTAGTCATATGAACCTAGTTGCTCACCCTAATTGGACTACTCGACCCCTTAGGCTAGTGCTCAGGTATAATTTCATGAACATAAGCTCACCAAAGCATGAGCTTGCCCAGGGGGCTCGCTTTATCCCCTACCATAGTTGTTGTGCATGTGCTCGTGCGTGATTGTCATCATTATCATCATCTTGCCATATCTCACATATCTCATGTAGCATGTAATAGACTCTACTAAATAAGGAAACTACAACATTAATGATAACGGATCTAGACCAACCATACCACCCCAATACTAATGGAAATTATCATGGATTAACACTCTCCCATATTTAAGGAAGATTCTTACCATAATTACTACCTAGAAACCCTAGGATATATAAGGGCCTTGAGCCCTAACATATGATCGAATCCTTTTTTCACACAGAAAAACCTCCTAGACTTTTTCTGACCTGAGCGTTGAAATGTCTTTGCAGTTACCCCTCCACCATTGTGCACCGTTAAGCTACCAGATTACCTACACTACTCAACCTTCAAGCAAGATCAGAAAGTGTTGTTGTTTCAGCTATAGGTAGAAAAAGTGGGGGGAGAGGGTCTGGTATTTGGGTCAAGATGAACTTATCTAACCCTTGCCCATGCTATGGTATTTACAGCGGGTGGGAGGGATACCTACCATTAATATGAGATGCACACTAAGGCATAGCTAAGGGGTTTGAGTGAGAGATTAGTGGCTAGATTAAGGAAGATGGATTTTCTCCATGTGTTTTGTATGTCAAGTCTTGGCTTGGTGCTTAGGCCAGCGAGGGTGGCCTAAGCGATTAGGGTGTTCGGATGGCTACCCAGGTTTAAGGAGGTGGTTCCTGCATCCAGGAACTAGGAAGCCCAGACGAATCAATTGTTGTTATTATTTCATCATTAAAAAGAAGTTTTTTTATTGCTAAGGATTACAAAATAATTTCAAAAAGAAAAGAATCAAGATATAATCCAAGACATAAATAATTCAAAATCTAAGCTCAGACCTTCATACAACTCAAATATTTTATGTTTATATGTTTTAGAAGTTGGTTTAACTCCATTCAGCAAGTCTTGAGCTATGAGTGCACTCCTTCAGTGGTTTGAACAGTTAAAGTATCATTTCTAGAGACCAAATATGGATGCAATTAAACCACAGCAGGTCCACAACAACGATTATAATAAGGGAAATGTTGGTAATCAATGCGCGCTATAGATCAAATAGTTGAGTGGTAATGTCAAGGTTAAATGAAGTGGTGACTAGAGTAGACTGATACAGGTCACCATATATTGGTGGATTGACCATTTCCAGAGTTGAACCTGGGATGGGAAGGAGCTTAGGAAAATATATGCTGGTCCAAAAGTCAAGGAACAATAAGAGACCAAATGCACTCTTTATATTTTCGCCCTTCTTTCGCCATTCAGTGATAACGAACAAGCTTTTACACAATGAAGGCAGGAAAAGAGAACCCAAGGTGGGAAATTGATTCAAAGTGATGGTAGAAATAAAATATGAAAACTCCGTAGCCATAGCAACCAAATGGGTATAGAGAAAATACTTACAAAACCAAAGAAGAAGAAATGCATTAAGCCTGGAAGCTGTAACCAGGCAACGAGTGTTTACATTTGCAGCAATGATGTTGGTGTAGGAAGATGCATTCTTGCTAAACTTGATCCCCAAGTCTTTCGAGAATAAAAGAGGGCTTATCTCCAGTTATCAGTGTAACATCCTCTTCTCACAAAATACCTTGTTAGAATTATTTGGGTTGATACGTTTGAAGTAATTTTATAATAGAACCAAAAAAGGAAAAAAAGAAAATAAAAGAGTCACATCGTGTGACTAGACTTCTGAAAGAAAAATACAGAGAATGAGAGAAGTGAGACTAACAGGAGGAAAGTCATGAGAAGAACTTAATAGACGTGACTCGCAATTGTTGTAAATAGGGGGAGTGAGGCTCGAGGTGCCTAATACATGGACGTGTGAAATAGAAAGAGAGATAAGTTATCGTGGAGAGAGAGAGAGAGAGAGAGAGAGGGGAAAGAAGAAAGAACGCATGGGAAAAGAACTTACCTCCCGCACAATAGTTTTATTCCGTCGAGATCTTTAAAGTAGGTAATGAAATTATTTATAAAATAAAATTATGACTATATTTATTTATAGCAAGTTATTTTATTTATTATTCATTTACATTAAAGTTACTTATTAATGTTTACCAATGCAATTTCTTTAATTATTGTTTTAAATTATTTTATTCAATGTACTGTTATATAGTTGCTCATTATTATTTATTATTGTATTTTATTATTTCAAATTATAATATTTAATGTTATTTTAATATTATTATCTATTATTATTTATTATTATAATTTATTTTATTTATCATTCTAAATTATTTTATTTAATATTTCTTTATATTATTATTCATTATTATTTATCGCTGCAATTTATTTTTTTTATTGCTCTTTTTATATTAGACGTGCTCATTATTATCATAATCATCGTCATCATCATCATTATTATCATTAAAATATTTTTTATTTAATGATATATTGCCTTAAGTTGTCCGTTTTTATAGTAATTTCTTTAGGGAAACCAATATTTAAAATAAAATATTATATTTAACACTAAAAAATAAGTAAAATTTATTATATATAGACTTGTACTGTTAAATTATCTATACTTTTACTTGAAATTTTATATCTTAACTTATAGACAATATGAAGATTTTTAACCTATGGGCATTACTATGACTCTATGATGACCATGGCAAGGATATGACTTTTATGTGCTAAACATACCATGCTGAGAATAACAGACTCATGGACCATAATGAGAAAATTTAAAAAGAAATTGAATAAAAATAATTTTAATTTGGTCATTTTAGAAATTAACATAAAAATAATTTTAATTTGGTCATTTTAAAAATTAACATTCAAATTTGACAACTCTATGCTTTTACAAAATTTATTGAAACGTTATATTATTTATTTTACTGAAGCTTATATTATTCTTGTGCACTTTATTTATTTTAAGTTTATGAATTAATTTATATTTTGTGCACTTTATTCATTTTATTTTATTGCTTAATTTCATGTATTACTATTTAATTTATTATGATCATTTAAATGTGATGAATTTATATTACTCAAGTTATTTATTTCTTAAATTTATGTATTTTTATATTTATTGTGAATTTATGTAGATGGCGAGCAAATAATTTAAAAAGAAGACACGTAAGATTTGCTACTGACTGCCAAGAAGATAGATAGATAGATATAAGTTCCTTTTATGTTACCTACCTTAATTAATATGATATAAATATCTGGCTTTATCATCACGATAATAAGAATAACACTAGATAATGGAAATTCCCTAATTTTCATTTGTCTTGTTAAAAGTGGTTAAGCCTGTCCTGCCATTTTCAATTGCATTTATGAAGTGTGGCTATAACCAAACTGCCTTACAATGAACGAATTGAAAATTATGGAAGCTGAATTTGGGTTAGAAAGGATTCTTGGAGGTTTCATGTGCATAGCATATTGATCATTTGGAAAATTTCTAAGTCGCAGTCTTTGTTTTCTTTTGCACTGTTTTCCAGGTTGCTGCTGCTTACTGTGCTTTCTTGGAGACTCTCGTTAATGGTCATTTGTCATTCGTTCTGAGTTTGGATAATACTACATTTATGATTATTGTTGGATCTCTTGAATCAGGCCTTGAAGATTTAAATGAGAAAATATCATCACAGGTTTGTAAAAGCTTGGGGCATATTTTAGTTGTGATAATTTGATTTAAATGTTGTTACAACATTAAATGCCAATTTTGATTCATGAATTGCATGTCAATTTTTATATGTTTTTTGAACATAAAAAACCATTCATTTTCCTTTACCAAACAGCTTAACCTTTTAGCATGTAGTACATGGCATGGTGTTGGTCTGTTATAGCCTCTGTGTCCAAGTGGTCTCGAGTTCGATGCTTGCTGGCCCTATTATTCTAAATAGAATAAGTTGAATTTTAGCACAAGGTCGATAGATCTAATCAGTATCCACATTTCAAGCCCATAGGGCTCTTGCATGAAAGGCTTTGTTAAGATATAAAGCGTGTGAAGATATAAAATCATTTATTTGCCTCTTCCCAACAGTTTAAGCTTTAGAAATAGATGGTTTATGACATTAGTCATTGCTCATTGTAACATCCCCATATAACGTAATAGGAAATGATAAAAACGTTCTTGGGCAAACTTTTGTTATTTACAATCTTGCCCCTAAACTTTTTAAAAAATGATATTTAAGTCCCTAAATCAATAGAATTAGTAGAATAGGGTTTTAAACGAAGTAGAATCACATGGCAGAAAACGTAGAAACTAAATTCTTAGCCAATTGGGCCACGGAGGTGCCCACGTGAAATGATGCAGGATGCCTTTAGACGTACCCATAATTACAAAAATGCTGTTAGTTACGAAAACCAAACAAAAAATATTAAAGGATTTACGAAAAAGCGAAAAGATAACAATCCCAAAGAAACAGTGCAATTGATTTGCACTGTTAATCAATTTATTAGAAAAATAAGAGTAATTAGAGATGAATTATAAATACTAGAGCTTAGATTGTTGTGTAAAAGATTATGAGAAATTATTTAGTATAATGTCCGAAATTACACTAAGTTTAATATACGTTATTAATCAATTTATCTGACTTTATTGAATGTGTAGAATTAATTAGAAGTTAATGAAAGGTTATTTAGGAGTTAATTAGATGTTAATTAGAGAGAATTGGATTAGAAACAATTAAAATAGAAATATAGTAAACCTTATAAAATTCTTCATAATCGTTTTGCCGATTTGAAGGAAATCGATAGAATTTTGGTATTTTAAACTGTCGGAACTGAATCAATAGGATTATGTGATGAAAACCCTAGGATAAGTGGCTGAAATTCAGCCCCCATTCTTCCACCTAAGTGGTGCCAATTAGCTACCCAAAGAATGGAGAAACTTGGCTCACTCACCACCACCAAAGCCTCCACCAATCAAAAGCTAACTTCCTTCATAAGTTTTCATTTTTTCTTCCTTCTCCCCTTAAATTTTCGGCCTCCCCACAATAGATGCAGACCAGCCTCATTTTCCCACTTTCCTTCATCTTCTTCTACTTCCTCTCATCCCCAAGCTCAAGCTCCAACCATCAACTTCACTCCAAGATCAAGTTCCACCAAGATTCCACACCACCAAGGTAGGAATCTCAACTTTCTCCTTCTTTTCTTTGAATTAGGGCTACCTAGGGTCCCTTGTTCATCCATGATTATGATGTTGTGATGGGTGGAGATGATGAATTAAGGTTGGTTTAAGGTGTATATGTGAGTTTGAATTGAAGATTGGATGGATTGATTTAAGGAAAACATGAATTCAAGAAGAATTCAAGAAGTTGCTAGGATTTTTCCCTTGATGGCTCGTACGACGGAGTGTATGGCTCTGCCTACAGCCGTTTAAATTTGATGAATCCATTTTTATATGAAACTAGACATTCAGGGCTTTCCATACATATAAATTATAAGGCCATTGGATTAGTATTGAGTGAGATACGAATTTTTGAAATTTACCCTAGAATTCTAACCCTGATTCTGAGCAGACTGGAATTCAAGGGGCATAACTAGCCCTATACTCCTTAAAATTGAGTGAAACTAATTTTATTAGAAAGCTAAGACATAGATAAAAGTCCCATAAAAATTTTGGGGTTAGATTTGATTCCAATTGCTCCCAGTAGTTCAAGGAAATTGCCCTAAGTACAAGCCAGGCTAAAACAGGTTAGTTCAGAAGGGTCAAGTTTTGGAGCTTATAACTCAAGCTACAATAAAGCAAATGAAATGGGACTTATATCAAATGAAATCTTGTCCTGTTATATTTAATATGATACAAATTTGGTATAATTTGAACTAGTTTTTCATTTTTTTTGAATTTTTAGTTTTGAGTGTGTAATTCTGGCTAGCTACAGGGCAGGCCGAGATAGAACTTAAATAACTTGAGCTACATTTATCAAAATTAGATGGGACCAAAGAGGTTAGAAAATAGACACATAACACTTCAACATATCAAAATTCAGGTCTAAATGAGTTAAAATGAATTTATGGCATAAGTTACAAAAATCGGGAAGAATCAAAAGGAAGTGGCAGAAAACTAATTCAAGATCAAGGTTATGAAACTTTGTTTGATTATTGGAGCATCTATGCCTTGCATTGATTTTTCTATATGAATGACTGTCTTCTTGACTGGTACTCTTCGCGGAGAAGCAGACTTGATCCGTTATGCTGCCAAATTTCTGGCAAAATTTTATGAAATTATGATAGTTTCTGCTATGAATATTTATGATATGAACATGAAACTCTATATACAAAGATATATGAAAGTAAATGATGAAGCATATGTATGAGTGCATTCAGCATGTCTATGCATGATTATATATGAGAATGAAAGGATATGAATATATTAAATGTGGATCCCTTCACCTGGAGGCAGTTATGAGATCCCTTCTTGTGAAGGCAGTTAAATAAGATGAGATTGGGTCCCTTCACTTAGAGGCAGTTAATTGGGTCCCTCCCTGTAAAGGCAGTATAAAACTATGAGATCCTTCTATCTTGAAGGCACGTGGTCAGATGAGATCCCTCTACATTGAAGGCAAGTGTTCAGCTGAGATCCCTCTATTCTTGAAGCACGTGACCAAGAGAGATCCCTTCAATTTAGAGGCATGCGACCAAAATGAGATCCCTCCAAGACTAGAGGCACGTAGGTCCCCTTGCGGGTCAGTACTGTGTCAGATGGTCATGAATTGATCTCACTCCTAGATCAGACTATCCAAGGGTAGTAAAGACTAAAGATTAAAACATATGCAAGCACCCTAGGGACGGTAATACGTAACGCCTAGGTGTGCCAAGAAAAAGAAGTCAAAGAAAGTTAAAGAAACACAAGTGCATTTTGCATGAATTCAAGTGAACGTATTTGCAAATGCATGATCTATTCTATTTCTTCATTATATTGGAATTATTATATTTGAATATACTGCAACTATTATTTAAGTTATGAATTGTAAATTTATTTTATAATAACTCTTATATCTTAAGTGTATGAATAAAAGGAACTCTGCTTCGGACAATATATTTTCAAACTATAAAACTGAACAATTTACTTGGCATGATCACCTTCTTCATAATAAACCGAAGCAGCTGGAGATAATAATGACGATACTACGTGTGATAGTTTAGAGAATCTTACTGAGAATTTAAAATTCTCACTCCTATTTCTGTGTTATCTCTAGATAACTCGAAAGGTTTCGAAGACGGCTGAAGTTGCTGTGAAATAAGGTTTGCTAAGTTAACAGTAACAACTCTTGAGTCTGGTGCTATAACTTAAGTATAGTACTGTACTTGGGAGGGTGTTACACTCATGACTTGGGAAACTAGGCACAATTTGCTATCTGATGTTTTTTTGGCACTTTTTTGCCCTAAATTTGCATTTTTTGTTTGTAGCGCATGCCTCTGCTATATATTGACAACTTGGCTACATTTTATTTTACCCATGTTATTGTTGGAGTGATAGAACTATCTTCGAGCCTAGTCCCATGCTCCAAGAATTCCAATGAATTCATTAATCTGATTATTCACAATATCATTTACAATGAGTATTAACTCTTATTTATACTCCAAGTAACTAACTATTATAGGCCTAACCAACTAACCAATAGGATTGGGTTGCAACATTACCCTCCTTTTCAAATCAAGCTTGTCCTCAAGGTTGAGAAAGTACAATTTGTTCCTAATTACAACGATCTAATACAAACAAGTAAGCTCTCTCTTTTTTCTTTTTTTTTTTTTAACCTAAATAATTAATTATTCACCTGAGTCCCATTGCTTAATTGGAGTGACAAGAATTAGAACTAGATCTCTTAGCATCAGCAAACAATTTTCTTCAGCCTTTCTAGGAGATTGGGCTTGGCCCATGACTTTTACTAAAGCAACCAGCCTTCCACAATCCTAAAAATGGCCCAATAATCCATTCTTCAGCTCATATTCAAGCATTGGGCCGAGTTGGGTTTGGCCCAACAGGATCCCCGGCCATTGGTGTGCTATTGGCCTAGCCTCCATCTTGTTGTTGATACTTTCCTGGAGAACAAGAAAAGTCGCTGCCACCTCTGCTTGGAGAACCTTCTTGCCGGCCGTCGCACAGGGATCACCATCGCCCACTGATGTTGGCACAAGCTCTACTGTCGACGCCTCACCAAACGCTGCTACTGAGACTGCCACGTCGAGAAGCTTAGTGGCTATGGTGCCTACTGCCACAGTGATCTCCACATCTGCCAGCTTTGGAGGTGTCGTGTCAGCCACTGTGGGACGAATCTTGCCAATGGTGCATTCTTGCTCTCCGCTGCAACATCCATCGTCTGTTGTTCACGAATCTGCTCTACTACCGATTGTCGCACTTGGATTTAGTTTCGGCGCATGGACGAAAAGCCTCGAAAGATGCCATTGATCTTGGAAGAACGCCTATGTGATTTGCCAATCTTGATGGTGATGGCGGATCTAGTTGCTGAATGCTGCATGAGGGTCTGTTGTCACCGTCACAGCCTCCACCTGCGCCTCTGCTTCTTCTCTGCTACCAGTGTCTTCACTGCCGCAAGTCACTGTCTTCACCGTGAAAGGGTTCATCATGATTTCTGTTTCCATTGCAAAAGGGAAGGTCTTGGTCTGTGGTTGTTGTTGTCGTTGATTTACGATTTCTGATTCTTCTTGTTTTGGCTTTGTTGTTGGTGAACCTTTTGATTTTTGAGGTGTTGTTGATTCTTGAACTGTTCTCCCATTTCTTCCTTGCTGGAACCCTAGCTTGGAACCAATTTCTTGAAATCCTACATCAACACACATACCCTTAGGTTTTCCAATAGAAAATGAAGCCGAATTGCCCTCTTTCAACAAATTTTTCAAACCCCAACGATTTCGCTCATGCAAACGCGCTAATGCAACGGCCTCAGAATATGATGCTGGCTTGTCTAAATGTAGCTGACACTTGAGAAAATCCTCTAAATCCGCAATGAAAAAATACATACCATGAATCTTCAAATTGTTGTTGATAATTTGCAATGGATCCTATTTCCTTCAGCTCTTTACTTTTGAAATTGATGAATTGCTTCCATGCCTTCCATAGAAGGCTCCCAATATGATAGAACTGTCTTCGAGCTTAGTTTCCTAACTCCAAGAATTTCAAGATTATTCACAATATCATTTACAATAAGTATTAACTCTTATTTATACCCCAAATAACTAACTAATACAGACCTAACCAACTAACCAATAGAATTGGGTTGCAACCTAGCAGAGTCACTTGCATCACCGGCTGCTGCTAATGTAGCCCGTCTCATTTTTTATTACCCTGGACTATTCTCTGGAGTAAGTTTGTGACAGGCTTGCTGCTAAGATCATTTGCTTTTTCTTATAATTTACACTTGTGGAGTAGGTAAACCTAACTGCTACCAACTTGAATATTTCGTTCGTTAGAATATTAACTTGAACCCTCATCGTGTTATATTTTAAACTATAATATTAATTGTATGTATTACAGTTTATTGTTTGTTATTTGTTTCTTATACCCACACTTATTATTTAATAAAAATTAATCTCTAAAGTAAAATAACAAATCAAATATAAAATTATATATTAAAATTTAGCGTTCCAAGAAACGTTTGACTACGAGCTGTGAACCATTATATGTACTTAATAATATATTAATATTGTTTTGGTAAACTTTATAATATAATAATATTACATTTAAGTAACACTTTTTAATATAGCACTACCAAACACGAAGCCACGAGACAACTTGCCCGACGAAATTTTCTGAAAGTCTTCTTAATTCCATGAGCAACTTTCATCTTGAAACGTTTCCTTCCTTTATAGTGTCTTCTTCTTCAGTGTTATAATTTCAGATTCATACCCACCAAAAAAAAAAAAAAAATCGGATTCATATATAAGACCCACAGTGCCTTCTCTCCTGGTATGTGCTCCTCAATTATTTTTTAAATGACTTACTTGTTCTATCTACTGCTCTATTGTTTTTGTGCTCTGTTGTTTTTTTTCATAGATGAAGGTATAAATTGGATAGAATAGATATTATTAGCTTGCATAGATACGATTAGTTTGAATAGATAAGATATTGATTCGATTTTATTCTTCTTATCTTTTTCCCTTTTTGAAAAATCTTATCCTTTCTGATACGAAAACTTTGTTGCACCATGAAGCAGCCGAATTTTATGCGTCTCCGGATATACGCATACGTGAAGAATTTTGCAGTGTCCGTACGTCACAGGTGAGTTCCAAGTTTACTTTTTAGGCTTTTATGTTAATATTTAAGCATGATTTATTATTATTATTATTAATGCATGAGACTCTTTCTTTTTTTTTTATTAGGAATTGATCACGCAATTTTATGTCTGAGATCGTGGTGAGGTAAAATCCTTTTAAACACATGACATGACATTGGAGGTAAAGTTTGTCTGGCATCACAATACAATACAATAGAGTGAATGAATGGGTAGCAAGAAAGAGAATTGGTATTTTCTTTATAAAATTATTCTTTTATCAAAATAAAAAAAGAATTGGTAATGAATGGGTAGCTAAAAACAGTTTCTTTACTGGTTTTGGGTGCGGGGTTTGAATTTTTGACTTTATTTAAAAAGGAAAATGAATTAAGAGATACAGATTATGCAGAGGCTCTATCACTGACTACAATTTTCCGAACTAGTGTGTCTACTGTTTGTTGATAAATTAGGGGCCTAACATAGTAATAGAAGTATAGAACTAGATAATTTTCTACACATGGTAAATACTAGAACTAGAAGCTATCTCTGTTAATTATAGTTGCTGAAGTAATAATAGATGGAAGGCTAAATGACGAAACCTATGTGAAAGCTTTTAAAAGTTGGGTTTGCGAACAAGCTTACAAAATTGAAAGAGGTTGCATGAAATGATTGACCATTTTGGCATACAGAATAATTTATAAATCTTTTGCTTTAGAAGGACCAATGAAACAAGAATATTAGAATGAAACCTATTATGGATCTGGATCTGGATTATAAATCTCTATTATGGATCTGGATCAAATTCTTTGAAGAAAAGGTTGAATAGAATGTAAGTGGTATTTTCTTTCTTTTGGGGGTTAAATTAGAGATTGTCATAAAATTTTATCAAGAGATTTTAATATATTTGTTCTGGAGATTTTATGAAAATATTTATTAGTTGTGTGATTCAGTACTAACCATGATGAAACTTTTAGTGTTATGAAAATCGGATGAAAAATATAAAGATGTTTGTTAGGACTCTGTTAGTTAGGGGAGTTAGTTGGTTATAAATAAAGGGAAAAGGGGATTAGTTAGAGGTCTTTGATCATTTGTTAGTAAGACTTGGGAGAGTTAGAGGACTCTAGAATTTCCTCTGTATCTAGTAATTCTTGAATAAACACTAATTTCTGATTCCAATTCTAACACTGGTATCAGAACTCTCGATTCCAGGAGCCTATGATGAGCTTTCAGCATGGAGAAGCAATGGAGAAGGAAGGTGCTTCCATCACGCAATGGAAGTGATGTCGAACACTGGCTAAGAAGGGTGTGGGTATATTTTCTTGATTACAATGTTCCGCAGGCGCAATGGATACCAGAGGTGTCAACGACCCTTAGCAACCGTGAATACTACTAGTACCAGTGCTGGAAAAGAGACAGCCCAGAGGCCAAATAGTGGGAATTTGTAAGGGCGATCTGTGATGAGGAAGAAAAATGGGTTAAAAAAGAGATTAGGGGGAAATCCTAGATTCTTGCATTCGACGGTGGTAATGTAGATGCTTGGCTATAGGATGTTTGGGGTCATTATCTTGTGCATGGTACACCAGAAGCACAAAGATTCCAAGAGGTGGAAGTTGCCTTTCGAGGAAGCCATCTTGTTTGGCTCTGGTGGTAGAAGGTGCACACCTCAGGCTTGCGATGGGCAGAGTTCGTGACGGCCATGCGCCAATGCTTTCTACCAGAGCCCGAAGGAGAAGTTCGAGGTGGCAACAAAGACATCAGCAACGACAAAGAAATAGAAGGTTGCAACAGCGCTCTTGAAGGAGAGTCGCAGCACCCTTGGCGAGAAGAAGAAGAAGATGACAATGGAGGGGACGGAGGGGACAGTGGGGCAACCATGTAACATCTAAAAAATCTCATCACTTTTAATTGATTTGTTCGGTTTTATCGAATAAGTAATATTAATTAGAAATTGATTGAATACTTATTTAGAGTCAATTAAGTATCAATTAGAGATATTAGACTTAGAAATAATTAGAATAGCAACATAGAAAGCTTCACAAAATTCTTCAAAATCGTTTTGTCGATTTGAAGGTATCGGTAAAAATTTGGTCTTTTAAACGGCTAGAACTGAATCAATAGAATTACACAACCAAAAACCCTAAATCCTATGGCTCCTAACTTAGCCACCTTGCCCTCACAAGTGGCGCCATTCAACTTCACACAAAATGAGATTTGGCACACTGCTTAATCACCCAAGCTACCAAACCACATCCACCAATCATGTTAACCCAAACCAACATAATATCTCTTCTTTCTCTCATAATTTTCGGTTTCCCACTTTCAGCAAACCATCTCTCTTTCTCTCTTCTCCATTTTCACTCCGTCTTCCTCAAATCTCCAAGCTCCACCCACTTCCTGCACCAAGAGCTCAAAACTAGCTAGTCTTTGCATCAATTTGAGGTACGATTCACCCTTTTTACTTAATTTCTGGCGAATTGGTGGCTATTGGATATTCCCCTATACTCATGTATGTTATGTTATATTGATTTTATATGATTGTTTATGGCTAGATTGTTGGGTATATATTGGATTTTGATTGATTAATTAATGAAAGAATAAAAAAGGAGAGCAACCAGAATAGATTCAACTAGGAAACCCTATAGTGTCCATGTTTACGATCTGTACAGACTCTCACCCAGCCATCAGAAATTAATGAAATTATTTTTATGTAAAACTAGACATCTAGAGCTTTCCAACTATATAAATTATAAGGCCATTGAATTAAGATTGAGGGAGATATGATTTTTTGAAGTTTACCTAGGAATATTGTGTTTTGTTCTGAGCAGTACAGGTTGTGAAGGGTATAACTCACCCTATACAACTTGAAATTGATTGCAACCAATTTTGTTAGAAAGCTTACACATAGGGAAACATCTCATAAAAATTTCAGAGTCAAATCGGGTCTCTATTGCTCCTAGCAAATTATTGAAATTTTCCCATGTCTTAACTGGGCTAGAATAAGGCAGTTTAGAGTAGCTAAATTCACGAGCTTATAACTTAAGCTCTACTTACTCAAATAAGATGAAACTTGTTGAAAATGAAAATTAGTTCAGTTAGATTTATAAAAATATAAATTTCGTATAGTTTCAGTTAGTTTTCCATTTTTAGTAAATTTTTACTTTTTAGGACTTCAAATTTGTCTAAAACAGGACAGGCTTAGGTAAATCTTTAATAACTTGAGTTATATATATCAAAATTTAATGGGACTAAAGAGGTTAGAAACTAGACACATAGCACGTATCCAAAATTTAGGTCTAAATGCATTACATAGAAATTATGGCTTAATTTCTAAAAACGGGCAGAATTGAAGAAATTGGCAGAAATCCTATTTAAATACAAAGGTTACAAGTTTTGTATGAGTATTGAAATGGTTGATGTATTATGTTGGTTTTCTGTATAAATGATTGTCTGACTGCTGGCACTATTCATGGAGAAGCAGACTTGATTCGTTATGCTGTCGAAATTTCGGCAGGAATATGTGAATGATAAACATATTTATAGGTTATGTCCATAGATGCATATCATGCAAGCATAAATGTTTGAAATCAAGATATGGAAAAGATGAACCTCTCATACATGAAAATATAAGCATATGAATCATGAAAGAACATAAGAGACAAGATGAGATTCCTTCATTTGGAGGCAGTTAATGGGTCCCTCCTTGTGAAGGTAATTAAACAAATAAGATGCAAGTCCCTTCACTTAGAGGCAGTTATTTGGGTCCCTTCTAGTGAAGGTAGCTAAAACTTTTCAGTTTTGAAACTTTTTAAAATGAAATCTATAGTTCATATAGCATGATCATTTTTCTTGAATAAATCAAAGTAGCTAGAGATAATAATGATGACACGGTATGTGATAGTTTAACGAATCCTACTGAGAATTTGTAATTCTCATTCTTATGTATATTTCCGTATTATCTCCAGATAGTTTAGGAAATACCGAAGACGATCATCACAGACAGAGTTGACTAGAGATATTGAAGACGACCGAAGAGCACTGTCATATAAGGTCTGTAGAAGCAACAGTAACACCTCGTGAGTGTGGTCCTATGACTTAAGCATAGTACTATGCTTGGAATGGTGTTACATAATGGTATCAGAGGACTCAAAAAGGGGGCCGCGTGAAGAGAAACGAGAAGGAGGCAGGGGTAGAAGTCGAAGTTTCCACATGGAGCTCATTTGCTACCCTAGTAGGCCAAGCCCACATGAGAAGGGAGGAGAACTGGAAGTCTGACATAGGGAGCTCTCTTCTCTTCTTAATGGACCAAGTTCATTTCAATGGCTGTAAAAACCACTTGCTCCAGTTAATGGGCCAGGCCCAATTCTGGTTTGAAGTAGTGTCCACAGCATTACCACCTATCAAATTACTTCCAAGCATTACTTTATCCTTATTTTTCAAGATATGGGACCTTGGTGGCAATTAGTTATGAATATCTAGTAATAAGTCTTTGTACCCCTACCTTGAGGACAAGGTGGATCTCTTAAAGGGAAGTAATGTTAGGACTCTGTTAGCTAGGAGTTAGCTAGGGGGAGTTAGTTGGTTATAAATAAAGGGAAGAGCAGATTAGTTAGGGGTCTTTGATCATTTGTTAGTAAGACTTGGAAGAGTTAGAGGACTTTAAAATTTCCTCTGTATCTTGTAATTCTTGAATAAACACCAATTTCTTATTCCAGTTCTAACAATGTTTAATCATGGATAAGGCTAAGGTCGCTATTTTGCACGATTTTAAATGGAAATTATGCCCTTAATTATTTCACTTTCAATTCTTAGAGATGCTGAATTTATGTTCATGTTTAATGATATAATATATAAGCAAAATGGACAAGGACTTTTTAGCATGATTTACCATTGAAGATAATATGTAAAACATGAAATTGCAAGGATAGAATAAAGTGATTGTTTTTAGAGAGAAAGATGTATGTTTGGTGCATTAAGTGGGTTACAAGGTAATTGCCATGTTTAAATCCGTGGGCATGACCCCAGATTGAGCTATAACATATATTCCTTACACATGCCCCTGGAATCGAGTTCAGGTCTTGCTCAGGATAAAAAAATTCCTGGTTTGAATGGGAGAAATTTTGTGTTGTGATATTGCTAGATGAGATGGAGGTTATGACAGAGTTTCTACTATAGTCGTTTGAAACCCAATTATTCATCTAAGGACACCATTTGGATGGGTGAAGATTCCCCCATATATTGTCCTAGGCAGGAAAGAATCCTTCCTTTACTTGATAGATCCAAAGCTTGACATGCTATTTTCATTGATATTGGTGAGTTCTCATGCCTTGACTGAATATTGCTTGGTTGGTGAATTGTGATTACATTGCATATCTAAATCTCATTTTTGAGCAAATTTTGTTGTTTGGTTCTTGTAGGTGTTAATTTGATTGCTTCAAACCTATTGCACCGTGTTCTTTTATCGTAAACGAACAAATTGAATCTCTAAGCTTTCCAATGGCTCTGAACAGAAATTCTTCTCCAAAATCAAAATGGAAGTACCATGTTTTCTTGAGTTTTAGGGGAGAAGACACTCGTTTTGGTTTTACTGACCATTTATATGTAGCCTTGCATCAAAGGAGTATCATAACATTTAGAGATGATGAAGAACTTCGAAAAGGTGAAGTTATAAAAAACAAGCTGCTTGATGCAATTGAGGAATCTCTCTCTGCAATTGTCATAATCTCCGAAGATTATGCTTCTTCCACATGGTGTTTGGAAGAACTGCAAAAGATTGTTGAAACCAAAAAAAGTTTGGGCCGAGAGGTGTTTCCAGTCTTCTATGGTGTCGATCCCTCTGATGTACGGCATCAAAGGGGAAGATTTGCAAAAGCTTTGAGAGAACATGAACAAAGGTTTGTAGAAGACAGAGGGAAGGTACAAAGGTGGAGAGAAGCTTTAAAAGACGTTGGCAACTTAGCTGGCTGGGACTCTAAAAATAAGTAAGTAGAAATTCACATTGAAGTTTCTAACCTTTCTTGATTGTTGAGTCTCTCATTAAGATAGCTTTTATAAACACTTTGATATCCATCTCCACTTGAGCTAGGTTTTGGAGTAGACTTAGACTCATAATTTTAATTATTTTACTTTTTCTTTTTTGGGGTGTGATAGACTCACAATCTAAAGATGGTATTAGAGTTTATCTTGTGATTGATATTGGGCCTACAAATGTCCAATCCTGCAAATTTTACACTCTAGATATCTAATCCTGTGCATGAGACGAGTGTATTAAGTCCCACATTACTTAGGGAAACAATCAAGATAACTTTTATAAACACCTAGGCATCCCTCTCCCTTAGGGTTGGAGAGTCTGAACCTAAATATGTAACCCAAGTATGATCTTATTACCTGACATTTGTTTTTTAAGGCCTAATTTAATCTTTTTAAAAGCCCACTCTGACTTGAAAACTTATTCAAAAGGCTATTTGATAATAAAACTTTTAAATAAAAAAAATCTATTCTTAAATGAGCTAAAGAATTATAAATATGTTAAAAAATATATATTTTTAATGAGCCAAAAGACATATTAAATAGGTTAAAAAGCCTATATCTAAATAGATTAAGGGCCTATTTGAGTAAATAGCTTATTTAAACCCTTTTGTGAAAGGAGTTTCTGAAAAGTAACTTATAAATAAATTATTTTGTGTTTGGATACACGGTAACAAAAGTGTTTGTTTTAACTATTTTAACTTTCCAGAAAAAAAAAAAGTCATTTTAAGTTGTATAGCCAAATCAGATAAAAGATTAAAAATATAACTTTGGACTTCCAAAAAGTTGAAAAAAAGTCATAAGGAGTATTATCCGAGCGGACTTCGAAAGAATTCTATTATTATTAGGGTTTTTGAAATAATAATAATAATAATAATAATAATAATAATAATATATTAAATAGGTTAGCCTGTTAGGCTCAATAGATTTTATTTATAGCTTGTAGCTTGACCTTGGCTTTTTTTTTTTTCAAATAGGGAAAAATCTATAAAAACCCCTTCCAACTTTGGTTCATTAGACCTATTTTGTTTACTAAATAGGTTTAGGCCAAACTAGGCCCAATGTGGATTAGGCCGAAGGCCCTCGACAAGTCACTTGGCCTATTTTTATCTTCTATTCTTCTGTTCAGCTAGCTTTTAATATATAGTTAAGTCGACAATCTTAAGATTGGTGTTTGATGAAGGTGACCTCACAAACATTATTGTGCGATTAATCAAACCTGATAGTCATTCAAATCTTTTTATGTAGAGAAAAATACAACAATCCCTGTTGAGGTTTCTAGACAAGATACTAAACTTCAAATCTATAAAAAAAATAGACACTCCACTTCATTATAAAAAAAATTAATAACTAAAATAAAAGTAATATTATTATATGCTCAATAATGTATTTTAATAATAATTTAATAAAATATTAATTTTTATAAAATTTGTAAATAATTATCATTAAAAAATTCTAATATATATGTATTTCTTGAAAAATACATCTCTCAACATGAGTTACATCTCTTAAAAGATAAATTAATTATTTTTAGTCATCTACTATATTAATTATGTTTGAATATGTTGTAAATAATATGGATAAAATGATAAATAAATGAGTATTTATATATGATGAATATTAACCTCCACATCTTCATGTAGAGGTAAACAAGCTCTATATTTTGTTTTGGACAAAAAACTCGCTTCTTTCTTTTCTGAGCCAATTTATAATTTTGTCATAGTTGTCAATGTCGGATGGCAGCTCATGACGGTGAGCCAAAAATCTATCATAAAAATATGGCGGATGGCGTGGTGGGTTATGGCAAAAGCCATGGTGGACTGAAAAACATACATACATATATACAAAAAATATGCCAAAAAAAAAAAACTACTAAACATAATAAATAATAAAAACTAATAACATATATCAAGAACAATAAATTAGAAACATATTCTAAGTAATAAATTTAGCAAATACGTCACAAAATCAAAGCCAAAGTCACAACATAATATACTTATAGTCAAATACAAACATAGCAATATAGAATAATCAAAGCCTTAAAGGCGTAATCTCATGTCTCATAAGTCATAACATTAGGACAAATTAAGATAAAGGGAAAGTGAAATCAACTAATCTAGTCCTCATCATCTTCTCCAATATAATCATCATTGTCATTGTTTTTCTACTCAGGCATATACATCTGTTTCTTTTCCTTCCGATTTTGAGTCGTCAAATTGAATTTCTTCCTCCTCTTCTGAATCCTCTAGTTCTTCAAACTCTAGTTCTTCATCAACCACCACTATCTCTTTTCCTTTCTTGGAAACCCTAGTAGCTACTACACCACTTGAACATGCATTACTTGAAGGCTCCTTTCTTTTCTTACTTTACCGCTTAGTATATGTTCTAGGCTTCCCAACTCTTGATGCTATATACACAGTTTCCTAATTCAAAGTGTTATCATCCCCAAAAACCAACTCATCTCTAGCATCATTATCACCTTCATCCACCTCTCCAACCAACCACTCATTAGACTCATCAATATCATTGAGTGAGATAGGATCAATCTCATCTCTAAGAATGTGTCTTTGCTTGAGTGCTTGGTTATATTTTACATAAACCCAATTCTGCAACCTTTTTTGCTCAAGCCTATTTCTTTTCTTAGAATGGATCTACAATATCAATATAATCTAAGTGTTAATGACTACTATTATAAGTATTAACAAAGGACCAAAATAATAAAAAAGTGTTAATTACATGCTCAAAAACACTCCAGTTATGTTCATATCCCAAAGCATTACATGTCAAGCTTAAAATCTTGATAATCAATTGTTGCAAGTTTGGTGCTGAATGCCCATACATTCACCACCATTGAGCTACAAATCCAAAGAAGGCTATATAAGCAAATCACTCAAAGTTTAAAATTAAAAGAAATTTGAAAACTAAAAGTTATATTCTTCTCACCAGGTGCAAGAGTTTTTGTTTGTGATTTTGCAAAGTCAATTCCAAAAAGATCACTAACACTCTTATAAATTGGTAGCTCAAATCAATATTTTTTGTTGCACCTTTTGACTTGGCACCAACCTCTTAATACATTCATACAACCCATTTGTAACTTCCAAATAAACTCCAATGCAGTGTTGGCATAGTAGAGCTTTGGGTTCAAAAAATGTCCAGCTGCATGTAATGGTTGATGAGCTGACAATTCTATCTATTATCAATTATTGCAAACACATCTTTGTATTTGCTTTCATAATTCTTGAATGACTTCATAATGGCATCTTTTGCCTTGTCTATTGCCTCATAAATATAACTCATTACTGGTTTCCTCTCAACATCAACAAATTGAAGCACCCGAACAAGAGGAGCCATAACTTTAAGGGTGTATCTCACATGATTCTAAAAGGAAGGCATAATTGTAGTTTTTGTTGCTTCCTTTCCCTTTACCTCCTTAGATAACTTGTTTCTCATCCACTCATTGGAGGAAAACATTTTTCTAAGATTTGTTTTCTCTTGATGAAGCCTTTCCAATGATAGAAAGGAAGTTGCAAATCATGTGACCACATGTCTTATTAATTCCCTCTTGTTTCTGAAGTGCCTCAGCAAACTCAAGGTACTAGAGTGGCTATAAATGAAGCCAACAAGAGCAACTACTTTTTTGATTGTCTTCTTTATCAATGGAAGCTTTCCAATATCTTCTAGCATCAAATCCAAGCAATAGGCTGCACAAGGAGTCCAAAGGGATGCGGTCTTTTATCTTCCAACATCTTGCTCGCCAAAACATAGTTGCTCCCTTTGTCAGTTATAACTTGAACAACCTTCTCTTCTCCAATCTCCTCTACAAGAGAATCAAGAAGCTCAAATTACTTCTCACCTCTCGTCACAAAGTTAGATCCACTAACAAACTTCACATTATCCCAGCAGGAGAGTTCACCAAGAAATTAATAAGACACCTTTTCTTCCTATCAATCTAGGCGCCTGACACGATGGAGCAACCATGTTTGCTCCACTGCTCTTTATGATCCTTCATCATATTTTGAATGTAGTCCAACTCCTTGTTGAGAAGTAGAACCCTTATGTCATGATAAGATAGAGCAGGCATATTGGGACCAAAGCTTCCAATAGCTACCAACATATCATAAAAACTCTTCAATTTGATAATGGAATTCCAGCTTGATACCACCATCAAGAAATGTATTGATGAAACCTAGCAATTGTTTCCTTGTCACATGCTTATCTAATATTTTGTTGCCTGAACCTCTCCTCTTTCCTCTTTGCAATTGTAGTTTCGGATTTTTTACAAAATAAATCCATTGGGCCTTGCAAAGCGCCCTTTCTCACTTTTGGCTTCGGGTTAGGGATCTCATCAATCCCTTCAGTGTCATCTTCGGATAATCCAAGCCCTAAGTTCTCAAGATCAAGCTCCCTTACATTTTGAACTTCCTCATTCTCTTTCTCTTCTTTTTCTGCTTAAAATACTCCCACAACTCATTTTTAACTTCTTGTGAACGCTTAGAAACATTACCACTCTTTTCCATCAAGTGTTGTTTGGCTCTTGTAATTCCTCCCATCATAACTTTTCCATAGAAATTACATACAGTATTATTCGTATTATTTTCTTTTGCAGGGTGGACATACTTCCACCTTGGGTTTGATGATCTAGTATTGGCAACCCTTGAGCTTTGTGCAGGTTGGCTTGTCATTGTAACTCAACTACTTAAACCTGTCAAATTTAAGACTAAATTCAAAAACCACATTCACACAAAATTATTGAAATAATTTTATTTTTTAAAAGAGGTTTTAGCCTAAAAGAGAATTAGAAAAAAAGGGCTGAAAAAGAATTTAAGAGTAGGGAAAAATAAAAGGGCTGGAACAAAATAGAAAAGAGCAAAAAGGAGTTGAACCAGAACCAAAAATAGGGAAAGAGGTTGAAACAGAAACAAAAGAAGAATGAAAAGGAAGAAGACACAATGGATGAAGAGGAAGGAAGAGGTAACCTCGATTTTGCTGACTTTGTTGTTGTGGTGAGGCCGCCGCCACTGGTAGTGGTTGTTGCCAACAATGGCGTCCTCAGAAAAAGCCTTCCGGTGGTCACTAGATCTTCAAAAAGGTGAAAAACAGAGATGAGAAAAAGAAAGAGTGATGCATAAAGTGAAGGGGAGGGGGTTCGCAGCTTGCTTTTAACGGATTAGGGATTTAGGATTTCATTAACAACCTTTAAAATCCCCAAAATATCCTCTGAACTTTAAAAAAAAAAAAAAATGACCAACCAATATTTGCTGCCAAGCAACAATGGTGCCATGCTCATGGTAGCTGCTATGGCCCACCACAATTTTCCGCCAGGAGATGCACTCTCCCATGGCGGTTTGCTTGATTTTCCCCACATCATGGCTGGATGGCGCCGCCATGGTGGATTTTTAATAACACTAGATTCTGTACAATTTTATAATTCAACTTAACTCACATTAAGTGCTACTTTAATTTTTTTTTTCCCCTTATCTAATCAATATGCACTATCTGCTTATTTTATTTACCTAAATAATATTTTTCCCCTATTTTTCTTCTATCTAAATAATATATTAACAACTAAAATTCAAATAATTTTATTTTATGCTATAATATGCATGGCTAAATAACTATAAAAAGGTATTTATGTTGACAGTATATATTAAATTTTTTTGGCGTAGTCTATATCAAAATAAAATTCTTATGATTATTTGATATTAATATTATTGAGATTTAATGTTGATTAATATCTTATTAATATGAGACTAAATTTTTTTAATATTGCCATAACAATAAGGATTTTTTAAGAGTAGTTTTTCAATAATATTAGTTACTAATTAGTTTAACAAGTCCCATATTTCATATATTTTGAAGTTTTAAATATATATATATATATATATATATATATATATATATATAACTTATTTAAACATAATTCATATATTAGATGCATTAACAAATAATTAAATTTTTAAGGGATGTAAGCAACATAGAGGATGTATTTTTGAAAAATACGTAGGTATTAAAAAAATACTAATAATTGTTTGAGTTTATAAAAAAGTACTTTATTAAATTCTTATTAAAATCTTATGATATCTTATATTTATATTAAAATTTTTTAATTTAAATAAGATATTATGATACTAACTCTTTAGTATTGCAGTAACTATGAGATCTTCTTTAGACTTATTTTTTAATAATATTAACTACTAATTAACTACTAATTAGTTTAACAAGCCTCACATTTCATATATTTTAAAATTATTTACACAAATTATTGCAATTTGTTTAAATATACTTAATATATTAGAATACTTAATATATTAGATACAGTAACAATAATTTTTTCATTTTTTGAAGAATGTAACCCATATGAAGAGATATAAACTTTTAATGACAATTATTTACAAAATTTTATGAAGAAATTAATATTTTATTGAATTGTTAAAAGAATATATTTATTTAGCATATAATATTACTTTATTTTATTTTGGCAAAGTAAGTGTCAAAGAACAAATTCTATGATATAGCACACACTTTTTCAGCCAAAAAAAAAAACTTTAGTTTAATTATTAATATGGAGTGGAGTGTCTTGTTTTTTATAAGTTTGAAATTTAGTGTCTTTTTTAGAAACTTCAAGGGGAATGTTGTACTTTTTTCTTTTATTTATTTATTTTTTTGGTTCAGAAAGTCATAAAATTTGGATATTAATAGTATCTCTATACTAGTTTTCAATTTAGCTATAATTATCAATAATTATTTTCTCTACGTTTGAAATTTGGTTTTCTTCCTAATAGAACAGTTTGTTTACCATTATACCGAACCGTTGTCAGTGTTATTTTTCATCTCTCTGAATTATAGCTTGACTACAGTTGGATGAGACACAAGACATTTTAGAAAAATTCATAAATTTCTAAACAGCTCTTGTAGATCCGTATCGGATTTTTGCTTCAGGTCAATATGTTAAACTGTTAAAGGCTATTGGGCAATTCAGTTACATTTTCTTTTTTATCGACTGTCAATTGGGTCATATTATTTATTTGATAATTACTTGAAAAGACTGGCATAAAAGGCACTAAATTTAGTATTCACTATCAAAATTGCAATTGAATTCATTGATGCGTACGATTCATTCTTGATTTTATATTTATAAAGTTTTTGGTTTCATTGTTAAAAATTTCATGAGTTATTTGATTGTAAAATATACTGGATGTGAGCCTAATTATAAATTTGAAACTTCCGATAGTTTTCCACATTAATTAATTAAGACTCGAGATAACCCATGGAGTTATTCCAATGGTTAAGGTGTGCTCCCTATTTAAGTACCAAGGTTCGAACGTTGACTCGGTATCTTAATTAATATAAATATCCGATACCAAAGTGTAGGATTTCTCCTGGGTTGCTTGATGAACACTCGAAGTTTGAGAGCCTGAAATATACCCACCCAATTGAAAATTTATGAAATGTTAAAAGGTTTTAAATTAATATAAGATTATTTATTGTTTGTTTTATATAGGCATGAATCGAAGCTCATTGAAGAAATTGTTGCAAAAGTATGGACAACGATAGAAAATAAATTGCCAACCTATGATGATGGATTGGTTGCGATTGATACAAAAGTAGATGAAATGTGTTCACTTTTAAGGCCAGATTTAGAAGATGTTCGCTTTGTTGAAATATGGGGCATGGGTGGCATAGGGAAAACAACTCTTGCAACTCTTGTCTTCAAGAAAATCCAAAGTCAATTTGACGTTAGTTGCTTTCTTTCGAGTGTGAGGGAGGCTTCAAAGGAAGGAGAAGAAGGTCTAATTCACTTACAAAATAAACTTCTTTCACATCTGAAACTAAAGAGCATGGTAATTGAAACTTCAGCCCAAGGAAAGGACAACATTAGAAACCTCTTACACAACAAAAAAGTTCTCCTTATCCTAGATGATGTAAGTTCTGAACGGCAACTACAGAATTTAGCTGGAAACCAAAATTGGTTTGGTTCAGGGAGCAGAATAATAGTTACAACTAGGGACATGCACCTACTGATATCACATGGAGTATTGTTTGAGATGTATGAAATGAAGACCTTGAATATTGATGAATCCCTTCAGCTCTTTTGTGAAAAAGCATTTAAAGGATGTAAACCAAAAGATGATTATTTGGAGTTGTCTAAAAATGTAGTTGAGTATGCTGGAGGCCTTCCTTTGGCACTTGAAGTGCTAGGTTCTTTCCTTTGTGGAAGAAGTGCACTTGAATGGAAAGATGCTTTAACGAAGATAAGCAAAGTTCCACATAAGGATATAGTGAACAAACTTAAGATAAGCTATGATATGTTGGAAGAGGAGCACAAGACTATATTTCTTGATATTGCCTGCTTCTTTATGGGATGGTACAAAGATAGAGTGACAAAAATATTGGACAATTGTGGCCTTCATCCAACTAGTGGAATAAATATTCTTATTGAAAAATCATTGGTAACTTGCAAAGAAAGAGTTTTAGGGATGCATGATTTACTTGCAGAAATGGGTAAAACAATAGTTTTACAAGAGTCTCCAAATGATGCTGGTAAGCGCAGTAGGTTGTGGTCTCCAATGGATGTTGATGAAGTATTGAGAGAAAATAAGGTGAGTTCCCTTTTTCTTCATGGTACATTACTTTTTGCTGGATTCCTGGTGTCTTATGTTACTTATTTTACCATTTTTTATGTTAGGGAACTGAAAAAGTTGAAGGTATATTTTTGAACCCACAAATTGAGCCATATGAAGCACCTTGGCATCATATAGTCTTCTCTACAATGAGTGATCTTAGATTACTTATCATATTATGTGATTTGCACTGTCTAAAAAGTCTCAAATGTCGTTCTAGCTCTTTAAAAGTTCTCATTTGGCGGAAGTATCCTTTGAAAGCTTTACCGCATGGTGTGCAATTGTGTGAACTTGTTCACTTACAAATGAGATATAGCAAAGTAGAAAAACTTTGGAATGGAACTCCGGTAAGAATGCTGAACAAAGAACTTTTATAAAAAAAAATTTCATCAACATAATGTTCTCAAATGTGCTAATAATTTTTTTCTTTTTATTTTATTTGTTTTGCTCAGTTTCTTGGGAGACTGAAAGTTATTGATTTGAGTCATTCCAATCATTTGATTGAAACTCCGAATATTTCTGGTGTACCAAATCTCAAAGAGCTCTTGCTTGATTATTGTTGCTCGCTTGTTAAAGTTCACCCATCTGTTGGACAACATAAGAAGCTTGTGATACTGAGCTTGTTCGGATGCTATCGACTTAAAATTTTCCCACAGAAACTGGAAATGAACTCCTTGAAAGTGCTTCTTCTTTGTTTGTGCTTGAAGATTAAGAGACTTCCAGATTTTGGGGAGAATATGGAATGTCTATCAGTGTTGAATTTAATGAATTGCTCCAATCTTCTTTGGCTTCCAAATACCATTAGTTATTTGAAGTCACTCAAACATCTCAACCTATCAAGATGCTCAAAAGTTTGTAGGCTGCCAGACAATATAAATGAAAACAAGGCTTTGGAGGACCTTGATTTAAGCTTTACCTCTATAAGAGAAGTGAGTCCATCCCTATTCCAATTAGAAAATCTCAAAAGGCTTTCCTTTAGCGGATGCAGTGGGCAAGCCTTTAACTCCCTGGAGTATCTTGTAACCTTGAAGTTCAAGCTGTTTGGCAGGAAACCAGCTCCTACATACTTGAAGTTGCCTGCTTCTATCTCAGGACTTTCCTCATTGATTTTTTTGGATTTAAGCTATTGCGATCTCAATTATGCATTAATTCCGAGAGATCTTGGCCACTTATCGTCGTTGGAGACACTGATTCTAAGTGGAAACTATGATCTTGAGCTACCTCCAGCTAGCATTGCTAATCTTTCTAAACTGCGTTGTCTTGAATTAGAAGGTTGCAGGAGCTTTGTAGACCAGTCTTTGCTTTCAGTTCACGGGGAATCTCTTTTGTTCATAGATCTATTAGGGTTTTGGAAGCTGTTTGAGCCACATGAGAGTGAGATCTTATATCAGGTATGTTTGTTTGCACAAGCAATTTTGTGAATCTCATTTTTGCTAATTATCTGCATGTTTTTTTATCAACTTAGAAAAAGAAAATTTGAAAAGATGCTTAATCATCAACAGGTGAGGGATGGATCTGATGTTTCTTGTTCAATTTGTAAATGCCACAACTTTTATTAATATTACAATTCCCGTCAAAAGAGAAAAAGAGAAATCTGGAGCATAAAGTCATTAGATTATATATAAATGTGTGGGAAAATTTTGATATATGATTGTAGGAATACATAAATGAAATTAATTTTGTAAAGAATGAAGGTTTATTCATGTAATTACCCTAATTATTTTTCAAAAATATTTAACTATTACAGGTTTGGGATATGAGTTATCATGGTTATTATTTCGAAATTCCTGCACAGTTTGGTAATGGTGATACGATACTCGATCTAGTGCGTCCATGTAAATCTGATTATGCGTTTGCATCAATAATAGTGGACATCCCTGATGAATGTCGTAGGGGTGAGTGGTGGGGAATTGTTGTATACATTGCCTTTGAAATTCCAGGACATTTCACAGCATATGTCCACTGGAGTTTTGAAGCTTCCCATCCTGAAGCTGGCACCGCCACATATTTCTGTTCCTGGGCAGAAGATAATCAATTTAAAGGAGGCCTTGTAACAACAATAATGACTGACAACTATATATACATGCAGCTACATCATAGGGAACACCACAACACAAGCGCATCAAAGCCTTTCTGGAGGCATCAGAAGCCTGATTTGATTGAAAATAGTAGGTTACGTTTGGAGGTGGGAGCGGAACCAAACAAGATAAGGGAGTATGGATATCGTATGTTATGTAAGGAAGATTTCAGATCTGAGGCCTTGATAAATCACACAACAGGATTGTTGATAAACCAAATTTCAGGGAATCCAACAGTCTCAATAACTTAGCAGTAATGGAATTCAAATGGAGAATCCAGTGAATGCTTCTCTTTTGGCAAGTCGCATCCCGCATACTAGCGTGCAATTTACATAACCATAACAAATATACCATGGAGAACTTTATCATGTCTCTTATTAGTAGGCTATTTTAGCTTGAAACATGTTAGTTGGAGTCATATAGACTTTGATATTGGTGGTTTAGATCAAAATAAATCCTTAGACACTAGTATCTAGTGTCCTCTAGACCCCAATTAATCTATTTGAGTTAATTAGTTTACTATGGGAGTAAAGTTTTTTTAGCTCTAATTTGTTTTTCAATATATTTGAATTCAAGATTTTGTTTAAGAAGAATAAGTGCCGAACCATTTAAACCAACTAATAATCGATAGTGGTGACATTATTTTGATTGAATGGAATATATTTTTTTTAATTTAGCTAATCTTAATTTTCATATTAGTTTGACTGAATTTTAATTTTATAAATTAAACATGCAAGACTAATTGTATATATAAATAATTAGAAAAGCTCATGAGGAGATAAAATATATGGTTATCCAACAATAATTAGTTTTACTTAAAATTTTGTAAATAATTCTCTTGAATTTAATGAAAAACTTGACCAGTTATGTGGTGTACCATTTAGAAAAAAATTGTATCGTGTATCTATAGAGTGTACTGTGTTCCATCATTTAAAAAAGCATAGTTTGCTATATTTGGTGTCATTTAAGTAGGATTGTTTTATATATAGGTCCATGGTGAACCCATTTAATTAATTATTAATAGTATTATTCATTTTTAATCTTATCCACTAATATAAAATTTTTTATAAGCTAATAGTATGTATCAAGGGATTCATGGTAAACCCAAACTTAAGGAATCCACCTTAAAAGCCCTAAAGTGTTCACTGTCTTCCTCTAGCTCCCAAACTTAGCTTCCTTCAAAGACATTGTTGCAAGTGCAGCAGCTTTGGGTTGACAATGGGTTGTGGCGCTCTGCGGAGAGAGGATGCAGTGTGGCGGCGACAGAGGGTTTAGATGTGGCGGTAGTGAATGAGGCAAGTGCGGGTGTAGTGGTGACCACGATTGAGTATGCAAGAGTGGCAGAAGTGATGCGATGTGATAGCTTTACTGGTGCGGCAGCGACATGACAAAATTGTAGCAAACCACTGGCCACCAATTTGAAACCCCACCATCTGATATCACTAAACTCTATCCAATGGTATTGTTTACATTCTCACATTTGGTAGAGGGTTTGAAGCAATATTTTCGAGAATATTGCATTCTCAGGAAGGAAAATTCCTTCAAAATATTCCCACCACCTTTTCATGGGAATCCAACATTCCAATGGAAAGAGAATATTTGTCATAATAAAAAGACTAAAATACCCCTATCACCACCCAAAGCCACCGTTGCCAATCACCGTCCACCACTAGCTGGCCACCCACCACCGTGACGATCACTGTCCTCGACTACTGGCTGACCACCATTTGCTGCTAGCAACCACCGTCGCCCACCCACTGCCGCCTCCGTTAAGGGTATTTTTAAAAATTTATTAAATATTCCCGGAAATTGAATTTGCACACCAAAAACGCCTAAAACATCATGCCCCAAAAAAGCTACTCCTAGAAATAACATTCCTAGGAATACTATTCCTACGAATAAAAATTCATTTCGTCTACCAAACGCCCCCAATCCAAGTACATGGTGTAATATCCCCATTTTTCTTAAAAATATCATAATAGAAACTTGGAATTATTTTCCTTAGGCAATATGAGAATTTCTCAGGCAGCGCTATGCCATGACAATTAACACACCCAGAAATATAAAATAGTGTAACATTGCCATTGAGAATATGGCACTGCCATATATTAAAAAATTAGAAAATGACAAAAGTGCCCATGTGAACTTTTGTTATTTGCGGTGTTACCCAAAATTTTTAGAAATTACACTTTGATCCCACAAGATTATTTTTATAATAACCCTAGAACTTTTTAGAAAATAACATTTTTGTCCCTGCATCTAAAGAGCTAGTAGAATAGGGCTTTAAATGGAGCAGAGTCGCATAGTGGAGCCATAGAAGTGTAAATCTCAACTGATTGAGTCACGAAGATATTCAAGTGTGAAATGATATGAGGTGCCCTTGGACTTGCTCAAAATTACGGAATTGCCATTAGCTATGAAAAAACAGAAAACATAAAAGCTTTGAAGTTTCAAAACATTTAATTTATGCTCTTAATCAATTTATTCGACTTTATTAACTAAGTAAGGTTAATTAGAAATAGATTAAAGGATAATTAGGAGTTAATTAGATGTTAATTAGAGAGATTTGACTTAAGAAAATGAGAATAGATGTATAGAAAATCTTACAAAGATATTTAGTAACGTATTATCAATTTGGAGGAAATCGGTAAAGATTCGGTGTCTTAAACTGCCGGAACTAAATCAATAGAATTAAACACTCAAAACCCTAAATCCAATGGTTGAAAACTCAGCCATTTACCTCCCTAAAAGTGGCGCAAACTAGCCACAAAAGAGTAGAGAGTTGGCTAAATTTTCAACCACAAACCCTCCACCAATTAGAATCACTTCTTCCAACCACCATAACTCCTTCTCACTCCCATCAAAATTTCGGCCTATCTCCCTCCCTTACAGATCTCTCATCATTTCTTCTCATAATCTTCCTTCCTTCTCACTTCATTTCTCATCCATTTTCAAGCTCCAAGCACCTCCAACATCAAAACTCTTCATCTGATCAAGTTATCTTTCAATCTACAGGTAGGATTCAACCTCTTCATTAGATTTTCTTGTGAACTGGGGCTATGGTGAACTCATTATATGCATGTATTTGATGTTATTATGAGTCTATATGAAGGTTTATGGCTGGAATATTATGTATAAATTGAGTTTTGGATAATTATTTAGTAAAGAGAAGCAAATAGAATGGATTAGGTTAAGGAAACCTACCGCAGTCCGTACAGTGGAGTGTACGGCTCTGTCTACAGCCGTTGAAACTCAATGAAACTAATTTTATATGAAACTAGACATCTAGGGCTTTCCAACCATATAAATTATAAGACCATTAGATCAGTATTGAGAGAGATATGAATTTTTGAAGTTTGCCCTAATTTTCTATTTCAGATTCTGACTAGAGTAAGTTGAGTAGGGCATAACTTGCCCTATACTTCTTCAAATTAAGTGCAACTAATTTTGTTAGAAAGTTAAGATATAGAGTAATATGCCATAAAAATTTCATATCAAATTCAATCCCTACTGTTCCTAATAATTCCTTGAAGTTACCTTAAGTCCTCATCGAACTGGAACAAGGCAGCTAGAGTTAACCAAATTCATGAGCTTATAGCTTGAGTTATGCTTACTCAAATGAAGTGAAACTTTTGAAAATAAAAGCTGGTCAGTTAGCTTTAAAATAATATAGATTTAGCTCCAACCTGTTTCCTAATTTTAGTGAATTTTCAGTTTTTGGTAGTCAAATGTTTCCAACAACAGGACAGACCTAGGTAAAATGTTAATAATATTAGTTATACTTGTCAAAACTTAATAGGACCAAATAGGTTAGAAACTAGGCAAATAACAATTTGACATATCCAAAATTCAGGTCTAAATGAATTAAGTAGGATTTATGGTTGAATTTACAAAATCAGGCAGAACTAGGAGAAATGGCAAAAAAACCTAATTCAAGACAAAGGTTGCAAATTTGGCTTGATTATTGGAAGGTTGATATATTGTGTTGATTCTTTTTTTTTTTTTTTTTTTTTTTGTATGACTGGTTATCTGGATGAGTGGCACTATTCATGAAAAAACAGATTTGACCCATTTTGCTACCGAATTTTCGGCAGAAATTTATAAAAGTATGAAGACATATGTTATGAATAATTATGATGTGATGTATATTTGCATGTTAAGCTCATACATCAAGTATAATATGAGATATATGGCATGAAAAATATACATGATTTCACAAAGCATCCACATGTATAATAAGATATGGAAAGGAAAAGATAATAAGCACTTGCAAAGGTATTGTCTAATGCTTGGGCCAGCCCCGACCGAATTTAAGAGGAATAGACCGATGTAAGGGTAGGGGAAAAGAAAGGCAATACATAACGCCTAGGTGTGCTAAGGAAAGGAAGTTAAAGAAAGTACAAAAGAGCAAGATCAAGTTGCAAGTTAAAAGAAAGAGATGAATATACAGTCAAATACAAGCATCTACATGTGCATCTCTAATTATCTGATCATGTCATAATGTCATTATAATTCTTATTGAAGTATATTACACTATTCTTGTTTCTATGTCTGTCATATAATATGCCAAGTGGTTGTTAAAATATAACCAGCTTCGAGATAGATGTTTTCAACTTAAAATTTAACCACTGCTTGTATATATATGCTCACATTTTCATAAGAAATTGAAGTGGTTGGAATGTTTATGATGACACTGTATGAGTGATGGTTTGAGTTTACCTACTAAGAATCTTAGGTTCTCACTACTTACTTGTATGTTTTTTTTTTTCCCAAAAACATTCCAGTGCGTAGGCTAAAAGTTAAGAACAAGGCGAAATCTTGGGGTATTCATCATGCAAGACTCAGGCATAAGTCAGCCAAGGAAACTATGGAGACCAGCTAAAGTTTAGTGAGGGCGACATCCGTAGTGTACAAAAAGTTTCTGTATATAATGTTAGCTACAAAAATTTTCCCAAAATTGTAATTATTTTATTATATATATATATAAAAAATGACAAAATTTATGAACACTTATTTAGAAATAAAGTATGCAGTTAAAGGTCATATATTATATTTTCCGCATTTTAAAGATCTCTTAACATAGTAACAACCTCTTAATATAACTCCATGACTCGAGTATGACTTATATGATAGAGGGTGTTACACATGGTGCACACTCTTTTTTCAAAATGGTGCCCCACATAACTAGTCGAAAAACTTAATATGGTTGCCTTGTAATTGAGGGAATCAGTTCGATCCCTGGCCCTACACAACATATCCTCCCTCCCCCAATGACCAAAAAAAAAAAAAAATATTGGCACTATGGGATAAATCTTCCCCTTATTCAAAGAGGGCGCAAGTTTGTCCCTTTCTCTAATTTCTCCCCCTTCCTTCCTCAATCTTTCTCTCTTCCTTCCTTCTTCCTTGCCACCATTCGCTGCACCCACATCGTTGTACTTGAGTGCCTTCTCTTCACCTTTGTCCCCTTTGCAGCCAACCAGCTCCCTCTTCTCTTAGGTCGCCATTGCCCCTATTGGCATATAAAGCGGCACTTTCTCATGCATTCTCTACCTGCTCTAGTCTCTCCCTTGTGTCTCTTCCTTCAAGGCCAACACCAAGATCGGTTCCCAAAGATAGCTTCATCCTTGCCAGAGAGTTGGGTCCACACCATGAACTTGCTCTTCCACTCTTTTTTCTTTCACCTTACATCCCATTTATTGAAGATTTCAGTTTACTGACGTAATTCTTTATGTTAGAAGTGCTTCAAACTGTAGAAGAGGTATGTTATTTTAATCTGCTATGCAATTCCTAATGTTATCTGTGTGGTTGAGAAGAAAAGGGGTGTTATTCGTTATTACTAAACAAGAGAGACATGAACCAAAAAAAGAGGATATGCATTATAAAGATTGTCAAGCATTTGAATATATAATGTATGGAGGTTTTCTTTTCTATGGTTTGAAGTTTTCTTATATATTATCATGTAATGTAACTCTTTTCTCTTCTCTTTCATAAATATACTTTACTAAAGATAGGGATTTTTTTTAATACTTGATGTATATTTGTGGTTTTGGATTAACAAACATTTAATTAACTGACTACATATTAGGCAACCATGTACGATTTATCAAGATACAGGAGACAATCTTGATAAACATGTTACAATCACTACTACTTTGCTTAGATGATTGATTATGAATTTAGCATGAGGACTTGAACTCTTTTACCAAAATGGTATATGTTGAAAAGTTATTTATTGATATAATGTAACCTCAAAAAATTTACTAAAATGGGGTAAGTAGTTGTTATTAAGTGCGAATTTTGCGGTTATTTTATTTTATTTTTTTTTAGGGAAGTCACTTTTGATAAAAGCGAGTTTATTTATTTATTTAGTAGAAGTAAATTGCCACTATGAAGTGCGACTTCCATCAGAAAATAAAAAATAAAAAACAAAAAACAAACTAATGTTGCTCTTTTGAAGGACGGCTTTTCTAGAAAAAGTCAATCTTGCAATTCCCACTTAACAATATTGACTTATCCCGTTTTGGTAAGTTTTTTTAAAATTACATTATATGATAAATAACTTTTCAACATATACCATTCCATTGAAAAGGTTGAGGACTTGACAATCTTGATAAACATGCCATAGGCACTGGTATTTTTTTTGAATATCCAATTTGTTATAGTCATTTTTCATATTGCAATTTGTTGTTGTTGTTGTTTATATTCCTTCGGTTTTCCCAGCTGGTTGCTGGTTTTCAAATTGCAATTTGTTTTTGTTTTATGTTCCTTTGTTCTATTACCTTGTTAGAATATATAGAATTTGTTATTTTGTTACAAGTTGTTAGTTAGAATTAGTTAGGGAGTTATGGCAATTAGTTTGCGACTTCCATCAGAAAATAAAAAATAAAAAACAAAAAACAAACTAATGTTGCTCTTTTGAAGGACGGCTTTTCTAGAAAAAGTCAATCTTGCAATTCCCACTTAACAATATTGACTTATCCCGTTTTGGTAAGTTTTTTTAAAATTACATTATATGATAAATAACTTTTCAACATATACCATTCCATTGAAAAGGTTGAGGACTTGACAATCTTGATAAACATGCCATAGGCACTGGTATTTTTTTTGAATATCCAATTTGTTATAGTCATTTTTCATATTGCAATTTGTTGTTGTTGTTGTTTATATTCCTTCGGTTTTCCCAGCTGGTTGCTGGTTTTCAAATTGCAATTTGTTTTTGTTTTATGTTCCTTTGTTCTATTACCTTGTTAGAATATATAGAATTTGTTAGTTTGTTACAAGTTGTTAGTTACAATTAGTTAGGGAGTTATGGCAATTAGTTACTTTTCTCCCACTATATAAGTCATATGATAGTTCTATTGTAAGTAACATTTTTCATTTCATCAATATACAATTTCTGATTTCTTTTCAACTTTCTCTTTTCTTTACTCTGCCATGTTTTTCAACATGGTATCAAAGCCTTATCACCCACCCTGAAATTTTTTTTTTTCCCGCTGCCCTTGAGTTGTCAGAACTCTTTCACTTTCTTGCATTTTCCTTTCACTTTTTTGTACTTTCTCACTCTCCAAACACTGTTTCAGTCTCTTTCCATTCTAATTTTCTCACATTTTAGAAACAGTTTCTTGCTTCTTTCTTCGATCTCTCATTCTCACTTCCTAGTTCTTGAGTTTTTCCTTATTATGGATTCCCATTCGCGTGCCTCTGCAACCTCCGATTCAAGCTCGTTGTTTCGATCGGTTATAGATCTTGCTCGTTGCTTCCATCACCGTCTCGGTTCACACTTTTCGGTTCATAATGGCTCTTCCTTGCCTCCGCTCGTTTTCCTTTCTTTTCTTCGGATCTGGTTCTTCGCTGTCGGATCCGATTCTTCGCTCGCTCCGTTGACATTTCTAGCATGGTTCCCGTTCGTGCTCTCCGGCAAGATCTAGATCTGGCTCAATTGTCTACGTTCTCTTTATTTCGTTGCCAATGAGGTTCTCGTGGTACACCTCCGGCCACGTGAAGCCATTCCTAGCACCGTCAACATCGGTGACGGCAGTGCTTCGTTAGATATCTACAATGGTTGTGATTCAGGATTTGTTTCCTCAAGCTTGTGCAGTTGTGATTCAAGTTTTGTGTTGGCTGGTTGAAGATTATTACTAGTTGTGGTTCGAAGTTTTTGTTTGTTCGATCAAGATTTCAGGGATTTCTAATATTATTGTTTCTTATATTATGCTTCTTATTTGTTCAATTAAAGTTCTCAGTGACTTGTGATCTTCATGATTTGTTAGTTTCTGACATTTTGGTTTGGAGGCAAGGGTTTGTGATTCCTTTGCTTTTGCTCCAATTTGGTTTGAATTTCTTCGGTCTTATGCTTTGGATCTAGTTTTTCACAATATTTTCAAGCATTACTTGTTGCTGATCACTTTTGAAGCCTCGATGTTTGATTAATTGTTTGAGTGAGTTTAGTTTTCTTCTAGCCATCCTTGCAAGTATGCTTAGTGTTGGTCCCCTTGGCATTCTATTCGTCTTTTTGTTGCAGTTGAATTTTCTAGTTCAAGACTCAAACATGTTTGGAATCAGATTTGGTTCTTCTTGATTTGGTTTGCTATGGTTAATTGGATTTAGTTCTATGATGGATTGATGCTCTACTGCATTGGACGCAAACATTTCTATGATGGTTTTC
This sequence comes from Pterocarpus macrocarpus, assembly GCA_031439585.1. Classification (NCBI taxonomy): domain Eukaryota; kingdom Viridiplantae; phylum Streptophyta; class Magnoliopsida; order Fabales; family Fabaceae; genus Pterocarpus; species Pterocarpus macrocarpus. The sequence continues at coordinate 32,072,365 of CM062521.1, forward strand.
ATGGCCATGATAATGGCTCAGCAATCCTTTCGCTTGTTCAGCTCTCATAGTGGAGAAGAGTTGTTGATTTGGCCTTGGATAGGCTTTCTTTTGCTTCTGTCTTGATGGTTAAGCTTTGATTGCAGCTTCTGCTTTGGGTGGTTAAGCGTGAATGATTTTACTTCTGCTCTTAGTGGTTAAGCTATTTGTTGAGTTTGTTGATTGGTGTTCCCTAAATTGGGATTTTTTTGATAGCCTTATGGCTCTAACCTCTTTTTGATAGCCCTATGGCTTTGATGTTTGCTTCTGTCAAGTGGTTAAGCTCTAAGATTGGTCAATTTCTGCTTGAGTGGTTAAGCAGTTGCCTTTGGCATTTGATGATCATTGTTCCTGTGTTGGGATTTCTTAGTAGTTGGAGGCCGTGGAGACGCCAAAAGTAGAGCTATGGACCTCGGTCGTCATCAGTTTTTAGACTTTTATGCTTCCTTTGTTTGTTGTTGTGATTTACTTCATTGTATTTTTCCTCATTTCTTGTTGTAATGCACTTTCATCCCAAGCTGGAGATGCTAATGTACGCATCCTCCAGCTTGCCGGGGGTGTTAGAATATATAGAATTTGTTAGTTTGTTACAAGTTGTTAATTAAAATTAGTTAGGGAGTTATGATAGTTAGTTACTTTTCTTCCACTATATAAGTCATATGATAGTTCTATTGTAAGTAACCTTTCTCATTTCATTAATATACAATTTCTGATTTCTTTTCAATTTTCTCTTTTCTTTGCTCTGCCATGTTTTTCAACATACCTCTTTACTTTATGAGGATAAATTGGATGTAGCTTCAACAATTTCTCCCTACAATTAAATATAGCATTAAGCGTAGAATGCAGAACTTGCAGTTGATTCCGAAATAGTGGCAAATGTCAGGCAGCAGCATGAAGCTCATGTCAAGGCTTTAGGAACTCATCTGCTGATGACGAAGCTTCATTGCCTGAAAAAGGAGTCTAACCCATTCAATTAGATGCTAGAGTTGCATGCTGAACATGTTCCCTGCCAAGTATTTGGTATTTTACAGCGTCAATCGCATTTAGGCTCACACATGATTCACTGATGCTGTCAATTAACTTGAGAAGACAAAAGTCCTATAGTGGGATGAGTGTCACGCTTGTTTTGATTAAGAAAATTGCACTCTTTGGTACGAGGTGTTAGCTAGGATCTCGATTAGGCTTTCAACATGTTTGTTCTGCTTATGTATCTCTGGTGTTTACTCATTGTTGTAGCTGCTAGATGTAGAATATGCCACTTACTTAATTATTTACATCATTTATTAATGAAATTTGAGATTTCTTTGGATGTTTCTGAATTGTAAGTTAACCATACTATTAGACGTGGAAGAAATTAAATTTCAGCATTTTATGTTTGATTATTTTTTGCTTATCAATATCGTTCTTAGCTCAAAAGCATCTACAAGGAATTAATATATATTGGGGTTTGCTAACTTCCACACATTTCATTTTAGACATAAAAACCATTTTTTTTCTTTTATAAATCAATTTAAAATTTTGAGCAACATTGTTTTTTTTTTCACTCACATTTATTACTCTAAATTTTCTCTTTTCTAATTAATATCTACTCTCCACTATTTATCTCTCTATGAATACTATTTTTTATTAAAAAAATTTCAGCTATATTATAATGTGTTGGATAAATATATTTTTGATAATAGTTGAACAAAATATCTTTTTCAATAAAAAATCTGTGAACCACGTGCAATTTTTATGTATTTAAATAATTACTCTGCTAAAAAAAGGGGGTTTTTTTTTAAGTCGTATAAGTATTTGAAGATTAACGTCTTTAGAACATCTTGATAAAAATTAAAATATTTTTATAGCTGGACAAAAACTAAAATGCCTATAATTATGAGTGAAAGTACAACTAATTTATTAATAAAAATTTGGAATTTTGAATTATTTAGTTTTTTTTTTTTAATTTGATCGCGTAACACACACACATAACTGTATGTTAATTGTCTATAAATTTTATTAAAAAGTATTTTATTTATCTAGCATATAATAATATTACATAAATTTTAAATCACTTATATCATATTTATGTAAGAAAAAAAATTTAAAAAGATAATAGTATTTATATAAAGATAAATAGGAGAGAGAAAAGTTAGAGTAAGAAATGTGAGTCAAAAAAAAATTACAATGCTACCTAAAATCTTAACTTGATTCATGAAAGAAAAGAATAATTTTTATCCAAAATAAAATATGGAACTTAGTTGTCTCATATATATTACCTAAATGTAATATATAGTTCATGTCAGAAATGTTTTACTTGGGGACCATGGTCAAATTTTGTTGTAATGATCTTCTTTGTAAGTTTACATTATTATCAATTTTTTATTTTTGTTTGTCACCGGCAATAACAAATCTATGCATATTACAGGGTAATAACTATCGAGTTAATTTAAGTTATTTCTTTATTTAATACCAAGAATTAATAAAAATTAATTTAATTAATTAGATATTTATATATAAGTATAATTATATTAATTACTTAAAATTATTTTTTACATTTAATGATTTTCTATATTATGTATTCAAGTTTTTCTCATTACATTTGAAGTTATAAACATATATGATATTGATAAGTTTGCTCACATGAATAAAACTAGCATATTTCCATTTAATATAATCAATACTATGCCAAAAAATAAATTATTTAGCTTTTATGAATTTAATTATTAATTCAAAATATATGAATAGTATCATGTCATAGTGTTTAGATTTTTAAATGGTTTTTTTTTAAAAAATAAATTAACTATGTTCAATTGCTTATTATAATATATTAATTTTTTTGTGGTTAATATGTTAATATTAGATTAGATTTGATTTCTAAGGGTAAGTAAATATTTTGTTACTTTCAAAGCATTAATTTTCCTTTTTTTTTAAATAAAAGTATATCAAATCCTTTTAATATTTAAATCAGTACAATTTAGCTATAATAGTTGTAATAAACTAAAATAGGTATGATATTTTAATTTTAATCTTCTATTTTTCAATTTAGGATGCAATTAATTTATTTATTTTTATTTTTATTTTATTGAATTCATTATTTTTTATTATTAATATTTATTCTTATTTAAATGCAGCATCTTACTTGAAGATCAAAATTTTAGTATAACATCAAAGATAAAAATTTTCTTTTTATTATTCAATTTTAATCATATTTTTTATTACCTTTCAAATTATGCTGATTTTGATTTGATTAAAAATGTAATTAATTTGTATTGTACCATTTTACATTTGTTAATCTTTTTATCGTCAAATTAAATGCATTGATTTTATAATTTAATAATTTGATTAAATTTGCTTTTGTAATTATTACACTTTAAACTTCTTTTTTAACCCGTGCATTGCAAAAGCACAAAGTACTAGTATAAATGATTTTCATAATAAGTAATTATAATTTAATTGTTAGATCGATAAAATATATATTTTACACAATGTTATTGAGTGGTGTATTTATATTTAAAATTACACTGATATAACTTGATTTCAATATATAGAGTTCTAATCAAGTTACACAATTCAATAACTCTCTATAAAACTTATTTTTATCAATCACCAATTGAATTATAATTACCTATTATGAAAATTATTTATATCAAATTTTATAAAAATTGAACCTTATTAAAAATGTAATCAAATAACTCTTATTCATATATATTTTAAATGTATATATTGCGTTGACTTTGATATATATAAAAAATATGTCAAATGGTTTTAGATTAATTTGAGAATTTTTAGATATGATCTATAAGATATAAACTTGTAATCGAATATGGGTTTTGTAAAAAAATACACCAATAAAAAGTTATTATGTGGTGTATATATATTTATATATATAGAATTAATTTCAAGAATGGGTAAGTATCAAGATTAGAGACAATAAACAACTTTAGCAGCAACCAACTCCATTAGGTTAAATAGAAAGTGACAAACTGATTCTTTTACCGGTATATATTTATTAGAGTTATTCTTCTAATAAACAAGGCAATGAAGCAGGAGTCAAAGATAGGGCTATTACTACACTGTTCGTTGATAATTTACCAAGAGCAATGACAAAAGTGTGGTTGTGGCAACTGTTCAAGTTTGAAGGGAGCTATATGGATGCATTCCTATTAAGGAAAACTAGGAAAAGCAGTGACAAGCTATTTGGTTTTGTGAGATGATAAGTGCATTTTATTCACTTATTTTATATTCTTTTCTATGCTTGTTTATAGCTTTAATCTTGTAAATATAATGCTTTTATTTTACTATTTGTGTTTTGTAGGAAAATAAAGCTTAAGGATGACTTTTGAGCTGAACAAGAGTAAAATGACTCAATTTGGAGCTAATTCAAGAAAATGCTAAGAATTGGGTGCTGGACAGCATGAGCAGTATGTCTTTCCAAGGACATAACTTTTTGGTCCGAAGTCAAAATGACATGATTCCACTTGGAAATAAAAGTAGACATCCAGAGCTTTAAATTGACACTAAGATCACTTAAAAAGTCCAACAGACCAGAAAGATTGAAGCTGCCAAAGTTGGGCCTAATGCTGACCCGTCACTGTATTCAATGCAGTTTTGCTCAATTCAGTTCTCCCTTGATATAAGCCCAAATGGGATGATTCCAGAGCCAAAAATGAAGCCCAAGATGTTAAATTTCCAATGGTGGTCGAATTACTCTCATCCAAGTCCATTTGGTCAATGAAATTTACATGTGAAGCAGAGCTGCCTGAAAAAACCGAAATTGTCAATTTTAATTAATGAATGGTGGGCCAATTGAGTTCAATTCATTTGTGGGTTTTCATTGTCTGATTATAGATTGTTAAAAACTTAATTATCAGAATTATTTCTGATAATCACCAATGCCTTGTGAGAATGTAACCTATGAAGCTTGTTTAATGTGGAGTTACACTTGGAGCAGTTACAATTTGGATGGCTGAGATTACATTTTGACAAGAGACCAGCAACCACAAGGAAGAGGAGTAACAAATGAGCAATTTTTTTTCTCTTCTAGAGGGAGAAATTTTCATGGAGAGAGAGAGAGGTTTCAGCCACTCATCCTTAGAAACCATAGTTACAATATTGGAGTTGGAGAAGTGACATTTTCATCAAGCTTGTAGCTGTGGACATCAATTTTTGCTGCTCTTTAGGGATTTAATTGAGGACAAGAAGAAGAGATAGGTGCTGAAGATTAGAGTTGGGGCAACTTTGCTTTCACCCTTTAGTCTGCCACATGTTTTCTTTCTTTCTTAACTCATGTCATGTATTCTTCAATTTGTGATATGATTTTCTTTAGAATGTTAGGCTAAATTATTTTTATGGTTATGGGTGAACTTTGAACCCTAAATTATCATGTAATTAAATTGATTTTCAGACCTCTATTTTCTTGAGATGATTATATTCTCCTACTCACTTCATGATTATGGTAGTAATGTGACATGTTTGGATTGGCCACCCTTATATTTCATGTTATGGCTGATTGCTAGATTTAGGATTATGATGTTCATTATCCTTTATCCATATGTAGTAACTTGTGTGTAAACTTAATGGTCAAGTTTTGATTGTATGCAAAGGAGAATATAACCTAAGTCACTTAGTCCTATGTTAGAGACCAAAACTTAGATCAATCTGTCCTTCTAGTTGCAATTGTTAATTGAACTTAGTGGATGTTCCCTATGTCAATTAGTAATTAGAATAGGTTAATAGATGTTCCTTAATCTATTTAAAAGAAGGTGGGTAATAGAATGTTTCATTGCCTAAGATTGATAACTATAAAAGGAGAATTGGAGGCTGAAATTAAGAACTAATTGCATGATATAATTTGGTGGGGAAAAGGGATCCCATAACCAGTTTTAATTGATTTCAACAAAATAGCATCATTTGCTCTTGTTTATTTTTTTTTATTTTCATGTAATTCTTTTTATATAATTTTTGTTTGAATTATAGAAACAACAAAACCCCCCCATTTTGTGTTACTTTGTCTTTTTAGAGTTTATTAGAATCAAAATCTAAAATAAGCTAAATAATTAAATTAATTCAATTCCTCGTGGATCGACCCTTTGTTCATTACTAAACTAATTTTTCCTAAACCAAGCAAAGGTTTTTAATTTGGTAGTTTAACGACATATCATGAGATATGCTAACAAAAATGATGCAATGAAGGCCATAAAAAGGTTGGATGGATAGATGATCTAGGAGAGTAAAAGCAATGTGAAGATAACAAAGTATGATAGCAATGTGAGGACATCAAAGCCTTACCGACAGAAGGAACCCAGGAAATATAGAGATAGGAAAGCCATGGATTCAAGTCAGCAAGGAAAGACCATCGAACATACAAAGAGGTTATAGAAGGCAAAAAATTAACGGAGAACAAAACAATAGTGATACAAGGAGAAACATCAAAGCATAGTGTGGAGTGGCTCAGATGTAGTGTCATAGGTGAAGGGTGAGAACCTTTAAACATTGACATGGTGAGAAGAAGAATGGAAGTAGTCGGGGTGAAATATGAAAACATAAAGTAGCTAGATAGCTACAAGGTCATAATCTCTCTAGCATCCGAACAATTGGCAAAGAAGCTTGTTAACATGGGGTCTAGAATTTTAAGACCTAAGGTGGAGGAGGTAAGGATGTGGATGATGAAGGATGTGTGTAAGGTGAAAAGGATATGGGTGTATCAGTGTCCTAGTACATGGATGGTCACCAGAGAATTTCCAAAGACTCGGTGAAACATGAGGGAAGTTTGTGCAATGTGATGAACAAACACTATCACAAACATCCTTCTCTGTTGCAAGGATCCAGATTGACACGACAGTACACACAACCATTGAATCATGGGTGTGTCTTGCTCTCGGGAGTGAGATTTTTGATGTTCACATCAAGGAGTTAAAGGAAACATTTGATCAACAAGCTTTTGTTGAAGAAGTGGTAGAAACTGCCATGGTGGGGTGAAGGGTGGAGGTAACTGAGAAGACGAAAGGTCACAACATGTTAGGGTTCAAGTAAACAAAAGGGCAAAAGGTGGAGACATGCATTCATTACACCACCTGACCATGAATGACAACAATTCTTTCACAAAATGGTGATGAAAGTGAGCACATGATGGAAATTCTAGCTATGTCCTTTAGTGGGCCACAAAGAACTAATGAAGTTATTGGGCCTTGATATAGGTGAGAGGCCCACACAAATAAAAAGTTTTGTGGGTAGGAATGGGGGATCACTAGCCCAAGTTGAAATGGAGGAAAACATGATTTTGGGCTTGAACAGATGCTATGAGGAATACCAGGACGAGGCCTCATGTAAAGTTCCACCAGGCTTTGATCCGATGAGTTGGAAATGCTTGGTCAGGCCTTAAATAGCACTAGAGGATATGTCCCTGAAATGAAAGGGATCAAGAAGAATCTAAAAGCAGAGACATAAGCACCTTGTGTGGTTATCAACATCAACATAGAAAATGAAAGACAAGAGGCGTTGAGAGCTTGGGAAATTGCAAAGAGACTTAGAATAAACACCATCGAGGAAGAAAGAGTCCTACAAGCACTGAAAAAGGTCAAAACTGATGAGGGCAGAGGAGGGGAACAAGGAACAAAGAAGTGGAAATACGGTAGACCGTGAAAGGAAAATTGAGCAGATGGAGGTCATGCCCAAGTGCATCATACAATTCTTTATGAAGATCATTACGTGGAATGTTAGGGGTTTAGGTGGAGGATACAAATTGAGGGCTATTTCAAAATTAATTAAGGGAAAGGATCTTGACTTCCTTGGTCTGGTTGAAACCAAGCATGCATGTTGTGATTAATGAGAAAAAGATTAGAGCTTGGTGGAATGGAGATGATGTGGATTGGTTTATGTATGGGCATTGGAAGAAAGTGGAGGTTTGATATGTTGTTGGAAGAAATCCATTTTTGCAAACACTGTAATATCTGAAGGTTTGTGATGGATTTGTGTCCAAGGCAATGACAAGGAAGCAAACTTCAGATGTGTCGTGGTGGTAGTTTATGGGTGGCATTCGCGTAAGGAACGAGCAGAGCTGTGGCAGGAACTTTCTAGCTTGAGACAATATGTGACTTGCCCTCTTCTATTCATTGTAGACTTTAACGAGGTACTGGCAGTAACTGAATGAAAAGGAGGTGATGGTTGAATAAGCAGCATTCAAGACTTTAACCAATGGGTCTAGGATATGGGATTAATTGATCTCCCCTTAATTGGAAGGAAGTACACCTAGTCAAGAGGTAACTCCTATAGCATGCTTGATCGTGATATGGTGGATTTAGATTAGACAATCGAATTTCTTGAGGTGAGCTCTAAGCTTTGGGAAAGTCTATCGCTGATCATTGCCTTATTTTTTTGGAGACACTAAAGGTGAATTGGGGACCTATTTTATTCAGAATGATTGATGCTTGGTTCTTTCATTCGAAGTTTGTGAAAATTGTTAAAGAAGAATGGAGAAACTTTGGGGGTTTGGGAGTTGCAAAAGAATTGAAGAAATGAAGAAACTTTCGAGGGTATGGAATAAGGAAAAATTCGGCCACATTGACCAGAATATAAATAAATTTGGAGCTGAAATAGCTAAGCTAGAAGAGAAATGTGATGTTGGTGGTTTTAATGAAGAGGACGGTGCAAGGCAAATAGCTCTCTAAGAGCAACTCAGGCTATGATGTGAGAGGAAAGACTTGTATTGAAGGCAATTGTCAAGGGAGAATTCAATTAAATTCAAAGACAGAAACATGAAGTTCTTTCGCACCATAGCAATAGGGAGAAAAAGAAGAAAAAGGATTCATGTGCTGTAGGCAAAGGGCAAAAGTATAAAAGGTCCAAGAGCTATCAAGAATTCTATCAAATGCTTTTTCAAGAGGTTATACTCTCAGGTAGATGTTCTTTCTATTTCTTTGCCTGAAAATATGCTTCAAAAGATCAATTTGGTAGAGGCAACCAAGTTAGAAAGGAGACCAACGCTTGAAGAAATCAAAGATGATGTTTGGAGCTATGAGCCTTCCAAATCCCTTGGGTATAATGGATGTAACTTTACCTTCATTAAGGTGATGAGAATGTGAAATTTGTTTTAGATTTCTTTGATCACAATTGCTTTCTCATGGAAATTAATATGACTTGGGTGGTTTTAATTCCTAAAATTGATGATGTAGTGGATTTAAAAAGTTTCAGGCCCGTTAGTATGGTAGGTTGCCTATATAAGATCATTTCTAAAATTCTGGCCAATAGATTAAAGGGTGTTATGACAATGGTTGTAGGAGAAGCACAATATGCTTTTGTACAATAAAGACAGATCTTGGATGGGAAGTTATGGCTAATGAGACTGTATAGTGGATGAAGAAGAAGAAGGTTGTTGAAACTTGATTTTTAGAAAGCATATGACCTTGTTAGGTGGGATTTTCTAAACAAGGTGTTGGAACTAATAGTTTTTGGCGAGAAATGGAGAAGGTGGATCTCGTCAATGGCTCTTCCACACTACCATTCAAACCTGAAAGGGGTTTGAGGCAAGGCAACTCTCTATCCCCTTTCCTGTTTGTTATAATAGCGGAGGTCGTAAACTACCTTCTAATGAAGGCAAAGGAGGAGGGGATCATTGAAGGGTTAAAGTAGGAAGAAATAAAGTGGATGTGATCCATCTATAATTTGTAGATGATACATTGATTTTTAGCCCAGCAAATAGAGAGAATATATTAAATATTCAAAGAATTCTAGATATTTTTGCTGTTATGTTTGGACTCTCCATCAATTATAGCAAATTAGCCATGACCCCGATATGTTTTGATGATGCTTGGGTTGTTGAAATGGCTGAAGATCTAAAGTGCAGCCTAATGAAACTTCCTATAACATATCTTGGACTTCCCTTAGGGGCCGACCCAAGGAAGATCTCTACTTGGAAGCTGGTTGTGGATAGAATTGAAAAAAGGTTGGCTATGTGGAAGTTGAAGACATTTTCAAGAGAGAGCAGGCTAACTCTCATCAAATTGGCCCTAAATAACATATCATTATACTACATAGGTTTATTCAAAATCTCGAAGGCAATGGTGCAGAAAATTATTCAAATTCAAAGAAGATTTTTCTAGGCAAGTAGCAATAATAGGAAAGGAATACCTTAAGTGGCATGGGAAATCATTCAAAAACCAAAGCATCTCGGAGGTTTAGATGTGGGAGATTTGGTGGTGAAAAATGTTGCTCTTTATTTAAGTGGCGGCGGCGATTCCTTAGTGGTTATGATGCTCTTTGTAACATCCCCAATTTTTGTCTAAGCTAATTAGCTCAGTGATCCTGGCTAATTAGAGAGGTTAACGATTAACTGAGGACTAATCGGCTAATCTCAATGAGCAAGAGCTTAGTAAATTGAGTCAAGTTGATAATTGAATCATAATGCACTAAATGGTTTAATTAAAACCTAATTATTCGAAGCTCATTAATTCGTAGCTTAGAAATGTAATTAAGCTAATCCAATCTTATTAATTAAGTATAAGACAATTGTTCTATCTTACCAATTGAGATAGATTAATTCTAAACCCTAATTACATAATTCATAAGATCAATTCTTTTAAGAGGAAAAACGTCTTAAAGATGTAATAAACTGAAATCGATTAAAGAGCAATTTAACTAATCAAATTAATTAACATTTAGATAATTGTAACAATTATAAAGATATAGAAACTTCCCTTTAATTATTATTTGAAAGTTTGGTCAAAGCAAGAGCCATATCCAACCATTCAATTGCCTTCTCATCATACACCACTAGATCAAGAGTCCATGTTAGTAGATTCCTTGAGTCAAGACAAAAGATCTACTCTCCTCCATCAAGATTGTGACACTTGGAGTGATCACAATCATCCAATACCAATCCTAAGATGGCTCATGCTATTAACCACTTAATAAACACTACAAAGTCTTTACCCAAGTGCCAAGACTCAAAGGAAACACAACACTCTCTTTTGCCCCAAGGTTTTTCCCACTCCCTAGCTTGTGTAAGAAGCAAAAATCACATCACCTCCCCCCTCATTTGTGCACCACCTTCAGCCTCCTCTCTCTCCTTATTTCTTTTTTTCACTCCTCTCACAAAGACACACACAAAAAGCTCTCACCTCTCTCTAAACCTTTCTTTGTTCTTCCTACTCTCCTTCTTATTCTTCTTGTTTTCCTACCCTAAGTCCTCACTTTTCTACCACCATCACCCTCATCTCCCATCACCACACTCATAATCCCTTCAAGGACTACCATTTTTGGTCATTGGAGAAACAAAGCCACTCATACACAAGCCCCAATATCAAGCTCAAGGAGAAGGAGGTCATTTCCAACCACTTCATTTTTCAAGCTTCCAAGAGAAACCTCATTTGGTAGTGATTCTAACCCTTTTCTCTTCCATGTTTTTCAAGCTCTATAACTTCTAAGCTCTTCATAGCTAGGTGGTTTTAGGACTTGCTTCAAGGTCTCATGACCATTTCTTGCTCTATGAGTTTTCTTGTCTTGTTGAAAAATGTTATCTTGAAGTGAGAATATGTGGCTTGATGGTTTTATGTATCTTGCTTTATTTTGGTTCAAAATACTGATTTGGTGACTCAAACTTTGAATATGATGAAGTGATAAAATATAAAAATGGTGATTTGAAGTGGTATAACAACATCTCTATAAGTTTGATATGTAAAACTCAAAAACGAGTTAAGCTGAAATTCTGGCAGTCTGTAATGCGTATAGTATAACTCATTCTACAAAACTCAAAATGAGGTGAAACTAATTTTTTGTGAAAATAGACTCAAAGAGCTTTTCATACATATAAAATATGTGAGATTTGGCTTTAAAACGAGAGAGATATGAATTTTCAAAGTTTGCTGTTCCTGGATGGGTTTCTGTCCGGGCAGTGGGTGATAAAACGTGCATAACTCAAGTTATACATAACATTTTTGAGTGGGACCAAGTTTGTTAGAAAGCTAAGATATAGAAGAACACTCCCATAAAACAGTTTTGTCAGATTCCATGTGAGGAACTCCCAGTGAAGTGGACAAGCCACTGACCCGAGTTGAACTTTCAATCCTGAACAGTCAGAATAAAATGTGCATAACTCAAGCTACAAAATGAATTTTTAAGTGGGGTTTTTTTGTTTAAAAATAGACTCAGAGAAGTACATCCACACAAAAATTCGAAATAAAAGAGTAAAAGATGAAATTATGGTGAATTTTCAAAGTTACTGCCCCACTGTAAAAGTAAAAACTGGTTATGGTAAAAGTTAAGGAATAAGGAGAAATAAGCTCTAAAACACTAATACCCCTACATTAAGCCTTGGAAAACCTTTATAATTCAACTTAAAAGTTTCAAAAAGGATAATGCATGAAAGTGGCCTTATGCCCAATAAGAGAATTTATACAAGAGGTAACCTCAATTAAAAGCTTGCACTAAATTTACTAAGCTAAGCTCATAAAACTTTGCTTGAGAATATGCCTATGTTTACGTGCAAGCATGATGCTATGATGATAATGAATGATGATGATATGATATGATGATGATGATTATGATATGATATGATGATGATCATGACGATGATGATGTGATATGATGATGATTATGATAGTGATACGATGATGATAAGAATGATAATGATATGATGACGATATGATAATGAATGATGATGATATGCATATGATATGTTGATGACATGATGCTTAATGCTATACATGAAAGGATTAATAAATATGAACAGCGCAGGGGCGATACACGTAGCGCAGAGGTGATTAATAAAGGAACCACATTTGGGGACGGCGATACGTAACGCCTAAATGTGGAAGAGAATTAGAATAACTTTGCATCATAAGCTTTAATAAGAAAAAGATGAACTAAAGGTATGATCCTTCAAAAGGGAAGGTGACCTAATTTAAGCTCCCCTCACCCACGACTCACATGAGGCATGGCATGACCCAGCTAGTGTGAGTATAGGGGATAGGTCTTACATGAGGCATGGCATGACCTAGCTAGTGTAAGTACCGAAATTCTATGGTGGCGGCGGCCACGATATGAGCTCATTACCACTTATGTTTAGTGGGTGGAAAGATAAAGTCAAGTTAAGAAAAGAAAAGGGACTTCGGTCCAAACCCTAAAAAGGGAAAAAGTTAAGAGAATCTTATAGCATGGACATGCATGTTTTATGTAATTATATTTGTGCTTATGTATATTATGATGTAAATGATTAGAGGATACGTTAAAATTGACTCCGCTTCAGATATTCATGATTTCAAAAAATCCAAGAATTGAACCTTATGCATGCTCACTATTTTCATTAATAAAACCGAAGTGGCTGGGACGATGACGATGACACTTTCGTGTCGGGTTCAAGTCCTACTGAGAAATTCCATTTCTCACCCTAGTTATCCTTCCGTATCGTCACCAGATCCCGACGGCGCATCCGGTGGAGTGGAGCGTGGATCCCCAACATTGTGAGCGGACGTGTGACGTGGGATGCAAGACGAAGCTGTTTTGGGACTTGTAGTGACATCGCTCTGCACCTTCGCATATTTCTTTTTGAGTTGGGCTTTGTCATTTAAATTTGTACTTAGTATCTAGTATTTGGATCATGGCCCGACCATGAGCCTCCTTCACTGTAATGCTGATATGTATATCTATATTATGAACCCATATGAATGTAATAGTTAGTTATTTAATGCAATATATTTGTGAATTATTATTTGTTTACCTTTTCCGGTTTTATGATATCGGAGTATATATTTTATGCGACACGCTCTTTCTCTAGCTATCTTCTCGCTCAAGGCTTTACTTTTCAAAACGCTGCTAAGCGACGACGTATTTCAAAGAAAAATCTTATCGTATTTTTTGCATAACTTAATTTCAAGTGAAGTTTAGTTTTCCACGAGCATAAGTAACAACTAATAAAATACCGTAATACGACTTAAGCGTAGTATGAGTTTATTAGGGTGTTACACTCTTTGGAAGAGAGTCATTTTATCAAATCATTACGGAAGTATGGATGTTTGAGAGGTTGACATGAGGCAATCAGTAAGAGGAGGTTTATAGGAAAATGTCACAGCTATTTAGTCCAATAACCATGTCTTCTTAGAAGCCATCTTTTCCGGATTGTGGAGGAAAATATGAAAAGGCAATGCAACTCTTTTTTGGGAGCATATATGAATAGGTGATAAAGCTCTTATGGACTCTTTTCCTTGCCTTTATTTTATATCAAACTAGAAGAAGACTTTTATTATTGACATGGCGTATTGGGATGGTCACTTATGGTGATGGTCCTTCATGTGGAGGCGAGATTTCCTCCAATGGGAAGTTGAGATGTTCAATAATTTTATAGCTCTACTTGAACAACAAGCTATGAATCCAGATATGGAAAATGAGGCGGGTGGAGATTTAGTTCTTTCAAGGTGTTCACTATAAAATACTTTCATTTAAAAGTGGAAAATTTAGTAGTAAGCAATTCAGTTGGGAGTCCTGCAGCATGTCTTGTATGGAGGGGCTTGGTACCTCCCCGAGCAAAGTTGTTAGTTTGGTTTGTCCTTCAAGGAAGGCTCAACACAAGAGAAAGGTTTGCTAACCTAAATCTTTTGCTTCCTATAGCTGCTGTTTGTCCATTTTGTGTTTTAGAGGTAGAACCTATTGCGCATATTTTTATTAGTTGTAGTTCTCATGGGGGTTGTGGGCTGATTGCCTATCCTGGTGGGAGATACAATGGTGCTATCCAAAAGAACCTCTTACCCTTTTCAATGCTTGGTGTAAGGTTAGAATGAAAGGGATTGAGAAAAAGATGTGGCTTATGCTTTTTTATGTTCTTATTTGGTCTTTGTGGAATACTAGGAATAAGGTGATTTTTGAAAACTATAAACCAAATTGGGAGCTTGAAGCAAGACAAGTCAAGATGCGTTGGGGTTTCCTGTTGAGAGCTTGGTTAACAAATAAAAATAGCATGTTGGAGGAATTATAGGCCAACCCTTCAACATTGAGAAAATGGAGATGGTTATGCAATGGATGATCTTCATTTGGAAACGCTATATACACAAATGTGCTTGAGCAGATTATGTTGTAGAAGATAGTAGTCTTGGCTTAGGCGAGCTATTTTTTGATATATAGACTACATGTTTAGTCATCCTTTTATTGTTGTTCTTATTTTTTCTAAGTTGTGTTTCTGAGTGTTTGTTGCCTTTTGGGACTTTTGTTTGTAGACTATAGTGTTTTTGCTCCCCTATTTTAGGGTTGAGCTTTTTGTCTATATATCGAAAAAAAATAGAAAGTGACTAAACTCACATGAAAAATGAGTAGAACATCAAAAACCAAAAGAAATGAAATGGCTAAATGGATATAGCAACCCATGTAAATAGGAAATGAAAGCACTCATGAAATAAAAGGACAGTAATAACCAAAAAAAATTGTACACATTATAGAACAACCTATGCGAATAATGAACTAGAAGAGGATAAACGAGTAAGTAAGAGAGATGATAAAAATGGAGATAAATACATAGGAGTTGCTTTATATATGAGGCTCTTACCTAGTAGGATCTAGGAAGGTAGATGTACATCATCTTATCTATGTTATGTTCAAGTAATTTCAAATGTATTTGACAAACCATATAAAATAAGCCTTGCTAGGGCTACTACTGGCCTCCATAGGTTTCTGGTAAGCCCCACCCCAACCCATTCCTCTCCTTTCCTCTAACCTTTTCTTACCAAACCCCTACCCTCACCCTTCCCCTTCCCCTTCCCCTTCCTCTCACCCAACCTTTCCCATTTCCCTTTCATTTTACCCAACCCCACCTTTTTTTCTATTTAGTAATCCATTCCATTTTCTCCTTTCCCTCTCCATCCCCTTTCCTTTTTTTTGATTTGAAGGTGATGTGAAGGCCACCATGGTGGTTTAGTCAGCTTGCAAGGCACGATGGTGGCATGTTTGGGTGTTGCCAAATGATCTTCAGGAGCTGCCAGAAAGGATGATAGTGGAAGAATGACAAATTGAGGCATATCTATGTAGATCCACCTCTAAACGTTGCCTGATCTATGGAGCTAAATGGTTTTAGCAGTGACATCCTGGATGGTGGGTTCATGATAATAAGGTGTAGGCTCTAGTGGTGCCTCCAAACAAACTATGGAATTCAAATCGGCTTCTGACGAATTGGTGGTGTGTGGTTTGCGCCGTAGGGTTCGTTGCTATTCTCGAGGTGCTTTTGGAGTCCATTGTCTTTGTGACCAGAGGCAAATCAATTTGAGCTTCTTCAAAGAGGCAAGTTTGTCATTAGTGGGTTCTCAGAATCGAGGCATGGCATGCTCTGAGTGGTCTCTACTTGATTGACAAAGTGGTATTAATGTGATGTTTGCATGTTTTATAAGTTAGTTGTTGTGTTTGTGAGCCCCTTGGTGTTGTGATTTTGGTTTATGTGGGTTGTGTTTTTGTTTTTTGTCATTTTCATCTAATGTTCTCAAGTTGTTTATGTTTGTTTTCTTAGGTGGCTTTTTGCCATACTTAAATTTGCTCCTTTATTTTTTGAGAGAGCTTATCAATTATCCAAAAAAAAAAGGAAATATATATGGTCTTATCCTCCCATATGGAGAGACTATTTTCAAGATTTAAATTTGTGATATATAAGTCATAAGATAATAACTTTACTATTTTGCTAAGGCTCATTCTATAAAAATGAAGAAAAATATAAAACAAAGGCCAGGTCTACTATGCACTAGATAACTACGGTGCATGGTGCACCACTTAAAAGAAAAAATGGTCTACCATATTTTGAGATCTGATCTATCATAGAAAGTGCAAAATACTCCACATTCTCTTCCTCCATCTCCCACCACTGGAGTTTCCCCTTAGTGATGATGTTGTCGATGTGGAATTGGCTTGCTAGTGGGTCGTGGAACGCAGTGGAAATAACTCAACTAAACAACATCCAGGATTTAGACTTAATACAACAAAAAAAAAAAACTAGAAATTGCAATTTCTATCTAATTGTCAATGCTCTTCTTTTGAAAAATAAAAAGGAAAAAATATATCAAATTTACCCCCAACCCATTTATGCCTTATTAAATTTTCAAGCTAATTGCAACAATCTTTGATGCTTTGGTTTCTTTCAATTGGGTCAAAACTTTTTCAGTCATTCTCAAATCCAAAGTTAACTTACAGAAGCATTGCAAGTTTTTGCTTCTACGACCATTTGACCATTGTCCAAGCCCAAAACTAAAACTGAAAAGTGAGGACATGTAATGCGAATCGAAGGATGGTACTGAATTTTTGGAGGACATCAGTTGTTTGATGTTACCATGGTTACAATTTTCAAATCAATTATTCATATGGGGTTTTAGGATTTTGTCTAAACATTGAGACTTTGGTGGTGGTGTTGATGTGGCAGAGTTTTTATTGATTTGGTAATGATTGTTAATAGTTGTTTGTTGGTGGTGGGAGCTAGATGAAGAAGATGGGGAGTATCCAAACTTTCTACGGTGGATTAGTTATCAGAACATGGTAGACCATTTTTTTTTCAAACGGTGCACCATGCACCATAGTTATCTGTTACATTGTAGAATTGGCCTAAAACAAAAGAATATTATACCATGCTCTAGAAGATTGAACAAAATTGAGCAAGTCAAAAATTACAAAAAGACTGTGTTGAAAACTATGAATGGAAGAGAGAGAGCTCTCTGAAATTTCAAACTTTAAATTCAAGAGAAGCAAACAGAACCATCACCGAAGGACCATCAAAAGCATTCATCAAAAGCATCTCTCAACATTCAATTTTTTTTTTTGGAATCTTTTACAAAAAAAGAGTAAATATCTTTTTTAGTCCTAACATTTTAAATTTGACATAAGTTTAATTCTAAAAAAATGTTTGACATTAAATTAGTTTTAACATTTTGAATTTTGACATCAATTCATCCTAATTGGTACATTAATTCTGATCTATATTGCTTTTTTGTCTTTCTTGACCAATAAGAGTAGACATATTCCACCTGATCAAGTAAATGCTTCAAATGTTGAAGGACCATGTGCTGCTTGAAGGTTTGCTATAATGCCTTAATCATTAATTTACCTTTCCTTTATTAGATTTATATATTAATAACTAGCTAAGCATTACTAATGTTCCTTTCATTGTCATAATGGCATTTTTTTTCCTTATTTTGTGTTTTTTTTATTTAATCAGTTTAACGAATTGAAGTAAGCTCAAGAGGACACATTAGACATTTCAATATCAAGGGACAAGATGGAGATTTTAGCATATACCCGTAAGACCCATCACAAGGGCAAGAGCAAAAAGGCTAAGAGAAAGCTTTGGAAACTTGAATGAATTATTTATAGAAGAGATGCATTAAGAATGGGTAAAGGAAAAAAAGTCAAAGACAAATGGGCCAACTATTAAAGATAAATAACCCAAGAGCCTATTTATATTGAATTGGCATTAGAAGTTAATCTGGCCATCTTGGGCCAAGTGTTAATTATTAATTCTATTTAGTTTTTGTTTAAAGACATTCCAAGATATATATTTATTTTTATGTTCATGTTCAGCCTAGCCCAGTTTAGGTATTAGTGATTGGGCTTAAGATTTATTTAACATAATATAAGAGATATAAATATCTCAAAGAATACATTGTATAGCAGCTATTGATCAAATAAAATTCATTCTTTTATTTTCAAGAAAACAACATCTTTTTTTGTGCAAATGAGTGAGTGATTCGATTTGCTTGTTGCATCAAAGAAATTAAAAGAAGACGTCCTGCATTCACACAAGCAGCTAGAACTTGTGAAACAAAAATCATCGCAAGGAAATCCTGATAAGTTTGCTCTTGCTCACATCAATTGTTCATCCACATATTACAATTTCTGCGTGGACTAGAAAGCAATGCTGGATTTTATCTTCATTTAATAAATCACATAACCACATAGCACCGGCATATTAAGAGAAGAAAAGAAAGAAAGAAAGTAAAAAAAAAAAACTTCAAGACAGGAAGGCGAAAGATGCTTCGATACTATCACATGCATATCTAAAAATTTAAGAGTAATTAATCATGCACAATTTTAATCATATAGATGCTGTATAGACTATTACCGAAATAGCTTCTAGTGCTTTATTAGATACAAGTTTTGAGATTTTAATCAATTAATTCTCACTAAGAAGCGTGTGAGACGAGATGGAAGCCATTATCCTTAGGAAGAGAGGAAAAATATACTTGCTAAAGTTGTTTAACGCAGTGTTGATGGAACTAACGCATCTTAGCATGGGATTTCAACAGGATTACAATTTTCCCAACCTTTTAATCATACACCCCATACTCGCCGTGTGTCCAGAAGAAACGAAGTATCAAATTTTGACGAATAATTCCCAGATTGATCATAACAGTACTGTTCATGGTATTAAAATGCGGACCGCATCGCCTGATGCGGCCGCAACAATGTGGATGCGGTGGTCAGCGCAACCGCAACTAGCCACAATTGCAGTGTAAAACAAAATCACATAGTCAGTCCGCAATGTAACGGCGTCGCAGCCGCAATATCACGGCATTGCATCCGCAATGCACCGCAACAGCTGCAACAGACACAAAATCAGCCATCCAGCCATTCTCCCCGATTATTGCTCCTCTGTCTTCATCTTGATTTGCTGCAAATAGCTTCATAGAGGCTGGGGAAGTGTTGAACCAACAACCATGAGAAAGAGATGGGAAGGAGGAAAAGGAAGGTAGAGCGTGAGGTGGGGTTGATGAAGATGGTTGTCTAACTATATTTGTTTGGGAATGAGTGCTCTATGGACAGGTTGAGGGAGAAGAGGATGAGAGGGAAAGATTGAAGTTGTGGACTCTTTGATTGAGGCAGAGGTTGAGCTATAAGGTAGAAGACAAGAGGCCAAAGAAGAGTGGGTCTGAGCCCTGAAAATGGGGATTTGAGGTTGCTATTTGGGAAGAAAAGTGCCGAGAGAAAAGGAGAGTGTTGAAGCCTAAAACTTCTAGAACGTGGCAAGCATTAATCGGAAAATTTAATATTAAAAAATTATGAAAAAATTGAGATGAGTGGGGGTTGGAAGTAAAAATAATCTCTTCGAAAAATCTTGCGTATTGTTAAGACCAATTGTTAACAAGAAGAGTGATTGAATAGCAAAAACAAATTGAAGGATTTGGGTCTATGTTGTATGATGTGGCATTGATTGGTTTTTATAATAAAATGACAAGTATGGACATATGATGAAAAACCCACCAAAGTGCATATTAGACTTATGTGAAGTCATAAGTGAAATAATAAAATAATATTGATTGAAGACACTTAGGTGAAGTCTAGTGAATTTGGTTCAAAACCATAGGCATGTTATTTTGTCTTATGTGGCTTGTGAAGATTTTGTCTTATATGACTTGTAAAGGCTTAGTTTCACGTAAGTACTTTGTCTAAAGAGGCACGTACATTGTCAACAAGTTTGACAATTTGGCAAGTGCAAAACAGGAGAATGAGATTCGATAGATTGATCATTTGACAAGTTGACAATGTCGAGCGATAGTAATTTGAAGGAAGCCAATGGCGAGGTGTTGTTCGACACTAATAGTGCATGGCAAGGATTCGACAAGTTGGCTATCAAGCAACAATAACTGGAATGGAGCCAAGATTTTGAAACACGTGAAGCAACACGATGGATAACGTAGAAAGCAGTTACTGGAATGCAGTTATAGGCATGCCCACTAAGTAGTAAAATAACTGCTATTAGGACATTTGTCATTTTCCTAGGACTTAGAACTATCTATAAATAGGACTTGTAGGATCAGAATAGGGGAAAATATTTTGAGAAGTATCTTTCACATCCTCTCGTTACTCTGATATCAAAGGATACTGAAAGAAAAATCAAGTATTCCATGCCATCTTATTTTCTCTTCATCTCTTTCCAGTTTTCCTTTTATTTTAATTCTATACTTTTTACATTTCAATTCTTATGATGTTTTCATTTCAAGTTCTCTTTCTTTAATTTATTTTCTTGTTTTAATCTATTGACATTCCTTTACTTTGTTTTTGTCATTTTTTTTTTTTTTGCTTCATTTTGTTCTTGCATTATTCATAATTTCTTCTCATTCAAGTTTGTTTCATTTTCTTTTTCATTTTATTTTAATTTGTTTCTTTTATTTTCTGGGTTTATTATATTTTCTTTGCTTTTTTTGCCTACTATTTAAAAATCTTAAGAGTCCATAAGAGGAACAGCTTCCGTTCCCTGAATTGAGATTAAGAAGCAAAGTTATCGTCGTTTATTTATTTACCGATGAAAAAACTAGTTAATCAAATTGGCACGCCCGGTGGGATTACTATAAAATAGTGGGTATAAAAAAAAATTGTGGTACCGTAATGTCCACCATGTCAAGAAATTCTTCTTCTAATGTTAATAAGCATATACATGCCAATAATAATGGGAACAGGAGTGCTAGCATCTTGCCAATCCTGAATGTCTTTCAATCCCCGCCTAATGTGCAAAATACGATGGAAAGAAACAATGAGCCAAACACGGCCATTAGGTCAATGCCAAACTTTGGGTTACCACTTGGGTATACTCCATTAATGGCTCCAACCTTTATGGGTCAAATACACAAACCCATTGGTTATCAATCCCATTATGGCTAATTTGCCATAATCTGGCCAACACGTGGCCCAAACAGGGTCGTCAATAATCCAAAGTATAGGAAACATGGGAAACAATGGTGGCCCTATATTATCAAATTGTCACGATCCAGTTGTGACCAACACTTAGAGGTAGTAGACCTCTAGCAAGCCTAATATGACTATTTTTACGAAAAATAGACAGAACTTCCCCTATTTTTCTGGCTTCCCCATATTAGCTTAAACCTATTCTAGACCATCAACTAACAAATACAAGTTTATATATATATATATATATATATAACACCCATTTATACTCATTTTTTACATCCTATTCACTAAATAAAATAAATTCCCAAAAACCCATAAGGCCTATATATATATGTCTTATAAAATAAATCCTCATGTTGCAAGATCCTACCTGTGGATGATGTAGTACTCTAAGGAGTTGGAGGAACCAAGTTAGGTGTTGTGCCAAAGTCTAAAATGGGAAAGGAAAGGAAAGAAAAGGAGGGAGTGAATCCATCCGACTCAATGAGGGGCAATGAATCTATAATATATGAGGACAAGCTCTAGCAGTAAAGCAAGTTATATGTAAATAAGGAACTAGTATCAAGACTTAAATTTAAATAAGAAAGCATCATTTTTAATAGTATGTACATGAAGAATGAAAATTAGAAAGTACATATGTAACTGAGGAATTAACCTTATTTCACCAATTGGAAAACAAAATTTTCAGATATAATTACTAAAGCAAGGAAGCTTCCAATTCAGAATCAAATCATGATGAAATCATATCTGGGCATTACGTATCACCGTCCTTAGCGTGAGCATAACAGATCATAATTAAATCATAAGGAAATCATATCTGGGCATTACGTATCGTCATCCCCAACATAAGCATAATAGATCCGGATGTGTTAGCCAAACACTCAAGGTTAGTGTTCCGGACTACAACGTAGGAGCCCAACTCGGCCCAATGGCTAGGCCCAAACACGTAACGGACTTATAGTCCGAGATTAACCCTGACCGTTTATCCGAGTTGGGGCCCGAACTTGGGCTGAACCCTGTGCCCTGGCATCGCGGAACGACTTTCCCTCGTACGGCCGGAAAACTCGAACCCATCCGATATCCCCAAGATAACGGACGTCTAGGGTTATCCCCTAAAAAGGCAGGATCAAATCCCCCTTTCCTCTTAACTACTCATCAGTATAAAAGAGGTCAAATTTAAAGCTACAGGTATCTTTTTTGACCTACCTCTCACATATTCCTGCACTCACTGACTTGAGTGTCGGAGTCCTTGTAGGTACACCCCCCACCGTCGTGGAACGCTCCTTCAAAGCAGCTTGAGATCCTATCCTCGGTTCGGAGATTCCTCAGGTAACCCACGTCCGAACATTGGCGCCGTCTGTGGGGACTCACGTTGCTCGCTACCATACCACGACTGTGATTGCAACAATGTCTTCACTCCCAACGAGAGAACGCACGGCGGGACACGCCCCTGTAAGCCACAACCAACCACTCATCGAAGGGCGAACTGCCTCCGACTCGGCTTCACGTGCCGGAGAACGCTAGCACGAGCAGAACTCAACGGCAACCCGCACCATCGTCCGGCCCGCGGGAAACGTGGTTGCCTCCAGGGTCGAAATTCGCCCTCAGGCCAACACCGACCCGCTCGCCGAAATGTTAACCCTGATGCGGGAGCAGGCCACCCGCATTCAAAGGCTGGAGGAAAACCTGGACCACATGAAGGACTCAGAACGAAGGCGACGTCGGGAATGACATAGGCGCCACCACGATAAGAGTCCGGATTATCGAAGAGGCTGGAGTCTGAGGGAGAGAAGTCGAAGCTCGGAACGTCGTCACCATGGGGGCTCGTAGTGTGGGAATGCATCCCACGGCCGCAAAGAGCCTCGGGTGGGAAGTACACGCCGCCACGACGAACATTCTGACACCCGACCTCTCCCTCGATACAACGACGAACAAGATAGACGCGGTTCCGAGCGACACGAGGACCCCGAAGACAGCGAGGACACACCATTCTCCGACCCCATTATGAGAATGCTGCCTCCCAAGGGGTTCAAGCCCCCATCCGACATGGAACCATACGATGGGAGCACGGACCCCCAGGAACATATGGACGCCTTCAGATCCAGAATGGCACTAGCCGGAGCTTCGGATCCCGTCAAATGCCGAGCCTTCCCAATAACCCTGAAGAAAGCCGCGTTGAAGTGGTTCAACTCTCTTCCTCCTAGGTCGATCAATCGATTTTCCGACCTTGCTTCAGCTTTCTTGGCCCACTTCACTACCAAGAAGTTCAAGCCGAAGCCAGTCTCCAACTTCCTCGGAATTCACCAGCGGCAAAACGAGTCGCTCCGAGACTTTCTCGAGCGATACAACGCCGAATCTTTGCTTGTCAACGAGGTGCAGACTCAAGCCGCCATTCTGACACTACTAAACGGATTACGACCGGGACCGTTTAAAACTTCGCTGTCCAAAAGACCGCCAGAGTCCCCGGAAGAAATACAAACAAGGGCTGAGAAGTATATTTTTCTCGAAGAAACGGAGAAGGCCACTGCCAACCCTGCAAGGAACCAACCCGACAGGAAAATCGGCGGCCAAGACGAACACCCGAGGAAGGACATACGTTCCAGGGCCGGTAAGTACAATGACTATACCCCCCTCAACGTATCCCTATCCGAGCTATTCCGAGAGGTCGGCCAAGTCGAAAGGTTCCCCAAGCCAAAGGTCCTCAAGATGAGAGCCAACACTAACAAGTCCTTGTTTTGCAAGTATCACAACGGTTTTGGATGCAAAACTGAAGATTGCTACGACCTCCGAGATACTGTGGAATAGTTGATAAGAGAAGGTAGATTGGCAAAGTACGTGGCTTCCCAAAGAAGTCCGCGAAGAAGGCGAGCTCCCGATCACGGGGACGAAGAAAGAAGGAATCCGAGGAGCAGGAGGGCCTTGGAGCCGGAAGCAAGTCAAGGGAACGACGCAGAACAGATCACAAGGACTATCAACGTCATCGCTGGAGGCTTTGCAAGTGGCGGGATGACGAAGTCAGCCCGGAAGAAGCATTTGCAAGAGGTTCTCAACGTTTCTTCTGGAAAGATCAAAAAGCCAGCGCCGACATCTCGGCCAATACCAGACATCGTTTTCTCAAGTTCCGATTTCGAGGGCGTAATCTCGGGCCACGATGACCCAATGGTAATATCCGCAGTCATGGTCAATGCCGAGGTAAAGAGGGTATTCGTTGATCAAGGAAGCTCGGCCGATATTCTATTCCGAGATGCATTTGATAAACTCGGATTATGTAACGCCGACCTCCAAATACATGTGGAGGAGCTGATCGGGTTCTCCGGAGAAAAAGTCCACCCCCAAGGTTACGTCACCCTCCACCTAACCTTGGGGGTTCGACCAAAAACTCGTACGATCAAGGTCAACTTCCTAGTTGTCGACTGCCCCTCAGCCTACAACGCCATACTCGGAAGACCGATGTTGAACAAGATAAGCGCTATTATCTCAACGGCATCCCTGACCATGAAGTTCCTTATCGACCAAGGGGAGATTGCCACTATGAAAGCCGATCAGGCCTCGGCTCGGCGATGCTATAACGCTAGCTTGGAAATAGAAAAAAAGCAAAAGGTGGTGTCCCAGGCCGACGCCAGACCCCCCAACTCTTCGAATGTCATGATGGTAGATTTGGACGCAAGGAAAGTCGAAGGAGAAAGACCCGAGCCGGATGGTGAGTTAGAAGAAATCCAAATCGGGCAAGACCACTGGAAAGTAACTCGAATAAATAAAAAACTTCCGATATCGCTGAAGCAAGGTTTAATCAATCTCCTCAAATCCAACGCAGACCTGTTCGCTTGGTCCGCCGCCGACATGCCGAGAATCAACCCAGAATTTGTCTCCCATCGACTATCCGTCTTCCCCGGCACAAAACCGGTTACCCAGAAGAGGAGAAGAATGAGCCCGGATAGAGCTCTAGCAGTCCAAGAGCAAGCCCAGAGCCTCCTGGAAGCCGGTTTCATACACGAAATCGAGTATCCGACGTGGTTGTCCAATGTTGTGATGGTAGTATACATCGATGACATGTTGGTCAAGTCTCGCCAGGAAGAAAATCTTTTACTCGACCTAAAAGTCGTATTTGATCGAGTCCGACAATACAACATGAGACTCAACCCACACAAATGCGCTTTTGCAGTAGAAGCCAGCAAATTCTTGGGATTTATGCTTACGCATCGGGGGATCGAGCCAAACCTCGACAAATGCCGAACAATACTCAAAATGAGACGTCCAACTACAATAAAAGAAGTACAATGCCTCACGGGAAGAATTGCCTCTCTTTCGAGATTCATGGTTGCATCGGCCAGGAAAGCTATCCCCTTCTTTTCCCTCCTGAAAAAGGGCAATACTTTCGAATGGACGCCGGAGTGTGAAGCTGCCTTCACCAACTTCAAGGACTATCTATCCCGCCCGCCAATACTGAGTAAGCCTGAAAGCGGAAAACCCCTATTCCTATATCATGCATTAGTGACACTTGTCATTGGGCACTGGTCCGGGAGGAATCCCGACAACAACTCCCAGTGTATTTCATTAGCAAAGTGCTTCAGGGACCAGAGACCAGATATTGGAAGATTGAAAAGGTCGCCTTAGCCCTAGTCACTGCAGTGCGAAAGCTTCGCCAGTATTTCCAAGCCCACACCATAGTCGTCCGAACCGACCAGCCAATCCGGCAAATCCTTCAAAAATCGGACTTGGCAGGGAGGATGGTATCATGGTCTGTGGAGCTTTCGGAGTTCGACATCCAATATGAACCTAGGACCGCCATAAAATCTCAAGCACTGGCAGACTTCTTAGTTGAAATGGTGGGAGAAGCGGACACCCCGGAACCTGGTTAGACACTGCACGTGGATGGAGCCTCTAGCTCGAAGGGAAGCGGAGCTGGGGCCATTCTCGAAAAGGAAGGTGAAATAATCCTCGAGCTCTCCATTAAATTCGACTTCTCGGTTTCCAACAACCAGGCCGAGTATGAAGTCCTCATCGCAGGCCTCAAGCTAGCAAGGGACGTCGGAGCATCCCGACTTCTGGTATGCAGTGACTCTCAAGTCGTGACCTCCCAAGTCACCGGGGCTTATCAAGCCAAAGACGTTCTACTACAAAAGTACCTGGCGAAAGTGAAAGAACTCGTCGAAAAATTCCCTCAGATAGAATTCCGACATGTTCCAAGGGAAGAGAACGTCAGGGCCGACATCCTCTCCAAGCTGGCGAGCACTAAGCCCGGAGGGAATAATCAGAGTTTGATCCAAGAGACCTTGAAACTTCCCTCAACATCAGATATCCTCCCGACATTGTCCGTTGACGGAGTTCCGAATTGGATGACTTCGATTATTCAGTACTTGAGGAATGGAACTAAACCAGAAAATCCCGTCGACGCTAAGAGGCTAGCCAAAGAAGCCTCCTATTACACTATCATCAATGACCAACTATTCAGAAGGGGGTTGTCCCAGCCACTGCTAAAGTGCGTGGGACCAGATCGGGCTCCCCCCATTCTTGAGGAAGTGCACGAAAGGTCTTGCGGCCATCACCTCGGAGGAAAGTCGCTTGCATTAAAAGTTTTACGGGCTGGATTCTATTGGCCGTCGATGATGAAGAATTCAATAGAGTATGCACGAAAGTGCCCCAGCTGCCAAAAACACGCCGCTTTCCACCTCACCCCCTCCGACGAACTAACGTCGATCATGTCCCCCTGGCCTTTCAGCAAGTGGGGACTCGACCTCCTAGGTCCCTTCCCACTCGCCTCGGGACAAGTAAAATACCTAATTGTGGCAACAGATTACTTCACGAAGTGGATAGAAGCGGAGCCGCTTTCCACCATCACTGCCGCCCAAGCTCAGAAATTCGTATGGAGGAATATCTTCACTCGCTTCGGACTACCTGACTCGATCGTCACGGACAATGGAACCCAGTTTATAGATCAGAAGTTCCGTGGATTTCTCTCCAGCCACAAGGTCAAGCATCACTTTACCTCAGTCGAGCACCCCCAAGCAAACGGCCAAGCTGAAGCTGCCAATAAAGTCATCCTCCGAGGACTGAAGAAGAGACTCGACGAGGCAAAGGGGGCGTGGGCAGACGAACTCGGGAGCGTTCTATGGTCCTACAGAACCACCCCGCACTCAACAACGGGGGAAACTCCTTTCAAGCTAACTTACGGGATGGACGCAATGATACCAATTGAAGTCGAGGAGAGAAGCCCGCGTATCGCATTCCAAGCTACAGACCACCACGTACTTCGGGAGATGTCCGATCTGTCAAACGAAGCAAGGGAAATGGCTCATCTAAGGGAGAAGGCGCTAAAACACCCAATCTCCCAAAGGTACAATGCCAAAGTAGTACCCCAAACTTTCAAAAAAGGAGATCTGGTTCTCCGATGAGCTGACATCGGAAAACCTCCCGCGGGCCAGGGGAAATTAGCTGCAAACTGGGAAGGACTATACAGAGTGATCGACGTCTTGGGAAAAGGAGCATACAAACTCTCCACATTGTCGGGCACAGAGATTCCGAGGTCGTGGAACTTTTCCAACCTCCGGAAATTTTTTATTTGATGTATATACCACGTAAGATAGCCGTACTCTTTTCCCTACCTCGGGTTTTGTCCCACTGGGTTTTCCCGAGGGGGTTTTAACGAGGCGGGACTCCGTGGGCCGAGCTGTAGCTAGAAGATCCCTCTCGGTATTTACCTTTAGTATTCGCTTTTACATGTCACTTTTATCTAACGTTACTTCATTATTATGTCATCGGTTCTTTCTTTCATTTCCATTACTTCCATTATTATGTCATCATTACCCTTATTACACATTACGGTTGACGATTTCAACCCGCCTTAATTCTCCTAAGGGACTGATCACCCCATAGTCGAGAAAAAAGGGACCCCGGTACGATAACTCGGACACGTAATCTCGAATACGATTAAAAGTCCGGAATCAAACCTCGGGTCAGTTTACACAGCGCTAACTTGAGCAAACAAAACCAAGTTCTAGCTAAAACCAACTTGAAAAAAATCCAGTTCGGTAAAGCAATTAAAATGCCGCCAATATTCCCTTCAAGGTTTAACTTAGGCGAATGACCGGCGCATAAATTAACAATGCAGGCAACAAAATAACATCACAGCAAATTTCATTGAAGGTTCCAAACATCGGACAATATTCGAAATAAGCCCCTAAACCTAACAAGGCAACACAAAACAAACGCATCTAAGGTCGGAAGTCTAGTTCTTCGGATCAGTTTCAGGGTTGTCAGTGCCGTCGTCCTCTTCGGGAGCTACCACGATATGACCGTCAACTACAACTTTGTCGAGTCCAACCTCGCTGAAATCAGCGTCAGGACAAATAACCTGGCACTGCTCCAGGAGGGACACCTTAATCTCTCCGGCCGACCTAGCCCACAGCTGCTCCACCCGAGCCATCTCGTCCTTCGCTCTTGCAGCAGCCTTTGAAAAATCGGTGCACTCCCTCTGGAGTTCTAATACCTGAGAGCAAGAATCCTCCAATTCCCGATCCCTCGACTCAAGCGCCGCTTTCAACCTATTGATTTCATCTTCCTTGGACTTCTCCAAAGCCAACTTCTCGGTTTGAAGAACGGAGAGCTGGGACTTCAACACCTTCACCTCCTCCATAGCTCGGACACCCGAGGTTATGACCGGTTCCGAGTATCTGAGTAAGGCCACTGACTTCAGCATGGCATGCCCCGCCCATTGGAATTTTGCAGCCAATTTCTCATCGTCACCCTGCAAGCGCTCGAGAAGGGCGGGAACCATCAATTCCTTATCCATGAAGTCAGGATAAGGAAAATCCTTGTCCATCACATGGACATCGGACCGACCCTTAGGTGAAGAAAGGATCTCGGGGTCGGCAACCATGGACTTCCCTTTGGCCGCTTTCTTCGACTTTGGCTTGTTGGAAGAATGGGCCTCTGGAGCCGCCTTATCGGGGACGGAGGCGAACACCGGTTCTCCGGACCCCACCGACCTCGGACTGTTACTCCCATCACCTTCGTGTGACCTCTTCAATATCCTCCGGCGAAACTCAGCAAGGGCGGACTTCGGAGCCATCTCGTCTGCAAAAGAAACAACAGTAAGCATCCGATAAAGAGGGCATAGAGAGGGCATAAGACAGTGCAATGATAGAAAAATGACAACCTAAATACTGCCTGGCCTCCCCAGGATCTACGCCGACTATGTTCTTTAAGTTCAGATGATTCTTCCTGAAGCATTCGAAAAGGAAGTCAACAACAGCTCCCTCCTCGGGCTTAAGAGAATCCTCCTCTATCTGGGGAGTGCTAAAATGCTTACACCAAAAGACGTTAAAGCGGAGCTCCCCTTCCAAGGTTTCCCAAAAGGGGATTGAATTCGGACATCCGAAAACCTTGAAGAAAACAGGCTTGAAATTATGAAAGGATTCCCCGTACAGAAGGAATATCTTCCGATTGGCATGAGCTTGGAAGGATAGCCATCCCGAGGTTAATCCTCCACCGGCAGGTCGGGTTAGAGTGAACAGGAAAAATAAGGCGTTTGGTGATGGCACCAATCCGAGATACTCGCAAATGATCTCAAAAGCCCGGATCATCGCCCAACTATTCGGATGTAGTTGAGAAGGAGCGGCCTCAGTTTGGCGTAGAATCTCCATTTGAAAATGGGTGAATGGGATCCGAACTCCTAGCTTGGAGATAAGGACATCATAACACCACATCCACCGAGGCCCCCCTTCAAGGTTAAAATCGCTCACCCTCTCGCTTGGACTCGGAGCCTCCAAGTAGTACTCCTCCTCGTACTCGCCCTCCGGCGAGATAAGGGTTTCCTCCCTGAAATGAGTCAGGAATTCCGGGGTCACAACCGATGGAGTCCCTAGAACCTCGGGATCGACCCACCGGTAGATAAAGTTGATCTCGGAAGGAAAGGATAAAGCCCTCTTTTTGGCCATTTTTCTCGATCCCAAACAACCTACATAGGAAACCACCCCTCCATCACAAACTCGGGAAAATACTAAGTCGGAAACCCCTAGAAACAGAATGGGAATTGAAAAGATAGGCTCCCTACGGTGGTTTCCCTCTATGAAAGATGCCGGTGGGCGGTAGAAGCAAAAAACCCAGCAAAGTAGGGGTTGAAACTACCCCAAAATAAAAAGCAAAATGGATCAATGAAAGCCAAACCGCCACCGATATACCACCCAATGAAACGAATAAGTTGCAGAACCAGAAAACAAAAGGGAAGGGGGCATACCTGTTGCTAGCAAGGTAACGGTGGCACAAACAATCACACTCTCGCACTGCTTCTTCGCTTCCCCTTCGCGACGAATACTTTTGGACAAGATAAGGAAAATGGATAACAAATGCACGAAACCCCTCTTTATAGGAAAGAAAACGTCCTTTGCCGCGCAACCCAAGCGTCGCGAAGGGCGCAACCGTCCTTTCGCATAAAAGGAGTGGGGGCAAAATGGAAATAACGCCCCAGTTCAAAATGATGAGGCGCTCTGAACGAGGCGCCAAAATAGCACGTGTCCGCTCGGGGTTATCAGGCACGACTTATGAGACGAAAGGACGTCGCCAGTTCGCGAAGACTCAGGACATCGCCACAGGTAAATGTCAAATCACCTAAATGGCAATCCGAGGTCTGAACGCAGCATGTTAACTCGGAAGTTCACAAGGAACTCGGCATCCGAAGAATCCACCTCGGACACCGAGTTGGGGGCACTGTTCCAGACTACAACGTAGGAGCCCAACTCGGTCCAATGGCTAGGCCCGAACACGTAACGGACTTATAGTCTGAGATTAACCCTGACCGTTTATCCGAGTTGGGGCCCGAACTTGGGCTGAACCCTGTGCCCTGGCATCGCGGAACGACTTTCCCTCGTACGGCCGGAAAACTCGGACCCATCCGATATCCCCAAGATAACGGACGTCCAGGGTTATCCCCTAAAAAGGCGGGATCAAATCCCCCTTTCCTCTCAACTACTCATCAGTATAAAAGAGGTCCAATTTCGAGCTACAGGTATCTTTTTTGACCTACCTCTCACATATTCCTGCACTCACTGACTTGAGCGTTGGAGTCCTTGCAGGTACACCCCCCACCGTGGGACGCTCCTTCAAAGCAGCTTGAGATCCCATCCTCGGTTCGGAGATTCCTCAGGTAACCCATGTCCGAACAGTTAGCAACACCCTTGCTAGCTGGGGTTCGAATCAAGGTGCACCACAGCTAGCATTAGCAATCGCTAGCTATTGATTAACTAAGAATCCTCCCATAGTTTTCATTAATGTTCTAAAATAGCAATTATTATCCAAATCTTTCAAAAGCAAAAATACTAAAAAATTTCCAAAGCCAAATCATGATTTCTCAATGAGAAAAAACAATAACCAAATAACTATTCATAGAGATTGTCCTACTTTTATAAAATTCATAATACCTTTCCAAAAGTCCTTTAAACAATCAATACATTTTTAAAAGCTTAGTTTGCCCAAAACAAGAGAAAATATTCGTAAATAGTACCTGTGCCAAAGTATAGAATCATTTAAGCAAAATCAAACAAAACATTTAGAATCAACTATATGTGTAGAAGTAACTTCTAAATTTGCTTTCAAATCAAACCAGGTACACCTTGCATAAAACGCATATGCTATAGAGGCGTTGTCCACTCACAAACAGAAGAGAATGTCTTAAGGCTACTGAACTCCAAGGTTGACCTCCCTGGGGATCTAAAACCAACATATGATCAATTTACACATATTTATAATTTAAAATCTAAATCCTCATTTTACTTCTTTATATCACAAAGATAAGCACCCGCACACCAATATTTTTACTTCCTACCCAATTTTAACCCTTCTAGTGTACTCTAGAACGATTCTATTCTTTATGTAATTTAGACATAGTGCAAGTATCCTAAATTTATCCCAAAACACACTTAATTGGGTTACATCAATAGAAATTAGTTTGACCAGCCCCACCCCATAAGCATAACTCAAAATTAAAGTTACCAACCAAAGTTTGATGTCACATAAAACATAACCCATGGCAAACCAACACTAGTCATCTTCATCATCACTAACAACATAACTGCAACTATTAATTAAATAGACAACAAAGCCATCAAGTTAGATCAATTTGCTTCCAAGGTATAAATAAAATTAAACTAACTAGCCCACCATTCCCTTTTATCCCACAACTTAAAATCAAATTTCATAATAATACTAATTCTCTTGTTTAATTAACACCCAAACCCTTAAACAAATATGAAAGATGAAATTATCAAGTTAAGTATTGGTCAATCTCCTAATTTGAAAAAAAGAAAAGTTCAAAACTTGGTTTCATTTCCTTTGATGCAAAACTTTTGAACAATCAAACACAACTAAATAGGAAAAAGCAGCAACATAACTTACAACCCTTATCTCCAAAATTATTATTGGGCAAAAGACTTACCAAGGATGTTAGAAGTTGGATGGAACAAGCACAACAATGCCCAATTGCGCATGAGAGAGAGAGGGGGGGAGACGAAAAGGAGAGAGAGATAGGGCGGTGACGGGAGACCTTGATGACACTGCATCGTAGAGCCAGTAGAAGACCGGCGGACTAGCTAGCTCATGGGTGGTGGTGGTGGAGCAAGGGAACAAGCTAAAAGGGTGAGGAAGTAAGAAACAAAGAGAGATGAGACGTGGAGGGGAAGAGCTGAGGGGAAAGGTTCCGTGTGGTGATGGTGGCGAAGAAAAAGAGATGTGATGGTGGTTGATTGGGGTGAAGGGGAGAGAGACACAAAAGAGTGAAAGAGAGACCAAGAAGGAGAGATAGAGAGTGAAGGCAATGAGTAATAGAAAAAGAATGGGGAAGGGGACTTTCTAGAAGAAGAGGAATAAGATGGGGGTCTAGGGTGTGCAACACCACTTAAGGTGTTGCGTAGTCCTTCCCCTCTTTAATCCTTTTTTTTCTTTTTCTTTTTTTCAACACTTCTAAAATTTTATCTAAATAATTTTAATTCCTCTATCACTATATTCTTAAAGGTAGATAGAGAAATACCCAAAGTGCAAGCTATGTAAAATTTTTCAATTTCTCGATTACTAATGTTTTATTCTAAATAGACATTTTATTTTTAAACAGGGTATTACATAAACATACCCAGAGCCATGCCCACGGGCCCTCCATCATACATGGTCGATCCTCTGGCCACATTTTGACAACAAATCGAGGAGAGTCACCATGATTTGGTGAATATGTTAACACAACAAATGGCTAATGTCTACTATTGTTGATTTGACAAATAATAGGCTTGAAATGTTAACTAGGCAAGTGAATAGAACTGTCGAAGTTATTAGAATCGAGGAAAATGTCGAAGACCCCATAGTTCGACAAATAGTCAATTTAGCACCCCAGCCAGAGGTTAATGATATACCTAATCTCTAATATGGTGGAGCCTACGTATTGGGTAGAGACCAACAGGCTGACAACATGCTCCAGAGAGTTCGACAAAATAATATTGGGGGGCAGCAGTATGTCAATTAAGTTATCAAACAAATTCTAAATAGATTTGGCTTTAATGTTGGATATGCAAATCAAACTTATTTTGTGTTAGCTTGTCCTGATTTTATCTAACAAGTTGAATTGCTAGAGGGATTGAAGGCCCCTAAGTCACTAACTACATTCTCTAGAGATAGTGGGAAATCAACTGTAGAACACATAGCCAGGTACACACTTGAAATTGGGCAAATTGCTGCCAATGAATAAAAATGAGATTCTTTCCTAGCTCATTGACCAAGAGTGCATTTACATGGTTTTCTACTCTTCGACCAAATTCAATTCATTCTTGGGCCCAATTAGAGAGAAATTTCCATCTTTAAAGGAGAAATAAAAGTTAGTCTAATTGACTTGTTTACAGTCAAAAGACTCCCAGGTGAATTAATTGACAATTACTTGGCACGATTTCGACAAATGTTTTGCATCTATACCAAAATATAAAATGGTGAAAATGGCAACAAGAGGTCTGGACTACTATAGTCGAAAGAAACTAGTGGGTCAATAATTTCTTGATATATCTCAGCTTGCCACAAAAGTTCAACAAATTGAACAATTAAAGGCTGAGAGCAAGGAACGTTTAAGGAAAATATAAAAGAAAGATTAGATGATCATCAATTGCTAGATATGGCTCAGCAAATTAGGCAAATAAGACAGTTAGAGGATGGAAATGAAGAAGGACAAGAAGGAGTTTTTGAAAATGAATTTGCTTTTGCTAACAATGGTTAAGTTTCTCGACTCCAAAAAAAAAAAAAAAACTTAGTTGTATATAAAAAGAAAGTTGCCACATCATGAAGGCTAAGTTGCATTTGTCGAAGAGTAACTCAATATTATTAAATATTTATCCTTTTCCTTTAAGTTAAAAGATAAGTATTTGGGGGGCATCTATTAGAACTAAAAATAATCTCTTCAACAAATCTTGCTTATTGTTAAGACCAAGTGTTAACAAGAAGAGTGATCGAATAGCAAAAGCAAATTGAAGGATTTATGATGCATGATGTGGTACTAGTTGGTTTTTATAATAAAAGGACAAGTATGGATATATGATGAAAAACTCACTAAAGTGCATATTAGACTTACGTGAAGTCATAACTGAAATAATAAAATAATATAGATTGAAGACACTTACGTGAAGCCAGGTGAATTTGGTTCAAAACCATAGCCATGTTATTTTGTTTTATGTGGCTTGTGAAGATTTTGTCTTTTATGGCTTGTAAAGGCTTAGTTTCACGTAAGTGATTTGTCTAACAAGGCATGTACATTGTCAACAAGTTTGACAATTTGGCAAGTGCAGTACAGGAGAATGAGATTAGACAGGTTGATCCTTTGACAAGTTGACAATGTCGAGCGACAGTAATTTGAAAGGAAGCCAAAAGGTGAGGTGTTGTTCGACACTAATAGTGCATGGCGAGGATTCGACAAGTTGGCTATCAAGCAACAATAACTGAAATGGAGCCAAGATTTTGAAACATGTGAAGCAGCACGATGGATAACGTAGAAAGCAGTTACTGGAATGCAGTTATAAGCATGCCCACTAAGTAGTAAAATAACTGCTATTAGGACACTTATCATTTTCCCAAGACATAGAATTGTCTACAAAAAGGACTTGTAGGATCAGAATAGGGAGAAATATTTTAGGAAGTACTTTTCACATCCTCTCATTATTTTGATATCAAAGGATATCAAAGAGAAAATCAAGTATTTCAACCCATTTTATTTTCTCTTCATCTCTTTCTAGTTTCCTTTTTATTTTAATTTCAATTTATATACTGCTTACATTTCAATTTTTATGATACTTTCATTTCAATTTCTCTTTCTTTAATTTATTTTCTTGTTTTAATCTACTGATGTTCTTTT
Source organism: Pterocarpus macrocarpus (assembly GCA_031439585.1). Taxonomy (NCBI): domain Eukaryota; kingdom Viridiplantae; phylum Streptophyta; class Magnoliopsida; order Fabales; family Fabaceae; genus Pterocarpus; species Pterocarpus macrocarpus. Next base: position 32,108,366 of record CM062521.1, read on the forward strand.
ACTTTGTTTTGTCAAAAAAAAATTTTTGCTTCATTTTATTCTTACATTGTTCATAATTTTCTCTCATTCAAGTTTCTTTTATTTTCTTTTTCATTTTATTTTAATTTATTTCTTTCATTTTCTACATTTATTTTATTTTTTTTGCTTCTTTTGTCTACTATTTAAAAATCCTTAGAGTTCATAAAAGGAACTGCTTCCACTCCTTGAATTGAGATCGAGAAGTAAGATTATCATCGTTTATTTGTTTATTGGCAAAAAAAATCAATTAAATAGTGGAAAAGAATTTAACTGCCCGTTTGGTTTGCCTTCTATACGGAAATAATTCGAATTCCAAAAAGCAAAACTCGGCATCCAATGCAGTTTTTTCCACAGAAAGTATTGCTCACTTTATAACAAATGCCCGTTGGGAGTTTAAAAAGACAGGTCGGGAGTCAGTGGAAATAATTGGAATTCGAAAATTGCGAAAATTTAAGAGAAGTGGGAAAGTGAGAAAAATTAGAGGATGAGGATACTAGAGAATTTTGAAAAAGATAATAAGAAAAATTTTAAATTTCAAACATTTAATAGTGAAAATTAGGAAGGATGAAAATAATCATAATTAATTAAAAATTATAGATAACAGTAGTTAATTATAAATTTACGAGAATTATGTTATTTAGCTGTTTGCTAATTAAAAAAATTAAAATACCACATATGTTATCAAATTTTTGAAATTTACTTAAATTAAAATATTACTGAATTTCTCGTTCTCTTATTAACATTATACTTATATATGCTTACATAATTTTAAAATACCAAGTTATAGTCATTGTCACAAAAATTACGTTATTTGTTTTGTTATAAACTCAATTTAAGTTATTGACTGAGCGGATATCGAATTTTAAAATTTAATAAATACTCTTTTTTTGATAATCAAAATATCATATAAGCTTTTATTAATATAATTAAAATTAATATTAATAATTAAAAATATTAGATACCATTTTACTGGGAGCCTTCCTATCATTAACATATAATCCTTATTTTGGCAAGGCGAGTATTTCGACTCAATATAATAGCCTACTTATCCAGCCCCAGTTACTCATAAGAATTATATATTAAAAATAAGAAGGACTGGAAAACTGGATCATTTGTCGGATACTTTTTCTGGTGCACAAGTTTCTCTAAATGAGGCAAGTGCAGAGCATACTTAATGTCTTCTGTAGCTAGTTATTTCCTTTATTTAGTTCAAAATTATAGTAGCATATTTAAGAACAAGAGGGTAAGAACTTCTAAGAAGAAGGAGAGAGGTTTAGAAACTCATATTTATAGAGAAACACTCGTAATATAATTCTTGCTGGTTTCTTACAAAGGACTGGTTCCTCTTTATATAGACGGAGGATCCTTGGAACCTATACTGACATATGGCTTATTAGCCGTACAAAAGTCAAACTCTAGCTTTTCTAGACTTGTGATAGATGTTACAAGAGGTCTTGGCTTTTAGCTACGATTCTTGTCAAGTGGTTTTCAAGTCTTATAATAAAGCAAACATTATTACTACTATGTCTATTATTATAAGACAATGACTAGACACTTTACATGACTTAGCATTTATGAGATATGACTAAGTTATAACCACTAAGTCTAGTACTTTATGACATTTGTAGGCCTGTTGGCTTGGTTTTGTTTTATTCTGTTGTGGCCTTTCTTTTGACATCTTTAGATTTTGGGTCCTTTTGTGTTGTTGACACCTTTACCATTTGAAGATAGGTTCGTGACTTGGTGACAGGTTGGCTCTTTCATCTCTTCTTTCTTTTTTTTTCTGTATTCTCTCAGTTCTGCTTCCAACAGTATTTCTTCAGCATCCATCCCTTTCATATCTTCATCCAGATCTTGAGAATCTTGCATGATTAGATCTTTGTCAATGGCTATGCTAGTCTGGCATGTTTCAAATCCTCTAGTTGGTGCTTCATTTGCATAAGTGGCTTTTGAAGGTGGACAAATAATATCTATTGGTTGAGTACAGGTGGCATCCTCTTCTTCTACACCATTTATTTCATGCAGATGAAAGATCAAGTTCTCCGTCTAAAATGAAGGTTCATTTTCTTTGAAGAGTGCCTTCAAATTTGGGAGTAATGTATAAACTCTGGCATGGTTCTTTGTCCAAAGGAGCTTTGTTTGAGGATGCTGGAAGTATGGACGGTGGATAATAAAAACTGAGATAAAATCATTAACATGATTTTCATCTAATTTCCAAATATTGAATCTGGATAATTCTTTGTCAAGTTCTTTAATCCACCAATTTATAGGTGAAAACCATTGAAGAGTGTTCCACAGAAGTGAAGAATGGTTTTCTGGTTCTGAGAGAAATTTTCTTAGCTTGAAGGCAGGACATAGGATAGGATAGGAGTATAATATGGAAGCACACCACAGATACCACATGTCAGCCTCTACAAATGGCATTCCCATGAGGATGATAAAAATAGTGAGATAAGGTGCAGCAGGATTTAGCCAGGTGGGTTGTGGGATAAGATTATGTGTTTGAACAGAGGTGTTGAGGTAAAGTGACATGTGTGTCTTTGCAAACTCTTGTAAATATTTGGGAGTAAGAGGAGTGCCAAGAGGAATCTCAGGCGGGAAGGTTCTTTAGGCTATGCTTTCCTCGGAGGAACTGGATGGATAAGTGTTCATCATGATTAATGGATAATAGTGAGTAGAGGCAATGATGGTGATTGGCTTGGTTTGGATTTGGTGTGGTCTAGAGAGAAAATCTGGGACTAGGTTTTCAGTTCCTTTTATGTGTTTTACAGAGAAATCATACATTGAGAACCATTCTTTTATTTTGAGAATTTGAGGACTTGGAGGAACTTTGTTTTTGAATTCAAGCAACTTTGGGAATGAGGAATTATCAAGATGTACCTCAAACTGATGTTCTCTGAGATAGAAATCAAATTTTTGAATTCCATATTTGACTGCCAGAGTTTCTTTGTAGGTTGTATGATAATGAAACTCTGCTGGCTTAAACTGTCCACTAGCATATCCACAGTAGAATTTTTGGCCCTCAACCTCTTCTATGAGAACTGCTCCCCAATATTGGTCGCTAGCATCTATCTGTAAAATCCGTTTTCTTTCTCCAGGTATTTTGAGAGAAGGTGGATTTTTTGCTGCTTGTTTCAGACTTCTTACAGCTTCAGTTTGTTCTGGTCCCTATAAAAGAGCATTTTTCCTGAGAAGTTTGGATAGGTTTGTGGTATATTTGGAAATATAAGGAATGAAGTCTCTTGTATAGTTCAGAATTCCTAAGAACTATTGGATCTGCTTCGTGGACACGTTTTCATCAGGGAACTTTGGAAGTTCTTCAGCAATGTGTGGCTGAGGCACATATTTTCCTTGAGCAAAGTGCATTCCCAAAAAATCTACTTCAGTGGTTCCAATCTGGGACTTTCTTGACGATAGCATTACTCCATATTCGTCACAGATTTTGTAAAATTTTTCCAAGAGTTTTTTGTGACTATTTTCATCAAGAAAGAAAAGGAGTATGTCATCAATGTAGATAAAAGCATTATCGAGAAGTGGTTCAAAAACTTTAGTCATGGCTTTTTGGAACAATGATGGGGCAACTTTGATCCCAAAAGGTAAGACAGTCCATTGATAATGGGCATTAGGAATGTAGAATGCAATTTTTGGTCTATCTTTCGGGTTAAGGTCCAATTGCCAAAATCCAAACTTCATATCAATCTTTGAAAAAATGTGGGCATTCCAGATATAAGAATAAAGAGAATAGATTTTTGAACAAGGAAACTTGTCATCTTTAAGAAAATGGTTTAACGGACAGTAATCAATGACAAGTCTCTTTTTTCCTAGAACCTGTTCAGATCTCTTGTTCACATAGAAAGCTTGGCATCCCAATCTGATTTAGTCAATCCAATAGCCCTTGTTTCAACAGCTGTTGGCATTCTTCAAATGCGGCTACCTTGTCAGATGGTGACATTTTGGGATGAATTGCCTTTGTTGGATTGATGTCTTCATTTAGTTTGAATGGTAATTCCACAAGGAATTTTTCATTCTTCCAAAGTGGATGAGGATGCTTAAAGAGATCATGGCTATCAGCACTCATCTTAAGATGTTTGTCTTTTATTTCTTCATTTCCTAATGGTGCCTCTACAAGAGTAAATAGTTTTGGGATAGTAGAATAAGGTTTGAACTCCCTTTTGAATTTAATTCCTTGAGAGAGGATCTGAAGTCTATGATTTTGAGTGTAGACGTCCGTGCCAATAACAAGATGTTTGTTGGGTAAATCTGTTCCAATGACTTTGGTCCATATAATGCATCCTAGGAAGAATTTAATACCAATCTTGTGTTTAGTAATCAGATCTATTCGAAAAGTCTTTCTGTCTGCTGCTTTAAAGAAATGAACACTAGGTTCCCAGGCAAATGATGGGAGGATTGCCAAATTCATTAAAGCTTTTTGTGCTCCTGTGTCCATGAAAGCAATGGCCTTGATTGGTATATCATACTTGGAAGGAAGAATATGGATCTCTACATTTGGTAATGGCGAAACAGGATCAAGTGAACCAATTTCTGGGTTTGAAAGTCTAGGGACTTCTTCTGTTTGCAGGACAGGGAATTGTTCTTCAAACCAGAGGAATCTGATTCACTGCTATCTTCAGAATCTGTGTATTCAAGTCCGAAGATAGTAGACGCATTTGGTTGATCTTGCTCATCATACCAGGACTCAATGTCTTCATCCTCGGCTAAGTCAAGGGAATGAATTAGTTTGGAGGCCTGCTCCTTTTTGTTTGGACAGTTTTTTGAAAAATGTCCTTTCTTCCCACAAATGAAACATCTTCTGCCATCTTTCCCTCGATAAGGCTTCCTTTTAAAGAATTTTGCTTTTTTTCTTTTTTCCTTTTTTATTCATGAAGATTTTGCTTATCTTCTTGGTAGTTGTTCTGTAACGGTAGTTGCAATCTTTTACTTTGCATTTTGATCTCCAAGTAATTCTTTTTGCAAGCTTTAGTGTACTTCTTTCTATCTTTGAGGATGTTTTCAAAGAGAACTTGTTGACTACATAATTTGTCTAATGAGGCAAGGCACGTCTGATGAATTTCTCCAAGAGTCATGCTTATAACATCCCTCTGCATGGTAGTGATCATCCGGTACATTTCTGCTTGAAGTTCTTCAGGAAGAGAACTGACATAAGTGTTCTTAAGGCTAGGATCATTATAGCCATTCAATTGATAAAACCTTTGAGCCATTCTTTTGAAATGGCATTCTAGGTCTGGCTTTTTCAAGGAACAACACTTCATGTCAAAATATTCTTTTCGGATTTCCTTTTGAACAAGACCATGGTCACCAAGAAACTCATGGTGGAGTGCTGCTACAACAGTGTCAGTGCTTTCTAGTCTGTGCAATTCGTCTTGCCGGATAGGACCAAGACTACAATACCATTCTTTAAGGACGCCAGTCATATGTGCACAGAATTCTTCAATGACTTGGTATTGATCAGCATCTGGTGCGATCATTTTTGCATTCGTCCAGGCCTTGAAATCCAAGAATCTTTTCCTCTATTGAGATAGAGGAATATCATCTATGCTAAACAATGGTCCTCCAAGAGGAGTATTGATTTCTTAAGGATTTAAGGATGATGGTTGAGCTCCTCTGATGGCCTTAGTTTCTATAGTTGTTGCCATGAGAATTTTAGTGATGTCAGAATACTCATCATCACTAGGAGCTTCTATAGAAACCTCAATACTTTGGTCATCATTATCTGTTTGTTCCTGATGTGAGGTTATCATGGATAGTGGTACTGTATTGGGATCAGCGTCTGATGTTTGAGTTTTCTTTGGAGATGGTTCAGGTTCAGGAGATTTTGGATTTTGAAGTGGCTGGTTTGGAGAAATAGAAGCAGACTCAACAACCTCTTTTCTTTTTGGATTTTCTCTGGAGGGTCTAGACCTTTCTCCAAAGAATGTTGTTCTTGGTGGTAAAATTGGCGGTAATAGAGGGGAAGGTTTATGTGGTTGTGAGGATGGTAGGAGGCTAGGATATACTTTTGGTGGTGGAGTAAAGAATGGGTCTGACTCGGGCTGTTTCTGAAGGCTTTTTTTGTATTCATAAAGTTTTTCAATATGATGGCTAAGCTTTTGAAGTTCTCTTTTTCCATGTCAAAAGCTTGGTCATGGATGTTCTGAATAGGAAGTTGTTGGATTTCCATTTCCAAGACTTCAATTCTGGCTTTTGTCTCCTTATAATATTTTTGTAGCTTTTCTGACAATATCCCCAGCCGTTGTACCACGGCAGTTATGAGGCTATCAACCTTTTGATTGATTTTTGTCAGCAGGCTATTTTGAGCTAAGGAATTTTCTGTTTGCCAGTTTAGAACTTCTTCAGCTTGAGTAAGAGGCTTTAGCTTCCCATCTGGTTGTACTTTAGTAGGCTAGACAAAAGGTTTGGTATGTGTTTGGATAGTAGGGTTGGATTTTCTTTCCAGAGCTGGAAAGTCAGCTTTGTATGTGGCTGAGGTAAAGGGAAACATCATACATGGGATTTCTGGTACCTTTGGGACAGAAAGAGTGGATTCTAAGTTCTTACAGGAAAAAGAGTTTATGGTATTTTATGGTGGTGGCCATGTGATAAGATCAGGTTCTTTAGGTGGTGGTGGATACCTTTCTTATCGGAGTATCCTAAGGGCTTCTTCATAGATTGGCAAAGGTTCTTTTTTCCTTCGGATCCCTATCCAAGGATTGTAACGTTCGAAAAATTTTATCGTTAATAACTGAGTTGTTCGGTTTTTATCGAATAAGTGGGTTTAATTAGAATTCGATTAAGCATTTACTTAAAGCCAATTAAGTGTGATTTAGGAGTGATTAGGCTTGATGGAATAAGATTAGGAACATAGGAAATCTCACAGAATTTTTCTAAAATCCGTTTACCAGTTTACCGATTTAAGAGAAATCGGTAAGATTTTGGTATTTTAAACTGTCGGAACCAGACCAATAGAAGAATCATTGTGAGAACCCTAGAATGAATGGCTAGGATTCAGCCACAACACTCGCATAGGTGGCACCATTTTTAGCTAAGAAGCAGCCACAAAACCAAGTTGGACAACCTACTCAAATCCACCAATCACATAACTCCTTGCTCCACAAGTTTGTGTTCAATTCCTTCTTTGCCCTTGTGAATTTTGGTCAAGATAAGGGGCTGAATGCCCTTCATTTCTCTACCATTTACATTCCTCTCTACTCCATCTTCAACTTCTCTTCAAGTCTCATCAAGAGTAATTTCCATCTAAGGCACCAAATCAACTAAATTTCAACTAGACAAGGTAGAAATCCTACTTCTCTTCTTACTTTCCTTGGTTTGGGACTGCATGGGGGTCTTGGGTATCTTGTGATACTGATAAGATTTGAAGTGATGATGATGAATTATAGTTGATTATGCATGTATGTTGTGATTAGAATTGGAAGTGGTATGAAAGAACTTGAAGAAAAAAGAAAACTCAAGAAGCTGTTAGGGTTTTTCCTCAGTGGTCCGTACGGCGGAGTGTACGGCTCGGCCTACAGCCATTTAACTTTCATGAATCTATTTTCATATGAAACTAGACATTCAAAGCTTTCCATACATTATAATATAAGGTCATTGGATCAGTATAGAGGTAGTTATGAATTTTTGAAGTTTGACCTATGAATTAGGACCTTCATCTGGGCAGTGTGAGTTGAGAAGGGTGTAACTCACCCTACACAACTCCAAATTGAGTGAATTCAACATTGTTTGAAAGCTTACATATGAAGGAACATCCCATAAAAATTTCAGATTCAGATTCATTTCCAGCTATCCCTAGTACATCAATGAATTTACCTTAAGTTCAACCCGGGCTGGAACAAGGTAGTCCAGTAGGGTCAAGTTTCAGGGCTTATATCTTGAATTATACTCATTCAAATGATATGTAACTTATTTCATTTGAAAGCTTGCTCTGTTAGATTTACACTGATATAAATTTCGCATGGTTTAACCCATATTTCTATTTTTGGTGAATTTTCTCTTATAATAGTGTAATTCTGGCTAGAAATAGGGTAGTCTGGGATAAAACACAAATAACTTGAGTTAATATCGGAAGTCGGAAACTTAGTAGACAGAGAGCTAGATCGGGTATACTTAAGGTTGAACTCAGAAATTTAGTAGACAGAGAGCTAGATTAGATAAATTTAATGTTGAACTCGGAACTTAGTGAATAGGAAACTAGAACGGGTATAGTTAATGTCAGAAATTTTGAATTTAGGAAATACACTTATAAAAGTCATAGAAGACCAATGGTGGTAGAAGGTCGGAAATCGAACATAACCCTGAAAGTCGGAAATTATATAATCTCGGAAGATCGAACATAACCCCAGAGGTCGGAACTTGTATAAGATCAGAACTCGGACCCCATTTAATCTTGGAAATCGAACTTGGGAACATCAATAGAAATTAAAAGCTTGCAAGATAGATTAAGACTTAAGATTTTAAAACTTGCACCTATTGATATTGTTATATTCTTGGTATGAATATGATGTTCTGCATTGGATTTGCCGTTTGATTAAAATTTCCTGGTTATCAGGCACTATCCATGGGAAAGCGGACATGATCCGTTATGCTGCCGAGATTTCGGCAGAGATTGCAATTAATATGAATTTACAAGTTATGCATGCATTGGTCAAAGTATTAGACAAGCAATGCTACCCTTATAAGAATGAGGAAGGATTTCCATGTGACTTGGGCCAGCCCCTAAACAAAGTTAAGAGGAATATATCAGTGGGGAAGTTGGGGAAAGTAAACCCGATGACCTTGTATAGGAACGAGCTCTATCCTGAAAAGCGGACTATTACCCAGGAGTTTTATGGCCAATAGACTCCTAAGGGACCAAGTATGGAAAAATATAAGTTAAGGTCAAGTGCATTATTTCTTATGCATATCCACAGTTTCAGTTATCATGCATTGAGTTAATTGCACTGTTGGATGTTAGCTATATATATATTATTGTTCACTTTATGGCTGTCACTTAACTATGTCAAAAATATAGGTTTGGTTGCTTATTTCTCTATTTAATTTCCTTTATATCCTTAAGTAAAACTAAACTGTGTTTCGGGCTATGATTTCTATAACTAATTGAGTAGGACATCCTGTTGATGTAACATTTTCTTTTAATTAATCAAATCTGAAACACCTGAGAATGACAGCGATGACAGAAATGCATAGATTTAGGAATTCCTACTGAGAAATCTCTATTTCTCACCCTACTATATGTTTCCGCTCTATTCTCAGATCATGGAGAACCGGCAACCGGAGTTCTATTCATTAAGTTCCATGAGCTCCACATCCACCTGGACCCATTTCTGGATTGTATATATGTATCTGGCAGATGTTATTTCTATTTTTATTTCTTCTTCCGTAGAGATTTTGTTGTTCCCCTAACTCATCCACTCTTCTGCCCCGCTGCACCTTACATGGCTATTCTGCTATACATAGCCTATCCCTTTCCACCTCCACACACTACAGTAGCAGCCCTGGCAGCAGTAGCAGCTCCCATGGCTCCGCCAGCCTCACCACTGCAGTAGATACCCTCGGTCTTGATGTCTGAGGAGGATCCATCTGAGGCAGAGAGTTTATCTTCCTCGTCCTCTACTCCGAGCATGGACTACACTCCTGTGAACGCCAGCATGGTGAACGGATTCCTTTCCTCGGAGTCCATCTAGTTAGAGTACCCACTGTAATGTCCGAAGAGTTTTATCGTTAGTAATCGAGTTGTTCAATTTTTAACGAATAAGTGGATTTAATCGAAATTCGATTAAGCATATACTTAAAGCTAGTTAAGTGTGATTTAGAAGTGATTAGGCTTGATGGAACTGGATTAGGAACATAGAAAACCTCATAGAAATTTTCTAAAACCGGTTTACCGATTTAAGAGAAATCGGTAAGATTTCGGTAATTTAAACTGTCGAAACCGGATCAATAAAAATTATACTGTGAGAACCCTAGGATAGATGGCCAAGATTTAGCCAAATTACCCATGCAAGTGGCACCATCTCAGCACTCCAAATGGGCTACCAAACCAAGTTACATAACCCACTCAAATCCACCAATCACATGTAACTTGCTTTAGAAGTTTATAAATTCTTCCTTTTCTACCCTTGCACATTTTCGGTCCTATATGAAGCTGACCCCTCTTCATTGTTTTCTCCATTATCTCATCTCATCTCAACTCATATCATCTTCCTCTCCCACAAACCTTCAAGCCATAACAAGATTTCTTCAACTCCAACCTCAAATTCAATAAGAATCATACCTAGTAAAGGTAGGAATCCTACTCCTCTTCTTATTTTCCTTGGTTTGGAGTTGTGTGTGGGTCTTGTATATGTTGTACTACTAGTGTTATGTGAAGTGATGATGATGAATTGCAGTTGATTATGCATGAATATTATGATTAGAATTAGAATTAGCATAAAAGAACTTGAAGGAAGGAGAACAATCATGAAGCTGGTAGGGTTCTTCCTCAGTAGTCCGTACTGTGGAGTGTACGGCTCTGCCTACAGCCATTTGAACTTCATGAATCTATTTTTATATGAAAGTAGACATCCAGGGCTTTCCATACATATATCATATAAGGCCATTGGATTAATAATGAGAGAGATATGAATTTTTGAAGTCTGACCTAGGAATCAGGACTTTCATTCAAGCAGTGTGAATTAAGAAGGGTGTAACTCACCCTTTACAACTCCAAATTGAGTGAAACCAACTTTGTTAGGAAGCTTCCACATAGGAGAACATCCTATAAAGAAATTCCAAGTTTGTTACAATCCCATTGTTTCCTAGTGAGTCGAGAAAGTTGCCCTATATCCAATCTGGGTTAGAACAGGGTAGACCAGTAGGGTCAAGTTCCAAAGTCTATAACTCAAATTATACTCACCCAAATGATATGAAACTTAATTCATTTGAAATCTTGTTCTGTTAGCTTTACATAGATATAAATTTTGCATGATTTCACCCATATTTCTATTTTTAGTGAATTTTCCCCCGTAAGAGTGCCATTCTGGCTAGAAGGAGGACAAGTCTAGGATAAGACACAAATATTTTTAGTCAATGTCAGAAGTCGGGAATCAGTAAATAGAAAACTAGGTCGAGAGTATTTAAGGCTAAACCTGGAAGGGTATACTTAAGGATGAACTCGGAAGGATTTTCTTAATGACTGAACTCGGAGTTAGTGAATAGTAATCCATATCGGGCATGTTTAAGGCTGAATTCGGAACTTGGTAGAGAGAGAGCTAGATTGTGCATATTTGATATTGAACTCGAGACTTAGTAAATAGGAAGCTCCACGCTTATCAAGTCTCAGAAGACCAATGGTGGGGTGAGGTTGGAAATAGAACACAACCCCAGAAGTCGGGAATTATGTAATCTCGGGAGACCGAACACAATGTAGGTAAGTCGGACCTTGTATAAGATTGGAAATCGGGACCCATTAAATATTGAAAGTCGAACGCGGGAACCATAAGAGAAATTAAAAGCTTACAAGATAGATTGATACTTGAGATTCTAAATCTTACACTTATCAATATTGTTATATTCTTGATATGAATATGATGTTTTGTATTGAGTTTACTATTTGATTAAAATGTTCTGGTTGTCTGGCACTATTCACAGGGAAGCAAACTCGATCCATTATGCTGCCAAATTTTTGGCAGGAATTTATGAGAACGTATGCTATGGGTGATTATGCCTTAAATATATTTATATTTATATGTCATGTTCATGCACGTCATGCATGCAAGCATAATTAGAATATGATATGAGAAGTAAGGTAAGAGACATATCCATGAATGCTCAACGCATCCGCATGCATGATAAGATATGGAGAGAAAAGGATAATAAGAACTTGCAAGAGGGACGTACCAAGGTACCACGTGAGGCATGGCATAGACCCATCTAGCGTGGGCTAGAGCGGTACTGTCTAAGACTTGGGCCAGCCCCCGACCAGATTTAAGGGGAATAAGCCGGTGTGAGGGTCGGGGAAAGTAAACCCGTCACTCATGTATAGGTACGAGCTCGGACCTGAAAAGCAGTCTATTACCCAGGGGTGAGAGAGGCCATTCACCTCCGGAGGACCAAGTACAGAAAAGAGCAAGATCAAGGTGCAAGTTAAGGAAAGAGATGAATTAAGTCAAGTGCACTTGCATACAATCAAGTACATACATCTTTATGTACATCTTCAATTATCTTATTAAGTCATAATGTTATTATGATTCCTGTTGAATCAGATTATGCTATTCATAATTCTATGTCTATCATATAATATGACAAGTGATTGTTAAAATATAACCTGCTTCGAGGAAGATGTTTTCAACTTAAAACTGAACCACTGGTTTGTGCATATGTGTTCACGTTTTTATAAGAAACTGAAGTGGCTGGAATGTTTATGATGACACTGTAAGATTGGTTTGAGTTACCTACTGAGAACCTTAGGTTCTCACTGCCTGCTTGTATGTTTTTCTTTTCCGTAAACATTCCAGCACCCAAGTTGGAAACCAAGTGCAAGGCAGACTATAGAGCCATTCATTGAGCAAGAGTCGGGCGTAAGCCAGATCAAGAGACCACCGCAACTAGCTAACGACTAGTCAGAAGTAGACGCTATGTATTATATTAGTCATAATTTCTTTTAAAGTATAATTATTTTATTTTCTATGTATCAGAGACTATTAGTCAGTAATAAAGTGAGCAGTTAAAAGGCCATGTATTATATTTTCCATATCTTAAAGTCTTCTTAGTGACAACTTCTTAATATAACTCCATGACTCGAGCATGGCTTATATAATAGAGGGCGTTACATTTGTTGGTATCAGAGCAGTTCATCCTGTATAGGCCCATGGATGGACTGATTATGCTTCTAATGCATACTCTGAGAATCTAGATGTACCATGCTTTAGGTCCTCGCATGAAGAGGGCATAGAAATATTATGCATGGTAGCCTTGTTGTAAGTGTTGTGGGCTACCTGTTGCACTTGACTGAATGTTGAGCTTGATCACGTCAATATAAGGTTTTGTGTAAACAGAAGCCTGAAACACCCAGCAGGCTTATTAGGAACCTTCTATACATAATTATTAAGGATAAAACTCCTAGAAAGTAGTGATGGCATAAAGGGGTAGACAATTGAGCAAGTCAAGGAGTGCAAAGAATTGGGGATTGAATCAAAGGAAGTATGTCGGACGGTTTGCTATGGACATGGTAAACCTAGTTTTATCGAAAATGGTTGCTTGCAAAGTGTTGCTGGGTGGCCAAAGATTTTCCATCGTCAAGGGTAGGATCTTAGTTGGAGACGAGCTGAGTAAGAATCTTCTTCACCCTGACGGGGCTTGTTTCAAGCTTCATTTCGATTACCCAATCCAGACTATCTTCTCTAGCTTGAATCTAGGGGTTAGCTCCGCAAGGCCCGAGGTTCAAGCCTAACTTACAGTAGCGGAGAAAGTTTCAGCCGATGAACAACAGAGGCAAGCAACCTCAGAAGTCTTTTGGGAACCAGACTTGCACCCAATGCCGCAAAAATCATGGCGACCGCCCCTGCTTGGCAGGTCAAAATGTTTACTTTGGATGTGGTAGACCAGGCCACAGGATCTATGAATGCCTTGCTAGACACCCTCAACTGACTCCTAAGCCACAATGCCAAGGGAGAGTTTTCACTATGGATGCATAGGAGGTCAACAAGTCGGAAGATTTGATTCGAGATACATGTGAAGTGAATGGTAAGACCTTAACCGTTTTATACGATTCAGGTGCATCTCACTCCTTTATCTCCCATGATTGCATGATAGCCTTGCAGCTACCTATTTCTGAATTACCCTATGACTTGTTAGTTTCTACTCCTACAAGTGAGCCCCGGTCCTATTAGTTAAGAAGAAAGATGGAGGCATGCGACTATCTGTAGATTACAGATAGTTGAATAAGGCGACGATCAAGAACAAGTATCCGTTGCCAAGAATTGATGATCTCATGGATCAATTGCAAGGGTCTACTGTATTTTCCAAGATTGATCTACGGTCTGGATATCACCAGATTCGGGTTCGAGAAGAAGATATTCCAAAGACGGCGTTTCGGACTCGTTATGGACATTATGAATATACTGTGATGTCCTTCGGATTGACGAATGCACCGGCAATATTCATGGATTGCATGAATTGAATATTCAGGCCATATCTTGATAAATTTGTGGTGGTGTTCATTGATGACATACTTGTCTACTCGAAGACGGAACAGGAGCACGCGGAACAATTGCGAGTGGTTCTGCAAATTCTAAGAGAGAAGAAACTTTACGCCAAGCTATCCAAATGTGAATTTTGGATGAAAGAAGTAAAATTTCTTGGCCATGTAGTATCCCACAGGGGAATTTCAGTGGATCCCAGTAAGGTAGAAGCCGTATTAAACTGGGAATGACCAACAACAGTTACAGAAGTCAGGAGTTTCTTAGGGTTGGCAGGATACTACAGGAGATTTGCTAAGAACTTCTCTCAAATAGCCCTACCCTTAACAAAGTTAACTAGGAAGAATGCCCCATTCGAATGGATAACCGAGTACGAGCAGAGTTTTCAAGAATTAAAGGAAAGGTTGACAACAGCCCCAGTACTTGTTTTACCAGATCTTCATGGACCATTTGAAGTGTACTGTGATGCTTCTAAGAAAGGATTAGGTGCGTGTTAATGTAGAACAGGAACGTTGTAGCGTATGCTTCCAGGCAATTGAAAATTCATGAAAGAAATTATCCGACACATGACCTCAAGCTAGCAGCGATAGTATTTGCCCTGAAGATGTGGAGACACTATCTCTACGGAGTGAAGTTTGAAGTATTTTCTGATCACAAAAGCTTGAAATACCTTTTTGATCAGAAGGAATTAAACATGAGGCAGCGAAGGTGGATGGAGTTTCTCAAGGATTATGAGTTCAACCTAAAGTACCATCCAGGCAAGGCAAATATGGTGGCAAATGCCCTAAGTAGAAAATCTTTGACAGTGACGTGGATGATGATCAAAGAAGCGGAACTTATAGAAAGTTTCCAAACCCTCAACTTGGGAATCTCTGTAACCCCCAGTGCCATTCAATTACACCAACTTAAGATAACTTGTACTTTCAAAGATCAAATCCAGCAAGCACAACAAGGAAATGGTGACTTTCAGCATATAGTGCGACTAGTACAATCTGGCAAGCTAACAGGATTTTCTCAAGATGCAGAGGGAATATGGTGATATCATGGGAGGATATATGTACCTGAAGAGAACGACCTCAGGAAGAGGGTCCTGGAAGAAGCCCATAAGAGTGAGTTTACTATACATCCTAGCATTAACAAAATGTATCAAGATCTTAAGAAGATGTTTTGGTGGCCAGGCCTTAAAATAGATGTGGCCAATTTTGTGAATAAATGTCTAACTTGCCAGAAGGTGAAAATAGAGCATCAGAAGCCGGCAAGGACATTACAACCCTTAGAGAATCTGGAATGGAAATGGTAGAGCATTTCTATGGATTTCGTGATGAGTTTACCAAGGACCCCCTTAGGATATGACGCTATATGGGTCATAGTGGATAGACTAACCAAGTCTGCTCACTTTTTGCCCATTTGAGCGAATTTTCCTTTAGAGAAGTTAGCTCAACTGTATATTCAAGAACTGGTACGGCTACATGGTATTCCTTTGACAATCATTTCAGACCGAGATCCAATGTTCACCTCACGGTTTGGGGGAGCACTCCAGAAGGTGTTCGGTACCAAGCTATGCTTAAGTACTACGTACCATCCGCAAACAGATGGTCAGACCGAGCGAACTATTCAAACCTTGGAAGATATGCTGCGAGCATACATTCTGGAACAGGGCGGGAGCTGGGATCGATACTTACCACTAGCCGAGTTTGCATACAACAACAGTTACCATGCTAGCATCGACATGGCTCCGTACGAAGCTTTATATGGACGGAAGTGTCAATCTCCTCTATGTTGGTATGAATCAGGAGAACAGAGTCTGTTGGGACCGGAACTAGTCAGGCAAACTACAGAGCAAATTAAAAGGATCCGTAGCAAGATACTTGCAGCTCAGAGCCGCCAGAAGAGCTACGTGGGCATCAGGAGAAAGCCATTGGAGTTCCAAGAAGGAGACCATGTGTTTCTAAAGACCACACCCACAACTGGAGTAGGTAGAGCCATTAAAGTCAAAAAGCTAAGCCCTCGCTTTATAGGTCCTTTTCAAATTTTGAAACGAATCGGGCCAGTGGCATATCGAGTCGCTTTACCTCCACATCTGTCAAATCTTCATGACGTGTTCCATGTTTCTCAGCTCAGAAAATACCAGCCTGACCCTACTCATTTCTTAGAACCTGAATCAATCCAGTTAAGGGATGATTTGACTTTCCATGTACCCCCAGCACGGATAGTGAACAGGAGCATCAAACACCTCCGGAACAAAACCGTACAGTTAGTGAAGGTAGCATAGGGACACGAAGACTCAGAGGACTGTACGTAGGAGCTGGAGTCCGATATGAGGCGGGAGTATCCTGAATTATTCTGAGGTACTAAATTTTGAGGACAAAATTTTTTTTTTGGAGAGTAGAAATGTAACGTCCGAAGAATTTTATCATTAGTAACCAAGTTGTTCAATTTTTAACGAATAAGTGGGTTTAATCGAAATTCGATTAAGCACTTACTTAAAGCTAGTTAAGTGTGATTTAGAAGTGATTAGGCTTGATGGAACTGGATTAGGAACATAGGAAACCTTACAGAAATTTTCTAAAACCGGTTTACTGATTTAAGAGAAATCGGTAAGATTTCGGTAATTTAAACTGTCGAAACCGGATCAATAAAAATTACACTGTGAGAACCCTAGGATGGATGGCCAAGATTTAGCCAACTTACCCATGCAAGTGGCGCCATCTCAGCCCTCCAAATGGGCTGCCAAACCAAGTTACATAACCCACTCAAATCCACCAATCACATGTAACTTGCTTTAGAAGTTTATAAATTCTTCCTTTTCTACCCTTGCACATTTTCGGTCCTATCTGAAGCTGACCTCTCTTCATTGTTTTCTCTATTATCTCATCTCATCTCAACTCATATAATCTTCCTCTCCTACAAACCTTCAAGCCATAACAAGATTTCTTCAACTCCAACCTCAAATTCAATAAGAATCATACCTAGTAAAGGTAGGAATCCTACTCTTCTTCTTATTTTCCTTGGTTTGTAGTTGTGTGTGGGTCTTATATATCTTGTAATACTAGTGTTATGTGAAGTGATGATGATGAATTGCAGTTGATTATGCATGAATATTATGATTAGAATTAGAATTAGCATAAAAGAACTTGAAGGAAGGAGAACAATCATGAAGCTGGTAGGGTTCTTCCTCGGCAGTTTGTACGGTGGAGTGTACGGATCTGCCTATAGTCATTTGAACTTCATGAATCTATTTTTATATGAAAGTAGACATCCAGGGCTTTCCATACATATATCATATAAGGCCATTGGATTAATATTGAGAGAGATATGAATTTTTGAAGTCTGACCTAGGAATCAGGACTTTCATTCGAGTAGTGTGAATTGAAAAGGGTGTAACTCACCCTATACAACTCCAAATTGAGTGAAACCAACTTTTTTAGGAAGCTTACACATAGGACAACATCCTATGAAGAAATTTTGAGTTTGTTACAATCCCATTGTTTTCCAGTGAGTTGAGAAAGTTGCCCTATGTCCAATCCGAGTTAGAACAGGATAGACCAGTAGGGTCAAGTTCCAAAGTCTATAACTCAAATTATACTCACCCAAATGATATGAAACTTAATTCATTTGAAAGCTTGTTCTGTTAGCTTTACATAGATATAAATTTTTCATGATTTCACCCATATTTCTATTTTTAGTGAATTTTCCCCCGTAAGGGTGCCATTCTGGCTAGAAGCAAGACAAGTCTAGGATAAGACACAAATATTTTGAGTCAATGTCGGAAGTCGGGAATCAGTAAATAGAAAACTAGGTCAAGAGTATGTAAGGCTAAACCCGGAAGGGTATACTTAAGGATGAACTCGGAAGGATTTTCTTAATGACTGAACTCAGAGTTAGTGAATAGTAATCCATATCGGGCATGTTTAAGGCTGAATTCGGAACTTGGTAGAGAGAGAGCTAGATTGTGCATATTTGATGTTGAACTCGAGACTTAGTATATGGGAAGCTCGGGATTTAGGAAACACGCTTATCAAGTCTCAGAAGACCAATGGTGGGGTGAGGTCGAAAATAGAACACAACCCCAGAAGTCGGGAATTATGTAATCTCGGGAGACCGAACACAATGTAGGGAAGTCGGACCTTGTATAAGATCGGAAATCGGGACCCATTAAATCTTAAAAGTTGAACTCAGGAACCGTAAGAGAAATTAAAAGCTTACAAGATAGATTGATACTTGAGATTCTAAATCTTACACTTATCAATATTGTTATATTCTTGATATGAATATGATGTTTTGTATTGAGTTTACTATTTGATTAAAATGTCCTGGTTGTCTGGCACTATTCACGGGAAAGCGGACTCGATCCATTATGCTGCCAAATTTTTGGCAGAAATTTATGAGAACGTATGCTATGGGTGATTATGCCTTAAATATATTTATATTTATATGTCATGTTCATGCACGTCATGCATGCAAGCATAATTAGAATATGATATGAGAAGTAAGGTAAGAGACATATCCATGAATGCTCAAAGCATTCGCATGCATGATAAGATATGGAGAGAAAAGGATAATAAGAACTTGCAAAAGGGACGTACCAAGCTACCACGTGAGGCATGGCATAGACCCATCTAGCGTGGGCCAGAGCGATACTGTTTAAGACTTGGGCCAGCCCCCGACCAGATTTAAGGGGAATAGACCGGTGTGAGGGTCGGGGAAAGAAAACCCGTCACTCATGTATAGGTACGAGCTCGGACCTGAAAAGCAGGTATCACCCAGGGGTGAGAGAGGCTATTCATCTCCGGGGGACCAAGTACAGAAAAGAGCAAGATCAAGTTGCAAGTTAAGGAAAGAGATGAATTAAGTCAAGTGCACTTGCATACAATCAAGTACATACAATCAAGTACATACATCTTTATGTGCATCTTCAATTATCTCATTAAGTCATAATGTTATTATGATTCCTGTTGAATCAGATTATGCTATTCGTAATTCTATGTCTATCATATAATATGACAAGTGATTGTTAAAATATAACCCGCTTCAAGGAAGATGTTTTCAACTTAAAACTGAACCACTGGTTTGTGCATATGTGCTCACAAATTTATAAGAAACCGAAGCGGCTGGAATGTTTATGATGACATTGTAAGATTGGTTTGAGTTACCTACTGAGAACCTTAGGTTCTCACTGCCTGCTTGTATGTTTTTCTTTTCCGTAAACATTCCAACACCCAAGTTGGAAACCAAGTGTGAGGCGGACTACAGAGCCATTCATTGAGCAAGAATCAAGCATAAGCCAGATCAAGAGACCACCACAGCTAGCCAACGACTAGTCGGAAGTAGACGCTGTGTATTATATCAGTCACAATTTCTTTTAAAGTGTAATTATTTTATTTTCTATATATCAGAGACTATTAGTCAGTAATAAAGTGAGCAGTTAAAGGGCCATGTATTATGTTTTCCATATCTTAAAGTCTTCTTAGCACAGTGACAACCTCTTAATATAACTCCATAACTTGAGCATGGATTATATAATAGAGGGCGTTGCACCCACCGTAGCAGTAGTAGGTGTATAGGATGACCCTCTTTTGGCAGTTTGGATCATGGGCAGATGAGTAGGAATTAGGAATTGTACATGAAATGTCTCGTGGGGACTAGTTAGGGTACTGTTCATATATAGACAGGCCGAATCATTTTGTGTTAGCGGCCTCATTTCTTTACTACCCTATTTCGTTTTTGTATTGTTGTCAAATTTGAAAATAGACGTATATGTATATATATATATATATATATATATATATATATGATGATGCAGTTTTCAGTAGTTCTGTCTGTTTCGCATTTTTATTTATGTTACTTTACTTCTGGTTCACGATTATCTAGTATTTATTCCGCTACCATACAGAAAATTTTGAAAAGTGAACAGTTAACTCTATATGGGAAATTAATAATGAAATGGAAAAATGGAATTTAATCAGCTAGCCACACGTAATAACTTATCAGGTAATATATTATGACTTAAGCATAGTATTTTGTCTGGTAAGGCGTTACATTTTTTGTATCAGAGTAGTTCGTCCTAATATAGGCTTGAGGATTAGACTAACTATGCTTCGCATATGCTCTGTGTTCCTTAGACATTATCATGCACTAAGTCTTGTCCATATGGATAGGATGCATGTGAGAGGATTTCCTAACCGTATGCTGTTATTTACTAGAACACCAAACTTAGTATTGAGTTTGATCAACTCAGTTACTCTTGTTTTGTGTATTCAGAACTTGATGGCTTCCAGAAGGTGAGGTAGGCCACGAATGAATCCAGCCCAGGAGGAATCTACTGAGTTCTTGGATACAATGCTAGAAATGGCACACACTATGCGAGAGCAGGCAGCTGCAACGACACAAATGATGGGCCAACTAGGAAGGCAGCTAGAGGTAGGTCTTAGAGGGAATCATAATGGCCTTGAAGTGGATCTAGAATACCTCAAATTTACTGAGTTCAGGAAGGCCAACCCACCCAGCTTTAGGGGAGCCTTTAACCTAGATAAGGCAGATGAGTGGGTTAAAGCTATAGAGAAGGTCTTCTCCGTATTAGATTGCACAGATCGTCAGAAGGTGACCTTTGCCACCTATATGCTGGAAGCAGATGCAGAGTTCTGGTGGAATGGTGCACGCCGGTTATTAGAAGGATCCCAAATAAATATTACTTGGGACGTATTTAGAGATGCGTTCTATCAGAAGTACTTCCCTGCCTCTATCCACAATGCTAAGGAATTGGAGTTCATGCACCTCCATCAGGGGAATAGTAGTGTATCGAAATACATTGCTAACTTTGAGGAGTTGTGCAAATTTTCCACCATTTATCAACGAAACCCCGATGAAGCCTGGAAATGCATGAAGTTCGAAGGTGGGTTGAGAGAAGACATCCTTACCACCATAGGACTAATGGATATCAGAGATTTCCCTATGTTGGTGAACAAGTGCCACCTAGTGGAGGATTGTAATAAGAAGTTGGTTGCTGCTAGGTCAACTGGCAGTAACTTTAAGAAGGGATTAGCTCGGCAAGGCCCAAGATTCAAGGACAACTTTCAGCAGCAAAGAAAGTTTCAACCTGCAGGCAACAAAGGCAAGCAACCTCAGAGGCCTTTTGGGAGCCAAACATGCAGCTTATGTAGCAGGAATCATGGCAACCGCCCCTGCTTAGCAAGTCAATATGTCTATTTTGGATGTGGTAAGCCGGGCCACAAAATCTATGAATGTCTTGCCAGAAACACTCAGACGACTCCCAGGCCACAACGTCAGGGAAGAGTTTTCACTATGGATTCACAGGAGGTCAACAGGTCGGAAGATTTGATTCAAGATACCTGTGAAGTGAATGGTAAGACCTTGACTGTTTTATATGATTCAGGTGCATCTTACTCTTTCATCTCTCACGATTGCATGTCAGCCTTACAATTACCTATTTCTGAATTACCTTATGACTTGTTAGTTTCTACTCCTATAAGTGAGCCCGCCAAGACCAATCATATTTGTATGAATGTCCCCTGTCAAA
Source organism: Pterocarpus macrocarpus (assembly GCA_031439585.1). Lineage (NCBI taxonomy): Eukaryota > Viridiplantae > Streptophyta > Magnoliopsida > Fabales > Fabaceae > Pterocarpus > Pterocarpus macrocarpus. Next base: position 32,130,110 of record CM062521.1, read on the forward strand.
TAGGAGGTCAAACTTTTTTAGCCAATTTAATTTGTCTTCCCTTGTCCAGACTTGACATTATTTTGGGTATGGATTGGCTCTCTGCCAACTAGGCCCTGTTAAATTGCTCTGATAAATCCATTGTGCTTCCCTCTATTTCATCTTCTAAATCAATAATCCCTGTAAGCCTTTATTTAAGCTCCTTAGTCGTACACCACTGTGGAGATAAAAGTCAAGGGTATATTCTCTTATCAACCAGTGTAGCGGAGGTTGATCAGAAGTTAGATAATATTCTAGTTGTTAGGGAATATCCCGATGTGTTCCCTGAAGATATTCCTGATTTTCCTCCCGAGAGGGAAATTGAGTTTGCCATTGAATTGGTACTGGGAGCAAGATCAATATCTACAGCACCATATCGAATGTCACCCTTGGAATTGACCAAACTTAAGAAGCAGATTGAAGAACTCATGGAAAAAAAATTTATTAGGCCAAGTGCATCACCATGGGGAGCCCCAGTCCTGTCAGTTAAGAAGAAAGACAGAGGCATGCAACTATGTGTGGATTACAGGCAGCTGAATAAGACGAAGATAAAAAATAAGTATCCATTGCCAAGGATTGATGATCTCATGGATCAACTACAAGGGGCTATTGTATTTTCCAAGATTGATCTACGGTCTGGATATCACCATATTCGAGTTCGAGAAGAAGATATTCCGAAGATGGCGTTTCGAACTCGTTATGGACATTATGAATACAATGTGATGTCCTTCGGGTTCACGAATGCACCGGCAATATTCATGGATTACATGAATCGGAAATTCCGACCATATCTTGACAAATTTGTGGCGGTATTCATTGATGACATTCTTATTTACTCAAGAACGGAGCAGAAGCATGCAGAACACTTGCAACTGGTTCTGCAAATTCTAAGAGAGAATTTGCAGAACTTTATGCGAAGCTATCCAAATGTGAATTTTGGATGAAGCAAGAAAAATTTCTTGGCCATGTGGTATCCAATGAGGGAATTTCAGTGGATCCTAATAAGGTGGAAGCAATAGTAAACTGGGAATGGCCAACGACAGTTAAGGAAGTCAGGAGCTTCTTAGGGTTGGCAGGATATTACAGGAGATTTGTTAAGAACTTCTCTCAAATAGCCCTATCCTTAACAAAGTTAACCGGGAAGAACGCCCTATTCGAATGGACATCGGAATGTGAGCAGAGTTTCCAAGAATTAAAAGAAAGGTTGACAATAACCCTAGTACTTACTCTACCAAATCCTCATGGACTGTTCGAAGTCTACTATGATGCTTCTAAGAAAAAATTAGGGTGCATGTTAATGCAAAACAGAAACATCGTCACGTATGCTTCTAGGCAATTGAAAACTCACGAAAGAAATTATCCAAAGCATGACCTAGAGTTAGCGGCGGTGGTATTTGCTCTGAAGATATGGAGGCACCATCTGTACCGGGTGAAGTTTGAAGTATTTTCTGATCACAAAAGCTTGAAATATGTAACATCCCCAATTTTCCTTGTGCTAAATTATTCCATTTTACCCTCCGCCACGAGTTTCGACTTCCGACTTCACCTTCAAGTTTTCATGATTTCCGACTTCATCTTCGAATTTCACACAAAATGGATTATTTGCGACTTCCTAGTTCGTCTTCAAATTTTAGCATAGTTTACCGACTTCCGACTTAACCTTCAGGTCCAAAACAACATGGAGTGATTCCCGATATCCGACTTCATGCCTTAAAGACAATGTACCCGATTTTCGATCTCATAATTTATCTCCAAGTTTCAAGATGATGTACTCGAGTTCCGACCTCAAACCATATATTTTAAAATAGTATATATGGTTTCCGACCTCTGAAGTTATAGTTTAACACAATGATGCAAGTACCGACCTCCGAGTTTAGTGTAACGAGTTCTCGCCTTAGAGTTGAACTCAATTAGACTGGACACGAGTTTGGATCTTTGAGCTGATTTCCAAGCCATACACGAGTTCTGATCTCCGAGTTTATTCCCAGAAGCTTTCTATTTCTGTTGGTGTTCCCCAGTTTGAATGGGGAGTTTCGAGATTAGGTGATTGTAAGCTGTATGACTTCCGATATCCGAATTTACTCCCAAGTGTCAAATAAGGTTAGATGAGTTCCGACATCCGGCTTCAGCTCCAAGCTCAAATAAAAGGGACGCGGGTTCCGACTTTACACCTAATAGAGATGAGTTCCGATTTCAGATGAATGGAAGCGAGTTCCACTTTTGGGACGACGTGGAGAGCTATTTGACCACAAAAGTGGGAGACATGGCCGAACTTCAACCACAAAATTTCAACCAATCAACATTCATAATTCCAACTACCCCCATGTATTTAAGTTAGACTCTCCTTGTCATTTGAGGCTGATTTACGCCACTCTCTCTCCCTCTTGTTCCAGCCTCCTTCTTCCCTTCTCTCAATCAACTCCATCACTCCTTCAAGCTTAAACAAGGTTCTAACAATTCAAGCTTCAACACTTAGCTCAAATCACACTCCAATGAGGTAGGATTCTACTTCTGCTCTTGAATTCTTTGCACTATAGTTATATGAAATTTTATTCTTATTCATGTATTTGATGATATATTGGATGTATGTGATGGATTATGCTTGGATTAATATGAAATCTTTAGTTAGAATTAAAGTTAGAAGGAGAAAAACTAGAAGGAATGGAGGATTAGGATGCTGTCTTGGTGAAGAGTCCACGATAGTTTGGATGGCAGAGTGTACAGCTCCGCCTACAGCTAGTTAAATCCGATGAAACTATTTTTATGAAAGTAGATATTTAGAGCTTTCCATACATATATAATATGAGGTTATTGGATTAGTATTGAGAGAGATATAAATTTTTGAAATTTGACCTAGGTATCAAGACTTTCATCCGGGCAGGGTGACTTGAGGAGGGTATAACTCACCCTATACAATTCCAAATTGAGTGAAACTAACTTTGTTAGAAAGCTTACACATAGAGGAACATCTCAATATGAAATTCCAAGTTTGTTATGATCCCAATTGTTCCCAGTGGTTCGAGGAAATTACCCCATGTCCAAACTAGGATAAAGCAGGGTAGTTCAGGAAGGTCAAATTTCAGGACAAATATCTCGAGGTATACTTAAGCAAATGGAATGAAATTTATTGCAAATGAAAGTTTATCCTGTTAGCTTTAATATGACACCAATTTCGTATGATTTGAGCTTAGTTTCGATTTTTAGTGAATTTATACTTCCAGGAGTGTAATTCAGGCCAGTGACTGAATAGGCTAAGGCAAAATTTGAATATCTTGAGTTATATAGATCAAAATTATATGGGACCAATGAGGTTAGAAAATAGACACATAGAGCTATGACATATCCAAAATTCAGGTTTAAGTGAGTTGAATAGAAGTAAAGATGGATTATACAAAATTCAAGCAGAATTGAATAGAATTGGCAGAAATGACCAAATTCATGGTTTCACAAGTGTTAGTGAACATATAAGGTTTGAGTTGAGAATTGCAAGTTTTACATGAAGAAATATGTTAGATTGATTATATTACTATGACTAATTTGTCTATGAGAACTAGCACTATTCATGGGGAAGCGGATCTGATCCGTTATGCTGCCAAATTTATGGCAGAAGTCTATGAGACTATGAATGTTATGAATATCTATATGTTATGCTCATAAGGTTCAGATATGCAAAGATGAATTTAAGTATGATATCAGTTATGAGAGCTTATGCTATGAAAAATTATACTTTGAATATATTACATTCACATATTATGTTCATGTATGCCATGCATGCAAGCATAATTAGAATATGATATGAGAAATAAGATATGAGGCATATTCATGTATGCACAAAGTATCTGCACACATGATAAGATATGGAAAGGAAAGATGGTAAGAACTTTCAAGAGGGACATACTAGCTACCACGCAAGGCATGGCATAGACCCAGCTAGCGTGGGCCAGAGCGGTACTATCTAAAACTTGGGCCAGCCCTCGACCAGATTAGTGGGAATAGACCGGTGTGAGGGTCGGGGAAAGTAAACCCGTCACTCATGTATAGGTACGAGCTCGGACCTAAAAAGCAAGCTATTGCCCAGGGGTGAGAAAGGCCATTCACCTTCGGGGGACCAAGCACAGAAAAGTAAGATCAAGTTACAAGTTAAAGAAAGACATGAATTAAGTCAAGTGCACTTGCATACAGTCAAGTATAAGCATCTATAAGTGCATCTTCAGTTATCTCATTAAGTCACACTATTATTATGATTCTGGTTGAAGCATATTATACTATTCATATTTCTATGTCTGTCATATAATATGGTAAGTGGTTGTTAAAATATAACCCGCTTCAAGAAAGGTATTTTCAACTTAAAATTGAACCACTATTTGTTTATATGTACTCATATTTTCATAATAAACCGAAGCGGCTGGAATGTTTATGATGATACTATAAGATTGGTTTAAGTTTACCTACTGAGAACCCTAGGTTCTCACTGCCTGCTTGTATATTTTTCCTTTCCGTAAACATTTCAGCACCCAAGTTGGAAATCAAGTGCGAGGCGGAGTGCAGGGCCACTCATTGAGCACGACTTGGGCACTAGCCAGATCAAGAGACTATTGAAGCTAGCTAACAATTAGTCGGAAGTAGACGCTGTGTACTATGTCGGTCACAATTTTCTTTTAAAGTGTAATTATTTTGTTCTCTATGTATCAGAGACTAGTACTTAGTAATAAAGTGAACAGTTAAAGGGCCATGTATTATATTTTCCATATTTTAAAGAATTTCTCAGCACCGTGACAACCTTTTAATGTAACTCCATGACTTGAGCATGGCTTGTATGATAGAGGTTGTTACATTTTGGTATCAGAGCAGTTCATCCTGTGTAGGCGCATGGATGGACTGATTATGCTTCTGATGCATACTCTGAGAATCTAGATAAACCATGCTTTAGGTCCTCACGTGAAGAGGACAGAAAAATATTATGCATGGTAGCCTTGTTGTGAGTGTTGAGGACTACTTGTTGCACTTGATTGAATGTTGAGCCTGATCACCTGAATATAAGGTTTTGTGTAAACAGAAGCCTGAAACACCCAGCAGGCTTATTAGGGACCTTCTATACATAATTATTAGGGATGAGACTCCTAGGAGGTAACGATGGCATAAAAGGAAGAACAATTGAGCAAGTTGAGTAGTGCAGAGAATTGGGGATTCAATCAAAGGAATTGTGTCGGGCGATTTGATATTTACATGGTGAACCTAGTTATATCGAAAAAGGTTGTTTGTCAAGTGTTGCCGGGTAGCCGAAGATTTCTCATCATCAAGGGCATGATCTCAGTTGGAGGCAAGTTGGGTAAGAATCTTCTTCACCCTAATGGGGCTTGTTTCAATCTCCATTATGATTACCCGATCCAGACCATCTTCTCTACTTTGAATCTAGGAGATTCTTCTATCTAGTTTTGTAGCTCTAATACTCAATGGGAGTAAGGTGATTACCCGCTGATATGCTTATCATATGTGGCATGGACAGTACCCTTATTTTCTTTATAGATGGGATTACCCCGAAGGTACCTTGCCAACAAGTTCATTCAAAGGTTTTTATTTGGGGATTGTGGTAATACCACAAAACAAAGACCTGATCCTTCATTAAGAAATTTGTAGAGTGGGCGAATGAAGCAAAGAACCAGTGAAAGAAGCTAAGGGCAGAAGCTTCGGTTAGATATACAGGGAACTTTTTTAAATTGAGGCTGAAGTGGTTTCTTCCTCGGGGGTACAGGAACTAGCCTTGTAGCAATTGTAAATTTGGAAGAGTATTAAGTTGAATCTTGGCTTTGAGAGGGAAATAGTTGATCAAATTGTAAAGAGGCCCACCCAACTGTACATTGAATCAAAATAGAGATACTGTTATACACGGTACGGAAGGCCGATGAAGTTATAAGTGTAACAAGGGGGCGAGGCAGTATATCTCCTACTAATCTGAAGTAGGAATACTTTCAGACTAAAGGTGACATATGGACCTAGTGCAATTTTCCTACCTTTCAGGGATAAAGGGAATGCTAGAAAAATCTAGTCATCAACCTCAGCCACTGCAGGAACTGGATGATAGGATTATCTCCAATATGTTAATAATAGAGGAATGAGGCTATTTAGAGAAGAAAAGTAAAGTCTAATAATTGCCTTTAGGTAACATTATGTATGCTATGGTTGGAGTAACTCGACAAGGAATGTATTCAGATTCTAGCAGAATGACAAGGGCTTAAAGTGTGCAGCTGATTCCGTTATCCTGAGATAGTATTAAAGTGGGAGGTCCTAATGGACTAAGATGAAGATAAACTTATGTAAGGACAATGGATACTATAGGGAAGAAATAGAAGAAAAGAAAGTTTTAATTTCATATGGCCTATTGAGGAAAGAAAAACTACCTAGTAGGAGATTACGGTACAAATAAGATTGTATATGAAATACTAAGCAGGGTTGCCTTGGCATCGGTCATAAGTGCAACAAACCCAATGCGCCCTAAGCAAGACTGGGTGATGCACCAATATAAGATCAAAAAGGACTTGGAAACGTGCCCCATGAGGGGCAAGGTTTTGATATCAGAACTAGAGGTAGTTAGAAGAGTCTTCATCCCTTGGGCTGGATTAAATGCAATCATTACTAACGCACTAAGTTCCATTAGATTTTCGTAGTTAAGCGTGCTCGGACAAAAGTAATATGGAGATGGCTGACCATATAGGAAACCCTCATATTGAAACTTCAACAGGATAGCAAGACCATCGTTTCCATCTCTCACAACAAATGGATTACATCCTAGGGGCAAGAAGTTATGAAGAATAGCCAGAAAGCTTAGCAGTCAGGGTAAAACCCCCAAGAAGATTGGTAACACTGGCGCCCATAAAAGTGGGAGGTGGACATCAACACAATAGTTGAGAAATCTCCATGCTAACCAATTGAAGAAAGTAGAAGAATGGCAGGGACTTCGGCTGTCCCACAATCCTTTCATTACGTGAAGTTGATCATATTTTGAGGAGACAAGTATCGCAGTAATCATTGAGAGCTTCAACAAGAATAGCATGGGGTCCAATTAGCAAACAATGAAAAATGGAATAAAGTCTGTAAGATAAGGAGAGATTCCGAAGCAAGGACCATAGTTATAATTTAGAAGGAAGCTCTATCCTTGCACCTAAAAACCTAACAGAAGGGGGATTCGTCATTGATCAAAGAGGATTCGGAAGGCAGGAGTTTGGATATGGCTTGATCAATTTCCTGAAAAACTTCGGCGAAGCCACTATGATCACTATATGTTGACATTGATTGTCAGAGAATGATAGATTTCGTGAATAATGTAACTTCTTCAGTTGGTATTTAGGGCCCAAGGCACAAGTATTAGAGAGTTTACTAGAACACAAAGTGCACAAGTAGTCAGACACATGACAAGGAGGATGAGGGATTTACTCGATGAACTTGATGATGGATCAAAACGTCAGCAAAACAAAGTATATTTTACCCATATGATCTACGACGATTTTCTACATGGATATTGGAAAGGCATCCTATAAGACAATATGGTAAGGGAACCCTACAGCTTCGATAAAAAGGATTTGACTTTTAACCTTGGTTTTCACATTAAATCGCCTGTATCTCAATAACTAGGAATCAAGGAGGATATCAGACTAATAGGAAGAGTCATGAGTCTTAGAACTCAATCCGTATAGTGGGAGCAACCTAAAATCCTCCTACAAGCATTAGGCACTGGACAAATTTTACCAAAAAGGAGGAGTTTTAAGATAAGGCTCCTAGTTATAATATTGAGGAAAGGCCTAAGCCATGTTTCTAAAGAACCATATTGGAGGCTAATTTGTTATTGAATTTAGGGTAACTGAGTGAATAAGAATCTTGGGAAAGAATATACGGACCTCCTGGACTCAGACAATTACTACGATAACTGCTGATCTTTGCAATTGCAAATCTTCATGAGTTGAATATCGGAGGTCCCATGTACAAGTGGCAGAAGATCTAGCAGCTACCATGAAGTAGGAGTAGCAGAGTATAGAGCAAAGGAGATGAGTAAGAGTCTCCAATAAGCTGAACCATAATTTAAAGCGTCATAGAAATAAGGCAAGTTTGGGCACCAATATAACCCTTATAGATCCTTTGTCAGTACTAAGACAAATACCTCATAGCTACTGGCAAGTAATCTCAAGACCAGATGCAAATTCAAAAAGAGAAGTATCCCTATAAGTCAAAAGGGTTTTTCCTTGACCCTTCTTGTTCCTAGAATTTTGAGGACAAAATTCTTTTTAAGATGGGTAGAATTGTAACATCCCCAATTTTCCTTGTGCTAAATTTTTCCATTTTACCCTCCACCACGAGTTCCGAGTTCCGACTTCACCTTCAAGTTTTCATGATTTCCGACTTCATCTTCGAATTTCACACAAAAAGGATTATTTCCGACTTCCGAGTTCGTCTTCAAATTTCAGCATAGTTTACCGACTTCCGACTTAACGTTCAGGTCCAAAACATCATGGAGTGATTCCCGATATCCAACTTCATGCCTTAAAGACAATGTACCCGATTTTCGATCTTATAATTTATCTCCAAGTTTCAAGACGATGTACCCGAGTTTCGACCTCAGACCGTATGTTTCAAAATAGTATACATGGTTTCCAACCTCCAAAGTTATAGTTTAACATAATGATGCAAGTATCGACCTCTGAGTTTAGTGTAACGAGTTCCCGCCTTAGAGTTGAACTCAATTAGAATGGACACGAGTTCGGATCTTTGAACTGATTTCCAAGTCATACACGAGTTCCAATCTCCAAGTTTATTCCTAGAACCTTTCTATTTTTGTTGGTGTTCCCGAGTTTGAATGAGGAGTTCCAAGATTAGGTGATTGTAAGCTGTATGACTTCCGATATCCGAATTTACTCCCAAGTGTCAAATAAGGTTGGACGAGTTCCAACATCCGGCTTCAGCTCCAAGCTCAAATAAAAGGGACGCGGGTTCCGACTTTACACCTAATATAGACGAGTTCCGATTTCAGATGAATGGAAGCGAGTTCCACTTTTGGGACGACATGGAAAGCTATTTGGCCACAAAAGTGGGAGACATGGCCGAACTTCAATCACAAAATTTCAACTAATCAACACTCACAATTCCAACTACCCCCATGTGTTTAAGTCAGACTCTCCTTCTCATTTGAGGCTGATTTACACCACTCTCTTTCCCTCTTGTTCCAGCCTTCTTCTTCCCTTCTCTCAATCAACTCCATCACTCTTTCAAGCTTAAACAAGGTTCTAACAATTCAAGCTTCAACACTTAGCTTAAATCACACTCCAATGAGGTAGGATTCTACTTCTGCTCTTGAATTCTTTGCACTATGGCTGTATGAAATTTTATTCTTCTTCATGTATTTGATGATATATTGGATGTATGTGATGGATTATGCTTAGATTAATATGAAATCTTGAGTTGGAATTAAAGTTAGAAGGAGAAAAACTAGAAGGAATGGAGGATTAGGATGCTGTCTTGGTGAAGAGTCCACGGCAGTCTGGATGGCAGAGTGTACGACTCTGCCTACAGCCAGTTAAACCCGATGAAACTATTTTTAGATGAAAGTAGACATTTAGAGCTTTCCATACATTATAATATGAGGTTATTGGATTATTATTGACAGAGATATGAATTTTTGAAGTTTGACCTAGGTATCAGGACTTTCATCCGGGCACAGTGATTTGAGGAGGGTATAACTCACCCTATACAACTCCAAATTCAGTGAAATTAACTTTGTTAGAAAGCTTACACATAGAGGAACATCCCAATATGAAATTTCGAGTTTGTTATGATCCCAATTGTTCCCAGTGGTTCAAGGAAGTTACCATATGTCCAAACCAGGCTAAAGTAGGATAGTTCAGGAAGGTCAAATTTCAGGACATATATCTCGAGGTATACTTAAGTAAATGGAATGAAATTTCTTGTAAATGAAAGGTTGTCCTGTTAGCTTTAATATGACACCAATTTCGTATGATTTGAGCTTAGTTTCGATTTTTAGTGAATTTATACTTCCAGGAGTGTAATTTAGGCCAGTGACTGAATAGGCTGAGGCAAAATTTGAATATCTTGAGTTATATAGATCAAAATGATATGGAACTAATGAGGTTAGAAAATAGACACATAGAGCTATGACATATCCAAAATTCAGATTTAAGTGAGTTGAATAGAAGTAAAGGTGGATTATACAAAATTTGGCCAGAATTGAATAGAATTGGCAGAAATGACCAAATTCATGGTTTCACAAGTGTTAGTGAACATATAAAGTTTGAGTTGAGGATTGCAAGTTTTACATGAAGAAATATGTTAGATTGATTATACTACTATGACTGATTTGTCTATGAGAACTGGCACTATTCATGGAGAAGCGAATCTGATTCGTTATGCTACCAAATTTAAGGCAGAAGTCTATGAGACTATGAATGTTATGAATATCTATATGTTATGCTCATAAGGTTCAGATATGCAAAGATGAATTTAAGTATGAAATGAGTTATGAGAGCTTATGCTATGAGAAATTATAATTTGAATATATTACATTCACATGTTATGTTCATATATGCCATGCATGCAAGCATAATTAGAATATGATATGAGAAATAAGATATGAGGCATATTCATGTATACACAAAGTATCTGCACGCATGATAGGATATGGAAAGGAAAGATAGTAAGAACTTTCAAGAGGGACATACTAGCTACCACACAAGGCATGGAATAGACCCAGCTAGTGTGGGCTAGAGCGGTACTGTCTAAGACTTGGGCCAGCCCTCGACCAGATTAGTGGGAATAGACCGGTGTAAGGGTCGGGGAAAGTAAACTCGTCACTCATGTATAGGTACGAGCTCGGACCTGAAAAGCAGTTAGCTGGCTGCCCTAGGGGGGTGAGAAAGGCCATTCACCTCCGGGGGACCAAGCACAGAAAAGTAAGATCAAGTTGCAAGTTAAAGAAAGACATGAATTAAGTCAAGTGCACTTGCATACAGTCAAGTATAAGCATCTATAAGTGCATCTTCAGTTATCTCATTAAGTCACACTATTATTATGATTCTGGTTGAAGCATATTATACTATTCATATTTTTATGTCTGTCATATAATATGGTTAGTGGTTGTTAAAATATAACCCACTTCGAGAAAGGTATTTTCAACTTAAAATTGAATCACTATTTGTTTATATGTGCTCATATTTTCATAATAAACCGAAGCGGCTGGAATGTTTATGATGATACTATAAGATTGGTTTAAGTTTACCTACTGAGAACCGTAGGTTCTCACTGCCTGCTTGTATATTTTTCCTTTCCCTAAACATTCCAGCACCCAAGTTGGAAATCAAGTGCGAGGCGGAGTGCAGGGCCACTCATTGAGCACGACTCGGGCACTAGCCAGATCAAGAGACTATCGAAGCTAGCTAACAATTAGTCGGAAGTAGACGCTGTGTACTATATCGGTCACAATTTTCTTTTAAAGTGTAATTATTTTATTCTCTATGTATCAGAGATTAGTAGTTAATAATAAAGTGAACAATTAAAGGGCCATGTATTATATTTTCCATATTTTAAAGAATTTCTCAGCACTGTGACAACCTTTTAATGTAACTCCGTGACTCGAACATGGCGTATATGATAGAGGTTGTTACAAAATACCTTTTTGATTAGAAGGAATTGAACATGAGGCAGCGAAGGTGGATGGAGTTTCTTGAAGATTACGAATTTAAGCTAAAGTACCACCCTAGCAAAGCAAACATGGTGGCAAACACCCTGAGCAGGAAATCCTTAACTATGGCATAGATGATAATCAAGGAGACAGAGCTCCTAGAGAGTTTCTGAGACCTCAACTTGGGAATCTCTATGAACCCCAATGCTATTCAGTTAAACCAACTTAAGATAACTAGTAATTTCAAAGACCAAATCCAGCAAGCACAACAAAGAAATAATGAATTCCAGCATACAGTGCAACTAGTGAAATCTGGCAAGCTAACAGGATTTACTTGGGATATGTAACACCCTACCAATTTAATGTTATGCTTAAGTCATAGCATGAAATTAAGTAGAATGTGTTACCATGTTGATACTCTACTTACTATTTATTTATCATATCACATCTCTTTTTTTTTTTTTTTGGTAAACAAGTGAAACGGTGTGCTGTATAAAAATAAACATGTTCAACATCGCAAAACGTGACAACGTTTAATAAAACACAACAGAAAGATAAGAATAAGTAATACACTATCAACTGTATAAGTATATGTATATATAGGTCGGAAGCCAATGCTTTAGTTTATGTACTGATTCAAAATAGGATACATAAGTGGGGCCGGTACATCAAAAAGAACATAGGGCTCGTGTCAGTTAAAACAGTCCTACAAGATCCTCAGAGGACATCCCAAACTAGCTGATCCACATATGGCTAAGTCTATGGCCCAATGCTGCATACTACCAAAAGAGGGCCACGCTGTACAATGTCACCCACGGTGGAGACCTACTCAGTTAGGTAGCCGTTGGCCATATCAGGCTCGGTTGGAGAGTAGTCTACACTAGGTCTCAAGGAGGAGGATGATGAGCCGGTAGCCTCCAAAGGATCGCTCTCGGAGCTGAGTGGAATATCCGGAACCATCTGTCGAGGGGACTCTGGTGGAGGGCTAGCAGGAGCTGCAGGTGCTGGAAGTGTTCGAGGAGGGTGTGCCACGTGCAATGGAATCGCAACATTGGGAGCGGCGGGGTCAAAGGCAGGATGACATAGAGGAACAACAAAATTCCTATTACTAAAAAGGTAGAGACGGAAATGGTAGGAGCTGGCTATGTATAGCGAGTCCATTATGGGATCATGGTGGAGCTGCAGGTCCAGAATCTCAATAAAAAGAGTGGTCGTCGAGTCCATCACCAGCGTCTGAGAATGATGCGGAAATGCAAAACGAGATGAGAATTTAAAGAAATTCTCAGTATGGTTCGCGTATGGTGTTTAACTGACGTCACATTCATTCTCAGTTGCCTCGGTTTTTATTTAATTATAAAAACATGGAATCAAATTAAACTATCCATAATTAATAAGTTTAAGAAAACGTCTGGTTCGAGAAAAGGTTCAGTTTTACTTAAGATAATATAAGAAACAGAATAAACTATTAAGTAATGATACATAGAATAATGAGCAGAATAAACAAACATATAATAATAGGTAAATATAATAGTTAAACTGTAAATAGCATATAATGACTATTCAATGCGACCATGCAAAATCTCATTCTTGAACTTATCTTCATAAACTTTTCCATTACTTGGTCCCCTGGGAGTTGTTGGCCATTTAGACTCCTGGGTAATAGTCTGCTTTTCATGATCGAACTCGTTCTTATACAGGAATGCTGGGTTTACTTTCCCCGACCTTCCCACCGATCTATTCCCCTTAACTTTATTCCGGGGTTGGCCCAAGTATTATGGAACTTTCATCATAACATAACCTTTAGGTTCATCATAACATAACCTTTATGAACTCTTTGCAAATGCACATGGATTTGAATGTAGATTCTAACTCATGCATAGTCTTTACCGAACTTTCGGCAGCATAACGGATCATGTCTGTTTTCCCATGAATAGTACCAGGCAACCAGGGAACTTTAATCAAATAGCAAACTCAATATAGAACATTATAATCATACCAAGAATATAACAATATCAATAGGTGCAAGTTTTAAAATCTTAAGTCTTAATCTATCTTGTAAGCTTTTGACTCCTATTGATGTTCCCAAGTTCAAGCTTAGGACCGACTTCCGAGTTCCGAGATCATATAAGTTCCAACTTCCGAGGTTATGTATATAAGGTCAATGTCTTGATTCCTAACTTCTGGGGTTATGTGTTTAGAATCGATCTCCGAGATAGATTCTGGACCGAGTTTTGGAATTACATATATAACAGTTTAAAGCGTCCTGGTTCTCGACTTCCGAGATGCAGGTATAAGGTTTCATATTCTGGTATCAACTTCCAAAATTATGTTGAAGATCCTCAACTTTCGGGTTTAAGTGTAGTGTTTTATGTGCTATGTGATACCGACCTCTGACATTACACCACAATTGGTCTTCTAAGACTTTTATGAATGTTTTCTAAGTTCCGAGTTCTGACATTAATCAAGTTATTTGTGTTTTATTCCAGACTACCCTATTTCTAGCCAAATTTGCACTCGTATAAGAGAAAATTCACCAAAAATAGAAATCTGGGTGAAATCATGTGAAATTTATATCAATGTAAAGCTAACAGAGCAAGCTTTCAAATGAAATAAGTCAAATGTCATTTGATGAGTATAATTCAAGATATAAGCCCTGAAACTTAACCCTACTGGACTACCCTATTCCAACCTGGGTTGAACTTAAGGTAAATTCATTGATGTACTGGGGATAGTTGGCAATGAGTCTGAATCTAAAATTTTTATGGGTTGTTCCCTAATATGTTAGCTTTCAAACAACGTTAGATTCACTCAATTTGGGGTTATGTAGGGTGAGTTACATCCTTTTCAACTCACACTGCCCGGATGAAGGTCCTGATTTCTAAGTCAAACTTCAAAAATTCATATCTCTCTCAATACTAATCCAATGGCCTTATATGATATATGTATGGAAATCCCTGAATGCCTATTTTCATATAAAAATAGTTTCATCAAATTTAAATGACTGTAGGCAAAGCCGTATACTCCGCCGTACAGACTGCCGAGGGATTTTGGGTTTTCCAGCTCCTCACATCTTCCTACTTTCACCCTTTCTTACTTCTTGATCGATTTAACATCAAAAACAGCCAACAAACCAGCCAAAGATCATCATATTCATTCAATCATTACATTAAGAATTGAGAAAATAAAGCCACTATTAGCCACCCACAATCAGAATAACAAGAATAAGATTGAACCTCTACCTCTTTGTATGTGGTTTTACTAGATTTTTAAGTTTGGATTGATAAAACCTTATTAAGCTTGAAGGTGTGATGGAGTTGGGTGAGAGGAGAAGAGAAGAAGAAGGCTGGAATCAGAGGAGGGATTGATGCAATCAATATGAGAAGGAGGAGAGAAAATCTGATTTAAACATAAAGAGGGTAGTTAGAATTATGGGTTTTGATTGGTTGAGACTTTGTGGTCAATTTTTCAGCCAAGTTTCCTTCTCCTTGTGGCCTTTGTGGCGCCACCAAATGATAAGCAAGTGGCCGAGTAATTGGCCTTAAGTCTTAGGGTTTTGGGTGTAAAACCCTATTGGTTCGGTTCCAACAGTTTAAAATACCGTAATCTTATCGATTTCCTCTGAATCGGTAAATCGGTTTAAGAAAATTCCTATGAAATGTCTTATACTTCTAACTTAATTCCCTCATATCTAAACTCAATTAATTGCTAATTAATTGATCCTAAATAAATATTTAGTCGTATTTTAATTAATTTCAATTATTTGATAAAATCCGAATAATTAGGCGAAAAACGATAAGAAAATTCCGATGGATGTTACAGGATGCAGAAGGAATATGGCGATAGTAGGGGAGAATATGCGTACCTAAGAAGGTTAACCTCAGAAAGAAGATCTTGGAGGAAGCCCATAAGAGCGAGTTTACAATACATCCTGGCATTAACAAAATGTATCAAGATCTCAAGAGAATGTTTTGGTGGCCAGGCCTTAAGACAGATGTGGCAAATTTCGTGAATAAATGTCTAACCTGCCAGAAGGTAAAAATAGAGCATCAGAAACTAGTAAGGACACTACAACCCTTAGAGATTCCGGAATGGAAGTGAGAGACCATTTCTATAGATTTCGTGATGGGCTTACTAAGAACACCCTCAGGATATGACGCTATATGGGTCATAGTGGATAGACTAACTAAGTCCGCTCACTTTTTGCCCATTCGAGCAAATTACCCTCTAGAGAAGCTAGCTCAATTGTACATTCAAGAAGTGGTACGGTTGCATGGTGTTCCTTCGACAATCATTTCAGATCGAGATCCAAGGTTCACCTCACGGTTTTGGGGAGCACTCTAGAAGGCGTTCGATACTAGGCTATGTTTATGTACTGCATACCATCTGCAAATAGATGGTTAGACCGAGCGAACTATTTAGACCTTGGAAGATATGCTGCGAGCGTACATTTTGGAACAGCGTGGAAGTTGGGATCGATACTTACCGTTAGCCAAGTTTGCGTACAACAACAATTACCATGCTAGCATTGACATGGCTTCGTATGAAGCTTTATATGGACAGAAGTGCCAATCTCCCCTATGTTGGTATAAATCAGGAGAACAGAGTCTGTTGGGACCGGAATTAGTCAGGCAAACTACAGAGCAAATCAAAAGGATCCGTAGCAAAATACTTGCAACTCAAAGCCGTCAGAAGAGCTACATGGACGTCAGGAGAAAGCCATTGGAGTTCCAAGAAAGAGACCATGTGTTTCTAAAGATCACACCCACAACTGGAGTAGGTAGAGCTATTAAAGTTAGAAAGCTAAGCCCTCCCTTTATAGGTCCTTTTTCAAATTTTGAAATGAATCGGGCCAGTGGCGTATCGAGTCGCTTTACCTCCATATCTGTCAAATCTTCATGATATTTTCCATGTTTCTCAACTCAAAAAATACCAGCCTGACCCTACTCATTTCTTGGAACCTGAATCAATCCAGTTAAGGGATGACTTAACTTTTCAGGTACCCCCAGCACAGATAGTGGACAGGAGCATCAAGCACTTTCGGAACAAAGCTGTACAGTTAGTGAAGGTGGCATGGGGACATGAAGACTCAGCGGACTATACGTGGGAATTAGAATCCGATATGAGGAGGGAGTATCCTGAATTAATCTCAGGTACTAAATTTTGAGGACAAAATTTTTTTTAGGAGGGTAGAAATGTAACGTCCGAAAAATTTTATTGTTAATAACCGAGTTGTTCGGTTTTTATCGAATAAGTGGGTTTAATCAGAATTCGATTAAGCATTTACTTAAAGCCAATTAAGTGTGATGTAGGAGTGATTAGGCTTGATGGAATAAGATTAGGAATATAGGAAACCTCACAGAATTTTTCTAAAACCGATTTACCGATTTAAGAAAAATCGGTAAGATTTCGGTATTTTAAACTGTCGGAACGAGACCAATGGAAGAATCATTGTGAGAACCCTAGAATGAATGGCTAGGATTCAACCACAACACTCCCATAGGTGGCGCCATTTTCAGCCAAGAAGTAGCCACAAAACCAAGTTGGACAACCTACTCAAATCCACCAATCACACAACTCCTTACTCCACAAGTTTTTGTTCGATTCCTTCTTTGCCCTTGCGAATTTCGGTCAAGATAAGGGGCTTACTCCCCTTCATTTCTCTTCCATTTACACTCCTCTCTACTCCATTTTCAACTTCTCTTCAAGTCTTATCAAGAGTAGTTTCCATCTAAGGCACCAAATCAACTAAATTTCAACTAGACAAGTTAAGAATCCTACTTCTCTTCTTACTTTCCTTGGTTTGGGACTGTATGGGAGTCTTGGGTATCTTGTGATACTGATGAGATTTTAAGTGATGATGATGAATTATAGTTGATTATGCATGTATGTTGTGATTAGAATTGGAAGTGGTATGAAAGAACTTGAAGAAAAGAGAAAACTCAAGAAACTGTTAGGGTTTTTCCACGGTGGTCCGTACGGCGGAGTGTATGGCACTGCCTATAGCCATTTAAATTTCATGAATCTATTTTTATATGAAACTAGACATTCATAGCTTTCCATACATATAAAATATAAGGTCATTGGATCAGTATAGAGGTAGTTATGAATTTTTGAAATTTGACCTAGGAATCAGGACCTTTATCCCGGCAATGTGAGTTGAGAAGGGTCCAACTCACCCTACACAACTCCAAATTGAGTGAATCCAACGTTTTTTGAAAGCTAACATATGAGGGAACATCCTATAAAAATTTCAAATTCAAATTCGTTACCAGCTATCCCCAGTACATCAATGAATTTACCTTAAGTTCAACCCAGGCTGGAATAGGGTAGTTCAGTAAGGTCAAGTTTCAGGGCTTATATCTCGAATTATACTCACTTAAATATATGCAACTTGTTTCATTTGAAAGCTTGCTCTGTTAGCTTTACATTGATATAAATTTCATATGATTTCACCCAGATTTCTATTTTTGGTGAATTTTCTCTTATAAGAGTGTAATTCTAGCTAGAAATGGGGTAGTCTGGGATAAAACACAAATAACTTGAGTTAATATCGGAAGTCAGAAACTTAGTAGGCAGAGAGCTAGATCGGGTATACTTAAGATTTAACTCGGAAACTTAGTAGATAGCGAGCTAGATTGGGTATACTTAAGGTTGAACTCAAAAACTTGGTAGACAGAGAGCTAGATCGGATATATTTAATGTTGAACTCGGAACTTAGTGAATAGAAAACTAGAACGGGTATAGTTAATGTCAGAAACTTGGAATTTAGGAAACACACTTATAAAAGCCATAGAAGACCAATGGTGGGATAAGGTTGGAAATCGAGCAAAACCCCAGAAGTTGGAAATTATATGATCTCGGAAGATCGAACATAACCCCAGAGGTCGGAACTTGTATAAGATCGGAACTCGGACCCCATTTAATCTTGGAAGTCGAATTCGGGAACATCAATAGAAATTAAAAGCTTGCAAGATAGATTAAGACTTAAGATTTTAAAACTTGCACCTATTGATATTGTTATATTCTTGGTATGAATATGACGTTCTGTATTAGATTTGCTATTTGATTAAAATTTCCTGGTTGTCTGGCACTATTCATGAAAAAACGGACATGATCCGTTATGCTACCGAGATTTTGGCAGATATTGCAATTAATATGAATTTACAAGTTATGCATGCATTAGTCAAAGTATTAGACAAGCAATGCTACCTTTTTAAGAATGAGGAAGGATTTCCATGTAACTTGGGCCAGCCCCTGAACAAAGTTAAGGGGAATAGATCAGTGGGGAAGTCGGGGAAAGTAAACTCGGCGACCCTGTATAAGAACGAGCTCGATCCTAAAAAGCGGACTATTACCTAGGAGTTTTATGGCCAATAGACTCCCAGGGGACCAAGTATGGAAAAATATGAGTTAAGGTCAAGTGCATTATTTCTTATGCATATCCACAGTTTCAGTTATCATGCATTGAGTTAATTGCACCATTGGATGTTATGTACATATATATATTATTGTTCACTTTATGGCTATCACTTAACTATGTCAAAAATACAAGTTTGGTTGCTTATTCCTCTATTTAATTTCCTTTATATCCTTAAGTAAAACTAAACCATGTTTCAGGCTATGATTTCTATAACTAATTGAGTAGGACATCCTGTTGATGTAACATTTTCTTTTAATTAACCAAAATCCAAAACACCTAAGAATGACAGTGATGACAGAAATGCATAGATTTAGGAATTTCTACTGAGAAATCTATATTTCTCACCCTACTATATATTTCCGTGCCATTCTCAGATCATGGAGAATGCGGCAACCGGAGTTCTATTCATTGAGTTCCATGAGCTCCATATCCACCTGGACCCGTTTTTGGATTGTGTTATGATCCATTATCCATGAACCCTAATTTCTGGTGTATTTCGTTTGTAATTCAATCAAGGAGAAATAAAAACACATAAAGATGGAAGAGATAAGGAATGGAATTGGTTGGAGAGCGCCACAATCAAGGATGATTGATAAGCCAAGGGTGATCGCCACAAAAGCAATTGGAAACTCTTGATAAGACCTAGGGTTCCAAGCAAGAACCAAAGAGACACTTTTACTAAAGTATTCTGATTTCAATTTTCCAAAAGTTCCCCTCCAAAAGGTGTTTACAAGGTTTATAAAAGAAACTAAAGTTTAGCAAATGGGCTGCAACACTTAGCCCAATATTAAGAATGAGTAAAGGACTAAATAGCTAAAAACAAGTGATGGGCTATATGAAATTACAAGCCCAATTACATTATTACTAACTTAAAATTAACAAACCCAAAGATATAACTAAGCTTATTCAGCCACGTGAATGCAATGGACTAGTGTTGGGTCTTCATCTTCTTGAATGGGCTTTGCCTCAAACAAACTTGAAATCATTTGGCCCAAAGCTTCCTTAGCTCTCTTTGATTTGGATCTAGTCATTGGTCCACCAAGTCCTTCCAAAGGATCTCCTCCTTGCCTTTGCTTTCATGAGTCTACTTTATCGATATCCTTGATCACATCAGATTGTATATATGTACCTGGCAGATGTTATTTCCGTTTTTATTTCTTCTTCAATAGAGATTTTGCTGTTCCCCTTACTCATCCACTCTTCAACCCCGCTACACCTTACATGGCTATTCCGCTATACATGGCCCATCCCTTTCCATCTCCACAAAGTCAAAGTAGTAGTCCCTAAGAAGAAGAAGAGCCCCATGGCTCCGCCAAATTTCACCATCGAAAGGGTATACCCTCAGTTTTGATGTCTGAGGAGGATCCATCTGAGGCAGAGAGTTCATCTTCCTTGTCCTCTGTTCTAAGCGTGGACTACACTCTTGCAAACACCAGCATGGTGAACGGATTCCTTTCCTTGGAGTCCATCTAGTTAGAGTACCCGCCGTAACAGCAGTAGGTGTATAGGATGACCCTCTTTTGGCAGTCTAGGTCATGGGTAGTGACTCGAGTGCTGAGCTCGATCAAATTACAATAAAAATCGAATTACACTAAATTCGTAGCAAGGGTGCAACCCGGGTCGTTTCCCAGCGAAGACAATGTTATATGATCAGGAAATTGGGGGGGGGTTTAGGAATTTAAAATACTGAAATGAATATAAAAGAAATGAACAGAATTTTGAAACATCCAATCCAAGAACCAAGAAAGACAGTGGCTCATCTATCATCAGATTCTAAAAATAATCATTCAAATCAAATCAGCGATTGACATCAAACCTGAAAGAAACCTCTATTCGGATATGACATTACACACGAAAACCTTCATGCATTCAATTAACAGATAAATGATTAAATTCAGAAACCTCTAGAACCTAACCAATTCATGTTAATTTTCAAGCACCAATGTAATCAATCATCAAATTCAAACCTGAAAATGATTCTACTCACGCAATTGCATTACACATTAATCAATCGAGCAATATGCAAGCAAGTAAGCAAGAAATCAATCATAATCTACCACAATTCCGAATCAAAAACCTTCAAATCCGAAATTGGAGTAATCACAATGAAAGAAAAGGGAGTAGAAAACCGATTTGATTTGATGAAGTTTGGTTGCGCAAATCCTCAAGATAGCCAATGCTCCTTTGAATCCTTGGATTAGATGGAAGCTTACTCCTCCATGAATGGAGGAAGACGAGTTGTTAAGGTGGAGGGGGCCTGAGTGAGAGAAGAGAGGAGAAGAAGAACAACCAAACCGAAAATTTGCTATTCACAAAATCTGTCTCCCGTTACAATTCTGGCTTCCCCCTAAGTCAGCCAGCCAAAACCGAATCAAAACACCTAGAATTATTAAATTGTAATTACTACATTAATCCTCTCTCTCTCCTTTGAATCTGGACATCTTATTTGCTAAAATCCGAATTATAGAAAGAAAGTTACATTAAAAACATGAAATCATTATAGCTAATTCCGTGGGTAACGTTCTTCTATCATTTTGGCTATCAAAACGATTCCGTTTGGATTTCCACTCTGAAGAAGAATTGTAGCCTTGGATGTCAGCTTCAAAATGCCTCTGGAATGGCTCAATCGGACATCTTTGGTCCGAGATATGGCCCAAATACCACACCCTGCTCAGAATCCGCGGCTGCACCACTTCAGTTCACTTCTAGGCCCAATTTCAGCTTCTTAACACCAGAATTGGCTTTTGACCTCTGCATATAACTTGTAGGCCTATCTCTCAGCTTTTCTACAAATTAAGAATCACAATAAAATGAGCTCTACAACTCAAGATATAACCCAAAAACCAAAACAGTGTCAGAATTCACCTAATGCTGGAAAATTTAACTCAAACCCAAACAATACAAAACGGTCCAATTCAAAACAATTAGGCACAAGAGAGAATTAATGAGCTAGGAATGAGGGAAAATAAGTATATAAAAATCCAATTGATCAGGTAGATGAGTAGGAATTAAGAATTGTACATGAAATATCATGTGGGGACCAGTTAGGATACTGTTCATATATAGACAGGCCGAATCATTTTGTGTTAGCGGCCTCATTTCTTTACTACCCTGTTTCATTTTTGTATCATTGTCAAATTTGAAAACAGACGTATATGTATATATATATGATGCGGTTTTCAGTAGTTCTATATGTTTCGCATTTTTATTTATGTTACTTTACTTCCGGTTGACAATTATCTAGTATTTATCCCGCTACCATACAGAAAATTTTGAAAAGTGAACAGTTAACTCTATATGGGAAATTAATAATGAAACGAAAAAATGGAATTTAATCAGCTAGCCACACGTAATAACTGATCAGGTAATATATTATGACTTAAGCATAGTATTTTGTCTAGTAAGGTGTTACAAGGACCAATGTCTAGATCAGATCTTCTCTGTGGATTGAGAGGAGGCTTGCAAGGAGTAGCAGGATGCTTGCAATTTCCTGTACATGCCCTTCTCCATTCATCATTTCCTAGCACGGGATAGAACCACGAATCGCAATCGCAATTTGGTTCACACATTCCTGATCCAAGAATATCCCATAGAAAATGACCATCAATCTTATCAGAATAAATAATTTGCCCATTTGGCTCAATAGCATGGATCAACAGTTTTTTTTTCTGCTGCTCCAAGAGTGATCATCATCGTATGAAAAATATGAGGGCTCCCATTTGAAGGTTCTTCTTGATCTGACCTTTTGAAGATGGTTCTAACAGTTCCATCGACAAATCTTCAAAAAGTTGCCTCAGTAGACACAGCAGGAGTGTTGTCTTTTTTGAAGTTCTCATAATTGCTTATCCATTCAAGTAGCATAAGCTGTAAGAGGTCTTTTCTAGGGATCTATTTTGGAATTTGGACAATAGATGGTGTTTCATCATTTGACGTGGCTAGGAGCATCAGGGTATTTTCATTGAAACCCTTTGGAGTAGGTGTAACATCCCTACTTTCGTAAGCAAAATGTAATGGAAACTTTGAATTATTTCTCTTAGGCAATATGAGAATTTCTTAGGCAGCATTATGCCATAACGATCTTTACACTCAGAATTATAAGGTAGTGTAACACTGTCGTTGAAAATATGGCACTGCCATATGTTAAAAATTAGAAAATGACAAAAGTGCCCCTGTAAACTTTTGTTAATTACAGTGATGCCCAGAATTTTTAGAAATTATATTTTGACCCCAAAGACTCATTCCCACAATAACCCTAAAACTTTTCATGAAATGACCTTCATATCCCCACATCTATAGAATTAGCAGAATGAGATTTTAAACGAAGCAGAATCACGTGATGAAACCGTAGAAGTTTAAATCTCTGCCGATTGGGCCATGGAGGCAGTCTAGTGTGAAATGACGTGGGGTGCCCCTGGACATGCTCAAAATTACAGAAATGCCATTAGTTATAGAAAACAGAAAACAAAATGGCTCTAAAATTGCGAAAATGTCTAATTTACGCCGTTAATCTATTTATTCGGTTTCAATAGTTATGTGAGGGAAATTAGGAGTTAATTAAATATTAATTAGGAGTTAATTAGATGTTAATTAAAGGGATGAGGCTTAGGAACAATTAGAATAGAGATATAGAAATTCTCTCAGTGTCATTTAGTAAAGTTTTGCCAATTTGAAGAAAATCGGAGAAGATTCGGTATTTTAAACCGCCAAAACCGAATCAGTAGAATTTCACACTAACATCACTAGTTTGAGTGGCTGAAAATTGAGCCACTTCTACCCCTATGGATGGTGCCAATTGGCTGCCAAATGAGTGGAGAGTGTAACGTCCGAAAAATTCTATTATTATTAACCAAGTTTTCGGTTTTCATCGGATAATTGGGATTAATTAGGATTCGATTAAGCATTCACTTAAAGCCAATTAAGTGTGGTTTAGAATGATTAGGTATAATGGAATTAGATTAGAACCATAGGAAACTTCATAGGATTTTTCTAAAACCGGTTTACCGATTTAAAGGAAATCGGTAAGATTTCGGTATTTTAAACCGTCGGAACCGGACCAATAGAAATTATACTGTAAAAACCCTAGGATGGATGGCCAAGATTTAGCCAAAAGATCCCTACAAGTGGCACCTCAATCAGCCATGAAAGAGGGTAGCCAAGTTGAGTTTGAATGTGAGATGAAATCCACCAATCACAATCTAACTTCCTTCAAAAGTCTTGAAATAATTTCTTTCTCCTCCCCTTGAATTTTCGTCCATATAAGCTACTGAGCTCTCATCCTTTTCTTTCTATTCACACTTATCTTCACTCCATCTTCAACCCCTCTTCAAGTCTCATCAAGAGTTTCTTCAATCTAGGACATCAAACCAACAAGATTTCAACTAGACAAGGTAGGAATTCCAACTTCTTTTCTTGTTTTCTTTGAATTGGGTTGATTGGAACTCCACTTTCTTCCCACTTTCCTATATGATTCTGATGTTATCTTGAGTGAGGATGATGAATTAAGGCTATTTTAAGGTGTATATATGAGTTTCAATTGAAGATTGGATGGATTGATTTGAGGAAAACATGAAATCAAGAAGAATTCAAGAAGCTGTTAGGGCTTTTCCCTCGACAGTCTATACAACAGAGTGTATGGCTCCGCCTACAGCCGTTCAAATTTAATGAATCCTTTTTTATATGAAATTATACATTCAGCGCTTTCCATATATATAAAATATAAGGCATTGAATTAGTATAGAGTTAGTTATGAATTTTTGAATTTGACCTAGAAATCTGGATTCTCATATGGGCAGTATGAGTTGAGAAGGGTGTAACTCATCCTACACTACTCTAAATTGAGTGAAACTAACATTTTTTGAAAGCTAACACATAAAGGAATATCCCATAAAAATTTCAGGATCAGATTCGTTGCCAATTATTCCCAGCACATCAATGAATTTACCTTAAGTTCAAACCGGACTAGAACAGGGTAGTCCAGTAGGGTCAAGTTACGAGGCATATATCTCAAAATATACTTATGCAAATGATATGCAACTGATTTCATTTGAAAGTTTGTTCTTTTAGCTTTAAATTGATATAAATTTCATATGATTTCACATAGATTTCTATTTTTAGTGAATTTTCACTTATAAGAGTGCATTTCTGGCTAAGTATAGGGTAGTCTGAAATAAAATACTAATAACTTAAGTTATACAAATCAAAATGAGATAGGACCAAAAGGGTTGAAAACTAGACACATAGAGCTATGAATATCATAGGACCAAAAGGGTTGAAAACTAGACACATAGAGCTATGACATATCCAAAATTCAGGCCTAATTGAGTTGAATAGAAGTAAAGGTGGACTTTACAAAATTCGGACAGAAGAGGGTAGAGTGAGCAGAAAACTCTATTAATATTTCTATTGATTTTGACATACCATATGATTAATAATGTTGCTATAACTTGCTGTTTTACATTGAATTGCATACTTAGTTGATTGTATTGGTAGTCTGGCACTATTCACGGGGAAGCGGACTCGATCCGTTATACTGCCGAAATTCCGGTAGACATATGTGAATTATATGAATGTTATAAACATTTATACGTTATGCTCATAAGATTCATATATGCAAGAATGATTAAAGTATGATATAAAGTATATGAATGAATGCATGTAGCCTATGCATATATAATCATGTCCAAAGAAGAATAAGATTTATGAGAACTTGCAAGAAAGACGTACCAAGATACCACGTGAGGCATGGCATAGACCCAGCTAACGTGGGCCAGAGCGGTACTGTCTAAGACTTGGGCCAGCCCTCAACCAGATTTAAGGGGAATAGACCGGGGGAAAAGTAAACTCGTCACTCATGTACAGGTACGTGCTCGGACCTAAAAAGCAGGCTATTACCCAGGGGTGAGAAAGGCCATTCATCTCCGGGGGACCAAGTACAGAAGAGCAAGGTTAAGTTGCAAGTTAAAGAAAGAGATGAATTAAGTCAAGTGCACTTGCATCAATCAAATACAAGCATCTATGTGTGCATTTCTAATTATCTCATTATGTCATGATGTTATTATGACTCTTACTGAAGTATATTACACTATTCGTGTTTCTATGTCTGTCATATAATATGCCAAGTGGTTGTTAAAATATAACCCGCTTTGAGAAAGATGTTTTCAACTTAAAATTGAACCACTACTTTCGTATATGTGCTCACATTTTCATAAGAAACCGAAGTGGCTGGAATGTTTATGATGGCACTGTATGGGTAATAGTTCGAGTTTACCTAATGAGAACCTTAGGTTCTCACTGCCTGCTTGTATGTTTTTCTTTTCCGTAAACATTCCAGCACCTAAGTTGGAAATCAAGTGCGAGATAGAGTACTGGGACATTTTCTGAGCAAGACTCAGACGCAAACCAGACTAAGAGACTATTGAAACTAGCTAGTGACCAGTCGAAAGCAAGTTCTGTGTATTATGTTAGTCACAATTACTTTTAAATTGTAATTATTTTATCCTCTATGTATCAGAGATGACGAAGTTTATGAACTATTAGTCAGTAATAAAGTGTGCAATTAAAGAGCCATATATTATATTTTCCATATTTTAAAGTTTTCTTAGCACAGTGACAACCTTTTAATATAACTCTATGACTCGAGCATGACTTATATAATAAAGGGTGTTACAGTAGGCAGATCAAAACAATGATCTTGAAG
The DNA here is from genome assembly GCA_031439585.1 of Pterocarpus macrocarpus. NCBI lineage: Eukaryota > Viridiplantae > Streptophyta > Magnoliopsida > Fabales > Fabaceae > Pterocarpus > Pterocarpus macrocarpus. The sequence continues at coordinate 32,156,924 of CM062521.1, forward strand.
CCTACAGATTAACTGGTGTTGTAGTGAGGTAGCTAGAGCAATTCTATCTTGTGGAGCTCCTATGAGTTGGACCTGTACTTTGGATCTGGTTGTAACATCCACCACAAGTTACAACCTCCGACTTTATCTCCAAAGTTTCAAATAAAATGTACATGATTTCTGACCTCCGACTTTATCTCCCAGTTTTAAATAAAATGTATACGATTTCCGATCTCCGACTTTATTTCCAAGTTTCAAAAAAGATGGTACGAGTTCCGACCTCCGAATTGATCTCCAAGTTCAAATAAAATAGACATGAGTTCCGACTTTAAGTAGAATGGAGATGAGTTACGAGTTCCGATTTCAGATAGAATGGGAGCGAGTTCCACTTTTTAGGCAAAATGGAGAATAATCTAGCCACAAAAGAGGGAGACATGGCTGAACTTTACCCACAAAATTTCAATCAATCAAAACTCACAAAGCCAACTACCTCTTCAATGCTTAAATCAGATTTTTCTCTCTTATTCCCTACTGACTTATGCCTTCCTCTCCTCTAATTTCAGCCTTCTTCTTCTCTTCTCTTCTCCTCTTAACCTACTCCATCAAACCTCCAGGCTTGACAAAGCTCCATCAATCCAAACTCCAAAACTTAGCAAAATCACACACAAAGAGATAGAGGTTCAATTCTGTTCTTGTTATTCTGATTTTGAATGGCTGATTTTGGCTTTATTTTCTCACTTCTTGATGTGATTAGTGAATGAATATGATGATCTTTGGTTGGCTGTTGGCTATTTTTGCATTTAAATTTGATTAAGGAGTAAGAAAGGGTTAGAATAGGAAGATGTGAGGGGCTGGAAAACCAAATTCCCTCAACAGTCCATACGGTGGAGTGTATAGCTCCGCCTACAACTAGTTAAATCCGATGAGACTATTTTCATATGAAACTAGACATTTAGGGCTTTCCATACATATATAATATAAGGCCATTGAATTAATATTGAGAGATATATGAATTTTTGAAGTTTGATATAGAAATCAGGACCTTTATCCAGGCAGTGTGAGTTGAGAAGGGTATAACTCACCCTATACAACTCCAAATTAAGTGAAACTAACTTTTTTAGAAAGCTTACACATAGGAGAACATCCCATAAAAAAATTCTGTGTTGGATACAATCCTGTTTGCTCTTAGTGGTTCAAAGAATTTGCCCTATATCCAAATTAGGTTAAAATAGGGCAATTCAGGAAGGTCAAATTTTGGGGCTTATAACTCGAGCTCGACTAAAGAAAATGAAATGGAACTTATTGTAAATGAAAGTTTGTCCTGTTAGCTTTAATATGATACCAATTTCGTATGATTTGAACTTGTTTTCGATTTTTAGTGGATTTTTACTTTTAGGTGTGTAATTCTGGCTAGCCACAGGGTAGGCCAGGATAAAGCTTAAATAACTTGAGCTATACTCATCAAAATTAGATGGGACCAAAGAGGTCGGAAAATAGACACCTAACACTTTAACATATCCAAAATTGAGATCCAGATAAGTCAAATAGAAATTGTGACCGGATTTACAAAAATCGGGTTGAATGAGACAACAACCATGTTATAATTACAGCAATTGTGCCATGAGTTTGATGTTCGAAATATGACTAAAGTGTTATGTTTTCTCTAAAAAATGGGTGTTCTGAGTATTGGCACTATTCATGAGAAAGCAGACACGTTCCGTTATGCTACCAAAATTTTGGTAAAGCTTATGCATGAGTTATAATATACATTCAAATCCATGTGCAATTGCAAGAAGTTCATAAAGGTTATGTTATGATGATATGATGAACCTAAAGGTTATATTATGATGAAAGTTCCATAATACATGGGCTAGCCCCGGATTAAAGTTAAGGGGAATAGATCGGTGGGAAGGTCAGGGAAAGTAAACTCGGCATTCCTATATAGGAACGAACTCGATCCTGAAAAGCATATTATTACCCAGGAGTCTAAATGGCCAAGAACTCCCAAAGGACCAAGTAATGGAAAAGTTTATGAAGATAAGGTCAAGAATACATTTTGCATAGTCGCATTGAATAGTCATTATATGCTGTTTATAATTTGTTTGTTCTGCTCATTATTCTGTGTATCATTACTTAATAATTTATTCTGTTTCTTATGTTGTCTTAAGTAAAATTAAACCTTGCCTTGGACCAGATGTTTTCTTAAATTTATTAAATATGGATAGTTCAATTTGGACCCATGATTTTATAATTAAATAAAAACCGAGGCAACTGAAAATGAATGTGACGTCAGTTAAACACCATACGTGAGCCCTACTGAGAATTTCTTTAAATTCTCACCTTGCTTTGTATTTCCACGTCATTCTTAGACCCCGGAGATGGACTCGACTGGCACCATATTTATTGAGATTCCAAACCTGCACCTCCACCATGATCCCATAGTGGATCCGCTGTACATTGTCCGCTCCTGTAATTTCCATCTCTACCTCTTCAGCAATAGGAATTTTGCTATTTCCCCTTTTCCACCCTGCATTTGATCCTACTGCTCCGTATTTTGCAGTCTCGTTGCATATGGCACACCCTCCTCCTGCACCTCTAGCGCCCGCAGCACCTGCCGCACCTGCCAGTCCTCCGCCCGAGTCACCTCCATAGATGGTTCTAGACATTCAGCTCAGTTCTGAGAGCGATCCTTCGGAGGCTACCGGCTCATCATCCTCCTCCTCGGGACCTAGTATGGACTACTCTCCAGCCAGGCCCGGTGTGGCCAATGGCTATCTGACCAAGTAGGTCCCGTCTGAGAGTTCTACTCTACAGCATGGCCCTCTTTTGGCAGTGTGCAGCATTGGGTCATAAACTTAGCTGCATGTATATCGGTTAGTCTAAAATGTCCTCTAAGGACCCCATAGGATCATTTTGATGGACATGGGCCTCTTTTTTTTGGTATACTGGCCCCACTTATGTATCCTGTTTTACATTTGTACTTAAACTAAAGCATCGGCTTCTAACCTATCGATATATATATATGTATACAATTGATGATGTATTTACCTTTCTGTATCTTTTATGTTGTGTTTCTTTGTAAATTTCATTACATTCTGCTATGTTGATCATGTCTGTTATATACAGCGTGCCACTTCGCCCATTTAAAAAAAAAAATGGACTTGACATGATAAGTAAATAGGAAGCAGAGTATCAACACGGTAACACAATCTACTTAATTTTATGTAGCATAACATTAAATTAGTAGGGTGTTACACTGGTGGTCAACGTGGGATCTCTGCGATGGACATTAAAATTGGGGAACATGGTTAAAACAACACTGCCTGCATTTAGTGTTGTCAAAACAGTTCCAATTGTGGCATGTTCGAGATTCTAGAAAGTAGTGTCCAGTAGACTTACCCTAGCGGTGATAGACAGTCCTTTTCTCCCATGAAGAGAAAGGACTAGTCTAATAGCCCCAAGGTGAAGGCTAACATATCCTTCTCTCTGCCAAAGTCGAATGAGAGAATGATTGATTTCCAGATCAACATACTGTTCAGCGCTGGTGGCTTGAAGAGCACATTCATTCATCTTTGTAGTCTGGATATATACTCTTTTACACCAGGTCTAGGGGTTGAGATGAGTTTTTTACGGAGCCACCTAAATGGCCATTTTTCTCTTCTGAAAACATTATAGGGACTGAGGAGAGGAGGGATGGAAATTTCTATCTGAGCATCTTTAGGAACATAGGAGTATTCTATGAGGTTTTCTAATTTAGAGGAAAGAGTTTTTGTACAGGATTCTGAAATGGATAGTTTTGAGGTTAAGGATGTGGGTTTTTGGAGGACATTGTCTGAAAAGGACGCCATTTGTGAGCTGGATTCTTCCTTACTCATTCCTTCCTACTAGCACCTATAATGTGCTCCCTTGTTTTTGAGAAATAAAAGAAATAACTTAGCTGGGCGTTTAGGCTCTGATTATTTAGTAAATATTTATAGATTATTTTTAAATAAAGATATATAATAATTACAATGATTATATATATTTTTTAACATTTGTGCAAACATAAAAAAAAATTCACACCTCAATGACTGTAGCCCACATCACAGTATCCACATTACCCACAATCGCAATAAACGCAATCATAACCGTAACCGCAATTTAAAATCATGTATTGTTGCGTAGAATATTGTAATATTCTACTGAATTGTATTGATGTGGTCACCTATGTTAAGAGTCATAGAATCTTTCTTCAGCCAGATATACCATGGTTCTATAATTATTCTATGTTGTAGAAAAGAAATTTGTTTTTCTCTCCAACTAGGTCAACCTAATATTTGATCAATCAAATATTTGACTTGCCTAACTTGATAAGAAGTAAGAAGAGGAACTTCTAATGAATCATATTTAGATTCATTTTTGACATGAAAATATATATAAGATGATAAAATGTATAAAACAGATAAAATATTATAAATTTAAATAAATTGTTACACTTAAATAAATATTTTTTTAAATGAAGCATGAAATGCATGTCTCAACATTTGATTTTCAAGAATCTTTTACAAATTACAAAAAAAATGAGTAAATATTTTTTTTAGTCCTAATATTTTAAATTTGAAATCAATTTAATTCTCAAAAATTTTTTTGACATTATATTAGTTTTAACACTTTGGATTTTGTCATCAATTCATCCTAATTGGTACATTAGTTGAGATCTATATTGCTTTTTTGTCTTTCTTGACCAATGAGACTAGACAATTTCCACTTGATCAAGTAAATGCTTCAAACGTTGAAGGACCATTTGTGCTGCTTGAAGGTTTATTGTAATGCCTTACTAGTTAATCATTAATTTATTTTTCCTTTATTAGATTCGTTTATTAATAACTAGTTAAGCGTTACTAATGTTCCTTTCATTGTCGTAATGGTAATTTTTTTCCTTATTTTCTGTTTTTTTTTTTTTTTTTTTAGTCAATTTAACGAATTGAAATGAGCTCAAGAGGGCAAATTAGATATTCTGGTATCAGGGGATAAGATAGAGATTTTAGCATATCCATAGAACCCATCACAAGGGCAAAAGCAAAGAGGCTGAGAGAAGGTTTTGAAAACTTGAATAAATCATTTGTAAAAGAGATGCATTAAAAATAGGCAAAAGAAAAAAAGCCGAAGACAAATGGGCTAACTATTAAAGATAAGTAACCCAAGAACCTATTTATAGTGAATTGGCATTAGAAGTTAATCGGGCCATCTTGAGCCAAGTATTAATTATTAGTTCTATTTAGTTTATGTTTAAAGACATTCCAAGATATGCATTTATTTTTATGTTCATGTTCAGCCCAATTTAGGTATTAGCGATCAGCAATGATTTCTATTAGGCTTATGATTTGTTTAATCTAATATAAGAGATATAAATATGTCAAGGAATACACTGTATAATAGTTTTTGATGAAATAAAATTCGTTCTGTTTTATGTTTTTTTCAAGAAAACAGCACCCTTTTGTGTGCAAATGAGTGGGTGATTCGATTTGTTTGTTGCATCAAAGAAATTAAAAGAATTCATCCTATGTTCACACAAGAGCTAGAACGTGCAATACCAAAGTCATCGCAAGGAAATCTTGATAAGTTTGCTCTTACTCACATCAATTGTTCATCCAGATATTACAATTTCTGCGTGGACTAGAAAGCAATGCTGGATTTTATCTTCATTTAATAAATCACATAACCACATAGCGCCGGCATATTGATTGCCACAAATACGATTAATAGAAGAAAAGAAAGGAAAAAAAAAAAAAAAAAGGAAACATCAAGACAGGAAGCTGCTTCGATACTTTCACATGCACATCTAAAAATTTAATAGTAATTAATCATGTACAATTTTAATCATATAGATGCTGTATAGACTATTACAGAAACAGCTTCTAGTGCTTTATTAGATACAAGTTTTGAGATTTTAATCAATTAGTTCTCACTCGGAAGCATGTGAGACGAGACGGAAGCCATCATCCTCAGGAAGAGAGGAAAAATATACTTGCTAAAGTTGTTTTATGCAGTGTTGATGGAACTAACACATCTAAGCATGGGATTTCAGTAGGATTACAATTCTCCCAACCATTTAATCGAGCATCCCATACTCGCCGTGTGTCTGGAAGAAACGAAGTATCAAATTTTGACGGATAATTCCGAGATTGATCATAACAGTACTGTTGCATAGAATAGAATACCTTAATATTCTACCGAATTGCATTGATGTGGTCACCTCTGGCTAGAGTCATAGAATCTTTCTTCAGCCAGATACACCACGGTTCTATAATTATTCTATGTCGTAGAAAAGAAATTTATTTTTCTCTCCTACTAAATCAACCTAATATTTGATCAATCAAATATTTGACTTGCCTCACTTGATAAGAAGTAAGAAGAGGAACTTCTAATGAATCAGATTTAGATTCATTTGAATTTTTTAAATGCTCTACGTAATTAATTATTATTAAACCGTCATGGTAGACGGATACATACGATTTTGAATTTGTGAAAATATATGTAATAATCCTGTTCCATTGTCATGATTTATATGAGATATAAATCTATAATTTTCGGCACCTACAATGCATGCCATGATCTATGAGAATCCATATCAAATTACTACTTTGAAAGCATGTTTGATCTGTTATCTTTATTTTCTATCTTTTCTCTCTTACTCAAATCAAGCAACTTCAATCTACTGTCCCAGGGCTATGCTCTGTCATCATATCAACCTTCCACGACCTTCGTCTTTCTGGTTACTTATCAATCCGAGCCCTCTACTTTCCCTATCTACTAATATTATGTTATGAGCATAAGTTCTTAGGAGAACCACATCCCAAAAGCTAGCTATTGAAGTGAGAGAGTTCAAGTCCTTATAAGGCCTTTCTTTCAAGATGACCTCCCCGATGTGGGACTCGTAACATTGCCACCCCTTCGGAAGCTAACGTCCCGACGGCTGCACTCTGCGACACTTCACTCAGCGGCATTTCACTCGGTGACACTTCACTCGATCATGATTAGCCCCTCAGCCGATCAAAACCCTCCGCTGGTCAGAACCCTTCGCAGGTAGCCCTTTTCGGTTGGCCGGCTCCCAACGAGAGCACCATTTGTTACGAACATAAGTCCTTAGAAGAACCACACCCCAAAAGCTAGCTATTGGAGTGATAGAGCTCAAGTCCTTATAAGGCCTCCCTTTCAAGGTAACCTTCCCGATGTAGGACTCGTAACATATTGGTACACCTCTAAGTTCACCGAACAGGCCTACATCCTCCACACATACCACATCGTTTTCCATAGCTTATATGTGGTGCTCCCGTAGGACCAAGTCACTTCCATACGCTAGCACCCTTCCGTGCTCACCATGTCTTCGAGGACCACCGCCACCAAGCCACAGCACTTACTGCCTACATTTCTTCTGCCTTCAAAACCAGCAAGGGCCCTTCTCCGAATCTGACTATGGCTTCGACATTATCAGTGGAGTCTCCAGTATCGGGACTTGAACCTAGGCACCATCCCTCGCCATTGGAAAGTGTTTATGAAGCGAAAGTCAAATTCTCACCCAAAAACTGCAACAACAAGTTCACTATTGCAAGATTTTTCTCGAAGTGACACTAAGCCAGTGCCAACTCCTTGGGTCCCTTAAATTCCAGTTGCCTCGTGACGCCATCGTCAAGATGAATGAGGCGGGGGATCTAGATGTATTGGTTTGTTAAGGATGGAGAAGGGGATGTCGAGACAGCAGATCTAATAGCAAGGATTGAGGAGATGTGTGAGATAAGAATGAAGAGAGAGAATGTTGTTAAAACTACAAAAATGCCACCACATCGAGCTGAAAATGGTGAAAATAACTTTTTCCTATTCTCAAAAATTTTGGAAATTTGGAGTCAATTTTCTAAAATTGAAAATAAAAGAATTAACAAAACATATTTCTATAGGCGTTTACTTTGGTGAATTAGACATTCTTTGCTTGGTGACATTGACAAATGGGAAGCCAACACATGGATAATAAGACAAAAACAAGTCAAATCTTATTAATACTATTTAAAGGATTAATGAAATGCACCATTTTGGTTAACTTTTAAAACCAAAGCTAAAAAACACAAAAACACAATATGAAACCCCTTCTTCTGTCCCATCCTTGTTCAAGTACTTTTCCGACAACTTCCCAGTCCATGAACAGTGCATGAAGAGTGTCATGGAACTCGTATACGACAAGTTCCACCTTATCCCCAATGAGATCCTCTGCTACGCCACCCAAAGGCTCGACACTTCCATAGCTATTGCACAAGTCAATCTCGCCGCCGCTCGCGCCACCATCGTCGATGTGGTCAGTACCATCTATGCTAAGTATGAGACGTCCACGAAGGTGCAGTACAAGAAGTACGAGCCCATGGTGGAGCAATGCGAGGTGTCGGCTGAACACACTGCCCTTATTCCCGTGTTTGGCAAACACGATGCTGTCGAAGGCAGTGTACTGCATGGAGAAGTGCAACGAGGCAGTTGTAGCTGCGGCGAAGAAGGGGCATAGGGTTTCGCTCTACCTACCTTTGGCACCTACGGAAAGGATAGCTATGGTTTTCAATGAGAAAGGAGCATGATTAAGAATGTCAAAGGAAATCTTGTGTTTGCTTGGTTTGTTGCTGCTAGAGTTGCTCTTCTATTTCTTTTTTATCTTTTTTGTTTTTCAAAAAAATAATATTCAATGTTGTCAATGATTCTATGTTGTTTCGTTAATGTGGTTTTTTGCCTTTTTATAAGGATTTGGTGTGTGGGATGAGAATGATTGAATGAGCCAAAAGTTAGTTTGGAGTTTGTAACACCCTCTACCATACAAGTCATGCTCGAGTCATGGAGTTGTATTAAGAGGTTGTCACTGTGCTAAGAGATCTTTAAAATGTGGAAAATATAATACATGACCCTTTAACTGCACACTTTATTATTGAATAATAGTTCATAAATTTCGTCATCTCTGGTACATAGAGAATAAAATAATTATAATTTAAAAGAAATTATGACTAACATAATACACAGAACTTGCTTCCAACTAGTCGTTACCTGGCTTCAATAGTCTCTTAGTCTGGTTTGTGCCTGTGTCTTGCTCAGTGAATGTCCCAGTACTCTGCCTCGCACTTGATTTCCAACTTAGGTGCTGGAATGTTTACGAAAAAGAAAAACATACAGGCAGGCAGTGAGAACTTAAGATTCTCAGTAGGTAAACTCGAACCATCACTCTTACAGTGTCATTATAAACATTCCAGCCGCTTCAGTTTCTTATGAAATTGTGAGCACATATACGCAAGCAGTAGTTCAATTTTAAGTTGAAAACATATTTCTCAAAGCAGGTTATATTTTAACAATCACTTGGCATATTATATGACAGATATAGAAACACGAATAGTGTAGTATACTTCAATAAGAATCATAATAACATTATAACATAATGAGATAATTAGATATGCACATGTAGGTGCTTGTACTTGACTGTATGCAAGTGCACTTGACTTAATTCATCTCTTTCTTTAACTTGTAACTTGATCTTGCTCTTCTGTACTTGGTCCCTCAGAGGCGAATGGCCTCTCTCACCCCTAGGTAATAGCCTGCTTTTAAGGTTCGAGCTCGTATCTATATATGAGTGACGGGTTTACTTTCCCCAACCCTCACATTAGTCTATTCCCCTTAAATCTGATCGAGAGCTAGCCCAAGTCTCAGATAGTATCGCTCTAGCCCACGCTAGCAGGGTCTATGCCATGCCTCACGTGGTAGCTTAGTATGTCCCTCTTGCAAGTTCTTATTATCTTTTCCTTTCCATATCGTATCATGCATGCGGATTCTTTGTGCATTCATGGATATGTCTCACACCTTATTTCTCATATCATATTCTAATTATGCTTGCATGCATGACATACATGAACATAACATGTAAATATAAATATATTCAAAGCATAATCACCCATAGCATAAGTTTTCATAACTTCATAAACTTTTGCCGAAAATTCGGCAACATAACGAATTAAGTCCACTTCCCCGTGAATAATGTTAGCCAACTCAGTTAACAGAAATCTCATAGGCATATATCCTCACTTCAATAGTTTGATAAAGGCTTTGATCAAGGAAACAGGAAACTAGCTAAGCCTATGAATTAGTGTTCAAGAGTGTTGCCCATTCTTAAGGTTTTTTATTCTATTTTATGCCCTCTATTCTACGCGATTTTTGTAAATTCTGCCATAATTTCTACTTAATGTATTAAATTCTAAAATTTTGATATGTTGAAGTATATGTGTCTAGTTTTTAACCTCTTTAGTCCCATTTGATTTTGATAAGTATAACTCAAGTTATTGGAGATTTACCTCGGTCTGCCCTATAGCTAGCCAGATTTGTACACTCAAAGTAAAAATTCACTAAAAATAGAAACTTGGTTGGAATCGTACGAAACTTATATCATATTAAAGCTGACAGAACAAATTTTCATTTTCAATAAGTTTCATCTCATTTTCATAGGTAGATCTTGAGTTATAAGCTCTTGAAGTTGACCAATATGGACTACCCTATTCTAGTCCAGATTGGACTTAAGGCGACTTTATTGAACTACTAGGAACAATTGGAACCGAATTTAGTTCTGAAATTTTTATGGTATATTACTCTATGCCTTAGCTTTCTAAAAAATTTAGTTGCACTCAATTTGAAGGATTATAGGGCAAGATATGCCCCTCGAAATCTAGTCTGCTCAGAATCAGGGTCAGAATCCTAGGGTAAATTTCAAAAATTCATATCTCTCTCAATACTAATCTAATGACCTTATAATTTATATGGAAAACCCTAGATGTCTAGTTTCACATAAAATTAGTCTCATTGAGTTTCAACGGTTGTAGGAGGAGCCGTATACTCTGCCATACGGATTGTCGTAGGTTTCTCCATCCTAGCCCATTCTGTTTCACTCCTTTCTTGAGTTTCTCTCAATTTCCCACCCCAAACCCGAGGTTTCTACCTTAAATCAGCCATATCCATGTCATGTAATCATCCTAGATTATCATATTAAGGGAGAAAATAAAGATGCAAATTAGCTACAACACCCACAAATATAAGAAAAGCTCATGAATCCCTACCTCATAACTTGAGTTGTGGCCAAGAAAAAGCAAGCTTGAGATGGAAGCTTAGGAGTGGGATGAGAGGTTAAAGGTGAAAAGATGAATTGGTAAAAAGATGAGAGGGGAGAGGTCTGGTGGAGGGGCCAAAATTGAGGGGGAATAAGGGAGGAAATATCTCAAGTTTATAACCCAACAGTGGATGTGATTAGTGGAGGCTTGGTGGTGGAGGTGAGGCAAAGTTTCTCCACTCTCTTGAGCAACACTTGGCGCCACTCATATGTGGTAGGGGTGGCTGAATTTCAGCCACTCAACGGAGGGTTTTCAGTGTATAATTCTACCAATTCGATTCCGGCAGTATAAAATACCAGATCCTTACCGACTTCCTTTAAATTGGTAACACATTTCTAATAACTTTGTAAAATTCCTACATATCTTATAATTCTTCTTAATCCTAATCTATTTAATTAACTTCTAATTACCCTTTAATTAAGTTCTAATTAACTTTACATATCCAATCTAATTTGGTTCTTACATTATATATTACTGAAATCTAACAGATTTCTCTTAAATTCTCAAAATATTGTCAATGGTCTTCTAAATTTTTCCACATAACAATTTCAACTTATTCTAATCCTAATGTTTACTTTACTTTCCTAATTATCCTTATTTCTCGAATATTACAAAATAATTCAGTTAACAGTGTAAGTCAATTGCACTGTTTTCTGCGAAATGTTACATCTTTCGGCTTTCGTAAATTCTTTAGCATTTTCTATTTGTTTTATGTTTTCCAAAGCTAATGGCATTTCCGTGATTGTGAGCAAGTCTAGGGGCATCCCCCCATCATTTCATACACGAATGCCTACGTGGCTTAATCAATTGAGATTTAAACTTCTAAAGCTCTGCCACGTGATTCTGCTCTGTTTAAAGCCCTATTTCGATAACTCCACAAATGTGAGGGGCATAACTGTCATTTTTTAAAAAGTTCTAAGATCATTATGAAAATAATTTTATGGGGTCAAAGTATAATTTCTAAAAGTTTTGGGTGACCTAGTAAATAACAAAATTTGCAAGTGTGTTTCCATAATTTCTTAATTTTTTACACACGGTAGCGCCATATTTTCGGCAGCAATGTTATGCTACCCTATAGTTCTAAGCGTGAGGATTCTCAAGGCATAGCGCTGCCTGAGAAATTCTCACACTACCTAGAAGAAATAATTCAAAGTCCCTATTATGCTATTTTTAAGAAAATGGGGATGTTACAAAGTTGACATGAATCATTCTGGCTTTTTCTTTTCCCTCCTACCCTTGGTTGCATTGTATTTGCAGTTTTCTACGTTGAAAGAAATGTAATCCACTTTTCTTCTCTGATAATGAAAATGTTTTTTAACTCATGGGAGGGTCACCGGAAGAGTGCTTGGTGGTTGCATTAAGAACGAGATGGGACAAAAGGAAGGGTTCCAAATTGGGATTTTGTGTTTGGTTTCAAAGGTTAATCAAATCGGTGCATTTGCTAATTCTTTAGACCATGTTAATGAGGATTGACTTATATATGGTCCCACTCTCCATGTGTTAGCTTTCTATTAGTCAAGATTACCACTTCATGGTGAAGCAAAGTGTATGTGCTTCACCAGAGAGTCCACCATTTTTATAGTGTTTTATAATTTTTTTTATCAAAAATGAAAATAGAAAACTTTAAAAGTAAGCAGGGCTAAGAATAAAGAAAATCATAATTAATTCATTGGTGAAGATAGTCAATTCTCAACTAATAGCCACCTATCTGGAATTTAAAGGCATGTCAAGTTCATTTTAAAACAACCGTTAGAAGAAACTCCTAAATTTCAAAATAGCTTAATGCACATTTTTATGGTCTAATATCTAAACATATATGCTACCAAAAATAAACACTCTAAATATATAATAGTTGGAGGGAAAAGTTCCACATCAATATTTAATTAATTAAACATATAATCTTTGTTTTTAGTGAGTAAACGGGGCTAACACCCAAACAACACAAGAAACAAACTAAAAAACAAGACGAGAACAGGACACCCCTACAATATCATCCCTCAACAAAGAGGGAAGCCCATTAGGAATTGAATCATGAAAACAAACTCCAAGTGAATCGAATGGCCTCTATTAGCAAGAAAATCTGATGCTCTATTAGCTTCTCGAAAGATATGCAAAATCTGTGCCACCCAATCCCACCTAAGCAACTCATGAACACACTTGATAACAAAAGCAAAAGGATGGCACTCTATGGAGTCCTTTTGAATAAAAGAAAGAGCACTAGAAGAATAAGACTCCAAAAGCACATGACGAAAGCCTTTTTACCAAGCTAAAAATAAAGAATAATAAATCGCCCAGATTTGTTATAGGACAGCTTTCCGAATTAGTCACGAAACCACCACAAGAAAATCTTGAAGAATCTCTAATAAGCCCCTCATAAGCAGATGCCTTTGAAGCCAACATCGAGCCATCGCAATTAATCTTGACAAATCCTTCAGGAGGAAAGTGCCACTAAACTAGGTTTTGAGACTTGCTGGAAGGAGAAAGACATGAATGAGTAAAGTCATAGCCCGGTTGTTGAGTCTGGAACACCACCTAAAAACAATGAAAGATCTCTAAAGATGAAGGAGTGGCATGCTCAAAAATTTCTTCATTACTGACACACCATAAGAAATACGCAACCATACCAAACAAGAGAGGCCAATTACTGAAACTCGCAATATTTGACTCAAGGTTCTAGGATAACCAATGCTGTACATCTAAAGTATAGAAGTTCGGATATTTCAACGGATCAATAAGCTTAAACCAAAACTCTGCAATAACAATGCAATCCCTTACTACATGAAGAGAAGTTTCATGAAGATAGTCATTGCACCTAGAACAACAAGGGTCTTAGGCAATGTACCTATTCCCTCGAAACACATTTGTCATTAATGAACATGATGCAAGCTGCAAAGAAACACATGGACCCTTTGTAACGTCCAAAAAATTTTATCATTAATGACCGAGTTGTTCGGTTTTCATCGAATAATTGGGATTAATTAGAATTTGATTAAGCATCCACTTAAAGCCAATGAAGTGTGATTTAAAAGGATTAGGCTTGATGGAATTAGATTAGGAACATAGGAAACCTCACAGAATTTTTCTAAAATCGGTTTACCGATTTAAGAGAAATTAGTAAGATTTCAGTATTTTAAACTGTCAAAACCGAACCGATAGAACTTATATTATGAGTGCCCTAGGATGAATGGCTAGGATTTAGCCAAAACACCCCTATATGTGAAACCACTTCCAGCCAAAGATGGTAGCCACAAAATTAAGTTGAAACTCCAACACACATCCACCAATCACATGAATTCTTGCTTTACAAGTTTGTGTTCAATCCCTTCTTTGCCCTTGTGAATTTCGGCCAACATAAGGAGCTGACCTCCCTTTATTTCTCTTCCATTCACACTCATCTCTACTCCATCTTCAACCTCACTTCAAGTCTCATCAAGAGTCTCATCAATCTAAGACACCAAACCACCAAGAATTCAAGTAGACAAGATAGGAATCTTAACTTCCTTCTTCTTTTCTTTGATTTGGGACCGCCTAGGGTTCCTAGTTCATCCAAGAATCTGATGTTGTGAGGCAAGGAGAGGATGAATCAAGGTTTTTTTTAGGTGTATATGTGAGTTTGAATTGAAGACTTGATAGTTTAATTTAAGGAAAACATGAATTCAAGAAGAACTCAAGAAGCTATTAGGGTTTTTCCTCAGTGGTCCGTATGGCAGAGTGTACGGCTCCTCCTACAGCTATTTAAATTTGGAGAATCTATTTTAATATGAAACTAGACATTCAGGGCTTTCTATACATATAAAATATAAGGCCATTGGATTAGTATAGAATTAGTTATGAATTTTTGAAGTTTGACCTAGAATTTTGGATTCTCATCTGGGCAGTATGAGTTGAGAAGGCTGTAACTCACCCTACACAACTCCAAATTGAGTGAAACCAATGTTGTTTGAAAGCTAACATATAAATGAACAACTCATAAATATTTCAGAGTCATATTCATTGTCTATTATTCCCAGCACATCAATGAATTTACATTAAGATCAAATTGGGCTGGAACAGGGTAGTCCAATAGGGTTAAGTTATAGGGCTTATATCTTAATATATACTTATGCAAATGATATGAAACTTATTTCATTTGAAAGCTTGTTCTGTTGGCTTTAATTTTATATAAATTTTGTATGATTTTACATAGATTTCTATTTTTAGTAAATTTTCACTTATAAGAGTGCAATTCTGGGTATGAATAGGGCAGTCTGAGGTAAAATACTAATAACTTGAGTTATACATATCAAAATGAGATGGGACTAAAAGGGTTGGAAACTAGACACATAGAGCTATGACATAGCCAAAATTTAGTTTTAAATGAGTTGAACTGAACTGAGGGTGGATTATACCAAAATCGGGCAGAATAGGAGGAAGTAAACAGAAAACCCTATTAATGTTTGAATTAAATTTGATGAATGATATTATGAATGTATAAATAATTGCTGATCTATATTGAATTGCAAGTTTGAATAATTGTACTGCTCGTCTGGCATGATTCATGGGGAAGTGGACTCGATCCGTTATGTTGTCGAAATTTCGGCAATAAATTTATATGTTGTGTGAATTACAAAGGCATGAACACATGATGTTTGAAAAAATAAAATTAGTTGTGCATGCAATTCATGGATATTACAAAAGATTGCATATTACTTGGGCCAACCCCTGAATAAGTTTAAGGGGAATAGATCAGTGGGAAGGTCGGTGAAAGTAAACCCGGCAATCCTGTATAGAAACGAGCTCGGTCCTAAAAAGCGGACTATTACCCAGGAGTATATGACCAATAACTACCAGGGGACCAAGGATGGAAATTAAGATTTAGGAGGCGAAAGCTTTCAAAGATAAGATGCATCTTCTAGTTTGCACGTTTATATGCACTATATGATAATTCTGAATTGATTGTTATAGTTATCTGTTTATTTCCCATGATTGTGGTTTACTTATGGTTTCTGTCTTATTTATAATAACATATCTGTTGACTATATTCTCATTATTCCAATTTAAAATTTATTTTGTTTCAGTGTATGTTTTCTATAAAAAGAATTTAAGTGGGATATTTCCATTATGGCGTACTATTTCAAATTAAGGAGACACCGAAACAATTAGGAATGACGGCGATGACAGATGTATATAAAATGAGGATTCCTACTGAGAAATCTTTATTTCTCACTCTACTGTATGTTTCTGTGTCATTCTCAGATCATGGAGAATGCAGTAACCGGCATCGTTTTCATCGAATTCCATGAGCTTCATATCCACCCGGACCCGTTTTTAGATTCTATATATATATCTGGTGGATGTCAGTTCCGTCTTTATTTCTTCTTTTGTAGAGATTTTGCTGTTCCCCTAACTCACCCACTATTTGATCCCGCCGCACCTTATATTGCTATCCCTCTATATATGGCCCATCCCTTTCCACCTCCAGTAGCCGCAACTCCTGCAGCACCACCGGCAGCATCACCTCCGCAGGCTCCTTCTATCTCGTTCTCTGGGGAAGAGCAGGACCCTTCTAAGGCGGCGAGTTCATCATCATCATCCTCTTCACCCAACGGCGACTATGCACCGGCCGATGCCAGCATGGCCAATGGATTCCTTTCCTCGGAATCCATCTAGATAGTGTACGTGTCGTAGCAGCAGGAGGTGTACAAAGTGGCCCTCTTTTGGCAGCCTAGGTCATGGGCAGGTGGGTAGGAGTTAGGAGTTGTACATGAAATGTCCCATGGGGACCAGTTAGGGCATTGTTCATAGAGATAGGCCGATTTATTTTGTGTTAGCGGCCTCATTTTACTACCCTGTACTGTTTATGTATCATTTGTCAAACTTTGAAAACAGACGTCTATGTATATATATGTGATGCAATTTTCAATAGTTCTGTCTATTTCGCATTTTTATTTATTTTGTTTTACTTCCGGTACAACAATTATCTAGTATTTATTCCGCCGTCAAATAGAAATTTGTTAAGTAAACAGTTAACTCTATATGGGCAATTAATAATGAAACAGAAAATGGAATTTAATCAGCTCGCCACACGTAATAACTTATCAGGTAATATATTATGACTTAAGCATAGTATTTTGTCTGGTAAGGTGTTACACCGTCTCCATGCCTTCCCATCTCCAAATTAAATGGAATTAAGCCCCATGATGAACATTCGATAAATCAGCAAATTAAGGGTAAGCGGACTTAACAAAAAAATTGCCATTATGACTCACTCCCCAAGCAAGCACACCATGATCTGCAAAGGGAGAAGGAGGAGCCAAACCCACTATGAAACCACAAACAAACCTTGGTAAAATTTCTTGAAGCTTATTCCAATTCCAACAACCACTCAGGGTAACAAATTTAGAGAGTTTCTCATTTAAGGATCCTTCTGCAACAGGAACAATAGTATGAGATAGTAAATTATCCACCAGCAGGATCCATCCATGCTTCTAGAATTTAATTCTATCACCATTGCCAATTCTCCAAACAACATTCTTCTCTACTATTGGCCAGGCCTTGCAAACACCTTTCCAAAGTTTGGAGTAGCCAAATTGAGTTCAAACAAGAGGCAACAAATCATCACCACACTTATAGCGGCTGTGAAGAACTTGAGTCCAAAGATCATCATTCTCAATAAGCCCCTAGCATACTTTAGCCATAAAGGCCAAATTAGACATAGCAGCATACTGTAAGCCTAATCCAGTAGCAAACTTGGGCTAACATACTTGAGCCCAATTACAAAGACGAGTTTTTCTCTTATCAATTACTCCCCAAAGAAAATGTCTATAGATAGAATCAATTTTTGTACAAACAAGAGGAGGTAGAAGTGCCATTTGCATAGAGTAAATAGTCATAGTTATTAGCACTGAGGAACATAATGTCAACATGCTAGTAAGAATTAAAGAATTTTCTTTCCATGCACTTAACCTTTGCATCAATTTATCAGTACCATCGCTAAAAAATCAAGAAGAAATTCTCTTATGTTGAAGCAAGACACCAAGATATTTAACAAGGTCATCCATGAGAGAAAACCCAAAATCATTAGCAATCTCTAGAGATCTAGAATGATGGACATTTTTAGAAAAATAAATTCTAGTTTTTCATAGCTAATTTTTTGACCTGAACTAGCCACAAATAAATCCAAACAATTCGTAATCATGTCCACTTGTTCCATAGAGGCCTCAGCAAAAATAAGTAAGTCATCAACAAAGTAGAGATAAGTAATGGGAGGACCACCCCTAGAAAGAGTAATAGGCTTCCATATGCCATCATCAACTGAAGCCTGGACCAAATGAGATAACCTCCTAACACAAATCACAAAAAGATATGGGGAAAGAGGATGCCCCTGACGAATTCATTTGGAAGGACAAAACTCCCCCATAACCTCTCCATTCCACAAAATATGCATAGATGAAGAAGAAATACAATGCCAAATAAGCTGACAAAGTGCTCGTTGACACCCATGTCTCTTAAAGAATCAATGACAAAATTTCAATCTAGCCTATCATATGTCTTCTACAAATCAATCTTAATAGCCATGTAACCCATTTTCCTCTTAGCATTTCGCATCTTATGGATCACCTCTTGCGCAACAATAACATTATGAGAACTACTTATATTACGAATGAACCCACATTGAGTAAGAGCAATAACAGTAGGCAAAATCCTTCAAAGCCTATTAGCAATAATTTTGATAACCACTTTGTAAACAACATTACAAAGACTAATAGGATGAAAATGCTTAACCAACTCTGGGCTCTCCACCTTTGGAATGAGAGAAATAAAAGTCTGGTTGATATCCTTTATCTTGTGAGGGTTACGAAAAATCTCAAAGACTAACTCACAAACAGAATCACCAACAACCAACCACTGACTTTAGAAAAAGAGTGCATGGAGACCATCTGGATTAGGAGGCTTTAACCCTCCCATAGAGAATAGAGTCTCCTTTATCTCCTCTCTTGTTAAAGCTCTATAAATAAACCCCAGTCTTCAATGGAAACAGCAACCACATAAAGGAAAAATAGCACTAGAGAAATCTTCACAATAGAAAGACATGAAAAAATCTCTAGTCATATTTTTAATCCTTCCTCATTCTTAAGAGCAAGCATCTTGTTCCTTCTCCTTCTTGCCAATTTAGATAAGTGAAAATATTTAGTATTACATCCCCTTGCGATAACCATCTACATATGGATTTATAAGCCCAAAAAAATTCTTCTTCAAATAAAGTATCTTCATACTCATTCCAAAGTTGCCTCTGCAACTATTCAAGAAATAAATTAGGGCCATTGGATAGAGCCTGATGAATACCATGGAGTCTTCTAATCAAGTGCTCTTCCTTTTATGAATATTTTAAGATACGAAAAATTAATATACTTGTTGTAACATCCTCCCAAGTACAGTACTATGCTTAAGTCACAGTACCACACCCTAGAGTTGTTACTATTACCTGAGCGAACCTTATCTGATAGCAACTTCAGCCGTCTTCGGAAACTTCTAAAACTATCTGGAGACAACACGGAAATAGGAGTGAGAATTATAAATTCTCAGTAGGATTCTCTAATTATCATACAAAATGTCATCGTTGTCATCTCTAGTTTGCTTCGATTTATTATGAAACAGGTGTAGACTATTTAATTTTACAGTTCGAAAATATATTATCCGCAGCAAAGTTCATTTTTACTCATACACTTGGCATTTGGGAGAGCCCAAAATCCATTCATGAATTATATTATGAATAATAACTGAAATACAATAAAATACCATAGCATAACATCTACACGTAACTTCACTTGAGCTTGAATTTATACTGATACATGAAATTTACTTTTCTTTCTTTATCTTCCTTTTCATCATAAAATCTTTACGTGCCACATTCCAGAGTATGATCGCCATGTCATACCCCATCAGAGCATGATCGCTATGTCATGTTCCTTAGGAATATGGGATCTTCATTCGGTACTTACACTAGCTGGGTCATGCCATGCCTCATGTAAGTTCTGTCCCCTATACTCACACTAGTTGGGTCGATGCCATGCCTGATGTGAGTGGGGTACTTGCATATGCTTTAATCTTTAGTCTTTAGTTTGTCTTTAGCCTTTACTGCCCTTGGGTAGCCTGGCCTTGGAGGGAGCTCGTCAGCTCAGCTCGTGACCATCGTCACACCGACTCACCCACAAAGGGATTCACGTGCCTCTAGTCTTGGAGGGATCTCATTCTGGTCACGTGCCTCTAATTGAAGGGATCTCTTCTGGTCACATGCCTCAAAATTGAGGGATCTCATCTGACCACGTACCTTCAATATAGAGAGATCTCATTCTGACCTCGTGCCTCCAAGGTAGAGGGTAGCTGCCTTCACAAGGAGGGATTCAAAGTGCAACTGCCTCCAAGTGAAGGGATTCATATTTAGTATACTTATGTCTTTTCGTTCTCATGCATAATCAAGCATAGACATGCTGAATACACTCATACATATGCTTTGTCATTTACTTTCATATACTTCATAACTCATATCATACTTAAATTCATCCTTGCATATAAACATTTATAGTCTCATAGACTTCTGCCGTAAATCTGACAGCATAACGGATCAATTCTGTTTTCCCATGAATAGTGCCAGTTCTCACAGACAAATCAGTCATAACAATATAATCAATCTAACATATCTCTTAATATAAAGCTTGCAATCCTCAACTCAAACCGTATATGTTCACTAACACTTGTGAAACCATCAATTTGATCATCTCTGCCAATTCCATTCGGTTCTATCCGAATTTTGTATAATCCACCTTTTCCTCTATTCAACTCATTTAAACCTGAATTTTGGATATGTCATACCTCTATATGTCTACTTTCTAAGCTCTTTAGTCCCACATCATTTTGATCCGTATAACTCAAGATATTCAAATTTTTCCTTAGCCTATTCAATCACTGGCCCGAATTACACTCCTGGGAGTATAAATTTACTAAAAATTGAAACTAAGCTCAAATCATAAGAAATTGGTGCTATATCAAAGCTCACAGGACAACCTTTCAAGTTTCATTCCATTTGCTTAAGTATACCTCGAGATATATGTCCTGAAATTCGACCTTCCTGAACTACCCCTTTTTAGCTTGGCTTGGACATAGAGTAACTTCCTCGAATCATTGGGAACAATTGAGACCATAACAAACTCGAAATTTCATACTGGGATGTTCCCCTATGTGTAAGCTTTCTAACAAAGTTTGTCTCACTCAATTCGGAGTTGTGTAGGGCGAGTTACACCCTCCTCAAGTCATACTGCCTGGATGAAAGTTCTGATTCCTAGGTCAAACTTCAAAAATTCATATCTCTCTCAATACTAATCCAATAACCTTATATATATATATATATATATATATATATATATATATATATATGGAAAGCCCTGAATGTCTACTTTCACCTAAAAATAGTTTCATCTATCTTAACGGGTTGTAGCCGGAGCCGTACACTTCGCCGTATGGACTGCCGTGGAGCTTCTCACTTAAACAGTATCTTAATCCTTCACTTCTCCTAGTTGTCTTCTTCTAACCTTAATTTCAACTCAAGATTTCACATTAATCCAATCATAATCTATCATATACATCCAATATATCATCAAATACATGAAGAAGAGTACAATTTCATACAGCCATAGTGCAAAGAATACAAGAATAGAAATGGAATCCTACCTCTTTGGAGTGTGATTTGAGTTAAGTGTTGAAGCTTGAATTGTTAGAACCTTGTTAAGCTTGAAGGAGTGATGGAGTTGATTGAGAGAAAGGAAAAAGGAGGCTGGAATAAGAGGGAGAGGGAGAGGGAGAGAGAGGCATACATTAGTTAGGAATGAGAAGGGGAGTCTCACTTAAATACGTGGGGGTAGTTGGAATTGTGAGTGTTGATTAGTTGAAATTTTGTGATTGAAGTTCGGCCATGTCTCCCACTTTTGTGGCCAAATTGCTGTCCACATCGTCCCAAAAGTGGGACTCGCTTCCATTCATCTAAAATAGGAACTCGTCTCGATTCTGCTTAAAGTCGGAACTCGTGCTATTTATTTGCCCCTCGGAGATGAAATCGAATATTGGAAAACTAGTCTGGTTTATTCGAAACTTGGAAGCAAAGTCAGATGTCAGAAATCATACAGCACACAATCACATAATCTCGGAACTCCCCATTCAAACTCGGGAACACAACAGAAATGGAAGGCTCCTGGGAATAAGCTCGGAGATCGGAACTCGTGTATGGCTTGGAAAGCAACTCAAAGATGCGAACTTGTGTCCATTCTAATTGAGTTCAACTCTAAGGCGGGAACTCGTTATATTCAACTCGGAGGTTGGTACTTGCATCATTGTGTTAAACTATAACTTCAGAGGTCGGAAACCATGTACACTATTTTGAAACATGAGGTCTGAGGTCGGAACTCGGGTATATCTTGCTGAAACTTGGAGATAAATTATGAGATCGGAAATTGGGTACATTGTCTTTGAGACATGAAGTCGGATATCGGGAATCACGTTCATGTTGTTCGGACTTGAAGGTTAAGTTGGAAGTCGGGAAATGAGGAATACTGGGTATGGTTAGGATCGGAAGTCAGAAATTATGCTGAAATTCGAAGACGAACTCAGAAGTCTGAAATTATCCCATTTTGTGTAGAATTCGAAGATGAAGTCGGAAATTGGAATTGATCAAACTTGAAGATGAAGTCGGAACTCGGAAATCGGGATGTTACACTTGTACCAAAAAACATGATATTTCCGGAATAAACACACATGATAATTAAACAAAAGACTTTGTGCGTGGTTGGGGTCACCACTTATAGGGTGTGTTCGTTTTATCTTTTGAAAAAAGTAATTATGAAACTTAAATTTTATATATCGTTGAAAAAGCTAAAAAATTATTTTTTTTCTCAGAGTTACTCTTTTCAGCTTCTACAAAAAAGTTAAAAAATATTTTATTTTTAGATTTTGATTATTTTTTAAAAAAATCCAAATATCTAAAAACTAATTTTTTTATTGAAAAAAATAATTTTTTGCCAAAAAATCATAAACAAACACACCCATAATCTAAAGCCAGCTTTTTTTTTGTGGGGAATAAAATATTAAAATATATTTTTATCTTTCACCTAAAAGAAGCAAATGAATTGCCAGCAAAAATTATAATTTTAAGTTAAAAATAACTTATATACACAACTTTTGATTAAGAGCAAAACATACTACTTTAAAATTACTTTTAAATTATGCATCCAAATATAAATTAATTTTAAATTATTAATTTAGATATAAATTAATTTTTACATAATTGTTTCTAAAATAAAATTATACTTTTAATTGATTATTGAAATCGTTTTAAAAGTTTAATTTTGATACATTATTAGGGTAAAAAAATTTCACTATCATCCATTCATATATTATTATATCAACAAATAGGTTTGACTTTTATATCTATTAATTCAAAAGTCATGCATATAAGAGGATTGATTGGATGACAGTTTAAAAAATTTTTACATTATCAATATTTTAAAATTAAATCATATTTTTAATCTCACAATATTGTCAAACACATTTTATGGTAGACTTGGAAATGCACTTTGCCATCTACTCCAATTTTTTGGTCGAAACTATAGGTATTCTTCTATTGGAAGTAATCTTGCTCGAGTTGGATAGGATCACTTAGGCACTTATGCAGAAAAATTTTAAATTCCATAATGATGCGAAAAAAATAATTAAAAATTCTTAAAGTAACTCAAAGAAAAGTTACAATATAGCATGACAAGCGATTCCCCATTTAGAGAATAAAATACCTTGCCACTCAAATAAAAGAAAAAATTAATATTAAGGACGGTGAAGAATGATTAA
This sequence comes from Pterocarpus macrocarpus, assembly GCA_031439585.1. Lineage (NCBI taxonomy): Eukaryota > Viridiplantae > Streptophyta > Magnoliopsida > Fabales > Fabaceae > Pterocarpus > Pterocarpus macrocarpus. Next base: position 32,180,926 of record CM062521.1, read on the forward strand.
TTATATTAAAATTGTTAAAAAGGGCATACTAAATATGAGTTAAAGAGAAGGATTGTACCATTTTTATATGTAGACATTAATCTTTTAAAATTATTTCTTAATTAATACGAGTAGTATCAATGATGATTCAATTTTTTTTTTTTTTATTGAAATTATAGGTATCCTCCTATCAAAGGGAATTTTGCTCAAGAAAAGTAGGGCCTCTATGTGTGGCCGAAACTCTTCTTTCCAAGTTTTAACGTAGATGTATACATAAGGTTTGAATCCAAGACCTCTAGTTAAGTCAGAGTAGCCGCTACCAGCTAACTTATGTGCTCATTGGTCAATGATGATTCAAATATTTTGTTTTTATTTAATATTCCTCTTTTTTTAACTAAATATTGATAAGTTAATCTGGTTAAATTCAACAAACATTTACAAAAAATAATTAAAATGTTCAATAATGATATATGAAACACATTCTTTAAATTTTCTACGTTAAGGAAAATTGAATTAATCATTAAAATCATTTTACATTTTTATGATTTTATGTTTAACATAAAATCTTTTTTTTTTTTTTACCGAAAACAGTGAGACTAGGAATTATTCCTAAAAGATATTTTTTGGGGGGACGGGTAGGAGTCAAATACGGGACATCCCAGGCTCAAATGAGACATGCAGAAGATAACTATTAGATTGTGAGCTCAAATATAATATAAAATCTTTTAAACATTATAGTTAATCATTAAAATCATTTTGAGTTCTACCGGTGCAATTTGTTTCAATGTTATAATCATTTTTCGTTTCGATGTTTTAATTGAGTTCATCATATCATTAAAAAGATTAACCATCATTCAATGTTTTAATGATTACATGTTAAATTGCTTTAAATTTTTTACGTTATATGATACAAATATTACATTAAATTGAAGAATTCTTAGGTATGCACTTTTTATCCCATCAATGTTTAGACATTCCATTTATATTTTGATATTTATAAAAATGGTAATCAGTGATAGATCCAAGAAATTTAAGCAGTAGAGGAAAAAACATACATAAGCACAAGATTAAACTCTCGAGTTAACTCGCCTCAAAACTTGAATCTGAGTAAACTTGGGTAAACTTGCATAAACTCAAATAAACTCAGGTAAACTTAAAGTAAATTTGCAAGTTACTATCTTAATCAGAATTTGGTCTCCGAAGCACTAGATATGGAAACCACAAGAAGCACTTATAATTTGACCTTCCAAAATTAAATATATAATGTCTTAACTTAAGTTAATTTGAATTTTAACATCTTGATTTCTTGATCTATTATATTTTTGTGATTTTAATTTTTATTTCATTTTTTATGATTTATATTTGCTTTTTGATAATGTTGTAAGTGACATTTTAATATATCTTTATTTTATCATGAATCTATCTTATTATAATTAAATGTTACAGTTTTTTAATATTATTTTCAAAACAAGTAAACTCACACAAGTTTATGATTTGAGTTTACCTAAGTTCCATGAATTTAGATAAACTAGCAAGTTTGACAACCTTGCATAAGCATAACAAAGAATTTCACATATAATTTCATTTGAGTTGTTGTGTGTTGTTGTTTTTTATTTATTGTTGGATTAAATTTAATAGGATAATTTTTATCTTAGTATATGGTCAAATTTAATAAAATATTTTTAACATAAAATTTAATAAAATAATTTTATTTTAATGTTAGGTCAAACTTAATAAAATAATGGGGACAAATATATACATGCCTATATGTTTTTTCCGCGCTTGCTATCATGAAGTTGATATTTTGGGATGCACAATGAAGCCCTTAGGTGGTTGAATAAGAGTGCCAAAATGTGGAGAGTGGGCCACTGTGAATTGAAGCTTAACAAAATGCTTAATTACCGTGTTAAAGGGTGCTCTATTTTCATTTAAATTTGAACCAAAAAAATAAATAAATAAACAACTAGTTTATTTTGATTACCCTTCTCAATCTTCCTATTCACCACCTCAATCCTTCCATTTTCAAGCTTCTAGGCTTACCGCAGTAGCAGCACGACAGTCGAATCGACTTTGGCTATGACGGCAGTCGAATCACTAGGACCAAATCCTTTGAAGTTTTGTCGAGGGCGACATTGATGGATGCATTGGACCAAATCCTTTCAAGTTTTGTCGAGGATGGTGTCAGCATGGATTGATTAGTGGTTGAGGTCATTGCCTTCTTTGGCAGAGGAGGGGTTCCTATTGCCAGCGGTGGAGGCCGAAGAAGTAGCAACACTGACCCGCCTCTAGGTTCGCTGCCATGATGGAGATTGAGGAAGCTGACATCAGAATGTTCTTAAAAAAATTTTCATCATTTTTGTTGTTATGTTAAAAAATAAAAAGGCATAGCAGTTAAGGTTATGTTGTTGTTGGATGATTGAGTTTGAAGAAGAAAATTGAGACATTGATCTATGTCTTTTCACCTTTTTTGTTGTTAAAAAAAATAGTAGTTAAGGTTTTGTTATTGTTGGATGATTGAGTTTGAAGAAGAAAACTAATATATCGATTTGTGTTGTTTCTTTTTGGGTTCAGATGAAGCAGGCTAAAGAAGGTGCCAGTGGTGGCATTACAGTTTGTTATGGAAAGAAGCAACAACATATTCAATTTTTTTCAAAATATTAATAATATACTATTATTCACAGTAATCAAATCATTATCTTTATATTATGTTTTAATGAAAAACAAAGCCTCTTTTTATGTGGGCCCCAAGAAGTATACATGTCCTCTAGCTATTTGATACACTTAAGAACTTCATGATGAAGATTTTTAACAAGCTTCACCAGAGAATTACCATATTTTCTAAATATTTTTCAAATCTTAGTGGAGGCATTTGCCCTGATTCCTTATAACATAAAACTGTCCATGATGGTAATCCATATGTTTCAATGTTCATTAATACTATAATCTTATTAATTACTTTCCATTTATTATATCTATTAATTAATAATTACTAATATCAAAATATAATATTTATCTTTTTTAAATTATCATTTTTAAGTTATTGTCTCAATAGTTTATTTTTTTTTTTTTAAATATCTTTTCTAAATTAACGTATTCCTATCATTAAGCATTGAGAATCTACCAACAAACTGTTGGATAAGTGATAAGCAGCTTGGTCCCTTGTAAGGATGAAAACACAAGTTCAAATCTTAGGAAGTACATTTGTTAGGAAGGAAAGTAACCATAAATACTCCATCTAGGGGTGTTCATGGTCCAATTTCGTTTGGTTTTGGAAGAAAATCCAACCAAATTAAACCATTCGATTCTTACATACTATTGTAATATCCCTATATAACGTAATAGGAAATGATAAAAACGTCCTTGGGCAAACTTTTGTTATCCACAACCTTGCCCCTGAACTTTTTTGAAAATAACATTTAGGTCCCTATATCAATTGAATCAGCAGAATAAGGTTTTAAATGAAGCAGAATCACATAGCGGAAACGTAGAAACCCAATTCTTGGCCAATTGGGCCACGGAGGTGTCCACATGTGAAATGACGTGGGATGCCTCCAAACTTGCCCATAATTACGAAAATGCCATTAGCCATAGAAAACAAAAGACAGAAGGCCCTAAATTTGCAAAATATTTAAGTTACATCGTTAATCGATTTATTCAATTTTATTGAGTTTGTAAAGTTAATTAAAAGTTAATTAGAGGTTAATTAGGAGTTGATTAGAAGTCAATTAGAGAGATTAGGATTAAGAAGAATTAAAATAGAAACATATAAAACCTCACAATATTCTTCAAAATCGTTTTACTGGTTTGAAGGAAATCAGCAACGATTCAGTGTTTTATACTACTAGAACCAAACCAGTAGAATTTTCTATTGAAAACCCTCACTTAAGTGGCTGAAATTTAGCCACCCCTACCACATATGAGTGGCGCCAGGTGTTGCTCAAGATAGTGGAAAAACTTGGCCTCACGTCCACCACCAAGCCTCCATCAATCACATCCGCTCTTGGGTGAGATATTTCCTCTCTTATTCTCCCTCAATTTCAGCTTCCTCTCTCTCTTTTAGACTTACTTTCTTCTTCCTCTCACCATCTTCTTCCACTTTCAACATCCATCAAGCTTCTTACACCCAAATCATTCACTAAAACTCAAGACTAGCTTATGGTGGCACCAAAATCAAGGTAGGATTCAACTTTTGTTCTTGATTTCTATGGATTGTGGCTGTTTGGAATTCTAATTTGCTTCATTTATTTGATGATATATTGGATGTATTTGATGGTTTATGGTTGGATTAATATGAAATTTTGAGTTGGACTTAAAGTTAGAAGGAGAAAACTAGAAGAAGCGGAGAATTAGAATGCTGTCTAGGTGAAAAACCTACGGTGGTCCGTACGACAGAGTGTACAGCTCCACCTATAGCCGTTGAAACTCAATGAAACTAATTTTATGTGAAACTTGATATTCAGGGCTTTCCATACATATAAATTATAAGACCATTGGCTTAGTATAGAATTAGTTATGAATTTTTGAAGTTTGATCTAGAAATCTAGATTCTCATCTGGGCAATATGAGTTGAGAAGGGTGTAAGTCATCCTACACAACTCTAAATTGAGTGAAATTAATGCTGTTTGAAAGCTAACATGTAAAGAAATATCCCATAAAAATTTCAGAGTCGAATTCTTTGCCATTTGCTCCCAACACATCAATGAATTTTCCTTAAGTTCAAACTGGGCTGGAACAAGGTAGTCCAGTAGAGTCAATTTACGGGGCTCATATCTCAAGATATACTTGTGAAAATGATATGCAACTTATTTCATTTAAAATCTTGTTCTATTAGCTTTAATTTAGTATAAATTTCATATGATTTCAGCTAGATTTCTATTTTTAGTGAATTTTGACTTATAAGAGTGCACTTCTAACTAAGTACAGGGCAGTCCGAGGTAAAATGCTAATAACTTGAGCTACAGAAATCAAAATGAGATTGGACAAAAAAGGTTGGAAAATAGACACATAGAGCTATGACATATCCAAAATCCAGGTTTAAATGAGTTGAATTGAACTAAAGGTGGATTATATAAAATTCGAGTAGAATAGGATGAAATAGTAGAAAACTCTATTGATGTTGCATTGACTTTGATGAATGATATTGTGAATATATAATTGCTGTTCCATATTGATTTGCATGTTTGAATGATTTTATTGGCAGTCTGGTACTATTCATGGGGAAGCGGACTTGATCCGTCATGTTGCCAAATTTTCGGCAGAAGCATATGAAGTTATGATAGCTTGTGTTATGAAGATTTAAGTTATGAATTTAAAATTCTAAATGCAAGAATGTTCAAAAGTAAGTACACTATAATGCATATAAACATTGCATGATGATATGATCATGATTCCTTTTATGAAAAACGGCATCTGTGCACGCAAAGGAAGAGATAAATAAATATGTGAGAATGAATCCCTTCACTCGGAGGCAGTTATTTGGATCCCTCCCTGTGAAGGCAATTAAAAGATATGATGAAGGTCCCATATTCCTAAGGAGTGTGATATGGCGATCACACCTCGATGGGGTATGACATGGCGATCATACTCTGGAATATGGCATGAAGAGCATATCCTAAGGAATGTGACATGGCGATTACACTCCGATGGAGTATGACATGGCCATCATACTATGGCATGTGACATGACAATGAGATTCCTCTACTTGGAGGCACGTAGCCAGATGAGATCCCTCTACCTCGGAGGCACGTAACCAGATGAGATCTCTCCGAATTAAAGGCATGTGGTCAAAATGAGATCCCTCCAATTAGAGGCACGTCTAAGCTCACAGCCTAGGGACGGCGATACGTAACGTGTCACGACCTAACCTAAGTCGTGACCGGCGCATAGGGACACGTCCCTAGCAAGCCTACTTTAGACTTTATTCTAATAGAAAATCGGGCAGAGTCTCCTTTGTATTTAGGACTATTCCCAAATAAGGATCCTCGCCCTGCATAAAACACATAAACATGCAAACTCATTGGGGATCCAGGCATTCTCCGAATGCACCCCACAGCACACAAAATGAGAATTTAAATCATAATCACTTATAAAAATATGTTTACACAACTATTCAGGAAGCTTATATACATAATCATTGAGATTTATACTAATACATATAACAACATAAGACCAACACAGGAAGACCTCATCAGAAGGTTAGTGGAGCACTTCTAGAGACTTTACAATTAAACTTAGATGCTGAAACTTCTAATTAGCTGTGGAAGCTTGAACACAATCTTGCACCTGTCTAAAAATATGGAAAGGAAGAAAGAGTGAGTCATACGACTCAATGAAGGATAATATATCTATAACAAGGGTGGGATAAGCCAAAGCGCAACATTTGCAAAACAATAACTTTAAAAGTTTCTTAAAAATCTCGTACCATATTTGCTATTGAAATACTTCGTGTATGTATATCAAATACCGTAAGATTTTCAGTAAACCTATATAATTCATTAAATCGCCTTTTTAATTCGACTGGATAATAACTTCATTACAAACATATATATATAGGCATAATACTTTTAAATCTAGCTGAAATAAATTATAATAAAGCTTAAGGGAGGAATCTATTTCAGAAATAGCTGCCTGACTGGGTGGCCCTATGGCCTAACTCCAGCAGTAAATGATAACTTCACGCCTATGCGTGTCTACATATTCCGGACATGTCGGCCAAACATGCCGGGCTAGCAATCACCCTCGCCAAATTTGGGTTACTCGAGGTGCACCAAGGCTAATGCTGCTGCCATTAGCAAATAGTTCTGCTATAGTTCCCTCCCCCTTGAAAACTTAGCTCATCATTAATTTGTTATCATTAAAATTCCTTAATAACTTTATTCTAGATATCAAGTCTGGATTCTAAATACATTGCTTAAGCTTTTCAAATATTAACATTTCGTAGTTCTCAACATATCAAGCTTTTACAAAGAAAACAACATCAATGTGAAAATGATTCATAGAAATCAATATTAAGCTTACTTCATAGAAATCCATAATTTTCTAAATATCATATCAACTCCAAGCCTTTATATAGCTAACATTTAATGACTTGAAACCATATCTTTCTCTATCAAACTGTTCAAGTATTGAAATTCACCTTTAAGGTGCTTGTCCCACACACATACATAATCATATATATATATATATAGACAAGAGTAATATCTTTTATCTTTCAAGAATTCACTAAGGTCATCGTTAAAATGCTATTTTAATTTCTTTGATCTTTAATAACTTAAACCACAAACATAACATTTATGAAACTATGGATATACTTAAAACAAATTATAAATCATACATATACTTAAAACAAACTAGCTATAAATATGTTATCCACTCACTTATTGATGAAGGAACCCCGTGAATATAAAGATTCAGAAACCCCAGGCACACACTTTGATAAAAAACAAGATATAGAATAAAGACCTTCCCTACTAAACCCCCAAGAAACTCGTCCTTAAACGTAGATAACAGGAAAAAGATAGAAAGTTCTGCATCTCACAGAACAAAATGTAGAAATTCTGCATCACACAGAATAAAGTGAGGGAAACCTCACAACTGTATTGGTAATCAAACCATGATCAAAACTATATGATAAATTCTTCTATAGGCCAAGTTGCCTATTTATACATAAATCCTAAAAATAGAAATTATCTAGTCCTATCTAAAAGATCTGATTTGAAACTAAAATTTAAAAATTAAAGATATGATTCTATCCTAAAAGATTTATTCCTAACTAATTTAAATCAGATTTGATCTTTATAGATTAGATCAGATTTGATTTAAATCCTAAAAGATAAACTGAATCAATTTAAATCTAAACAAATCTAGACTAAGTCAAAACAAATAAAAATGAATCTAAACACAATCTAAACATATTTTCAACATAATCAAATTACTTGCTCCCCAAGTTACTTCAAATTGCTTGCTCCCCAAGTTACTTTAATTAAGCTTGATTCCTTGATCTCCAAGTAACTTGAAATGAGCTCTTGGATTGCTTGATTTCCAAGGCAGAACCGGCTTGCTAGAAACGAGCTATTTTCCATTGTTGGAATGACCAAATTACCCTCTTGAGCATGTATCACTTATCAAGTTTGGAAAGAAGGGAGCCCAAACTCTACAAAGTCTTAGAGCCACCAAGAGATCCCGGAGAGTATCTAGCATGACAAATACATATGTTAGACTCCCACAACTTAACTATTACAACAATATACTAGGATTAGCCCCAAAGGGCAAAACCCCCAAATTTCTAGATCCCTAACCCCCCCTTCATAGGCTTAAACATGGAATTCATGGAAAAACTAGCTAATCTATGGTCTAATAAGGAGGGTTGAGCTCAAGAATTACCTTAGAGAGCGGAGGAAGGTGGTGGAGCGTGAGGAGAGTGGTGGGTCTTCTCCCACCACCACTTTCTCTCACTAGAAGATGAGAGCTACAGCTCCATAGAAAGAATCAACCTCCAAAGCTTGGATAATGATGAGGAAGGAATGGATTTGATGATAGATTGAGTAAAAATGGGTGAAGAATTGATGGAAACCATGAGGGAAGAAGAAGGATGAGAGAGGAAGGAAGAGAGAGAGAGGTGGGTGAAGAATGAGAGAGAAGCTTCGAGCTTCTTCTTTTAATTACGCCAATGGGCCTGGGCGCCACAGCCGCTGGCGCCGCCCACCTGGTCAATCATATTCTGCAAAGACCCAGCTGGCTGGCCTTGGGCGCCTAGGCGCCCAATCCCTGCTCTTTTCTTTTCTTTTTTTTTTTCTTTTTTTTTTCTCCTCTTCCAAACACTTCTCAAATATCATCATATACTTATTTACATTTCTTAATTTTAAGTTAATGTCCTCATTTATTTTATTAACTTTAAAACATAAATGTAAATAAGAGAATATCCCCCATTTGAATCCAATAAAAAATATTAGAAAAAATAAACTCCTTAAGAATCAAAATCCAACTTTTGGATTTTAGTACAAACTTCCGAAAACTTATATTTTCTTAAACTTCAAGCTTGAAAATGAAAGAGTTAATAACTTCCAAAAATTCATTAAAAATCGCTCTTCAATTCTTTGATATCTAAGAAACAATTACCGGGACTTTTGATCCCATGAAAATGTCCCAATCCTATAGCTCTCCAAGGGGACATAGGATCCAAACTTAGAACTTTCACAGGGTCCGACAGAACAAAGTATCACAATTCGTGTGACTCTTGACCCGGGCATTACATAACGCCTAGGTGTGCCAAGAATAAGAAAGTAAAGAAAAGCTAAAGATAGATGAATGCACTCGCATCAAGAAGTTCTTTGCATCCATCTCTGCATGTTATTCAATTGTGTTGTATCTTATTATGAATCGTTACATTATGATTACTTGTCCTTCATGTCGATAAGTTAATTGTTTGAAATTCATCTCTGTTTATCAAGTGGACGACTAAAATGAACTCTGCTTCGGATAATACGTTTTCGAACTATAAAACTGAAAAGTCTATTAACATGTTCAACTTTTTATAATAAACTAAAACAGCTGGAAATAATAATGATGACACAGCATATGGTAGTTTAATGAATCCTACTGAGAATTTATAATTCTCACTCCTATGTTTATTTCTGTGTTATCTTCAGATAGTTCAGAAGTTCCGAAGAAGGCCCTCCGAGGCGAAGTTGACTAGTAAGATTGAAGGGGGTCGAAGGTTGCTACCAGACAAGGTCCAATCAAGTGACAGTAACAACTCCTAGGTGAGGTATTATGATTAAGCATAGTACCATACTTGGGAGGATGTTACAACTATCATCCAATCGGTTTAGGTATGTTAGGCTACTGAATCGAACAGAACCAAGCAAAACAAAAAAGACACATGAACAAAGAGACATTCACTGAAAAAGTATGCAAATCAAGGTCAAATAACATATGTGCATCCACTAAAAAATGTCCATGTTTTCAACTTGCATCGTTCTACTCTTCAAATAACAACAAACACAATGTTCATTCTCGTCAAAGCCAAAGAAACAATCAAAATAAACAAAAAGCAAATCACCCAGCCCCATTAGATACCAATCTCAAACTTGGCTTCACCACAACCCATAGAAAACTATATCACCAAAATCGTAGTAATAATAAAAGTAAATTACAAGCCACAAAACTAAAACAAACCAATAACTCATACTCAAATTTTTTCCCACATAAGAAGAAAACCCCAAAAAAATTATTTGTAAAATAGAAAACCCTTAACTCAGAAAAAAAAAATTGCTTTCAATCTACTTGCATAGAGAGATAGTGGTCGATTAAGAGAGAGAGAGAGTTAGATCGACAGGCTGCTAGGGTGAGATTGAGAGATATAGATTGCCACCACAAAGGGAGCGGTGAAGGGCAGACGGAAAAAGCATAGTTGAGGTCGCAAGGCCTGAAAGGGAGGGAGCCACCGCGTTGTTGTCACCACCGTGAAAAGAGCCACTGCGTTGCTGTCGATGCGGAGAAAGGGAGTAGCCGCTTCGTTGATGAGAATGGGATGATGCTGGTGATGGATGAGCGATGGTGGTGGCTGCGCAATGGTGGTGGCTGCACTGCTAGTGGCACACAATGTAGGGTTGGGGTGGAAGGTGGTGGGCTGGTGGCACTGTGGGACTATAGGACTGTGGGGTGAAGGTGATGCGGTGCTAAGGAGAAGACTTGGAGAGTGATGTGAGTGTGTCTAGGGTTCACGATTTTGGTGAGGGGGGAGAGGGGTATAATTGGGTTAACATAAGGTTATAAGGGCATATATGGTTTTATGTTATATATGCCTCGGTTTGGTTTGATTCTGTTCAGTTCTAGATTTCAGAACCGAAAATCGAGTCGAACTAGTCGATTTTTCGTTTTGATTTTTTTTTTTTTGGTTTTTTCGATTATCAATTTTTTTGGTTCGGTTCCAGTTTTTTGTTCGAGTTGGTTTGGTTTTGAACACTCCTAACTCTATCTCCTGAAATTGCAAAAGCAATATCTCCTACAAATTTTGGATCAAATTAGGCTTAGCTGGATCATAAGCATGAGAATCTCAATAATGCATCAAGAACATTAATAAAAATCTTATGAGAGAAATAGTTGTAAGAAATTATATGTACGCAACTAATTTGCTAAGATAAATGTAATATAGTAAAATGATTGAGATTATTTTATTTTCAAAATCAAATAAGATATGAGATATACCTCAAACTTAATTTTTCTTTAAATTTTTAAAAATTTAATAAATACTGATAATTTTCAAAGTAAATTGCTGAAAAATTAATTTAAAATGATATTTTTTATATCTGATATTATTATTATTATTAAATAGATCGCCATTGGTTGTCACCATTGGTTACCCACATAGATCGCGCCTGTTAAAACTTCCTTAAACACAATAAACACGATGTTTAGGTATTTTCACTTTTGTGGTGCTTTAACGGGCTTTTAACCTTCAATTGAAGTTTGCCCAACAGCAAAACTTTCTTGTAGTTGCGTCCAATTTTATCCGTTGAGGTATTAAAAGTAAACTTTAATTTTTCTATTACCACATTTAACCTTCCAGTGAGTATTGATTATAAATATTAGATAAATCTTAGTTTCTTGGCTCATATTTTTACAATCTTATTAATTAAAGTTTTATTTTAATTATTTCTTATGCAATTGTTTTATATAATTTGTTAAGCTATAGAATATTTTTTATATACCGATAGTGTACTAATTTTACAATTTCATCTAATACAAATCAAAGAAATTATCAATATGATTCATTTTTATGTTACTTTGTAACTATTCATCATGATTTAACAATTTTTATATTTTCTATTGGATTATAATGTAAAATTTATTTTATATTATCAATGCATAAAAATTAGTATAATATTAATATAATTTTATTTATAATATTCACAATTCATAATAATATATATACACTATCTTAAAATAATACTTATATAATTTTTTATAATAATGTTAATATAATATATTTATATATCTTAAAAATAAAAATAAAATAAAAGAATAATATTAAAAATATAATATGAAAATTGTAACATCCCCATATAACGTTATAGAAAATAATGAAAACGTCATTGGGCAAATTTTTATTATTTACAGTCTTACCCTTGAACATTTTAGAAAATAACATTTAGATCTCTATACCAATTGAATTAGCAGAATAAGGTTTTAAACGAATCAAAACCACGTAACGAAAATGTAGAAACCCAATTCTTAACCAATTGAGCCACGAAGGTGCCCACATGTGAAATGACGCGGGATGCCCTTAGACATGCCCATAATTATGAAAATGCCATTGGTTACGGAAACTAAATAGAAAATATTAAAGGATTTACGAAAAAGGGAAAAGATAACAATCCCAAAGAAATAGTGCAATTGATTTGCACTGTTAATCAATTTATTAGAAAAATAAGAGTAATTAGGGATGAATTATAAATATTAGAGTTAAAGGAAATTTAGATGGTTGTGTAAAAGATTGTGAGGAATTATTTAGTATAACGCCCGGAATTACAATACGTTTAATTTATGTCGTTAATCGATTTATTCAATTTTATTGGATAAGTAAGATTAGTTAGAAATTAATTAGAGATTAATTAGGATTTAATTAAGTGTTAATTAGAAGGATTAAGTTTAGAGAAGATTAAGATAGATACATAGGAATTCTTACAAAACTATTCAATAATGATTTGCCGGTTTGAAGGAAATCGATAAAGATTCGGTATTTTTAATTGTCGAAACCAAATCACTAGAATTATATGATGAAAACCCTAGAAGAAATGGCTGAAATTCAACCACCATTTCCCACCAAAGTGGCACCTTGCTTAGCCACAAAGTAAGGGAGAGTTGGTTGAATTTCAACCACTCAAGGCAACTACCAATAAGAAACACCACTTATCACCTTGTATTAGAAAATCTTCATGATTCTCTCCTAACTCTCTCATAATTTCGGTCTCAATACACCAGGCCACTCTCTCCCTCATTTTCTTCCTCATCTCCCTCTCTTCATCCTTGATTCTTCACCCTTCCCCCACACTTTTACTCAAGATTTGCTTCCTTATTAGTTTAAGCTTCAATTTGAGGTAGGATTCAATTTCTGTTCTTGATTTCTCTGAACTGTGACTGCATGAAATTTCACTTTTCTTCATTTATTTGATGATGTATTGAATGTATTTGATGGTTCATGGTTGGATTAACATGAAATTTTGAGTTGAAATTAAAGTTAGAAAGAGAAAACTAGAAGAAGTGGAGAATTAGGATGTTGTCTAAGTGAAAAACCTATGGCGGAATGTACGGCTCCTCCTACAACCATTTAAATTTGATGAATCTATTTTTATATGAAACTAGATATTCAGGGATTTCCATATATATATAATATAAGGCCATTGGATTAGTATTGAGAGAGATATGAATTTTGGAAGTTTGACCTAGGTTTTGAAGTTTAATTCTGGGCAGCCTAGGTTTTTTAGGGCAAAACTTGCCCCTATACAACTTGGAATTGAATGAAACAAACTTTGTTAGAAAGCTTACACATAGGAGAATATACCATAAAAATTTCAGGGTTAGATACAGTCCCGTTTGCTCCCAGTAGTTCGAGAAAGTTGCCTATGTCCAAACTGGGCCAAAACAGAGTAGTTCAAAAAGGTCAAATTTCGGGGCTTATAACTCAAGCTGTACTAAAGAAAATGAAATGGAACTTATTGCAAATGAAAGATTGTTCTGTTAGCTTTAATATGATATCAATTTTGTATGATTTGAACTGATTTTCGATTTTTAGTGGATTTTTATTTTTAAGTGTGTAATTTTGGCTAAATTACAGGCGTAAGATAAAACTTAAATAACTTGAGTTACATTTATCAAAATTAGATGGGACGAAAGAGGTTAGAAAATAGACACATAAAACTCCAACATATCCAAAATTTAGGTCCAAATGAGTTAAATAGAAATCGTGGCTTGATTTACAAAAACTGGGTTGAATGAAAGTGTTGAGATAGCAACCATGTTTTAAATGCAACAATTGTGCCTATGAAATTGATGATTGAATTGTGAATGAAGTGTTATGATTTCTCTGAAAAATTGGTTTTCTGAGTACTGGCACTATTCATGGGAAAGCGGACTGATCACATTATCTTCAAATTTTAAGTGTTTCTTTGAAACTGAGTGTTTATTTTACGAGAAATTTATGATATGAACAGCTATACAATTATGAATATGTTATGGTGATATGATCATGAATCATTCTTATAAGAGCATGCATATTTGCATATGAATGAAGGAAGAATATATGAGATTCCTTCACTTGGAGGCAGTTATTTGGGTCCCCCCAGGTGAAAGCAATTAAAAGATAAAGATGTGGGTCCCTTCACTCGTATAGGCGATTACATTGGGTCCCTCCCTATGAAGGCAGCTAAAACTTTTGGGTCTCTCTATGTTGGAGGCAGGTGGCCAACTGAGTCCTTCCGACCTAGAGGCACGTGGATCCCCTTGCGGGTCAGTACTGTGTGACAACGATCACGAGTTGAGCTCACTCCTAGATCAGACTACCCAAGGGCAGTAAAGAGTAAAGATTAAAACATATGCAAGCACCCTAGGGACGGTGATACGTAACGCTTAGATGTGCCAAGAAAAGAAAGTAAAGAAAGTTAAAGGAAAATACCAGTGCATTTGCATGAATTCAAATATGAGTATTTGCATAATTATATCTAATGTTTTATTGATGCTGAGACTATTCTATCTACTTATGCGGTGATTATTATTCTAAATATGAAATATTGCCAATGTGACTCAAGTGCGTGAAATAAAATGAACTCTGCTTCGGACCATATGTTTTCAAACTATAAAACAGAACAGTTCGTATAATATGTTCACTTTTTTTTTTTTATAATAAACCGAAGCAGCTGGAGATAATAATGATGACACTACGCGTGATAGTTTAGTGAATCCTAATGAGAATTTAAAATTCTCACTCCTATTTCCATGTTATCTCCAGATAACTCGAAAGGTTTTGAAGACAATTTGAAGTTCTTTGTGAAATAAGGTCCGTTAAGTAATAAAGAACAACTCTTGAGTGTGGTGCTATTACTTAAGCATAGTACTATACTTGGGAGGGTGTTACAAAAATCATGCCTTTTTTTAGTAATTATATATTTAAAAGTGATTTTGATTAATATTATTTAAATAATATTTATTTTGTTAGAGTCATTTTTAATATAAAAGTTATCAAACATAAATCACGCATTTAATAACTCAATTTTAATCAAAATCAATTTTATAGAATCAAGTTAGTACAAATTTTAATTTACAATCTCTAATCCAAACACACGCTCAAGCAGCTTTCATAGTGAAGAGAGCTAAGTTAGTTTTCATTGTGGCCACTAAATCTTACCCAACAAAAAAGAAATGAATGATTCAGAATAAAATTTTTATTGTACAAAATAAACTTTCATATATATATATATATATATATATATATATATATATATATTAAATAAATGTTTTTTATGTTGTTGGTCTATTATACCCTTTTTATCTTTTATAATGTCACAACCCGCCCAAGAGTCGTGACCGGCGCTTAGAGGTAGCAGACCTCTAGCATGCCTACTATGACTATTCTCACAAAAATCGGACAAAACTCCCCTTAATTTTTCTAGCTTCCCCATATTAGCCAAACCTATTACAGATCACCAATCACAAATGCAAGTTGCGGCTCTCAAAGCACTCTCCAGTAATTCATATATTCATAAATATAATGCACCTCTATATTCGCTATTCACATCCTAGTTACTAAATAAAACAAATTCCTAAGAACCCCTAAAGCCTATATATACATATCTTATCAAATACTCATCCGGTCACAAAATTCTGCCTATAGATTATGGACCACCGTAAGAAGTTAAAGGAGCTAAGTCAAATCTAGCACAAGAACCTGAAATAGGAGGAAAAGGGGGAGTGAGTCTAACCAACTCAATGAAGGATAATGAAACTATAAACATATGAGGACAAGCTCTTGAAATAAAGCAATTTGCGCATAAATAAAGAGTTAATATCACGAACTAAATATAATTAGGGAATCAATATAAAACCATGCAGGTATATAAAGAATAAATATTATTTCATGGTTTAAATGATAGTTCTAAAAATAAATAGAATTAATATTACCTTATAATTTCGAAAATATGTCTCTCAAATGTGAATATCAAAGTAGGGAGATTTCCAATTCTGAGAATTTTCAAATAAGGATTAATCCCTTCATATTTGACTAAGTCGGAGGTGTGCATCGACCTTACAAACACACACCGAGCTAGCAACACTCCTGCTAGCTGGGTTCGAACCAAGGTGCACCAAGGCTAGCGATAGCGATTGCTGGCCACCGTTAAACTGAGATTCCTCTCACCGTATATATGTACCAAGTAATATATATCAAATAAAAGCTAGAGCAATAAAATCAATCAAATTTCTGATGAATGGAAATACTCAACAGAGTTCAAAAAAAATCTAAAATATAATTTACTCAGTACTTCAATTTAATAACTTAAACAATAGTTTACTGAGCTTGTCCTTCATATTTGGGAAATATGTTTTCACATAAATTCTTCCAACACGTGATAAAACCATACGAGTTGGTTTTTCTCAAAATTAAAACAACATAAGCAATTAATTAAGTAAACTGAGATATATAGACATATATGAAAATTTAAATAACATAACATATATTTTAAAATTAAACCAATACTAATGGCATAAAACATATATGCTATAGAAACATTATCCATTCACTGACAGTTGGAGACATCAGATCCACGTTCTAGAGGCACGGGAAGAAGGAGGTTCCTGAGAATCTGAAATCAATAGATGACCAATTATTCCTAATTTAAATATAAACTGAAATTAGGGCCCAAAATCCACTCTTGGTCCTACACCCTTGATTTTCTTTTATTTTTACTCATAGTTATAACTCCATTTTTTTTTTGGTGGGTTCATAACTCCATTTTTTTTCCCAACATATTAATTAGAAATTAGACTATAACGTATCTCCAAGCAAGACATAAGTTTTAGTTATCTCGATTAACTATTTTCTAAAGATTAACTATTCTTAGAAATTTGTATAAGTAGCTAACTGGTAAAAATATATATAAAATGTAATCAATAACGAATAACCCAAAGAATTAGTTCAAAGGCAATTTTACACCTACATTCATACAATTTGAATAAGTGTTATAACTTATGCTTATTCCACACACCCAAACCATAACTAACTACAAAGAAGTCTCTTAATTTGTGAAAATCAAATTAGAAAAGTATGTCACCGTTTGCACTCTTGTACAAATGACGAAATATTCATTTCATATCCTAGTATTTCAATATACACAAGAGAAAGTTTAATTATTTCCATTCTTTAATTCTGCCTATCACAACAATGACTGATTAATGTAAATCAATAAAGCAAAATCAAGGACAAGCCAAGACTAGTAATCTACACCATCGCTAGTAACTTCCTAATTGCACTTATACAATATTCTTTGTACAACATATTTGTCATCTAAGAGACAAGACATAATTTCATAACATAAACACTTATAATAGAGTTTAGAAACAATGAACTAAATTATTAAACAAGATTTTCTAAACGCAAGTGACAGCTCGGCATAATTTCTTGACGCACAAATATGGAAAACCAATTTTAAGAACCAGATTTTGTAACTAAAACTAATAAAATAGAGTTCATTACTCAAATCTATAATGGTAGCTTCAAAATTTTTAGCATAACATGATTTCTTAGATGCAAATTACTAAAGCAGATTCAATTAATCCAAACCCATAAACTAGACTAGCAAAAACAGGATTTCACCACAATAACATACCAACTAAACAAATCCATGTATGAGGAAAGGAAACATACCCAAGGTGCTATGGTTTAGTTTTGGAAAAGCAAAACTGCACCCTCGCAGCAAGGGAGGCTGCGCAGCGAAGAGAGTAGGCTGCCCGACAGAGTGAACACGCAAGATTGAAAGAGAACCAAAAAGGGAGATAACGAATGAGAGAGAGATGATATGGAGGGTAAACTGTGGTTGTGGCTGGTAATGGAAGTGGTGTGCGGCAGTGGTGATGACGTGAGGTTGAGAGCACAGAACCAAGAGAAAGAAAGGGTGAGTTGAAGGAAGAGGGTGATACCGTGAGGGAGATTGTGTGAGAAGTGAGATGACCATAAGAGAGGAAGAGCGTAAAAGGAAGAAGAAAGACGAAATAAAGGGGGGTCGGGGTGATTCTCATCACTTAAGATGTAGGTGGTCTAAACTCTCTTATTTATTTATTTTTTCACCTACTCTTCTTTACTTACAATTCAATTATTCTCTAATTAATTTTAATTTTTTTATTATTATAAAACTTAATGTGACTCTGCATAATTTTTCGTTATCAACGTTTTATTTTAGAATGGGTATTTTACTTTATATAAGATATTACATATAATTTTTCAACCCACCACTTCCACTACCTCTCACTGCCGCCCCTTCCCCCGCCGCTGCGCAGCCTGTCCATCGCCGCCACCGAGCAGCCACCCGCATACCCAACCTTCCTCCCACAAATCCCTTCCCTTCTTTCCTCTCTAATTCTCTCATAAAATAGCCAACTTTGGTACACAAATCCCTACACAACATCACCGGAATCAAAAGGGGTGGAGGTGACAAATCCAATGACTTTAGGCTCTAAAAGTTCGCGACCTTGAAAGTGCATTCACCTGAAGAAGCAGAATTTCCAGGTTCTGAAGCTTCCCGATCTCCACTGGAATCTCGCTGGAAAGTCCACAGTTGGCGGCGTCGAGCCTCACCAGCTCCGACAAGTTCCCAATCTCCGGCGGGATAGCTCCGACGAGCTCGTTGCCGGAAACGGCCAAGATCTGGCCGAAGAGGTAGATCCCTCCAAGGTGCAAACTGTGGAGGCTTCTTTTCTTTTTTTTTTTTTTGGTCAATAATGTGGTGGAGGCTTCTTAGGTGGGAGGGGGCGTAGTGTCCAGGTGGGGGAGAGTTTGAAGAGAAAGAAAATGATGGATAAATATGTCATTTTATCAATTTCTTTTATTATAATATTACCGGTGACCATATTGGTCGCTAACTCACAAGGACCAGGTCCTTGTAAAACTCATACTACTATTGTGTAACGGAAAACTCCTATTAATGCTCCTGTTTGGAATCAAATTCCCGATTCATTGATTTTCCTTCTTGATCGTTGCAGATGCCATCCACATTTGCCTTCCTTTGCTTCACTTGTAACAAACACCATCACTGCTTGTCTCTGCGCTCTGTGATTCTCGTTTTCCTCTTCTCCTTTGATTGTTTTGTCCTCTAGTATTTCTCTGTCAACTCAGGAAGCACAGGAAAATAAACTAAACATGCAAGGTTCCTTGTTGGATTTGCCGGAGTCAACCTTAGAATGCATTCTGGATCGCCTTTCCCAGTGCGATTTATGCAAAGTAGCGACAGTGTGCACTTCGCTAAGGGACAAGTGTAGAAGTGACCACATATGGGAGAGACTTACGAGGCAGAGATGGTGCGGCGTGATCGGCGATGTTGCTCTTCGAGAATGGCAGAGGTTTAAGGCTCTCAGAGAGAAAGCAAAACTCATGGGGAGACGCAACTCGTTTGAGTCATCGGGTTCCTTTTATGGGGATTGGGCTATTCTAACTATTGGGTCCGCTTCAACAACCACTCGGCAGTGGAGTGATTTAACAGCAAATGATTCTGCCATGGCTTGGTGTGTCTCTCTCGAGAGTGGCAGGTTTTGGTTTCCTGCTCAGGTCAATCACAAAGATGTATGTACAGAAGTATTCCCTCTCTCTCTTTTTGCGTCTCCCTCTTCATCTTTCACTCACTCACACAACGAAATTTCGTTGACAAAATATTGGTTGTGACAAATCCGTCGTTGAATTAGAAAATGTATACAATTTGGGTCTTAAATTTTTCCACGTTCTGATAAATAGAATAGAAATTTGGTCCGTAGATTTAATGGAATGGTTCCTAAAAGTATTAACTTGTTTTGACTTGAATAAATTCAAGGATCAAAAGTATATATGTTTTTTGTTTTAGGACAAATTTTTTACACCCCATTTTTCATGTACCAAAATGTAGTTTTTCTTCAAATTTTCTTTGAGGATATATCAATCAAGAAATCAATATTTTTTTGGATGCAGGAAGCTGGGATAATAGTTTATTGGTCTGACGCCTTACTAAGTTATGACTTTCGAACTGACACGTTCCGAGCAAGGTATTGAGCAATACTAATGACTAGAATCGAATTGGCTTGCTGCTTGTTCTGAACTTGAGGGTGAAAATGTCTCACTTAATTCTTTAGTTAATTAGCTGCTCAAAGATTTGAATCTATATATCATGCATGTTGGTAAAAGAGGACTTGAGAATGGGTTGAATCAAGACCTGCAAAAAAATAAAATTTACACAAAATAAAACTCAAGTCAAATGTTCAGTAGATGCAAAGTGTTATTGAATTGGATGCAAAGTCAAATAATAAAGACCTTCTTGTACTAGTTGATCATTGGCAGTCTGGAGGATAGTCGTTTTGCAGCTGTCATGATACAATTTCAATGATGATTGGAGATGTTGGCACGGATGCCGGAAGGATTTGATTGAATTCAATCACGTTTTTGGGTTTTGCACATCATGAGTCATCTCATGTCTTCCTGTTAGATTGTCTCATGCATCTTAATCAGTCACCTTATCTTTCTGTTGAATAAATTTTTGACTAATTCCAGTGTTCTTGATCTACAATTCTCTGTGCCATGTCCTAGAATTGTTCTTAATCAGCAATTATAACTCAACTAGGTTTTCTTGATTCTACAACATAGGATCTTCCTCTCTTTTGCTTGATGTTTTTAGTTTTTCCATCCATTTTGGCTCATTAGAAAATTCTGCAAAAACACCTTTATCAAAGATCAAATGTAAGTGCATGCTTGGGAAAAATAGATTTTTCCCTAAAACAACTTTTGTAATCAATAAAATAGATTTTTCCCTTAAAAAGGTTGTTTTCAATAAAATAATCTTACTTTAAATATGTTTATAACCATCATAAAAACCAGTATAGATTCAACATCCCCCTTGATAATGACAAACATAATTGTGTCACTAAGGGCTTTTCTATGTTTATATGATTTATAAGAGACAGGGATATTATTAGTGTTAAATCTCTTAAACCTTTCGATTGATCTTTGCTTTCATTTCTGGGGGGAAAAAAAAAAAATAAAAATAAAAAAGGGGCTTCTATCTTCCCTCTTTATCTTTTAAAGTGGGAACTTTAGGTTGAGATCTTTGTATGTTACCATTGGTCGTTTTCTCCCTCTTTCCTCCAAAGAGAGAGTCAAACAGGGTGTTATCATAGAAATGGGATAGTTTTAGTTAGAATGTCACCCTTAACCCATTCTCCCTCTTTTTTTTAAAGATTGATTCAAGAAAGCCCTTTTTGTATCCACACAGTCATGCAAAAAGATATAGGCATGCAACATTCATGCCGTAGAAACATATTCAATCAGAATGGAATCAAAGCATACAGTTCTGATGTCAGAGCAAACAATTCATGCAATCATTCCATAACACTGTATCAGCAAAGACATGTTGCATTTTATTTAGCAAGCACGGATTAGAGTATTTAAATAGTACACACAAAGATCAGACCATCATCGGCAATTCATGCTTTGGCAAACTACTCAAACCTCCCACCATCAACTCGCTCCCTCTAGCTTGGTTAGTTACTCAATTGAATCTATAATTATGGTATGCAAAAAACTATGGAGAGATTATTGTAATACAGAATCTTTTGATAAAATCACAATGTAGACTTTTAATTTCTACTTGTTTCTCCTAAGCCACTGAAAAATAAACTGATATTGGATTGTTCCTTCAACGAAAAGTTGACATCCTGCAGGTACCCACATGATGGGTGGCGAAGAACTCTAACGCATATAAAGTGGGATGAAGTGAGATCACCAGTGGTTGATGTTTCTCCATTTGCTGTTTATATATCTGATTGTTTAAACGAGTTAAGGCCTGGTGATCATATTGAGATACAATGGAAAAGCCGCACGAGAATCCCTTACGGTATGGTTCTTAACAAACTACTATTAAACTTTTTCTTTTTTTTTTTTTATGGCGACGTAGGCAAATCCTTAAAAATACTTGAACTATGCTGAAAATTGGAACTCTGTGCTAATGACCTGAAATATGCCTAGCTCGTGTCAACTGTGAGTCTGTGATCTTGAAATCAACCATACTTAGTTCTGCCTTTTCTTGACATTTATAATTTTATATAAAAATTTATTCTCGTGACATGGGATATATCAAAAGCTAAATTATTGACGCTTAAATCATGCTCTTGCTAATGAATAATTATTTCTTGTTGCTAGCTGAGAAATTATTAGGTGCTTAGTGGTGAGTCTTCGCCCCACTTAATGCCAAAATGTCACTCGATAAATAATTAGAGTATAAACTAACTTGGTGCTCCATTCACCTAATAATTTCTGCCACTAGCTTAAGATTGATCATAGTTAATAACATAATTCAATACACATATAATTCCTTGTCGATGGGTCGATGGGTGCTTACATTTTAATGAATGATCGATATAGATTGGTGGTATGCTGTTATTGGTCACCTCGAATCATGCAGCGGGCACCATTGGACTTATTGCCACTGCTGTGAGAAGAAAATCTTGCTGGATCTGATTTCTTTCTCATATATATATATATATATATATATAGTTTTCAATCAATTCGTTTATTTACCATTGGTCATAGGAGTTTTATGAGTAAAATTTTCGCACGTATTTATAATTCTATGAGTAAAAACCAATAAAATAGTTGACTGGAATTTTGCTATTCAATATTTTTTGCTTAGAAGTGCCAATTTCAGTACCAAAATGCCTGCTCGTGGTAATTTTTGGTCAAGGATGGATTATAATTATGATATCAACATGATACCCCATGGTATAGTTTTTATTTTGGGTTTGCAACCCAGTTCTAGTGATATAACTTTCGTTGTAGACATTTTTTGTTTTAAGCACTTGGTCAATAAATACGATTGGCATATTTTTCCTTTAATAAATTTAAGATACACGGTAGTCTGTAACTCATTAAACTATTTTGATTATAGATAATTTGATTGTTGTATCACTTTTTCAAGTACAGTACCATACTTAAGTCTTAGCATTATACTTAAGAGTTATTCTTTATTCTTGAAACAGACTCTTGAGACAGACAACCTTTGGCCATCTTCAATATTTTTTGAACTATCTGGAGATAATATAGAAATAAACATCGAAATGAAAATTTAAAATTCTTACCAGGATTCTCTAAACTAACACATATAGTGTCATCGTTATTATTTTCAGTTGCTTCGGTTTATTATGAAAAAGGTGAACATGTTATTAAACTTTTCAATTTTATAGTTTAAAAACATATTGTCCAAAGCATAATTTATTTTATTCACACACTTGAGTCATATAAGCTATTACAAAATAAATTCATAACTCATGACTTGAATAATAGTTGTAGTATATTCAAATATAACAATTCCAATATAATATGAATATAGAACATATATATGCAAATATTTTTACTTAAATTCATACAAATGTACTTGTATTTTCTTTGACTTTCTTTAACTTCTTTTCCTGGGCACACCTAGGCATTACGTATCGTTGTCCCTATGGTGTGCATATTAGCCTGCACTTGAGCGTTACGTATTGCCATCTTCAAATGCATCCCTTTACTTATCTTTCATCCGTACTTGGTCCCCTAGAGGTGAATGGCCTCTCTTACCTTTGAGTAATAGCCGACTTTTCAGGACTAAGCTCATTCTTATACAGGATTGTCAGGTTTACTTTTCCCGACGCTCCCACCAACTTATTCCCCTTAAATTTATTCAGAGGCTAGCCCAAATAATATGGAATTATTATTACGTCTTTAATCATGAAGTCATGAATGCATATGCTTGAGGAATCATATTCATGATGCATGCTTGTACATTTACTATCAAACATTTTTGCATATAGAATATTCATAATTGTATAACTGTTCATATTATTAATCTCATAACATAAGCATTTGTAATTTCATAAACTTTTTGCCGAAAATTCGGTAGTATAACGGATTAAGTCTGCTTCTTCGTGAATAGTATCAATCAGTCAGGCAATCATTCATACAGAAAATCAATACAAGGTATCTATCTTTCAATAATCAAACAAAATTTATAATCTTGACCTTGAATTAGATTTCTGTCATTTTCTTTCACTTCTACCCAGTTTTGTAAATTAAGCCATAAATTCTATTTGACTCATTTGGACCTGAAATTTGGATATGTTAAAATGTTATTTGTCTAGTTTCTAACTTCTTCAGTCATATTAAGTTTATATATATATATATATATATATATATATATATATATATATATATATATATATATATATATATATATATATATATTACTTAGGTTTGTCCTGTACTAGACAGATTTAAACCCTGAAAAGTAAAAATTCACTCAAAATGGAAAACTAGTTGAAACTATACAAAATCTATATGGTTTTAAAGCTAATTAAACACAAGTTCCATCCTTTTTGAATAAGCAGAACTCAAGTTATGAGCTCTTGAAATTGGCTAACTTGAATTGCCATGTTTTATCCCAATTAGAGCTTAGGGCAATTTTCTTGAATTATTAGGAACAATAGGGATTGAATTTGATTCTGAAATTTTTATAACATGTTATCCTATATCTTAAATTTCTAACAAAACTGGTTACACTCAATTTAAAGAAGTATACGGCGAGTTATGCCCTGCTCAACCCACTCTGGTCAGATCCAGAGATAGAAACCTAGGGCAAATTTCAAAAGATCATATCTCCCTCAATACTAATCCAATAGTCTTATACTTTATAAGGTTGGAAAGCTCTAAATGTCTAGTTTCAGATAAAAATAGGTTAATCAAGTAGCGATGGTCGTAGGTGGAGCCGTACACTTCGAAAGAACAAATGCCATGAAGTTTTCTAAGTATTCCTATTCTGATTTGTTACCTTTCTTGTTTTTCATGCAAGATTCAATCCCAATCTAACCAAATACTTGTCAAGCTAGACATAAATCATCATAATCACGGTATATATCCTCAATTAGATGAGTAGAACAAGATTTCTCAACAACCACAGTTTCACTAAAATCAAACAAGAACTTGAATCCTACTTTACAACTTGAGTTGTAGCCAAAAAGAAGCAAGTTTGGGGTGAGAGCTTGGAAGTGGGATGAGAGGTTGATGATGAGGAAATGAGATGATGAAGAAAAATGAGAGAGGAATGGCCTAGTGGGGAGGCTGAATCATCAAGGGAGAAGAGAGGAGGTAGGTTGGCTTGTGTTTAAAGAATGAAAGGTGTGGTGGTTGGTGTTTGTAGTGAAGAGCTAAGCCACATCTCTCCCCCTCTTAGGGCTGTAAGTGGCGCCACTCATAGGGGGAGGAGTGGCTAAATCTTAGCCACTCATGTTAGGATTTTTAGTGCAAAATTCTATTGATTCAGTTCTGACAGTTTAAAATATCGAATCTTTACCGATTTCTTTTAAATCGGTAAAACGATTCTAAATAACTTTCTAAGGTTTTGTCTACATGTCTATTCAAATTTTTTCTTAATCCTAACCTCCCTAATTAATTTTTAATTAACCTCTAATTAATCTTTAATTACTCTTACATAATCATTAAAATCGAATAAATTGATTAATAACATAAATTAAACATTTTGCAATTCTAGAGCTTTTCTATTTTTCTGTTTTCCGTAGCTAATGACATTTCTGTAATTTTGAATAAGTTTAGGGGTATCCCACATTATTTCATACGTGGAAACATCTGTGGCTCGATTGGTTGAGAATTAGGTTTCTATATTTCCGCTATGTAATTCTGTTCAGTTTAAAACTCTATTATGCTAATTCTATAGGTGCAGGGACCTAAATATCATTTCCTAAAAAATTAGGAGTAATTATAGAAAGAATATTTAGGGGTCAATATGTAATTACTAAGAGTTTTTCAGCAAACTACAAATAACAAAAGTTTGCACCGGGTATTTCTATAATTTCATAATTTTTAGTTTGCACTGTTGTATTTTTAATGGCAGTGCAATGCTACCCTATAGTTCTAAATGTGAATATTGTAATGGTATAGCGCTGCCTAGGGGAAATTATTTAAAGTTTCTATGATGCCGTTTTAAGAAAATGGGGATGCTACAATTGTAGAGTTCAATCAGTGCTCCTCTTGTAAGATTTTTACCGGATCTATACTAAGAATATAGAACACCAATCATAATAGGAATTCAGATAAATAATGCGTACCTGTAATATCCATATTATTAGGAACATCATCTACGAATTCTGTTGCAAGGTGAAAACATATGCACATGCATATACCAGGTACAGGAGAACTTACTCCTTCTCCTTTTCTTTATAAAGAGTCACATCGATGGAGCAGTAACCGTCAAGAGATAATAGAGTGGAGTGGGGATCCTGCCCATAATATTAATATATATAGTAACCTAGTTCCGTCTATCAAAGACTCCAGGTCGCTGAAGCGCTTTCTGTACACCCTTGTCACTATTGAGCCTAAACCTAATAATACATGGTGAATCCCAAACCCATAATGGATCACATAATAACATGGGTCTCCAGGAAAAACATCATGCTATCAATTCAACCCATTTTAATAAAACAAAAGCCTACCAATCAATAGAAGTCCAAAACCTAGAAAAATTCTAACATTCTCCCACTTGGGCAAAATTGATTAGGTTTTATTTAGTTTTAAAATATTTTAAAAATGACTCTCAAGTTGAATAACTGTGGCCACAAAATATAGTTTGAAAACAATCACCACAAAATCAGATCACTCCAGTTAATAAGGCCACCATCTAAGAGCCATAAGTGAATAATAAACTATAAAGAGTCTAGTTCATCCATAACTACATAACCAAATAACCTTATCAACAATGATCCAAAACATGAGTGCGCAAGGTATAAATATACATATCATAGAATAACACGTGATCCGTCTATTGCTACTGTGTATGGATCTTCATTGTGCCTTCCTAAGAAGACACAACCAATCTCCTATAAGGAGATCATGTTTCTTACGAAACGCCATTCCCATAAGGGAACATCTCTCTCACGAAAGACCAATATTTTCAAAAGAAAACATCCATATTCCGAGATATAATAATGGTACCAAAATAAAATATCATAACATGCACATGAGTTCATCAACTAGATTGCATAAATTCAATGCAATCAAATAAATATAACAACTCACACTAACTAAATAAATCAAAAGACCTTACAAGACCCATATTCTTAACATATTTCATAAACATCATGGGTCTAAGTTCTTCAATTAAGGAGTCAGTATGCACTTCCTCAATGCTAATATAGTCATTACAACTTTGACTGTCAAGGACTTTGGAAATCATATATAGTATACAAACAGAACCAAACAACTAGCTCATATAAACCTTATGTAATTATCTAATTGCATAAATACAAGAATATGATTAATAATAATAATAATAATTAATTGGACATATACATCTCTTTCATGGGAGGCTAAGCATATAATTGTATAATCACCTGTGGGCAGAATACACAACACATACTATAGCTCCCACTCATTAAAATAATCAACATTTAAAAAAAAAATTGCTTAAACACAAATTCAAGTATAATTTCATGGATAAATTTACATATCCACATTGTAACACCCTACTAATTTAATGTTATGCTTAAGTTATAGCATAAAATTAAGTAGATTGTGTTACTGTGTTAATGCTCCTTTTACGTTTCCCCCTTTTTTTTTTGAACAAATAAAGCAGCCTTCACCTATGCTAAAAGTGAAAGCGAATTCAGCGAATACCATAAAGATGAAATTAATACAATAACATTCTTGAATATGTGCTTTATATATATTTGTGTATATATTTATATATATGTCAGAAGCCTCTGCTTTAGTTTATATACAAAGTATCATAATAGGATACATGAGTGGGGCCGTGTACCAAAAAGACATAAGGCCCATGCAAGTTAACCTGATCCTATGTGGTCCTCAGAAGACATTTCAAAAAACTCTACTTTGGCCTATGACCCAAATGCATGCTACCAAAAGAGGTCATGTTATACAATCTTTGCTGTGGTGACCTACTCTGTCGGGTAGTCGTTGGCCATATTAGGCCATTTGGCGAGTAGTCGATCTTGGAGTCTGAGGAGGAGGATGATGATGAGCCGGTGGCCTCTGACGGGTCGCTCTTGGGTGAGTGGGATGTCGGGTACTACTGCGGAGGTGACTACAGCGAGGATCGGTAGGAGCTACAGTCTTTGCGAGTGCGGAGAGAGTCTTTGGGGGAGGGTGTCTTGCGCGATACAGCAGAGCAAAGTAAGGGGAAGCAGGATCAAAAGCGGGATGGTGCAAAGGGACGTCGAAATTCCTATCACTAAAAAGGTAGAGACGGAACTGGCAAGAGCCGGTTATATATAGCGAACCCACTGCAGGGTCATGGTGGAGCTGCAAGTCTGGCACCTCAATGAAGAGGGTAGCTGTCATGTCCATCGTCCGCGTCCCGAGAATGGCGGAAATGCAAGCGAGGTGAGAATTTAAGAAAATTCTCGATGGGGTTGTGCATGGCGTTTAAGCGGCGTCGCTTTCATTCTCAGTTGCCTCGGGTTTCGTTTAATTATGAAAACATGAGGTCAAATTTAACCATTCATATTTAATAAGGTTAAGAAAATGTCTGGTCCGAGGCAAGGTCCAGTTTTACTTTAAACAACATAAGAAATTGTCTAAACTACTACTTGATAATATCTGAGAATAATGGGCAGGATAAGTGAACACATGCTGTAAGTAAGCATAGTAGTTAAATTGTAAATAACTTGTAATCATGCACTTAATGCAATCATACACACTTGCTCTTGAACTTTCCTTCATAAACTTTTCCTTTGCTCATATACTTTCTTCATTACTCATAAATTCTTCCATTACTTGGTCCCAGGAGTCTTGCCATTTAGACTCTGGGTAATAGTCTGCTTTTAGGATCGAGCTAGTCCTATACAAGGATTAGGGTTTACTTTCCTGGCGTCCCCACCGATCTATTCCCTTAACTTCTTATCCTAGAATTTGGCCAAGTAGCATGGAACTTTCGTGAGTGGCATAACCGCTTTTCATAACTTTCATAACTTTCTTAGAATGCACATGCATTAACATGGAATTCATAACTTGTGCATGGGTTCTCTGGAATTTTGGCGTATAGCGGGCGTGTCCGCTTCCCCATGAATAGTGGACCAACCAATACATTTACACAATTTGTAATTTGATTATAAAGACAATTATACACATACATTCATAAATTCATTCATTAGTTTCAGCAAGCTTCAATAGGGCTTTTGGCTTATTCTGCCTCATTCTGCCCGGTTATGGTATATCCCACCTTTATTTCAATTTAACTTGTTTAAACCTGATTTTTGGATATGTTGTAGCTTTATGTGTCTAGTTTCTAACATTTTTGGTCCCATATAATTTCGACAACTATAACTCAGGTTATTTAGGTTTTATCCCGGCCTGCCTAGTAGCTAGCCAGAATTGCACACTTAAAAGTAAAAATTTACTAAAAATCGAAAACTGGTTTAGAGGATACGAATCCGGTCTCATATTAAAGCTGATAGAACCATCTTTCATTTGCAAAAGGTCCCATTCCATTTGACTCAGTAGGGCTCGAGTTATAAGACCCGAAACTTAACCTTCCTGATTTGCTCTGGTTTGGCCCAGTTTGGACATAGGTTAACTTCTTCAAATCACTGGGAACAATTAGGATAGTAACAAACTGGGAATTTCTGGGTAGGATGTTCTCCTATGTGTAAGCTTTCCAACAAAATTAGTTTCACTCAATTTGGAGTTGTATAGGGTGAGTTACACCCTTTTCAACCCATATTGCCCGGGTGGATGTCTGGATTCCTAGGTCAAACTTCAAAAATTCATATCTCCCTCAATATTAATCCAATGGTCTTATATGATATATGTATGGAAAGCCTAGATGTCTAGTTTCACATAAAAATGGTTTCATTAATTTTGAACGGCGGGAGGCGGAGCCGTACACTCTGCCGTACGGACTACCGAGGGTTTTGAGTTTCCCAGCCTCTCAACTCCTCCATATCTGCATCCTTTCTTGTTTCCAATTCAACTTTAATTTCACAAACAGTCTATAAACCAGCCACAGTTCATTATGAATCACTCAGTCAATATATCAGAATTGAAGAATTAAACCACCGATAATCATTCAAAATCAGAAAAACCAAAACAGGAATTTAAACCTCTATCTCTTTCTTTGAGTTTGGAAATAAAGCTGGGCTGAACTTGAAGGCTGGATAGAGTGGGAAAGTTGAGAAGAGGAAAGAGAGCTGAAGTGAGGAAGGGAAGCAACGTAAGAAATGAGCTGAAAAGGCAGGAGGAGGATATATATAGACAAGGCTCCGAAATGGTAGTTAGAATGAGTGGCTTTGATTGGGTGAAATTTTTGTGGGCAAAGTTCAGCCATATTTCTCTCTTCTGTGTCAAATTTGCTCTCTACGTCGCCAGAAAAGTGAGACTCGCTTCCAGCGTATCTGAACATGACGTCGGAACTCGCACCCTTCTCAAGGTCAGAATTCGTGCATTCAGATAAAGTCGGAACTCGGGAATATTATCTGGTTTATTCAAAACTTGAAAGCAAAGCCTGATGTGAAGCCAAGCACTTAAAGCCGTAAATCGGGAATTATGGATCTCTATCTCGGAAATAGGGAGGATAGAGAGATGAGAAGCTCCTGCTAATAAACTCAAGATCGGAATTCAACGCTTAATATCAGAAATCGGAAAAATTATAGAAATGAAAAGCTCTTGGTAATAGCCTCGAATTCGGAAGTTGTGAAAATTTTGGCCGAACTTCGAGACCAATTCAGATAAACTCGGAAATCGGATATCGTATACATGATAATTCACCATAAGGTCGGAAATAGGAAAATCCAAGCCATTCCATTTGAGCATAGTAATATCGGAAATCGGGATTTATTACTGATGAGGTCGGAATTCTCACATGCCTACACAAAGTCGGAAATCGTAAAATTCAAGACAATCCATTTGAGCACTCCTAAGGTCGGAAATCGCGTATTATGTGCATAAGGTCATAATTCGGAAAATACAGCAAGTCCTTTTCAAGACTTGGAGACTAAGTCGGAAATCAGAACTAAGGTCGGAAGTCGGAATTTAAAACTCGGAAATTGGAAATTTCAAACCTTACGAGATCGGAAGTCAGAAATCGGGTTGTTATACACATGCCCAAATACCATTGCTATATACAATTTTCATCCTTTTAAGAACACAGTCAAAGATTGCAACATTGTAGTCTAATTACTTTATTAAAGAAAAATATGATATGAAGTTGAAAAATAAACACAATTAACCTTCACTTAATCTAATAAACACCATTAGTGACAACTGTCATTATAATAGGGATTTAAAAAATATGAATATAAACTCGCCTATGGACGGAGAATATACCATACACAACAGTCTCAAAAAATTCAACACCTATGGGCAAAAGAATTTTCACTGTCAAATAATCCCAAATTTTCACTGCCTTTTGAACCAACTCATATAGGAGACCACCTGTGGGTAGATTAATGCACTAATTGGTCTGAGCAACAAAATCATCCCCAAATTAACAGGTCGCTCTATTAACTTCATGAATGAGTCACCGTAGTGATAAACATCCATATCTGTAAGTGGGCTCCATATTGAAAATGATAATCCAGTCCATTAAACTAT
The DNA here is from genome assembly GCA_031439585.1 of Pterocarpus macrocarpus. NCBI lineage: Eukaryota > Viridiplantae > Streptophyta > Magnoliopsida > Fabales > Fabaceae > Pterocarpus > Pterocarpus macrocarpus. Next base: position 32,212,778 of record CM062521.1, read on the forward strand.
TTTCAACTATCATATATAAATTTTCTTAAAACGTGTTTCCCAAGAAACATACCATGAAACACTTCATAAGATTACATCACTCAAACAGTGAATAACAATTTGTACAAAATGAACTTTCACATACACTGTACAAATTAGAATAATCAACATTAGATTATAATCTTGGTCAATATAAAAGAGCTAATAGGTTAGTTAAACCCAGGTTGCAAGTACATAAATTTTCATGAATTATTTCATTAACTTAATAAACAAACTACCTTGCAAAATAATTATTTATTCATGCTCTCTGAAATTTCGTTATGACAATGATATAGCTCTCATTCTCCATACACTTAACAAAAATTAAGTACAATAAAAATAATAATAATCAATAATTACCATAACATTTATCATAAAAGAATTTTATCAAGAGAAATAAAACATTATATCGTGCAGTAAAAATTATGGTATAAATAAAATTTCATTTAATTAAGTTGAATATCAGGTATAATTGCCCTTAATTTATTTATAAATTAATGTAAATTAATCATTATTATTATAAATCTCTCCCAAGTGTGAATCATAACACATGTGAGACTTTGTCATCACACTTGAAAAATCCAATCACCCTCGACTATTACATAGTCGCATATAGCAATAGCCATGTCCTTCCTTTTTAAGGAAATATTTAGCCACAACACTGGCTTTAAATACTCTATGCTTTTATTGAAATCTTTTTCTTAAACGCCCATTTGCACCAATAGGCTTAAAACTATCAAGAGTTTTTATAAGCCTCCATATCCCATTGCGATTCATATAGAAAATTCTTACCTTCAATCATTTACCAAACAAAGATGTTAAAATTATCAACATTCTTCTCGAGAACTCAGCAATCCTTAGTTTAACTATCTTCATTCCATGGTTATGACAATAAGGTTTTTAACCTTCAGCATTCATGGGATAACAGGCGGCCTTCCAACTCTTCTTGATATTGTGGGATCAATTTAATGACTTGACCCTATATACAAAGTATGGTTGAGGCTAAATTCCTACCCCTTAAACAGTAATTTAGGAGAGAATTTTATTTAAGATATAGACAACTGTTTAAGGTTTCTTTTCAATGGGATTCAGGAAAGTTAATGTGACTTAACATAAAACAAAATTTCTTTATTCAACCATCCCATTTTATTTAGAGTCTCTAACATGTTAAATTGGAAAATAATCCACAAGATATTTAGCAAGAAACTTCATAAATTATCTATTATTACCATGCCTATTTCAGAGAAAATTTACCATCCCAACCTAATAATTTTGATTTTCTAGCCCATTAACTTTCTCCTTCTATCTTAAAAATTTTAAAATTTTTCCAAAGATAGAAACATATTTATTTTAAATATAGACAAATCACAGCTTACAAAATCAAAATCAAAACAAGAAGAATGTTTAATTTTCTCACAAAGTTGGTTCCACAAAATAATATCAACACTTGCCAAAAGGTAATCATATATTTGTCTTGGTAACTTTTCTTTTATAATAATTTCAATTAAGAGTTCAATTTAGTTGTCATAGCTATTACGGAAAAATTCACAAAAGCTGAAAAATACCAAGAATTTGATTATTTACATGGGCAATCAATAGTAATATTCATTACTATAAATAGGGACTCAACATATAATATAAACTCACGTGTGGGTAGAGAATATACTATATAAAACAACAATTACAAAAATTCAATACCTGTGGGTAGAAGAATTTTACTGTCAAAGTCATCCTAAATGCCATGCCACATCAAATTAATCAATGAACTAACTATTTGTCAGTGAGTCAATCCACAACTAACTAGGCAACAAAACATGCCACACCAGAATCAATTAATGAGCTAACTACTTGTGGGTGAGCCAACTCATAACCAACCTAAGTGATCAAGTATCCTAAACAAATAAACAAGTAACTCCGTCAATTCTGCAAGTAACCTACTGTAATGTAGAAACTTGCTTAGCCAATGAAGCTCTCAATAGAGATAAATAATTGCCCAAATAATAAATTTTTAACTTAACTCCAATTTTTCAAATACTTTTGATAATATAACAGTGAGGCTCATGACCATAAATAGGCATTTTCAATTCCATAATTTTCATATAATTCACATTAAATTTAATAATCACAAAATATCTTAAATTCTATAATTTTTTAAATTAATTTTAATAGCCATAAAATATTTCAAATCCTATAATTCATAGAATTTTAAACCAGCATTTTATGATAATTAGTTCTTATAAAAAAAAAGAGATTAAACTCCTTTAATTTTCTCTCTCTTTTCCGCTGTTTTTATTTTATGTTTGCTTCTTTAATTTTTTTTTTTCTAATAAAGTATTGGGCCAAACGAGTTAAAAAGGGGGTCACTTGACCCATGCCCGCTAGGGGCATACACAAGGGGTGGCAGGCCCCCTTCTTTCTTCCTCTACGTGCAAACACGCATCCAGGAGGAAGTAGAGCTGCACGCACCCTTGCTTGCTAACCAGTGTGCATCCCTTCTTCGCAGGCACAGCGTAAACCAGTGGCCATGTTGCCATGGAAGGCCGTCCCCTCTCCTCTACTTCTTCGCAGCCGCTGGCCAGCCCCTATCCTTCTCTGGCACTGCGGCCATAGCGAGACAAACCCAGGCGCAGTGGCACGCCAGAAAGATGGGCGAAGGACAGCGACTCACAACGAAGACCAAAAGGCAGCGGCTCTTTTCTCCATGACAGCAGCAACACACTCCTTCTTCTTCCACGAGCAACAACCTGCATAGCCGACGATGATCCACGACGGAGATCGTAACCCGCGGCGGTGCAGCGAGGACCTATGGTGGTAGTGTCGATCAGAAGCAAGCAGCGCATTCTTCTCCGGAGGGCAAACCTGCAGTGGCGGCGAAAGACTGCACACGACAGCGGCTGGTCCAAGGCTTCTCCAGCGACTGGCAGTGGGTGGTTCTCCAGTGGCTGGTGATGGAAGAAAAGAAACGTGCAGGGACTCCTCTACTCTCTCTCATTGTGGTTGGTAATGTTCAGAATACAAAGAAAGGGAAAATCAAACAGCAAAACCCTCTCTCATCCACCCACCATCAGATTTGATTTCAGAACATAATGTTTTTTTTATCAAACAAAATCAAAATTCCAGATCGAAAAAGGTATTTTATAAACCACAATTCCCAATTTCGTTGATCGAAAGCCATCAAATCACGTTTTGAATCACATTTTAAAATATCAAAGAAGTCTATACGAATTTCAATTGAGAACCAAAAATTAACATTCCAATTAGGCATTGATATTTAACAAAATATCAAATAACATAAACCTCACGTCTCTGAACCGAGACTAGATTTAAATTATTTACAATACAAAATTTTATTTGATCTAACCAGAAATAAATACAGGATCAAAAAAGGATTGCAAATCCTAAATTCCTATTCCAAAATTAATTTAAAAATTATCCCAATTTACTTTCAGAGAAATTCCAATTAAAAATAATTTGTGAATTTTCTCAAAGTGGATTCTAATCCTAGTATAACTCGCTCTAATACCACATGTAAGATTTTTACCGGAACTGTACTAAGAATTTAGAACACTAATTATAATAGGAATTCAGATAAATAATGCATACCTGTAATATCCATATTATTGGGAACATCATTTACGAATCTTGTTGCAAAGTCAAAACATATGTACATGCATATGCCAGGTACAGGAGAACCCACTCCTTCTCCTTCTCCTTATAGAGAGTCACATCGATGGAGCAGTAATCGTCAAGAGATAATAGAGTGGAGTGGGGATCCTGCCCATAATATTAATATATATAGCACCTAGTTAGTCAGTCAAAGACCCAGGTCACTCAGGGCCTTTACAACCTTGACACTCACTATTGTTCTGCCTAATAACACATGGTAAATCCCAAACCCATAATGGATTACATAATAACATGGGTCTCCAGGAAAAACATTAGGCTATCAATTCAACCCGTTTTAATAAAATAAAAGCCCACCAATCAATAGAAGTCCAAAACCCAGAAAAATTCTAACGCCTCTTACTCACACAGTACAAGTGTAACATCCACCTGAATTTTCTTATCGTTTTCGTCTAATTGTTTGATTTTGATCGAATAATTGATATTAATTAAAATTCGACTAAATAATTATTTAGGATTAATTGATTAGTAATTAATTGAGTTTAGGTATAAGTTAATTAAGTTAGAAGTATAGAAGATTTCATAAAATTTTCTTGAAATCGATTTACCAATTTAAAAGAAATCGGTAAGATTACGGTATTTTAAACTGTCGGAACCATATCAATAGAATTTCAACTCATTAACCCTACTTTAAGTGGCGCAAACAAGGCCACAAGAAAGGAGGAAAGTTGGCTGAATTTCAGCCTGTTGATTTTCAACCAATCAAAGCGACTCATTCCAACTACCTCCTCCATGTTTTATAACACATTTCTCTCCTTTCCTTCAGCCATTTTCTGCGCTGCCTTTCTCCCCTCTTTCAGCTCTCTTCTTCTCTTCTCCATTCACTCAACTTCAAACCATCAAGCCCAGCCAAGTTTTGTTCATTCAAGTTCCAAAATCAAGCCAAATCACAACATAACAAGAGGTAGAAGCTTAATTCTTGTCTTGATTCTCTGATCTTGGATGGGTGGTGGTGGTGTATTTTCTCAATTTTTGATGTATTGATTGAATGATTATGATGATATATGACTGGTTTATTGTCTGTTTATGAGGTTAAAACCAAATTGGAAGCAAGAAAGGATGAAAATAGGAAGAGCTGAGCTACTGGGAAATCAAAAACCCTCAGCAGTCCATGCGGTGGAGTGTACGGCTCTGCCTACCGCCGATTAAATTTGATGCAACCATTTTTATATGAAACTATACTTTCAGGGCTTTCCATACATATATCATATAAGACTATTGGATAATATTGAGAGAGATACGAATTTTGGAAGTTTGACCTAGGTTTTTTACTTTGATTCTGGGCAGACTGGATTGTTCAAGGTAAAACTCACCCTATACTACTTGGAATTGAATGAAACCACCTTTTTTAGAAAGCTTATACATAGGAGAATATCCCATAAAAATTTCAAAGTTAGATGAGATCTCGTTTGCTCCTAGTGGTCTAAGAAAGTTGCCCTATGTCCAAACCGGACTAAAACATAGCAATTCAGGAAGGTCAAGTTTTGGGGCTTATAACTCGAGCCCTACTAAGCCAAATGGAACGGAACCTTTTTCAAATGAAAGTTTGTCCTGTTAGCTTTAATATGAAACCAATTTCGTATGATTTGAATCAGTTTTCGATTTTTAGTGGATTTTTAATTTTAAGTGTCTGATTCTGGCCAGCTACAGGGCAGGTCAAGATAAAACCTAAATAACTTGAGCTACACTTATCAAAATTAGATGAGACTAAAGAGGTTAAAAATAAGACACATAACACTTTAACATATCCAAAATTGCAGTCCAAATGACTTAAATAGAAATTATGGCTTAGTTTACAAAAACTGGATTGAATGATTGTGCTGAGGCAGTAATGTCTTAATGGGACTAATGCTTCTATGAGTTCAATGTTGAATTATGAATGCAATATTGTGACTTCTATGAGAAATTGGTATTCTGAGTACTGGCACTATTCATAGGGAAGTGGATACGTTCCGTTATGCCACCGAAATTTCAGTAAAGTCTATGCATAAGTTATGATATACATATTGATATATGTGCATTTTTAAAAAAGTTATGAATGTTATGTTATGATAAACATAAGGAATATGTGATGATGAAAGTTTCATGATACTTGGGCCAGCTCTGGATAAAAAGTTAAGGAGAATAGATCAGTGGGAAGGTCGGGGAAAGTAAACCCGGCATTCCTGTATAGGAACGAGCTCGATCCTGAAAAGCAGACTATTACCCAGGAGTCTAAAATAGCCAATAACTCCTAGGGGACCAAGTGATGGAAAAAAATGGAAAGTAATGGAAAAAGTTTATAAAGAAAGGTTCAAGAATGAGTTACACTGAATGCATGATTATATGGAATAGTTATTACAAGTTGTTTACAGTTGTCTGTTATGTTTATTTACTACCGTATGTTCATTTATTCTGTTTCTTATTCTGTGTATCATTATTAGTAATTTTGTCTGTTTCTTATGCTGTCTTAAGTAAAATTGGACCTTGCCTCGAACCAGACATTTTTTCAACCCTATTACGTATGGATAGTTAAGTTTGATTTCATATTTTTATAATTAAATAAAACCCGAGACAACTGAGAATGAATGTGATGCCAGTTAAACACTATACGCGAACCCTACTGAGAATTTCTGTAAATTCTCACCTCGTTTTGTATTTCCGTATCACTCTCAAACACTGGCGATGGACTCGACGACCACTCTCTTTATTGAGATTCCAGACTTGCAGCTTCACCACGATCCCATCATAGACTCACTGTATATAGCCAGTTCCTACCATTTCCGTCTTTACTTATTTAGTAATAGGAACTTTGCCGTCCCCTATTTCATCCTGCTTTTGATCCTGCTACTCCATACGTTGCCATCCCACTACACATGGCACACCCACCTCTCGTACCCGCAACACCTGCAGCTCCTGCTGACCAGGCACCAGAGTCACTCCTACAAGTGGTTCCAGACATGCCTCTCAACTCTGAGAGTGACCCTTCTGAGGCCACCGGCTCAACACCCTCTTCCTCCTCAGGATCCAGTGCAGATTACTCTCCAGCCGAGCCTGGCATGGCCAACGGCTATTTGATCGAGTAGGTCAGCAGCAGATGATGTTATACAGCATGACCCTCTATTGACAGTATGCAGTTTCGGGCTATAGACTTAGCAGTAGGTTTGAGATGTCCTCTGAGGACCCCATAGGATCGTTTGATTGACACGGGCCTTATATCTTTTTGGTACACCAGCCCCACTTATGTATCCTATTTTGAAATCTGTACATAAACTTCTAATCTATATATACATGTATACAATTGATATTATATTGCTCATTCTTATCCTTTATGGCATTTTGTTAAATTTCGTCACGCTCATTATATAACAGCACGCCATTTCATCTGTTTATAAAAAAAAAAAAAAGATGTGATACGAATCATGAAAGGTAAGCAGATTATCAACACGGTAACACAGTGTGCTTGATTTTATGCTATGACTTAAGTATAATATTAAATTAATAGGGTGTTACAACAAGGGCAGTGCTAAGCAGAAAAGATTGCAGCAAAGTACAATGTAATGAAGAATAAGGCTTTTACGGGGGAAATAAGAAAGCTTCAAAACGAGGAGATAGCTAGATAGAAGAAGGAGATACTCTGATGAATGTAGTCAACGTGCATTAGAAAATATTAATTCCCTTTTGGAGTTTTATCATATGAAGTAGGAAAGATATATATACTTTTCCTCTAGTTTTGTATCATTTCAAAATAGCATCATAAACTTTGAACTTAGGTGAGAGGTGATTAAAATTATCTGAACTTGAAATTAGACCATTCAATGGATTTCCTCATTAAGCAAATATATTCAATATGTTGTAAAACATGCATACGATTAGATATTGAAGTTTATGAGTTGATAGTTATAACCTTTGGTATTCTCAATTGAGATAGCGCTATTATACATGATGGTGCTTTATATTGTAAAACATAATCCCTCTCCCTATGTAAGCACATGTTTATGTATGAAGGAAGAGTAAACTCCTAAATTAGTCCCTGATAATATTTATCAATGGACATATTGATTCTTAACAAAAAAAGAATTGCTCCCGAGATTGGTTCCTAACAAAAAAAAAAAAAAATCTTGAGATCCCTGATAATTGCAAAAATTGCGCATTCATGGTTCTTGAATACTTATAATTATATATGTGATTTGGATGTTAACATGCTAATTGAGCCACTAATCCTTATCCGACGTATAGCCACATGGCAGGAACCACTAGACACATCGATGCTTGCCAAAGCTCACCCCACACCCATCACAGCCACCCTCACTTTCACCGCCTCGCCCTCAGGGACGGATCTACATCTTGAGGAGTGGAGGCATCCACTAAAATTTTGGAAATTTTTTAGAAAGTATATAGGTATACATATATTTGCCCCCATGATTTAATTGACTTTGATCCCACACTAGTTTGATCTCACATTAAGATAAAAAATATTTGTTAAGTTTAATCTTACACTAAGATTATAAAATATCGTACTAAGTTTAACCCAACACTAAATAAAAAATAAATAAATACTTTGACGCCCTTTCATTCAATTGTAAAAAATTTTGTAAACCTTTAAAAAAAAATTAAAAACCCTTTGTGGCTCTATCTCACCCTATCTCTCATATCTTTTCAAAGTTCAAACAGGAATAGTAGGACACCTCACCCCCTAGTTTGGTGCTTCTATTCTACCTTCCTATCTTCCTCTATTCACCATCGTCCTCTAAGGTCCGCCCCACTATCCCAGTGCCGCTCGCGACCCCTCATGCCGCCATGCCACTACCCCGCCAACTCAACATAGTACCTCCATAATCGTATGGGAGATAAATGATTGAATGTTTTCTTAGTAACATACATAAAAAAGGAGACATTTGATTGTGTTGGTAATTAAAAAGATTATTCAACATTTTCAAAATATGAAAATGAGAAGAGAGCAACTATAAATTGATCTTTTATCATTTTGGATTAATATATTTTTTGATGTGTTAGTCAAATTATTTGAAACTTAATTAATATATGAGTTTAATTTCTATGCACCGAAAATAGGTGGTTATTATATACGATCAGCCAATAGAAATTCAAGAATTTCCAAATTATAGTAGGTGGTTATTATACTAGGTAGTTAGGCATCATGATTTGAGAAATCCTTAAATTTCTAATGGCTGACACTATAAAGTTATTATGCATTGTCATGTGTAAATGTATTTATGTGAAACTTTTTGTATGCTTATTTATTATTTTTGCCTCCACTATTTAAATTTTTCGGATCTATCAATACCCACCCTTTATCTCCACCCCCAACATCATAGTGCTTATGTTTCAAATTGTTGTGTTATTTTTTTCTTAGATTTTTGTTTCTTTTTTTCATTTGTGTTTGGTGTTGTGGGTTTTGTTGGGTTTTCTTCGATGCTGGTGTTATTGGATTTGGTTTAGGTTGCAATATATGCTAGAGATTGCAAGCGATTTTGCTTCCATGTGTTTTCGACACACCTCTTTTTTCACAATTTTTTTGCTTCATGTCTTTGATCTTTTGCTTCTACCAATGAAGAAAAAAGGGTGTATGTATAGAGATAAGGAGATTAGTGGGTAGGGTGGGGGTGGGTTGGAGCTTTGGTAAGAACCAGTGTGTCTAGTGATCCCTGCCATATGACTACATGTGGAATGAGGATTAATAGCCTAGTCGGCATATTAACAGCCACATCAAATATACAGTTATTGATTAATCCAGTTTAATGCACTTAAAAGTTACTTTTTTATATTTTATAAAAGTTTTAATAAGAAACAAAAAACCAAACCAATCAAAATCGGTTCAAATTGATTTAGTTCGATTCAATTTTTCAAAAATAAAATTTATTATTTGGATTGGTTGGACTTTTGCTATTGAACCAAATTGAATTGTGAACATCACTACTTCCAATGTCTGGGTTAGGTAACAATATTTCAATGATATTATGAGATAATTTTACAAATTTGACTTATTTAAACTGCTATAAAATTAATGTTTATTTGCATGCTAAAATAAAAGAATTATGCATCTCTAAATAAAACTTAGAGTAAAACCTCAAAGGTCTCTATCAATTTTCATATTGGACAAATTAGTCATTAACAAAAATAAATAGACAAGTTGGTCCTTAATCTTTTCAAAATCAGATAATTTAGTCTCTCTATCAAGTTTTTTCAATAAGACTAAATTGTCTGATTTTAAAAAAAATTAGTGATTAATTTGTTTATTTATTTTTATTAGAGACTAATTTGTCCGACATTTAAAAAGGATAGGGACCAATTTGTTAGTATATTTTTATTAAGGACTAATTCATCTAATGTAAAGATTGATAGGGACCACTTAAGAGGTTTATTCTAAAATTTATTTTCTTCAATGGAAGAACGATCATTTTACTCTTAAAAGATCAATTCGTTGACAAATTAATCCCTGAAAGATGTTTTATTAGTTTGTGGTACTCCAATAATAAATTCTATTATTGCTAATGGGCTTTATTAGTGTCAAAAAAAATATTTTAGGGATTAATTTATCAGCATATTGATCTTTTAAGGATTAATTTTTTAACAAGTTGAACTTTTAGGGACTAATTTGTCAACATGCTAATCATTGAGACATCATGGGCTAATAAAACATCTTTGAAGAACTAATTTATCAGCGTATTGAACTTTTGACTATCAAATTGTGGCTTTCCCTTCTTCAACTTTGATGTTGTGTCCTTTGTAACATTTTTCTTTTAATAAAATACTTTATAAAGTAATTTTGGATATTTTACTTTATTTAATATTTTAGTTAATTTATTTGAACTAATTTTGTAACAATAATTTATCAAAGAATTAAAGCTTAGTGTAAGACAATCAATTATTTTAAGATATTTATACAAAATAATAATGATTTTATATAAATAAGAAATTATATATATATATATATATATATAAAATAAGAAAAGATTAAAAATGAAAAAATTAAGGCCAGGTGCGCAAGTGCACTTGGCAAGTGGGACCATGAATTCATGGGAAGACAAATGGGAGGCAATGTGTCAATATGCATGAAAGGCTATGTGATATATGTATGAATTAAAGATGTTTTGAATGAAAGTTTTGTTGAACTTAAGTATGAGTACAGATGATAAAATGGACTCAATCCATTAGATTGGCTCACTAAACCTGTAAAAACTGGCAGGTTGCCAAAAATTTTGAGCCCACCTAACCCATTCCGCCTAACCTGTGGGTTTTGGCTTGGCAAGGCAGGTTGAACCTGCAGGCTGAAATGTGTCTGTGTGAGAGTGTGTGTGTATTTTTTTTTTAAGGCTAGTTTAACCGTTTAAGGCTTTAAGTGAGCAAGTGACCCAAACCCACTTAAGGTAACAGATCACTAGGGCTCTTTTCATCTTTTTGCGAAAATAATCTGTCTCATCTCACATCCTCGCTCTTAGCTCACTCTCTGTCTCGTCTCTCTCTCAGCCTCACGGTCTCGTCCCTCACTCTCATCTTAGACTCTTAGTATCTCACACTCACAGCAGCTGCAGCAAGTTGCGATATGAAGCTAAGAAGCAGGACGCGAGTCTAGCCAAGAAGCTGGAAGCAAAACACTAACGCAAACGGGGGATGAACGAGAAGAAGCAGGACGCGATTTGGTGCTGGTTTGTGACTGCGAGCAAGAAGCAGAAGACCGCAGCACAGAATATCACCTAACAACTACAGGAGCAGCACCGGCTCAGTTATAGCATTTCAATTTTTTTTATTATTGTTTTTTAATTAATCAAATTGACTGATTGTTTTATTTTTCAAACTTAGAATTGGATTTTTGCTTGCATTTTAAAAATAAAAATTATATATGATATATTCTGACTTCTAACTTGATGGTTTAGGATTTACTGTTGATAAATAATAGTTTTATTATTTGATTTTGTTACTAATTCTGATTTTTTTGTTGGACTATATATTGTCTGAATTTGAATATAAAAATATGTAATGTTATTATTACTTGTTAAAGAATATGAAAATTAATTTTTGTTTTTTTTTTTAAATTTTTTGACGAGTTAACCTGCAAACCTATCATCAAACTGGCATGTTAGGAGGTTGAGCCTGTTTTTCTAAAATAGCTTGCCGTGCCCAGCCTAGCTTTTGGCGGGCCGGGGCTGGCAAGCCCACTTTGCTAATGCTAAGCATGAGTCATACCAAAAAAAAATTATATAAATAAAACAGTTATAAGTAAAATCATTGAAATAGTCCAAGTTCGAAGAACTCAAAAAAATGTATAGACTAAGCTATAAAAATAAAAGTAAAAAAATTTTTTAGCTTGATTTGGCTCGGCTTGAATTGGATCAACCTTCTTCGGGCTAGGCCTGCTCGAACACATTTTTTTTTTAAAAATAACCAATTGTTGTTGCAGTTGAAGGGGAAAGAAAAGACAAAAACCAACATCAGATTTAAGACTCAGCTCATTTTTGCACTCCTTTAGCGGCTTACCTTTTTTATTAGCCCTTGTATGTATGATTTTATGTTGTGTTGCCTTTGTGAGTTGGTATTGTTTGGTTTTGTCAATGTACAACTATATATCAGTACAGATTTGCCTTCGTGAGTTGGTATTGTTTGATTATATAATGTATATTTTCTTGCTATACTCTGGCATTTTATTGTGAAAAACTAGGGGCAAAACACTATTACTATGTGGATTGAATTTGCTAGCATAATTACTGACGCCCTATGCCATTAATGTAACCTTATAGTAGGCACTATCACTTAAATCTATATGTTTCAGCGTTTGCAATTATTCTATGGTAACATGCATACCATTTTTTTTTTTTTTTTTTTGGTCAAAGTTATCATGCATGCTTTATTTTGTTAGTATGGGCATTGAAGCAGGGCAAAACACCAAGCAAAAATATGGGTAAAGGGGAAAAAATGTAATGGACTCCAAATCAAAAAAGAAAAAAAATTATTGCATTTAAAAATATTAATAGGCTGACTCAATATCTAGACCATGGTCTGCAAAAGGATTTGGCTGGGTTAGCATTTTGCTAGCTCAAAACTAACTTAACCTGATCAAATTCGACCTGAAAATAGCCTAGCCTAAGATGTTTTTGTAAGCTTCAATGCCCTTCAGTAACCATCTCATGTTTTTAACCATATTGAGCTTTAAGGTTTTGATGAGCAGCAAATCTAGCTTTAAGGAAATCTCTTGTCTTGAAACAAAATACATTCCTTTGTGAGTAACATTGTAACATCCCCATATAATGTAATAGGAAATGATGAAAACCCATTTGGGCAAACTTTTATTTTTACAGCCTTGCCCCTGAATATTTTTGAAAATGACATTTAGGTCCTCATATCAATTGAATTAGCAGAATAAGATTTTAAACGAAGCAGAACCACGTAGCAGAAACGAAGAAACCTAAACCTCGGCTGATTGAGCCACGGAGGTATCCATATGTGCAATAACATGGGATACCCCTAGACTTGTTCAAAATTACGAAAATACCATTAGCCGTGGAAAACAAAAAATAGAAAAATTCTAAATTTGCAAAACGTTTAATTTACGTCGTTAGTCGATTTATTCAATTTTTATTAACTAAGGTTAATTGGAAAGTAATCAAAGGTTAATTAGGAGTTAATTAAGTGTTAATTAGAGAAACTAGACTTGAGGAAATTAGAATAGACACATAGAAACTTTCACAAAAAGTTTCCCAAACTAGTTTGCCGCTTTAAAGGAAATCGGTAAGATTTCGGTATTTCAAACTGTCGGAACCGGATCAATAGAAATTGTACTGTGAGAACCCTAGGATGGATGGCCAAGATTTAGCCACCTCACCCATGTATGTGGCGCCACAAAATCTGCCCAAAAGTGGGCAGTTCTAGCAAATTGAAGAAGGAGTAGGAATCCACCAATCATGCAACAACTTGCTTCAAAAGTCTTGAGATAATTCCTTCCTTCTCCCTTGGTAATTTCGACCAGTATAAGGAGTTGACCAGTCTCCATTTCTCTTCCATACACATTCATCTCCACTCCATCTTCAACCTCTCTTCAAATTTCATCAAGAGTTGCTTCCATTTAATGTATCAAATCAACAAGAATTCAACTAAACAAGGTAGGAATCTTAACTTTCTCCTTCTTTTCTTTAAATTGGGGCTGCCTAGGGTCTCTTGTCCATCCATGATTCTGATGTTGTGATGGGTGGGGATGATGAATTAAGCCTGGTTTAAGGTGTATATGTGAGTTTGGATTGAAGATTGGGGAGATTGATTTAAGGAAAACATGAAATCAAGGAGAATTCAAGAAGCTGTTAAGGTTTTTCCCTCAACGGTTCGTACGGCAGAGTGTACGGCTCAGTCTATAGCCATTTAAAATTTATGAATCTATTTTTATATGAAACTAGACATTCAGGATTTTCCATACATATAAAATATAAGGCTATTGGATTAGTATAGGACTAGTTATGAATTTTTGAAGTTTGATCTAGGAATCTAGATTCTTATCTGGCTAGTGTAAGTTGAGAGGGGTGTAACTCACCCTACACAACTCCAAATTGAGTGAACCTAACATTGTTTTAAAGCTAACATATAAGGGAACATCTCATAAAAATTTTAGAGTAAGATTCATTGTCAATCATTTCCACCACATCAATTGAATTTGACTTAAGTTCAAACCGGGCTGGAACAGGGTACTCCAGTAGGGTTAAGTTACGGGACTTATATCTCCCAATATACTCATGCAAATAATATGCAACTTCTTTCATTTGAAATCTTATTCTGTCAGCTTTAATTTGGTATAAATTTTGTTTGATTTCACTCCGATTTCTATTTTTAGTGATTTTTCACTTATAAGAGTGTATTTATGGCTACGTACAGGGCAGTCTGAGGTAAAATACTAATAACTAGAGTTAGACAAATCAAAATGAGGTGGGGCCAAAAGGGTTGGAAACTAGACATATAGAGCTATAACATATCCAAAACTTAGTTCTAGATGATTTAAGTAGGAGAAATGGTGAGCTTTACAAAAACCGTGCAGAATTGAACATAAGGGTCAAATCCCTCTATGATTGACATTATTGTGATATGTTTATTACTTTATGTTGAACACTTGGTTGATTGGTTTTACTAGTAGTCTGGCACTATTCATGGGAAAGCGAACTCGATTCGTTATGCTGCCGAATTTTTGGCAGAAATTAGTGATAGTTCTAAATATTGGTGCGTTAATATTGTTATACGACATGTATGAATACTAGATCAAGTTTAGTTATTATCAGAACTTGGAACTTAGCAAACAGAGAACTAGATCGGGTATACTTAACGTTGAACTCGAAACTTAGTGACTAGAAAACTAGATCGGATATAGTTAATATCGAAATTTGGAACTTAGGAAACATATTCATAAAAGTCTTGGAAGACCAATTATGACTTAATGTCGGAGATCGGAATCACAAGCACATAAAATACTTTAAAATTGAAAGTCAAGAACAAGAATATAAAACCTAAAATACTTAAACCCGAAAGTCGAGGATCTTCAACATAAACTTGGAAGTTGGTACCAGAACATGAAACCTTATACCCGAATCTCGGAAGTCAAGAACTAGGATGGTTTACAACTCTTATACACGTAATTCCAAAACTCGGTATCTCATTAAACATATAACCGCGAAACTCGGTCTTGAATCAATCTCGGAGATCGATCCTAACCATAACCCCGAAAGTTGGGAATTAAAACATTAACCTTATATACCCGGAAGTTGGAACTTATATAATCTCGAAACTCGGACCTAATTCAATTTTGGAAGTCGGGCCTAAGCTTAAACTCGGAAACATCAATAAAAGTTAAAAGCTTGCAAGATAGATTAAGACTTAAAATTTTAAACTTGCACCTAACTACCTAAGCTTTGCTCATAAGACTTTGTTGTGTGTGACAACTAATGAAGCATATGTATGAGTGCATTCAATATGTCTATGCATGATTATATATGAGAATGAAAGGATATGAATATATTAAATGTGGATCCCTTCACTTGGAGGCAGTTATGAGATCTCTCCTTGTGAAGGCAGTTAAATAAGATAAGATTGGGTCCCTTCACTTGGAGGTAGTTAATTGGGTCCCTCTCTGTGAAGGCAGTTAAAAGATATGATGAAGGTCCCATATTCCTAAGGAGTGTGACATGGCGATCACACCCCAATGGGGTATGACATGGCGATCATACTCTGGAATATGACATGATGAGAACATCTTAAGGAACGTGACATGGCGATCACGCTCTGATAGGGTATGACATGGTGATCATATTCTAGAATGTGGTATAATGGTCCCACACCCTAAGGGATGTGATATGGTGATCACACTCGATGGAGTATGACATGGCGATCATACTCTGGGATGTGGCAGGATGAGCATATTCCTAAGGAGTGCGACATGGTGATCACACACCTATGGAGTATGATATGGTGATCGTACTCTGGAATATGTATGACAAGTAAAGGAGGACAAAGAATGAAAAAAAAATTATGTGTATCTGCATAAATTTAAGTACAAGTATAGGCATATGCAATTTTATGTTTTCAGTATATTAGTGGTATTATACTTTAATACGTTTCAGTTATTATTCATAGTATAATTCATGAATTTATTTCGTATTTGCTCACCCAAATGACAAGTGTACGAATAAAATAGACTTTGCTTCAAACAATATGGTTTCGAACTATAAAATTAAATAGTTTATGTAGCATGTCCACCTTTTTCATAATAAATTGAAGCAGCTGGAGATAATAACGATGACACGGTATGAAATTTCTTAATGAATTCTACTGAGAATTTATAATTCTCACTCCTATATTTATTTATGTGTTATCTCCAGATAGTTCAGAAGTTCCGAAGAAGGTCCTCCAAGGCGTAGTTGACTAGCAAGATTGAAGGTGGCCGAAGGGTGCTGCCAGACAATGTTCGATTAAGCGACGGTAACAACTCGTAGGTGAGGTATTATGACTTAAGCATAGCACCATACTTGGGAGGATGTTACAAACATCTTTTAACTCGTACTTAAAATTGTCTTCAAACTAAGCAAAGCATTTTATTCCACATCATTTCTTCATAATTTATATCTCTTGGAATATATTCTATGTAGATTATATGATCTCTCACTTAAGGAACAGACTATAAAGCTCCAAAGGATGAAGTTACACCATTAAAAGGGGAAATTAACTACCAAGAAGGATCACAAAGTATTCATAATGTTGATTCATCCAGAAGGATGTTCATCAGAAATATGCGTCTCATCAAGTGTCTCACCTTCAAAGCTTCTTCAACGCGATTCTATGCTATATTTCAAAAAGTCAAATGTGATTTGACAAGATCCAAAAAAAGCTATAACAAGTCTGAAAATTGGTGAACTTTTCAACGGATGCTTTCCCTCTTCTGAGTCACTTCTACATGTTGAAGAGAAAAGCTACAATTTATCTTTCTAGTCCTAGACTAATGGATCAAAGGCACAAGACTCAAGATCTGCAAGTTTCAATAGTTATATTTTAAAGTCTATATAAATCTGAAAATCAATGATGAATTCTTAGACTGTTTAAATTCTTTCTACGCTAAAAAGGCTTTCATTCTCCAACCTTCTCAACCTTCTAAAACATCAGAAAGTTATTCATTGTAACTTCTGCTTGAAAAAAATCTTCTCTACAATATTGTAATAGCTAACACTCTCTTGTTGAGAAGTTAGAGAAGCCTTAGACACTGTATATTGTAACACCCTAATAAACCCATACTACGCTTAAGTCGTATTACGGCGTTTTATTAGTTGTTACTTATGCTCGTGGAAACTAAACTTCACTTGAAATTAAATTACGTGGAAAATACGATAAGATTTTTCTTTGAAATACGTCGTCGCTTTGCAGCGTTTTGAAAAGTAAAGCCTTGAACGAGAAGCTAGACAGAGAAAGAGCGTGTCGCATACAATACGTACTCCAATATCATAAAACAAGAGGAAGGTAAATGAATAGTAATTCACAAATACATTGCATTATGTAGCAAAATCATTACATCGATATGAGTTCATAATATATAGACATACATATATATATCAGCATTACATCAAAAGGGGGCTCATGGTCCAAATACTAGATACAAACTAAAATCGACATCGTTCGGCACAAAAGAGATAAATGAAGATGCAGAGCTACGGCGACGATAAGTCCACATTAGCAATCGTCTGACATCCCACGTCATACGCTCGCTCACAGTGTTGGGGATCCATGCTCTGCTCCACCGGATGCGCCATCGAGATCTGGTGACGATACGGGAGAATAACTAGGGTGAGAAATGGAATTTCTCAGTAGGACTCGAACCCGACACGAAAGTGTCATCGTCATCGTCCCAGCCACTTCGGTTTTATTAATGAAAATAGTGAGCATGCATAAGGTTCAATTTTTGGATTTTCGAAAATCATGAATATCCGAAGCGGATTCAATTTTAACATAATCTCTAATCACTTACATCATATCATACATGGGCATAAGTATAATCATATAAAAATGCATGACTGTGCCTTAAGTTTTTCTTAACTTCTTCCCTTTCTAGGGTTTGGACCGAAGTCCCTTTTCTTTTCTTAACTTGACTTTATCTTTTCACCCACTAAACATAAGTGGTAATGAGCTCATACCATGGCCGTCGCCACCATAGAATTTCGGTACTTACACTAGCTGGGTCATGCCATGCCTCATGTAAGACCTATCCCCTATACTTCACTAACGGGTCATGCCATGCCTCATGTGAGTCGTGGGTGAGGGGAAACTTAAATTAGGTTACCTTCCCTTTTGAAGGATCACTTACTTGAATTAAACTTCTTCTTATTTAAGCATTATGATGCAAAGTATTTCTAAGTCCATAATTCTTACAAAATTTATTGACATAACTTTAGGCAAAGCTTCCCAAAATTTTGCCAAACAGAGAAACCAATATCATGTAACATTAAGCATCATATCATATCATCATCATCATGATCATCATCATAACATCATCATATCATCATCATCATTATCATAACATCATCATATCATCATGATCATTATCATAACATCATGCTTGCACATAAACATAGGCATATTCTCAAGCAACATTTTATGAGCTTAGCTTAATAAATTTGGTGCAAGCTTTTAATTGAGATTGTCTCTTGTGTAAACTTTTTTTATTAGGCTTAGTGCCAATTTTATCTATTATCCTTTTTGAAAACTTTAGATTGAATTATAAAAGTTTTTCCAATGCTTAATGTAAGGGTATTAATGTCTTAAAGCTTATTTCTCCTTATTCTTTAACTTTTAACTTAACCAGTTTTACTTTTACAGTGGGGTAGTAACTTTGAAAATTCACCATAATTTCATCTTTTACTCTTTTATTTCGAATTTTTGTGTGGATATACTTCTCTGAGTCTATTTTTAAACAAAACAAACCCCACTTAAAAATTCATTTTGTAGCTTGAGTTATGCATATTTTATTCTGACTGTTCAGTTTCTAAGTTCACTCCCGGTACAGTGGATTGTTACTTCTCATTATAATTACTCAGAAGGAATCTGAGAAAACTGTTTTATGGGTTTGTTCCTCTATGTCTTAGCTTTCATTAAAACTTGGTCTCACTCAAAAATCATTTTTGTAGCTCGAGTTATACACATTTTAGTGTAGACTGCCCAGACAGAAACCAATCCGAGAACAGTCCACTTTGAAAAATCATATCTCAATCATTTCAACTCCGAATCTTATGTATTTTATATGTATGGAAAGCTCTTTGAGTCTACTTTCATAGAAAAATAGTTTCGCTCCATTTTGAGTTTTGTAGCAATAAACATACTGCACGCTTTACAGACTGCCAGAATTCCAGATTCACTAGTTTTTGAGTTTTTCACTTCAAGCTTATGGAGAAATTGTTATATCCCTTCAAATCACCATTTTCATGTTTTAACTCATCATCATACTCAAAATTTTAGTCACCAAATCAGTATTTTAAACCAAGACAAAGCAAGATACATAAAACCATCATGCCACATATTTTCACTTCAAGGCAACATTTTCAACAAGACAAAGAAAGCTCATAGAGTAAGAAATGGTCATGAGACCTTGGAGCAAGTCCTAAAACCACCTAGCTATGAAGAGCTTAGGAGTTCTAGAGCTTGAAAAATATATGAAGAAGAGAGGGTTAGAGTCACTACCACAAGGATTTCTCTGGACAAGTTTGAAGAATGAGAATGGTTGGAGATGGCTTTCTTCCTCCTTGAGCTTGATAATGGGGCTAAGTGAGTGTTTGTTTTGCTTCCTCAAGAACCAAAGAGGGTGGTCCTTGAAGGGCTAGTGGAATGGTGAAAGGAAAGAGAGTTGGATGGGGTGTGAAAGTGGGAGGAAGAACAAGAGGAATTGGAAGAGTAGAAGAGCTAGAATGAGGCTTAGAGAGAAGTGGGAGCTTAGGCTTGTAGTGAGAGGATGAAAATCACAAATGAGAGAGTGGGAGGGCTAGTTTAGGCGCAAAAATGGGGAGAAGTGGGCTGATTGCTTTGCTTCTCCAACAAGCAAGAGAGAGTAGGTGAGTCTTACTTCTTTTTCAAGCAAAAGGGCTAGGAACTTTGGGGTAAAAGAGTGGGTTGTGTTTCCTTTGAGTCTTGAAAATTGGGTAAAGACTATGTAGTGTTTTTATCAGGTGGTTAAAAGCATGAGCTCTCTTAGGATTTGGCATTGGATGGCTAGGATCACACCAAGTGTCATGATCTTGGTGAAGAAGAGTACAACTCTTGTCATGACTTAAGGAAGCTACTAATATGGACTCTTGACCTAGTGGTGTATGATGAGAAAGTAAATGGATGGTTGGATATGGCTCTTGCTTTGACCAAACTTTCAACCATAATTAAAGGGAAGTTTCTACATCTTTATAATTGTTACAATTATCTAAAAGTTAATTAGTTCAATTAGTTCAAATTACACCTTAGTTCATTTTAATTAAGAAGGATTTTCCGCATTAATTATGTAAGAAGACGTGAGGGTTAATGTGATTAAGTTTTGAGACTTATATGCTTTTAGTTAATTAGATTTAACCATCTTGATTTTTATGTTCTAAATCATGGATTAATAAGGATTGGGCAATTAGGCTTTTAATTATAACTTTTAATGCATTATATTTCAATTGTTGACTTGCCTTTAATTTACTAAGCTCTTGCTCATCGAGATTAGCCGATTAATTCTCAGTTAATCGTTAACCTCTCTAATTAGTCAGGATCACTGAACTAATTAGCTTAGACAAAAATTGGGGATGTTACATATATCTTGTATCAAACTCTGAAAAGAGATTTAGTGTATGTGTTAAAACACAAACCAATATATCAACTTGTTGTAACCAGACCTGATATGGTCAATGCGAGCTTGAAGAGGCTAAGAAAAATACTACTTGTGTAGTTTGAAAAGGCTAGGGCAAATACTACTTGGTTGTATAAGTTTAAAGAGACTTAAGAAAGACTACTCGATTGTAAAAGCTTAGAGAAGCTTAGAAAAAGAACACTCGTGGTATAAAAATTCTCAACAAAGAGTTGGGGACTGGACATAGGCATTTGGTTGGTCAAACTAGTAATTCTGTTGTGTGATCTCTCTATCCCTTCTATTTTATTAACTGCCTTCACTTAGTATATAACTTTGTATGTTTATTATAATCCTGCTAAAATGTTTTTGAAAGCTAAACAACATTTATCTCAACCAAATCGCTTCCGCATTCCAAGTCCTAAACTTGAGAAAGTTGCTTTTACTAAAAGTTTCAAGTATAAAGATCGTAGAAGATAAAGATTCAACAGATGGCACAACAGATCAATCATATTGCTGAAAAGCACTCCATCAACCACCTTACATACTTTAATGGTGAAGACTATCCATACTGGAAGGACACAATGAGGCTCTTCATTGAGTGTACAAGCATAGACATGTGGGAAATCATTAAGGATGGAGATTATGTTTTGACCATAGAACAACCAGCACCTTTAGAAGCCGCTGATCCAAAGCAGCCCCCACCAATGGCTGTCAGAACCATTCCTAGAAACCAATGGATTGACGAATATAAGGCAAAAGTTCAAATGAATGCCAAGGCTAAATATCTCTTAAGTTGTGCCTTGAGCAAAAATGAGTATGACAAAATCATATTATGTGATTTTACCAAAGAAATCTGGGATAGACTCCAATTCCTCCATGAAGGAACTAATCAAGTCAAAGGGACAAAGATCAATATATTGGTTCATCAATATGAGATGTTCAAAATATTAGAATATGAGGATATTGATGAGATGACAACTAGATTTATACACATCATAAATCAGTTAAAAGCACTGGGTAAAAGATACTCAAATGCTGAAATGGTTAAAAAGATTCTAAGGAGTCTTTCTAAGGCATAGCATCCCAAGGTGACAGTTATCCAAGAGGCCAAGGATTTGAATGTTCTCAATCTGGATGCACTCATTGGGTCCCTAAAGACTCATGAGATCGAACTAAGTGAAAGTCCTAAAAAGTCAAACAGAAAAGGAAAATCCATGGCATTAAAATCCACTTAGAAAAGATTTAGCTCATGCAAGGCCATGAAAGCTGCAGAAGAATCTGATGAAGATAAAGATGAATCTTCTGACTCTGATGATGAAAAGGATGAGATTATACACTTGGTGAGAAAGATATCTAAAGCTTAGATCAAGAGGAAGAAGAAAACTTTTGTCCCTAAAAAGGACAAGAAGGGAAAAGGCAAGCAAGATGAGATTATTTGCTTCGAGTGCAAAGAACCTGGACATGTCAAATTAGAATGTCCAAAACTAAAGAAGAACCTCAAGAAGAAAACTCCTAAGAAGAAAGTAATGATAGCTACATGGAAAGACTTGAATAAAGAGCAAGAGAATGCTGAGTCACAAGAAGAGGAAGAAATTGTAGCGAATATCTACT
Organism: Pterocarpus macrocarpus; assembly: GCA_031439585.1. Taxonomy (NCBI): domain Eukaryota; kingdom Viridiplantae; phylum Streptophyta; class Magnoliopsida; order Fabales; family Fabaceae; genus Pterocarpus; species Pterocarpus macrocarpus. The sequence goes on from CM062521.1 coordinate 32,235,408, forward strand.
TTATGGTTGATATAGTTTCAAAAGGGGAAACTGAGGTGTCTGACTCTGAACTAAACTTACATATGATGATCTTTAGAAAGCCTATGATGAACTTTTAGATGATTCTCAATTACTTGCTGCTCATTATACTTCTTTAAAGAAAAATTTTAAAAAATTGTCCTTAGATTTTAAAAAACTCATGAGTGAGAATGAGAAATTTGGACAAAAAAATACTGAGCTTTCATATGAAAACAACATTCTTCCAAATGATGTCATTGTCCTAAAAATTGAAGCCTCTAAGGTCAATCAAAACACATCTTATGATGTTTTTGAACTTCAGAACTTGATCAAGCTTCTCAAATCAGATCTTGAGAAAATGGTAAATGGCTCTAAAAACTTGGATCTTATGCTTACAAGTCAAAAACTATATTTGGACAAAACTGGACTAGGATATGAGAAAGGAGTAAATGAGAAATTATACAAGAAGTCACAAGAGAACATTCCTGCATGCATTTACTGCTTTAAAAAGGGATACACTTATGAAAAATGCTTCTCCAAAAAGAAAGCTAAAAAGCATAAAGTGAGAAGACCCAAGTTGTCAACTAACCCAAAAGGACCTAACAAAATGTGAGTACCTAAAGAAAAAAGTTGTCCTTGATACAGGTGTGTCTTAAATCACAACACTAGAAGGAGAAAAAGTGGTATATAGACAGTGGATGCTCCAAACATATGACTAAAAATAAATCTTGATTCAGAAATCTCAGATCAAAAGATGGTGGAGTGATGAAATTTGCAGATGGCATCAAATCCAGAATCGTGGGCATAGGTAATGTTGGCAAGGATGATTCTAATTTGATTGTTGATGTCATGTTAGTTGAAGGTTTATCTCACAATCTTCTAAGTATTAGTCAGTTTTGTGACAAAGACTACAGAGTTGTATTTGAACCTTCTCAATGTATTATTAAAGCTCCCACATCAGACAAAATCATTATCACTATTAAAAGGCATGATACTTATGCATTATATCTAGATGCCCTTCTAGATCAGAATGTAAAATGCTTAGTATCTTTTGTGGTTGAAAAACGATTTGTGGCATGAGAAACTTGGTCATACTCACATAAGATTAATTTATGAGATTTCTCAAAAGAGTTAGTTGAAGATTTACCTAAGATTAGTTTTGAAAATGACTCCACCTGTGAGTTCTGTTTTAGAGCTAAACAGACCAAAAGTTTTTCCCATAACAAAAATGTAGTCTTAACTACTAAACCACTTAAACTTTTACATCTTAATCTATTTTGACCAACTAGAACTGCTAGTCTAGGTGGGATGATTTTTCTAAATTTACATGGAGTATATTTCTAATCCATAAGGATGAAGCTTGTGAGGTCTTTAAAAGCTTTTTAAAAAGAGTTCAAAATGAAAAATGTTTTTGCATCATTTCCATTAGATTAGACCATAGTGGAGAGTTTGAAAACAAATCTTTTGAAACTTTCTGTGATGAAAATGACATATTTCACTATTTCTCTTCTCCTAGAACTCTTCAACAAAATGGGGTTGTTGAAAGGAAGAATAGATCCTTGCAAGAGATAGGTAGAACTATGCTTTTAAAAAGTGGTCTTTCAAAAGGTTTTTGGGCTGAAGCTATTAGCACTGCCTGCTGCATTCACAATTGTGTTTTCTTAAGCCAATACTCAAGAAAACTCCCTATGAATTATGGAAGGTAAGAAAACCCAACATTTCTTATTTTCATGTGTTTGGATCCAAATGCTTTATACTTAACACCAAGGACAAGCTTTCAAAGTTTGATCTGAAGTCTGATCCTGGAGTCTTTTTAGGATATTCTTCTGTGTCAAAAACTTACAGGGTATTCAACAAGAAGATTCAGACTATGGAGGAAACTATACACATAAGCTTCATGGAAAGAAGGAATGACGTCAATTAAAAAGTTGTAGATTTGGAAGATGAAATGGAGAATCTGTCTGTGAATGAAAATGCTCAGCAAACTCTACAAGTAGTTACTAGGGATAATAATGGAGTTTCTGACTTGCCTACACATCAACATGTTTCTGATGACATTTATGAAAATCCAAAAAATACACTAATCAAGATAAGATACACTGGAGTAAGAGATTTAAGAGTTGTTTCTCAAAATCAAATCATTGGTGAGCTTTCTCAAAGGATCAGAACTAGATCTTCTCTCATAACAGAATCCAACTTGGCTTTGATTTCTAAAATTCAACCAAAAAGTGTAGATGAAGCTTTACAAGATTGAGGCTATAAAAGAAGAGTTAAATTAGTCTGAGAAAAGTAAAATCTAGAATCTAGTGTCACTACCAAAAGGACATTATGTGATTGGAATAAAATGGGTATTCATAAACAAACTTGGTGAAGATGGGAATGTGATCAGAAATAAAGCAAGATTAGTGGCTCAAGGTTACAACCAACAAAAAGGTATTAATTATGATGAGACATTTGCTCCTATAGCAAGACTAAAAGCTATTAGAATATTGCTTGCCTATGCTATTTACAAATGGTTTGTTTTATTCCAAATGGATCTAAAATTAGCATTCTTAAATGGTTTCATAACTGAGGAAGTTTATGTCAAATAAGCTCCTGGTTTTGAAAATGAAAATCTTCCTCATCATGTTTTTAAACTATCAAAAGCATTATATAGTTTGAAATAAGCACCTAGAGCTTGATATGAAAGACTTAGCTCTTTTCTTCTCAAAAATGGATTTAAAAAAGGAAAAGTATATGATATTCTGTTCATTCTACATGAGAAAAATGATTTTCTAGTTGTACATATTTATGTCGATGGTATCATTTTCGATGCTAATAATAAGAATTTGTGCAAGAATTTTTCTGAGCTTATGCAGGGTGAATTTGAGATGAGTATGATGGGAGAGCTAAAGTACTTTTTGGGATTGGAAATCAAACAACAGAAAGATGGAATTCTCATTCATCAAGAAAAATATGCTGAAGTAAAGAGCATAAGCACTTCCATGCATCCCTCTCAAGTCCTAGATGTTGATGAAAATGGAGAGTTTTTGATAAACTTTACAGAGGTATAATCGATTCATTACTATATCTTACTGCTAGTAGACCTGACTTGTAGTTAAGTGTGGGAATTTGTGCTAGATTTCAATCTAACCCAAAACAATCACATTTAAATGCTATTAAAAGAATTCTAAGATATCTAGTGGGTACTACTAATCTTGGTCTATGACATGAGAAAGGTATTGTTTGCAATGTCACAAGTTATTGTGATGCTGATTTCACTAAAGACAAAATTGAAAGAAAGAGCACAAGTGGATGTTGCTACTTTCTTGAAAAAAGTCTAATAACCTAGTCTAGGAAAAAGCAGAACACAATTTCTCTCTCTACTGCTAAAGTTGAATATTTTTCTGCATCAAACTGTTGTGCTCAAATTCTGTGGATTAAGTATCAATTAGAATATTTCAACTTGAGTTATACCAAAATTCCTATCTTATGTGACAATACTAGTGTTATTAACCTGGCCAAGAATCCCATTAAGCATTCTAGATCAAAGCATATAGATGTTAAGCATCATTCCATAAGAGATCATATTTAGAAAGATGATATTGAACTAAGTTTTGTGAACTCTAAAGATCAGATTGCTGATATCTTTACAAAACCCTCAATTGAAGATTGATTTGGTTATATAAAGAACTTTTTGAACATGACTAGCTTCTAAACATGCATTCACATTGCATATGTACTTCCCTTCTCTTAAGCTAAAACTTGAAACTGAGATTACTGCTTCCAAGTGGATTTCCCTTATGAAGAAAGGTGCTCAAAGTTCAATCTCAGATTATAACTAGAAAGGTTTAACAAAGTGAGCTTCAGAAAGAATAGTTCAAAGCAGTTGTGGAAAATGTTTAGAAAGATAAGTTCAAAATGATTCAAAATGGTATTAAGATGAAGTTGAGAAAGATGGATTTAGAACTTATTCGGAAAATGGATGAGATTAAGGGTTCAGAATGATACATCTCATCAGAAAGTTGATACAGGCTTCTCATCAATAACTAAATTTTGAAGAGATAGAACTAGTTTGAAACGTGGGTCATTTCATAGCTTCCCACGCTGGTATTGAAGCGGGAAAACTAAAGTCTCATATCCTGATACGATGTTGTTTGCAACTCAAAACCATTCACATCTTTTACTCCTAGTCACTATCATAAACCATTAACCATCAAATCACCTTTTACTCTAAAACTTTTCAACTCTCAAGTTTCAAAGCACCCAATACTATTCATTTTCTCCTTTCAAGTCTCAAACGTTTCTATCCTCAAACCTTACCTGTTCACCTTATCAATACTTATTTCCTTTTCTTGCAAAGCACCAACTTTTGACACTCACTATGACTAGAAAAGGAGAGTCAAGCGTTCCATATATCTTCAAAGACAAAGAAATGCATAACAATTTTTAGAGAAACTTCTTCAGGAGACCCATTGCTAGAGGAAAAAGCTTTACTCTAGAAAACTTTCCAAACCTTCATGAGGTATTTGATGTATTTCAGTTCCAAAGGTTAGATAACTTCTTAAGAATCTTTGAAGACACCTATATTGGATTAGTGCCAGCCTTCTACAACACATTTGTTCCAACTGATGAGGACACACTTCCTTCAGAAGCATAGTTGGAAGCTTTGAGATTCAAGTGCTATCTTTCACATTGCTGAAATCACCAACACTCCAAATGATGGGGTTATCTGCAAAGGTGGCGAGAAATTGTGGGAAGATTTTGAAGTGACAGAAGAAGATGTTACTGAAGTCCTTACTAGCATGAGGCATATGAATGTAAAGGATATCCATACTTCTTATCTTCTTACACCTGTACAACAATTTACTATGTAGTTCAACACTCTGTATTGCTAAGGATGGGTAATACATATGTCATGAAAGAGGTAGACCAAATGGTCACATACTGTCTCATGACCAAAAGAATAATCAATCTGGCTAGGTTGATTTTGGACTTCATTTTATCTGCTATTGATGCTACAAGAAGAAGGCACATTGCTCTACCCTACAGCAGGTTCCTCACGCATGTCTTCATTAGAGTGCAACTCCCTATTGAAGGACACAGAGTTGACAGTACACACCCTACCATATCCATGAGAACATTCTCAACCCTAGGACTGAAGCCTCAAGGCCATGAGAAGGAAAAGGAGAAAGAGAAAGACAAGAAGAAGAAAGATTCTTTTGTTTAGAAGGATGCTACTCCACAGAAGGCAAAAGCCAAGCTTTCTGAAAAAGGGAAAAAGAAGAAAAGGAAACCAAAAAGAAGTCTCTCTCCTATCTTAGAAGAAAGGAGTGTAAGTAAAAGGAGATTGCTAAAACTTGCTAAAGAAACCTCCTCTTCTTCCAATGTAGGAGATGAAACCTCTACAATTGCTATAGAACCTATGAATGCTACATCCCTCGCTCGACCTCAAATGAGAGCCTCAAGACTTAGAGAAAGAGGCATTGTAATTAAGGAACCCATTCCTCTTGAGCAACAATAGAAACAAACTGAAGTAGAAGCTTCAGATGCAAATAAGGACCTTGAGTATAAAAGAAAGGTAAGAGAAAAATGAAGGCGACTGCAGATCTTTCAAGGGATTCTACTCCCTCACCTCTAAGGAGAGCAAGAAAGGAAGCAGTTGAGAACAAGCTTAGAGAAGAAGCTTGGCTGCAAATGTAGAAGAATAAAGCTGCTAGTATTAGAGCTTCAACTAAAGTAACTAGAAGCTCATCTATATCGCTGGAAGTGGAACAACTAATTATGGATATCATTGGTAGTGGAACAACAAGTTGTGCTTATTGAAGAGGTTAATCCACCATCCGAGATGAGAAGGGTTGTTGTGCCCTCCAAAGAGCAAAGAAAAGAAATAGAATATCTTGCACTAGAAAGGATAGAACCTGATAGGCAAATTACTCTAGTGATAGAAAATGTTGTTGAGCCTGAAACTACTCCTCCTGTTACTCTAATGCCCACAGTGCCTGCACTTCTTACCACTGCCCTCTAACCTCAAATTACACCAGCCACTACAATCATCTCCCAAGATATTCGTGCTACCCTAGTGACTCTAAAGACCTTGCTGCTACTGACCTCTGGCCCTCAAATTGACAGAATGGCAACTCCAACTTGTTCTGAGCATACACAATCTACTACAAATCAGAGCTACCGCACTAAGAAACTACTTTCTGATGCACCTTCCAATGCTAAGGCCTTTCCAGTAGTTTCTAAAGTCCAGATGGATCTATTATTGGCAAACCAACACACTATTCTGGCTAATCAGCAGGCCTTGGAGAAAAGAGTGGATAAGATGGAGCACTTGATGTTACAAATTTTGAAGGCTCTTTATAAAGGAAAGGGCAATCAGTGATGGTTCTTCCATATTCCCACATCATTTTTTTTGATGATGCCAAAAGGGGAGAGACTGAAGAAAAGCTTTAACTGAGGGGGAGCACATATCTAGGGGGAGTTAGAATAGGATAAAATTACATATGTTGTTGCATTTTTCTCATTTAGGATTGTTGATTTATTTGTTTTTAGAATGTCTTATATCATACCACCTTATATCATTTAATTTTGCTCTGAACATTTTTCTATTGAATAGTTTATAGTAAGTTACATCAGTTAGTTAATTTTGCGCTCTGATATCCTGTTTCAGCAATTTATTGATGATCATTGATATATCTTGCTTGGATATCTTTATTCTATTAGTATTAAAAATGCTCTGGCTAGTCAAATACTGTTTGTTTATTCATGATCTGGAAATCGGTTTTCTGCTTTGATATCATTACTGGTCTAATATAAATATCTTGCACTAATCTAAAGTGTTATATTCTTTTTGAACTATCTTGATTTGTGAAGTTGTTGTATTATGTTTCTGATAAATGTTTCAATTTATTAAATCACTAACAAATAGCTTGCATGAATGCTTTGAACACTTAGTTTGTATTAAGTTCTTGTTTTGTCAAACTTTGCTCTGATACATTATATATCAAGAAAGGTTCTTTTAATAAACTTATTATTGTTTTATCACTTCAAAAATCTTCTATTGAAGTTTCCGAAAATATGCTTATTCTCTACTCACTTCAAAAAGTAAGATTTTCTTTGTCTTTTCAAAACCAGAAAGATGAATCAAACAACAGATCATATGCTTCTGGAATGAATTTTTTTAACAAAAGTTTTTCTTAAATATTGACTTGCCATCATCAAAAAAGGGGGAGATTGTAAGCTCTAATGCTCTTTAGAAACCATCTCATGTTTCTAACCATATTAAGCTTTAAGGTTGTGATAAGCAATAAATCTAACTTTAAGGAAATCTCTTGTCTTCTAACGATGTGTCTCAAAACAAAACACATTCCTTTGTGAGTAAGATCTTTTAACTTGTACTTAAAACTATCTTCGAACTAAGCAAAGCATTTTATCCCACAACATTTCTTCATAGTTTATATCTCTTGGAGTAGATTCTTTGTGGATTATATGATCTCTCACTTAAGGAACAAACTAGAAAGCTCAGAAGTGATGAACTTACACCATCAGAAGGGAAAATTAACCATCAAGAAGGATCACAAAGTATTCAAAATGTTGATTCATCTAGAAGGGTGTTCATTAGAAAGACGCATTTCATCAAGTGTCTCACCTTCAAAGCTTCTTCAACATGATTCTGTGGTATATTTCAAAAAGTCAAATGTGATTTGACAAGATCCAAAAGAAGTTTTGACAAGTCTAAAATGTTGGTGAACCCTTCAACGAATACTTTCCCTCTTCTATGTTGCTACTACGTGTTGAAGAAGAAAGCTATATTTTCTCTTTCTAGTCCTAAACTAGTGGATTAGAGACATAAGACTCAAGATCTGCAAGTTTCAACTGTTACATTTTGAAGTCTATATAAAGTTGGAAATCGATGATGAATTGTTAGACCGTGTAAATTCTTTCCACACTGAAAAGGCTTTCATTTTCCAACCTTCTGAAACATCAGAAAGTTACTCATTGTAACTTTTGCTTGAAGAAAATCTTCTCTATAGCATTATAATAGCTAACACACTCTTGTTGAGAAGTTAGAGAAGTCTCATACACTGTATATCCTGTATCAAACTCTGAAAAAAGATTTAGTGTGAGTGTTAAAACATAAACCAATATATCAACCTGTTGTAACCAAGCTCGATATGGTTAGTGTGAGCTTGAAGAGGCTAGAACAAATGCTACTTGGTTGTATAAGCTTGGAAAGGCTTGAGAAAGACTACTTGATTGTAAAAGCTTGGAGAGGCTTGGAAAAAGAACACTTGTGATATAAAAATTCTCAACAAAGAGTTGGGAACTAGACGTAGGCACTTGGTTGGCCGAACCAGTATAAATTTTGCTGTGTGATCTCTATCCCTTCTATTTTATTAACTATCTTCACTTAGTATATAACTCTATATGTTTATTATAATCCTGCTAAATGTTTTCAAAAGCTAAACAACATTTATCTTTAACCAAATTGTTTTCACATTCCAAGTCTTGGACTTGAGAAAGTTGCTTTTGCTAAAAGTTTCAAATTCTTAACTAAAGCACGATTCAACCCCTTTCTCATGCTACCTTGTTGAACAGTTTTGACAGCTCTAGTTATAAGGATAACTTATTGGATAATAATAAAATAGACGATAAGTCTATAGATAACAAAAAGATAAAAATAAATATACAACCAAGAATAAAATAAACAAATTGAATATAAATCCTAACAAACTAAATATATAATCCTAACTAACATCCTGTTATCATTACTTTGTTGCAACTCCTTCAAATTGGATGCGCATGCAAAGGGCTATTTGGATCATGGCAATAGCAGAAATAAATGGTGAGCCGAAATCACAATGAAGATGAATAAATCGATCTTAATTAAAAGATATTTTGTGTACAAGAACATGATCATCATAGATGGTCTGGGAACACCATATGTAGATGTGAAAAGCACATTGGAGTATTAACCAAACCTTTTAAAAAAAATTTACATCAATGGTCACATAGTGGGGGTCTTCCATAAGATCACTTGTGAGTTATGCTAAAACAAAATGACGATAGATGTGCTAGTGACAAAAAGTCAATGATGAGATGATCAAACCTCGAGCCAAGTAATATACAAATCCGAGGGGAGAGATCATTAGGAGAGGCGCTGGAGTTTCTTCGATAAAGCCAACAAAGTCAAGAGATGTTGGAGTTTCTCTATTGAAAAAGGCACTAAATTTTTTGGTGTTAGATTTAGCATTAGGCATAAAAATGCTCTATACCATAAAGACGTTTTGAATAAAAGGTTGGTTGAACTCAAGTATAAGTTGTAACACCCTAATAGTTCCATTCTATGCTTAAGTCATATTGTGGAATTACTAGTTGTTACCTTTGCTCGCGGAACTAACACTACCTTTTATAAATTACTTTTTAACGAAAATAGGGGTAAATTTTTTTTTTGAATAATAATGAGTAAACTGTTTTGAAAACCAAGAGCCATGAGCGCATCGTGAGCATGTAAAACAAACATCGCTATCTCATTCATACGTCACATTTAACGTAAACGGACGCATTGAGAATAATCATAATCTTAGATAAAGATAACATTCATTCCATAGCCATCCATAGTTAATATAGTAGAAGTAATAGCAGCAGTCATACACAATGATAACAATGGGTCCGATACCTACTATCGGCCCTACAAATAACCTAACGAAATACATGATAAAAGGAAATATATAAGCAATCCCATACACCCATACATGCCACAAGAAAAATGATAACCCTAGCTACAACCAAAAGGGGCTATCTTCGTGCTCGGCTCCGCATGTAAGTCCACACCTCACTCATCTGGTGGAAGGTAGCCATTCCCGAATCCACCGGGAGGAATATCACCACGTCCTCCTCCTCGAGCACGGCCGCGCCCACGAGGCACGGCACCAGTACGGATGAACCCGTGACCGCGAATCGAGGGTGGTGTGTGACGAGGGGCTGCAGAAGAAGAAGACGAGTCGGACGACAGACGGATCACAGATGGGTAGGAAGGCTTAGATGGGTCTGTCTCCACAAGATGGCTCGGATAAGAAGGCTCTGAAGGATTTGAATCCAATGAAACTGTCGGTGTCAGGCGGGTGTCCGAATCAGAATCTCCATCAGTGGGATACTCAGAGGGTGGAAGGGCGGGCGAACGTCATCCATAGTGATGTCCTCGAACGGCTCATGAGGGCGGAAAAACGGACTCATCACGGGTGCACGGAACTGGCGGCTATGGAACATGTAGACCCGCATCGTTGCCTGAGCAGTCAGCATAGATGCATTCAGCACCGGGTTGAAATGCCAATGCGTCACCGGAAACTCAATGAAGATCACCACCGTGCCCGACGCCGGCATCCTCTGAAGACAACACGGAAACATAGGAGTGAGAAATACTAAATTTGTCAGTAGGATCACGACTAGACAAACACAGTGTCATCGTCATCGTCCTAGCCACTTCGGGTTTAATTATAAAAGCAGTGGACAGATATACGTTCAATTTTAATGATTTTGAAAACTTTAACTCCGAAGTGGGTTACTTTTAAACTTAGCATCATAACTACTTCATCACAATCTAACATACATACTGAAAGATAGAGTAAACATTCGTAATGCAAATGGGCAACATAAGTACATACAAAGACATGCATCATCATAGACTTAACCACGATTATACTTTTGACTTTACTTTCATTTTTAGCACGTGCTTAACATTCTTTACTTTCCTTTGAAATAGACTGCTTTTGGATATGAGCTCATTCCATGACCGTAAATCACGTCGATTACTAACCAAATCAGACTAAGCCGATATTGGTTACCCCTAAGTTGGAGGGTCCTCCATGTCACCCTTGCCTCCCTCATAGAGGTTCCTTGAGTCTTTGTGGATCGCCGTCTCTCACTTCCCTTACCGAAGTGATTGAAGGGTCATGTCCCATTAATTCTTTGCTTATCATTATACTTTACATGCATAGTACTTCTTTGACTAGACACATGCAATGATATGACTGAGTCCATAATTTTGACGGAAATCCGGCAGCATAACGGCTAGACCGGAGCTTCCCCAAAATGCCAATCATAAACTTTCAACCAATAGTTCATCATATCTATATCATAACATCACACTCATCATTCAATCATGAGACAAAGCTCAATCAAACTCATCATTCCTCATGCTGAATGGCATCACCCATTCATACCCTAAAGGGGTTTAAAGTTGTGTTTTTCTCTGCAAAGAATATTATGAATCATCCTATGATCTCTCGTGGTTACCCATGAGAGAATCACATGGTTAGGATATGAGTTTGTGGTCTTTTAGTTACTTAGTCCCCATATGGAAGTATTCTTTACTTAAGTACATGTCTTATGGAACACTTGTTCAAATTAATTAAATTATGTGATTGTTTCCTTTCCTTGGGATAGTGCACTTAGTGAATCCTAGGTTCATGGTATGCTCAGAGGCCCTAATCATACTTCTGTTCCCAAGGAGTTCGAGATCCCTCTAATCCTTGGGTCATGACAATGCATAACCATATTATGAACCCAACAACACCAATGTTCACTAATCACCAAGGGTGACTTTTAACTTATTCAAGTTACAAAGTTTTAAACTTTTACTAATAACATACCAAGGTTTTGCCTTAAACATTATTAAAGTTATCATTCTTTATAAAGTAGTCATAAAGTTTTATTCCTTATAAAAGTAAGTGCCTTTGACATTAAGCTCTTATCTTAAGATTGGATCTTTATGAAATAATGATACAAGTTACTAGCTTTTTAAATAAAAAGTCTTGTTCTTTAAAAAAGTTAACACCTTTTGGCCTTATTTTGGTTCAAGATCAAAACTTTATGAATTAAATGTTACAAAACAACACTTTTATGACTTAAAGGTTTCATTCTTGATTAAAGTTTGAAACTTCATGAAAGGTCTTTTCTTAAAGGTTAGATTTCTAAGACATAAAGTAACGAGATATAATTTTATAACTCAAAAAGGCTTGTTATTCTAAAAAGCTTAGACTTTTTCATGTATCTTTGTCTTCAAAATAAAACAAAAGAAGACTTTATGATAGCACTAAAACTTGAGCCACTTTTTGTGCATCAAGAAGCAAACTTTTTAAAGTTTAAAGCTTTTAGAATATTCATAGTCTTATCAAATCATGAAAACATAAAAAGATGAAGCTTTTCTAATCATTAACTCATCATAAAAAGAAAGGAACAACTTTAAGCAAGATACCAACAAGAACATATTTTTCCAAAAGAGGAAACTTAAGAACACTTGAAGAACATCAAGAACATATTTTGCCAAAAATAGAAACTTAAGAACACTTGAAGAGCATGAAGGATTTTCTCAAGTTTTCACTTAGAGATCTTGGTCATGAAAGAACCAAGCTCCAAGCTTTCTTGAGCAAACAAAATGAAAAGATGAAGATCACTACCTAAGCTTGGAAAATGGCGTCTTTGAGGAAGGAGAAGAAGATGAAGAAGACTCCTCCTTGGTTGATGATGGTGGCGATTTTGAATGAGCAAGGAGAGAACTCTTGAGTTCTCTTGAAAATGAGTCTTGTAGTATTTAGATCTTGTCTCCAAAGACCAAAAGATGTGATCTTTGAAGGGCTTAATGAGGAAGGTTTGGTTATGGAGGTGCAGAATGATGAAGAAGATGAAGAAGAAGAAGAGGAAATGTAGAGAGAGGTTGGAGAGTTTGAGAGCTTTAGAGAGAGAATGAGAAGTTGAAAATGAAATAAATGTGTGTATGTGTGTGAGAAGTGGCCGAAACTTTTAGTAGGATGGGGGGAGATATTTTTGCTTCATTTTGTGTTAATTAAGGTTTAGGGAGACAAATTAGATGGTGGAGGAACAAAGTATGGTCAAACTCTTACATAAAGTAGTCTTGTCTCATGCTTTATGCTTTTATGACATCACTCTTTACTTTATTGTCTAGTTGACTAAATTTGAATTTAATCATGTGATTAAGTGCTCATACAACTTAATTAAGATGATTAAGCAAGGATTAGTGATTAACATACAAGAACACGATTAACAAAAATTAATCTTGCGATTAAGCTTAATTAACTTTAATTAAACTCGAGTAAGCTAATTAAGGGCGATTAGTGCTTAATTAAGCTATAAAGGCTCCGACTCGCTTAATTAGAGATTATCTAATCTCGATTAAGCATTCTCTTGACTCTTCTCATCCGAGTCAACCCCTTAATTAAGCCCTAATCTCATAATTTCTCATTAAGTGCCTAATTACTCAGGGTTACTGAGGTAATTTAGCACAACATAAAATTGAGGATGTTACATAAGTCATACCAGGAAGTTTATTATATAGATAAAGCAGTTATAAGGATAACTTATTGGATAACAATAAAATAGAAGATAAACCTATAACTAAGGTTAAGATAGAATAAACTGAATTTAAATCCAAACAAAGTAATTCACATGTTTGCCATCACGCACAAATCTCAACATATATAACAATGCATAATTGAAGTAAATTTATTCTTTAATAACAACTCCTTAAAGAAATTACATGTAATTGATATCGTATTGGAATAATAAATTATGAGAGAAGATCAGTTCATAATAATTTTTAAGTAGTGTAAAGGAATAATAAATAGAGTAACTTGCAATAAATAATAAGTAATGTAAAAATAAGGGAACGATAGATAAAATAGATTGCACAAATAAATTATAATGAGTATCTTTAATATTATGTAATTGTAAATGGAATGACTTTCAATAAATAATGAGCAACATAAATATAAAGGAATAATAAATAAACTGTAGTAATAAATAGCTGTAATGTCTTGTTAAAATAAAATGTCTAGCTAAAATAAAACATTGATAATGGAAAATTTTAAAATGTCACATTATGTTATGATCCATTATCCATGAACCCTAATTTCTGGTGTATTTTGGTTGTAATCAATCAAGGAGAAATAAAAATCACAAAAAGATGGAAGAGACAAGGAATAGAAATAGATTGGAGGGCATCACAATCAAGGATGATTGATAAGCCAAGGGTGATCGCCACAAGAGCAATTGGAAACTCTTGATAAGACCTAGGGTTCCAAGTAAGAACCAAAGAGACACTTTTACTAAAAGTATTCTGATTTCAATTTGCCAAAAATTTCCCCAAAAATTGTTTACAAAGTTTATAAAATAAACTAAAGTTTAGCAAGTGGGCTGCAACACTTAGCCCATGATTAAAAACCTATACGTATTAAAAATGAGTAAAAGACTAAATAGCTAAAAACAAGTGATGGGTTATATGAAATTACAAGCCCAATTACATTATTACTAACTTAAAATTAACAAGCCCAAAGATATAATGAAGCTTGTTCAGCCACGTGAATGCAATGGACTAGTGTTGGGTCTTCATCTTCTTGAATGGGCTTTGCTTCAAACAAACTTGAAATCATTTGGCCCAAAGCTTCCTTAGCTCTCTTTGATATGGATCTAGTCATTGGTCCACCAAGTCCTTCCAGAGGATCTCCTCCTTGCCTTTGCTTGCTTGCATCTAATTTATTTTCCATGATCATATCATCCCCTCCTTCTTCAAGAGAATTCGTCCTCGAATTTAGCTCCTCATTACCTACATCAAATAAGGACAAGTCAGCAACATTAAAAGTAGCATTGACCCTATACTCACCTGGTAAGTCGATCTTATAGGCATTGTCATTTATTCTTTCCAAGTCTTGGAAGGGTCCATCACCCTAGGTTAGAGTTTGGATTTCCTTTGAGACGGAAATATCTCTTTTCTCATATGTACCCAAACCCAATCACCGGATTCAAATACAACCTTCTTTCTGCCCTTATTGGCTTGCTTTGCGTAACCCTCCATTTTCTTCTCAATTTGAGCTTTTACTTGCTCATGCAGCTTCTTTACAAAGTCAACCTTATCCTGCCCATCTTTATGTTTAAAAACATAAATGTTAGGCATAGGCAGTAAATCAAGAGGAGTCAAGGGGTTATATCCATACACTATCTCAAAAGGAGAACAATTAGTAGTGCTATGGACAATCCTATTATATGCAAACTCTACATGAGGCAAACATTCTTCCCATGACTTAATATTCTTCTTTATAACAGTCCTAAGGAGAGTAGAGAGAGTTCTATTAACTACCTCCATCAGTTTGGGGGTGACAAGTAGTTGAGAAAAGTAATTTAGTACCAATTTTACCCCATAGTGTCCTCCAGAAGTGACTTAGGAACTTGGTGTCCCTATCATTTACAATGCTCCTGGGCAATCCATGAAGCCTTACTACCTATTTAAAAAATAAGTCAACCACATGACAAGCATCATCCACCTTCTTGCAAGGTATGAAATGAGCCATCTTGGAGAACCTATCCACCACCACAAAAATGGAATCTTTGCCATTCTTTGTCTGAGGCAGTCCTAAAACAAAGTCCATAGATAAATCAATCTAAAGAAAATCAGGAATTGGCAAAGCAGTATAGACTCCATGAGGCATTACCTTCGACTTAGACTTCTTACAAACATCTTTCACAAAATTTATGCACATCATGTTTCATGTGTGGCCAATAAAAATGTTCATGCAGTATGTCTAAAGTCTTTTGGACCCCAAAATACCCCATTAAACCCCCCTCATGTGCCTTTTTCACAAGCAACTCTCTAATGGAATATTTAGGCACACATAACCTTTTTTCTTTAAACAAATAATCCTTATACCTAAAGCACCCATTTTGGACAGCATGCACACAATTCTTATAAATCTAAAAAAATTTTGGATCATGCTCATATAATTCCTTTATATGCTCAAAACCAATGAATTTAGTTCCAAGACTAGAGAACAAAGCATACCTTCTTGAAAGCGCATCAGCAACTACATTAGCCTTACCTTTCTTATGCTTGATCACATAGGGAAATTGCTCAAGAAACTCAACCCACTTTGTAACACCCTCCCAAGTACAGTACTATGCTTAAGTCATAGTACCACACCCTGGAGTTGTTACGGTTACCTGAATAGACCTTATCGACAAGACAACTTCCAAGCGCTACTCTGATACCTCTTGAACTTTCTGGAGACAACACGGAAAATAGAAGTGAGAATTATAAATTCTCAGTAGGATTCCCTATGATACACATGTAATGTCATCGTTGTCATCTCCAGTTTGCTTCGGTTTATTATGAAAAAGGTGAATATGCTGCACAAACTGTTTAATTTTACATTTCGAAAATATATCTATTCCGAAGCAAAGTTCATTTTAATCATACACTTAGCATCTAAGAGAATCCATAGAAATCAAATCATGAATTATATTGGGACTAATAACTGAAATACAATAAGGTACGATAGCATCAATGTACTAGAGGCATTACTTTAACATATATTTTACTAGAACTACATCATCTTAAGATGCCCATATAACATCACTATGCTGAGGACATAATATTTGCACATAACTTAACTCGTATATCATACATAGACATAAAACTTGCTTTTCTTTCTTCATATATCTTTTCTTTGTCTTCATAAAATCTTTACGTGCCACATTCCAGAGTATGATCGCCATGTCACACCCCATCAGAGCGTGATCTCCATGTCACGTTTCTTAGGAATATGGGATCTACACTTGGTACTTACACTAGCTAGGTCATGCCATGCCTCATGTAAGTTCTGGTGTCTGCATATACTTAAATCTTTAGCCTTTGGTCTTTAGTCTTTTACTTGGCACACCTAGGCGTTATGTATCGCCGTCCCTAGGGTGCTATTACTGCCCTTGGGTAGCCTAGCCTTAGAGTGAGCTCGTCAGCTTCACCCGTGACCGTCGTCACACCGACTCACCCGCAAGGGGACCCACGTGCCTCTAGTCTTGGAGGGATCTCATTCTAGTCACGTGCCTCTAAGTGAAGGGATCTCTTCTGGTCACGTGCCTCAAAACTGAGGGATCTCATCTGACCACGTGCTTTCAACATAGAGGGATCTCATCTGACCACGTGCCTTCAACATAGAGGGATCTCATCTGACCATGTGCCTCCAAGGTAGAGGGTATCTGCCTTCACAAGGAGGGATTCAAGGTGCAACTGCCTCCAAGTGAAGGGATTCATATCTTTATCTTTAACTGCCTTCACAAGGAGGGATCTCAAGTAACTGCCTCCGAGTGAAGGGATTTACATTTAATATACTCATGTCTATTCATTCTCATACAAGGTCATGCATAGTCACACTGAATGTACCTATACTTCATTTATTTTCATATGTCATTGCATACATGATCTTCACGTACATAGTCATGACATATAAAGGCCCGTAGCCTCTTTGCCATATTCTACTGACACTCATACATATGCTACATCGTTTACCCTCACATACCTCATAACATAATTATGTCATTCGTGGATATAGGGTTTCTATATACCCATTCATACTTTAATTCCTCCTTGGTAACTCATATCATTTTAAAATTCATCCTTACATCTACACATTCATAGCTTCTTAAACTTCTGCCGTAAATCCGGCGGCATAACGGATCAGGTCCGTTTCCCCATGAATAGTGCCAGCTCTCACGGACAAATCAGTCATAGCAACATAAATCAACTTAACACATATATATCAATGTCAAATTGGCAATCCTCAACTCGAACTTTATATGTTTCCCCTAATACTTGTGAAATCTTCAATGGGGTCACTTTGTGAAACTATCACTTTGGCCATTCTGCCACATTCTATTCAGTTCTGCCCGAATTTCATATGAACCACCTTTATTTCTATTCAACTCATTTAAATCTGAAATTTGGGTATATCATAGCTCTATATGTCTATTTTCTAACTCCTTTGGTCCCATATCATTTTGATTTATATAGCCCAAGATATTCAACCTTTGCCTCAGCTTGTTCAGTTACTAGCCCGAATTACACTCCTGGAAGTATAAATTCACTAAAAATCAAAACTAAACTCAAATCATACGAAATTGGCCTCGAATTGAAGCTAACAGACAACCTTTCATTTACCACAAGTTTCGTTCCATTTGCTATCGTATAGCTCGAGTTATAAGTCCTGACAATTGACCTTCCTGAACTACCCTGTTTTGGCTTGGTTTGGACATAGAGTAACTTCCTCGAATCACTGGGAACAATTGGGACCATAAAAAACTCGGAATCTCATATTGGGATGCTCCCCTATGTGTAAGCTTTCTAACAAAATTGGTTTCACTCGATTTGGAGTTGTATAGGGTGAGTTATACCCTCCTCAAGTCACCCTGCCCGGATGAAAATCCTGAACCCTAGGTCAAACTTCAAAAATTCGTATCTCTCTCAATACTAATCCAATGACCTTATATGATACATGTGTGGAAAGCCCTGGGTGTCTACTTTCATTTAAAAATGGTTCCATCGGATTTAACCAGTGGTAGGCGGCGTCGTACACTCCACCGTATGGACTGTCGTGGAATTCTTCATCCAGACAGCATCCTAATCCTTGGTTCCTTCTAATTTTCTTCTTCTAACTTTAATTTCAACTCAATATTTCATATTAATCCTAACATAATCCATCATAATTTATCATATACATCACATATATCATCAAACAATCATCAAAGAGTAATCTTTCATGCATCCTCAGTTTAGAGAAATCAAGATTAGAGATTGAATCCTACCTCTTTGGAGTATGACTTTGCTGAATTTGAGTCTGGATTGATGGAACTTTGCCAAAGCTTGGAGATTGATGGAGTTGGATTTGAGAGAGGAAAGGAAGAAGACGAAGGTTGGAGCCAGAGGAGAGGAGAGCGTAAATCGGTGAGAATGAAGGGGGAAGTCTGACTTAAATACAAGAAAATTGTGGTGTTGATTGGCTGAAGTTTTGTGGTTGAAGTTCGGCCATGTCTCTCACTTTTGTGGCCAATTTGCTCTCCACGTCGCCCACAAGTGGGATAAGCTTCCGCTCTACCTGAAATCGGAACTTGTGTCTATTATGGTTGAAGTCGGAACTCGTCCCATCTTGCTGGTGACGAGGAAATCCCGTCTGGTTTATTCGAATCTTGGGAGCAAGGTCGGAATTCGGGAGTCATTCTGTTCACAATCATATGATCTCGGAACTCCTATTTGAACCCGAGAATATGACTGCTGGGAATGGACTCTCTGAGGTCGGAACTCGGTAATTCGGAAGGCATCAATCACCCAATACTTGAACTCGGAAGTCGGGATTTTTAAACATAAGGTGGAAATTGTATCCGAGTAGGAAACCTTATGTCCGAGTCCACGAAGTCGGAAGTCGTAGACATAGGTGAGACGAACTCGGAAATCGGAGAATATATAAGATGAAGTCGGAAATCAGGAGTAGTCAAGACTAGATGAAATCGGAAATCGGATGTCATGAAGTCGGAAATTGTGCAAGATGAACTCAGAACTCGGAAATAATCCCTTCTATCTGAAATTCAAAGATTGAGTCGGGAATGGGATTTGATCAAACTTGAAGGTGAAGTCGGACGTCCATTGTTGGAGTTAAGTAACGTCGGAAATCGGGACGTTACACACTTGGCATGCCTCTTATTCAGCTTACCTTGTCCTTTTAAATACTTCAAGGACTCGTGGTTACTATGAATCACAAATTCCTTGGGTAAAAGGTAATGCTGCCATGTTTGTAATGCCCTTACTAATGCATATAACTCTTTATCATATGTGGGATAGTTAAGAATAGCACCATTTAATTTTTCACTAAAATAAGCAATTGGATGCCCATCTTGCATCAACACAGCCCCTATTCCCACACCAGATGCATCACATTCAATCTCAAAAGATTTAGCAAAATTAGGCAATACAAGTATAGGTGCATAAGTTAATTTATCTTTGAGGGCAGCAAAAGCTTGCTCTTGTTTTTCACCCCATTTAAATCCCACATGCCTTTTAATTACTTCATTCAAAGGTGCAGCCAATGTACTAAAATCTTTAACAAACCTCCTATAGAAACTAGCTAAATCATGAAAGCTTCTTACCTCATTAACATTCTTAGGAGTTGGCCACTCTTGAATAGCTTTCACCTTCTCTTGATCAACCTGCACTCCTTGTGAGCTAATAACAAAACCAAGAAAAACCACATGATCTGTACAAAAAAATACATTTTTCCATGTTGGCATACAATTTCTCATGCTTAAGAGCTTCCAAAACACTCCTCAAATGCACATGATGATCATCATAGGATTTGCTATAAATCAAAATATCATCAAAATAAACCACAACAAACTTTCCTAGGAATTCCCTTAACACATGATTCATCAATCTCATGAAGGTACTAGAAGCATTTGTTAATCGAAAGGGCATAATCAACCATTCATACAATCCATATTTGGTTTTAAAAAGTAATTTTCCATTCATCCCCTTCTCCAATCCTAATCTGATGATATCCGCTTTTAAGATCAATTTTAGAAAACACACAGGCACCATGCAATTCATCCAACAAATCATCTAATCTAGGAATAGGATGTTAAACTTTACCGTGATGTTATTGATGGCTCTACAATCAGTGCACATCCTCCAAGTTCTGTCTTTCTTAAGCACTAAAATGACTGGAACTACGCACGGACTTAAGCTTTCTTGCACCCACCTTTTTTGCATCAAGTCTTCAACTTGCTTTTGAATCTCCTTGGTCTCTTGAGGATTACTCCTATAGGCTGGCCTATTAGGCAATGAAGCTCCTAAAATGAGATCAATTTGATGTTCTATGCCCCGTAGAGGGGATAGACCGTGAGGTACCTCCTTGGGAAAGACATCTCCAAATTCCTACAACAAAGAAGAAACTTTACAAGGAAAAGAGTTAGTAGCACCTGCTTCATTTAATTTACTTTCTTTACTCAAAAGTAAAAGCATTGGCTTTTTCATGAGTATAGTCTTTTTCACCTCTTTTTCTTTAATAAACAGATTTTGCAATTTTCCCTCTATTTTTCCACTCTCTTTTTCCTTTTTCTTTTCACTCCCTTTTTCCTTTTTCTTTCCTGTTTTCTTTTATCTCTCATTTTGGATTGATCCTCACCAACCTCTCTTGGAGACAAAGGGGCAAGAATAATCTTGCACTCTTTATGTACAAATGAAAACTTATTTGTGAACCCATCATGCAGAACTTTCTTATCATACTGCCAAGACCTACCAAGAAGTAAATGGCAAGCCTCCATAGGCACCACATTACACAAAACTGCATCATCATACTTCCCTATGAGAATTCCACCTCTACTTGCTTATATACAGTCATTTCACCATCCTCACTAAGCCATTGAAGCTTATATGGCCGTGGGTGTGGTTTAGTCTCCAAATTCAGTTTTGAGACCATCCTTGCACTAGCAACATTAGTACAGCTCCCTCCATCAATAATTAAAGAACAAACCTTCCCTTGGATGATACACCTTGTGTGGAAAATATTTTCCCTTTGGCTTTCATCCAAATCCTTTACTTGGCTGCCCAACAACCTCCTCACCATGAACAAATCTCCTTCGGGTGCAATTTCCTCATCATACTCATCCTCACTGGTTGGGGCAGATTCGGATGAGGACTCACTAGGGATTTCTCCATTGTCTTTGAGAAGCATAGTCTTCTTGGTTAGGCATTCGGATGCTATGTGTCATCTCCGCAAATACTTGAAGTATTTTATCTTACTACTCCTTGTCTTTTTAGAGGTCTCATTGAACTTGAATTGAGTCCTTTGAGGTGCAGCCGTAGTGTTGCTAGAAGAGGTACCTCCCTCATTCTTATTTCTTTCTTTCCAATTTGAAGAATTGAAATTAGAAGAGCTCGTCCTCAATGTACCTTTTCTCTTAAGTTGCTGCTCCACTTTGGTAGCTTGATGTACTAATTCCTCTAACTTCACATAATGTTGTAGCTCAACCACATCTCTAATGTCAGTATTCAGTCCATTTAGAAAGCGTGCCATAGTAGTCTCCCTATCTTCATTCACATTGGCTCTAACCAAAGACACCTCCATCTCCTTGTAATATTCATCAACACTCCTACTACCTTGTATGTGAGTCTTTGGAGCTTGTTATGAAGGTCCCTATGATAATAGGAAGGGACAAATCTCCTCCTCATTAACCTCTTCATTTGAGCTGTAATAGCCTCTACTAATAATTTGTTGTTTCCTTTAGGAGAAGGGCTACCACTACCACCTGTTCCTGCCATCATTCAAGTAAAAGAAAACAAAAGTGAAAGCAATGGGACTTCATCACACTTCTCACGTGTTTACACTCTTAAAGATGTATCATTCGTGTTTATTGCTCCCTAATAGGCTTTTGTGTAAGGTGCTCTCTTGCCTTTTACCACTCAAGTGCTTCTGTAGGCTCTTAAATGGAATCACAAGTCAATTCAAAGAGAAACTCCAAAAACACTTATGTCAAATCATAAAACAAACAAGAGGTCAAACAAAAGAAAACTCTAAGACAAAACTTTTAAGATCCAAAGGAGACAAGCAAGAAAAACTAAACAAAGACAACCACACTCAAATCAGAGGCCAAACAAGACAAGAACAAGCTAAAGGTTTGAAGAACAATACGAAACAAGCCAATGTTTTGACCTTTGTTTTTCTTTTTTTACAAATTCTACATTTTTTTTAATTCTACTTTTTTTTTTCAATCTATTCTTGATGATTGTAGATGAACAGACCAACTAGAATCACGTCAAAACAAGCACATATTTAACAACTAAACATCAAACTAACAAAGCTTAGAAAGATTAGAATGAAACAATTGCCAAGAACATCAAGAACACATGATGAACATTCTGCACCTTTTTTTTTTTTAACCCACTGATCTAATGTAATATTAACAAAGACAGAAATGGAAATTAGAAGAACATCAAGAAATTAAGCAAAGTAAAAAGGATGAATCAAATAAGAACTCAAAGAAAACAAATCGCAAAGTCGCACTAGACTGAGTTCAGAAAAAAAAAATCACTGTATCTCGAGCTACAAAATTCAGATTTCAATGATTCAAAAACAAGATAAAAGATGAGATTCTGAACTTCAGAAAAGACCCAAGAAACACCGAAATATGATGCGCAAAACTCAAGATATGAACTAAAGAAAATTGACCAATTCTGCAACTAGAAGAAGCTGGCTCTGATTACCAAATGTTATGATCCATTATCCATGAACCCTAATTTCTAGTGTATTTTGATTGTAATTCAATCAAGGAGAAATAAAAATCACAAAAAGATGGAAGAGACAAGGAATGGAAATAGATTGGAGGGCGCCACAATCAAGGATGATTGATAAGTCAAGGGTGATCGCCATAAGAGCAATTGGAAACTCTTGATAAGACCTAGGGTTCCAAGTAAGAACCAAAAAGACACTTTTACTAGAAATATTCTGATTTCAATTTGCCAAAAATTTCCCCAAAAGTTGTCTACAAAGTTTATAAAATAAACTAAAATTTAGCAAGTGGGCTGCAACACTTAGCCCATGATTAAAAACCTATACTTATTAAAAATGAGTAAGAGACTAAATAGCTAAAAATAAGTGATAGGCTATATGAAATTACAAGCCCAATTACATTATTACTAACTTAAAATTAATAATCCCAAAGATATAATGAAGCTTGTTCAACCACATGAATACAATGGACTACTGTTGGATCTTCATCTTCTTGAATGGGCTTTGCTTCAAACAAACTTGAAATCTTTTGGCCCAAAGCTTCCTTAGCTCTCTTTGATTTGGATCTAGTCATTAGTCTACCAAGTCCTTCCAGAGGATCTCCTCCTTGCCTTTGCTTGCTTGTGTCTAATTTATTTTTCTTGATCATATCACATTAAGTAATAGAGGAATTAAAATTAATTAGAGGGGATTAAATTTTAAATATAGAAGGGCATGTGCAGGAAAAAAAAAAGAGCTTGGGTCACCTACACCTTAAGTGGTGTGAAACATCCTAAGCCCCCTTTTTCTTTTCTTTTTCTTCCTTCTACATTCTTCTCCCCCTCTCACCATCATCTTATCTCTCTTTCAATCCCTCTCTCAGTCTCACTCTCTCCGTTGCACCCATTGTCCCACCCTTTCTTCCTTTCGATTTTGCTCTCTCTTTTCACCACCACCATGCGCTTCCTTTCCCTCCCTCATAATCGTGGTTTTCTATCTTTGCTTCGCCCTCACTGTCACATCTCTCTCTGTCGCCCCTCTCTTTGGGTCTCTTTCTCTTCGTCGCCCTCTTTCAACCAGGCCTCTATCTCTCTATTTTGTTCTATTTTCGTCTCGCCCTTCCCCTCTTTATGCCATGTGCTGCTTTCTTGTGGCTGAGGGGCTGGCTTGCTTCTTTCAACTTCACTCAAAACTTCTCTGATAAGTTCAACTTGTGTTTATTGAAGACCTGCCCTCAATCAACAGTTTTTTTTTTCCTTCCTTGTTGATTCATAAGTCTTACTTTTTGGTGATGATTAGTTCTTGTGTTGAGTTTTAATGGCTTTATGGATTTATTTTCTCGTGAATTATGTGTTATCAATTGTTAGGTTGTGAATTTTGTTTGGATTCTTGGGAAACTATAGCTTTGTGAACACGTGTTATTGTTTTTATGAGGAAACTATAGGCTTGTTTTGATTGTCCTTAATTTGTAGGCTGGAAGGTTGAAATTGTTGGTCTAAATTTGCTAAACATAATCGTATGAATTGTATGAATTGTCCCTCCCTCATAATCGTATGAATTGTTATGCTAGCTTAAAGGTTGATGGTTCTTTTGTGATTATTCTAGGATTAGAATCTGGATTCCTTGCTAGCATATTTGATTGTTGTGTGACTAATATGGGGTTTGTACTCTCTTCTGTTTTATCGTCATTAAGAATTGAGGCTAGATCCTAAATTATAGATTTTGTGTAAATTGGGAATAATTGGTCATGTGTTCGTTTCATATTTCCAGGAAGATGCACATTTCAAGTTCGATGGCCCCTAAAACATAGATTCGGCATTTTCGGCTATATGTGAGTGGAGCATGCCTCTATGGCATATGGATTTTATGCAATTAACATTGGTTTAATTTCAGTATATTGTGAAAGCTTATTTTTATACATCTAGGCAATTATGATTGTTTTGTATAGTGGTATAACTATCACATAGTTCGATAAACTTAACTATATGTGGGCATCTAATTTGGTTTTGAGGAACATTTACTAGCAAGTAATTGTTGAATGTTTTGGAAGCTTTTTTTTGGAAGAGATTACAGATTTTACAAACAGAAGGACAAGCTCTGATCTATTGTTTAGATTACTAATTAAACTAATTTGTTGAGTAAATTATATTTTGGATTTTTGAACTTTGATGAATACTTTTGTTTTTCAAAAATTTGATTTGATATTTGTTACTTTTGCTTTTCTATTAATATTTATTACTTTAGTTTCTATATACTTTGTTGGAGGATTCTAAGTTAAACGGTAGTTAGCGATCGCTGACGCTAGCTTTAGTGTACCTTAGTTCAAACCCAGCTAGCAAGGGTGTTACTAGCTTGGTGTGTGTGTGGCCTATGCACACCACTAACTTAGTTAGATCTGAAAAAACTAACCCTTATTTGGAAATTTCTCAGAATTGGAAGCCTCTTCGCTTTGGTAATTATATTTGAGAAATATGTTTTCTAGTTTTTCAAATAATGTTAATCCTTTATATATATACATACTTCTAATGTTGATTCTTCATATATATATATAACTCATGATATTAATTCTTCGTTTTAGTGTAGTTACTTTACTTCTAGAGGTTGTCCTCATATGTTATCATTTTATTGCCCTTCATTGAGTTAATTGGACTCACCCCATTTTCCTTTCCTATTTCAGACTCTAGCGCAATGCCTGACTCGGTTCCTCCAACTTCTTAGAGTGCTCTACCATCCACAAGTAGGATTTTGCAACTGGATGATTTATTTATTTTTAGGATATTTATACATAAGCCTTATAGTTTTTGGAACTTGCTTTCTTAGTGAATAGGATGTAAATAAAGAGTATAACTGGGGAACATGTAAATGGGTGTTTTATATATAAATGTGAATTCCTGGAGATTGCTTTCAGAGTCTCAAACTTGTATTTGTTGATTAGTTATCTGGAATATATTTGGCTAATTCGGGAAAATTAGAAAGGTAGGGAAAACTTTGTCAGCTTTTTTGAAAAATTAATTAATATATGCTTGCTAGAGGTCTGTTACCTCTAAGCGCCGATCATTGTTTGAGGTGGGTCGTGACAATAGCAATGAATAACTTTAATATAAAAGAATAGTAAATAAAATTGATAATAGTTTAATAAGAATAAGCAAATAAATGTAACTATAGTTTAATTTAACAAATAACTTCATTTTCTATCTTAAAATTCTTGTATAGAAGAAATAGTATATGGTTGTTAAGTTCTTCTACCCTTTTCCTTTTATTTTCCTCGATCTCTCTCTTGTTTTTCGTTGATCCTCTCAATTTTCACATACCAATATTACATTTACTCTCTCTGTGATTGTGTAACGATGAAAAGCCCTCCCACTTATTTATAGGAATAATGTTTGGTGAACGCATAAAAGTGCGATGCATACAGAAAAAGTGAGGAAAACGATAAAAATACTTGGATGAAGGGTCTCACATGATCATTATTAATTTTGTTCAATTATTTTTTTACAAAATTTACTAGTGCTTACACTATTTGCATTAGTAAGTTTTTTTTTTTTTTTTACAAAACTTACCAGCGCAAATCGTGTAAGTGTTGGTAAGTTTTTTTTTAAAATTTATTTACAAAACTTAGCAGCACAAATAGTGCAGAAATTAGTAAGTTTTGTATATATACACATAACTTACCAGCACTTGTATTATTTGCGTTGATAAGTTTTTGGATAAAAATAAAATTAAATAAAAGTAATAATGATCATATAGAATTCATCATCCAAACATTTTTATTGCTTCCTCATTTTTTTCGTATGCGTCTCATATACGTCATGATTTTAAGAGTTCACCTATTATTACTCTATTTATAATGTGCCAAGGACTTGACCATTAAGTCTTCCAACCAATAAGCTTCCAAGTCATAGAAATTAGGTTAGTTCATCTTTTTCCAAAGACTTGACTTAAGTACTTCGCATCATTGACGTGAATTCTATTATTATAGTTATGTTATTACTATATTGCCATTAGCACAATATTCTCAATTCATGTAACATGCTCACACACCTCTATATATATACTTAATATTTTTCTTTTATAAGATTTAATATTACTTTATCTCAATAAATAACTATACAAAAAACTCTGTCTTAATAAATATTATTTATAGTAGAATGTATTTTGAAGTTACCATTTCTTAATTAAATGTTTAAAATTTAACCAGTTGATCAATTTTTAATTAATTAATATAACAATAGTAATAAAATATTTAAATCAATCAAAAGATTCAAAACTACTCCATATAAAATATTTTGTGAAAAAGTGAATATTACATGATTTTTCATATTAAGGTATGGCTAGAATCATACATTATTTTCAAATGTTTTTGGAATTATTCATTTTTTACTAAAAATTTTCAATTTTTATTTTATTTGTGAGAGTTTCAGATTAGTTAAGTAATACCATAAAGAAAGACAAACTTTTTCAACTACGAGAGATATATGAGATGGTGTTTTAAATACAATATAGTTACTTTTACTGACTTTAGAAATATGTTATTTATAACCAGTAAAGCTCTATATTTGTATCTAAACGCTTTGATATAATTATGTACGTTAATGTAATATATCAAACTTTTTGTTTACCTTCATGCTATTTTCTGTACCATGAATGGCCGTTACATCGCTAACTCAAAAGTAAAAATTTATTAGTATTTTGATTTTTTATTTTTATTTTTAAGGTAAATCTACCACGAGACATTATTATGATTAAGATGTCATATTAACAATTATTTTTTTATAGTTTGAACCTTGATTATTTTTCTGAAAGTGCAGCTTATTTATTATTACACTCAACTCTTGTTAGTTTCTTATTATTTTGATGTATATCCTTTTTAATTATTATATGATGATATGCGATTAGTTAATAATAGAAAGATTACAAAGTTAAAATTCACCAAAAAAGATCACAAAAATAAACTTTTTTTCTGGTCAAGAAAATTAAACTGTTTAAAAGTTTCTCCTGCATATCCCATCATCTTTTTTTTTTTTTTTTTTTAGTTTTCTATTGAGTATAAATGTGGACCACGACACATGTCCAGATAAGATTTTGTTTTGTGAATACAAATTTAAAAAAGGAAAAAAAATTTTGTTTTGTGATTCAGGAACAGAAAAAATGAAGATGACTTTGCCTACTTCTTGTTGTCCTTTTATGTGGCACTTCTCCGCGTTAGAAATTTTGGCTGAAGCAAGGGGGACTGACTCCACAGCATAGACGGCGTTGAGCTGGAAAGGAAGGTTGCTGGAAAGAGATGAAGAATCCATGACATCTAAATTATTTTATGCTCACGCAAGGTGAACTTCCCAATTCTTTTAGGTTTCTTTGTCCTAGTGGGATATTGACCGAATGCAAGAGCAGTACCATTAGAATTTTCGTACCCTGTTTTTAAATTGATACTGTCAGTATACTATAAACTGAAATTATTTCCAGGTGTATTAAGAAGAATTTAGATGCATTTAGAAATGACTTAGAGGGTTGAGTTTGTATTCGAAGAAGAAATCCGAACGATTTTGTGAGACGGAGGCAAATGGTGTATGCCTTCTCTTTAAACTTAAGGTGAGTTCCAAGTTTACTTTTTAGGCTTTTATGTCGATATTTAAGCATGAATTTTCTACGTATGAGACAGTTTTTTTTTTTTTTTCGAAGGAATTGATCAAGCAATTTTAGGTCAGGGATCGCGGTGAGGTAAAATCCTCCCAAATTGTTGACTTTTGACATTGCAGGTAAAGTGGATGAATGAAAGTGTAGCAAGAAAAGAGAATTAGTATCTTCTTTATAAAATTATTCTTTTATCAAAATAAAAGATAGAATTGGTAATGAATGGTTAGCCAAAAACAGTTTCTTATTCCTGCTTATCCGTGAGGGTTTAAAATTTTGACTTTATTTAAAAAGGAAAATGGATTAAAGGGTACAGACAATGTATAGGTTCTATCACTCAGTACTACAATTTTCGGAACTAGTGTGTCTACTGTTTGTTGATAAATTAAAGGCCGAACATAATAATAATAGAAGTATAGAACTAGATAATTTTCTGAACATGGTAAATACTAGAACTAGAAGCTATCTCTGTTAATTATAGTTGCTAAAGTAGTAATAGATGGAACGCTAAATGACGAAACCTATGTGAAAACTTTTAGAACTTTGGATTTGTAAACAAACTTACAAAATTGAAAGAGGTTGCATGAAATGATTGACCATTTTTGGTATACAAAATAATTTATAAATCTTTTGCTTTATAAGGACCAATGAAACAAGAATATTAGAATGAAACCTATTATGGATCTGGATTTGGATTATGAATCTCTATTATGGATCAGTATCAAATTCTTCGAAGAAAAGGTTGAATAGAAAGTGAGTGGTTTTTTTTTTTGGGGGGGGGGGGGGTGTAAATTAGAGATTATGTCATAGAATTTTCTCAAGAAATTTTAATATGTTTGTTCTGGAGATTTTATGAAAATATTTATTAGTTGTAAGATTCAGTATTGACCATGATGAAACTTTTAGTGTTATGAAAAATCAGATAAGAAATATAAAGATGTTTAATCTTAGATAAGGCTGAGGTTGCTGTTTTGCACGATTTTAAATGAAAATTATGCATTTAATTGTCTCACTTTTAATTCCTAGAGATGCTGAATTCATGTTCATGTTTAATGGTATAAAATATAGGCAAAATGGACAAATAATTTTTAGCATGATTTACCATTGAAGATAATATGTAAATCATGAAATTGCAAGGATAGAATAAAGTGATTGTTTTTAGAGAGAAAGATGTATGTTTGGTGCATTAAGTGGGTTACAAGGGATTTGCCATGTTTAAATCCATGGGCATGACGCAGATTGAGCTATAACATATATTCCTTACACACACCCCTGGAATCGAGTTCAGGTCTTGCTCAGGATGAAAATTTTCTGGGAGAAATTTGTGTTGTGATATAGCTGGATGAGATGGAGGATATGATACAGTTTCTGCTATAGTCGTTTGAAGCCCAATTATTCATCTGAGGACACCATTTGGATGGGTGAAGATTCCCCCACGTATTGTCCCAAGCAGGAAAGAATCCTTCCTTTGCTTGATAGATCGAAAGCCTGACATACTATTTTCATTGATATTGGTGAGTTCTCATGCCTTGACTGAATATTGCTTGGTTTGTGAATTGTGATTACATTGCACATCTGAATCTCAATTTTGAGCAAATTTTGTTGTTTGGTTCTTGCAGGTGTTAAGTGGATTGCTTCAAACCTACTGCACCGTGTTCTTTTACTGTAAACGAACAAACTGAATCCTTAAGCTTTCCAAAGTGTCTGAACAGAAATTCTTCATCAAAGTGGAAATACCATGTTTTCTTGAGTTTTAGGGGAGAAGACACCCGCTTAGGTTTCACTGACCATTTATGTGCAGCCTTGCGTCGGAGGAATATCATAACATTTAGAGATGATGACGAACTTCCAAAAGGTGAAGTTATCAAGAAAGAGCTGCTTGATGCAATTGAGGAATCTCTATCAGCAATTGTCATAATATCCGAAAATTATGCCTCTTCCTCATGGTGTTTGGAAGAATTGCAAAAGATTGTTGAAACCAAAAAAAGTTTGGGCCGAGAGGTGTTTCCAGTCTTCTATGGTGTCGATCCCTCCGATGTACGGCATCAAAAGAGAGGGTTTGCAGAAGCTTTTAGAGAACATGAACAAAGGTTTGTAGAAGACAGAGGGAAGGTGCAAAGGTGGAGAGAAGCTTTAACAGACGTCGGCAACTTAGCTGGCTGGGACTTGAAAAATAAGTAAGTAAGAATTCACATTGAAGTTTCCAACCTTTCTTGATTGTTTGAATCTTTTGTTAAGATAGCTTTTATAAACACTTTGATATCCATCTCCCCTTGAGCTAGGTTTTGGAGTGGACTTAGACTTCTAATTTTATTTTATTTATTTTATCATTCTCATAATTTTATTTTATTTATTTTATTATTGTTATTTTTTTGGTGCGATAGACTCACAATCTAAAGATGGTATTAAAGTTTATCTTATGATTGATATATTAAGCCATCTACAAATGTTCAATTTGGCAAATTTTATACTCTAGATGTCTAGTCCTGTGCATGAGGCAAGTGTATTCGGTCCCACATTACGTAAGGATAAAATCAAGATAATTTTTATAAACACCTAGGCATCCTCTCCCTTAGGGTTGGAAATAGGTTACGCTAGGTTAAGTTTTAACCTGAATGAGTCTGGCTTGTATTTCATATATTTGGCCCAAGTTTGAACCTATTGCCTAGCATTTTTTTAAGGCATAATTTGACCTTTTTAAAAGTTTAGTTTGACTTACAAGCTTATTCAAAAGGCTATTTGACAATAAAACATTCAAATGGACAAAAAATCTACTCTTGAATGAGCTAAGAGGATTATAAATATGTTAAAAAATATAGTTTTAATAAGCCAAAAGACTTACTAAATAAGTCAAAAAGCATATATCTAAATAGACTAAGAATCCATTTGTGTAAATAGCTTATTTAAACCTTTATGTGAAAGGCATTTCTTAAAAGTATCTTATCAATGAGTTATTTTGTATTTGGATACGCAGTAACAAAAGTGTTTGTTTTAAGTATTTTAACTTTCCAGAAAAAGTCATTTTAATTTGTATAGAGAAACTAGATAAAAGGTTAAAAATGTGACTTTTGACTACCAGAAAGTTGAAAAAATGTCATAAGTAGTATTATCCAAACGAGTATTGAAAGAATTCTATTGTCATTAGGGTTTTTGAAATAATAATAATAATAATATATAAAATAGCTAAGCTTGTTAGGTCCAATAAGTTTTTTTTGTAGCTTGTAGCTTGACCTTGATATATATATGAAAAAGTCTATAAAACCCCTCCAACTTTGGTTCATTAGGCCTAATTTATTTAGTAAATGAGTTTAGGCCAAACTAAGCCTAATATGGACTAGGTCGAAGGCTCCTGATGAGCTAGCTTTTGAGATGGAGTTAAGTTGACAATCTTAAGATTGGTATTTGATGAAGGTAACCTCACAAACATTATTGTAAGATTAACCAACCCTAAAAGCCATTCAAATCTCTTTATTTAGAGAAAAGTATAACAATTGCCCTTTGACGTTTTTAGACAAGATACTAAACTCCAAACCTATTAAATAAAGGACACTCCACTTCACTATCAAAAACATATTAATAAATAAAATATAAGTAATATTATTATATGCTGAATAAGTATATTTTAATAATAATTTAATAAAATGTTAATTTTTATAAAATTTGTAAATAAGTATCATTGAAAAATTCTTATATATGTGTTTCTTGGAAAATATATCTCTCTACATGAATTACATCTCTGAAAAGATAAATTAATTATTTTTAATCACCAATTATATTAATTATGTTTGAATATGTTGTAAATAATATACGTAAATAATATGGATAAAATGCAAAATAAATGAGAGTATTTATATATGATGAATGATAACCTCCACAGCTTCATGTAGAAGTAGACAAGCTCTGCATATTGTTTTGGACAAAAAATTCGCTTCTTTCTTTTCTGAACCAATTTATGATTCTGGACAATTTTATAATTCAACTTAACTCACATTAAGTGCTACTTTAATTTTTTTTCCTTACCTAATTAATATTCACTATATGCTATTTTTATTTACTTAAATAATATTCTTTTTCTTTTCTATTCTTCTTCTATTTAAATAATATATTAACAACTAAAATTCAAATAATTTTATTTTATGCTATAATACATATGATTAAATAACTATAAAAAGGTATTTTCATTGACAGTATATTAAATTTTTTTGATGTAGACTATGTCAAAATAAAATTCTTATGATTATTTTATATTCATATTATTGAGATTTAATGTTGATTAATATTTTATTAATATGAGACTAATTTTTTTTTAATATTGCCGTAACAATAAGATTTTTTTTAAAAGTAGTTTTTCAACAATATTAGTTACTAATTAGTTTAAGAAGTCTTATATTTCATATATTTTGAAGTTATATATATATATATTTTGAATAACTTTTTATAAAATATAACTTTTGTTGATCCAACTATTAAATTACAATGAACTATCATGAAGATTATTTATGTCAAATTTTATAAAAGTTGAATATCAATTGCAATATAAATCAAATAAATCTTATTAATACATATTTTAAACATGTATATTATGTTGATTTTGAGATATATAAAAAGTATATCAAACGATTTTAGATTACTATAAAATTTTATAGAGATAATTGATAAGATATAAGCTTCCAATCCAATGTCGGTTTTGGAAAAAATTACATCAATTAAAAGCTATTCAATGATGTAACAATTGCTTAAAGTTATACCCGTGTAATTTGATTATATATATATATATAAAATGCTCATAATTGTTTGAGTTTATAAAAAAATATTTTATTAAATTATTGTCTAAATGTATATTTATTTATATTAATAGTATATTAAAATTAAAATCTTATGATGTCTTATGTTAGTATTAAAAAATTTTAATCTTGACTAAGATATTATAATATGAACATTTTTAGTATTGCAGTAATAATAAGATCTTATTGCAATTTATTTAAAAATACTTAATATATTAGATACACTAACAATAATTAATTCATTTTTTGAAGGATATAATAACCCCTGAGGAGAGATATATTTTTGAAAAAATACATAGCGCGCGCGCACACACACGTATATATAATTTTAATGATAATTATTTACAAATTTTATGAAGAAATTAATATTTTATTAAATTGTTAATAAAATATATTTATTTAGTATATAATAATATTACTTTTTTTAATTATTAATGTGGAGTGGAGTGTCTTGTTTTTTTTTATAAGTTTAAAATTTAGTGTCTATTTTAAAAACCTCAAAGGGATTGTTGTACTTATTTATTTATTTATTTATTTTTTGGGGGTGAGAAAGCCATTTAAAATTTGAATATTAATAGTATGTCTATACTAGTTTTCAATATAGCTATAACTATCAAGAATTATTTTCTCTAGCGTTTGAAATTTGGTCTTTTCCCAAGGTGTACAGTTTATTTACCACTATAGGTAACAATTGTCTGTGTTATTTTTAATCTCTGTGAATTATAGCTCGAATACAATTGGATGAGTACAGAAAACATTTTAGAAAAATTCATAAATTTCTAAACAGCTTGTAGATCCGGATCGGATTATTGCTTCAAGTCAATATGGTAAAGGCTATTAGGCAATTCTGTTACATTTTCTTTTTTCTAGAATGTCAATTGGGTCATATTATTTGTTTGACAAGTACTTGAAAAGACTGGAGTAAAAGGCATTAAATTTAGCATTCAGTATCAAAATTGTCACTGAATTCGTTGATATGTATGATTCGATTCTTGATTTTATATTTATAAAGTTTTTGGTTTCACTGTTAAAAATTTCATGAGTTATTTGATTGTAAAATATACTGGATGAGAGCCAAAATATAAATTTTAAACTTCCGATAGTTTTCCACATTAATTAATTAAGGTGTGCTCCCTATTTAAGTATTAAGATTCGAATGTTGACCGAGCATCTTAATTCATCTAAATACCCGATGCCAACATGTGGGGTTTCTCCGTGGTTGCTTGATGAACACTCGAGGTTTGAGATTCTGAAATATACCCACTCAAATACAAATTCATGAAAATGTTAAAGGGTTTTAAATTAATATAAGATTATTTAGTGTTTGTTTTATATAGGCATGAATCGGAGCTCATTGAAGAAATTGTTGCAAAAGTATGGACAACGATAGAAACTAAATTGCCAACCTACGATGATGGATTGGTTGCGATTGATATAAAAGTAGATGAAATGTGTTCACTTTTAAGGCCAGATTTAGAAGATGTTCGCTTTATTGAAATATGGGGCATGGGTGGCATAGGAAAAACAACTCTTGCAACTCTTGTCTTCAAGAAAATCCAAAGTCAATTTGATGTTAGTTGCTTTCTTCCGAGTGTGAGAGAGGCTTCAAAGGAAGGAGAAGAAGGTCTAATTCACTTACAAAATAAACTTCTTTCACATCTGAAACTAAAGAGCATGGTAATTGAAACTTCAGCCCAAGGAAAGGACAGCATTAGAAACCTTTTACACAATAAAAAAGTTCTCCTTGTCCTAGATGATATAAGTTCCGAAAGCCAACTACAGAATTTAGCTGGAAACCAAAATTGGTTTGGTCCAGGGAGCAGAATAATAGTTACAACTAGGGATATGCACCTACTAATATCACATGGAGTATTGTTTGAGATGTATGAGATGGAAACCTTGAATATAGATGAATCCCTTCAGCTCTTTTGTGAAAAAGCATTTAAAGGATGTAAACCAAAAGAAGATTATTTGGAGTTGTCTAAAAATGTAGCTGAGTATGCTGGAGGCCTTCCTTTGGCACTTGAAGTGCTAGGTTCTTTCCTTTGTGGAAGAAGTGCACCTGAATGGAAAGATGCTTTAATGAAGATAAGCAAAGTTCCACATAAGGATATAGTGAACAAACTTAAGATAAGCTATGATATGTTGGAAGACGAGCACAAGACTATATTTCTTGATATTGCCTGCTTTTTTATGGGATGGTACAAAGATAGAGTGACAAAAATATTGGACAATTGTGGCCTTCATCCAACTAGTGGAATAAATGTTCTTATTGAAAAATCATTGGTAACTTGCAAAGAAAGAGTTTTAGGGATGCATGATTTGCTTGCAGAAATGGGTAAAACAATAGTTTTACAAGAGTCTCCAAATGATGCTGGTAGGCGCAGTAGGTTGTGGGCTCCAACAGATATTGATAAAGTATTGAGAGAAAATAAGGTGAGTTCCCTTTTTCTTCATGGTACATTACTTTTTGCTGGATTCTTGGTGTCTTATGTTACTTATTTGATCATTTTTTATGTTAGGGAACTGAGAAAGTTGAAGGTATATTTTTGAACCCACAAATTGAGCCATATGAAGCACCTTGGCACCAGACAGTCTTCTCTACAATGTGTGACCTTAGATTACTCATCATATTATGTGATTTGCACTGTCTAAAACGTCTCAAATGTCTTCCTAGCTCTTTAAAAGTTCTCATTTGGGGAAAGTATCCTTTGAAAGCTCTACCGCGTGGTGCGCAATTGTGTGAACTTGTTCACTTGCAAATGAGATATAGCAAAGTAGAAAAACTTTGGAATGGAACTTCGGTAAGAATGCTGAACAAAGAGCTTTTATGATTTTTTTTTATCAACATAATGTGCTAATCATTTTTTTCTTTGTATTTTATTTGTTTTGTTCAGTTTCTCGGGAAACTGAAAGTTATTGATTTGAGTCATTCCAATCATTTGATTGAAACTCCGAATATTTCTGGTGTACCGAATCTCGAAGAGCTCTTCCTTGATTATTGTTGCTCACTTGTTAAAGTTCACCAATCTGTTGGACAACATAAGAAGCTTGTGATATTGAGCCTGTCAGGATGCTATCGACTTAAAATTTTGCCACGGAAACTGGAAATGAGTTCCTTGAAAGTGCTCCTTCTTTGTTGGTGCTTGAAGATTAAGAGACTTCCAGATTTTGGGGAGAATATGGAATGTTTATCAGTGTTGAATTTAATGAATTGCTCCAAACTTCTTTGGCTTCCAAATAGCATTAATAATTTGATGTCACTCAAACATCTCAATTTATCAGGATGCTCAAAAGTTTGTAGGCTGCCAGACAATATAAATGAAAACAAGGCTTTGGAGGATCTTGATTTAAGCTTTACCTCTATGAGAGAAGTGAGTTCATCCCTATTCCAATTGGAAAATCTCAAAAGGCTTTCCTTTAGGGGATGCAGTGGGCGAGTATTTAACTACCTGGAGTATCCTCTAACCTTAAAGTTCAAGCTGTTTGGCAGGAAACCAGCTCCTACATACTTGAAATTGCCTGCTTCTATATCAGGCCTTTCCTCATTGATTTTTTTGGATTTAAGCTATTGCAAACTCAATTATGGATTAATTCCTAGAGATCTTGGCCACTTATTGTCGTTGGAGACACTGATTCTAAGTGGAAACAACGATCTTGAGCTACCTCAAGCTAGCATTGGGAATCTTTCTAAGCTGCATTGTCTTGAATTAGAAGGTTGCTGGAGCTTTGTAGACCTGTCTTTGCTTTCAGATCCCGTGGAAGCTAGTTTGTTCATAGATCTATTGGAGTTTTGGAAGCTGTTTGAGCCACATGAGAGTGAGATCTTATATCAGGTATGTTTGCTAGCAGAGGCAATTCTGTGAATCTCATTTTTGCTAATTATCTGCAAGTTATTTTATCAACTTAGAAAAAGAAAATTTGAAAAGAAGCTTAATCATCACTGGGTGAGGGGCAGAGCTTTCTTCCAAATTTTAGTTGGCAGTGTAGATTGTATTCATTTCTTTCTCGTGATGCATCTGATGCTTCTTGTTCAATTTGTAAATGCCACCGCTTTTATTAGTGTTACAATTCTTGTCAAAAGAGAAAAAGAGAGGAAGAGAAAAAATCTAGAGCATAAAATTATTAGATTATACATAAATGTTTGGAAAAATTTTGATATATCACTGCATGAATACATAAATGAAATTAATTTTGTAAAGAATGAAGGTTTATTCATGTAATTACCCTAATTATTTTTCAAAAATATTTAGTTGTTACAGGTTTGGGATGAGTTATCATGGTTATTATTTGGAAATTCCTCTAAAGTTTGGTAATATGATACTCGGTCAAGTGCGTCCAAGTAAATCTGATGATGCATTTGCATCAATAATAGTGGACATCCCTGATGGACGTTCTATGAGTGGTGGGGAATTGTTATATACATTGGCTCTGAACTTCCAGGAAGTTCCACAATATATCTCCGTTGGAGCTTTGAAGCTTCCCATCCTGAAGCTGGCACTTCATGTATTTCTCTTCCTGGGCAAAAGATAAGCGATTTAGCGGAGGCCTCGTAACAACGATAATGGCCAACAACATTATATACATTCAGCAACATTGTAGGGAACGCCACAAACAAGTGCATCAAAGCCCTTCTGGAGGCATCGGAAGCTTGATTTGATTGAAAATAGTAGGTTGTGTTTTGAGGTGGGAGCGGAACCAAACAAGATAAGGGAGTACGGGTATCATGTGTTACATAACTAAGATTTCAGATCTGAAGCCTTGATAAAATCGTACCTCAGGATTGTTAAGGAACCAAATTTCGGGGAATCCAACAATCCAATA
Organism: Pterocarpus macrocarpus; assembly: GCA_031439585.1. Classification (NCBI taxonomy): domain Eukaryota; kingdom Viridiplantae; phylum Streptophyta; class Magnoliopsida; order Fabales; family Fabaceae; genus Pterocarpus; species Pterocarpus macrocarpus. The sequence goes on from CM062521.1 coordinate 32,273,725, forward strand.
ACTCAGTAGCAGTAGAATTCAGGGTAGGGGATGTAACTACTTCAGATGAAGAATTTAAGTGAATGCTTCTCTTTTGGCAAGTCACCATCCCACATACTTGAATGCAATTCACATAACTACAACAAATATACTATCAAAACTTTATCATGTCTCTTATTAGTATGTTGTTTTAGCTTTAAACATGTTAATCGAAGTCGCATGGACTCTAGATGCTAGTAGTTTGGGTCAAAATAAATCACTAGACACTAATATCTAGTGGCCTCTAGAACCCAATTAATATAGCTCAAATCGGTTAGCCTATTATGGAAGTAAAATTTTCCTAGGTTTTTTTTCTCTAATAGATTTAAATTCAAGATTTTATTTAAGAAGAATAAGTGCAAACCATTTAAATCAACTAATAATCAGTAGTGATGATATTGTTTTGATTGAATGATATATATATATCCTCAAATGTGGCTTTGGCTTCTGCTATAAAAAGAATTCTGTTTTTTCTTTTGATTGGTAAATAGCCCTTTTCGGGTTAGTTGAAAGACCAAGAATAGCCTCTTTGAAAGAAGACAACAGACATGTTGGGAAGGAAAAGGAAGGAGATGTGGCCGAAGTAAGTACAACAAAAGGTACTAGTATGGGCGCAATATGCAATTGGAAGCTCTTCTTTGGTAGGTTTCATGATTTGCTAATCTAATCTTGTAAGTTGGCTTATCTTAGGCCACTGGCTAAGATGATGACTTGAAACCCGGGTAGAAATAAGACTAATCGAAACTTATATATATATATATATATATATATATATACACTAAAGGCTAATTAGAAATTAGTTAGATATTAATTAAAAAAATTAGAGTTGAATAAATTAAAATAAACATATAGAAAGTTTCACAAAGATTTTCCAAACGTTGTTACCGATTTGAAAGAAATCGGTAAAGATTTGGTGTTTTAAACTGCCGGAACAGAATCAACAAAATTATGTATCTAAAACCTTAAAATGAGTGGCTAAAACTTAGCCACACTCACTTAAATTGGGCGTCCAGCTGCTGCCCAAAAGGAGGAAGGATTTGGCTTCTTTCTAACCACTCAACCTTCATCCAATTACAAGCCTTCAATTCAACCACTTTTCACTTTTTAAAAATATCACAACTCTCTCTAATCCCTCCTCACTCATTCATTTTCGTTCTCCTCCTTGTAGCTGACCCCTCTTCATTCTCTCTTCCCCTATTTCACTTTATCTAGCTTCTATCTTCAAGCTCCACCCATATCCTTCACCAAAAACTCAAATTTAACTAGTTTCTACATCAATTTGAGGTAAGATTCACTCCCTTTATTTGATTTTTTGTTAATTAGTGGCTGTTGGAGACTCATCCATATTCATATATTTGATTTCATATTGAGTCTATGTATATGTTTATGGCTGGATTATTGGATGTTTAGTGGGTTTTGGTGGGTTCATTGATTAAAGAATCAAAGAGGGAGGCAACCAGAGTAAGTTAGCCAAGGGAAACCCTACGGCAGTCCATATGGCAGGGTGTACGGCTCCACCTACAGCCATTTAAATTTGATGAAACTATTTTTATGTGAAACTAGACATCTACGGCTTTCCAACTATTAAACTATAAGGCTACTGGATTAGTATTGAGAGAGATATAAATTTTTGAAATTTGACCTAGGTTTTTGAGTTTGATTCTGGGCAGACTAGGTTGTTTAAGGCAAAACTTGCCCTATACAACTTGGAATTCAGTGAAACTAACTTTGTTAGAAAGTTTACACATAGGATAATATCTCATAAATATTTCAGAGTTAAATACAGTCCCGTTTGCTCCCAGTGGTTCGAGGAAGTTGCCCTATGTCCAAACTAAACCAAAACAGGACAGTTCAAAAAGGTCAAATTTTGAGGCTTATAACTCAAGCTTTACTAAAGAAAATGAAATGGAACTTCTTGCAAATGAAAGCTTGCCCTGTTAGCTTTAATATGATACCAATTTCGTATGATTTGAACTGATTTTCGATTTTTAGTGAATTTTTACTTTTAAGTAACAATTCTGGCCAGCTACAGGGCAAGCCGAGAAAAAATTTAAATAACTTGAGCTATATTTATCAAAATTAGATGGGATCAAAAAGGTTAGAAAATAGACACATAACACTCTAACATACCAAAATTTAGGTCCATATGAGTTCAATAGAAATTGTGGCCTGATTTACAAAAAATCGGGTTGAATGAAAGTGCTGAGACAGCAACTATGTTTTAAATGCAACTAATGTTCTTATGAAATTGAGGATTGAATTGTGAATGAAGTGTTATGATTTCTCTGAAAAATTGATTTTATGAGTATTGGCACTATTCATGGGGAAGCGGACTCAATCCGTTATACTGTCGAATTTTTGGCAGAAGTCTATGAAACTATGAGTGTTTATTTTACAAGAAATTTATGATATGAACAGCTATACCATTATGAATATATTATGGTGACATGATCATGAATTATTCTTATGAGAGCATGCATATTTGCATATGAATAAAGGAAGAATATATGAGATCCCTTCACTTGGAGGCAGTTATTAGGGTCCCTCCAGGTGAAGGCAGTTAAAAGATAAAGATGTGTGTCTCTTCACTTGGAGACAGTTGCACATTAGGTTCCTCCCTGTGAAGGCAGCTAAAACTTTTGGGTCCCTCTATGTTGGAGGCAGTTGGCCAACTGAGTCCCTCCGATCTAGAGGCATGTGGGTCCCCTTGCAGGTCAGTACTATGTGACGACGGTCACGAGTTGAGCTCACTCCTAGATCAAGCTCCCCAAGGGCAGCAAAGATTAAAGGCAAGGACATATGTATGCAGACACCGTAGGGATGGCGATAGATAATGCCTAGGTGTGCCAAGAAGAGAAAGCAAAGAAAGTTAAAGAAAAACACCAATGTATTTGCATGAATTCAAATATAAGTATTTGCATAATTATATCCCATGTTTTATTGATGCTGAGACTATTCTATCTACTTATGCGATGATTATTATTCTAAATATGAAATATTGCCAACGTGACTCAAGTGGGTGAAATAAAATGAACGCTGCTTCGGACCATATGTTTTCAAACTATAAAACAGAACAGGTTGTATAATATGTTCATTTTTTTTTTTATAATAAACTGAAGCAGTTGGAGATAATAACGATGACACGGTATGAAATTTCTTAATGAATCCTACTGAGAATTTAAAATTCTCACTTCTATTTCCGTGTTATCTCCAGACAGCTCGAGAAGTTTTGAAGACGACTGAAGTTGCTATCAAAAAAGGTCCGCTCATGTAATAGTAACAACTCCTGAGTATGGTACTATGACTTAAGCATAGTACTGTATTTTGGGAGGATATTACAGCAATAGTAGTTAGGTTAAGGAGCATGGACTGGAGTCCCTTGCACCCGTGGCCGAGAGTGAACCGAGAAGGATAAAGAAACTGATGAGAAAGAGAGAGACATAGATAGAGAAACATGGAAGGAGAAGGTTTTATGGTGTTGGAGGAGAGGTTAGGGCGGCGCAAATGGTGGCTAGCAGGGTGAGGCAGAGACGCAAGAGTGAGGAAAAAAATCAAGAGGGAGAGCGATAGGAACGAGATAAAAGAGAGAGAGAGAGAGAGAGAGAGAGAGAGAGAGCGTATCAAGACAACAAGAGAAAAAAATAAAAGAGAGGAAAGGAAGGAATGAAATGCCATCGGGGAAGATTCTGAACGAAGAAAAGAAGAAAGAGAGGGCTCTATGGTGCACAAAGTTACTTATGGTGCACCATGGTCCCTCGTGTTTTTTTTTTTCCAAACAATTACTTCTAAAATTTTTATCTAACAATTTTAATTTCTTTATCACCATATTTCTAAAAGTAATTAAAGAAAATACCTAAAGCATAAGCTATGAAAATTTTTAAAACATTTCGGTTACGAATATTTTATTTTAAATAGATATTTTATTTTAAATAGGGTATTACAAATTTCTTTGAATCTGTTTCATCATAGTCCATAATTCTATTCTTGTTATCATGACATATTTAGTGCATATTGGTTCTGTCCTTTCAACATTTACAGTAATGTCCATAAGTCAAGATACAAAATTCCAAGCAAAGGTATAAATAATTTAATAGTTTAGATTCATATATTATAAGTTTCACTTATTTTAAGTGTGAGATTAAATATGTTACTCTTAATATTGGTCTCCTAAAGAAATTTTCATAAAGATTGACAACTCAAAATAATATATATTATTATATAATCAATATCTTAATAATGATAATAATAAGCAATAGTATAAAAGAAAATTAACTTGCAAAGATAAATAAAATAAATAGGAATAATAATGAGCAATAATATAAATTAACATTAGTGCAAATAACTTGGAATAATAAATAAAATATTTTGCCATAAATAATAAGTAGCAATAATATAAAGGAACAGTAAATAAAATAACTTAGGATGATTAATAGAATAAATTGCAAGAAGAGTAATATTAAGCAACTTTAATAAATAAAAGAACTTGGAACATAAAATAAATTGTGGTAGTAAATAATACTAGGTAATAAAGTAAAATAACATAATTTACAATGAGTAAATACAGCCATGATTTTATTATGCAAATAATTTCATTATCTATCTTAAAATTGTGTATCCGTTAAACCTGTTGCTAGTCTCTAATTCTCCTACTTTCTATTTCTTTCTCTTTTCTCTTTCTCTCTCGCTATGTTTTCTCTTGTCGCTAATACTCGCAGATGGCAGAATTATTCTATATGCTTCCTCTATTTTTTTTTCTTGCTGCAATTCCACTCACACACACTCCACTTGTTATATAGTTGCTGGAGGTCATTCGTTACTGAACAACAGTTAATTTTTATGGACTTAAGTTGCGGGCACTACACCACAATATTCTTCCTATCTATTGCTACATTTCCAAATTTTTCTTTTGCCTATGGATTTAATTTGAATATATTGTTAGTATAAAATTTTTTTACATAGATATCCAATCATGTAATGCCACATCAGTAAAAGTCTTTAATATAACTACCCACTACTTGAATGGTCATACAAAGGGAAGATTTTGATTGGATGATAGTGTAAAAAAATTTTACACTGTCAATGCATCCCAATTAAACTCTTTGCCTATTGCTATGTTTTTTTTTTTCCTCCACGCAGGACTTAATGCCTCCGTCTTGTTTCATGCTAACTGTCTTCCTTCCTTCTTCTCTCTCTCTCTCTCTCTTTCCCTTTCATTTATGGCTTTGAGCCTTTTTTCCTCAAAGCTAAAGTATTAAATCTATAAAGCTAGAGTCTATCATGCAAATCTCACGCCATTGACGTGAGTTTTTTTTTTTTTTCCAATTACTTTATAATTATAGCTATGATATTATTTGTGATTACTATTACTATTGTTGCTATCATTTTACTTATCCTAATGTTAATTTTGACATTATTTCTTATATTAATAAATAAAGTGATATATTTTGAAATTATTGTTACTAATTATAGCCTTACTTTAAATGTTAATATTTATGTTTTAATTATTTGATCAATCAATTATTGTTACAGAATCAACTCGAACACATCAAATAAAATATTTCAATCAAGTAGATTAACAATGTCACTCAACACAAAATATTTTATGACAAAAAGGGATGTTACAACAAGCATAACATACCAGCTTTCTGGAAAAAAAAAAAAAACAAAAAAACTATTTTTTACCTACGTATTTGCTAAAAATGCTAGTAAATAACTCTTACTTATAAGCGTTTTTTGCAAATATTCCGGTAAAAAAGAGTTTTTGTCAAGTTTTGTTTTTTTGTCCAAAAAGTTACAAGAGTATTTGGCTGAAAATGCTGCTAAAAAGCATATATGAAATATAAGAGTTATTTACTAGCATTTTCAGCAAATATGACTGCCAATCTAAATGTTAATTTCTCAAGGGATCAAGTCTAAGATCGATTTTAATTAATTTCTTTGAATCTGTTCAATCATAGTCCATAATTCTATTCTTGTCACCATGACACATTTAGTGCATATTGGTTCTGTCCTTTGAACGTTCACAATAATGTCCATATGTCAAGGTACAAAATTCCAAGCAAATGTATAAATAATTTAACTGTTTAGATTCATATGTTATAAGTTTCACTTATTTTAAGTATGAGATGCAATATTTTACTCTTAATATTGGTCCCTTAAAGAAATTTTCATAAAGATTGACAATTCAAAATAATATATATTATGTCATGCCTTAAGATTTGATATAATCTTTTAGATTAGTATTTTTGTGTATTTAGAAGTTATTGGATTAGATGTACGTTTAGAAATGTGTGTTAAATTTAAAAAAAAAAAAAAATTCAGGGTGCCAGCGTCTAGGCGCCAGTAGTGTTATCAGCATGTTGGTTTCAGGGGTTTAGGCGTCCAAGCGCTAGAAACCGTCGCCTAGGCACCCACTGTCAGCATAATTGAAGGCATTTCAGGCTGTTGGGTGCCCAAGTGCCCAAAGATGGCCGCCTAGGCGTCCACTGTCTGACTTTTTGAGTGAGTTTCGGCTATCTCTCCCTCATTTTCACTCAAACTCTCTCTCTCTCTCTTAGGTTCCTCTCTCTAAAAAATCCTCCACTCTCACATACCTCATTAATCCATCATCTTTCCCTTTGGATCTCCTCACAAATCCATCCTCTCACATCTTCTTCTTCATCATCACCATCACCATCATCTTCCTTGAGCTCTCTCTCTCTCTACCTTCTTGAAGTGAGAGAAAGAGGAAGGTGGAGGAGACTCAAAACTCCTCCCTTGCTCCACTCCTCCTTCCAAGGCTTTAAGGTAAATTATTAATACTCTCTACCTCCTTTTAGCCATAGATTGGTTATTTTTTTGTTGCTTGGAGTGGAGTATGGGTTTTGGGGTGAAGAAGGTTATGGCTCAAATTGGGGATTTTATGTTTGGGTGTTGATTGGTGTTGAGCTTAATTTCTAGAAGCTTATTATATTAATTTTATATGTTTTGTAGCTTTGGACTCTTCCGGGGAGACTCCAATTGGCTCAGAAGCACCACCCACTTAAGCTCTCTTGATTTGGGATCTTGGTTGTGAGTGAATAGTATACTCATAGTTAAATTTTTTTATGAAGTTACACATGTATGATACAAGTTCATGTTGCTAACCACCTTGAAAAATGATTCAAATTTATATCATTTTTAGTTTGGAATTTAATTCTTTGTGAAACTATGTTAAACTCTAGTTTACTAAATTAGAATTTACATTTAGTGGATGTTAAATGTGATGAGCATGAGACAAGGCTTAAGAATTACATGTGTTAGAATGTGGAAGTTTTCTAAATTCTCATTATGCATTAATGTTATAGTAAGAATGTATATGTTAGATTAAAAGAAGAGCTTGTTGACAAGGATTTTATTATGAGTAAAGTTTTCCAAAAAGGAGGAAACTGTAATAGAACTTTTTGCTAATGACAGTAGTATTAGCCTTGGTGCACTTCGTATAACCCAGCTAGCAGGGTGATTGCTAGCCCGGCATGTCGGCCAACATGTCCGGAAGTTATAGACATGCATAGGCATGAAGTTATTATTTACTGCTAGAGTTAAGCCACAGGGCCACCCAATCAAGCAGCTATTTCTGGAATAAGATTCTCCCTTGAAGTTTTATCATGATATGAACTCAATATTTTAGAGATTCTTTTGTTGAGAGAAAATATTAGTATTCCATCTTCATAATTTAAAGTATAGCTTGGATGTTTTTGCTTGTCTCATGCCATATATGAGTACATTATTTCTCATTGAGTTTTATAACTCACCCTGTGGTTTCCTTATCTATTTCAGATTTAGCCGTTAAGGCGGGTTATGGTCCTCCTACTCACTAGGATTTCTGCTTGTCCCATTTTGGTGAGCCCACTGCAAGGGCCTTGACTTCTCTTTTGGATTATTGTTTGTATAGCCATATATGGCTTGTGATGATACAGTGCTCCATGAACTACAGACAGGGTTCGGGGTTGGATTAGAATTGTGTTGTATCAATCTAGTTTTTCATTTTGGCTTAGTGAAGCAAATGTGTATTATTTTGTTGAACTTACTTTAACTACACAACTCTTTTTGATAGCCTTATGTATGTAAGGTTTCCAAACTATATATATATATGTATATATATATATGTCTGTACATAAATATGTATAATTGTGTTTAAGTTATGCTGGATTGTCTGGATAATTTTTACAGATTTTGTATAATTGGGAATGTCCTAATTTTAGGGGAAATTTTGTCAGTTTTTACGTAGATTTTTGGTTAGGCTTGCTAGGGAATGGAAATTCCCTATGCGCTGGTCACGGCCCATGGAGGGTCATGACAAAAGTGATATCAGAGCCTAGGTTTTCCTGTGATTCATGGAGCAAGTATCCATAGGTGTAGTCATGACTATGTAAATGGAAGCCGACCCATTTTCACAAGACGTGACACTACCTGAGGCCTTTAGGAAGTTCATTCTTGTATTCTTTAGTTTAGGTATTCTTGTCTTGGTCTTGTTAATCTTAAGAATGTGTTAATCAAGCTCTCTTTTAATAGGTGGAGATGCCACCAAGGAGACGTACTCAGGGTCGAAAGGCCTCAAATCAAGAAACCCCTTATGCTGAGTCAGATCGGGGCCCCTCTCCAGTGCAAAGAGGGAGGGGTTGTGGTCAAGCACGGGGTAGAGGCTGTGGTAGAACGGCCAGGCAAGCAGAGGAGCCTGCCCCTGCTGGGGCTATGCCTAAAGTGGTTGTGGAGATCCGCGGAGTCCACCAGGCTATTGAAACTCTGCTGGGAATGATGGCCAATCAGAGGCGGGTTGGAGGACAACCCCAAGAGGCAGTTGCAACACCGGTAGCCCCGAAACGAGTGCAAGTTTTACCTCAAATGGGACAGGATGTCACGGTCCAAGACTTTCTTAAGTTGGACCCCCTACTTTTATGGGGAATCTTATGACGGAGGACCCTCAACTAGTTTTGAACAAGACTCTCAAGGATTTTCGAGTCCTTGAATGTTCAACTACAAAGGCGGTGGAGTTAGTGACCTATCGTTTGGACGGGATAGTAGAGCAGTGGTTTGAAACCCTCTAAAGGGGGAAATCAACTATTTTACCTGCTCTTACTTGGGAGGAATTCTCAGAGATTTTCATGCTCGATTTCTCCCTGCTAGCAAGAGGGCAAATCTTGCAGCTGACTCTGAGAAACTCAAGCAGACACCAGGAATGTCAGTTACAGAATATGACATGGAGTTTACATGTAACATCCCTACTTTCGTAAATAGAACGTAATAAAAATTTTGAATTATTTTTCTTAGGTAGTGTGAGAATTCCTCAGGTAGCATTATGCCATAACGATCTTCACACTCAGAATTATAGCAGATCTTGTAGCTGTTAAAAATATGGCACTGCCATATGTTAAAAATTAAGAAATGACAAAAGTGCCCGTGTAAACTTTTGCTAATTGCAGTGATACCCAGAAATTTTAAAAATTATATTTTGATCCCAAAGACTTACTCCCACAATAACCCTAGATCTTTTCATGAAATGACCTTTATATCCCCACATCTGTAGAATTAGCAAAATGAGATTTTAAACAGAGCAAAATCACGTGGTGAAACCGTAGAAATTTAAATCTCTGCCGATTGGGCCATGGAGGCAGTCTGGTGTGAAATGACGTGGGGTGTCCCTGGACTTGCTCAAAATTACGGAAATACCATTAGTTACAGAAAACAGAAAACAGAAAATAAATAGGCTCCGAATTGGCAAAAATGTCTAATTTACGCCGTTAATCTATTTATTCGGTTTCAACAGTAAGTAAGGGCAATTAGAAGTTAATTAAATATTAATTAGGAGTTAATTAGATATTAATTAAAGAGATTAGGATTAAGAAGAATTAAAATAGAAACTCTTATAAAACTATTTAGTAATGTTTTCCAGTTTGAAGGAAAACTGCTGGAACCAAATCAATAAAATAACTCATCAAAAACCCTAAGCTTTTGTGGAGAAGAATTCAGCCACTTCACCCCTCGAGTGGCATCATACATACCACAACAACATAAGCATTGTTGGCTCACTTATGAGCCAATTAAGGTAGCAACCAATAGGAATCAAAGGAGCCAACTACCACCACCATCAAATCAGATTTTTCCTTCTTTCTTCTCCCATTTTTTGTGCTTCCTTCAACAGCCCTCTTTCTCTCCCTTTTTCTTCTTCTTCTTCATCTCCTCATCCTCATTTCTTCACCCCACTTCCATACCTTCACCAAACTTTGTTTCCTTTCCACTACAACCCAAGTTTTGAGGTAGGAATCTCAACTTTTTCCTTCTTTTCTTTAAATTGGGGCTGCCTAGGGTCCCTAGTTCATCCATGATTCTGATGTTGTGATGGATGAAAATGATGAATTAAGGCTGGTTTAAGGTGTATATGTGAGTTTGAATTGAAGATTGGATGGATTGATTTAAGGAAAGCATGAATCCAAGAAGAATTCAAGAAGCTATTAGGGTTTTCCCTTCGATGGTCCGTATGGCAGAGTGTGTGGCTCCGCCTACTGCTGTTAAAATTCGATGAAACTATTTTTATATGAAACTAGACATTCAGAGATTTCCATACATATATAATATAAGGCCATTGGATTAGTATTGAGAGATATATGAATTTTGGAAATTCGACCTAGGTTTTTGAGTTTGATTCTGTGCAGACTAGGTTGTTAAGGGTAAAACTTGCCCTATAATACTTGGAATTGGATGAAATGAAGTTTTTTAAAAAACTTACACATAGTAGAATATCCCATAAAATTTTCAGAGTTAGATAAGGTCCCATTTACTCCCATTGGTTCGAGAAAGTTGCCCTATGTCCAAATTGGGCCAAAATAGGACAGTACAGGAAGGTCAAATTTCGGGGCTTATAACTCGAGCTCTACTAAGGCAAATGGAATGGAACTTTTTGAAAATGAAAGATTGTCCTGTTAGCTTTAATATGAGATTAATTTTGTATGATTTGAACTAGTTTTCGATTTTTAGTGGATTTTTACTTTTAAGTGTGCAATTCTGGCCAGCTATAGGATAGGCTGAGATAAAACTTAAATAACTTGAGCTACATTTATCAAAATTAGATTGGACTAAAGAGGTTATAAAATAGACACATAACACTTCAACATATCCAAAATTTGGGAGTTAAAATGAATTTAAGGCTTAATTTCTAAAAACGGGCAGAGTTGAAGAATATGAGTAGGATTTCCAAAATTAAAGGATTTGGCACCTTAATGCATATATGAGTTCAATTAAAGTCTAAGTGTTGCAATTCCATGTTGGTGCTTGAAAGATTTATGCATTATATTTGATTTCTTCTTGTGGTATTTGTTTGTTGAAATTGGCATCATTCATAGGGAAACAGATCTGATCCGTTATGCTGCCGAATTTTCGGTAGAATTGTAAGGGGGTTTGAGCACTTATAGGTTATGAATATGTATGAGGAAATCATGTATGCAAGGATATATGAAAATAAATGATGAAGCATATGTATGAGTGCATTCAGCATGTCCATGCATGATTATGTATAAGAATGAAAGTATATGAATATATTAAATGCGGATCCCTTCACCTGGAGGCAATTATGAGGTCCCTCCTCGTGAAGACAGTTAAATAAGATAAGATTGGGTTCCTTTACTTGGAGGCAGTTAATTGGGTCTCTCCCTGTGAAGGCAGTTAAAAGATATGATAAAGGTTCCATATTCCTAAGGAGTGTGACATGGCGATCATATTCTAGAATATGGCATGATAAACACATACTAAGGAGTGTGACATGGTGATCACACCCCGATGGGGTAACATGGTGATCATGCTCTGGAATGTGGCATGATGAGCATATCCTAAGGAATGTGAGATAGCGATCATACTCCGATGGAGTATGACATGGCGATCATACTTTGGAATGCGCATGACAAGTAAAGGAAATTAAGAAAAACTGCTCTCTGAGGATGGCGATACGTAATGCCTAGGTGTGCCAAGAAAAAAAAGCAAAGCAAGTTAAAGAAAAACACCAATGCATTTGCATGAATTCAAGTATGGGTATTTGCATAATTATATCTCATGTTTTATTGATGCTGAGACTGTTCTGTCTACTTATGCTGTGATTATTATTCTAAATATGAAATATTGTCAATGTGACTCAAGTGCATGAATAAAAAGAACTCTGCTTCGGACAATATATTTCCAAATTATAAAAGTGAACAATCTATTTAACATGCTCACATTTTTCATAATAAACCGAAGCAGCTGGAGATAATAACGATGACATAGCATATGATAGTTTAATGAATCCTACTGAGAATTTATAATTCTCACTCCTATGTTTATTTCCGTATTATCTCCAGATAGTTCAGAAGTTCCGAAGAAGGTCCTCCAAGGCAAAGTTGACTAGTAAGATTGAAGGTGGCCGAAGGTTGCTACCAGGCAAGGTCCGATTAAGTGACAGTAATAACTCCTAGGTGAGGTATTATGACTTAAGCATAGTACCATACTTGAGAGGATGTTACATTACACGGCTCTCTCGCTATGCATTTCATCTAGTGGCCACTGAAGCATTATGGGTCGAGAAATTCATTCACGGGGTGGTAGATCCTTTTTTCACCACCCTAGCTCCTCAGATTGGCAAGATTACATATGCTGAAGCAGTGAATGCCGTGTTGCTAATTGAGTTTGGTAAACTCGAGAGAAAGGCCTCTAAGGAAGCAACTAAGAAGCCAAAGACTAAGGCTTTCTTTTCTGGTGGTTTGAGTTCCAGAGGAGTTCATGTTCCTCAGGGCCAACAGCGGGTTCACTTGGGAGGGGCTGCACCATCTAGGCCCAACCTAGTGAACTTTCCTATCACAGCGTCTCAAGCCGGTGGTGCATTACAGCAAAGTACACTAGGACTCGAACATTCTGGCCAAGCACGGCCACATTGCCAGAGTTGTGGCAAACCTCATTCAAGCGTGTGTCGTAAGGGATCAACAGCTTGTTTTGGCTGTGGTCAAGAGGGCCATTTTAAGAAAGATTGGCCCCAACTGATAGCAGGATCTAGTTGAGGTTCTGTTCCACTAGTCGCTCCATCTACTTCTTTCTCCCCACCATCTCAAGGTGCCACTTCTAGGGTAGCTGGTAGAGGGATTGGTGGCAGGAATGCCAGCGGTAGAAGAGCCGGGAGGGCAGGAAGAGGACAGCCACGCTTGTATGTTTTGACACGTCAAGATGCTCAAGCTTCTAATGCAGTAGTGGCAGGTATACTTCAAGTGCATTCATATGATGCTCATGTGTTATTTGATCCAGGGTCTACACATTCATATGTGTCCCCTTACTTTGCCTCCCGATTTGGTGAGCGCCCCATAAAATTAGGCAATCCATTCTGGGTTGGTACCCTTCTGCGCAATCACTCTTCGTTCAGTTGGTATTCAAATCTTGCGTGGTCTGTGTGTGCGGTATGGACACCCTAATTGATTTAATGCTCTTAGACATGGTTGATTTTGACATTATCCTAGGAATAGATTGGTTAGCTTCTTGTCATGCCACAGTGGATTGTCATTTGAAGGAAGTGAGATTTGAGATTCTTGAGCAGTTACAATGTGTTTATAGAGGAAGTAATTGTATCACTCCTACCAGCTTAATTTCTTTTTTTAATGCTCTACAGCTTTTGAGCAAGGGAAGTGAGGGTTATATTGCTGTGGTTAAGAATGTTAAGGCTAAAATCCCAAATGTGAAATGTAACATCCCTATTTTTACCTAAGTTAATTAGCTCGGTGTTCCCGGCTAATTAGATGGGTTAACGATTAATTGAGAATTAATCGATTAATCTCGATAGCAAGAGCTTAGTAAATTAAAGGCAAGTCAACAATTGAGACATAATACATTAAAAGTTACAATTAAAAGCCTAATTGCCCAATCCTCATTAATCCATGATTTAGAATAAAAATTAAGGTGATCTAACCTAATTAACTAGGAGCATATAAGTCTGAAATCTAAATCACATTAACCCTCACATCTTCTTATATAATTAATGAGGAAAATCCGTCTTAATTAAAATGTGCTAATGAGTAATTTAAACCAATTGAGTTAATTAACATTTAGATAATTGTAACAATTATAAAGATGTAGAAACTTCCCTTTAATTATTGTTTGAAAGTTTGGTCAAAGCAAGAGCCATATCCAACTATCCATTTGCTTTCTCATCATATACCTAAAGATCAAGAGTCCATATTAGTAGATCCCTTAAGTCATAACAAGAGTTGTACTCTTCTTCATCAAGATAATGACACTTGGTGTGATCCTAGCCATCCAAGCCAAATCCTAAAGAGCTCATGCTTTTAACCACTTGACAAAAACACTACACAGTCTTTACCTAATTTCCAAGACTCAAAGGAAACACAACACTCTCTTTTGTCCCAAGGTTTTTCCCACTCACTTGCTTGTTGTAAGAAGCAAAGTCACCTCACTCCCTCTCTCATTTTTGCGCCACCCATCAGCCCTCCTCTCTCCTCATTCCATTTTTCATTTCTTCTCTCAAAAAAACACAAAGCTCTCTCCTCTCTCCAAGTCTCATACTTTCTTCTTCTTCCAAGCTTCATGTTTTTCTTCCAAACCTCATACTACTTCCTACTCATCTCCATTTACCATTCTCACAAGCCCTTCAAGGACCACCCTCTTTGGTTCTTGGAGAAACAAAACAAACACTCACCTAGCCCCAATATCAAGCTCAAGGAGAAGGAGGCCATCTCCAACCACTTCATTTTTCAAACTTCCAAGAGAAACACTTTGGGTAGTGATTCTAACTCTTCTTTCTTATGTATTTTTCAAGCTCTAGAAACTCCTAAGCTCTTTATAGCTAGGTGGTTTTAGGACTTGCTTCAAGGTCTCATGACCATTTCTTGCTTTATGAGTTTTCTTGCCTTGTTGAAAGTGTTGTTTTAAAGTGAGAATATGTGGCATGATGGATTTATGTATCTTGCTTTAGTTTGGTTAAAAATACTGATTTGGTGACTAAAACTTTGAGTATGATGATGAGATAAAACATAAAAATGGTGATTTGAAGTGGTATATCAACATTTCTACAAGATTGATATGTAAAACTTAAAACTAGTTAAGCTAGAATTCTGGCAGTCTGTAAAGTGTATAGTATAACTCACTCCAAAAAACTCAAAATGCAACGAAACTAATTTTCTGTGAAAGTAGACTCAAAGAACTCTTCATACATGTAAAATATGCGAGATTTGGCTTTAACACGAGAGAGATATGATTTTTCAAAGTTTGCTGTTCCTGGATGGGTTTCTGTCCGGGCAGTAGGTAATAAAACATGTATAAATCAAGTTATACATAACATTTTTGAGTGGGACCAAGTTTGTTAGAAATCTAAGATATAGATGAACACTCCCATAAAATATTTTTGTCAGATTCCATGTGAGGAACTCGAACTGAAGTGGACAAGCCACTGACCCAAGATGAACTTTCAATCCTGAACAGTTAGAATAAAATGTGCATAACTCAAGCTACAAAATGAATTTTTAAGTGGGGTTTATTTTGTTTAAAAATAGACTCAGAGAAGTACATCCACACAAAAATTCGAAACAAAAGAGTAAAAGATGAAATTTTGGTGAATTTTCAAAGTTACTGCCCACTGGAAAAGTAAAAACTGGTTATGGTAAAAGTTAAAGAATAAGGAGGAATAAGCTCTAAGACATTAATACCCTTATATTAAGCATTGGAAAAACCTTTATAATTCAACTTAAAAGTGTCAAAAAGGATAATAGATAAAATTGGCACTATACCCAATAAAAGAAGTTTACACAAGAGACAATCTCAATTAAAAGCTTGCACCAAATTTATTAAGCTAAGCTCATAAAATGTTGCTTGAGAATATACCTATGTTTATGTGCAAGCATGATGTTATGATGATGACTATGATGATAATGATATGATGCTTAATGTTATATGATATTGGTCTCTCTGTTTGGCAAATTTTGGGAAGCTTCGGTCTAGTCGTTATACTGCCGAAATTTTGTAAAAATTATGGACTTAGAAATATTTTGCATCATAAGCTTTAATAAGAAGAAGTTTAATTCAAGTAAGTGATCCTTCAAAAGGGAAGGTAACCTAATTTAAGTTCCCTTCACCCACGACTCACATGAGGCAAGGCATGACCCAGCTAGTGTGAGTATAGGGGATAGGTCTTACATGAGGCATGGCATGACCCAGCTAATATAAGTACCGAAATTCTATGGTGGCAACGGCTACGGTATGAGCTCATTACCACTTATATTTAGTGGGTGAAAAGATAAAGTCAAGTTAAGAAAAGAAAAGGGGCTTCGGTCCAAAACCCTAAAAAGGGAAGAAGTTAAGAGAAGATTATAGCATAGCCATTCATGTTTTATATGATTATACTTATGCCCATGTATGCTATGATATAAATGATTAGAGATTATGTTGAAATTGAATCCGCTTCAGATACTCATGTTTTCGAAAATCTAAGAATTGAATTTGATGCATGCTCACTGTTTTTATTTATAAAACCGAAGTGGCTGGGACGATGACGATGACACTTACGTGTTAGGGTCGAGTCCTCTTGAGAAATCTTATTTCTCACCCTAGTTGTTTTTCCGTCTCGTCACCAGATACTCATGGCTCACCCTGTGGAGTGGAGCGTGGACCCTCCCCACCATGAGTGGGCCTACGATGGAGATACTCACGCTATTGTGGCCACGACCACCATAATAGTCTGCACATATTTTTACCTGGGTTAGATTTTTGAGGAAGAGGAGCCAGAAGTCCCGCCAGCCCCTGCAGACATTTCATCGGCTTACCCTGGACAGCCCCTAGGTCCTTAGGATTTTCCACCTGAGCCGTTGCTCGACATTGAGATGGAGCCGATGTCGCCGGGTTTGCCCGCAGCCGAGTTCGTGCCACCGCCGGAGATCCCTGTGATAGATGTGAGCTCGACAGCCACTCCTAGGGCCGCTTCGCCGCCGCTCCTCGAGTATCACCCTGCCGAGTCCAAGGAGGATCCCTCCGAGGCACGTTCTTCTGTGGCCAGCTATACCCTAGGTCATCGCGTGCGTCGCATTGAGGTGATCAGTAGGCACCCTCGCATTATCCGTACTCCTCACGTACCCCGAGGCCGAGGAGCGAGGGGGACCAGGCACTCGAGGACTTGAGCCCATCCGATCGAGAGGCACGGGAGGGGTAGAGAAATCAGCATGTGTTTGCATGAGCCTATTTTTATTTGTGTTCCTTATCCTATGTATTTCATTTTGTATTGGACCTTGTCAGACTTATGTACCTTTGATTTTGGGGCCATGGCATGACCATGAGTTCCCTTTTTATGTATTTGTTGGATATTATGAAACTAATTATATTTATATGGTTGTTGTAGTAATTTGAATGCATGGTATTTTGATTCATCCCTTGTTCCCTCAATTTATATTGAATTCCCTGCAATACGCTCGTTTATTGCTACTTTCTCGCGCGAGCCTTTACTTTCCAAAAAGTGACGACATATTCCAAAAGAAAAAGAAAAATTTTACCATATTTTCCGCGTAATTTAATTTCAAGCAAAGTTTAGTTTTTCCCACGAGCATAAGTAACAACTAATAAAACACCGTAATACGACTTAAGCGTAGTATGGGTTTATTAGGGTGTTACATGAAACAAGTTCCCATGGTCAGGGAGTTTCTGGATGTATTTCTAGAAGAATTACTTGGAATGCCGCCAAACAGAGAAATTGAGTTTGGAATCGATGTATTCCCGAACACTCAACCTGTTTCCATACCCCCTTATCACATGGCACCGATAGAATTAAAAGAATTGAAAGAGCAGTTGCAAGACTTGTTAGACAAGGGTTTCATACGTCCGAGTACTTCTCTGTGGGTGCTCCCGTCTTATCTGTAAGGAAGAAGGATGGGTCTCTAAGGTTGTGTGTGGATAACCGTCAACTGAACAAGGTGACAGTGCATAACAAGTACCCTTTGCCTCACATAGATGACCTATTTGACCAACTCCAAGGAGCTTCTTGTTTTTCCAAGATCAACCTTCATTTTGGGTATCACCAGTTGAAGGTTAAAGAAGCGGATATTCCAAAAACTGCTTTTCGTACCCATTATAGACATTACGAGTTCCTGGTAATGTCCTTTGGGTTAACCAATGCCCCAGCTGCTTTTATGGACTCGATGAACTGTGTCTTTAAACCTTTCTTAGATCGCTTCATAATTGTCTTTATTGATGATATCCTTGTGTACTCCAAAAGCCAAGAAGAGCATGAGCAGCATTTGCGAATTGCCCTTCAAACTCTAAGTGATCATCATCTATATGCTAAATTCTCTAAATGTGAATTTTGGTTGGATAAGGTAGCATTTCTGGGTCATATAGTGTCTAAGGAAGGAATTATGGTGGACCCTAAAAAGGTTGAAGCTATACAGCAGTGGCCAAGATCTACCACAATCATAGAGATCCGTAGTTTCTTGGGTTTAGCTAGTTATTATCATTGTTTTGTCAAAGATATTTCCAAGATTGCGGCACCATTGACTCAGCTAACCCAAAAGAATATGAAGTTTCAGTGGATAAATGCTTGTGAGGAGAGCTTTCAGAAGCTCAAGACTTGCTTAACCACAGCTCCAGTTCTTGTTTTGCCTTCAGGTCCAGGTGGATTTTCGGTGTATTGTGATGCTTCAAGGGTAGGTCTTGGGTGGGTTTTGATGCAGCATGGTCGGGTAATTGCTTATGCTTCAAGACAACTTAAGAAGCATGAGCAAAATTATCCAAGCCATGACTTCGAGATGGCAGCAGTTGTTTTTGCCTTAAAGATATGGCGGCATTATCTATATGGCGAGGCTTGTGAGATTTACACGGATCACAAAGAGCCTTAAAAATATTTTCCAGTAGAAAGATTTGAACTTGAGGCAGTGGAGGTGGGTGGAATTGTTAAAGGATTATGATTGCTCAATATTGTACCACCCGAGAAAAGCAAATGTTGTGGCAAATGCTTTGAGTAAGAAATCAATGGGTAGTTTAGCCCACATAACTTCTATTAAAAGACCTTTAATAGAGAAATTCACAAGTTAAAGTCAGAAGGTGTACGATTTGAATTAAAGGAGTCTGGAGCACTTATGGCTTATCTTAGAGCTCGATCTTCTTTAATTGAACAAATTAGAGAAGCTCAAAGCAAGGATCTCAAGCTAAGGAAGCTAATAGAAAATGTTCAGAGTGGCAAGAATTTCGATTTGACCTTGGATCAAGAAGATGCTTTAAGGCATGGTAACCGTTTGTGTGTGCCTGATGTGTGTGAGTTGAGAAGAATCATTCTTGAAGAAGCTCATAATTCCAAATACATGGTAGTAAGTGTCGCAACCTACTCCAAATTACAATTTTAAAATACTTAATTACACTAAGTTTGAAGTATAGTGCAACCAAGGTCGTCTCACAAGGATGTTGTTGCTATCTAGTTAAGTAACAAGGGGGTATATGCAAACATGCAGTCAATAAGCTATAAAAGAAAATTAGATGAAAATAAAAGCACTAGTTCAAAGAGTTCTATAGGTATAAGATGAATCAATCATTAATGCATAATATATCAAACACATGGAGTGCGGCTAATTTGAGCTATTAGAGAGACCTCTACAACAACCCCACAATTCTGCCTAGAGAACTCTAGGAATTCAACAAACACATAATTGATTAGATAATTGAGACATCAACTCTAATTAACCTATGTTGATTTCTAGCCCCAATTGTATTAGCCTAGGTTTGAACCTAAACCCAATTCCTAATTCTTTAACTAATCAAGTTCATACTAATTGACCAATTAGCAATCACCCAACTAATTCCTCATTCATAAACCCACATATCAATACCATTCAATGCAAATTTACAAATAAAAGAGGGCAAAGGATCAAGAAAACAAACATGATTGAAATTCAAGCATAAGTTTTCGAGATTACAACTATAATACCCTTGGAGTCTCCTTGAACTAGCTTGAAGTCCTACTCCTCCATAGCAATGAAGGTTACAAACTAGAACAAAAAACAAGTATCTTAGAAAATGAAAGGAAAAGAAAAGAAAAGAAAAGGAGAGGAGAAGAGAAGAGAGAAAAAAATGAAAAATCTTGGAGATGAGTCCTCTTTTTGCGTCTCGGATATCTTTCTTCTTCTCAGACTTAAAATATAAAAATCCAAAAATATCCTTGAGCCCAAATTAATCCTCTGCCTCTCAGCTTTAAGTGGACACCCAATTTGCTTAATTTGGATTTGAAATGAGAGAGTTATGGCCCAATCTTTATAGTATGTCCAGGTTGTACATTTATTCACGTCAGTTAATTTCAACAGCCAATAAGTCCATCAAGATGTCATTATTTTAGAAAGTGTTATCATATGAATTGAAGCTTTATATCTTAGCTTTCAAATGGCACCAATTTCACCTCAATCCAATGTCTACAACTCAAGTTATTAGTGCACGCTACTCAGGTTCCAGCACAATAGCCCTATTCTGACTTCGTGGCTCAATTCGTCCTAATAGACATCTGAATTAGTTTTTGACTTCTTCATCAAAGTTGTAGATCTTTCTCTCAGATTTCCTACAATATAAATTTGTAATTTTTAGAGGTTTACATCTCAAGATATGCTCAAAATACAGAAACAGTATAAATTTATAATAATGCTAAAAAATACAATTAAGCTCAATTAAAGCCCAAACTCATAAAATGTGTCTAATATTGATCAATTAAGCACAAAAGAGGTCCAATAAACTAAATATGAGGGTTAATCAATGTATCAAAATGTTATCTATCAAATTCCCCCACACTTAGCTTTTCACATGTCCTCATGCAAAATCCAAAATATAATCAAGGGTGCAAAAAATGAAACATGAAAATCTAAAACAAACACACAAGTCCTAGAAATAAAAAATGATCAAACACCATGAAAAATAAATTCCTAATGGATCCTCAAGAGTGTCAAGCATATAGGCAAAAAACACACCCAAGGCATCAAGAAATTTAACAATCAAGACACATCTCTACAAAGGTGCAAGTAAGGCAAAAATCACTCCAAAATGTATGGATCAAACATAGAAGATCTCACAAGATAATGTATTTAGCACTCTTACTCTCAAGTGTTTAAGGCTCAATTATACCATGCAAATCACCTCAAAAGGAAAAGCACTACCATAAGCTTGCTTATCATCTAATTCTCTACCACTCAAACACATGCACACATAAATCAAGAGGACTTTATTCAAGGTTGTAACGGAGCCAAGGTAAGGGTAGGGAAATAGTAGAGATATGCAAGGTAAAAACCTAAGAGAATAAAAGAACATTGGCAAAGACATAAGGTCACAAATGTGAAGGCTCTCCTTAAATCCAAGCAATGCAACAAATAACTCTTTTTTATCCCACTTCTTTACTTTCTTTTTTTCATCAAAATTGTCCCAATTTATTAACTTTTTCTTTTTCTATTTGCTTTTTTTTTTTTTACATTTTCTTTGCTTCTTCTTCGTTTTTTTTTAATCTTTTCATTTCTTTCCTTTTTCTCTTTTCATCACTTTGCACCCCCCACACTTAAAGTCTTGCATGTCCTCATGTAAACCCCCACACTTATGTGAATG
Source organism: Pterocarpus macrocarpus (assembly GCA_031439585.1). Classification (NCBI taxonomy): domain Eukaryota; kingdom Viridiplantae; phylum Streptophyta; class Magnoliopsida; order Fabales; family Fabaceae; genus Pterocarpus; species Pterocarpus macrocarpus. The sequence goes on from CM062521.1 coordinate 32,295,331, forward strand.
CACATTGCTAATGGTAACCAATGTTTCATAATCCCTAAGGCTAGGTAGAATCATGGTTTTTTGCTTTAGGCTTGTAATGTGCTAAAAACAAAGAATAGGTAAAAAGGCTCAAAGAGGCTAAGCAAGGAAAGAAAAATGCAAGGGGTGGCTATTTGGATAAGTGGCTAATCACAAAATGAATGCCTTAATCATATTCATGTATGCAAATGAATGGTGTAGCCTCAAAAAGAATCAAAGCAAGTTCTACAGTGACAAATCCTATGAGAGAATAAAACACACAAGAAAGAAAAGAATGGCATGTAACATAGCCATCCAAATATGGCTCAAAAGCTCACATGGGTCATGTCCAACATACTCAATCCAAGCAAATGAAGATCAATCTACCAAGCATGCAAGACATAAAGAATGAGATGAAAAGTCAAGCATGTTGAAGTGTCAAACCAAGAATGTCTAATACCTAAAGCTAACAACTCAAAAATCGCCATGGGGAAACATCCAACTAAACAACACAAGTAGTATATGAAAACTAACATTAAACATACTTTATTCTAAAAGTAAAATGCAAGACAGAAAATTAAAAAGGTAAAAAGTGATGAGAACTCCCTCATAGTGGCTTATGCTTGAATTGATCTACGAACTCCTACCAAGGCTTGCATCTCTTGCCTCCACCAGGATCCCACAAGGTTATTTAGTGTTCCCGACCATCCTTGTCACTTTTGCATTCACATCCCAGTGTAGAATACCTTAGTTCATTCCCATGATGCATCGCTATAGTAATGACATAGATGGCTCCGAGTTGAAAAGCACTCTCCTTGTAAGCATAATCCAAGCACCACCTCAATGCATCTATGGAAGATGTCTCTAGAGCCATGTCACAAATAGCTTGGAGTTGGGCAACATTTTCCAGGTAGACATATTCAAATCGACCCAATAGATGCTCATAAGAAGGAAATTCCAACTTTAATTTTAGTGTTTAGACTATAGAGGGAATAATCTCTTTAACCTGAATCTCTGTTAAATGAATTTTCTCCACTGTGTCAACACTCATAGGCCTATCACCCATTAGATATGCATCCATCTCTGCACACTCTACACACAGCTCAACACCATCACATTGATCACAAGAGAAACAATCAACGAAATCACTAAGGTCGAACAACTCAGGGAACTCCTCACAGAAACTGTCATGAACCTCCTTAGCTACGTAATCAATGATATCCAAATGAAATACAGAGTGCTTATTTGATTCCTTTTGTACAAAATTTGCACTTAGCTTTTCTTTCACTTCAACTGCTTCAGCTGCTTCATCAAAATGCTCAGTCTTAGCTATACTTTGATCAATTCTCTATGCCAACTTTGGTAAAGTCCTACCTAATTGCTGCATAGCAACACTGACATTCCCCTTTGGATTGGGGATCAATTGAGATGGAGTCTGAGCAAAATCATGTGACTGCATTTGGCTCATGGAGGAAGCAAACTAACTAAGCAGAGTCTCTATATTCTGGATGGCTGCATCAGTTCTTTGCTGATACTGGAGGTTATTTTCTACAATTTGCTTCATTAGATCTTGTAATGATGGCTCCAGTGAGGTAACTACTGATCCAGTCTGTTGTTACTGCTGAGGGGATAGGTGCTAGTATTGAGGTTTCCCAGGGAATACTACAGCACCCACTATATAACCCTGAAGGCATGAGGTATCCTCCTAAAGTTAGGGGCATCCATTAATAGAGTGGGATGGACACACTAAAATATTACATACTCTAGTAGGCTCTGGTGCAGATGTAGGAGTAACATGATGTCCCATGGTCAACCGCTTTATCAATGATGCCATCTCATCTAATTTGTGTTCGATCGTCAGCAAATTCACATAAGGGATCTCGCCAACTCCTCTGGTCCTTGTGATTAGCTTAGAGCCAAATTGCCGGAAATTCTTTGCCATGTTAGTTATCAGATCTCTGGCGGCAGTAGGTGTCTTGTCCATTAGAGCTCCACTACTCGCTACATCAATCAAGCTCTTATCCATGGGTATCAGCCCCTCATAGAAAAACTGGATCAACAAGTGCTCACTAATTTGGTGATGAGGACAATTTTCACACAACCTATTGAACCTCTCCCAATACTCATATAATATTTCTTCTTGCATTTGCCTAATACTACAAATCTCCTTTCTTATTGTTATAGCTCTGGATGCACGGAAAAATCTCTCCAAGAAGAGCCTTTTCATATTAGTCCATTCTATTACACAACCAGGGGGAAGATAGTAAAGCCGATCCTTGACTACTTCAATTAGTGAGAAAGGGAAGGCTCTTCGCTTGACATGATCCTCATGAATTCCCCGAAAGTTGAGAGTTGAGCATACCATATGAAACTCCTTGAGATGCCAGTAAGGATCCTCACCTGTATAACCATGAATCTTGGAAGCAAATAAATCAATGCAGGGTTAAGCTCAAAGTTAGAATCTAAATTAGGATATTGGATACAAAATAAGTGATCTACGGCATTGGGAGCAAATAGCTCCTTTAGTGTCTTATCAGGGATAGTCATCTCAACAGAAAACATAAGAAGAAAAAGAACTAGCAGAATAATGTATAAAAGTGGAACTAACATAACTACTACTACTACTACTAAAAGTACCAAAACACAAAAATCACTAAAAACAAATGACTTGGGAAATTAAAAAAAATGTACAAAATGATTTTTTCAATTTACAGAAATATCACACAATAAAACTACACCTATCTAGAACCCGAAAATGCAATAAAAATTATTAAAAATTCAAAAAAGTGGTCAAAACAGTGGAGTATGGCCAAAATAGGGTGGGGCTCACACTTTGTAGTGAGTCTTGCTTAGAATGTTGAAAAACTTTGGACTGGAAAGTTTCAAAGTAATCTGAGTACGAACAAAACAAGACAGCACCCAAAATTAGCCTAAAACACCGAAAACGACCAAAATATGCAAAACTCAAACAAAAGCAAGTAAACACATATATTTACAAACTAAATAACATGAACATCCTCGGCAACAGTGCTAAAATTTGGTAGCAATTGCCGCAGCCTGCTCCAAATTATAATTTTAAAATACTTAATTACACTAAGTTTGAAGAATAGTGCAACCAAGGTCATCTCACAAGTATGTTGTTGCTATCTAGTTAAGTAACAAGGGGGTATATACAAACATACAGTCAATAAGCTATAAAAGAAAATTAGATGAAAATAAAAACACTAGTTCAAAGAGTTCCTTAGGTATAAGGTGAATCAATCATTAACACACAATATATCAAACACATGGAGTGCGGTTAATTTGAGCTATTAAAGAGACCTCTACTAACAACCCCATAATTCTGCTTAGAGAACTCTAGGAATTCAACCAATACATAATTGATTAGATAATTAAGACCTTAACTCTAATTAACCTATGTTGATTTCTAGCCCCAATTGTATTAGTCTAGGTTTGAACCCAAACCCAATTCCTAATTCTTTAACTAATCAAGTTCATACCAATTAACCACTTAGCAATCACCCAACTAATTCCTCATTCATAAACCCACATATCAATACCATTCAATGCATGTTTACAAATAAAAGAGGGCAAAGAATCAAGAAAACAAACATGATTGAAATTCAAGCATAGAGTTTCAAGATTACAACCATAATACCCTTGGAGTCTCCTTGAACTAGCTTGAAGTCCTATTCCTCCATGGCAATGAAGGTTACAAACTAGAACCCAAAACAAGTATCTTACAAGATGAAAGGAAAAGAATAGAAAAGAAAAGAAAAGGAGAGGAGAAGAGAAGAGAGAAAAAATGAAAAATCTTGGAGATGAGTCCTCTTTTTCGTGTCTCAGATTTCTCTCTTCTTCTCAAACTTAAAATATGAAAATCTAAAAATACCCTTGAGCCAAAATTAATTCTTTGCCTTTTAGCTTTAAGTGGACACCCAATTTGCTTAATTTGGACTTGAAATGAGAAAGTTATGGCCCAATCTTTATAGCATGTCCAGGTTGTACATTTATTCACATCAGTTAATTTCAACAGCCAATAAGTTCATCAAGATGTCATTATTTTAGAGAGTGTTATTCATCTAAATTGAAGCTTTATATCTTAGTTTTCAAATGGCACCAACTTGACCTTATCCAATGTCTACAAATCAAGTTATGGCCCAATTAGTGCACGCTATTCAGGTTCCAGCGCAATAGCCCTATTATGACTTTGTGGCCCAATTCGTCCTAATAGACATCTGAATTAGTTTTTGACTTCTTCATCAAAGTTGTAGATCTTTCTCTCAGCTTTCCTATAATATAAAATTTGTAATTTTTAGAGATCGACAACTCAAGATATGTTCAAAATACAGAAACAGTATAAATTTATAATAATGCTAAAAAATACAATTAAGCTCAATTAAAACCTAAACTCATAAAATATGTCTAATATTGATCAATTAAGGACAAAAGAGGTCCAATAAACTAATATGAGGGTTAATCAATGTATTAAAACGTTACTTATCAATACACCATTCATCCGAGTTCGACTAAGATGTATCAAGACCTGAAGCAATTATTTTGGTGGGAAGGTCTGAAGAAAGATGTTGGCGACTTTGTTTCTCGATGTTTAGTCTGCCAGCAAGTCAAGGCAGAACATCAAAGCCCAACTGGTCTTCACCAACAAATAGAAATACCAGAATGGAAGTGGGAGCGCATTACAACAGATTTTATCACTGGATTACCAAGGACCTTTAAGGGATTTGATTCCATCTGGGTGATAGTTGACCGATTGATAAAGTTTGCTCATTTTCTCCCATTGAAAACCACTTCCATTGTGGTTCAGTATGCACAAATGTATATTGATGAGATAGTTAAATTGCATGGGTTACCCACATCCCTTATCTCAAATCAGGGGCCTCAATTCACCTCTCATTTCTAGAAAGCCTTTCAAGAGGCCCTAGGCACACATCTAGATCTCAGCACTGCTTTTCATCCTCAGACGGATAGACAATTCGAGAGGACTATTCAAATTTTAGAGAATATGCTAAGGGGTTGTGTCTTGGATTTTGTTGGGAATTGGAGCTGTTTCTTGCCTCTGATTGAATTCTCCTATAACAATAGGTACCAATCAAGCATTCAAATGGCACCTTTTGAAGCTTTATATGGAAGGCATTGTCGATCTCCGATTGGTTGGTTTGAAATTGGTGAGGCTAAGCTTCTAGGACTAGATTTAGTCCAAGACTCCTTGGAAAAGGTTCACATAATAAAGGAAAGACTTTTAGCTGCTCAAAGTAGGCAGAAAGCGTATGTGGACAATCGAAGATGAGAATTGGAGTTTTCAGTTGGAGACCGTATTTTTCTTAGAGTTTCTTCTATGAAGGGTGTGATGAGGTTTGGCAAGAAGGGAAAACTTAGCCCACGTTATATCGGTCCCTTTGAAATTCTAGAGCGGATTGGTGCAGTGGCTTATAGATTAGCCTTGTCACCCGATTTATCCTTGATTCACCCAGTCTTCCATGTTTCTATGCTTCGAAAGTATATGCATGATCCTTCTCATGTCCTAAAACCACAAATGGTTCAATTGGATGAGAATCTATGCTACGAAGAGGAACCAATAGCTATAGTGGATTGGCAAGTAAAGAAACTGCACTCAAAGAAAGTAACTTCAGTGAAGGTGATCTGGAGGAATCACACAACTGAGGAAGCCACTTGGGAATCTGAAAACGCAATGCATTCTACGCATCCGTACTTATTTAAGCTTCAAGGTAAATATAGCATAATTTGGAGAACCAAATTTCTTTAAGGGGGAGAGAATATCATGCCTTAGGATTTGATATAATCTTTTAGATTAGTATTTTTGTGAATTTAGAAGTTATTGGATTAGATATATGTTTAGAAATGTGTGTGAAATTTTTTAAAAAAAAATTTCACGGTGCCAACTTTGGGGGCGCCTAGGCTCTAGCAGTGTTATCAACATGTTGGATTTCAGGGGTTTGGGCGCCAGGGGCTAGAAACTGCCGCCTAGGCGCCCGCTGTCAACACAATTGAAGGTGTTTCAGGCTGTCAGGCACCCAGGCGCCCGAAGATGGCTACCTCGGCGCGTACTGTCCAACATTTTGAGCGAGTTTCGGCTCTCTCTCCCTCATTTTCACTCAAACTCTCTCTCCTTCTCGGGTTCTTCTCTCTAAAAAACCCTCCACTCTCACATACTCATTAATCCATCATCTTTCCCTTTGGATTTCCTCACAAATCCATCCTTTCACATCTTCTTCTTCATCATCACCATCACTATCATCTTCCTTGAGCTCTCTCTCTATACCTTCTTGAAGTGAGAGAAAAAGGAAGGTGGAGGAGACTCAAAACTCCTCCCTTGCTCCACTCCACCTTTCAAGGCTTTAAGATAAATTATTAATACTCTCTACCTCCTTTTAGCCATAGGTTGGTTATTTTTTTGTTGCTTGGAGTGAAGTATGGGTTTTGGGGTGAAGAAGGTTAGGGCTCAAATTGGGGATTTTATGTTTGGGTGTTGATTGGGGTTGAGTTTGATTTCTAGAAGCTTATTATGTTAGTTTTATATGTTTTGTAGCTTTGGACTCTTCCGGGGAGACTCCGATTAGCTCAAAGGCACCACCCACTTAAGCTCTGGATTTGGGATCTTGGTTGCGAGTGAATAGTGTACTCATAGTTAAATTTTTATATGAAGTTATACATGTATAATACAAGTTCATGTTGCTAACCACTTTGAAAAATGATTCAAATTTTTATTGTTTTTAGTTTGGAATTTAATTCTTTATGAAACTATGTTAAACTCTAGTTTACTAAATTAGAATTTACATTCAGTGGATGTTAAATGTTATGAGCATGAGACAAGACTTAAGAATTACATGTGTTAGAATGTGGAAGTTTTCTAAATTCTCGTTATGCATTAATGCTATAGTAAGAATGTATATGTTAGATTAAAAGAAGAGCTCGTTGACAAAGATTTTATTATGAGTAAGTTTTCCAAAAAGGAGAAAGCAGAATGAGCTGTTTGCTAATGACAGTAGCATTAGCCTTAGTGCACCTCGTATAACCCAGCTAGCAGGGTGATTGCTAGCCTGGCATATCGGCCAACATGTCCGGAAGTTATAGACAAGCACAGGCATGAAGTTATTATTTACTGCTGGAGTTAGGCCACAGGGCCACCCAGTCAGGCAGCTATTTCTGGAATAGGATTCTTCCTTGAAGTTTTATCATGATATGAACTCAATATTTCAGAGATTTTTTTGTTGAGAGAAAATATTTGTATTCCATCTTCATAATTTAAAGTATAGCTTGGATGTTTTTGCTTGTCTCATGCCACCTATGAGTACATTATTTCTCACTGAGTTTTATAACTCACCCTGTGGTTTCCTTATCTATTTCAGATTTAGCCGTTGAAGTGGGTTCTGTTCTTCCTGCTCACTACGATTTCTGCTTGTCCCATTTTGGTGAGCCCACTAGAAGGGCCTTGACTTCTCTTTTGAATTATTGTTTGTATAGCCATATATGGCTTGTGATGATACAGTGCTCCATGAACTACAGGCAGGGTCCGGGGTTGGATTAGAATTGTGTTGTATCAATCTAGTTTTTCATTTTGGCTTAGTGAAGCAAATGTGTACTATTTTATTGAACTTACTTTAACTACACAACTCTTTTTGATAGCCTTATGTAAGTAAGGTTTCCAAACTACATATATATATATATATATATATATATATATATATATATATATATATATATATATATATATATATATATATGTATTTATGTATGTATGTATGTATGTATGTACATAAATATGTATAATGTAACATCCTCTAGAAATACAGTACTATGCTTAAGTCATAGTACCACACTCAGGACTTGTTACTATTACCTGAGCAAACCTCTTCTGACAGCATTTTCAGCCGTCTTTGAAACTTCTCGAGCTATCTAGAGATAACACAGAAATAGGAGTGAGAATTTTAAATTCTCAATAGGATTCATTAAGAAATTTTCACACCGTGTCATCGTTATTATCTCCAGCTACTTCGGTTTATTATAAAAAAAAAAAAAAAGTGAACATATGATATGAACTATTCTGTTTTATAATTTGAAAACATATGGTCCGAAGTAGAGTTCATTTTATTCCACGCACTTGAGTCACATTGGCAATATTTCATAATGAGAATAATAATCACCGCATAAGTAGATAGAATAGTCTTAGCATCAATAAAATATGGAATATAATTATGCAAATACTCATATTTGAATTCATGCAAATGCACTGGTGCTTTCCTTTAACTTTCTTTGCTTTCTTTTCTTGGCACACCTAGGCGTTACATATCGCCATCCCTAGGGTGTTTGCATATGTTTTAATCTTTAGTCTTTAGTCTTTACGCCCATGGATAGTTTGATCTAGGAGTGACCTCAACTCGTGACCGTCGTCACATAATACTAACCCGCAAGGGGACCCACGTGCCTCTAGGTCGGAAGGACTCAATTGGCCATCTGCCTCCAATATAGAGGGACCCAAAAGTTTTAGCTACCTTCACAGGGAGGGACCCAATGTGCAATTGCCTCCGAGTGAAGAGACTCACTTCTTTATCCTTTAATTGCCTTCACCTAGAGGGATCCAAATAATTGCCTCCAAATGAAGGGATCTCATATATTCTTCCTTCATTCATATGCAAATATGCATGCTCTCAAAAGAATAATTCATGATCATGTCATCATAACATATTCATAATTGTATAGCTATTTATATCATAAATTTGTCGTAAAATAAACATTCATAGTTTCATAGACTTCTGCCAAAAATTTGGCAGTATAATGGATTGAGTCCGCTTCCCCATGAGTAGTGCTAGTACTCAGACAACCAATTTTTATAGAATATTCCCAACACTTCATTCACAATTCAACATCAATTTCATAGGAACATTAGTTGCATTTAAGGTACAGTTGCTGTCTTAGCACTTTCACTCAGCTCAATTTTTGTAACTTAGGCCATAAATTCATTATAACTCATTTAGACCTGAATTTTGGATATGTTGGAGTGTAGTGTGTCTATTTTTTAACCTCTTTAGTCCCATCTAATTTTGATAGATGTAGCTTAAGTTATTTAAGTTTTATCTCGGCTTGCCCTGTAGCTGGCCAGAATTACACACTTAAAAGTAAAAATCTATTAAAAATCGAAAACTTGTTCAAATCATACGAAATTGGTATCCTATTAAATCTAACAGGACAATATTTCATTTGCAAGAATTTCCATTTCATTTGCTTTAGTAGAGCTTGAGTTATAAGCCTTGAAATTTGACCTTCCTGAACTATCCTGTTTTGGCCTGGTTTGGACATAGGGCAACTTCTTCGAACCACTGGGAGCAAACGAAACTGTATCTAACACTAAAATTTTTAGGATACTCTCCTATGTGTAAGCTTTCTAACAAAGTTAGTTTCATCCAATTCCAAGTCATATAAGGCAAGGTTTGCCCTGAACAACCTAGTCTGCCCAGAATTAAACTCAAAAACCTAGGTCAAACTTCCAAAATTCATATCTCTCTCAATACTAATCCAATAGCCTTATATTATATATGTATGGAAAGTTCTGAATTTCTAGTTTCACATAAAAATAGTTTCATCAAATTTAAATGGCTGTAGGCGGAGCCGTACACTCCACCGTACAGACTGTCGAGGGGTTTTAGCCTTTTAGCCCCTCCCTGCATCCTACTTTCACTCCTTTCTACTTCTAAATCGATTTTAACACCAAAATAGCCAACAAACTAGCCAAAGATCATCATATTCATTCAATCATCACATCAATAAGTGAGAAAATAAAGCCCCAAATCAGCCACACATAACCAAAAGAACAAGAACAAGGTTGAATCTCTACCTTTTTGTATGTGATCTTGTTAGATTTTGGAGTTTGGTGGATGGAATCTTGTCAAGACTTGAAGATTGTTGGAGTAGGCTGAGAAGAGAAGAGAAGAATAAGGCTGGAAGGGAAGAGGGAGGTGCAATCAGCATGAAAATGAGGAGAGAAAATCTGATTCAAGTATCAAGAGGGTAGTTGGCTTGGTGGGTTGTGATTGGATGATGCTTTGTGGCCAATTTTTCAGCCAAGTCTCCTTCTCTTTGTAGCCTTTGTGGCGCCACCAAAGGAGGAGTAAGTGGCTAAGTATTCAGCCACTTGATGTAGGCTTATTGAGTGTAAAATCCTATTGGTTCGGTTCCGACAGTTTAAAACACCGAATCTTTACTGGTTTCATTCAAATCAGTAACAAGGTTTGGAAATTCTTTGTGAAGCTTTTTATATGTTTATTATAATTTATTCAACTCTAATCTTTTAAATTAATATCTAACTAATTTCTAATTAGCCTCTAATTGACTTTTAATTAAATATCTAATTGATTTCTAATCAGTTTTACTTATTCGTTAAAACCGAATAAATCGATTAAAACAATAGAATTTTTCGAGCGTTACATATAATTGTGTTTAAGTTGTGCTGGATTGTCTGGATAATTTTTGCAAATTTTGTATAATTGGGAATGTCCTAGCTTTAGCGAAAATTCCATCAGTTTTTACATAGATTTTTTTGTTAGGCTTGCTAGGGAATGGAAATTTCTTATGTGCCGGTCACGACCCATGGAGGGTTGTGACATATTATTATATAAACAATATCTTAATAATGATAATAATAAGCAATAGTATAAAAGAAAATTAACTTGCAAGGATAAATAAAATAAATAGGAATGATAATGAGCAATAATATAAATTAACATTAGTGCAAATTGTAACGTCCGAAAAATTTTATCGTTAATAACCGAGTTGTTCGATTTTTATCGAATAAGTAGGTTTAATCAAAATTCGATTAAGCATTTACTTAGAGCCAATCAAGTGTGATTTAGAAGTGATTAGGCTTAATGGAATTAGATTAGGAACATAGGAAAAAAATTTTTTTACTGAATTATTCTAAAAACTGGTTTACCGATTTAAGAGAAATCAGTAAGATTTCGATATTTTAAAATGTTAGAACTGGATCAATAGAACTTATAAGATGAGTGCCCTAGGATGAATGGCTAGGATTTAGCCAAATTACCCCCCTCATGTAGCGCCACTTTCAGCCATGGGTGGCAACCCAAAAATCAAATTGAAATGGGAAAAACAAATCCACCAATCAACTTTAACTTGCATTAGAAGTTTTCTTCTTTTCCTTTTTTGCCCTCACAATTTTGGTCCCTTTATGTGTGCTGACCCTTCTCCATTCTTCTCTCCTTCATCTCATCTCATCTCACCTCATCTCGCACAAACTTTCAAGCTACAACAAGATTTCTCTAACTCAAGCCTAAATCTAGCAAGAAATCACACCTATAAAAGGTAGAAATCCTACTTCTCTTCTTACTTTCCTTGGTTTGGGGTTGTATGGGGTCTTGTGTTTCTTGTGATACTAATGGGATTTGGAGTGATAATGATGGGTTATAGTTGATTATGTATGTACGTTGTAATTAGAATTGGAATTTGTATGGAAGAACTAGAAGAGTAGAGAAATTTCAAGAAGCTGTTAGGATTTTTCCTCGGTAGTCCATACGGCGGAGTGTACAGCTCCGTCTTTAGAAATTTAAATTTCATGAATCTATTTTTAAATGAAACTAGACATTCAGGGCTTTCCATACATATATAATATAAGGTCATTGGATCAGTATAGAGGTAGATATGAATTTTTGAAGTTTGACCTAGAAATCAGAACTTTCATCCAGGCAGTGTGAGTTGAGAAAGGTGTAACTCACCCTACACAACTCCAAATTTAGTGAATCCAGGTTTTTTGAAAGCTAACATATGAGAGAACATCCCATCAAAATTTTAGATTCAGATTCATTGCCAGCTATCTCCAGTACATCAATGAATTTACCTTGAGTTCAACCCGGGCTGGAATAGGGTAGTCTAGTAAGGTCAAGTTTCGGAGCTTATATCTCGAGTTATACCTACTCAATGATATGCAACTTTTTTCATTTGAAAGCTTGCTCTGTTACCTTTACATTGATATAAATTTCGCATGATTTCACCCAGATTTCTATTTTTGGTGAATTTTCTTTTATAAGGGTACAATTCTGGCTAGAAGTAGGGCAGTCTAGGATAAAACCCATATAACTTGAGTTAATCTCGGAACTCGGAAACTTAGTATACAGAGAGCTAGATCGGGTACACTTAAGGTTGAATTCGGAAGGGTATACTTAAGGTTGAACTCGGAAGGGTATACTTAAGGTTAAACTCGGAACTTAGCAAATAGAGAGCTAGATCGGGTATATGTGATGTTGAACTCGGAAACTTAGTAGAAGAGAGCTAGATTAGGTATATTTGATGTTGAACTCGAAAACTTAGTAGAAGAGAGCTAGATCAGGTATATTTGATGTAGAAGAGAGCTAGATCGGGTATATTTGATGTTGAACTTGGAACTTAGTGAATAGGGAAGTAAATCGAGTATAGTTTATGTCAGAAACATGGAATTTAGGAAACACTTATAAAAGTCTTAGAAAGCCAATGGTAGGATAAAGTAGGAGATCGAACATAATCCCGGAAGTCAGAAATTATAATCTGGGAAGATTGAACATGACCCTGGAGGTCGGAACTTGTATGAGCTCGGAACTCGAACCCCATTTAATCTTGGAAGTCGAACTCGGGAACATTAATAGAAATTAAAAGCTTGCAAGATAGATTAAGACTTAAGGTTTTAAAACTTGTACCTATTGATATTATTATATTCTTGGTATAAATATGATATTCTGTATGGGATTTGCTGTTTGATTGAAATTTCCTAGTTGTCTGGCACTATTTATGGGGAAGCGGGATCCGTTATGCTGCTGAGATTTCGATAGAGATTGCAATTAATATGAATTTACAAGTTATGCATGCATTGGTCAAAGTATTAGATAAGTAATGCTACCCTTATAAGAATGAGGAAAGATTTCCATGTGACTTGGGCCAGCCCCTAAACAAAGTTAAGGGGGGTAGATCAGTGGGGAAGTCAGGGAAAGCAAACCCAGTGACCCTGTATAGGAATGAGCTCGATCCTGAAAAGCGGACTATTACCTAGGAGTTTTATGGCCAATAGACTCCCAGGGGACCAAGTATGGAAAAATATGAGTTAAGGTCAAGTGAATTATTCTGTATGCATATCCACAATTTTTGTTATCATGCATTGAGTTAATTGCACTATTGGATGATTATATATATATATATATATATATATATATATATATATATATATATATATATATATATATATATATTCACTTTATGGCTGTCACTTATCTATGTCAATACACAGATCTGGTTGTTCATTCTTCGGTTTAATTTCCTTTATTTCCTTAAGTAAAACAAAGCTGGGTTTCGGGCTATGATTTATATAACTAATTGAGTAGGACATGCTGTTGAGGTAACATTTCCTTTTAATTAACCAAAACTTGAAACATCTGAGAATGACAGCGATGACAGAAATGCATAGATTTAGGAATTCTTACTGAGAAATCTCTATTTCTCACCCCACTATATATTTCCACGTCATTCTCAGACCATGGCGAATGCGGCAACCGGAGTTCTATTCATCGAGTTCCATGAGCTTCACATCCACCTGGATCCGTTTCTGGACTGTATATATGTATCTGGTAGATGTCAGTTCCATTTTTATTTCTTCTTTCGTAGAGATTTTGTTGTACCCCTTGTTCACCCACTCTTCAACCCCGCTGCTTCTTACATTGCCATTCTATTACACATGGCCCATCCCTTTCCACCTCCACCCGCAGCACCAGCACCAGCACAAGCCATGGCTCCGCTAGCCTCAGCACCGTAGCAGATACCCTCGATCTCGATGTCTAAGGAGGATCCATCTGAGGCAGAGAGTTCATCTTCCTCATCCTCTGCCCAAAGTGTGGACTACACTCCTGCGGATGCCGGCATGGCGAATGGATTCCTTTCTTTGGAATCCATCTAGTTCAAGTACCCGCCGTAGTAGCAGTAGGTGTACAGGATGACCCTCTTTTGGCAGTCTGGGTCAGGGGCAGATGGATAGGAATTATACATGAAATGTCCCGTGGGGACCAATTAGGGTACTGTTCATATATAGACAGGCTGAATCATTTTGTGTTAGCGACCTCATTTCTTTACTACCTGTCTCGTTTTTGTATCGTTGTCAAATTTGAAAATAGATGTTTATGTATATATATGATGCAGTTTCTAGTATTTCTGTTTATTTCGCATTTTTGTTTATGTTACTTTACTTCCGGTACATGATTAATTAATAATAAAATTGAAAATGGAATTAAATCAGCCAGTCACACATGATAACTTATCAGGTAATATATTATGACTTAAGCATAGTATTTTGTCTGATAAGGTGTTACATTTTTGGTATCAGAGCAGTTCGTCCTAATATAGGCCTGAGGATTGGACTGACTATGCTTCGCATGTGCTTTGTGTTCCTTAGACATTATTATGCATTGAGTCTTGTCCATAAGGATAGGATGCCTGTGAGAGGGTTGCATAACCGTATGCTATTATTTACTAGCACACTAAATTTAGTATTGAGCCTGATCAACTCAATTACTCTTGTTTTATGTGTTCAGAACTTGATGGCTTCTAGAAGGCGAGGTAGGCCACGAATGAATCCAGCCCAGGAGGAATCTACTGAGTTCCTGGACACAATGCAAGAAATGGTGCACGCTATGCACTAGCAGGCAGCTGCGGCAACACAAATGATGGTCTAACTAGGGAGGCAGCTAGAGGTAGGTCGTGGAGGGAATCATAATGGCCCTAGGGTGGATCTGGAATACCTCAAATTTGCTGAGTTCAGGAAGGCCAACCCACCCAGCTTCAGGTGAGCCTTTAACCCAGATAAGGCAGACGAGTGGGTTAAAGCTATGGAGAAGGTCTTCTACATATTAGATTGTACAAATCGATAGAAAGTGACCTTTGCCACCTATATGCTGGAACCAGATGCGGAGTTCTAGTGGAATGGTGCATGCCGGTTATTAGAAGGATCTCAAATAGATATTACTTAGGACGTATTTAGAGATGCATTCTATCAGAAGTATTTCCCTGCCTCTGTCCGCAATGCTAAGGAATTGGAGTTCATGCACCTCCGTTAAGGAAATAGTAGTGTATCGGAATACATTGCTAAATTTGAGGAGTCGTGCAAATTTTCCATCATTTATCAACGGAACCTCGATGAAGCCTGGAAATGCCTGAAGTTCGAAGATGGGCTGAGAGAAGACATCCTTACCACCATAGGACCAATGGAGATCAGAGACTTCCTTACTTTGGTGAACAAATGCCGCCTAGTGGAGGATTGTAATAAAAAGTTAGTTGCCACTAGGTCAACCGACAGTAACTTTAAGAAGGGGTTAGCTCAGCAAGGCCCAAGGTTCAAGCCCAACTTTCAGTAGCAGAGAAAGTTTCAGCCTGTGGGCAACAAAGGCAAGCAACCTCAGAGGCCTTTTGGGAACCAGATAAGCAGCTAGTGTGACAGGAATCATGGCAACCACCCCTGCTTGGCAGGTCAATATGTCTATTTTGGATGTGGCAAGCCAGGTCACAAAATCTATGAATGTCCTGCTAGAAACCCTCAACCGACTCCCAAGCCACAATGCCAGGGAAGAGTTTTCATTATGGATGCACAGGAGGTTAACAAGTCGAAAGATTTGATTCAAGATACGTGTGAAGTGAATGGTAAGACCCTGACTGTCTTATATGATTCAGGTACATCTCATTCTTTCATCTCTTATGATTGCATGACAGTCTTACGGTTACCTATTTCTGAATTACCCTATGACTTGTTAGTTTCTACTCCTACAAGTGAGCCCATTAAGACCCATCATATTTGTATAAGTATCCCCCTTCAGATTGGAGGTCGAACTTTTTCAGCCAATTTAATTTGTCTCCCCTTGTCTGGACTTGACATTATTTTGGATATGGACTGGCTCTCTGCCAACCAAGCCCTGCTAAATTGCTCTGATAAATCCATTGTGCTTCCCTCTGTTTCATCTTCTGAATCAATAATCTATGTAAACCTTTATTTAAGCTCCTCAGCTATACACCACTATGGGGATAAAAGTCAAGGGTATATTCTCCTATCAACCAGTGTAGCAGAGGTTGATCAGAAGTTAGAGAATATTCCAGCTGTTAGGGAATATCCCGATGTGTTCCTTGAAGATATTCTTGATTTTCCTCTTGAAAGGGAAATTGAGTTCATCATTGAATTGGTACCAGGAGCAGGACCAATATCTATAGCACCATACCGAATGTCACCCTTGGAGTTGACCAAACTTAATAAGCAAATTGAAGAACTCTTCGAAAAGAAATTTATTAGGCCAAGTGCATCACCATGGGGAGCCCCAGTTCTGTTAGTTAAGAAGAAAGACGGAGGCATGCGACTATGTGTAGATTACAAGCAGCTGAATAAGGCGACGATCAAAAATAAGTATCCATTGCCAAGGATTGATGATCTCATGGAACAACTACAAGGGGCTACTGTATTTTCCAAGATTGATCTACAGTCTGGATATCACCAGATTCGAGTTCAAGAAGAAGATATTCCGAAGACGGCATTTCGATCTCGTTATGGACATTATGAATACACTGTGATGTCTTTCGGGTTGACGAATGCACCAGCAATATTCATGGATTACATGAATCGAATATTCCAACCATATCTTGACAAATTTGTGGTGGTATTCATTGATGACATTCTTGTTTACTCAAGAATGGAGCAGGAGCATGCAGAACATTTGCGACTGATTCTGCAAATTCTAAGAGAGAAGAAACTTTTCACCAAGCTATCCAAATGTGAATTTTGGATGGAGCAAGTAAAATTTCTTGGCCATGTGGTATCCCATGGGGGAATTTCAATGGACCCCAGTAAAGTAGAAGCAGTAGTAAACTGGGAACGGCCAACAACAGTTACGAAAGTTAGGAGCTTCTTAGGGTTGGCGGGATATTACAGGAGATTTGTTAAGAACTTCTCTTAAATAGCCTTATCCCTAACAAAGTTAACCAGAAAGAATGCCCCATTTGAATGAACACCGGAGTGTGAGCAGAGTTTCCAAAAATTAAAAGAGAGGTTGATAACAGCCCCAGTACTTACTCTGCCAAATCCTCATGGACCGTTCAAAGTCTACTGTTATGCTTCTAAGAAAGAATTAGGATGTGTGTTAATGCAGAACAAGAACGTCATCGCGTATGCTTCCAGCCAATTGAAAACTCGTGAAAGAAATTATCGAACACATGACCTAGAGTTAGCAGCGGTGGTATTTGCTCTGAAGATATGGAGGCACCATCTCTATGGGGTGATGTTTGAAGTATTTTCTTATCACAAAAGCTTGAACTACCTTTTTGATCAAAAGGAATTGAACATAAGGCAGCGAAGGTGGATAAAGTTTCTTAAAGATTATGAATTTGAGCTAAAGTACCACCTTGGCAAAGCAAACGTGATGGCAGATGCCCTGAGTAGGAAATCTTTAACTATGGCATGGATGATAATCAAGGAGACGAAGCTCATAGAGAGTTTCCGGGACCTCAACTTGGGAATCTCTATGAACTTTAATACTATTCAGTTAAATCAACTTAAGATAACCAGTGATTTCAAAGACCAAATGTAACACCCTACCAACTTAATGTTATGCTTAAGTCATAGCATAAAATTAGATAGGTTGCATTACCGTGTTAGTATTCCATCTATAGCTATGTTCATTATATTATATTCTCTTCTTCTCTAATATGTATGTATATAATTGACGAATATACCTACGAAACGATGTGCTGTATATAATAAATGTGATCAGTATTGTAGAACGTAACAAAATTTAATAAAAAACACCATAGAAAAGAATAAAGACAGGAAATATATTATCAGTTGTATATATACATACATAAGTTGGAAGCCAACGCTTCCGTTTATATATATGTTTCAAAAGCAGAGTAAAATAAAGGAACAACAAGATTCCTAATGCTAAAAAGTAGGGACGAAAATGGCAGGAGCCAACTATGTATAACGAGTCCAACTTGGGGTCCTAGTGGAGCTGCTGCAGGTCAGGGATCTTCAATAAAAAGAGTGGCCGTCGAGTCCATTGCCAGTGTCTGAGAATGATGCGGAAATACAAAGCGACCTGAGAATTTAAAGAAATTCTCAGTAGGGTTCGCGTATGGTGTGTGACTAACGTCACATTCATTCTCAGTTGCCTAGGTTTTTATTTAATTATAAAAATATGGGATCAAACTGAACTATCCATATTCAATAAGTTTAAGAAAACGTCTGGTTCAAGGCAAGGTTCGGTTTTACTTAAGACAGCATAAGAAACAGAATAAACTACTAACAATAATACACAGAATAATGAGCAGAATCAATGAACATACAGCAGTAAGTAAATATAATGCATAAATCAGAAACAACTTGTGATGACTGTTCAATCTAATTACGCATTTAATGTAATCATGCAAAACTTATTCTTGAACCTTTCTTCATAAACTTTTCTATTACTTCATAAACTTTTCCATTACTTGGTCCCCTGGGAGTTCTTGACCATTTTAGACTCCTGGGTAATAGTCTGCTTTTCAGGATCGAGCTCGTTCCTATATAGGAATGCCGGGTTTACTTTCCCCGACCTCTCCACCGATCTATTCCCCTTAACTTTATTCCGGGACTAGCCCAAGTTTCATGGAACTTTCATCGTAGCATAGTCTTTAGGTTCATCATGACATAACTTTCATAACTTTCTTGAAAATGCACATGTGTCTTATGACTCATGCATAGGTCTTACCGAAATTTCGGCGGCATAATAGAACGTGTCTACTTCCCCATGAATAGTGCCAATACTCAGAACCAATTTCTCATAGGAATCAACATAGTTCATGTAACATCCCGATTTCCAAGTTCAGACTTCACCCAGGTTTGATCAAATCCCATTCCCGACTCCATCTTCGAATTTCAGATAGATGGGATTATTACCGAGTTCCGAGTTAGTCTTGCACAATTTCCGACTTCATGTCCTGTCTGATTTCCGGTTTCATCTTATTTTGATTATTCCTGATTTCCGACTTCATGTTCTAGTTTTGAGTTAAATGTGGCTTCCGAGTTCCAATATCCGACTTCGAGTTAAAGTATACTGGGACATGATTTTCGATCTCCAAACTTATGTCTAGGTCTCCAATGAGGACTATTCCCGATTTTTGCGTTCGTCCTCAGCTTTCAGCATAATTTCCGACTTTGTACCTTAACCAGCATTCCTCATTTCCTGACTTTCGACTTAACCTTAAGTACAAACAACATGGACGTGATTACCAATATCCCACTTCATGTTTCAAAGAAAATATACCCGATTTCCAGTCTCATAATGTAGCTTCATGTTTTAGCCGAGGTACCCGAGTTCCGACATAATACATGGTTTCCGACCTCCGAAGTTATAGTTTAACACAAGGGCAAGCGCCTACCACCGAGTTGAATATAATGAGTTCCCCGACTTAGAGTTGAACTCAATTAGAATGGACACGAGTTCGGATCTTTGAGCTGATTTCCAAGTCATACACGATTTCTGATCTCCGAGCTTTTTCTCAAGAGCCTTCCATTTCTGCTATCATTCCCGAGTTCGAATGGGGAGTTCTGAGATTAGGTGATTATAAGCTGTATGGCTTCCGACATCTGACCTCACTTCCAAGTTTCGAATAAACTAGATAGGATTTCCTCAAGTCACAAACAAGATGGAACGATTTCCGACTTTAAGCATAATAGGGACGAGTTCCGATTTTAGTATCCCACTTTTGGGACAACGTGGAGAGCAGCTTGTGGGATGACGTGGAGAGCAATCTGGCCACAAAAGTGAGAGATATGGCCGAACTTCAACCACAAAACTCCAACTAATCAACACCACAACTCTCATGTATTTAAGTCAGACTCCCTTCCTCATTCCCAGTTGATTTACGCCACTTTCCTTCCCTCTTGCTCCAGCCTTCTTCTTCCTTTCTCCTTCTCAATCTATTCTATCAAATCTCCAAGCTTTGTCAAGGCTCCATTCAATTCAAATTCAAATTCAGCAAGATCACACTCCAAAGAGGTAGGATTCACTTTCTATTCTTGATTTCTTTGAACTGTGGCTATATGAGATTCCACATTTCTTCAATTATTTGATGATATCTTGGATGTATATGATGGATTATGGTTGGGTTAATATGAAATAATGAGTTGGAATTAAGATTAGAAGAAGAAAACTAGGGAAAGTAAAGGTTTGGGATGCTGTTTGAGTGAGAAGCTCCACGGCAGTCCGTACAGCGGAGTGTACGGCACTGCCTACAACTAGTTAAATCCGATGAAACTATTTTTAGATGAAAGTAGACATCTAGAGCTTTCCATACATGTATCATATAAGTTTATTGGATTAGTATTGAGAGAGATATGAATTTTTGAAGTTTGACCTAGGAATCAGGACTTTCATCCGGGCAGGGTGACTTGAGGAGGATATATCTCACCCTATACAACTCCAAATTGAGTGAAACTAACTTTGTTAGAAAACTTACACATAGGGGAACATTCCAATATAAAATTTCGAGTTTGTTATGGTTCTAGTTGTTCCCAATGATTCAAGCAAGTTGCCATATGTCCAATCCAAGCCAAAATAGGGTAGTTCAGAAAGGTTGACTTTCAGGACTTATAACTTGAGGTATACATAAGCAAATCAAGTGAAACTTATTGCAAATGAACGGTTGTCCTGTTAGCTTTGATATGGCATCAATTTCGTATGATTTGAGCTTAGTTTCGATTTTTAGTGAATTTATATCTCCAAGAGTGTAATTCGGGCCAGTAACTGAATAGGCTGAGGCAAAAGTTAAATATCTTGAGTTATATCGATCAAAATGATATGGAACTAAAGAGGTTAGAAAGTAGACACATAGAGCTATGACATATCCAAAATTCAGGTTTAAATGAGTTGAATAGAGATAAAGGTGGATTTTACAAGATTCGGGTAAAACTAAGTAGAGTTGACAGAAGTGACCCAATTGATGATTTCACAAGTGTTAGTAAAACATAAGGTTTGAGTTCTTGGTTGCAAGCTTACGTTGATAGATATGTTAGATTGATTATATTGCTATGATTGATTTGTCCGTGAGAACTGACACTATTCATGGGGAGACAGATCTGATCTGTTATACTGCCGAATTTACGGCAGAAATCTATGAGACTATGAATGTTATGTGTAAATGATGTAGCATATGTATGAGTACCGGTAGATTGGTCAAGAGGCTACAGGCCTTTATATGTCATGAATATGTATATGAAGATCTTGTGTACAATGATATATGAAAATAAATGAAGTATAGGTACATTCAGTATGACTATGCTTGAGTATGCATGATAATGAAAGAATGTGAATATATTGAATGTGAGTCCCTTCACTTGGAAGCAGTTATTTGAGGTCCCTCCTTGTGAAGGCAGCTAAATAAGATAAAATGTGGGTCCTTTCACTCGGAGGCAGTTATTTGAGGTCCCTCCCTGTGAAGGCAGATAAATGATAAAGACATGAGTCCCTTCACCTGGAGGTAGTTGCTCATTGGGTCCCTCCTTGTGAAGACAGCTAAAACTTGGGTCCCTCTATGTTAGAGGCAGTTACACATTGGGTCCCTCCAACCTAGAGGCAGTGGGTCCCCTTGCGAATGAGTCAGTGTGACGATGGTCACGGGTGAAGCTGACGAGCTCACTCCAAGGCCAGGCTACCCAAGGGCAGTAATAGCACCCTAGGGACGGCGATACGTAACGCTTATGTGTGCAAGTAAAAGCTAAAGATTAAAGACTAAAGATTAAGGTATATGTAGGTACCCAACTCACATGAGGCATGGCGTCAACCCAGCTAGTGTGAGTATAGGGGACAGAACTTACATGAGATATGGCATGACCCAGCTAGTGTAAGTACCAAAGGAAGATCCCATATTCCTAAGGAACGTGACATGGCGATCACGCTCTAATGGGGTATGACATGGCGATCATACTCTGGAATGTAGCACGTAAAGATTTTATGATGAAAGAAGAAAGATGAAGAAAGAAAAGCAAGTTTTATATTTATGTATGAATTTAAGTACAAGTTAAGTTATGTGCAGATGTTATGTTCTCAGCATATTAATGCTATGTGAGTGTCTTAATATGCTGTAGTTATTATCCATGATATCATTTATGAATTGATTTTTATGGGTTCTCTCAGATGCTAAGTATATGAGTAAAATAAACTTTGCTTCGGATAACATATTTTCAAACTATAAAATTAAACAGTGTACATGATATGTTCACCTTTTTCATAATAAACCGAGGCAAACTAGATATGACAACGATGACAATATGTATGATAATTAGAGAATCCTATTGAGAATTTGTAATTCCCACTCCTATTTCCGTGTTGTCTCCAGATAGTTTCAGAAGTTTTCGAAGTCGGCTGAAGTTGCTGTCAGACAAGGTCCGTTCAGGTAACAATAACAACTCCAGGGTATGGTACTATGACTTAAGCATAGTACTATACTTGGGAGGGTGTTACAGTTCATCCATAATTCAAACATCAATTCATGGCACAATTATTGAAATTAAAACATGGTTGCTGTCTCAATACTTACATTCAACCCGGTTTTTGTGAATCAGGCCATAATCTCTATTTAACTCATCTGGACCTCAATTTTGGATATGTTAAAGTGTTATGTGTCTATTTTCTAACCTCTTTAGTCCCATCTAATTTTAATAATTATAACTCAAGTTATTTAGGTTTTGTCCCTACCTGCCCTACAGTTGGCAGAATCACACACTTAAAAGTAAAAATCTACTAAAATTCGAAAACTAGTTTAAATCATACTAAATTTCTCTCATATTAAAGCTGACAGGACAACCTTTCATTTGCAAAAAGTTCCACTCCATTTGCCTTAGTAAGGCTCGAGTTATAAGCCCCGAAATTTAACCTTCTTGAACTGCCCTATTTTGGCCTGGTTTGGACATAAGGTAACTTTCTTGGACCACTGGGAGCAAACGAGACCTTATCTAATTCTGAAATTTTCATGGGATATTCTCCTATGTGTAGGATTTCTAACAAAGTTTGTTTCATTCAATTCCAAGTAGTATAGGGCGAGTTTTACCCTGAACAATCCAGTTTGCCCAGAATCAAAATCAAAAACCTAGGTCGAATTTCAAAAATTTATATATCTCTCAATACTAGTCCAATGGCCTTATATGATATAAGTATGGAAAGCCCTGAATGTCTAGTTTTATATAAAAATGGTTTCATCAAATTTAAACGGCAGTAGGTGGAGCCGTACACTCCGCCGTACGGACTGCCGAGGGTTTTTGGTTCTCCAGCCCCTCAGCTCTTCCTATTTTCATCCTTTCTTGCTTCCAAATCGATTTTAACCTCACAAACAGCTAATAAACCAGCCAAATATCATCATAATCATTCAATTATCACATCAAAAATTGAGAAAATAAACCACCACCAGCCATCCATAATCAAAAAATCAAGACAAGAATTAAATCTCTACCTCTTGTTATGTGTGATTTGGCTTGATTTTGGAGCTTGGATGAATAAAACTTGGTTGAGCTTGATGGTTTGATGGAGTTGGGTGAGTAAAGAAGAGAAGAAGAGAGCTGAAGCAAGGAAGAAGAGAGGGCGCAGAAAATGGGGCTGAATAAGAAGAGAAGAATGTGTTATAAAAGCATGGAGTGGTAGGTAAAATGAAGGCTTTTGATTGGTTTAAACACACAAGGCTGAAATTTAGCTAGCCCTCTTCATTCTTTGTGCCACTTTGAGGGATTAAGTGGCTGAGTTCTCAGCCACTTAAAGTAGGGTTAATGAGTTGAAATTCTGTTAGTTCGGTTCCGACAGTTTAAAATACCGTAATTTTACCGATTTCCTTTAAATCGGTAAATCAGTTTCAAGAAATTTTCTATGAAATCTCCTATACTTCTAACCTAATTCCTTCATATCTAAACTCAATTAATTGCTAATTAATTGGTCCCAAATAAATATTTAGTCGAATTTTAATTAATTTTGATTGTTTGATAAAAATCGAACAATTAAGCGAAAAACGATAAGAAAATTTTTGGTGGATGTTACATCAAATCCAGCAAGCACAACAAAGAAATGATGAATTCCAGCATATAGTGTAACTAGTGCAATCTGGCAAGCTAACAGGATTTACTCGGGATGTAGAAGGAATATGGCAATATCAGGGGAGAATATGCATACCTAAGGAGGATAACCTCAGAAAGAAGATCTTGGAGAAAGCCCATAAGAGCGAGTTTACTATACATCCTGGCATTAACAAAATGTATCAAGATCTCAAGAGGATGTTTTGGTGGCCAGGCCTTAAGACAGATGTGGCAAATTTTGTGAATAAATGTCTAACCTACCAGAAGGTAAAAATGGAGCATCAGAAACCAGCAGGGACACTACAACCATTACAGATTCCGGAATGGAAGTGGGAAAGCATTTCTATGGATTTCGTGATGGGCTTACCAAGAACACCCTCAGTATATGACGCTATATGGGTCATAGTGGATAGACTAACTAAGTTCGCTCACTTTTTGCCCATTTGAGCGAATTACCTTCTAGAAAAGCTAGCTCAATTGTATATTCAAGAAGTGGTACGACTATATGGTATTCCTTCGACAATCATTTCAGACCGAGATCCAAGGTTCACCTCATGGTTTTGGGGGGCACTCTAGAAGGCATTCGGTACTAGGCTATGTTTAAGTACTATATACCATCTGCAAACAGATGGTCAGACTGAGCGAAGTATTCAGGCTTTGGAAGATATGCTGCGAGCATACATTCTGGAACAACATGAAAGCTGGGATCGATACTTACCGTTAGCCAAGTTTGCATACAACAATAGTTATCATGCTAGCATCGACATGGCTCCGTATGAAGCTTTATATGGATGAAAGTGTCAACCTGTATTGGTATGAATCAGGAGAACAGAGTCTATTAGGACCAAAATTAGCAAAGTACAGAGCAAATCAAAAGGATCAGTAGCAAAATACTTGCAGCTCAGAGCTATCAGAAGAGCTACGCAGACATAAGGAGAAAGCCATTGGAGTTCCAAGAAGGAGACCATGTGTTTCGAAAGATTACACCCATAATTGGAGTAGGTAGAGCCATTAAAGTTAGAAAGCTGAGCCCTCATTTTATAGGTCCTTTTCAAATTTTGAAACGGATCGGGCCAGTGGTGTATCGAGTCACTTTACCTCCACATCTATCAAATCTTTATGATGTTTTCTATATTTCTCAACTCAGAAAATACTAGCTTGACCCTACTCATTTCTTAGAACCTGAATCAATCCAGTTAAGGGATGACTTAAATTTTCATGTACCTCCAGCACGAATAGTAGACAGGAGTATCAAGCACCTTTGGAACAAAGCCGTACAGTTAATGAAGGTGGTATAGGGACACGAAGACTCAGCGGACTGTACGTGGGAATTAGAATCCGATATGAGAAGGGAGTATCCTGAATTATTCTCAGGTACTAAATTTTGAGGACAAATTTTTTTTTTAGGAGGGTAGAAATGTAACGTCCGAAAAATTTTATCATTAATAACCGAGTTGTTCGGTTTTTATCGAATAAGTAGGTTTAATCAGAATTCGATTAAGCATTTACTTAGAGCCAATCAAGTGTGATTTAGAAGTGATTACGCTTAATGGAATTAGATTAGGAACATAGGAAAAAAAAATTTATTGAATTATTCTAAAAATCAGTTTACCGATTTAAGAGAAATCGGTAAGATTTCGGTATTTTAAAACGTCGGAACCGGATCAATAGAACTTATAAGATGAGTGCCCTAGGATGAATGGCTAGGATTTAGCCAAATTAACCCCCCCGCCCCATGTGGCGCCACTTTTAACCATGGGTGGCAGCCCAAAAATCAAATTGAAATGGGAAACACAAATCCACCAATCAACTTCAACTTGCATTAGAAGTTTTCTGCTTTTCCTTTTCTGCCCTCATAATTTCGATCCCTTTATGTGTGCTGAGCCCTCTCCATTCTTCTCTCCTTCATCTCATCTCATCTCATCTCACCTCATCTCCTACAAACCTTCAAGCCACAACGAGATTTCTCCAACTCAAGCCTAAATCTAGCAAGAAATCACACCTATAAAACGTAAGAATCCTACTTCTTTTCTTACTTTCCTTGGTTTGGGGCTATATGGGGTGTTGTGTTTGTTGTGATACTGATGGGATTTGGAGTGATAATGATGGATTATAGTTGATTATGTATGTACGTTGTGATTAGAATTGGAATTTGTATGGAAGAACTAGAAGAGTAGAGAAATTTCAAGAAGCTGTTAGGGTTTTTCCTCGGCAGTCCGTACGGCAGAGCGTATGGCTTTGCCTCTAGCAATTTAAATTTCATGAATCTATTTTTAAATGAAACTAGACATTTAGGGCTTTCTATACATATATAATATAAGGCCATTGGATCAGTATAGAGGTAGATATGAATTTTTGAAGTTTAACCTAGAAATCAGGGCTTTCATCCGGGTAATGTGAGTTGAGAAGGGTGTAACTCACCCTACTTAACTCCAAATTTAGTGAATCCAGCATTGTCTGAAAGCTAACATATGAGAAAACATCCCATAAAAATTTCAGATTCAGATTCATTGCCAGCTATCCACAGTATATCAATGAATTTACCTTGAGTTCAACCCTAGCTAGAACAAGGTAGTCCAATAGGGTCAAGTTTCAGAGTGTATATCTCGAGTTATACCTACTCAAATGATATGCAACTTCTTTCATTTGAAAGCTGGCTCTGTTAGCTTTATATTGATATAAATTTTGCATGATTTCACCTAGATTTCTATTTTTGGTGAATTTTCTTTTATAAGGATGCAATTCTTGCTAGAAGTATGGCTGTCTGAGATAAAACCCAAATAACTTGAATTAATCTCGAAACTCATAAACTTAGTATACAGAGAGCTAGATCGGGTACACTTAAGGTTGAATTTAGAAGGGTATACTTAAGGTTGAACTTGGAAAGGTATACTTAAGGTTAAACTTAGAACTTAGTAAATAGAGAGCTAGATTGGGTATATTTGATGTTGAACTCAGAAACTTAGTAGAAGAGAGCTAGATCGGATATATTTGATGTTGAACTAGGAACTTAGTGAATAAGGAACTAGATCGGGTATAGTTAATGTTAGAAACTTGGAATTTAGGAAACACACTTATAAAAGTCTTAAAAGGCCAATGGTGGGATAAGATCGGAGATCGAACATAACCCCAGAAGTCGGATATTATAATCTCGGAAGATCAAACATAACCCCGGAGGTCGGAACTTGTATGAGCTCGGAACTCGAACCCCATTTAATCTTGGAAGTCGAGCTCGGGAATATTAATAGAAATTAAAAGCTTGTAAGATAGATTAAGACTTAAGGTTTTAAAACTTGTACTATTGATATTATTATATTCTTGGTATAAATATGATGTTTTGTATGGGATTATTTGTTTGATTGAAATTTCCTGGTTATCTGGCACTATTTATGGGGAAGCGGACATGATCCATTATGCTGCTGAGATTTCGTCAGAGATTGCAATTAATATGAATTTACAAGTTATGTATGCATTGGTCAAAGTATTAGACAAGCAATGCTACCCTTATAAGAATGAGGAAAGATTTCCATATGACTTAGGGCAGACCCTGAACAAAGTTAAGGGGAATAGATCAGTGAGGAAGTCCGGGAAAGCAAACCCGGCAACCCTGTATAGGAACGAGCTCGATCTTGAAAAACGAACTATTACCCAGGAGTCTTATGGCCAATATACTCCCAGGGGACCAAGCATGGAAAAATATGAGTTAAGGTTAAGTGCATTATTCTTTATGCATATCCACAATTTGTGTTATCATGCATTGAGTTAATTGCACTATTAGATGATTTTATATATATATATATATATATATATATATATATATATATATATATATATATATATATATATATATATATATATATATATATATATATATGTATTGTTCACTTTATGGCTGTCACTTATCTATGTCAATACACAGATCTGGTTATTTATTCTTCGATTTAATTTCCTTTATTTCCTTAAGTAAAGCAGAGCTGGGTTTCGGGCTATGATTTATATAACTAATTGAGTAGGACATCCTGTTGATGTAACATTTTCTTTTAATTAACCAAAACCCGAAATACCTAAGAATGACAGCGATGATAGAAATGCATAGATTTAGGAATTCCTACTGAGAAATATCTATTTCTCACCCTACTATATGTTTCCGCGTCATTCTCAGACCATGGCGAATGCAGCAACTGGAGTTCTATTCATCAAGTTCCATGAGCTCCACATCCACCTAGATCCGTTTCTGGACTGTATATATGTATCTGGTAGATGTCAGTTCCAATTTTATTTTTTCTTTCGTAGAGATTTTGCTATACCCCTTGTTCACCCACTCTTCGACTCCGCTGCACCTTACATTGACATTCCTTTACATATGGCCTATCCCTTTCCGCCTCCACCTGTAGTAGCAGCACCAACCATGGCTCTACCAACCTCACCACCACAACAGATACCCTCGGTCTCGATGTCTGAGGAAGATCCATCTAAGGTAGAGAGTTCATCTTCCTCATCCTCTGTCCAAAGTGTGGACTACACTCTTGCAGATGCTGGCATGGCGAATTGATTCCTTTCTTCAGAATCCATCTAGTTAGAGTACCGCTGTAGCAATAGTATGTGTACAGGATGACCATCTTTTGACAATCTGGGTTAGGGGCAGATAGGTAGGAATTGTACATGAAATATCCCGTGAGGACCAGTTAGGGTACTGTTCATATATAGACAGACCAAATCATTTTGTGTTAGCGGCCTCATTTCTTTACTACCCTGTCTCGTTTTTGTATCGTTGTCAAATTTAAAAATAGATGTTTATGTATATATATGATGCAGTTTCCAATATTTCTGTTTATTTCATATTTTTATTTATGTTACTTTACTTCTGGTACATGATTAATTAATAATAAAATTGAAAATGGAATTAAATCAGCTAGTCACACGTAATAACTTATCAGGTAATATATTATGATTTAAGCATAGTATTTTATTTGGTAATGTGTTATACAAATAACTTGGAATGATAAATAAAATATTTTCCATAAATAATAAGTAGCAATAATATAAAGGAACAAAAAATAAAATAACTTAGGATGAAAAATAGAATAAATTGCAAGAAGAGTAATATTGAGCAACTTTAATAAACAAAAGAAGTTGGAACATAAAATAAATTGTGATAGTAAATAACACTGGATAATAATGTAAAATAACATGATTTCCAATGAGTAAATATAGCCATGGTTTTACTTCGCAAATAATTTTATTATCTACCTCAAACTGTGTATCTGCCAAACCTCTTGCCAGTCTCTAATTCTCCTACTTTCTATTTCTTTCTCTATTCTCTTTCTTTCTGGCTATGTTTCTCTCGTTGCCAATACTCGCAGATGGCAGAATTATGCTATATGCTTCCTCTATTTTTTTTCTTGCTGCAATTCCACTTACACTCCACTCATTACATAGCGGTTGGAGGTCATTCATTACTGAATAGCAATTAATTTTTATGGACTTAAGTTACGGGCAGTGCACCACAATATTCTTCCTATCTACTGCTACATTTCCAAATTTTTCTTCTGCCTATTGCTATGTTTTTTTTTTCCTCCATGGAGGACTTAGTGTTGTGGTCATTGGCATGTGTGTCCCTCTTTCTTTCTTTTTTTCTCCTCCCCATTTACTGCTATGAAGCCTTTTTCTTCACCTAATGCCTCTCTTTTGTTTCATGCTAACTGCCTTCCTTCTTCTCTCTCTCTTTTTTTTTTCCCTTTCATTTATGGCTTTGAGCCTTTTTCCCCCAAAGCTAACGTCTGAAATCTATAAAGCTAGAGTCTATCATGCAAATCTCACGCCATTGATGTGAGTTTTTTTTTTTTTTTCCAATTACTTTATAATTATAGTTATGGTATTATTTGTGATTACTATTACTATTGTTGCTATCAATTTACTTATCCTAGTGTTAATATTTGATATTATTTCTTATATTAATAAATAGAGTAATATATTTTGAAATCGTTATTACTAATTATTGCCTTACTTTAAAAGTTAATGTCTTGATCAATCAATTATCGTTACAAGATAAACTCCAACAAATCAAATAAAATATTTCAATCAAGTAGATTATACATGTTACTCTACACAAAATATTTTATGACAAAAAGGATGTTGCAACAAGCGTAACATACCAACTTTGTAGAAAAAAATGACGAAAAAAACTATTTTTTACCTGTGTATTTGCTGAAAATGCTAGTAAATAACTCTTACATATAAGCGTTTTTAGCAAATATGCGGGTAAAAAAGAGTTGTTTGTCAATTTTTTTTTTCTCCAGAAAGTTACAAGAGTATTTGGATGAAAATGTTGGTAAAAATCTTATATGAAATATAAGAGTTATTTAGTAGCGTTTTCAGCAAATATGACTGCCAATCTAAATGTTAATTTCTCAAGGGACTAAGTCTAAGATCGATTTTATTTAATTTCTTTGAATCTATTTCATCATAGTCCACAATTCTATTCTTGTCATCATGACACATTTAGTGCATATTGGTTCTATCCTTTCACCATTCACAGTAATATCCGTAAGTCAAGGTACAAAATTCCCAGCAAAAGGTATAAATAATCTAATCGTTCATATTCATATGTTACAAGTTTCACTTATTTTAAGTGTGAGATACAATATTTTACTCTTAATATTGGTCCCCTAAAAAAATTTTCATAAAGATTGACAACTCAAAATAATATATATTATTACATAAACAATATCTTAATAATGATAGTAATAAGCAATAGTATAAAAGAAAATTAACTTGCAAGGATAAATAAAATAAATAGGAATGATAATAAGCAATAATATAAATTAACATTAGTGCAAATAACTTGGAATGATAAATAAAATATTTTGCCATAAATAATAAGTAGCAACAATATAAAGGAACAGTAAATAAAATAACTTAGGATGATAAATAGAATAAATTGCAAGAAGAGTAATATTGAGCAACTTTAATAAATAAAAGAACTTGGAACATAAAATAAATTATGGTAGTAAATAACACTGGGTAATAATGTAAAATAACATGATTTGCCATGAGTAAATATTGCGAGATTTCATCGGATCTATACTGAGAAACCCTAATCATAATAGGAATTCGGATAAATAATGCAATAAATAATGCGTACCTGTTAGATACATGTTGTCGAAGAATATCATCTATCAATCCTGTTGCAAATAAGAAAATATATGCACATGCATACGCCAGGTACAAGAGAACCTACTCTATTTCCTTCTCTTCCAAATGGCCACATCGATGGAGCAATAGCCATCAAGAGTGTTAAGACTAGAGTGGAGATCCTGCCCATAATATGAATATATATAGTACCCTAGTTCCATCCATCAAAGACCTAGGTTATTTTGGGCCTCTACACCCTCCAACATACTCATTATTGAGCCCAAACCCAATAGCACATGATGAATCACAAACCCATAACGGATCACTTAATAATTACATGGGTTTCCAGTTAACAATCAGACTATCCATTTAACTCGTTTTTATTAAACCAAAAAGTCTACCAATCAATGGAAGCCCAAACCCAAAAAATTCTAACAAATATAGCCATGGTTTTACTTGGCAAATAATTTCATTACCTACCTCAAAACTATGTATCTGCCAAACCTCTTGCCAGTCTCTAATTCTCCTACTTTCTATTTCTTTCTCTTTTCTCTTTCTTTCTTGCTATGTTTCCTCTTGTTGCCAATACTCACAAATGGCAGCATTATTCTATATGCTTCCTCTATTTTTTTTTCTTGCTGTAATTCCACTCAAACTCCACTCGTTACATAGTTGTTGGAGGTCATTCGTTACTGAACAGCAGTTAATTTTTATGGACATAAGTTGCAAGCAGTGCACCACAATATTCTTCCTATCTACTGCTACATTTCCAAATTTTTCTTCCGCCTGTTGCTATGTTTTTTTTGTTTCCTCCACGGAGGACTTAGTGTTGTGATCATTGGCATGTGTGTTCCTCTTTCTTTCTTTTTTTCTCCTCCCCATTTGTTGCTATGAAACCTTTTTCTTCACCTAATGCCTCCCTCTTGTTTCACGCTAACTGCCTTCCTTCTTCTCTCTCTCTTTTTTTTTTTTTTTTTTTTTTCCGTTTCATTCATGGCTTTGAGCTTTTTTTCCCCAAAGCTAAAGTCTTAAATCTATAAAGCTAGAGTCTATCATGTAAATGTCACGCCATTGACGTGAGTTGTTTTTTTTCCAATTACTTTATAATTATAGCTATGCTATTATTTGTGATTACTATTACTACTGTTGCTATCATTTTACTTATGCTAGTGTTAATATTTGATATTATTTCTTATATTAATAAATAGAGTAATACATTTTGAAATTGTTATTACTAATTATAGCCTTACTTTAAATGTCAATGTATATGTTTTAATTATTTGATCAATCAATTATCATTACATAATCAACTCGAACATATGAAATAAAATATTTCAATCAAGTAGATTAACCATGTCACTCAACACAAAATATTTTATGACAAAAGGGATGTTACAACAAGCGTAACATACTAGCTTTCTGGAAAAAGGATGACAAAAAAACTAATTTTTACCTGCGTATTTGCTGAAAATGCTAGTAAATAACTCTTATAAGCATTTTTAGCAAATATGCCGGTAAAAAGGAGTTTTTTGTCAGTTTTTTTTTTCGTCCAGAAAGTAACAAGAGTATTTAACTAAAAATGCTGGTAAAAAGCTTATATGAAATATAAGAGTTATTTACTAACGTTTTCAGCAAATATGAATGCCAATCTAAATGTTAATTTCTCAAAGGACCGAGTCTAAGATCGATTTTAATTAATTTCTTTGAATCCGTTTCATCATAGTCCATAATTATAATCTTGTCATCATGACACATTTCGTGCATATTGGTTATGTTCTTTCAACGTTCACAGTAATGTCCATATGTCAAGGTACAAAATTCCAAGCAAAATTATAAATAATTTAACTGTTCAGATTCATATGTTATAAGTTTCACTTGTTTTAAGTGTGAGATATAATATTTTACTCTTAATATTGGTCCCCTAAAAAACTTTTGATAAAGATTGACAACTCAAAATAATATATATTATTATATAAACAATATCTTAATAATGATAATAATAAGCAATAGTATAAAAGAAAATTAACTTGCAAGGATAAATAAAATAAATAGCAATGATAATGAGTAATAATATAAATTAACATTAGTGCAAATAACTTGGAATGATAAACAAAATATTTTGCCATAAATAATAAGTAGCAATAATATAAAGGAACAGAAAATAAAATAACTTAGGATGATAAATAGAATAAATTGCAAGGAGAGTAATATTGAGCAACTTTAATAAATAAAAGAACTTGAAACATAAAATAAATTATGGTAGTAAAAAACATTGGATAATAATGTAAAATAATATAATTTATAATGAATAAATATAGTCATAATTTTACTTCTCAAATAATTTTATTATCTACTTCAAAATTGTGTATCTGCCAAACCTCTTGCCAGCCTCTAATTCTCCTACTTTCTATTTCTTTCTCTATGTTTTCTCTTGTTGCCAATACTCACAAATGGCAGAATTATTCTATATGCTTCCTCTATTCTTTTTTCTTGCTGCAATTCCACTCACACTCCACTCGTTACATATTGCTGGAGGTCATTCGTTACTGAACAGCAGTTAATTTTTGTGGACTTAAGTTATGGGCACTGCACCACAATATTCTTCCTATCTACTGCTACATTTCCAAATTTTTCTTCTGCCTATTGCTATGTTTTTTTTTTCCTCCACGGAGGACTTAGCGTTGTGGTCATTGGCATGTGTGCTCCTCTTCCTTTCTTTTTTTCTACTCCCCATTTATTGATATGAAAACCTTTTCTTCACCGAATGCCTGCCTCTTATTTCACGCTAACTGCCTTCCTTCTTCTCTCTCTTTTCTCTTTCCCTTTCATTTATTGCTTTGAGCCTTTTTTTCCCAAAGCTAAAGTCTTAAATCTATAAAGCTAGAGTATACCATGCAAATCTCACGCCATTGACGTAAGTTTTTTTTTTTTTTCCAATTACTTTATAATTATATCTATGGTATTATTTGTGATTACTATTACTACTGTGGCTATCATTTTACTTATGCTAGTGTTAATATTTGATATTATTTCTTATATTAATATATAGAGTAATATATTTTGAAATTATTATTACTAGTTATAGCCTTATATAAATGTAATATCTATGTTTTAATTATTTGATCAATCAATTATGGTTATAAAATCAACTTGAACACATCAAATAAAATATTTTAATCAAGTAGATTATCCATGTCACTTAACACAAAATATTTTATGACAAAAGGGATGTTACAACAAGCGTAACATACCCCCTTTCTGAAAAAAAAATGACAAAAAAACTACTTTTTACTTCATATTTGCTGAAAACGCTAGTAAATAACCCTTACTTATAAGTGTTTTTAGCAAATATGCTAGTGAAAGAGAGTTTTTTGTCCATTTTTTTTTTTATCTAGAAAGTTACAAGAGCATTTGGCTGAAAATGTTAGTAAAAAGCTTATACAAACTATAAGAGTTTTTTATTAGCGTTTTCAGTAAATATGACTGCCAATCTAAATGTTAATTTCTTGAGGGACCGAGTTAAGATCGTTTTTATATAATTTCTTTGAATATGATTCATCGTTGTCCATAATTCTATTCTTGTCATCATGATGTGTTTTTTGCATATTGGTTCTGTCCTTTCAAGGTTCACAGTAATATCCATAAGTTAATGTACAAAATTCCAAACAAAAATATAAATAATTTAATCATTCAGATTTATATGTAATAAGTTTCACTTATTTGTAGTGTGAGATACAATATTTTACTCTTAATATTGGTCCTCTAAAGAAATTTTTAAAAAGATTGACAACTTAAAATAATATATATTGTTATATAAACAATATCTTAATAATGATCATAATAAGCAATAGTATAAAAGAAAATTAACTTGAAAGGATAAAGAAAATAAACAGGAATAACAATGAGCAATAATATAAATTAATATTAGTGCAAATAACTTAGATTGATAAATAAAATATTTTGCCATAAATAGTAAGAAGTAATAATATAAAAGAAAATTAACTTGAAAGGATAAAGAAAATAAAAAGGAATGACAATGAGCAATAACATAAATTAACATTAGTGCAAATAACTTAGATTGATAAATAAAATATTTTTCCATAAATAGTAAGTAGCAATAATATAAAGGAACAGTAAATAAAATAACTTAGCATAATAAATAGAATAAATTGCAAGACGAGTAATATTGAGCAACTTTATAAATAAAAGAATTTGGAACATAATATAAATTGTGGTAGTAAATAATAATAAATAATAATATAAAATAATATAACTTGTAATAAGTAAATATAACTATAATTTTACTTCATAAATAATTTTATTATCTACCTCAAAACTGTGTATCCCCCAAACCTTTTGCTTGTGTCTAATTCTCCTATTTTCTATTTCTTTCTCTTTTCTCTTTTTTTCTTGCTATGTTTTCTCTCGTTTGCCAATACTCGTAGATGGCAGAATTATTCTATATACTTCCTCTATTTTTTTTTTTTCTTGCTGCAATTGCACTCACACTCCACTCCTTATATAGCTGTTAGAGGTCATTCGCTATTGAATAGCAGTTAATTTTTATTGACTTAAGTTGCGAGCACTGCACCACAATATTCTTCCTATGTACTACTACGTTTGCAAATTTTTCTGCTGCCTATTGCTATATTTTTTTTCCCTTCACAGAGGACTTGGTGTTGTGGTTATTGGCATGTGTGTTCCTCTTTCTTTTTTTTTTCTTCTCCCCATTTATTGCTATGAAACCTTCTTTTTTTCACCTATTGCCTCCCCCTTATTTCACGCTGACGGCCTTCCTTCTTCTCTCTCTTTTTTTTCCCTTTCATTTATTGCTTTAGGCCTTTTTTGTCCCAAAGCTATAGTCTTAGATCTATAAAGCTAAAGTGTTTCATGCAAATCTTGCACCATCGACGTCAGTTTTTTTTTTCAATTACTTTATAATTATAGCTATGGTATTATTTGTGATTATTATTACTACTGTTGTTATCATTTTACATATCCCAATCTTAATTTTTGATATTATTTTTTATATTAATAAATAGAGTAATATATTTTAAAATTATTATTATAAATTATAATCTTATTTTAAAAATTAATATCTATATTTTAATTATTTGGACAATCAATTATCGTTAGAGAATCAACTCCAACACATTAAATAAAATATTTTAATCAAATAGATTAACCATGTTACTTTACACAAAATATTTTACGACAAAAGTGATGTTACAACAAACGTAACATACCAACTTTCTGATAAAAAAAGATAAAAAAACTATTTTTTATTAGAGTATTTATTGAAAACGTTAGTAAATAACTCTTACATATAAGCATTTTATCAGTATTTTTAGCAAATACATTAGTCAAAAAAAGTTTTTTTATCTCTTTTTTATCAATATATTTACTTAAAACGCTAGTAAAATGCTTATATATAAGAATTATTTATTAGCGTTTTCAACAAATACAACGGTAAAAAAATAGTTTTTGCCATTTTTTCATGTCGTTGGCAAGTAATATATATATATAATTGAAAAAGTGAGATTAAGACAAGATATATTTTTTTAACTTTCAATTTTAATTATATAAAATTAGTTTATGAATCTGTAATCTAAAATTTCAAATCTACATTTTATTTTATATATAAAAATTGTATTTAAAATATATATATATATACTGAAAAATAAATGATAAAAAAATTATTTTTTATCAACATATTTACTGAAAATACTGATAAATAATTTTAATATTTTAACATTTTACTAATATTTTCAGTAAATACGTTAAAAAAAAAGAGATTTTTTGTCATATTTTTGTCCATAAAATTATCAACGTATTTATTAAAAATATTAATAAATAACTCTTATATACCAATTTTTTTCCTATATTTTTAGAAAATACACTAATAATTTTTTGAAAAAAAATTGACAAAAAACTCTTTTTTTCATCATATTTGTTGAAAACTCTGGTAAAATGCTTGTCAGCACCTAACTTTTGAATGAGTTTTAATAAGATAATTTTGCTTTTTGTTTTAGCATTTTTTGCTTTCATTGTGAATGCCATTAAAAAAAAAATTTCCTTTGCTACAATTTAAATTTCAATTTTCCTATCTTTTACTCATCTCTTCTTTCAAATTACTTAGTCTTCTTTCATACACTGCTTATTTTCCGTTCTCTTTTGTTATTTTTTATATATACTATAAAAATGAAAATAAATTAAAAAATTCCTCAACGCAAAAAAGGGGAAAATAATAAAAGAGAAAAAATTAAATAAAAACTAAATTATAATAAAGCCCAAGTCCATTTAAAAATAAAAATAATGAAATAATAAAAAGAATAAAAAATTTCTTGCAAGTTGCTCGGCTGCAACTTGAATTGCAACTTGCTTGCCCCGCATCTCCAATTATAAAAAAAGTGAACAAACAGCTTCTTTGAGGGGGAGAAAGAGAGGTAGATAAAAAAAAAAAAAAAAAAAAAAAAATCGAGGGGTTGAGAAAGCATACACTGGAGGGTTTTAGCGAAAAAATTCAGAGCAAGGGGATTCTAGGCAAACAAGAAGAGGAGAATCATAAAGTGAAGATAGCAGGTTCAGCCTTACTTCCTCACAATCATTTCAAAATTTTTTCATGAGATAATGAATATTGTACTTGCTTGATTATTACTTGCTAACTAATCTGTAGCATCATGACACACTCAAACACATTCATACATATGTGCACATTTGAATAAATTTGTTCTAAATTGAAGGAAAAGAAACAGAGACCCCAGGGACCAATAATCACCCACACACTCAAAAAACACAGCTTCAATTTCACACACAACACACCTCAGTTTTCTAATTTCTCATCAACAAAAGATAAAAGAAATTTTAAATAAATAAGGAAGAAGCAAAGCACGAACAGAGGAGCGTAATGTCCGTTAAACATAACCCATACATCAGAAAACCACAAACCAAATCTTATATTAAAGCCAAGAAAAATAAAATACAAAAAAGAGGAACTCATCACCAAAGCCAAGACCAGGCACAGAAACCACCATTGTCCTCCATGGGTTTGAGCAGTAGCTTCCTTCTTCTTCCTCCCACACCAGCCACCATCAACCATCTTCCACCAAACACAGCGCCACCATCTTCTCCCTACTGCTGCCATTGTCGTCAGAGCGACGCCTAGTTGCACGAAACTGCGCTCGCAACAACACCTCGGACCTCCACGTTCGTCTGTGTGCCGTGGTTTCGTGGTTGTACTCACAACCATGATCGAGCTCCTTGTGATCAGTCGTTGCTCCTCTCTATTCCTCTTTGTTTTGTATGAAACCCACCCCCAAAGGTCGCTGGAAGCTTCCCCAAAGTGTTCTGATATGAATGACGGTACATTTTACAATGGTCCTGTCAAAGAATTGGACATTGGTGGTCCATTTTTGGTCTGGTTACCGAAAATTTTTTCTTGAGCAAAAAGACGGAATTGGCCCATGACGTTCACTGTTTTGAAGCCAAGTCCACTTAAATAAAAAAATATATGCTTGCATCGGACTTGATTTAAAAACTGACAAAGTTCACATTTGGTTCATTTGCTCTGCTTTCTAACAATGTTTCAAACTTTCCTGTCATCTGGCCAATTTCAAACGAAAAGAAAATAGTAACCTCTTAAATTTTTTCAAATATGTTTATGGTGGCAAGTTTAAATGAAAAAAGGTAAAACTGTAAAAAGCTTAAGTATTTTTCATTGTGGGTTTGGCCAATCATGTTGCCTGCATTGTCGGTGAGCTCAACCATGGAGCATCTTGCCGCTGCCTTTTCCGACCAATTTGCCCGTGGCAACTCCTCCGAAGTCTTTGTCCTCGTCTTCTCTCACGGTTTCTCCTTCTACAAAGACTCCGGTAGCAGTGTTACATCCTGCTTATGTGGGCAGCAGTCCTTCTCTGGCCATCGGCAACTCTCCTCCTTTTACTTTGTCACTGCCATGCTAGATCACCATTTTGTTCATTGATTCAAAATCGGTTCACTTGATTTAGAACCGGTTCATAATTGATTCATCACGTTCTGCACTGATTCTCAATTAGTTTGACTGGTGGTGGTTGTCGGGCCTCAA
The DNA here is from genome assembly GCA_031439585.1 of Pterocarpus macrocarpus. Taxonomy (NCBI): domain Eukaryota; kingdom Viridiplantae; phylum Streptophyta; class Magnoliopsida; order Fabales; family Fabaceae; genus Pterocarpus; species Pterocarpus macrocarpus. The sequence goes on from CM062521.1 coordinate 32,334,678, forward strand.
CGGCTTGTCTCCGACGCCGCCTTATCTGAAAGATTTAATGCAAGCACTTCAATTTCTCATACACAACCAACAAACCAAAAAGATACAATAAATTAAAGGCCCGGCTCACCAAGTCTTGACCCTCACAGAAACTCTCACCTCAAGCTCGTAGCAATATAAAAGTACTTGTATAAAATTCTTGTATCCTAAACACGTCATTAAACTCCTTCGACATCGTGCAACCAGGTCCCAGATGATAGTTGTCCTTAACCGTCATTTCCCAAATGTAAAAAAATTAAATTCTATTACCTTTTTAACTGCTAACTGGGACTCCACGTATGAGCCTTCAGTCGTTGTTATTGCCTCATATCTGCCACAGACCATCCACACCCTTCCATTATTGTTATTAATATCTTAATAGTCATAAATATTTGGATCACCAATATCCAGTTTTTTGGCTGGGCATTGTAAAAGTGACCATGAATGACAAGTTTTGACACATCCCTTTTGTTTTATTCTTTTCGTTTTTACGATTTATTGTTTGACCCTTTTTTTTTTTTAAAAGAAAAAGATTAATGACTTTTTTCGAGTCTGATTAAACAACCCATGGGCTGTAATATTTTAAGCCCAACGTTGCCAACATTCTTTTGTTTTACTTATATATGTATATATCTTTGAATTGTGTTATTTGGACGCATTTCAAATGGACGCATCCGACGTATTACCAACTTTTTTTTTTCAGTTATCAATTTTTTAAACTAAAGTTTTCAACTTATTCATCTGAGTTATCAACTAATGGCAGTATAACATTACAGGACATTTTGTATGCAACTAGTTAGTAAACCAATCAAATAAGTTAGTAACTTTAGTTTAAAAAGTTGGACTCTGATAAAAAAGGTTAATATTTGTACGCTGCAATTGGTTGGTAACTGAAAAAAAAGGTTGGTAATGCGTTGCAAGATGCATCCCAACTACATGTATAAATAAACTTTCTCCTTGATAATGAAGCATGCCTTTTTGTGCATAGGGTTTCTTTCTTTTATTTATTTATTTCTTTCCTTTTTTAATTACAACTCTCATAAGATAAATTTTACTATGTTTCGGTGATGGACAATCAAAATTAACGGCAGTGGTGATAATGTTTTGGCTTTCGTGAGATATGAGAATTTCTACAACTTTACCAGGAGCGCTGGTAAGGTTATGAACTTTCTCAATAAAATCTTATCATAGTTATATTATATACTATATTTTGATGTTTATCCATCCCAATTCATGAATATTTTCTATTTCATTTGTTTATTTAATTTTTTGGTTCCAATTTAAAGTCATACTTGTATTCGTATTATTAAAATAATCAATCAATGATAAAGACAAAATTGGAAAGGATTTGAGTGCCAATCAAAATAAATCTTTCTGAAATTCAGGTTTTATCAGGAACACTCATGAAAATTAATTTTAATAGCAAAATTAAAATATAATATTTTAATAATTTTATTATACACAAAATAAAATCGATTTGTATAGTTTTGATACCATTATAGAAATATTTCAACACCTATTAAATATTACAAGAATAACTTTCTTCAACTTCATCATTTCATTTAGGATTTTATATTTATAAAAATTGAAATAGGCCAACGATAGAAAAATTAGGAGAGGATTGGAGCACCAATCAAATAAACTCTTTCTGAAATTCTTGAGGCCTTATATTAGGCTTTGCTGAGTGCGTTAGTAGGACCTGACTTTAACTACATAATAAAATAAAAAATGTGTTTCCAATATTTTTATACAAAAATAAATAAATGATAATAATAAACAAAATTATTAAATTTAAATGTTATAATCAGAATTTTTTAAAAAAAAAAAGATTACTAATTTAAGGAAATGACTATTATAATTTATTTTGATTTATCGTTTCATTTAAAATAACATAATTCAAAACCGGTTGACGATAAAAATATCAAGAGAGAATTGGAGTGTCCATCAATTAAGCTCTTCCTAAAATTCTTGTGGCTTCATTAGTTTCTTCCAGGAGCGCTGGTAGGATTCGACATTAATAATAAATAAAAAATAAAAATTAATTTCTTTTTATTTTAAAAAATATTGTTATAAATTTATATGAAAATATACATTTGTATAAATAAAATCAATTAACACGATTATTTTTAAAAGAACTAATGGCTATGAGTTCTTCATTATACTAGAGGATAAGTAAGAGCGCAAGTCAAGCCAAATTTAATTTTTCTCAATTTCTTTATTCCATTTGTCAATAATTGTTATATCCTTATTTGTAACACTTTCCTAAGTATGGTACTATACTTAAGTCATAATACCTCACTTAGGAGTTGTTATTGTTTCTTAATCGGACCTTGACTGACAACAACCTTTGGCCGTCCTTAATCTTCTTAGTTAACTTTGCTTCGGATGACCTTCTTCGGTACCTTTGAACTATCTAGAGATAACACAAAAATAAACACAAGAGTGAGAATGATAAATTCTCAGTGAGATTCTCTAAACTGTCACAAATAGTGTCATCATTATTATCTCCAGCTGCTTCGATTTATTATGAAAGAGATGAACATGTCAGATAAATTGTTCAGTTTTATAGTTTGAAAATATATTATCCAAAGCAGAGTTTATTTTATTCATACACTTGAATCAGTATGGAAGTAATATGGTAATTGCATAATTCATATTTAGAATAACAGTCACAATATACTCAACTATAATAACTTCGGCAAACTAAGAATTTGGGACATACGTACGCAAATACTTCAACTTGGACTTGTAATTTGTTTAATGTTCTTTAACCTTCCTTCTTGACACGCTTAGGTATTACGTATCGCTGTCCCTAAGGTGTCGGCATATATCTACACTTGAGCATTACGTATTGCCATCCTCAAGCATATACTTACTCATCTTTCTTGGCATACCTAGGCGTTACGTATTATTGTCCCTAGGTTGCCTGCATGTGTTTACACTTGAACATTACTTACCGCCGTCCTCAAAGTGTAGTCTTTCTTAATTTCCTTCACTTTGCTTAGTACACCTACGCATTACATATCGCCGTTTCTAGGGTACTTGCACATGTCTGCACTTGAGTGTTACGTATCGCTATCCTCAAGTGTAGGGCTTTCTTATCTTCTTTTCAAATATTCATGCTTGCATGACATTAATGTGCATCATACATAAACATTAACTTATAAACATTCACAGCTATCACTAATTGTTGTCAGAAATTCGGCAGCATAATGGATCAAGTCCATTTTCCGGTGAATAGTGGCAGCTCTCATAGACAAATCAGTCACAAGAGTAAAGTTGACATAATATATCCATATTTCAATAGTTTGATAAAGGTTTTGATCAAAGAAACTAGCCAAGTTTATAAATTTGACTTCAAGAGTTTGTAAATTCTTAGAGTTTCTTATTCTATTTTATGCCCTTGGTTTTGCCCGATTTTGTAGATTCTGCCATAAATTCATCTAGTTTATTTGGATCTGAAATTTTAATTGTTATAGCATTGTGTGTCTATTTTTTATCCTCTTTGGTCCCATTTGATTTTGATAAGTATAACTTAAGTTATTGAAGATTAACCTAGGTCTATTCTACAGCCAGGCAAAACTACACGTGGAAAAGTAAAAATCCACTAAAAATAGGAATCTAGTTGGAATTATACGAAACTTATATCATTTTAAAGCTAACTGGACCAATTTTCATTTTCAATAAGTTTCATCTCAATTGAGTGATCAAAGCTCAGGTTATAAGCTCTTGAATTGGGTAGCTTTGGACTGCCCTGTTTCTACATAGTTAGAACATTGGGCAACTTGGGCGAATTACTGGGATTTATATGGAATGAATTTGACTCTGAAATTTTTGTGGCATGTTACCCTAGTGTTAGCTTTTCAAAAAAAAATTGTTGCACTTAATTTGAAGGAGTATAGGGCAAGTTATGTCCTACTTAACCCTCTAGTCAAATCTAAAGAGGGCAAAACTCAAAAAATTATATCTCCCTCAATACTAATCTAATGGTCTTATAATTTATATGGTTAGAAAGTCCTAGATGTCTAGTTTCACATAAAAATAGGTTCATCAAGTTTTGATGGTTGTAAGTGGAGCCGTACACTCCACCAGTATGGACGTCGTAGAGTTTTCTAGGTTTTCAGATTCTGGTTTGCTATCTATTTTGTTTTTCATGCAAGATTCAATCTTAATCCAACCAAATACTTGATAAACCAACCATAAATCATCATAATCACATCATATATCTTCAATTAGAGGAGTATAGCAAGATATCTCAAAAACCACAAATTCACAAAAATCAAACAAAAGCTTGAATCCTACCTCAATTTGGTGAATCTAGTAGCAAGAATTGGAAATCTTGAAGGATGGGTGTAACACCCTACCAATTTAATGTTATGCTTAAGTCATAGCATAAAATTGAGTTGATTGCGTTACCGTGTTAGTAGTCCATATATATCTATATTCATTATATTCTATCATATTTTCTTTTTCTCATATATATATATATATATATATATATATATATATATATATATTTCTTTGGCGAGATATATCTCGGGGCACAGAGATTATATATGTAAGCAGAAGAAGTAGTGCACTGTATATAATATATGGGATAAGTATCATAGAATATAACAAAATATAATAATAAAAAATGAAACAGAAAAGACGGAGATAGATGATATATCATCGGCTGTATACATACATATATATGTCGGAAGCCAACGCTTCAGTTTATATACAGGTTCAAAAGAGGATATATAGGTGGGGCCGGTGTACCAAAAAGACATAAGGTCCGTGTCAGTGAAAACAGTCCTACAAGGTCCTCAGAGGACATTTCAAATGAGCTGATATACATATGTCTAAGTCTATGGCCCAATGATATACACTACCAAAAGAGGGCCATACTGTACAATGTAACTTGCGGCCGGGACCTACTCGGTCATGTAGCCATTGGCCATACTAAGCCCGGCTGGGGAGTGGTCAGCACTAGGTCCCGAAGAGCAGGATGATGAGTTGGGAACTTCAGATGGATTGCTCTCAGGACTGAGTGGAATATCTGGAACCACCTGTGGAGGTGACTCTTGGTGGAGGGTCGGCAGGAGCTGCGGGTGTTGTGGGTGCTGCAGGTGAAGTAGGGTGTGCTACATGCAATGGGACCACGAAATACGGAGTGACACCGTCGAAAGCAGGTGAAATAAAGGAATAGCAAAATTCCTATTACTAAAAAGATAGAGGCGGAAGTGACAGGAACCAGCTATGTACAATAAGTCAAACATGGGGGCATGGTGGAGCTGTAAGTCAGGGATCTCAATAAATAGGGTAGCTGTTGTGTCCATCATCAGAGTCTGAGAATGATGTGGAAACACAAAGCGAGGTGAGAATTTAAAGAAATTTTTAGTAAGATTCGAGTACGGTGTTAAACTGACGTCACATTCATTCTCAGTTGTCTTGGTTTTCATTTAATTAAAAAAAATGGCATCAAATGGAACTATCCACATTTATAAGTTTAAGTAAACATCTGGTCCAAGGCAAGGTTCAGTTTTACTTAAGACAGCAGAAGAAACAAAATAAACTACTAAATAGTGTTACGCAGAATAATGAGCAGAATAAATAAACATACAACAATAAGTAAACATAACAGTCAAACTGTAAACAACTTATAATGACTATTCAATGCGGTCATGCAAAAACTCATTATTAAACTTAGCATCATAAACTTTTCCGTTACTTGGTCCCCTAGGAGTTCTTGGCCATTCAACTCCTGGGTAATAATTTGCTTTTCAGGATCGAGCTCGTTCCTATATAGGAATGCCGGGTTTACTTTCCCTGACCTCCCCACCGATCTATTCCCCTTAACTTTAATTCGGGGCTAGCCTAAGTATTATAAAACTTTTATCATAACATAACCTTTATGAATTTCTTGAAAAATGCACATGTATCTGAATATATCTTATAACTCAAACATAGACTTTACCAAAACTTCGACAGCATAACGGAATGTGTCCGCTTCCCCATGAATAGTGTCAGTACTCAGAAAATCAATTTTTACAGAGAAATCATAACATTTCATTCACAATTCAATCACCAATTTCATAGGAACAATTGTTGCATTTAAAACATAGTTTTTGTCTCAACACTTTCATTCAACCCGGTTTTTGTAAATCATGCCACAATTTCTATTTAACTCATTTGGACCTAAATTTTGGGTATGTTAGAGTTTTATGAGTCTATTTTCTAACCTCTTTAGTCCCATCTTATTTTGATAAAGTAGCTCAAGTTATTAGTATTTTACCTCGGCCTACCCTGTAACTGGCTAGAATTACATATTTAAAAATAAAAATCATTAAAAATTGAAAACCAGTTCAAATCATACAAAATTGGTATAATATTAAATTTAATAGGATAAAATTTCATTTGCAAGAAGTCCCATTTTATTTACTTTAGTAGAGCTTGAGTTATAAGCTCCGAAATTTGATCTTTTTGAGCTGCCCTGTTTTAGCCCAGTTTGGACCTAGGGCAATTTTCTCGAATCATTGGGAGCAAATGGGACTGTATATAACTCTGAAATTTTTATGAGATATTCTCTTATGAGTAAGCTTTCTAAAAAAGTTAGTTTTATTCAAATCCAAGTTGCATAGGGCAAGTTTTGTTCTAGACAACCTAGTCTGCCCATAATTAAACTTAAAAACCTAGGTCAAATTTCCAAAATTCTTATCTCCCTCAATACTAATCCAATGGCTTTATAATTTATATGGTTGGAAAGCCCTAGATGTCTAGTTTCACCTAAAAATAGTTTCATCAAATTTAAACAGCTATAAGCAGAGCCGTACACTACGCCATAGGGACTGCTGTGGGGTTTTGATCTCCCAGCCCCTTACTTCTTTCTATTCTTATCCCTTTTTACTTCTTAATCGATTTTAAACACAAAAATAGCTAACAAATCAGCCAAAGATCATCATATTTATTCAAACATCATATCAAGAAGTGAGAAAATAAAAGCCCCAAATAGCCACCCATAACCAAGAAGACAAGAACAAAGTTGAATCTTTACCTCCTTTAGGTATGCTCTTACCAAATTTGAGTTTAGATTGATGGAACCTTATCAATGCTTGAAGGTGTGATGGAGTAGGTTGAAAAGAGAAGAGAAGAAGGAGGCTGGAAGAGGAGAGGAAGGGGCGAAATCAGCATGGAATGAAGGGAGAAAAATCTGATTCAAGCATTAAAAGGGTAGTTGGCTATGTGCGTTGTCATTGGCTGAAATTTATTTTTCAGCCATGTCTCCTTTTCTTTGTGGCCTTTGTGGCGCTACCAAGGGATGAGTAAGTGGCTGAGTATTCAGCCTTTGAGTCATAGGGTTTTGGGAATATAATTCTATTGATTCGGTTCCGACAGTTTAAAATACTGAAATCTTACCGATTTCCTTTAAATCGGTAAATCGGTTTAAGAAAATTTCTATGAAATCTTCTATGCTTCTAATCTAATTCCCTTACATCTAATCTCAATTAATTGCTAATTAATTGATCCTAAATAAATATTTAGTCAGATTTAATTAACCTCAATCATTCGATAAAAACCGAACAACTAGGCGAAAAATGGTAAAAATCTTACGGATGTTACATTATCACCCTCCTAAAAAAAATTTTGCCCTCAAAATTTAGTACTCGAGAATAGTTCAGGATACTCTTCCTGCATGTCTGATTCTAATTCCCAAGTGTAGTCTTCAACATCTTCTTTTCCCCATGCTACCTTTACTAACTGCAAGTTTTTGTTTCAAAGTTGCCTGCTGCTTCTATCTACGATCTGTGCTGGCGATACGTGGAAAATCAAGTCCTCTTTCAACTATATTGACTCAGGTTCTAGGAAGTGTGTAGGGTCAGATTGATATTTTCTGAGTTGAGAAACATGAAAAACATCGTGAAGGTTTGACAAATATGGAGGTAAAGCAACTCGGTATGCAATTGATCCGATTCGCTTCGAGATTTAGAAGGGACCGATAAAGCGAGGACTTAGCTTCTTGACCTTAATGGCTCTACCTATCCCTGTTATAGGCGTAACCTTCAGAAATACATGGTCTCCTTCTTGAAATTCGAGAGGTTTTCTTCTGGTATCCGCGTAATTCTTCTGACGGCTTTAAGCGACAAGCATCTTACTTCGAATTTTCTTGATCTGCTCAATAATTTGTCCAACTAAATCAGGCTCCAATAGACTTGATTCTCCTATTTCATACCAACATAGTGGAGATTGGCACTTCCGTCCGTACAACGCTTCGTAAGGAGCCATGCCGATGCTAGCGTGATAGCTATTACTGTATGCAAATTCGGCTAGCGGTAAGTATCGATCCCAATTTCCACGTTGCTCCAATGTATATGCTCGCAGCATATCTTCCAAGGTTTGAATTGTCCTTTCCGTTTGACCATCCATTTGTAGGTGATATACAATGCTTAGGCACAATTTAGTACCAAATGCTTTTTGTAAGGCTCCCCAAAACCGTGAGGTGAACCTTGGATCTCGATCAGAAATAATGGTTGAAGGGGTCCCATGGAGCCTTATAATCTCTTAAATATACAATTGCACTAATTTTTCCAACGAATAATTTGCTCGAATGGGTAGAAAGTGAGCAGATTTGGTTAATCTATCCACGATGACCTATATAGCATCATATCCTGTTAGTGTTCTTGACAATCCTGTTGCAAAATCCATGGAGATACTTTCCCACTTTTACTCAAGGATTTTCAGAGGTTGTAGCATCCTAGAGGGTTTATGATGTTTTGCTTTCATCTTCTGATAGATCAAGCACTTGCTTACGAAGTTTGCCACATCTGACTTCATGCCTGGCCACCAAAACATTCTCTTGAGGTCTTGATACATTTTGGTAATGCTAGGATGCATGGTGAATTCACCCTTATGTGCTTCCTCCAAGATTCTTCTTTGGAGATCGTTTCCCTCGGGTACGTACATCCTGTCATGATGCCGCCATATGCCCTCTTTATCTTGAGCAAAACCTGTTAATTTCCCTGATTGCACGAGATTGATTGTATATTGGAAACTGGTATCCTATTGTTGTGCCTGCCGAATTTATTCCTTAAAGCTACTGGTTATCTTAACTTGGTGTAACTGAATGGTCTTGGGAGTTATAAGGATCCCCAAATTAAGATCTCAAAAGCTCTCAATCAGCTCTATCTCTTTAATCATCATCCAGGCTACCGTCAGAGATTTCCTGCTCAAAGTATCTGCCACAACATTTGCCTTGCCCGGGTGGTATTTCAATTCAAATTCGTAGTCCTTAAGAAGTTCCATCCATCTCCGTTGCCTCATATTTAATTCCTTCTGATCAAAGATGTACTTTAAACTCTTATGATCAGAAAAGACCTCAAACCTTACACCATAAAGGTGATATCTCCATATCTTCAAGGCAAACATTATTGCAGCTAATTCAAGATTGTGTGCAAGATAATTCCTTTCATGTGGCTTTAATTGTCTAGAGGTATACATGACCACATTTCCGATTTGTATCAACACGCATCCTAATCCTTGTTTGGAAGGATCACAATAGACCTCAAGTGGCCCACGAGGGTCTAGCAAGGCTAATACTAGTGTCGTGGTTAACCTTCTTTTCAAATCTTGAAAACTCTGTTTGTACTCTGGTGTCCATTCAAATGGAATATTCTTCCTGGTTAGCTTGGTCAAAGGCAAAGCGATCCGAGAGAAATCCTTGACAAATCGCCTATAATATCCAACTAAGCCCAGAAAACTCCTAACTTCAGTGACTGTGGTCAGCCTCTCCTAATTTAGTACTGCTTCTACTTTGCTAGGGTCTACGAAGATTCCCCCATAGGATACCATATGGCTGAGAAATTTTACTTCTTTCATCCAAAATTCACATTTGGATAACTTAGCATAGAGTTTCTTCTCTCTTAAAATTTGCAAAACCAGCCGCAAGTGTTCCGCATGCTTTCGCTTCGTCTTCGACTAGACAAGTATGATGTCGATGAAAACCACTATAAACTTGTCCAAATATGGGCGGAATATCCGATTTATATAACCCATGAATACTACTGGTGCATTTGTCAGTCCAAACCACATCACGATATACTCGTAGTGTCCGTAACGAGTTCGAAAGGCCGTCTTAGGGATATCTTGTTCCCAAACTCGAATTTGATGATATCCGAAATGCAAGTCAGTCTTGGAAAATACCATTGCACCCTATAGTTGGTCCATGAGGTCATCGATCATTGGCGGTGGATATTTATTTTTAATCATCACTTTATTCAGCTGTCTATAATCCATGCATAGGTGCATGCTCCCATCTTTCTTTTTTACCAACAAAATTGGAGCTCCCCATGGCGATGCACTTGGCCGTATGAATCCTTTTTCCAAAAGTTCTTCAATCCGTTTCTTTAGTTCTGTCAGCTCTAGAGGTGACATTCGATACAGAGCTATAGATATTGGTCCCGCACCTAGAACCAACTCGATTGTGAACTCAATCTTTCTCTCAGGGGGGAATTCAGGAACATTTTTTCGGAAAATATCGGAATATTCCTTAACAACTAAGATCTCCTCCAGTTTCTGTTCAACTTCCATCACATTAGCTAACAGGAGAATGTATCCTTGACTCTTCGATCCACTATAGTTTACTAATAAGGAGTTCAGATAAAAGTGTGTTGAGGCTTGAGATTCAGAATATGAGACAAAGGAGAATACCACCGTTTTATCGGAACAATTGAGCATGACTCAATTGGCAGAAAGCCAATCCATACCCAAAATGATATCAAGTTTAGATAGAGAGAGACAAATCAAATTAGCTGCAAAGGTCCTACCCTCAATTTGAAAAGGAACATTGATGCAAATTTGACAAGTTTTAACAAGTTTATTGGTAAGAGTAGAAACCAATAGATCATAAGGCAATTCAGAAATTGGTAATTGCAAAATAGCCACACAGTCATGAGAAATAAATGAATATGAGGCACCCAAATCATAGAGTACAGTTAGAGTTTCACCGTCCATTTCACAGGTACCTTGGATTAGTCCTTCGAACTTGTCAGCTTCTTCGGCATTCATTGTAAAGACCCATCCTTGACGTTGAGGTCTAGACGGTTATGATGGATTCTTGGTTGGACACTTAGAAATTTTGTGGCCTGGCTTGCCACACCCATAGCAGACATTCTGGCCTGCCAAACATGGCCGATCACCATGATTTTTACCGCATTTCGTGCAAGTCGGATTCGAAAAAGGCTTCTGGAGCTGCTTGCCTTATTGCCCATCAGTTGAAATCTTCTCTGCTATTGAAAGTTGGGCTTGAATCTTGGGCCCTGCGGTGCCAACCCTTCTTGAAGCCACCACTAGATGCCTTGGCTGCAGCTAGTTTCAAGTTACAATCTTCTACAAGTCGGCATTTATTTACCAACGTGGGGAGATCTCTAATCTCCATTGGCCTAACTACTACAAGAATATCTTCTCGTAATCCTCCCTCGAATTAGACGCATTTCCAAGCTTCATCAAGATTCCTCTGGTAAATTGTAGAAAATTTACACAGCTTTTCTTACCTGGCAATATACTTGGATACCGCCCTATTCCTTTGATTGAGCTGCATAAATTCTAGCTCCTTAGCATTTCGATTTGAGGCAAGAAAGTACTTTTGGCAAAAAACATCTCTAAAAACCATCCAGGTGATTGTTGTATGAGATTCTTCAAATAGTCTTCATATGCCGTTCCACCAAAAGTCTACGTCTGCTTCGAGCATGTAGGTGGCAAAAGTCACCTTCTGATGATTCGAACAATCCAGGATAGAAAAAATCATCTCCATAGCCTTGATCCATTCATCGGCCTTATCTGGGTCACACGCTCCTCGAAAGCTGGGCGGATTTGCCTTCCTAAACTCAGCAAATTTAAGGTAGTTCAGGTCAGCTCCTAGGCCATATGGATTTCCTCCATGGCTTGCCTCAGGTCGCTTGCCTAATTGATCCATCATCTAGTGAGCTACCGCAGCCTGTTCCAGCATCGCATGAGCCATCTCTCGTATTGTGTCCATAAAGTTAGCCGGATCCTCTCGAGCAGGTTCTGTACGTAGCGTGCCTTGCCTTCTGGAAGCCATTAAGTTATGAGCACATAAAACAAAAGTTATTAAGTTGATCAGGCTCAATACTAAGTCTAATGTGCTAGTAAATAACAGCTCACATAGTCAGGCACCTCGTACAAATGCACATCTATATCTCAACTTCTAGACAAGATTTAGTGCATCCTATCATCTAAAAATATAGAATATGCGCAAAGCATAGTCAGTCCAATCCTTAGGCCTCAGCTAGGATGAACTGCTCTGATACAAAAAATGTAACACCTTACCAATTTAATGTTATGCTTAAATCATAGTATGAAATTGAGTAGATTGCGTTACTGTGTTAGTATTCCATATATATATATATATATATATATATATATATATATATATATATATATATATATATTTCTTTGGTGAGATATATCTCGGGGCGCAGAGATTATATATGTAAATAGAAGAAGCAGCATGTTGTATACAATAGACGGGATCAGTATCACAGAATGTAACAAAATTTAACAATAAAAAAATGCAACAGAAAAGACGAAGATAGATGATATATCATCGGCTATATACATACATATATATGTCGGAAGCCAACGCTTCAGTTTATATATAGATTCAAAAGAGAATACATAAGTGGGGCCGGTGTACCAAAAAGACATAAGGCCCATGTCAGTGAAAATAGTCCTACAAGGTACTCAGAGGACATTTCAAACGAGCTGATATACATATGGCTAAGTCTATGGCCCAATGCTACACACTACCAAAAGAGGGCTATACTGTACAACGTAACCTACGGCCGGGACCTACTCGGTCATGTAGCCATTGGCCATATCAGGCCCGGCTGGGGAGTAGTCAGCACTAGGTCCTAAAGAGGAGGATGATGAACCGGTAACCTCAGACAGATCGCTCTCAAGACTGAGTGGAATATTTGGAACCACCTGTGGAGGTGACTCTGGTGGAGGGGCGGCAGGTGCTGCGGGTGCTGTAGGTGGAGTAGGGTGTGCTACATGCAGTGGGACCGCGAAATACAAAGCGGCAGGGTCGAAAGTAGGGTGAAATAAAGGAACAGCAAAATTCCTATTACTAAAAAGATAGAGACGAAAGTGGCAGGAACCAGCTATGTACAATAAGTCAAACATGGGGTCATGATGGAGCTGTAAGTCAGAGATCTCAATAAATAGGGTAGCTATCATGTCCATCACCAGAGTCTGAGAATGATGTGGAAACACAAAGCGAGGTGAGAATTTAAAGAAATTCTCAGTAGGATTTGAATATGGTGTTAAACTGACATCACATTCATTCTCAGTTGCCTTGGTTTTCATTTAATTAAAAAAATGGCATCAAATGGAGCTATCCACATTTAATAAGTTTAATTAAATATCTGGTCCGAGGCAATATTCAGTTTTACTTTAGACAGCAGAAGAAACAAAATAAACTACTAAATAGTGTTACGTAGAATAATGAGCAGAATAAATAAACATACAGTAGTAAGTAAACATCATAGTCAAACTGTAAACAACTTATAATGACTATTCAATGTGGCCATGCAAAAACTCATTCTTAAACTTAGCATCATAAACTTTTCCATTACTTGGTCCCCTGGGAGTTCTTGGCCATTCAACTCATGGGTAATAGTCTGCTTTTCAGGATTGAGCTTGTTCCTATATAGGAATACTGAGTTTACTTTCCCTGACCTCCCCACCAATCTATTCCCTTTAGCTTTAATCCGGGGCTGGTCCAAGTATTATGGAACTTTTATCATAATATAACCTTTATGAATTTCTTGAAAAATGCACATGTATATGAATGTATCTTATAACTCATACATAGACTTTACCGAAATTTGGCCAACATAACAGAACATATCTGCTTCCCCATGAATAGTGCTAGTACTCAGAAAACCAATTTTATAGAGAAATCATAACATTTCATTCACAATTCAATCACCAATTTTATAGGAACAATTATTGCATTTAGAACATAGTTGTTGTCTCAACACTTTCATTCAACCTGGTTTTTGTAAATCATGCCACAATTTCTATTTAACTCATCTGGACCTAAATTTTGGATATGTTAGAGTGTTATGAGTCTATTTTCTAACCTCTTTAGTTCCATCTAATTTTGATAAATGTAGCTCAAGTTATTAGGGTTTTACCTTGGCCTACCCTGTAGCTGGCTAGAATTACATACTTAAAAGTAAAAATCCATTAAAAATTGAAAACTAGTTCAAATCATATGAAATTGGTATCATATTAAATCTAACAGGACAAGCTTTCATTTTCAATAAGTCCCATTTCATTTGCTTTAGTAGAGGTTGAGTTATAAGCTCTGAAATTTTACCTTTCTAAGTTGCCTTGTTTTAGCTCGGTTTGGACTTCAGGCAACTTTCTCGAACCATTGGGAGCAAATGGGACTGTATCTAACTCTGCAATTTTTATGGAGTGTTCTCCTATGTGTAAGCTTTCTAAGAAAGTTAGTTTCATTCAAATCCAAGTCGTATAGGGCAAGTTTGGCCCTAGAAAACCTAGTCTGCCCAGAATCAAATTGAAAAACCTAGGTCAAAATTCCAAAATTCATATCTCCGTTAATACCAATCCAATGGCCTTATAATTTATATGGTTGGAAATCCCTAGATGTCTAGTTTCACAAAAAAATAGTTTCATCAAATTTAAACAACTGTAGGCAAAATCGTACACTCTGCTGTACCAACTGCCATGGGGTTTTGATCTCCCAGCCCCTCACTTCTTTTTATTCTCATCCCTTTTAACTTCTTAATCGATTTTAAACACAAAAATAGCCACAAACCAGCCAAAGATCATCATATTCATTCAAACATCACATCAAGAAGTGAGAAAATAAAAGCCCCAAATAGCCACCCATAATCAAGAAGACAAGAACAAAGTTGAATCTCTACCTCCTTTAGGTATGCTCTTGCCAAATTTGAGTTTAGATTGATGGAACCTTATCAATACTTGAAGGTGTGATGGAGGAGGTTGAAAAGAGAAAAGAAGAAGGAGGCTGGAAGAGGAGAGGAGGGGGCGAAATCAGCATGGAATGAAGGGAGAAAAATCTGATTCAAGCATTAAAAGGGTAGTTGGCTATGTATGTTGTCATTGGCTAAAATTTTGTGGCCAATTTTTCAGTCATGTCTCCCTTTCTTCGTAGCCTTTGTGGCGCCACCAAGGGATGAGTAAGTTGTAACATCCACTGGAATTTTTATCATTTTTCGCCTAATTATTCGATTTTTATTGAATAATTGAAGTTAATTAAAATTTGACTAAATATTTATTTAGGATCAATTAATTAGCAATTAATTGAGTTTTTATATGAGGGAATTAGGTTAGAAGCATAGAAGATTTCATAGAAATTTTCTCAAAACCATTTTACCGATTTGAAGGAAATCGGTAAGATTTTGATATTTTAAACTGTCGGAACCGAATTAATAGAATTGTACACCTAAAACCCTATGACTCATGGCTGATTACTCAGCCATTTAACCCTCTATGGGTGGCACCACTAAGGCCACAAGGAGGAGGAAGCATGGCTGAAAGTTGGCCACAAGATCTCCACCAATCAAAGTCCTTAACCCCAATTACCCTTCAACTACTTGAATCAAATTTTTCTTCCTCATTTCCCTACTGACTTCGCCCCCTCCTCTCCTGGTTTCAGCCTTCTTCTTCTCTTCTCCACTCACCCAACTCCATCAAAACTTCAAGCTTTGACAAGGTTCCATCAAACCAAACTCCAAAATCTAGCAAGACCACATACAAGAGGTAGGATTCAACTTTTGATCTTGATTTCTATGGTTGTGGCTGTTTGAAATTCTACTTTGCCTCATTCATTTGGTGATATGCTGGATGTATTTGATGGTTTGTGGTTGGATTATTATGAAATTTTGAGTTGGAATTGAAGTTAGAAGGAGAAAACTAAAAGAAGTGGAGAATCAGGATGCTATCTAGGTCAGAAACCCTACGGTAGTCCGTATGGCAGAGTGTATGGCGCTACCTACCACTGTTTAAATTTGATGAAACTATTTTTATATGAAAGTAGACATTCAGGGCTTTTCATACATATATAATATAAGGCCATTGGATCAGCATAGAGATAGTTATGAATTTTTGAAGTTTGGCCTAGAAAGTAGGACTTTCATCTGGGCAGTGTGAGTTGAGAAGAGTGTTACTTACCCTACACAACTCCAAATTGAGTGAATCCAACTTTGTTTGAAAGCTAACATACAAGAGAACATCCCATAAAAATTTTAGAGTTGGATTTGTTGCCAACTATCCATAATACATCAATGAATTCACCTTAAGTTCAACCCGGGCTGGAATAGATTAGTCCAATAGGGTAAAGTTTCAGGGCTTATATCTCAAATTATACTCATGTAAATGATATGCAACTTATTTCATTTGAAAGCCTGTTCTGTTAGCTTTACATTGATATAAATTTCGCATGATTTCACCTATATTTCTATTTTTGGTGAATTTTCTCTTCTAAGAGTGCAATTCTGGCTAGAGACATGTATGAATACTAGATTAAGTTGAGTTAATATCGGAACTCGGAACTTAGCAAACAAGAACTAGATCAGGCATACTTAATGTTGAACTCAGAACTTAGTGAATAGGAAACTAGATCAGGCATAGTTAATATCGGAACTCGGAACTTAGCAAATATAGAACTAGATCAGGTATACTTAACGTTGAACTTGAAACTTAGTGAATAGGAAACTAGATCGAATATAGTTAATGTCAGAACTCGGAACTTAGGCAACACATTCATAAAAGTCTTGGAAGACCAATTGTGGATTAAAGTCATAGATCAGGATCACAAGCACATAAAACACTTTGAAATCGAAAGACAAGGATAAGAATATAAATCTAAAATACCTAAACCCGGAAGTTGGGATTTTTCAACATAAACATGGAAGTTGGTACCAGAACATGAAATCTTATACCCGAAACTCGGAAATCGGGAACCAAGACATTACATAATCCCAGAAGTTGAGAACTTATATAATCTTGGAACTTGGACAAAATTCAATCTCGGAAGTTGAACTCGGGAATAGCAATAAAAGTTAAAAGTTTGCAAGATAGATCAAGACTTAGGATTTTACAACTTGCACTTAACTACCTAAGCCTTACTCATAAGACTTTGTTATGTGTGACAACTATTGAAGATGCGATGCCCTATATTGGGATTGCTGTTTGATTTAAAATTCCCTGGTTATCTGGTACTATTCATGGGGGAGCGGGCACGATCCGCTATGCTGCCGAATTTTCGATAGAATCGTAAGGAGAGTATGAGCATTTATATGTTACGAATATGTATGTGGAAATCATGTATGCAAGGATATATGAAAGTAAATGATGAAGCATATGTATGAAGTGCATTCAGCATGTCTATGCATGATTATGTATGAGAATGAAAGGATATGAATATATTAAATGTGGATCCCTTCACCTGGAGGCAGTTATGAGATCCCTCCTCATGAAGGCAGTTAAATAAGATAAGATTGGGTCCCTTCACTTGGAGGCAGTTAATTGGGTCCCTCCCTATGAAGGCAGTTAAAAGATACGATGAAAGTTCCATATTCCTAAGGAAGGTGACATGGCGATCACGCTCTGATGGGGTATGACATGGTGATCATACTCTGAAATGTGGTATGATTGATTAAACTGGGCAAAAGGCCCTTTTCTATATCACTTATCGATATTGTTTTATTCTTGTTATGAATATGTTACAATAAGATGATAATGAATTATTCTTATGAGAGCATGCATATTTGCATATGAATGAAGGAAGAATATATGAGATCCCTTCACTTGGAGGCAGTTATTTGGGTCCCTCCAGGTGACGGCAGTTAAAAGGCAAAAATGTGGGTCCCTTCACTTGGAGGCAGTTGCACATTGGGTCTCTCCTTGTGAAGGTAGCTAAAACTTTTGGGTCCCTCTATGTTGGAGGCAGATGGCTAACTAGGTCCCTCCGACCTAGAGGCACGTGGAGTCCCTCATGTCAAGATCTTGTGTGACGATGGTCACGGGTTGAGCTCACTCCTAGATCAGACTACCTAAGGGTAGTAAAGACTAAAGATTAAGACATATGCAAGCACCCTAGGCACGGCGATATGTAGCGCCTAGGTGTGTCAAGAAAAGAAAGTAAAGAAAGTTAAAGAAAAATGCCAGTGTATTTGCATGAATTCAAAAATGAGTACTTGCATAATTATATCCCATGCTTTATTGATGCTGAGACTGTTCTATCTACTTATGCGGTGATTATTATTCTCATTATGAAATATTGCCAATGTGACTCAAGTGCGTGGAATAAAATGAACTCTGCTTCGGACAATATATTTTAAAACTATAAAACTGAACAGTCTAGTAAACATGCTCACATTTTTCATAATAAACTGAAGCAGCTGGAGATAATAACCATGACACAGTATGAAAATTTCTTAATGAATCATACTAAAAATTTAAAATTCTCACTCCTATTTCCATGTTATCTCCAGATAGCTCGAGAAGTTTGAAGACAGCTGAAGCTGCTGTTAGAAAAGGTCCGCTCAGATAATAGTAACAAGTCCTGAGTGCGGTACTATGACTTAAGCATAGTATTGTATTTTGGGAGGATGTTACATAAGTGGCTGAGTATTCAACCTTTGAGTCATAGGGTTTTGGGTATATAATTCTATTGATTCGGTTCTGACAGTTTAAAATATCGAAATCTTACCGATTTCCTTTAAATTGGTAAATTAGTTTAAGAAAATTTCTATGAAATCTTCTATGCTTCTAACCTAATTCCTTTACATCTAATCTCAATTAATTGCTAATTAATTGATCCTAAATAAATATTTAGTCGGATTTTAATTAACCTCAATCATTCAATAAAAATCGAACAACTAGGTAAAAAACGATAAAAATTCGATGGATGTTACAATGGGAGTGATTAAAGCTTGAAAGCAAGATGAGATGAGATGAAATGGAGGATGAAAAGGTGAAGAGAGAGCTAGTGGTCCTTAGGAAGAAAAATGTGAGGGATAACGAAGGAAAATTGAAGTTTGAGAGATAAGTGTGGTTGGTTTGAGTGGCTAACATTGAGCCAACTCTTCTCTACTCCTAAGGCTAAGAGTGGTGCCACTTATGGGGGAAATGTGGCTGAGTTCTTAGCAACTAATCTTAGGGTTTTTTATATGTAATTCTATTGATTCGGTTCTGACGATTTAAAATACCAAATCTTTACCAATTTCCTTCAAACGAGTGAACTTTCACTAACAACTTCGTTAAGATTTCTTACATGTGCATTGTAATTTCTCCTAATCCTAATCCCTGTAATTAAACTCTAATTACTCTTTTATAGTTATTGAAATCGAATAAATCGATTAACAGTGTAAATTAAATGTTTTACCAGTTTAGGGCCTTTCCTATTTTCTGTTTTCCGTGGCCAATGGCATTCCTGTAACTTTGAGTAACTCTAGGGGTATCCAACATATTTCATATGTGGACACTTCTGTGGCCTAATTGGCTAAGAATTAGGTTTCTGCATTTCCGCTATGTGATTCTGCTTCGTTTAAAACCTTATTCTGTTAATTCTATTGATGTAGGAACCTAAATATCATTTTCTAAAAAGTTTAGGGCTAATTATGGAAAGGATCTTTGGGGGTCAATATGTAATTACTAAAAGTTCTAGGGCAAGACTACAAATAACAAAAGTTTATAGGGGATGTTACACACTACCCTCTTAAAAAGAATTTTGTCCTCAAAATTTCTTTATCCGTAGTGTGCTAGCTGGGTGGCGCAGATTTCTGCATACAATGAACTTCATATTGAGGTGATCAGGCTTAATATGCAGTTAAGTGTGACGGACAAGCTACAATACACAACAAGGCTGCCATGAGTATCTATGTCTTTATCATGTAAGGACCTAAAGCTTGGTCTTTCTAAAGCTTCAAAGTATGCTTCTTTGGAAGCATAATCAGCCCATCCCAGGTCCAATTACAACGATCTACTCAGATACCAAACATGTAACACCCTCCTAAGTATGGTACTATACTTAAGTCATAATACCTCACTTATGCATTGTTACTGTTACTTAATCAGACTTTGTCTGACAGCAACCTTTGCCAGTCTTTAATCTTCCTAGCCAACTTCGCTTCGGAGGACCTTCTTCAGTACATTTGAACTATCTGCAAATAATACGGAAATAAACATAAGAGTAAGAATTATAAATTCTCAGTAGGATTCTCTAAACTGTCACACATAGTGTCATTGTTATTATCTTCAACTGCTTCAGTTTATTATAAAAGAGATGAACATGTCCAATAAATTGTTCAATTTTATAGTTTGAAAATGTTTTATCCAAAGCAGAGTTGATTTTATTCACACACTTGAATCAGTATGGAAGTAATATGGTAAATGCATAATTCAAATTTAAAATAACAGTCACAATTATACTCAGATATAATAACTTCGACATACTAAGAATTTGGGACATACATATGCAAATTGTTCAACTTGGACTTGTAATTTCTTTAATGTTCTTTAACCTTCCTTCTTGACAAGCCTAGGTGTTATGTATCATCGTCCTCAAGCATAGCCTTATTCATCTTTCTTGGCATACCTAAGTATTACGTATCGCCATCCTTAGGTTGTCTGCATGTGTCTACACTTGAGCATTATGTACCGCCGTCCTCAAAGTGCAGTCTTTCTTAATTTCCTTCACTTTGCTTAGTACACCTAGGCGTTATGTATCACCATCCCTAAGGTACTTGCACACGTCTACACTTGAGCGTTATGTATTGCTGTCCTTAAGTGCAGGCTTTCTTATCTTCTTTTCAAATATTCATGCTTGCATGACATTCATGTGCATCACACATAAACATAACTTATAAACACTCACAGCTATCACTAATTTCTGCCAGAAATTCGGTAGCATAACGGATCAAACCTGTTTCCCTATGAATAATAGTAGCTCTCATAGACAAATCAATCACAAGAGTAAAGTTTACATAATATATCCATATTTCAATAGTTTGATAAAGGTTTTGACAAAAAAAACTGGCCAAGTTTATAAATTGAAGTTCAAGAGTTTGTAAATTCTTAGAGTTTCTTATTCTGTCTTATGCCCTTAGTTCTGCCTGGTTTTGTAAATTATGCCATAAATTCATCTTTGCTTATTTGGATATGAAATTTTAATATATTATAGCATTATGTGTCTATTTTTTATCCTCTTTTGTCCCATTTGATTTTGATAAGTATAACTTAATTTGTTGAAGATTAAACTAGGTCTATTCTTATATACCCCAGTATGAGTTGCAGTGATCTGTCGATATCGGATCCTGAAAATTCTGATTTGAACCTTATACCTCCTTGGAGGGCTATAGGACTGAGGCATTTTCTTAAGATCAAAAGTCCCGGTAATGGTTCCCTGGGCATTAATAAGTTGAAGAAGGATTTTTAATGAATTTTAGGGAATGGGTAACCCCTTTGATTTCAACCCTCAAGTTTATTAAAATGCGAGCTTTCGAACAGTTGAACTAAAACCCAAAAGTTGGATTCTGAATCCTAAGGATTTTGAATTTTTCAATATTTTTATTGAATCCAAATGGGAGGTATTTCCTTATTTACATTTATGTTTTAAAGTTATTAACTTAAAGTTACGAAATGTAAATAAGTGTATAATACCCATGTCTCCAAGTTGTAAGTCTATTCTAAGGTGTTCTGGTGCTGCATTTTTCCCTGTGGTAATCGATTACAAGGGGCTTGTAATCGATTACCAGTGGCTGATGATATTCAAAGACAAAGTTTTCCTCACTTGTAATCGATTACATATGGCTGAATGGGTTCTTAGGTTCCTGATGCTCTATGGTAATCGATTGCATAGTATTGTAATCGATTACAATTTCTGGATTCTTCATAATCGATTACAAGGAGTTGTAATCGATTACCAACCACCTATATAACGTTCTGGGACGCTCTTTCTCTCATTTCTCGCAATTTTTCTCTCTCTAAAACCCGAAAATGTCTCTCTCTCTTTCTAAACTCACCTAAACCTCACCCCAACACCTCCATATCAACTTCCTTCACTTAAACCACACATAAACACCGATTAAATACTTCAATCTACCAAAAAATCATCATCAATCTGTAACACCCTACTAATTTAATATTATGCTTAAGTCATAGCATGAAATTAAGTAGATTGTGTTACTGTGTTAATGCTTCATTTACATTCTCTTTTTTTTTTTTTGAACAAAAGAAATGGCGCGCTACTATGCTAAAAGTGAAACGAATTCAACGGAATATCATAAAGATGCGAATAGTACAATAAAATTACTGAATACGTGCCTATATATATATTTATGTATATATTTATATATATATATATATATATATATATATATATATATCAGAAGCCTCTGCTTTAGTTTATATACAAAGTATCAAAATAGGATACATGAGTGGGGCCGTGTACCAAAAAGACATAAGGCCCATGTCAGTCAACCTAATCCTATGTGGTCCTCAGAGGACATTTCAAAAACCTATCACTAGTCTATGACCCAAAGCTGCATGCTGCCAAAAGAGGGTCATGCTATAGAATACTACTTGTGGCTGACCTACTCAGTCAGGTAGCCGTTGGCCATATCAGGCCCGGCTGGCGAGTAGTCAGTACTGGGTCCTGAGGAGGAGGATGCTGAGCTGGTGGCCTCTGAAGGGTTGCTATCGGAGCTGAGCGGGATGTCAGGTACGACCTGCGGAGGTGACTCAGTGCGGTGGTTGGGTAGGGCTGCAGTGCGAGAGGTAATGGGGAGGGTGTGCCGCGTACAACGGAACCTCAAAGTAAGGGGAAGCAGGATCAAAAGCGGGATGGTGCAAAGGGACGGCAAAGTTCCTATCACTAAAAAGGTAGAGACGGAACTGGCAACAGCCGGCTATATACAGCGAGCCTACTGCAGGGTCATGGTGGAGCTGCAAGTCTGGCACCTCAATGAAGAGGGTAGCTATCGTGTCCATCGTCCACGTCTGAGAATGAGGCGGAAATGCAAAACGAGGTGAGAATTTAAGGAAATTCTCAGTAGGGTCGTACATGGCGTTTAACTAACGTCGCTTTCCTTCTCAGTTGCTTCGGGTTTCATTTAATTATGAAAACATGAGATCAAATTTAACCATTCATATTTAATAAGGTTAAGAAAATGTCTGGTCCGAGGCAAGGTCCAGTTTTACTTTAAACGGTATAAGAGATCGTCTAAACTACTAACAGTAATACACAGAATAATGGGCAGGATAAGTGAACACATGCTATAAGTAAGCATAATAGTTAAACTGTAAATAACTTGTAATCATGCGCTTAATGCGATCATGCAAAATTGCTCTTGAACTTTCCTTCATAAACTTTTCTTTTGCTCATATACTTTCTTCATTACTCATTAATTTTTCCATTACTTGGTCCCCTGGGAGTTCTTGGCCATTTTAGACTCCTGGGTAATAGTCTGCTTATCAGGATCGAGCTCGTTCCTATACAAGAATTGTCGGGTTTACTTTCTTCGACGTTCCCACCGATCTATTCCCCTTAACTTCTTATCCGGGGCTGTCCCAAGTAGCATGGAACTTTCATAGTGACATGAGTCTTAATATACTTTCATAACTTTTATTGAAATGCACATGTATTATCATGAAATTCATAACTTGTGCATGGATTAACATGTAATTCATAACTCGTGCGGGGGTTCTACCAAAATTTTGGCAGCATGACGGAACATGTCCGCTTTCCCATGAATAGTGCCAGCATACCAAAATATCAATTTGTCATAAAGAACCCAACATCACATACATATTTCAATATTGAACTCATATCAACATCAAATTCATTAAGGCAGAGTTTCTGCCCTAGCATAATCAACTAACCCGGTTATGGTATAGCCCACCCTTTTTTCAATTTAACTCCTTTAAACCTAATTTTTGGATATGTTGTAGCTTATATGTCTAGGTTCTAACCTTTTTGGTCCCATCTAATTTTGATATCTATAGCTCAAGATATTCAGATTTTATCCCGGCATGCCCAGTGGCTTGCCAGAGTCAGGTAACTAAAAGTAAAAATCCACTAAAAATCGAAAACTGACTCAAATGATATGGAATTAGACTCATATTAAAGTTAACAGGGTAAAGTTTCATTTACAAAAAGTCCCATCCCATTTGGCTTGGTAGGGCTCGAGTTATAAGCCCCGAAACTTAACCTTCTTGAACTGCTCTAATTTGGCTCGGTTTGGACATAGGTTAACTTGTTCAAATCACTAGGAACAAATAGGATAGTAACAAACTCGAAATTTCTAGGTAAGATGTTCTCCTATGTGTAAGCTTTCCAATAAAATTAGTTTCACTCAATTTGGAGTTGTATAGGGTGAGTTACACCCTTTTCAACCCATACTGGCCGGGTGGATGTCTGGATTCTTAGGTCAAACTTCAAAAATTCATATCTCTTTCAATATTAATCCAATGGTCTTATATGATATATGTATGGAAAGCCCTAGATGTCTAGTTTCACATAAAAATGGTTTCATTAATTTTGAACGGCGGGAGGCGGAGCCGTACACTCCGCCGTACGGACTGCCGAGGGTTTTTGAGTTTCCCAGCCTCTCAACTTCTCCATATCTGCATCCTTTCTTGTTTCCAATTCAACTTTAATTTCACAAACAGTCAATAAACCAGCCACAATTCATTATGAATCACTTAGTCAATATATCAGAATTGAAGAATTAAACCACCAATAATCATTCAAAATCAGAAAAATCAAAACAGGAATTAAAACCTCTACCTCTTGCTTTGAGTTTGGAAATAGAGCTGGGTTGAACTTGAAGGCTGGATAGAGTGGGAGAGTTGAGAAGAGGAAGGAGAGCTGAAGTGAGGAAGGGAAAGCAACGTAAGAAAAATGAGCTGAAGAGGCAGGAGAAGGATATATATAGACAAGGCTTCGAAGTGGTAGTTAGAATGAGTGGCTTTGATTGGGTGAAATTTTGTGGGCAAAGTTCAGCCATGTCTCCCTCTTTTGTGTCAAAATTTGCTCTCCACGTCGCCAAAGAAGTGAAACTCGCTTCTCGCAGATCCTGAGCATGACGTCGAACTCACACTCTTAAGGTCGAATTGCGCCTATCTATTCAGATGAAGTCGGAACTCGGAAATATTGCCTTGGTTTATTCACAAGGTAAAGTCGGACTTCGGGATCGTAAGATACAATTACCTTCAAATCGAAGGTCAAGGGCCAGAATGTGAAACCAAAATACTCGAACCCGGAAGTCGGGAGACATAGTAAACTCAAATCGATTCTAAGGATGACACCGGATATCGGGATTCAAAACATTAATCAAGTGTACCAAGAAATCGGAACTCATAGGATCTCGGCACTCCAATTCGATATCGGAACTCGGGGAGTAAGAGAAATGAAAGCTTCTGCTAATAAACTCGAGATCGGAACTCAAAACTTAATATCGGAAATCGGAAGCATAAGCCACTACATTTGAACTAACGAAATCGGAAATCGGGATATCGTGTTTATTCTAACTCGAGCATAAGGTCGGAAATCGCATATTACGTGCATAAGGTCGTAAATCGAAAGATACAGCCAGTCCTTTTTAAGCCTTGGAGACAAAGTCAGAAATCGGAACTCCGACGTTGTATTACTAAGGTCGGAAGTCGTAATTCATCTGAAGTTAAAGACAAACTCGGAAATCGGAAATTTCAATATTAAGTGATGAGATCGGAAGTCGGAAATCGGACGTTACACAATCCATCTCACTCTCTCTTTCTCTTTCGCGCTCTTTCTTTCTCTACCTCCACCATGGATGAGCTTGTAGCTTGGAGGAGGAAGAACTCAAAAATCCACTACCAAAGGTAAATCCTAACATCCTTCCTCCTTCCTTTTCCAAGAAATTCGAACCTATGCTTGGATTGAAGTTGTTCTTGAACCCTAGGTTAGATAATTTGGGATTTTGGGAGTTTGAGTATGATTAGGATAAATCGTCCATGTTAGAAGCTAATATACAATTATATGATTGTGTTATAGTTCTAGATGACTCTGATGACTGCTATATGAGCTCGGAGCTCCATAGGATCGAATTCTACCATTGGGATGGCGAACTGTGAGTAGATAGTTTATCTCAATCTTAGTTTTCAACATATTTTGTATATGTTCATATAAATATGTGTGTGTGTGTGTGTGTGTGTGTACAAATGATTTGGTAGCCTCTTTATTCAAAATTTACCACATGAGACAATGATTGGATTTTCAAAAAGTATAGTAATTATTGTTATATTAGTTTCCTATTAAACTTTGGAAAATGAATCTTGTTTTGAAAGGATTTGATATACTTAATGGTCTATAGCTTGGTATGGATTTGCTCTACATCTGAATTGTGAATGACTAAGTAAGAGATGAAATGAAAGGTTTTCTGAATAAAGTTTTATTTTCTCTGAGGAAACGATTTTATGTTTTATTTATGATATATTGCTATGTTTTATGAGAATCATTAGTATATGTTATGTATAATGAAAAGGAAAGACTTAGGAAGTCTAGACCAGGAACTGCCTGCTAACGGCAGTAAATGTTAGCCTTGGTGTACCTTGAATTATGGATTTCACAGCTATTCAAGGGAATGGTGTGTGCTTGATATTCACAGCCATACATATAGTGTGGTGCGTGCCTATTTATGGGATTCACACGAAGGAAGGGCCACCTAAGTGTGATTCCTGCTTGATTATCCTAGAATAGATGGACTCTATGTTTTTGGAAAAGGAGATTCGGATAACGTTTGATTAAGATTTCTAATTTGGTTTTATTATATATATTATTGTATTACCTAAAAATCTATAAGTTTGCACATTGTCTTATGTGGGTTAGGGACACTCTATCTCTTACTAAGTTTCATAAACTCACCCTGTTGCTTCCTTTTCTTTTTTAGTTTCATGTGTTTAGGTAGAATCTAATCCTTCAGTACGTGTTAATGAATTCGGAATAATATGGGTGAGCCCTTCTTTGTTCAAGGGCAATTTTTTTTGTAAATTGTTTAAGTTTGGAAAATTCTTAGATTATTGTAGCTCCATGGTATTACAGGCAGGGTCCGGCCTTGTCCTGATTGTTGTTATTGTTGTTGGTCTTGTTGTATTTATTTATGTATATCAAGATTGTTGGATTTTCTAATGGATTTGGTTTTTCTAAAGAATTAAAGTTATGTATTTTGAATGAGTAATTGTAATTTTGTATTTTGCTTTTATACTGCATGCTGTGGGGTGCATTATGAGAATACCTGGATCCCCAATGGATTGTGTGTTTGTGTTTCTTGGTGCAGAGAGAGGCTCTATATTTGGGGAACAATCCTGAATACAGAGGAGACTCTGCCCAAATTTTTAAGAAAATTCTACAATGGAAGGCTTGTGTAGGGACTTGTCCCTATCACGTGACTGGCCGGGTTGAGTCGTGGATCAGAATATCCCCATATAACATTATAGGAAATAATGGAAACGTCATTGGGAAAACTTTTATTATTTACAGTCTTGCCCCTGAATTTTTTAGAAAATGATATTTAGGTCTCTATATTAATAGGATTAGTAGAATAAGGTTTTAAACGAAGCAGAAGCACGTAGCAAAAACATAGAAACCTAAACCTCAGCTGATTGAGCCACGGAGATATCCATATGTGAAATGACATGGGATGCCCCTAGACTTGCCCATAATTACAAAAATACCATTAGCCATAGAAAATAGAAAACAGAAGGCCCTAAATTTGCAAACCATTTAAGTTACGCCGTTAATCGATTTATTCGATTTTATTGAGTTTGTAAAGTTAATTAAAAGTTAATTAGAGATTAACTAGGAGTTGATTAGAAGTTAATTAGAGAGATTAGGATTAAGAAGAATTAAATAGAAACTCTTACAAAACTATTTAGTAATGTTTTGCCGGTTTGAAGGAAATCGGTAAAGATTCGATATTTTAAACCGGCAGAACCAAATCAATAAAATTACACATCGAAAACCCTAAGCTTTTATGGCTAAGAATTCAGCCACTTCACCCCTCAAGTGGCATCACTCATACCACAACAACATAAGCATTGTTGGCTCACTTATGAGCCAATTGAGGTAGCAACCAATAGGAATCAAAGGAGCCAACTACCACCACCATCAAATCAGATTTTTCCTTCTTTCTTCTCCTATTTTTCGTGCTCCCTTCAGCAGCCCTCTTTCTTTCCCTTTTTCTTCCTCTTCTTCATCTCCTTATCCTCATTTCTTCACCCCACTTCTATGCCTTCACCAAACTTTGCTTCCTTTCCACTACAATCCAAGTTTTGAGGTAGGAATCTCAACTTTCTCCTTCTTTTCTTTGAATTGGGGCTGCCTAGGGTCCCTTGTTCATCTATGATTCTGTTGTTGTGATGGATGGGGATGATGAATTAAGGTTGGTTTAAGGTGTATATGTGAGTTTAAATTGAAGATTTGATGGATAGATTTAAGGAAAACATGAATTCAAGAAGAATCCAAGAAGCTGGTAAGGTTTTCCCCTCGATGGTCCGTACGGAAGAGTGTACGGCTCCGCCTACAGCCATTTAAATTCGATGAAACCATTTTTATATGAAACTAGACATTCAGAGATTTCCATACATGTATCATATAAGGCCATTGGATTAGTATTGAGAGAGATATGAATTTTGGAAGTTTGACCTAGGTTCTTGAGTTTGATTCTAGGCAAACTAGATTGTTTAGGGCAAAAGTTGCCCTATACTACTTGGAATTGAATGAAACAAACTTTTTTAGAAAGCTTACACATAGGATAATATCCCATAAAAATTTCAGAGTTAGATAAGGTCTTGTTTGCTCCCAGTGATTCGAGAAAGTTTCCCTATGTCCAAACTATGCCAAAATAGGGCAATTCAGGAAGGTCAAATTTCGGGGCTTATAACTCGAGCCCTACTAAGGAAAATGGAATGGAAATTTTTGAAAATGAAATATTGTCCTGTTAGATTTAATATAAGATCAATTTCATATGATTTGAATCGGTTTTCGATTTTTAGTGGATTTTTACTTTTAAGTGTGCAATTCTGGCTAGCTACAGGGCAGGCCGAGATAAAACTTGAATAACTTGAGCTATATTTATCAAAATTAGATGGGACCAAAGAGGTTAGAAAATAGACACATAACATTATAACATATCCAAAATTTAGATCCAGATGAGTTAAATAGGAATTATCGCTTATTTTATAAAAACCGGGTTGAGTGAAAGTGCTAAGACAGAAACTATACCTTAAATGCAATTAATGTTTCTATGAAATTGATATTGAATTGTGAATAAAGTGTTGGAAATTTTCTGTAAAAATTGGTTGTCTGAGTACTGGCACTATTCATGGGGAAGCGAACACATTCCGTTATGCTGCCGAATTTTCGGTAGA
Organism: Pterocarpus macrocarpus; assembly: GCA_031439585.1. Taxonomy (NCBI): domain Eukaryota; kingdom Viridiplantae; phylum Streptophyta; class Magnoliopsida; order Fabales; family Fabaceae; genus Pterocarpus; species Pterocarpus macrocarpus. The sequence continues at coordinate 32,364,162 of CM062521.1, forward strand.
ATTATAAGGAGGTTATGAGTATTTATATGTTATGAATATTCATGGTATGAACATGAAAGTAAATGATGAAGCATATGTATGAGTGCATTCAATATGTCTATGCATGATTATGTATGGGAATGAAAGGATATGAACATATTAAATGTGAATCCCTTCACCTGGAGGTAGTTATGAGATCCTTCCTTGTGAAGGCAGTTAAATAAGATAAGATGTGGGTCCCTTCACTTGGAGGCAGTTGCACATTGAATCCCTCCCTGTGAAGGCAGTATAAAACTATGAGATCCCTACCTTAGAGGCACGTGGTTAGATGAGATCTCTCTATTCTTGAGACATATGACCAGAAGAGATCCCTTTAATTTAGAGGCATGTGACGAAAATGAGATCCCTCCAAGACTAGAGGCACGTAGGTCCCCTTGCGGGTCAATACTGTGTGATGACGGTTACGAGTTGAGCTCACTCTTAGATTAGAATACCCAAGGGTAGTAAAGGATAAAGATTAAAGCATATGCAAGCATCCCACTCACATGAGGTATGGCATCGTCCCAGCTAGTGTGAGTATAGGGGGTAGGGCTTACATGAGGCATGGTATAACCCAGCTAGTGTAAGTATCGAAAATTTATGGTGGCATATAAATATTCATGATAAAGGATATGATGAAGGTCCTATATTCCTAAGAATCATGACATGGCAATCACGCTCTGATGGGGTATGACATGGTGATTATACTCTGGAATGTGGCATGATGATTCCACACCCTAAGGAATGTGACATGGCAATCATACTCTGGGACGTGGCAGGATGGACATATCCCTAAGGAGTGTGACATGGCGATCACACCCTGACGGAGTATGACATGGCGATCGTACTCTGGGATATGTGTAACAAGTAAAGAAAAATAAAGGAAAAATATGTGTATTCTGCATAAAATCTAAGTACAAGTAAAGGTGTGTGCAGAGTTTATATTTTCAGTATATTGGTGCTATTATAAGTTAATATGTTTCAGTTATTTTTCATAGTATAATTCATGAATTGATTTTGTATTGGCTAGCCCAAATTACCAGTGAATGAATAAAATAAACTTTGCTTCGGACAGTATGTTTTCGAACTGTAAAATTAAACAGCTTGTATAATATGTTCACCTTTTTCATAATAAACCGAAACAACTGGAGATGACAACGATAACATTATGTATGACAATTAAAGAATCCTACTGAGAATTTTAAATTCTCACTCCTATTTCCGTGTTATCTCTAGATAATTCGAGAAACTGCAAAGACGGCTGCAGTTGCTATCAGTTAAGGTCCGCTTAGGTAATAGTAGCAACTCCTAGGTGGGGTATTATGACTTAAGCATAGTACCATACTTGGGAGGGTATTACAGTGACAGTTCTATAGCTAGGCAAAACTACATATGGAAAAGTAAAAATCCACTAAAAATAGGAATCTAGTTGGAATTATATGAAACCTATTTTATTTTAAAGCTAACTAAGCCAGTTTTCATTTCCAATAAGTTTCATCTCAATTGAGTGTGCAGAGCTCAGGTTATAAGCTCTTGAATTGGGTAGCTTCGAACTGCCCTATTTCTACCCAATTAGGCATGGGGCAACTTGGGCAAATTACTGGGATTTATATGGAATGAATTTGACTCTGAAATTTTTATGGCATGTTATCCTAGTGTTAGCTTCCGAAAAAAATTTGTTGCACTTAATTTGAAGGAGTATAAGGTGAGTAATGCCCCACTAAACCCTCTAGTCAGATCTAGAGATAGAAATCTAGGGCAAAACTCAAAAAATCATATATCTCTCAATACTAATCTAATGTTCTTATAATTTATATGGTTGGAAAGCCCTAGATGTCTAGTTTCACATAAAATAGGTTCATCAAGTTTTGATGGCTGTAAGTGGAGCCATACACTCCGCCAGTACAGATGCCGTAGAGTTTTCTAGGTTTTCAGATTCTGGTTTGCTATCTATCTTGTTTTTCATGCAAGATTCAATCTCAAACCAACCAAATACTTGATAAACCATCCATAAATCATCATAATCACATCATATATCTTCAATTAGAGGAGTAGAGCAAGATATCCCAATAACCACAAATTCACAAAAATCAAACTAAAGCTTGAATCCTACCTTAATTTAGTGAATCTAGTAGCAAGAATTGGAAATCTTGAAGGATGGGAGTGATTTGAGCTTGAAAGTAAGATGAGACAAGATAAAATGGAGGAAGAAAAGATGAAGAGAGAGCTGCTAGTCCTTGGGGTGAAAAATGTGAGGGATAAGGAAGGAAAATTGAAGTTTGAGAGATAAGGGTGGTTAGTTTGAGTTGCTAATATTCAGCCAACCTTTCTCTTCTTCTAAGGCTAAGAGTGGTGCCACTTATAGGGGAAATGTGGCTGAGTTCTTAGCCACTAATCTTAGGGTTTTTGATGTGTAAATCTATTGATTCAGTTCCGACAATTTAAAATACCGAATCTTTACCAATTTCTTTCAAACTAACGAACTTTCACTAACAACTTTGTTAAGATTTCTTACGTGTGCATTATAATTTCTCCTAATCCTAATCCATCTAATTAACCTCTAATTAATTTCTAATTACTCTTTTATAGTTATTGAAATCAAATAAATCGATTAACAGTGTAAATTAAATATTTTTCCAAATTCAGGGCCTTTCCTGCTTTTTGTTTTTCGTGACCGCATTCCTGTAATTTTGAGTAAGTGTAGGGGTATCCCACATCATTTCACATGTGGACATCTCCATGGTCCAATTGGCTAAGAATTAGGTTTTTGCGTTTCTACTATGTGATTCTGCTTTCTTTAAAACCTTATCATGCTAATTCTATTGATATAGGGACTTAAATGTCATTTTCTAAAAAGTTTAGGGGTAATTATGGAAAAGATCTTTGGAGGCCAATATACAATTACTAAAAGTTCTAAGGCAAAACTGCAAATAACAAAAGTTTACAGAGAATGTTACATTATTTATCCTAAAAAATAAAATAAAAATAATTTTTTTGAATTATAAAGTATCTTTTTCTAAAAGTTTTAAAAAATCTAAAAATAATAATAAAAAAAATAAAGTTTTTGCACTTCTTATGAATAATCAGTTACTATTAATATAAAGACAGATGTTTGAAAAAAAAAATATAAACATTATTAGAGCTATTAGTTTGCACAACTTACTTAAGGTAACTGTTTGAAAGACGGGATGTATCAAGGTGCAGTAGGATTAATTTCCAAAACCTTCCCTGTATATAATCAACTCCCAAACTCAAATCTGGTTCTTGAAGGCCATCTTTTCTTTTCTTTTCTTTTCTTTTAAAAAATAATAAACAAGTTTTTTCCAATATTTTTCTATTTTAAAATAAATATTGGTGGCAACTCTATTGAACCATTTCTCATTTTTCTTATTTTTTATTTTCCATCATCTTCACTGCCATTTTCATTTTTTTAATTTTTCATTTTAATTTCTCTTTCCTTTTATCGATTCGCCATCCCATCGCGATCCCAGTTGTGAGAACGTTAAAATATAAGAGTCATTTACCAGCATTTTCAAAAATACTCTAGTAAAAAAATAGGTTTTTGCTATTTTTTCTAGAACGTTGATATATATATATATATTGTAACACTCTCCTAAGATATAGTACTATGCTTAAGTGATAATATGCCACCTATGAGTTGTTACTGTTACTTGATCGGACTTTGTGTGACAGTACTCTTCGACTGTCTTCAATCTTCCTATTCTGCCCGGTATGATTATCTTTTAGCTCTACTGAGATATTTGGAGATAACACGAAAATATACATAGGAGTGAGAATTATAAATTCTCAGTAGGATTTACTAGACTACCACATATTGTGTCTTCGTTATTATTTCCAGTTGGGTCTGCTTATTTTGAAAAAGGTGAGCATATTATATAAACCTTTCAGTTTTATAGTTTGAAGACATATTGTCTGAAACAGAGTTCATTTTATTCTTGTTGATAAACAGAGAAGAAATCATAGCATAAGTATAATAGATTAAAGAACAAATACATAATATGCATATATGCATGCAATGGACTCTTGATGCAAATGCCTCTGTCTCTCTTTAACTTTCTTTACTTTTTTTTTTGGCACACTTAGGTGTTACGTATCGCCTTTGCTAAGGTACCTACATGGGTCTGCATTTGAGCATTACATATCGCTATCATTAAGTGCATTATTTACTTATCTTTCCTTTACTTGTATCTTGCTTCTCTGTACTTAGTCCTCTGGAGGTGAATGACCTCTATCACCCTTGGGTAATAACTTGCTTTTCAGGTCCATGCTCCTACCTATACATGAGTGACGAGTTTACTTTCTTGCCATTAAAACTTTTCTTTAGCTCAAATCATATACGTTCTTGCTCATAACCTCAGCACATGATAATATTCAAGAAACTTCCTCATTCTCAACAAATAGAGTTACCAACTTTTCAAATATTCAAAATAACAACACTATCAAACATAGGTTCAAAATATAGTACTTTCAAACTATTCATCTTAAAGTATCTAGAGTTCTTTCTCAAATTATTGAAATTTAGCTATCTCTTTATATTAAATCGCTCAAGCATTGGCTTTAATAATATAACAACTTCTAATAACTTAAGACTTCATATCTTTCTATCATATTACTCAAATATCTTAAATCAATTTCTATAAGAGTTTGTCTCACATATATGCTTAAACATATATGTACATACACATAACTAACATGATTATGTCAAGAGTTCTACAAATACGAAGTAAAACATATTAATTCAATTCTTTCATAAGCTTCACTAAATTACATTATAGACATGTAATTAGGAAATTAAGAATAAGACACAAGCTATAGATATACTATTACTCACCATTGAAGTTTGGAAAGGAAGAAGCTCAAGCTCTACGATGCCTTAGAGCCACCAACGGATTCTGAAGAGCATCTAACATGACAAATATAATTATTAGACTTCCACAACATAACTATTCTAAGAATTTACTAGGATTAGGCTCATAGGGGTAAAACCCCCAATTTCTAGAACCCTAACCCTCCCTTCATAAACTTAAACATGGAATTCATGGAAAACTAGTTAATCTGTGGTATAATAAAGAGGATTGAGCTCAAGAATTACCTTAGAGAGTGGAGGAAGGTAGTGGTGCGCAAGGAGAGCGATGGGTCTCCTCCTACCATCACTTTCTCTCACTAGAGAGAGCTTCAAGAAAGAAGCCAAGCCCAAAGCTATGATGATGATGAGGAAAGGATGAATTTGGTGGTGGATTTGAGTAAAAATTGATGAAGATATGATAAGATCTATATGGAGGGAGAGATGAATGAGAGAGAAAGAAGAGAGAGAGAGAGATATAGTGGAGAATGGGGGAGAAAAGGTTGAGATTCATGTTTTATCTTCGCCCAATGGGTGCCTGGGCATCCGCCTGCCTGAAGCTCAAGAAATTAGGAACGTAGCCAGTGCCTAGGTGTTGGTATTAGGTGCCTAGGCGCCCAATCCCCCCTTTTTTTTTCTCTTCTTCATCTACACCTCTCAAATATCATCATATACTTATTTACATTTCTTAATTTTAAGTTAGTGGAGAGTAAAATGGATATTAACTTTAAAATATAAATGAAAATAAGAGAATACCCCTCATTTGAATCCAATAAAAATATTGGGAATATCAAACTCCTTAAGAATCAAAATCCAACTTTTGGATTTTAGTACAACCTTCCGAAAACTTGCGCTTTCTTAAACTTCCAGGCTAAAAATGAAAGGGTTAACGACTTCTTAAAATTCATTAAAAATTACTCTTCAATTCTTGGATATCTAAGGAACAATTATCGGGACTTTTAATCCCATGAAAATGTCCCAAACATACAGCCCTCCAAGGAGGCACAGGGTCCAGACTTAGAGCTTTAGCGGGGTCTGACAGGACACACGATACATCTGACTCTCAACCTGGGCATTACATGCACGCATGCTCTTTATAGATACAATATGTATATACATATATATGCTCATGGCTATGCATGCTCATGTCTTACATCAAGTTTCTCACAGTTCATACATTCATGAATAATTAACTTGAAAGATTAGAAATACCAAATTTATCATTCATACTAGTTCTGTTGAAAATTCAGCAGTATAATGGATCAGAACAGTTTCCTCATAAATAGTGTCATCTTAGACAGACAATCAACCACAGTAGTAAATCAATAAAATGCATTAACATTTTAGTATCATCGTAGATTTGCAATATTCAAAGTTCAATTGAAGTTCATACATGTATGTAAGGTGCCTAAACCTTCAGTTAGGCAATTCTACCTACATTCCTCAATTCTGCCCGATTTTTGTGACTTATAGTATAATTCCTACTTAACTATTAAATTATGAATTTTTACTATGTTGAAGTGTTGTTTGTCTAGTTTCTATTCTCTTTAGTCCCATTAAGTTTTGATAAGTATAACTCAAGTTCTTGAGGATTAACCTAGGTCTGTTATGTAACCAGGCAGAATTACACATTAAAAAGTAAAAATTCATTAAAAAAAGGAATCTAATTGGATTTATACAAAACTTATATCATTTTAAAGCTAACAGAACTAATTTTCATTTCCAATAAGTTTCATTTCATTTAAATATGCAGAGCTTAAGTTATATGCTCTCAAAATTGGTGGAATTGGCCTGCCCTTTCTCTATCCAGTCAAGACATAGGACAACTTTGATTAATTACTAGGAAGAATAAGTAACGAATTTAGTTCCAAAATTTTTATGGCATGTTACCCCATATGTTAGCTTTCTAACAAAATTGGTTTCACTCAAATTGAAGTTACATAAGACAAGTTATGCCCTTCAAACTATAGTCTACTCAGGCTTAGGGACAGAAAACTTCAAAAATTCATATCTTATTACAGATCCAATGACCTTATAATTTATATGGTTGGAAAGCCCTAGATGTCTAGTTTCATCTAAAAATATTTTCATTAAATTTTGATAGTTGTAGGCAATGTTGTGCACTTTGCCAGTATAGAGACTATAGAGATTTTAATTGATCCAGATTTTGTTTTGCTACTCCTTTTGTTTTTCATTCAAGTTTCAATCCTAACCCAATAATTACATGATAAACCAACCATAAAATATCACATAAACACAGAGTATCATCTAATAAAACATTGGAATCAAAACCCTTATCAACCATAACATAAGAGAGACCATAAGATATAGTGAATCTTACCTCCAATTTGATGCAAAACTAGCTAGATTTGATGATTTGGGATGCAAGATGTTGTTGAAGGGGAAGTGACATAGAAGAAGGAAGGAGAGAGAGCAGCAATAGAATGGCATCCAAAAAAATGAGGTAGTTAGGAGGGATTTTGTAAATTTTATATGTAACATCCCGATTTCCGACCTACTACATAGAATTTCTGATTTCCGACTTAATAATGGACTGCTTTGATTTTTCGATTTCCGAGTTCCGACTTCATCTTCAAGTTTGATGAATTCCAATTTCTGACTTCATCTTTGAATTTCACATAAAATGGGATAATTTCCGACTTCTGAGTTCGTCTTCGACTTTCAGCATAATTTCCGATTTCCGACCTTAACTATACCTAGTATTCCTCATTTCCCGACTCCCGACTTAACCTTCAACTCCGAACAACATGAATGTGATTCCCGATATCCGACCTCATGTCTCAAAGAAATGTACCCGATTTCTGATCTCATAATGTATCTTCAAGAGGTACCCGAGTTCCGACCTTAGAATTGAACTCAATTAGATTGTACACGAGTTTGGATCCTTGAGTTGATTTACAAGTCATACACGAGTTCCGATATCCAAGTTTATTCCCAAGAGCTTTTCATTTCAATGGTGTTCCCGACTTCCGAGATAAAGTTTGGAGTTCCTAGATTCTATAAGTTCCGATTTCCTGGAACATAGGATTAATCATTTGATTCCCGATCTTCGGTGTCATCCTTAGAATCGATTCAAGTTTACCAATGTCCCCGACTTCCAAATTTAAGTGTTTGGTTTCACATCCAACTTTGCTTTTAAGTTTCGAATAAATCAGACAATATTTCCGAGTTCCGATTTCATCTAAATAGATGTACCCGAGTTCTGACTTTAAGCAGAATCGAGACGAGTTCCAATTTCAGATGAATGAAAGCGAGTTCCACTTTTGGGATGACATGGAGAGCAATTTGGCCACAAAAGTGGGAGACATGGCCGAACTTCAATCACAAAATCTCAACCAATCAACACTCACAATCCCAACTACTCTCATGTATTTAAGTCAGACTCCCCTCCTCATTCCCAGCTGATTTATGCCACTCTCTGTCCCTCTTGCTCCAGCTTTCTTCTTCCCTTCCTCTCTCAATCTACTCTATCAAATCTCCAAGCTTTGTCAAAGTTCCATCAATCCAAACTCAAATTCAGCAAGATCACACTCCAAAGAGGTAGGATTCTATTTCTGTTCTTGAATTCTTTGCACTGTGGCTGTATTAAATTGTACTCTTCTTCATGTATTTGACAATATATTGGATGTATGTGATGGATTATGATTGGATTAATAGGAAATCTTGAGTTAAAATTAGAGTTAAAAGAAGAAAACTAGGAGAAGTGGAGGATTGGAATGCTGCCTGAGTAAGGAATCCCACGGTAGTCCGTATGACAGAGTGTACGGCTCTGCCTACAATCGGTTAAATCCAATGAAACTATTTTTAGATGGAAGTAGACATTCAGGGCTTTCCATACATATATCATATAAGGTTAGTGGATTAGTATTGAGAGAGATATGAATTTTGAAGGTTAAACTAGGAATCAGGACTTTCATTCGAGCAGTGTGACTTGAGGAGGGTATAACTCACTCTACATAACTCCAAATTGAGTGAAACTAACTTTATTAGAAAGCTTACATATAGGGGAACATCCCAATATGAAATTCTGAGTTTGTTATGACCAGAATTGATCCTAGTGGTTTGAGAAAATTACCCTATGTCCAAACCAAGCCAAAACAGAGTAATTCAAAAAGGTGGAATCTCAAGACTTATATCTCGAGCTATACTTAAACAAGTCAAGTGAAACTTATTGCAAATGAAAGGTTGTCCTGTTAGCTTTAATATGAGACCAATTTCGTATGATTTGAGTTTAGTTTCGATTTTTAGTGAATTTATATTTCTAGGAGTGTAATTTGGGCCAATGACCGAATAGGCTAAAGCAAAATTTGAATATCTTGAGTTATAAGGATCAAAATGATGTGGGACGAAAGAGGTTAGAAAGTAGACATATAGAGGTATGACATAACCAAAATTCAGGTTTAAATGAGTTAAATAGAGATAACGGTGGATTATACAAATTCGGGCAGAACTTAATAGAATTGGCAGAATGACCAAATTGATGGTTTAACAAGTGTTAGTGAATATATAATGCTTAAGTTGACGGTTGTAAGTTTTACCCTGATAGATATGTTAGATTGATTTTACTGCTATGATTGATTTGTCCGTGAGAGCTGGCACTATTCATGGGGAAACGGAACTGATCCGTTATGCTGCCGGATTTACAGCAGAAGTCTATGAAACTAGAAATGTTTATATGCAAGGATAAATTTAAGTATGATATGAGTTATGACGTATATAAAAATAAATGATGAAGCATATGTATGAGTACATTCAGCATGCCTATGCATGACCATGTATGAGAATGAAAAGATATGAGTATAATAAATGTGAATCCCTTCACTTGGAGGCAGTTATTTGAGATCCTTCCCTGTGAAGGCAGTTAAATGATAAAGATATGGGTCCCTTCACTTGGAGGCAGTTATTTGAGATCCCTCCTTATGAAGGCAGTTAAATGATAAAGATATGGGTCCTTTCACCTAGAGGCAGTTGCATATTGGGTCCCTCTTTGTGAAGGCAACTAAAACTTGGGTCCCTCTATGTTGGAGGCAGTTGCACATCGAATCCCTCCAACCTAGAGGCAGTGGGTCCCTTTGTGGGTGAGCCGGTGTGATGACGGTCACGGGTCGAGTTGACGAGCTCACTCCAAGGCCAGGCTATCTAAGGGCAGTAAAGGCTAAAGACTAAAGGCTAAAGAGTAAAGGTTAAAGACTAAAGACTAAAGACTAAAGATTAAAGCATATGCAAGTACCCCGCTCACATCAGGCATGGCATTGATCCAGTTAGTGTGAGTATAGGGGATAAAACTTACATGAGGCATGGCATGACCCAGCTAGTGTAAGTACTAAATAAAGATCCCATATTCCTAAGAAACGTGACATGGCGATCACGCTTCAACGGGGTATGACATGGCGATTATACTCTGGAATGTGGCATGATGCTGCACTTGAGGATGACGATACGTAACGCTCAAGTGTAGGCAGATGCAAGCACCCTAGGGACGGCGATACGTAATGCCTCGGTGTGCCAAGTAAAGAAAGATGAACAATGCTGCACTTGAGGACGGCGATACGTAACACTTGAGGATAGCGATACGTAACGCTCAAGTGTAGGCAGATGCAAGCACCCTAGGGACGGCGATACGTAACGCCTCGGTGTGCCGAATGAAAGAAAAGTAAATTTTATGTATATGCATAAATTCAAGTGCAAGTAAGGTTATGTGCAGATGTTATGTTCCCAGTATATTGATGCTATGTGTATTTTAATATGTTGCAGTTATTATCCATAGTGTATGAGTAAAATAAACTTTGCTTTGGATAATATATTTTCGAACTGTAAAATTGAACAGTTTATATAGCATGTTCACCTTTTTCATAATAAACCGAAGCAAACTGGAGATGACAACGATGACATTATGTATGATAATTAGAGAATCCTACTGAGAATTTATAATTCTCACTCCTATTTCTATGTTGTCTCCAGATAGTTCAAGAAGTTCCGAAGACGGCCGAAGTTGCTGTTAGATAAGGTCCGCTCAGGTAACAGTAACAACTCTAGGGTGTGGTACTATGACTTAAGCATAGTACTGTATTTGGGAGGATGTTACATTATAACTCAAGGTTGTTAGGGTTCTTGCTCCTTATTGGTCTATGCTTGAGTGGCTGAAAATTTAGCCAAATCTTCCCCCCATTTGTAGCTATTTAGGTGCCACTTTGAGAGGTTAAGTGGCTGAAGTCTTAGCCACTTCCATTAGGGTTATATTAATATAAATTCCTACTAACTTAGTTCTTGCATATTAAAATACCGAAACTCAACCGATTTTCTTCAAATCGACAAAACCTTACTAGTAACTTTGTAAGATTATCTACATGTCTATCTTAATTATTTATAATCCTAATCTCTTTAATTAACTTCTAATTAACTTTATATATCTAATAAAATCGAATAAATCAATTAACAGTGTAAATTAAATGTATTAAAGTTCGGGTCATTACACTAATAGCCTTCTTTAATTTCCTATATAACAAACTCAACTTTTTCTAACCCTAATGTCTATATTTCAATTCTAATTAAGTGTATCTCTTTAATGAAATGTAATAATTCAATCAACACTGTTAATTAAAAGCACCGTTTCTGTGGGATGTTACACACACACACACACACAAACTATATATATATATATATTATATATATATATATATATATATATATATATATATATATATATATATATATATATATATTACTTACCAACATTCCCAAAAAAAAAAAAAAATATTTTTTACCAGTGTATTTGCTAAAAATATTGGTAAATAACTCTTATATTTCAGCATTTTATTGGCATTTTCAACAAATACGCTGGTAAAAAAGAGTTTTTTTGTCATTTTTTTGTCTAGAAAGTTACCAGCGTATTTGCTGAAAAACATTGGTAAATAATTATTATATATTAGCTTTTTACCAGCATTTTCAGAAAATACATTGGTAACATTCTGGACAAAAAAAAACTAACAAAAAATTCTTTTTTACCAACATATTTGTTGAAGATGCTGAAATATAAGAGTTATTTACCAGCATTTTCAATAAATATGCTGGTAAAAAATAGTTTTTTTGCCTTTTTTTCCTTTTTCCAAAACGCTAGTAAGTAATATATATATATATATATATATATATATATATATATATATATATATATGAAAAAGTGAGATTATTATACAAACTTTAATAAGAAAAGAGATATTTTTCAACTTTCAATTTTAATTCTATCAAATTAGTTTATGAATCTATAATCTAAAATTTCAATTCTATATATTATTTAAAATATAAAAATTGTAATTAAAAAAATTAATTCTAATATCAAACTTTATTTCGGAAAATATTTTCTTCCTAACTAGCATTACACTATACATATATATTACTAGTGTTTTGTAAAAAAATTACAAAAAGGCTACTATGAACAAAAAACTAATTTTTACCAGTGTATCTGCTAAAAATGCTAGTAAATAACTTTTACATATCAACATTTTCATCAATATGCGGGTAAAAAAGAGTTTTTTATCAGTTTGTTATCCAAAAATTTACCAACTTATTTGTTGAAAACACTAGTAAATAACTCTTATATATCAACTTTTTACCAGCATTTTCAATAAATACGCTAGTAGTTTTTTTGACAAAAAAAATTGGCAAAAAGCTTTGCTTTACCAGCATATTGTTATTACACATAACACATAATAACACATATTTAGTTGTATCATTAGGACTTGGTTGTAAAGTTAGTTACAGCCACTAAGTTTTTATTTTATAGGTGCAATAGTATAGGTAATTAGTGTGTTCCCCTGAGAGTGTATATATACTCTGTTTGCTAAATTAATAAGATCAAATTTTGACTATTATTCTGAATCTGATATGGCATCATTCACCATCTTTCTCTCTTATCATTCTCTCTAAGTTCCCTTTTCCTGTTCATGTCATTGGATTTTCTTCTATCCTTCTTCGATCTTCTTTGATTTTTTTTCCGATTCTTCTTCACTTTCACTCCGATCTTCATCCATGGCTGATGATTTGTCAAATCCATTTTCTCTCTATCACTCAGACAATCCAGATCTTGCTTTGGTCTCTCAACAACTCACTGAAGACAACTATGCATCCTAGAGCCGAGTGATGAAGATTGCTCTATGTGTGGAGAACAAGTTCGGCTTTTGTAACGCCCTACTAATTTAATGTTATGCTTAAGTCATAGCATGAAATTAGTAGATTGTATTACCATGTTGATACTCTGCATTACGTTTTGTTTGTCATATCATATATTTTTTTCTCTTTTCTTTTTTTTTGAACAGGAGAAACGGCGTGCTGTATAGGATGAACGTGTCTAATATCGCAGAACGTGACAGCGGTTAATGAAATACAATAGAAAAGATAAGAATAAGTCATATATCATCAACTATAAATGTACATATATATATATATATATATATATATATATATATATATATATATATATATATATATAACATCGAAAGCTCAGGCTTCAGTTTATGTACAGATTTTCAAAATAGAATACATCAGTGCGGCTGGTGTACCAAAAAGACATAAGGCCTGTGTCAGTCAAACGATCCTATGGGGTCCTCAGAGGACATTTCAAACCTACTGCTAAGTCTATAACCCAAAGTTGCACATTGCCAAAAGAGGGTCATACTGTACAATGTCATCTGCGGCCGACCTACTCAGTCAGGTAGCCGTTGGCCATGCCAGGCCCGACTGGTGAGTAGTCTGCACTGGGTCTCGAGGAGGAGGAAGGTGATGAGCCGGTGGCCTCCGAATGGTCACTCTCAGAGCTAAGTGGCATGTCTGGAACCACCTGCGGGGGTGACTCTGGTGCTTGGTTAGCAGGAGCTGCAGGTGCAGCGGGTGTAGGAAGAGCTGGGAGAGGGTGTGCCACGTGTCAAGGAACTGCAAAGTAAGGGGTAGCAGGGTCGAAAGCAGGATGAAATAGAGGAACAGCAAAATTCCTATCACTAAAAAGGTAAAGACGGAAATGGCAAAAGCCGACTATATACAGTGAGCCCACTGCGGGATCATGATGGAGCTGCAGGTCTGGAATCTCAATGAAGAGAGTAGCTGTCGAGTCCATTGTCAACATCTGAGAGTGATGCGGAAATGCAAAATGAGGTGAGAATTTGAAGAAATTCTCAGTAGGGTTCGCGTATGTTGTTTAACTGACGTCGCGTTCATTCTCAATTGCCTTGGTTTTTATTTAATTATAAAAACATGAGATCAAGCTTAACTATTCATATTTAATAAGGTTGAGAAAATGTCTGGTCTGAAGCAAGGTGCAGTTTTACTTAGGACAGTGCAAGAAACAGAATAAATCGCTAATAATGATATACAGAACAAAGAGCAGAATAAATAAATATGGAACAGCAAGTAAATATAACAAAGAAACTATAAACAACTTGTAATGATTATTCAATGTAATCATGCATTCAATGTAATTATGCAAAACTTATTCTTGAACCTTTCTTCATAAACTTTTTCCATTATTTAGTCTCCTGGAAGTTCTTGGCCATTTTAGACTCCTGGATAATAATCTGCTTTTCAGGATCAAGCTCGTTCCGATACGGGAATGCCGGGTTTATTTTCCCCGACCTGCCCACCAATCTATTCCCCTTAACTTTATTCTAGGGCTGGCCCAAGTTTCATGGAACTTTCATCATAACATAGTCTTTTGGTTCATCATAACATAACTTTCATAACTTTCTTGAAAATGCACATATATCTACATGTATATCGTAACTCATGCATAGACTTTATCAAGATTTCGGCGGCATAACGGAATGTGTCCGCTTTCCCATGAATAGTGCCAGTACTCAGTATACCAACTTCTCATAGGAATCAACATAGTTCATTCACAATTCAAACATCAATTCATGGCACAATTATTGAAATTAAAACATGGTTGCTGTCTCAATACTTGCATTCAACCCGATTTTTGTAAATCAGGCCATAATTTCTATTTAACTCATCTGGACCTCAATTTTGGATATGTTAAAGTGTTATGTGCTTATTTTCTAACCTCTTTAGTCCCATCAAATTTTGATAAGCATAGCTCAAGTTATTTAGATTTTATCCCGGCCTGCCCTGTAGCCGGCCAGAATCACACACTTAAAAGTAAAAATCCACTAAAATCGAAAACTTATTCAAATCATACAAAATTGGTCTCATATTAAAGGTAACAGGATAAAATTTCATTTTCAAAAAATTCCATTCCATTTGACTTAGTAGGACTCGAGTTATAAGCCCCGAAATCTGACATTCTTGAACTACCCTATTTTGGCCCAATTTGGACATAGGGAAACTTTCTTGGACTACTGGGAACAAACGGGACCTTATCTACTCTGAAATTTTTATGGGATATTTTCCTATGTGTAAGCTTTCTAAAAAACTTAGTTTCATTCAATTCCAAGTATTATAGGGCGAGATTTACCCTGAACAACTCAGTCTGCCTAGAATCAAACTCAAAAACCTAGGTCAAACTTCCAAAATTCATATCTCTCTCAATACTAATCCAATAGGCCTATATGATATATGTATGGAAAGCCTTGAATGTCTAGTTTCATTTAAAAATGGTTTCATCGAATTTAAATGGCGGTAGGCGGAGTTGTACACTCCACCGTACAGACTACTGAGGGTTTTTGGTTCTCCAGCCCCTCAGCTCTTCCTATTTTCATCCTTTCTTACTTCCAAATTGATTTTAACCTCACAAACAGTCAATAAATCAGCCAAATATCATCATAATCATTCAATCATCACATCAAAAATTGAGAAAATAAACCACCACCAGCCATCCACAATCAGAAAATCAAAACAAGAATTAAACCTCTACCTCTTGTTATGTGTGATTTAGCTTGACTTTGGAGTTTGGATTATCAAAACCTTGTTGAGCTTGAAGCTTTGATGGAGTTAGGTGAGTGGAGAAAAGAAGAAGAGAGCTAAAACAAAGGGAGAAAAGGCGCAGAATTTGGGCTGAATGAAGAGAAGGAATGTGTTATAAAATCTTGAGGAGGTAGTTGAGTTCATGGATTTTGATTGGTTGAAAATCAAAAGGCTGAAATTCAGCCAATGTAACACCCTACTAATTTAATGTTATGCTTAAGTCATAGCATTCAATTAAGTAGACTGTGTTACGGTGTTAATGTTCTGCTTAAATTTCGTGATTTGTATTACAAACAGTCGAAGCGGCGCGCTGCTATATAATAGATATGAATAGCATTATACAACGTAATACAATTTAATATAACACAACAGAAAAGATACGAATAAGTGGCATATTACCAACTGTATATGTACATATGTAGGCTGGAAGCCAATGCTTCAGTCTATACATATATATATTAGAAGCAGATGAAGTAAAGATACAGCAAAATGCCTATTGCTAGAAAGCAGAGACGGAACTAGCAGGAGCGATCAAGCGTACAACGAGTCCAACATGGAAACCTGGTGAAGCTACAGGACTGGGATCTCAATAAAAGGAGTGGTCGTTGAGCCTCTCGCCAGTGTCTGAGAATGATGTGGAAAATATAGACGGGTGAGAATTTCAAGAAATTCTCGGTAGGGTTGGTGCATAGTGATTGTCTGACGTCACATACATTCTCGATTGCCTCGGATTTTATTTAATTATAAAAACATGTGTTGGTGAAATATCCATTTTAACGAGTTCAATAAAATATCGGTCGAGGCAGGTTCAATTTTAGTTTAGATGGCACAAGAAATAAAATAGGTTACTAACAATGGCATGTAGAAGGATAAGCAGAATGACTAAGTAAACAAGATGAATAAATATAGTAGACGGCTATAACATCTTGACATAACTATTTCATGCAGTTATGCATTCATGTAATCATGCAACTTATACTTGAACTTTCCTTCTTAAACTTTTCATTTCCTTTCATCATTTTTCCATCTCTTGGTCCCCTGGGAGTTCTTGGCCATTTAGACTCCTGGGTAATAGTACGCTTATCAGGATCGAGCTCGTTCTATACAGAAGTGCCGGTTTACTTTCCGACGTTCCACCGATCTATTCCCTTAACTTTATCCTGGCTGGCCCAAGTAGCATGGAACTTTCTTAATAACATGATTCTTAATACACTTTCATAACATTTCTTGAAATGCACATGTAAGATCATGGAATTCATAACTTGTGCATGGATTCTACCGAAATTTTGGCGGCATAACGGAACGTGTCCGCTTTCCCGTGAATAGTGCCAGCCAACCAGTACATCATTTTATCACAAAGAACACAATATCACATTTATACTTCAACATTACACTCATATCAATATCAAATTAATCAAAGCAGAATTCCTGCCTCAGCATGTTCAACCAACCCGGTTTTGATAATTCAAACCATAATTTCTATTTAACTCATTTGGACCTCAAATTTAAGCATGTTAAAGTGTTATGTGTCTACTTTCTAACCTTTTGGTCCCATCTAATTTTGGTTTCTCTAACTCAAGATATCTAGATTTTATCCCGGCATGTCCAGTGGCTTGCCAGAATCAGGCAACTAAAAGTAAAAATCCACTAAAAATCGAAAACTGACTCAAATCATACGAAATTGGTCTCTTATTAAAGCTAACAGAACAAAGTTTCATTTGCAAGAAGTTCCATTTCATTTGGATTAGTAGGGCTCGATTTATAAGCCTCGCATTCTGACCCTCCTAAACTGCCCTGTTCTAGCCCGGTGTGGACATAGGGCAAATTGCTTGGGGCACTGGGAGCAATTGGGACCTTATCTAATTATTAAATTTTTATGGGACATTCTACTATGTGTAAGCTCTCTAAAAAAGTTGGTTGCACTCATTTTCAAGTAGTATGGGTCGAGTTCTATCCTAAACAAGCTAGTCTGCCCAGATTCAGAGTCAGAACCCTAGGTTGAAATTCAAAAATTCATAACTCTCTCATTTCTAACCCAAAAGCCTTATATGATATATCTATGGAAAGACCTAGATGTCTAGTTTCATCTAAAAATGGTTTCATCCAATTTGATCTGTTGTAGGCGGAGCCGTACACTCCGCCGTACGGACTGCCGAGGGTTTTGATTCTCTAACCCATCAGCTCTTTCTGTTTTCATGGTTTCTTGCTTCCACTTCGGTTTTAATCAATCAAACAGCCCAAAACCAATCACATATCATCATAAACATTCATTTAACACATCAAATAGGATGAGAATAATTCCAGCCCAGCCAGCCAAGTGCATGGATTTGATGCAAGAAATCAGAATTCCTACCTTTGATCCAAGTGTTTGTGCTGGATTCTTGAAGCTTGGATGAATAAGGCTGGAATTGGCTTGAGTTTTTGGCTGAAGTTTGGTGTATGAAGAAGAGAGAAAGAGAGCTGAAAGGAAGGAGAAAAGTAGCGTAGAGAATGGGTCAGAATTGGATGAAAAGGAGCTGAAAAATTCTGATGGCTTTTGATGGTTTTTGCTTGGTTTTAATTGGTTCAAAATGCTTGGCTGAAATTCAGCCAGGCTTCTCCATGGTTTAGTGGCTATTATTGCGCCACTTTTGGCTGTAGTAAGTGGCTGAATTATCAGCCACTCAAAATAGGGTTTAGAGCAGAATTTACATTGGGTTAGACAGTTAAAATATCAGTAATGTTACCGATTTCCTTTCATTAAATCGGTTTTGTGAAAATTCTTATGAAATCTTCTATACTTCTAACTTAATTCTCTCTTATCTAAACTCAAGTTATTGCTAATTAATTGAGTCTAAATAATGGTTTACTGAATCTTGATTAATCTCAATTATTCGATAAAAACCGAACAATTAAACGGAAAACGATAAATGGATTTCGGAGGATGTTACACTACCACCCTCCTTAAAAAAATTTTGTCCTCAAATTTAGTACACGAGAATAATTCAGGATACTCCTTCCTCATGTCGATTCCAGCTCCCAAGTGTAGTCCTCGGCATCTCTTTTCCCCCATGCTACCTTTACTAGTCAGACGGTCTTGTTCGAAGTTGCACGCTACTTACTGCCTACAATCCGTCGGTTGTAATCTGAAAGTCAGTCTTCTTTTAATCAGTATTGATTCGGGTTCTAGGGAGTGTGTAGGGTCAGGTTGATACTTTCTGAGTTGGGAGACATGGAAAACATCGTGAAGGTTCGATAAATGTGGAGGCAAAGCGACTCGGTATGCAATTGATCCGATTCGCCAGAGTTTGAAAGGGACCAATAAAGCGAGGATTTAGCTTCTTGACTTTGATCGCTCTGCCAATCCCTGTTGTAGGAGTAACCTTCAGAAACACGTGGTCTCCTTCTTGAAATTCCAGAGGTTTCCTCCTGGTGTCCGCGTAACTCTTCTGGCGGCTTTGAGCGGCAAGCATCTTGCTCCGTATTTTCTTGATCTGCTCGGTGGTCTGCTCGACTAAATCAGGCCCCAATAAAGTTGATTCTCTGTCTCATACCAGCACAAGGGAGATTGGCACTTTCGTCCATACAATGCTTCATAAGGAGCCATGCCGATACTAGCGTGATAGCTATTGTTGTACGCGAATTCGGCCAACGGTAAATATCGCTCCCAATTTCCGCGTTGCTCCAGTATATAAGCTCGTAGCATATCTTCCAAGGTTTGAATCGTCCTTTCAGTTTGGCCATCATCTGTTTGTGGGTGATATGCAGTGCTTAGACACAGTTTCGCACCGAACGCCTTCTGTAAAGCTCCCCAAAATCGTGAGGTGAACCTTGGGTCTCGATCGGAGATAATAGTTGAAGGGGTCCCATGTAACCTTATAATCTCTTGAATGTACAGCTGAGCTAGTTTCTCTAGCGGATAATTTGCTCGAATGGGTAGAAAATGAGCAGATTTGGTCAATCTATCCACAATGACCCATATCGCATCATATCCTGCTGATGTCCTTGGTAACCCCATTATAAAATCCATGGAGATACTCTCCCATTTCCATTCAGGGATTTCTAAGGGTTGTAACATCCCAGAAGATTTTTAGTGTTCTGCTTTCACCTTCTGGCAAGTCAAGCATCGGCCCACGAAGTTTGCTACATCGGACTTCATGCCCGGCCACCAAAACATTTTCTTAAGATCCTGATACATTTTAGTAATGCCGGGATGTACGGCGAATTCGCCTCTATGTGCTTCTTCTAAGATTCTCTTTCGGAGATCATTCCTTTCAGGAACACATACTCTGTTGTGGCACCGCCAGATGCCCTCTTTATCTTGAGCAAAACCAATCAATTTCCTTGATTGCACGAGACTAATTGTATGCTGAAAGTTAGCATCCTGCTGCTGTGCTTGCCGAATCTGGTCCTTAAAGTTACTGGTTATCTTAATTTGGTGTAACTGAAAAGTCTTGGGGGTTGTAAGAATTCCCAAATTAAGATTTTGGAAGCTTTCAAGAAGTTCTGTCTCCTTAATCATCATCCAGGCGACAGTCAGCGATTTCTGCTCAGCATCTGCCACAATGTTTACCTTACCTGGGTGGTATTTCAACTCAAATTCGTAGTCTTTAAGGAGTTCCATCCACCTCTGCTGCCTCATGTTTAATTCCTTTTGATCAAAGAGGTACTTCAAACTCTTATGATCAGAAAAGACCTCGAACTTTACTCCATACAGGTGATGTCTCCATATTTTTAGAGCAAATACTACTTCAGCTAATTCAAGGTCGTGAGTCGGGTAGTTTCTTTCATGTGGCTTCAATTGCTGGAGGCATATGCGACCACCTTTCCGTTTGCATCAGCGCGCTCCTAACCCTTGTTGGGAAGCATCGCAATAGACCTCAAATGGTCCATGAGGGTCTGGCAAAGCTAACACTGGTGTCGTGGTCAATCTCCTCTTCAAATCTTGAAAACTTTGTTCGCACTCCGGCGTCCACTCAAATGGAACATTCTTTCTGGTTAGCTTGGTTAAGGGCAAGGCTATTCGAGAAAAATCTCTAACAAATCGCCGTAATATCCATTAAACCCGGTAAAACTCCCGACTTTGAGACTGTGGCCTTTCCCAATTTAGAACTGCCTACTTTCTTTGAGGTCGACAGAGATTCCTCCAGATGACACTCTGGCGAGAAATTTTACCTCCTTCATCCAAAATTCACATTTGGATAGTTTGACATAGAGTTTCTTTTCTCTTAAAATTTGCAAAACTATTCGCAAGTGTTTTGCATGCTCTTGCTCCGTCTTCGAGTAGACAAGTATATCGTCGATGAAGACTACTACGAACTTGTCCAGATATGGACGGAATATTCGATTCATGTAATCCATGAATACTGCTGGTGCGTTCGTCAATCCAAATGACATCACAGTATACTCATAGTGTCCGTAACGAGTTCGAAAGGCTGTCTTAGGGATATCTTGTTCTCGAACTTGAATTTGGTGGTATCCAGGCGCCAAGTCAATCTTGGAGAATCTTTGTTGCACCTTGTAGTTGGTCCATGAGATCATCAATCCTTGGCAGTGGATATTTATTCTTTATTGCCACTTTGTTCAGCTGCCTATAATCCACGCATAAACGCATGCTTCCAACTTTCTTTTGACCAATGACCGGAGCTCCCCATGGCGGCGCTTGGCCGTATGAATCCTTTCTCTAAAAGCTCTTGATTTGTCTTTTTAGTTCATCGGCTCCATAGGTGATATCCAATGAGCTATAGATATTGGTCCCACACCTGGAACCATCTCGATGGTAAACTCAATCTCTCTCTCTGGGGGAAATTCAGGAATGTCCTCTGGAAAAACATCCGGATGTTCATTAACAACCGGAATCTCCTCTAGTTCTGCCACTTCACATTAGTGACAAGAGTATATACCCTTGGTTCTTTGGCCCAAAGAATTCGAGATAGAAGAGTGTTGCGATGTCCTGGGATTGAGAAAGTGAGACAGAGGAGTACCACTTTGTCTTATCGTGAGCAATTGATGCGACTCGATTGGCAGAGAGCCAATCCATGCCCAGAATTATGTCAAGACCAGACAGAGGGAGACAAATCAAATTGGCGGCAAAGGTCCTACCCTCAATTCGAAGAGGAACATTAATGCATACTTGACTAGTTCTAATAGGTCCATTGGTGGGAGTAGAAACCAATAGATCATAAGGTAATGCAGAAATTGGCAATTGCAAGGCAGCTACACAGCTATGAGAAACAAATGAATGTGAAGCACCCGAATCATAGAGTACAGTTAGAGTCTCACCGTCCACGTCACAGGTGCCTTGGATTAGTCCTTCCGACTGATTAGCTTCTTCTGCGCTCATTGTAAAGACCCGTCCTTGACGTTGGGGTCGAGGCGGTTGTGATGGATTCTTGGTTGGACACTCATAAATTTTGTGGCCTGGCTTGCCACATCCATAGCAGACATTCTGGCCTGCTAAACATGGCCGATCGCCATGATTCTTGCCGCATTTTGTGCAAGTTGAATTTGAAGGAGGCCGTTGGGCCTGCTTGCCCTTGTTGCCTGCCGGTGGAAATCTCCGCTGTTGTTGTATGTCGGGCTTGAATCGTGGGCCTTGTGGGGCTAACCCCCTCCTGAAATTCCCACCAGATGCTCGGGGTGCAGCTAATTTTGAATTGCAATCCTCCACCAGTCGGCATTTGTTCACCAACGTAGGGAAATCCCTAATCTCCATTGGCCCTATCGCGGTAAGGATGTCTTCGTAACCCACCTTCAAATTTAATGCACTTCCAAGCTTCATCTGGGTTCCTCTGATAAATCGTGGAGAATTTGCATAGCTCTTCAAATCGGGCAATATATTCGGATACTGTCCGATTTCCTTGACGCAGCTGCATAAATTCAAGCTCCTTGGCATTTTGAGCAGGTTTGGAAAGTACTTACGGTAGAATACATCCTTAAACATCGCCCAGGTGACTACCGATCTGAGATTCTTGAACAATCTTCGTGACGCTGCTTCCACCAAAATTCGCCCGCCTCAAGCATGTAAGTGGCGAAGGTCACCTTCTGATGATCTGAGCAATCTAGAACAGAGAAAATCTTCTCCATGGCTTTGACCCACTCATCGGCTTTATCAGGATCATACGACCCTCGGAAGCTGGGCGGATTCGCTTTCAACTTCGGCAAATTTGAGATATTCCAGGTTACCCTCCGAGCCATGTGGGTTCCCTTCACGACGCTGCGGTCGCTGCTTTGCCTATTCCATCATCCGTGAGCTGCCGTGGCTTGCTCCCGCATCGCGTGAGCCATTTCTCGCATTGTGGCCATAAGGTCATTCGGGTCCTCTCGATCACAGTTACGCACCTGGTGCCTCGCCTTAGGAAGCCATTAAGTTCAACACACAAAACAAAAAGTTATTGAGTTGATCGGGCTCAATACTAAGTTTAATGTGCTAGTAAATAACAGCTCATACGGTCAGGCACTTCATACACATGTACAATTATATCTCAACCATACAGGCCAGAACTGGTGCACATTATCAACTAAAAGTGCGAATATGTGCGAAGCATAGTCAGTCAATCCTCGAGCCATAGCTAGACGAACTGCTCTGATACCAAAATGTAACACTCTACTAATTTAATGTTATGCTTAAGTCATAGCATTCAATTAAGTAGATCAGGTTATTCAGTGTTAATGTTCTCTTAAATTTAGTGATTTGTATTACAAACGATACTGCTATATAATAGATATGAATAGCATTATACAACGTAATACAATTTAATATAACACACGAAAAGATCACGAATAAGTGGCATATTACCAAGCTGTATATGTACAGATGTAAGGTGGAAGCCAATGCTTGATCTATACATATATATATTAGAAGCGAGATGAAGTAAAGATACAAAGAAATGCCTATTGCTAGAAAGCGAGACGGAACTAGCGAGGAGCCGATTTGCGTCCAACGAGTCCAACATGGAAACCTGGTGAAGCTACGGTGGGATCTCAATAAAAGGAGTGGTCATTGAGCCTCTGCTTGTCTGAGAATGATGTGGAAAATATAGCACGGGTGAGAATTTCAAGAAATTCTCAGTAGGGTTGGTGCATAGTGATTGTTTGACGTCACATACATTCTCAGTTGCCTCGGGTTTTATTTAATTATAAAAACATGTGTTGACTGAAATATCCATTTTAACGAAGTTCAATAAAATATCTTGAGGCAAGGTTCAATTTTAGTTTAGATGGCAGAAGAAATAAAATAGGTTACTAACAATGGCATGTAGAAGGATAAACAGAATGACTAAGTACACAGCAGTGAATAAATATAGTAGACGGCTATAACATCTTGACATAACTATTTCATGCAGTTATGCATTCATGTAATCATGCAACTTATACTTGAACTTTCCTTCTTAAACTTTTCATTTCCTTTCATCATTTTTCCATCTCTTGGTCCCTGGGAGTTCTTGGCCATTTAGACTCCTAGGTAATAGTACTATCGTGATCGAGCTGCGTTCCTATACAGGAAGTGCCGGGTTTACTTTCCCGACGTTCCCACCGATCTATTCCCTTAACTTCTTATCCGGGCAAGTAGCATGGAACTTTCTTAATAACATGATTCTTAATACACTTTCATAACATTTCTTGAAATGCACATGTAAGATCATGGAATTCATAACTTGTGCATGGATTCTACCGAAATTTTGGCGGCATAACTACGTGTCCGCTTCCCGTGAATAGTGCCAGCCAACCAGTACATCATTTTATCACAAAGAACACAATATCACATTTATACTTCAACATTACACTCATATCAATATCAAATTAATCAAAGCAGAATTCCTGCCTCAGCATGTTCAACCAACCCGGTTTTGATAATTCAAACCATAATTTCTATTTAACTCATTTGGACCTCAAATTTAAGCATGTTAAAGTGTTATGTGTCTACTTTCTAACCATTTTGGTCCCATCTAATTTTGGTTTCTCTAACTCAAGATATCTAGATTTTATCCCGGCATGTCCAGTGGCTTGCCAGAATCAGGCAACTAAAAGTAAAAATCCACTAAAAATCGAAAACTGACTCAAATCATACGAAATTGGTCTCTTATTAAAGCTAACAGAACAAAGTTTCATTTGCAAGAAGTTCCATTTCATTTGGATTAGTAGGGCTCGATTTATAAGCCTCGCATTCTGACCCTCCTAAACTGCCCTGTTCTAGCCCAGTGTGGACATAGGGCAAATTGCTTGGGGCACTGGGAGCAATTGGGACCTTATCTAATTATTAAATTTTTATGGGACATTCTACTATGTGTAAGCTCTCTAAAAAAGTTGGTTGCACTCATTTTCAAGTAGTATGGGTCGAGTTCTATCCTAAACAAGCTAGTCTGCCCAGATTCAGAGTCAGAACCCTAGGTTGAAATTCAAAAATTCATAACTCTCTCATTTCTAACCCAAAAGCCTTATATGATATATCTATGGAAAGACCTAGATGTCTAGTTTCATCTAAAAATGGTTTCATCCAATTTGATCTGTTGTAGGCGGAGCCGTACACTCCGCCGTACGGACTGCCGAGGGTTTTGATTCTCTAACCCATCAGCTCTTTCTGTTTTCATGGTTTCTTGCTTCCACTTCGGTTTTAATCAATCAAACAGCCCAAAACCAATCACATATCATCATAAACATTCATTTAACACATCAAATAGGATGAGAATAATTCCAGCCCAGCCAGCCAAGTGCATGGATTTGATGCAAGAAATCAGAATTCCTACCTTTGATCCAAGTGTTTGTGCTGGATTCTTGAAGCTTGGATGAATAAGGCTGGAATTGGCTTGAGTTTTTGGCTGAAGTTTGGTGTATGAAGAAGAGAGAAGAAGAGCTGAAAGGAAGGAGAAAAGTAGCGTAGAGAATGGGTCAGAATTGGATGAAAAGGAGCTGAAAAATTCTGATGGCTTTTGATGGTTTTTGCTTGGTTTTAATTGGTTCAAAATGCTTGGCTGAATTCTCCATGGTTTAGTGGCTATTATTGCGCCACTTTTGGCTGGTAAGTGGCTGAATTATCAGCCACTCAAAATAGGGTTTAGAGCTTGTAATTCTATTGGCCCGGTTCCGATAGTTCAAAATACCGTAATGTTACCGATTTCCTTTAAATCGGTAAATCGGTTTTGTGAAAATTCTTATGAAATCTTCTATACTTCTAACTTAATTCTCTCTTATCTAAACTCAAGTTATTGCTAATTAATTGAGTCTAAATAATGGTTTACCTGAATCTTGATTAATCTCAATTATTCGATAAAAACCGAACAATTGAATGGAAAACGATAAAAGGATTTCGGAGGATGTTACAGCCAACATCCTTCATTCTTGTGGCTCCTCTTGCACCACACTTAGGAGCTTAAGTGGCTGAGTATTCAGCCTTAGATCTTAGGGTTTTGAGCATATAATTCTATTGGTTTGATTCCAACAGTTTAAAATACCATAATCTTACCGATTTCCTTTAAATCGGTAAATCGATTTCAAGAAAATTTTTATGAAATCTTCTATACCTCTAACCTAATTAACTCATACCTAAACTCAATTAATTGCTAATCAATTGATCCTAAATAATTATTTAGTCAATTTTTAATTAATCTCAATTATTCAATAAAAACCAATCAATCGGACGAAAGATGATAAGAAAATTCTGGTGGATGTTACAACTTTGTCGATGGTTCTCTCCTTCCACCAGATCCGAAGGATGATTTAGCATAGTATCAAGTGTGGATGCGCAAAAATCACATTGTGATTTCATGGTTGCTCAATGTGATCTCTAAGGAAATTCTTCCTACGGTGATTTTGTACCAGTATGCTTTAGAGATCTGGTTAGATCTGTGGATAGGTTTCAACAATGCAATAGACCTCGTCAATTTCAACTTCAGAAGGAAATAGTGAATCTAAAACAAGGTAACTCCTCTGTCAATACCTATTTCACTCAACTGAAAATCACTTTAGGAGGATATGAGTGCTTATCATCCCTTGGCTGATTATGCTTGTGGTGGTTTGCATCTATTCATGGAGCTCTTACTCCATGAACAGATCATGCAATTTCTCATGAGATTAGATGAGAGTTTTTCTCAGATTAGGGCTCAAATCCTAATAATGGAGCCACTTCCACTGATTAATAGGGTGTATTCTTTGGTGACTCAAGAGGAAAAGCAACGTGCAATTCAGCTTCTTCCTGATTCGAGCAGCAACTCCAATTCTAATGTTCCAATTGTTTTTGCTGCTTGTGGAAATCAGAATCATGGTAAGTCTTCTAAGAAGGAACGACCTCTGTGCACTCACTATGGGTTCCATGGCCACATAGTTGCTAAGTGCTTCAAGCTTCATGGTTATGCCTCGGGGCACAAACCAAGATTTAAAGCCAGCCTTCCTCTATGAATCAAGTGGTTACTAAGGTTCCTCCAGGCATGGATATTGAGAAAGTCCAGCAAGCTTTAGCTATGTTGGCTGCTCATATGGCTCGTGCTTCTCCTCCTAAGGTTGAGGCACCTGAGAAATTGATGGAGCAAGGTATCGTTCTATCCACCTATAATTCAGTTTCTTTGAACAAATTTCAGTGGATTGTTGATTCTGGAGCATCTTGTCATATTTGCATGGATCTTTCACAATTTTCCAATCTTACACCAGTGTTGAATGTGTTTGTCACTTTACCAAATAGTTCACAAGTCCCTGTCCAATTTGTTGGAAATGTGATTTTATCTAAACATCTTATTCTTCATGATGTTTACTATGTCCCTGGTTTTTGTTTTAATCTCATTTCGATTAGTTCACACCTTAAACGCTCTAATCTGTCCATTATCTTTAACTCTCAATTTCTGCTCATCCAGGACAGCAGCCATTCAAAGATGATTGGTTAGGCTAAGCTCTTTGAAGGCTTATATGTCTTCAAAGCTGACTCCTCCTCTTTACCATCTTCGGACATTGGTGCCTCTATCAATAGTTCTAGTTTCCTTTCTGATTGTAGTTCTGGTTTACAATCTGTTGCTTCTTGTAAATCCCATACTAGATGTAACATCCCTCGGTATTTTCTTACCGTTTTTCGCCTAATTGTTCGGTTTTTATCGAATAATGTGCTTAATTAAAAATCAACTAAATATTTATTTAGAATCAATTAATTAGCAACTAATTGAGTTTAGACATAAGGGAATTGGGTTAGAAGTATAGAAGATTTCATAAGAATTTTCACGAAACCGATTTACCGATTTAAAGGAAATCAGTAAGATTACGGTATTTTAAACTGTCGGAACCGAACCAATAGGATTTTGCACCCCATAACCCTATCTCAAGTGGCTGAATACTCAACCACTTGCTCCTCACTTGGTGGCGCCACAAAGGCCACAAGAAGAGGAGAACATGGCTAAAACTCACCCACAAAAATTCAACCAATCACAACTCTTCATTCTAACTACCTCCTCCATGTTTTATAACACACTCTTTTCCTTTCCTTCAGCCATTTTCTGTGCCCCTTCTGCCCTCATTTCATCTCTCTTCTTCTCTTCTCCACTCACTCAACTCTATCAAACCATCAAGTCCAATCAAGTTTTGTTCATCCAAGTTCCAAAATCAAGCCAAATCATAACATAGCAAGAGGTAGAGGTTTAATTCTTGTCTTGATTTTCTGATTTGGGTGGCTGGTGATGGTTTATTTTCTCAATTTTTGATATGATGATTGAATGATTATGATGATATTTGGCTGCTTTATTGGCTGTTTGTGAGTTAAATTCGAATTGGAAGCAAGAAAGGATGAAAATAGGAAGAGCTGAAGGGCTAGAGAACCAAAAATCCTAACCAGTCCGTACGGCGGAGTGTACGGCTCTGCCTATAGCCTATTAAATTTGATGAAACCATTTTATATGAAAATAGACATTCAGAAATTTCCATACATATATCATATAAGGCCATTGGATTAGTATTGAGCGAGATATGAATTTTTGAAATTCGACCTAGGTTTTTGAGTTTGATTCTGGGTAGACTAGGTTGTTCAGGGTAAATCTCACCCTATACTACTTGGAATTGAATGAAACTAACTTTTTTAGAAATATTACACATAGAAGAATGCTCCCAGTGTTCCAAGAAAGTTGCCCTATGTCCAAACTGGACCAAAATAGGGCAGTTCAGGAAGGTCAGATTTTGGGGCTTATAACTTGAGCCCTACTATGTCAAATGGAATGAAATTTTTTTCAAATGAAAGGTTGTCCTGTTAGCTTTAATATGAGACCAATTTCGTATGATTTAACTTAGTTTTCGAGTTTTAGTGGATTTTTAATTTTAAGTGTGTGATTTTGGCCAGCTGCTGGGCAGGCCGGGATAAAACCTAAATAATTTGAGTTATACTTATCAAAATTAGATGGGACCAAAGAGGTTAGAAAATAGACACATAACACTTTAACATATCCAAAGTTGAGGTCCAAATGAGTTAAATAGAGATTATGGCCTGATATACAAAAATCGGGTTGAATGCAAGTAGTGAGACAGCAACCATGTTTTAATTTCAATAATTGTGCCATGAATTTGATGTTTGAAATATGACTGAAATGTGTTGATTTCTATGAGAAATTGGTATTCTGAGTACTGGCACTATTCATGGGGAAGTGGACACATTCCGTTATGCCGCCAAAATTTCAGTAAAGTCTATGCATGAGTTATGATATACATGTAGATACATGTGCATAAGTTATGATATATATGCAAATACATGTGCATTTTCAAGAAAGTTATGAAAGTTATATTATGATGAATCTAAGGACTATGTTATGATGAAAGTTCCATGAAACTTGGGCTAGCCCCGGATTAAAGTTAAGGGGAATAGATCAGTGGGGAGGTCGGGGAAAGTAAACCCGGCATTCCTGTATAGTAACGAGCTCGATCCTGAAAAGCAGACTATTACCCAGGAGTCTAAAATGGCCAAGAACTCCCAAGGGACCAAGTAATGGAAAAGCTTATGAAGAAAGGTTCAAGAATAAGTTTTACATGATTACATTCAATGCATGATTACATGAGCAGTCACTACAAGTTGTTTACAGTTTGTCTATTATATTTACTTACTGCTGTACGTTCATTGTTCTGCTCATTATTCTATGTTTTACTATTAGTAGCCTATGTTATTTCTTATGTTGTCTTAAGTAAAACTGAACCTTGCCTCGGACCAGATATTTTTCTTAACCTTATTAAGTATGGATAGTTAAGCTTGATCTCATGTTTTTATAATTAAATAAAAACTGAGGCAATTGAGAATGAATGTGATGTCAGTTAAATACCGTTCGCAAACCCTACTGAGAATTTCTTTAAATTCTCACCTCGTTTTGCATTTACACATCATTCTCAGATGTTGGTGATGGATTCGACGGCTACTCTTTTTATTGAGATTCCAGACCTACAGCTCCATCATGATCCCATAGTAGGCTCACTGTATATAGCCGGCTCCTGCCATTTCCGTCCCTACTTTTAGCAATAAGAACTTTGTTGTTCCTTTATTTCACTCTGCTTTTGAGACATATATATAAACCGAAGCATTGGCTTCTAACCTATATAGGCATGTATACAGTTAATGATGTATTACTTATTCTTATCTTTTCTGTTGTAATTTATTAAGTTTTATTACATTCGCTATATACAGCGCGCCATTTCTTCTGTTTACAAAAAAAAAAAAAGGTGATACGAATCATGAAATGTAAGCAGAGTATTAACACGGTAACACAGTCTACTTAATTTCATGCTATGACTTAAGTATAACATTAAATTAGTAGGGTGTTACACTAGCCATAATGTTCTGCTAGTCATCTGTTTGATCAAAGATTGTATGCTTTGAAAAGTACTATCAAATTTGTTTCCACTAAATTGCCATTTGCTTCCAGTTGTCCATTTGTCCATTAGCTAAACAATGTCGTTTACCTTTTAGTTCCCTCAATAATATGTGCACACATGCTTTTGATCTTATTCACATTGACATTTGGGTCCTTTCTACACGTCTACTCATTCTCACCATCGTTATTTTTTATGTGTTGTTAATGATCACACACGTTTTACTTGGATTCATTTGCTTCAAGCAAAATCCGAGGCTTTACAGGTGTTACAGAATTTTGTCTCTTGGGGATACGAACTCAATTTGGTGTGACAGTTAAGTGCTTGCGGTCTGATAATGCTTCAGAACTCAAGTTGACTGAGTTTTTGGCTCATTAGGGGATTGAGCACCAGTTTTTATATGTGGAACATCCATAGCAAATTCTGTGCTAAAGCATAAACATCAACACTTACTAAATGTTGCTCGGGCTCTATTCTTTTAGTCTCGAGTGCCTTTGCATTTTTTGGGGGACTGTGTTACTACAGCCGCTTACCTAATAAATAGAACCCCTTCCCCTTTACTTCAGCACAACACTCCATATGAGTTGCTTTATGGTAAGCCTCCCAACTACGATGCTTTACGGGTGTTTGGCTATCTTCCATATAGTTCTACCTTGCTATCTTCATGGCATAAGTTTACCCCACGTACTGTACCATGTGTTTTTGTTGGTTATCCCACTAGTTATAAAGGCTACAAGCTATATAATTTGGCTACCTGTACTACCTTTGTGTCAAGGGATGTAACCTTCCATGAATCGAATTTTCCTTTTCATTCTGCTTCACTTCCACATACAGCCATTGATTTCATTATTCCACCAGATTTAGTTTTACCTACACCTCAACCAGATTTCCTTGACCAACCACCCATCAGCCCCACATTTGATCCTTCGGTTGAGTCACTCTCTAACCCTCCTCAACCACTACCTAGATGATCTAATAGGTCAACCCGTACCCCAGCCTACTTGTAGGACTATGTGTGTTATTCTGGTGTTAACTATCCTATTTCCAAACACCTTTCATATCATCGCTTGAGTCCATCATATCATCTGTTCATCAACAATACAACCATAGTTGTTGAACCTCATTTTTTTCATCAAGCTATAAAATTCCTTGAGTGGCGCCAAGCTATGGATGAAGAACTCCAAGCTGTGTATGTGAATAATACATGGACCATTGTTCCTTTACCCTGTGGGAAATAGCCGATTGGCTGCAGGTGGATGTACAAAATCAAACATAATTTTGATAGGACTGTGGCTCGTGACAAAGCCCGTTTGGTTGCTCAAGGTTTCACGCAACAGGACTGAAACCTTTTCCTCGGTAGCTAAACTCACTTCAGTTTGCATATTACTTGAAGAAGTATATATGCAACTTCCTCTTGGTATTTGTTCAAGAAGTGTTTCAAGTAAGGGGGAGTAGCTGGTGTGTCATTTGAATAGGTCCATATATGGCCTAAAGCAAGCCTCTCGACAGTGGTTCACCAAATTTTCCACTACACTTTTGTACCATGGGTTCACACAATCAAAGAATGATTATTCCCTATTTTTTTTGGGTTCAGGTTCTACCATGGTTGTTTTGTTAGTTTATGTTGATGACATTATATTAGCTGGTGCTGATTTGGAAGCTATTTCTCACATTAAAACTCTTCTCCACTCCTTGTTTAAGTTGAAGGACTTAGGGAATCTGAATTATTTTCTTGGTTTAGAGATTGCACAGTCATCTAAGGGCATTTATCTCTCTCAACAAAAGTATACTTTATCTTTATTAGATGATAGTGGTTCTCTGGCTTCCAAACCAGTAGTTGTTCCTATGGAGTCTAATATGAAACTGAGCAAGGATGAAGGTGAATTGCTCACTGATGCCTCAGCTTATCGTTGGCTCATTGGTAGGTTGTCATATCTTACATTATCCTACTCGAACATTGCTTTTGCAGTAAATAAACTGAGCCCATTTGTATCTTCCCCACGAGTTCCTCATCTTGTAGCTACACACCATTTGCTACGTTACCTCAAGAGTGCTCTTGGTTAGGGTTTGTTTTTCCCTTCCTCTTCCAATTTACTTCTCACTGCCTATGTTGATGTAGACTGGGGCAGTTGTGTTGACACATGCCGGTCCACTTCTGGTTTCTGCACTTTTTTTAGTGAAGCTTTGGTTTCCCAAAAGTCCAAGAAACAAGCTACAATTGCCCCTTCTTCTGTTGAAGCCGAATACTATGTTATGGCAGCAATCACGAGTGAACTGGTTTGGCTTGTTAATCTACTCAAGGACTTTGGGGTCAATATTTCTTCTATCAAGCTCCTTTGTGACAGCATGGCAGTAGTGCATATTGCTTCCAATCCCTCCTTTCATGAGCGCACGAAGTATATTGATATTGATTGTCATTTTGTTCGTGAACATGTGCAATTTGGGCTCCTCAAGTTGATTCATATCAAAAGCCAGCATCAACTTGTTGATCTACTGACAAAACCTTTGCCCACAGCTCAGATCAAATTTATCACATCCAAGCTAGGAATCCTTGATTTGTTCTTTCCACCTTGAAGGGGAGTATTACACATAACAGATTTAGTTGTATCGTTAGGACTTGGTTGTAAAGATATTTACAACCACTAAGTTTTTATTCTATACATGCAGTAGTATAGGTAATTAGTGTGTTCCCCTGAGAGTGCACATATACTTTGTTTACTAAATTAATAAGATCAATTTTTTACAATTATTTTGAATCTAAAAATTGTTGAAAATGCTGGTAATTTTCTAGAAAAAAAAATTAAAGATGTGACATAACTGACTATTGGGAGAAAATGTTAAATGACCCATAATAGATCACATTAAGCACAGAATAATACACAATATATTATACACCTTTGGCAGCAAGCACCCAAGAGTTAGGTTAGTTCATCTTTTTCCAAAGGCTTGAGTCCTTCACATCTTTGACGTGAATTCTATTATCATAGTTATGTTATTATTATATTGCATTTAGCACCTTGTTATTCTCAGTTCATATAACACACTCGCACTCTATATATATATATAAAATTTAATATTACTCTATCTCAATAAATAACTATAGAAAAAAAAACTCTATCTCAATAAATATTATT
The DNA here is from genome assembly GCA_031439585.1 of Pterocarpus macrocarpus. NCBI lineage: Eukaryota > Viridiplantae > Streptophyta > Magnoliopsida > Fabales > Fabaceae > Pterocarpus > Pterocarpus macrocarpus. The sequence continues at coordinate 32,397,903 of CM062521.1, forward strand.
TATAGTAGAGTATATTTTGAAGTTACATTTCTTAATTAAATATTTAAAATTTAACCAGTTGATTAGTTTTTAATTAATTAATATAACAATATTGATAAAATATTTAACTTAACTAAGAGATCCAAATTAACTAAGAGATCCAAAATTATTCTGCATTAAATATTTTGTACAAAAAGGGATGTTTTCAAATGTTTTTTGAATTATGCATTTTCTACTGAAAATTTTCAATTCTCATTTTATTCGTGGGAGTTTCATATTAGCCAAATAATACCATAGAAGAAGACAGACTTTTTCAACCACCAAAGACACACAATATTGTGTTTTAAATAAAATATTGTTACTATTACTGATTTTAGAAATACTTTATTTATAGCTAGTAAAGTTCTGTATTTATATCTAAATAATTTGATGTACTTATATATATTAATATAATATGTCAAATTTTTTGTTTACCTTCATGCCATTTTCTTTTCCATGATCAGGCATTACATCCTTAATCAAGAGGAAAAATTTCTTAGTATTTTGATTTTTTTTAATTTTTAAGATAAATCTACCATGCTGTACTATTGAAACTAAGATATCCTCTCAGTAATTGTCTTTTTATAGTTTGAATCTTAATTACTTTTCCGAGAATGCAGCATGTTTATTATTGTATTCAACTCTTGTTGATATCTTATTATTTTGATGTATATCCTTTTTAATTATTATATGATGATATGTGATTAGTTAATAATAGAAAGATTACAAAATGAAAATTCACCAAAAAAAGATTACAAAATTAAACTCTTTTTTGGTCAAGAAAATTAAACTGTTTAAAAGTACTATCATTTTTTTTATCCTCTTAAATATAAATGTGGCCCACGACACATGTCCAGAAAGATTTTGTTTTGTGAATACAAATTAAAGGAAAAAAGATTTTGTTTTGTGATTCAGGAAGAGACAAAATGAAGAGGACTTCTCAAACTTAGTTACTTGGCGGTGCTTTGCCTACTTCTTATTGGCTATCACCAGAATAATTAGTTCTAATTTATGCCAATTGGCACTCTACTTAAGTTAGTTAGCAACTAAACTAATTCAGTTAGAAGCTTAGTTCAGTCCTAACTCTAATTTAGGAAGTGTAGTTAGCTCTTAACTATATGTATATATATTGTATAGGTTCCATTTTAAGAAATAAGATTTCATTTTCATCATTTTCGCTGATTTGTTATGGTATCAGTAGCACACTTCACGTGCCCCTCTCTCTGACTCTCTATGCCTCATCTTCATCTCGTTCACGCTCTCTCTGTGATTGCCATGGACGCTCTTTCTTCTTCCGCTCCTGTTCCGCCACCATCGTTCGTTGCCCCGCCCGTTGCACTGCCTCCTCCAGTGGTTGAGAATGTTCAAGATCCTTCGAGTGTCTATTTTCTGCATCCGAACGAGAATTCTTCTCTAGTTCTCATCTCCACTCTTCTAAATGGCGCAAATTACCACAACTAGTCTTGCGCCATGTGCATATGCCTCATGTCCAAGAACAAGCTTCAATTCATCGATGGCTTGATCCACATGCCTCTTGAATTAGGCCCTCTGTTTTCACACTGGCAACACTGGAACAACATGGTTTTGTCTTGGATCACACAATCTCTGGAGCCTTCCATAGAACTTTGGGAATGCTTTTCTCAAGGCGATCTTTTTTGAATCGCCGATCTGTAAGACGAGATCACTTTCTTGAAACAAGGAGTGTAACACCTTACCAGATAAAATACTATGCTTAAATCATAATATATTACCGATAAGTGATTACGTGTGGCTGACTAGTTAAATTTCATTTTCGACTCATGGTTAATTACCCATATAGAGTTAACTGTACATTTATTCATTTCCGTTAGCAGTAAAATAAATAATGGCTTAACGTTGTAACAAAAATAATAAATAAATAAATAAAATCTACGGAATAGACAGAACTATCTGACTGCATCATATATGTACATAGATATCTATTTTCAGTGTTTACAAAAAAGAACTCATAAACAGTACAAGGTATAGAAAATGAGGCTGCTAAAGCAAAATAAATCCGGTCTGTCTCTATGAAACAAAACCCTATGTAGTCCCCACAGGACATTTCATGTACAACTCTTAACCCCTACCCATCTGCCCATGGCACAGATTGCCAAAAGAGGGCCACTCTGTACACCTCCTACTACCACTGCCGTACGTTACCTAGATGGATTTCGAGGAAAGGAATCCATTGGCCATGCCGGCATCTGTCTGGGCATAGCCGCCGCTAGGTGCAGAGGATGATGACGATGAACTCACTGCCTCAGAGGGGTCCTCCTCCTCAGAGAACGAGATGGAAGGAGCCTGCGGAGGTGACGTCGCCGGTGGTGCTGCAGGAGCTGCAGTTGCTGGTGGTGGTGGTGGTGGTGGTGGTGGAAAAAGATGTACCATGTATAGCGGGATAGCAATATAAGGTGCGATGGGGTCGAAGAGTGGGTGAGTCAGAGGGATAGCAAAATCTCTACGGAAGAAGTAAAAACCAAACTGATATCTATTGGATATATATATATATATATATATATATATATATATATATATATATATATATATATATATATATATATATATATATATATATATATATATATATATATAGCGGGATAGCAATATAAGGTGCGGTAGGGTCGAAGAGTGGGTGAGTCAGGGGGATAGCAAAATCTCTATGGAAGAAGTAAAAACCAAAATGATATCTACTGGATATATATATATATATATATAGTCTAAAAACGGGTCCAGGTGAATATTCAGCTCGGGGAACTCAATATAGAGCATGCCAATCGCCGTGTTTGCCATCATCTGAGAATAAGGCGAAAACATACAGTAGGGTGAGAAATAAAAATTTCTCAGTAGGAATCCTAATCCTATACACACCTGTCATCGCGGTCATTCCCAATTGTTTTAGTTTTTCTTAATTCCAAATAGTACGACATAATGGCAATATTCAACTTAAATATTTATTACAGAAAACATAAACCGAAACAAACTAAATTTTAAATTGGAGCAATGAAAATATAGTTAAACAGATATGCTAATATAATTAAGACAGTACCCGTAAATCAACAATAACATATCATGAGAAATAAACAGGTAACTATAATAATCAATTAAGAATTATCATATAGTGCATATAAATGTACAAACATGGAAAATGCATCTTATCTTTGAGGGCTTTCGCCTTCTATAACTTATATTTTCCATCCTTGGTCCCCTGGGAGTTATTGACCATATACTCCTTGGTAATAGTCTGCTTTTCAGGACCGAGCTCGTTCCTATATAGGGTTGCCGGGTTTACTTTCCCCGACTATCCCACTGATCTATTCCCCTTAAACTTATTTAGGGGCTGGCCTAAGTAATATGGAATCCTTTATATCTTTCATAATTTGCATGCACAACTAATATTATTTTACTTGAACATCATGTATTCATACAAATATTTCATAAGGTATATGAATTCGTTGCCAAAATTTTGGCAGCATAACAGATCGAGTCCGCTTCCCCGTGAATAGTGCCAGGTTACCATTACAATAAATCAAGCATTCAAAGTAATATGGGACAGCAAGTATATAATCACAATATTAATCATCAAAATCAATACAAGCATCAATAGGGTTTTCTGCTTACTCTACCCTCTTCTGCCCAAATTTTGTAAAATTCACCTTTACTCCTATTCAACTAATTTAAACCTCTATGTGTCTTAGTTCCAACCCTTTTGGTCCCATCTCATTTTGATTTGTATAGCTCAAGTTATTTGTATTTTGCCTCAGACTGCCCTACACTTAGCCGGAATTACACCCTTATAAGTGAAAATTCACTAAAAATAGGAATCTGGGTGAAATCATACAAAATTTATATAAATTAAAGCTAACAGAACAAGCTTTTAAATGAAATAAGTTTCATATCATTTGCATCAGCATATCTTGAGATATAAGCCCCATAAACTGACCCTACTGGACTACCCTATTCCAGCCTGGTTTGAACTTAAGGCAATTTCATTGATGTTCTGGGAACAAATGGCAATGAATCTAACTTTGAAATTTTTATAGAATGTTTCGTTACATGTTAGCTTTCAAATAGTGTTAGTTGCACTCAATTTAGAGTTGTGTAGAGTGAGTTACACCCTTCTCAACTCATACTGCCTAGATGAAAATCTAGATTTCTAGGTCAAATTTCAAAAATTCATAAATAATTCTATACTAATCCAATGGCCTGATATTTTATATGGTTGGATAACCCTAGATGTCTAGTTTCAATAAAAATATATTCATCAAGTTTTGATGGCTAGATTTTCATCCATACAAGACGAACATATGAACACCATAGGATTTTCACCCAATAGCATTTTGATTCTTTCTATCTCCAAGTTTTTCCCTTCCAACTCTAATTCTAATCATCACATACATGCAAAATCAACCATAATCCTTCATCTCTACTTAAGATAAGACCAGAATCATGGAAGAAAGAAAAATCCCAATCAGCCCCAATCCAAGAAAAATAAGAAAAGAAGTTGGAATTCCTACCTTTCTAAGGTGAAATCTGGTTGAATTGGTGGCTTGGATTGAAGAAACTTTTGATGAAGCTTGAAGAAGTGATGAAGATGGAGTGAAGATGAGTGTGAATAGAAGAGAAATGATGAGAGCTTGTAGCTACATTGGCCCAAAATTCAAGGGGAGAAGAAAAAAAGTGAAAACTTTTGAAGCAAGTTTCATATGATTGATGAATTCCTTCTTATCTTTCCATTCACTATAGCTGCCCACTTTTGGGCTGATTAGTGGCACCACATGCATGCATGAGTTGGCTAAATCTTAGCCATCCATCCTAGGGTTATCACAGTATAATTTCTATTGGTTCGGTTCCGACAATTTAAAATGATTTCTCTTAAATTGGTAAACTGGTTTTAGAAAAATTATATGAGGTTTCCTATGCTCGTAATCTAATTTCCTAAATTCTAATCCTTCTAAATCACACTTAATTAGATTTAAGTGAATACTAAATCGAATCCTACTTAACCACAATTATTCGATAAAAACCAAACAACTTGTTTAAAAATGGTAAAATTTTTCGGACGTTATAGGGAGATCTGAGTGTTACACGATATTTCACTTAACTTAAGACTCTTTGGGATGAGTTAGAGGTTTTTCGCCCACATCCTGTTTGTCGTTGTGCCTTTCCGTGTGATTGCAATGCGGCTTTCGATCTGAAGAATCGAAAGAACGTTGATCACGTTATCAAGTTCCTTTGCAGTCTCAATGATCAATTTGCTACAGTACGATCTCAAGTGATTCTACTCGATCCTCTTCCTTCCTCGAATCGAGTGTTCTTACTAGTTATTAGTAGGAGCATCAATTTTCTTACGATGTTACTATGGACACTCACACTGTGACCAATGTGGCTGAGAGTGCTCCTCCACCTCATGGTTCCACTGGATCTTGTGTTGCTCGATCCACCAATTCCACACCTAAGTTCGGTCAGAAGCGCAATTGCTCTTTCTGTGGTGGTCAAAATCACACTGTGGATATGTGTTGCAAGGAACACGGTTATCCCCCTGGCTATCGATCTCGCTCACAACCGCGTAGTGCTAATGCTACTGCCACTGATTTTGGTGTGGTTCCTGCTTCCAAAGATGCTCCGAGTTAAGCTTTTATTTTCACTAAGGACCAGTGTCACAGCTTGCTTGCTCTGCTTCCTCAACGTGCTTCTATCACAACTCCAGATCCTGACCTTGTCTAGGCCAATTTCACCTCAGTCAATAACACTAATAGCTCTAATCTGGCCTTAGGTAACTCAGATGTTGTTCTGTGGATCCTTAACACTGGTGCCACTAATCACATCTGCAACTCCTTATCCTTTTTTGCTTCACATAGACACATTAGTCCAGTTTGTGTTCACTTACCAAATGGTCAATATGTTTTTGCTCACTTTTCTGGCAAGGTCCACTTCTCCCCTAACTTTTACTTGCATAATGTCCTATTTGTCCTTCAATTTCCAGTTAATCTGATTTCTGTGACCAAATTGGCTCATTCCTTGCAATGTAAATTGATTTTCTCCTCTCATTTTTGTCATATTTAGGATCTCCATGCTTCGATGATGATTGGAATTGCTGAGGTTGTGAATGGATTGTATCACTTGAAGTCACCGATCTGTAACCCTTTGTAAGTCCTTGATTGTAAATACTTACACCATACCTACTTTACCTTTTGATGTATGGCACTATAGGCTGGGTCATCCCTCTGATGATCATATTCACACTTTACATTGTCATTTTCCTTTTATTACCATACCTAGGAATAAAAGTGTTTGTGATGTTTGTCACTTTTCTAAGCAAAAGAAACTTTCATTATCTACAAGTGATTCTCATGCTAATAAAATCTTTGATTTGATCCATTGTGACATTTGGGGACCACTTTCCATTCCTTCTATTCAAGGTTACAAATATTTTTTGACTATAGTTGATGATTGCTCACAATCTACCTGGGTTTTTCTACTTAAACTTAAATCAAATACACTTACTACGCTCCAACATTTTATTCACATGGTTGAAACTCAATTTGAATCCAAAATTAAGAGAATCCGCACTGACAATAGACCTGAGTTTTGTCTTACTCAGTTTTATGCCTCCAAAGGCATTGTCCACCAAACTTCCTGCGTTGAGACACCTCAACAAAATGCAGTGGTTGAGAGGAGGCATCGGTCTATCCTCAATATCCCTCGCTTTCTCCTATTTCAAGCTAACCTTCCAAAATCTTTTTGGTCATTTGCCATCTTGCATGTTGTGTTTTTGTTAAACCACTTTCCCACCACCACTTTGCAAAATTCTACATCGTATGAAAAATTATTTTCAAAAATTCCTGATATTAGCTTTTGTAAAGTTTTTGGTTCTTTAGCTTTTGCCTCTACTTTAATTAGAAACCGCACAAAACTTGATCCCCAGGCTAGGAAATGCATCTTCTTAGGCTAGCATCTTGGCACCAAAGGTTTTCTCCTATATGACCTTAAAACTAGAGAAATTTTCATTAGTAGACATGTCATATTCCATGAAAATGTTTTTCCATTTCATAGTTCTTCTCATAAGCATGATACCTCATTAAGTGCCATACCTCTTTCCCTACACCATCTGTAACACCTTACCAAACAAAATACTATGCTTAAGTCATAATATATTACCTGATAAGTTATTACATGTGACTAACTGATTAAGTTCCATTTTCAGTTTCATTATTAATTAATCGTGTACCGGAAGTAAAGTAACATAAATAAAAATGTGAAACAAATAGAAATACTGGAAATTACATCATATATATACATAAACACCTGTTTTTCAAAGTTGTCCAAAGATATATAAGACAATACAGGGTAGTAAAAAATTGAGGCCACTAATACAAAATAAATTGGCCTGTTTATATGAAAAGCCTCCTAACTGGTCTCCACGGTACATTTCATGTACAACTGCTAACTCCTACCCATATGCTCATGACCCAAATTACCAAAAGAGGGTCACCCTGTACACCTACTGCTGCTATGGCAAGTACTCCAACTAGATGGATTCCGAAGAAAGGAATCCATTCGCCATGCCGGCATCCGCAGGTGTATAGTCCATGCTCGGAGCAGAGGATGAGGAAGATGAACTCTCTGCCTCAGATGGATCCTCCTCAGACATCGAGACCGAGGGTATCTGCAGCAGTAGTGAGGCTGGCGGAGCCATGGCTGGTGCTGCTACTGCGGGTGGAGGTGGAAAGGGATGAGCCATGTGGAGAGGGATGGCAATGTAAAGGATGGCAGGGTCAAAAAGCAGGTGCATGAGTGGTACTGTAAAGTCCCTCTAGAAGAAGAAATAAAAGCGAAACTGGCATCTACCGAATATGTACACAGAGTATATGAACGAATCAAGATGAATGTAGAGCTCAGGAAACTCAATGAACAGGACACCGGTTGCCGCATTCTCCATGATCTGAGAATGACGCAAGATTGTATAGTAGGGTGAGAAATAGAGATTTCTCAGTAGGAATTCCTAAATCTATGCATTTCTGTCATCACTGTCATTCTCAGGTGTTTCAGATTTTGGTTAATTAAAAGAAAATATTACATCAACAAGATGTCTTACTCAATTAGTTATATAAATCATAGCCCAAAACACAGCTTTGTTTTACTTAAGGAAATAAAGAAAATTAAACAGAAGAATAAACAACCAGATCTGTGTATTGACATAGATAAGTGAAAACTATAAAGTGAACAATAATATCTATATACTCATCCAATAGTGCAATTAACTCAATGCATGATAACAGAAATTATGGATACGCATAAGGAATAATGCACTTGACCTTAACTCATATTTTTCCATACTTGGTCCCCTAGGAGTATATTGGCCATATGACTCCTGGGCAATAGTCCGCTTTTCAGGATCAAGCTCGCTTCTATACAGGGTCACCGGGTTTACTTTCCCCAACTTCTCCACTGATCTATTCTCCTTAAATTTATTCAGGGGCTGGCCCAAGTCACATAGAAATCCTTCCTCATTCTTATAAGAGTAACATTGCTTGTCTAACACTTTGACCAATGCATGCATAACTTGTACATTCATATTAATTGCAATCTCTGCCGAAATCTCAGCAGCATAACAGATCATGTCCGCTTCCCCATGAATAGTGCCAGACAACTAGGAAATTTTAATCAAACAACAAATCCCATATAGAACATCATATTTATACCAAGAATATAATAATATCAATAGGTGCAAGTTTTAAAACTATAAGTCTTAATCTATCTTGCAAGCTTTTAATTTCTATTGATATTCCCAAGTTCGACTTCCGGGGATATATTCGGTCTCCGATCTTATCCCACCATTGGTCTTCTAAGACTTTCATAAGTGTGTTTCCTAAATCCCAAGTTTCTGACATTAACTATACCTAATCTAGTTTCCTATTCACTGAGTTCCGAGTTCAACCTTAAGTATACCTTTTCGAGTTCAACCTTAGTTATACCCTTCCGAGTTCAACCTTAAGTATACCCTTCCGAGTTCATCCTTAAGTATATCCTTCCGAGTTCAACCTTAAGTATACCTTTCCGAGTTCAACCTTAAGTATACCCTTCCGAGTTCAACCTTAAGTATACCCTTCCGAGTTCCGAGATTAACTCAAGTTATTTGGGTTTTCTCCCAGACTGCCTTACTCCTAGCCAAAATTTCACCCTTATAAAATAAAATTCACCAAAAATAGAAATCTGGGTGAAATCATGCGAAATTTATATCAATGTAAAGCTAACAGAGCAAGCTTTCAAATGAAAGAAGTTGCATATCATTTGAGTAAGTGTAATTCGAGATATAAGCCCTGAAACTTGACCCTATTGGACTACCCTATTCCAGCCCAGGTTGAACTTAAGGTAAATTCCTTGATGTACCGGGAATAGCTGGTAATGAATCTAAATATAAAATTTTTATGAGGTGTTCCTTCATATGTTAGCTTTCAAACAACGTTGGATTCACTCAATTTGGATTTGTGTAGGGTGAGTTACATCTTTCTCAACTCACACTACCCAGATAAAAGTCCTGATTCCTAGGTCAAACTTCAAAAATTCATAACTACCTCTATACTGCTCTAATGGCCTTATATTATATATGAATGGAAAGCTCTGAATGTCTAGTTTCATATAAAAATAGATTCATGGAGGTTAAATGGCTGCAAGCAGAGCTGTAAACTCCGCCGTACGGATTCCTAAGGAAAAACCCTAATAGCTTCTTGAGTTTTCTCTTTTCTTCATGTTCTTTCATACCAATTCTAATTCTAATCACAACACACATACATAATCAACTATAATTCATCATCATCACTTCAAATCTCATCAGTATCACAAGATATCCAAGACCTCCATAGTGTCCCAGACCAAGGAAAGTAAGAAGAGAAGTAGGATTCCTACCTTGTCTAGTTGAAATTTAATTGATTCGGTGCCTTAGATGAAAGCTACTCTTGATGAGATTTGAAGAGAAGTTGAAGATGGAGTAGAGAGAAGTGTGAATGGAAGGGAAATGAAGGGGAGTCATCCTCTTATCTTGACCAAAACTCACAAGGGCAAAGAAGGAATTGAACCCAAACTTGTGGAGCAAGGAGTTGTGTGATTGGTGGATTTGAGTAGATTATTCAACTTGATTTTGTGGCTACTTCTTGGCTGAAAATGGCGCCACCTATGAGAGTGTTGTGGCTGAATCCTAGCCATTCATTCTAGGGTTCTCACAATGATTCGTTTATTGGTCCGGTTCGGACAATTTAATATATCGAAATCTTATCGATTTTTCTCTTAAATTGGTAAACCAGTTTTAGAAAAATTTTGTGAGGTTTTCTATGTTCCTAATCTTATTCCATCAAGTCTAATCACTTCTAAATCACACTTAATTGGTTTTAAGTAAAGCTTAATCGAATTTCGATTAAATCCACTTATTTGATAAAAACTGAACAACTCGGTTATTAACGATAAAATTTTTTTTGGATGTTACACCATCCCCTCCTTGATGACACACTAACCACCATGCCTCCACCATCACATATTGATCCCGATCCTTGTGCATCCTTACATCTGCTGCAGCCCCAGCCTGCCCCCCATCAAGCTATCCCCACCTGCAGGTCTTCTAGACTTCACAAACCACCCATTTATCTTCAAGACTACCATTGCAATCTTGCCACAACCTTTGATGATCAACATGAGTCCTCTAGCATGGTTGTTCCTCGCTCTACTGTACATCCCTTATCTTTTGTCATTACTTACAGCAACCTTTCCCCTGCACATTTGGCTTTTACCTTGAATGTGTCTTCTATTATTGAACCTAAGACTTATTCTCAAGCCATGACACACAGTTGTTGGAGGGATGCTATGTAAGCTGAGATTATGGCACTTCAAGATAATAAAACTTGGACTCTAGTGGATTTTCCTGCAGGTGAAACACCCATTGGTTGTAAATGGGTCTACAAGGTGAAGCTGAATTCTGATGGTTCTATTGAGCATTACAAGGCAAGACTGGTTCCCAAGGGTTATACCCAAACCCATGGCATTGACCATCTTGATACCTTTAGTCCAGTAGCTAAAATGACCATTGTCCGCCTATTGCTTACTATTGCAGTTCCCAAGCAGTGGTTCCTCCACCAGCTAGATGTCAATAATACTTTTCTCCATGGCAACCTAGAAGAGGAAGTTTACATGACCATTTTGTAAGGGTTTTCAGTTAGCTCCCCAAGTCAAGTCTGCCGGTTACAAAAATCTCTATATGGCCTTAAATAGGCTAGTCAGCAGTGATTCTCCAAACTTTCTTCTGTCCTAATCTCTTATGGTTTTGTTCAGTCTCAATCTGACCGTTCCTTATTTGTTTTGTCATCTGGCAGCTCATTCACAGCCTTGTTAGTATACGTTGATGATGTGATTCTTGCAGGGAATGACCTTCAAGCCATCACCTCCCTTAAAGGTTTCTTGGATGCAAAATTCAAGATTAAAGACCTTGGCGAACTCAAGTTCTTTCTTGGCTTAGAAGTTGCAAGGACCAAGGCTGGTATTTCTCTATGCCAATGAAAATATGCTCGAGTTTATTTCTGATGCTGGTCTTCTTGGCTGTAAACCATCCAAGACTCCCATGGATAGTTCCATCAGATTTTCCAAGGACACTGGTGACCCTCTACCTGATGTTTCTGCATATCGGCGCTTGATTGGCCATCTCTTATGCTTGACAACCACTCACCCAAATCTCTCCTTCGCTATTAACCAGCTTAGTCAGTTTCTAAGTGCTCCCACCTCTGTTCATCAACAAGCTGCCACCAAGGTCCTTCGGTATATCAAAGGCACACTTGGCCTTGGACTATTTTTTCCTGCCTCTTCTAATTTGAAGCTCAATGCCTATAATGATGCTGATTGGGCCATTTGTATTGATACTAGGTGTTCTGTTACTAGCTATTGTATGTATCTTGGCAGCTCTCTAATCAGTTGGCAATCTAAGAAGCAGTCCACAGTCTCTCACTCATCTTGTGAGGCTGAATACCATGCACTTGCTGCCACAACTTGTGAGTTACAATGGCTGTCATACATTTTACATGATCTTCAGCTACCCATCTCCTCTCCAGCCGCCATCTACTGTGACAACAACTCGGCTATACATATTGCTCACAACTCCTCCTTTCATGAGCGCACAAAACATATTGAGCTCGATTGCCACTTGGTTTGCGAAAAGATTTAGCAAGGTCTCATTCATTTGTTGCCTATTGCCTCCAAATTTCAGCTTGCGGATGCTTTTACCAAGGCACTGCCCCTGCTACTTTTTGTCACCTGCATTCCAAGCTTGACCTCCTCTCCATTTTTCAGCCTTCCATCAGCCTAGCTTGCAGGGGGTATCACCAGAATAACTAGTTCTAATTTATGGCAACTGGCACTCTACTTTAGTTAGCAACTAAACTAATTCAGTTAGAAGCTTAATTAAGTCCTAACTCTAGTTTAGGAAGTGTAGTTAGCTCTTAACTATATGTATATACATTATACAGGTTCATTTTAAGAAATAAGATTTCATTTTCATCATTTTCACTGATTTGTTATTGGCACTTCTGTGCGTTAGAAATTTTGACGGAAGCAAGGGGGACTGACTCTACAGCTGAGACCGCGTTGAGCTGGAGAGGAAGGTTGCTGGAGGGAGAAGAAGACTCCATGACATCTAAATTATTCCATGCTCACGCAAGGTGAACTTCCCAATTCTATTGGGTTTCTTTGTCCTAGGGAGATTTTGACCGAATGCAAGAGCAGTACCATTTGAATTTTCGTACTGTTTTTAAATTGATACAGTCAGTATACTATAAACCGAAATTTTTTACAGGCGTATTAAGAAGAATTTAGATGCATTTAGAAATGACTTAGAGGGTTGAGTTTGTATTCGAAGAAGAAATTCGAACGATTTTGTGAGATGGAGGCAAACGGTGGATGCCTTCTCTATAAACTTAAGGCGAGTTCCAAGTTTACATTTTAGGCTTTTATGTGGATATTTAAGCATGAATTTTCTACGCATGAGACCAGGTTTTTTTATTTGTTTCCCCGTAGGAAATGATCGAGCAATTTTAGATCAGAGGTCGAGGTGAGGTAAAATCCTCCCAAAGTGTTGACTTTTGACATTGCAGGTAAAGTGCGCGAATGAACAGATAGCTAGAAAAGAGTATTAGTATCTTCTTTATAAAATTATTCTTTTATCAAAATAAAAAAGAGAATTGGTAATGAATGATTAGCCAAAAACAGTTTCTTATTACTGCTTATCCGTGAGGGTTTAAATTTTTTATTTTATTTAAAAAGGAAAATGAATTAAAGGGTACAGACTATGTATAGGTTCTATCAGTCAGGACTACAATTTTCGGAACTAGTGTGTCTACTGTTTGTTGATAAATTAAAGGCCGAACATAATAATAATAGAAGAATAGAACTAGATAATTTTCTGAACATAGTAAATACTAGAACTAGAAGCTATCTCTGTAAATTATAGTTGCTAAAGTAGTAATAGATGGAAGGCTAAATGACGAAACCTATGCGAAAACTTTTAGAACTTTGGATTTGTAAACAAGCTTGTAAAATTGAAAGAGGTTGCATGAAATGATTGACCATTTTGGTATACAAAGTAATTTATAAATCTTTTGTTTTATAAGGACCAATGAAACAAGAATATTAAAATGAAACTTATTATGGATCTGGATCTGGATTATGAATCTCTATTATGGATCTGTATCAAATTCATTGAACAAAAGGTTGAACAGAAAGTAATGTTTTTTTTTTTGTTTTGGGGGGAGGGGGGCGCGGTGTTTAAATTAGAGATTATGTTATAGAATTTTATCACGAAATTTTAATATATTTGTTCCGAAGTTTTTATGGAAATATTTATTAGTTGTATGATTCAATACTGACCATGATGAAACTTTTAGTGTTCTGAAAATCAGATGAGAAATATAAATATGTTTAATCTTGGATAAGGCTTAGGTTTCTATTTTGCACGATCTTAAATAAAAATTATGCACTTATTCGTTTCACTTTTAATTCCTAGAGATGCTGAATTTATGTCCATGTTTAATGGTATAATATATAGGCAAAATGGACGAAGACTTTTTAGCATGATTTACCATTGAAGATAATATGTAAAACATCAAATTGCAAGGATAGAATAAAGAGATTGTTTTAGAGAGAAAGATGATTGTTTGGTGCATTTAGTGGGTTACAAGGGATTTGCTATGTTTAAATCCGCGGCCAGGACCCCAGATTGAGCTATAACATTTATTCCTTGCACACACCCCTGGAATCGAGTTCAGGTCCTGCCCAGGATGAAAAATTCATGGGTTTAATGGGAGAAATTTTGTGTTGGGATATTGCTGGATGAGATGGAGGATATGATACGGTTTCTGCTATAGCTGTTTGAAACCCAATTATTCATCTGAGGACACCATTTGGGCGGGTGAAGATTCCCCCACATATTGTCCCAAGCAGGAAAGATCCTTGCTTTGCTTGATACATCTAAAGCCTAACAGTAGTATTTTCATTGATATTGGTGAGCTCTGATGCCTTGACTAAATATTGCTTGGTTTGTGAATTGTGATTACATTGCACGTCTGAATCTCAATTTTGAGTAAATTCTGTTGTTTGGTTCTTTCAGGTGTTAATTGGATTGCTTCAAGCCTACTGCACCGTGTTCTTTTACTGTGAACGGAAAGATTGAATCCCTAAGCTTTCCGATGTCTCTGAACAGAAATTCTTCATCAAAATGGAAGTACCATGTTTTCTTGAGTTTTAGGGGGGAAGACACCCACTTAGGTTTCACTGACCATTTATATGCAGCCTTTGCATAAGAGGAATATCATAACATTTAGAGATGATGAAGAACTTCCAAAAGGTGAAGTTCTCAAGAAAGAGCTGCTTGATGCAATTGAGGAATCTCTCTCCACAATTGTCATAATCTCTGAAAATTATGCTTCATCCTCATGGTGTTCGGAAGACTACAAAAGATTGTTGAAACCAAAAAAAGTTTGGGCCGAGAGGTGTTTCCAGTCTTCTATGGTGTCGATCCATCCGATGTACGGCATCAAAGGGGAAGGTTTGCAGAAGCTTTTAGAGAACATGAACAAAGGTTTGTAGAAGACAGAGGGAAGGTGCAGAGGTGGAGAGAAGCTTTAAAAGACGTTGGCAACTTAGCTGGCTGGGACTCTAAAAATAAGTAAGTAGGAATTCATATTGAAGTTTCTAACCCTTCTTGATTGTTTGAATCTCTCATTAAGATAGCTTTTATAAACACTGTGATATCCATCTCTCCTTGAGTTAGGTTCTGGAGTGGACCTAGATTCATAATTTTATTTTATTATTATTATTTTTTGGTGTGATAGACTCAAAATCTAAAGATGGTATTAGAGTTTGTTTTGTGATTGATATATTGGGCCACGAACAAATGCCCAATCAAGCAAATTTTACATTCTAGATGTCTAGTCCTATACTTGAGGCGAGTGTATCAAATCCCATATTACTTAAGAATACAATCAAGATAGCTTTTATAAATATCTAGGCATCTCTCTCCCTTAGAGTTTGGAAATAAGTTAGGCTAGGTTAGGTTCTAACCAAAATGAGTTTGGTTTATATTTCAAATATGCAACCCAAGTTTGA
This sequence comes from Pterocarpus macrocarpus, assembly GCA_031439585.1. Classification (NCBI taxonomy): domain Eukaryota; kingdom Viridiplantae; phylum Streptophyta; class Magnoliopsida; order Fabales; family Fabaceae; genus Pterocarpus; species Pterocarpus macrocarpus. The sequence goes on from CM062521.1 coordinate 32,413,578, forward strand.
ACCTATTACCTAACATTTTTTTAAGGCTTAGTTTAACCTTTTTAAAAGTCTAGTCTAACTTGAAAGTTTATTTAGAAGGCTATTTGATAATAAGACTTTTAAATGGATAAAAAACTTTACTCTTAAATAAGTTTAAAAGATTATAAGTATGTCAAAAAAAATATTTTTAATAAGCCCGAAGAATTACTAATAGATCAAAAAGCCTATATCTAAATAGACTAAAGGCTCGTTTGGGTAAATAGCTTATTTAAATTTTTATGTGAAAGGAACTTCTTAAAGATAACTTATTAATAAGTTATTTTGTATTTAGATATGCAATATCAAAAGTGTTTGTTTTAAGTATTTTAACTTTCCAGAAAAGTCATTTTAAGTTGTATAACCACACTGGGAAAAGGTTAAAAATATGACTTTTGTCTTTCAAAAAGTTGGGGAAATGTCATAAGTAATATTATTCAAATGGGTTTTAAAAGACTTCTATAATTATTAGGTTTTTGAAGAAATAATAATAATAATAATAATAATATATTAAATAGGTCAACCTCTTAGGTTCAATATTTTTTTATAGCTCAAAGATTGACTTTGTCTATTGTGGACTAAGTTGAAGACCCTCGACTAGCCGCCCGATCTATTTTTACCTCTTATTCTCTTGTTGAACTAGCTTTTGAGATGGTGTTAGGTGCAACACTCTGCTAATTTAATATTATGCTTAAATCATAGCATAAAATCACGTAGATTGTGTTACCGTGTTGATACACTGCTTACGATTTATTTATCATATCACATTTTTTTTTTTGTAAACAGACGAAATGACGCACTGTATATAATGAATGCGATCAATATTGCAGAACGTAACAAAGTTTAATAGAACACAATAGAAAAGATAAAGACAGGTAATATATCATTAGTTATATACAAACATATATATATAATGGAAACCAACACTTCAGTTTATATACAGGTTCAAAAAATATACATAAGTGGGGTCAGTGTACCAAATAGACATAGGCCCGTGTTAGTCAAAAAGTCCTACAAAGTCCTCAGAGGACATTCCAAACTAGTTGGTCTACATATGGCTAAGCCTATGACCCAATGTTACATACTGCCAAAAGAGGGTCATACTGTACAATGTAACCCGCGGTCGGGACCTACTCGGTTAGGTAGCCGTTGGCCATGCTAGGCCTCATTGGAGAGTAGTCAGCACTCGGTCCTGAAGAGGAGGATGATGAGCCGGTAGCCTTCGAAGGATCTCAAAACTGAGCGGAATGTCTGGAACCACCTGTGGAGGTGACTCTGGTGGAGGACTAGCAAGAGCTGGAGGTGCTGGAGGTGCTGGAGGGGGGTGTGCTACATATAACGAGACCACAAAGTATGGAGCAGTAGGGTCAAAAGTAGGGTAAAATAAAGGAATAACAAAATTCCTATTGCTAAAAAGATAGATGCGCAAATGGCAGGAGTCGGCTATGTACAATGAATCCAACTCGGGATCATGGTGGAGTTGCAGGTCAGGGATCTCGATAAATAGGGTAGCTGTCGAGTCCATCACTAGGGTCTGAGAAAAATGCGGAAATACAAAGCGGGGTGAGAATTTAAAGAAATTCTCAGTAGGATTCGAATACGGTATTCAACTGACGTCACGTTTATTCTCAGTTGCCTCGATTTTTATTTAATTATAAAAATATGAAATCAAATTGACCTACCCACATTTAATAAGTTTAAGAAAACATCTGATCCGAGGCAAGGTCCGATTTTACTTAAGACAGCATAAGAAATAGAATGACTACTAAATAGTGATACACAGAATAATGAGCAAGATAAACAAACATAACAGTCAAACTATAAACAAAATGTAATGACTATTCAATGCGACCATGTAAAATCTCATTCTTGAACTTATCTTCATAAATTTTTCTATTACTTGGTCCCTTGGGAGTTCTTAGCCATTCAGACTCCTGTGTAATAGCCTATTTTTTAGGATCGAGCTCGTTCATATATAGGAATGCCGGGTTTACTTTCCCTGACCTTCCCATCGATTTATTCCCCTTTACTTTATTCCAGGGCTGGCCCAAGTATTATGGAACTTTCATCATAATATAACTTTTATGTTCATCATAACATAACGTTTATGAACTCCTTGCAAATGCACATGGATTTGAACGTAGATTATAACTCATGCATAGGCTTTACCGAAATTTTGACAGCATAACAGAACGTGTCTGCTTCCCCATAAATAGTGCCAGTACTCAGAAAATCAATTTTTCAGAGATATCATAACATTTCATTCACAATTTAATCATCAATTTCATAGGAACAATGGTTGCATTTAGAACATGGTGGCTGTCTTAGCACATTCATTCAACCCGATTTTTGTAAATCAGGTCATAATTTCTATTTAACTCATCTGGACTTAAATTTTGGATATGTTAGAGTGTTATGTGTCTATTTCTAACTCTTTAGTTCCATCTAATTTTGATAAGTATAGCTCAAGTAATTTATGTTTTATCCCGGCCTGCCCTGAAGCTGGCTAAAATTACACATTTAAAAGTAAAAATTCACTAAAATTAGAAAACTAGTTCAAATCATACAAAATTGATCTCATATTAAATCTAACAGGACAAGGTTTGATTTTCAAGAAGTTCCATTTCATTTACTTTAGTAGAGCTCGAGTTATAAGCCCCGAAATTTGACCTTTCTGAACTGCCCTATTTTGGCCTGGTTTGGATATAGGGTAACTTCTTCGAACCACTGGGAGCAAACGAGACCTTATCTAACTCTGAAATTTTTATAGGATCTTCTCCTATGTGTAAGCTTTCTAACAAAGTTAGTTTCATTCCATTTCAAGTTGTATAGGACAAGTTTTGCCCTGAACAACCTAATCTACCCAGAATCAAACTTAAAAACCTAGGTCAAACTTCAAAAATTCATATCTCTCTCAATATTAATCCAATGGCCTTATATTATATATGTATGGAAATTCCTAAATGCCTAGTTTCATATAAAAATAGTTTTATCAAATTTAATTGGTTGTAGGTGGAGTCATACATTCTGCCGTACGGGCTACCGAGGGATTTTAACCTTTTAGCCCCTCTCTACACTCTACTTTCACTCCTTTCTACTTCTAGATCAATCTTAATATTAAAAACGGCCAGCAAATCAATCAAAGATCATCATATTCATTCAATTATCACATCAAAAAGTGAGAAAATAAAGTCCCAAATCAGCCATCCATACCCAAAATAACAAGAACAAAGTTGAATCTCTACCTCTTTATATGTGATTTTGCTAGATTTTGGAGTTTGGATTGATGGAACCTTACCAAGCTTAAAGGTTTGATGGAGTTAGTTGAGAGGAGAAGAGAAGAAGAAGGCTGAAATCAAAGGAGAGAGTGGCGCAATCAGTATGAGAAGGAGGAGAGAAAATCTGATTTAAACATAAAAGGGTAGTTGGCTTCAAAGGTTGTGATTAGCTAAAATTTTGTGGTTTATTTCCAACCATACTTTCTTCTCCTTGTGGCTTTCCTTGCGCCGCCAACATCTGAATGAATGGCTGAGTATTCAGCCATTGGGTTCTAGGGTTGTGAGCATATAATTCTATTAGTTCGGTTCTGACAGTTTAAAATACCATAATCTTACCGATTTCCTTTAAATCGGTAAATTAGTTTAAGAAAATTTTTATGAAATCTTTTATACTTCTAACCTAATTTCCTCATATCTAAACTTAATTAATTGCTAATCAATTGATTTTAAATAAATATTTAATCGAATTTTAATTAACTTCAATTATTTAATAAAAACTCGAACAATTAGGCGAAAAACGACAAAAATTTCGGTGGATGTTACATTAGGCTGATAATCTTAAGATTGGTGTTTGATGAAGGTAACCTCACAAACATTACTGTAAGATTAAGCAAACCTAAAAGCCATTCAAATCTTTTTATTTAGAGAAAAGTATAACAATTGTCCATGAGGTTTCTAAACAAGATACTAAACTCCAAACCTATTGAAAAAAGACACTCCACTCCACTATCAAAAACATATTAAAAAATAAAATAAAAGTAATATTATTATATGCTTGATAAATGTATTTTAATAATAATTTAATAAAATATTAAATTTTATAAAATTTGTAAATAATTATCATTAAAAAATTCTCTTTTGTATGTATTTCTTAAAAAATATATTTCTCCACATAAGTTACAACTCTTGAAAGATTAATTAATTAATTTTTAGTCATTGACCATATTAATTATGTTTGAACATGTTGTAAATAATATATGTAAATAATATGGATAAAATGCAAAAAAAAATTAGAGTATTTATGTATGGTGAATGTTAACCTCTACACCTTCATGTAGACGTAGACAAGATTTGCATTTTATTTTGGATAAAAAACTCACATCTTTACTTTCTGAATTAATTTATAATTCTGGACAATTTTATAAATCAATTTAACTCACATTAAGTGCTACTTTAATTTTTTTCCCTTACCTAATTAATATGCACTATTTGCTATTTGTATTTACTTAAATAATATTTTTTCCCTATTCTTCTTCTATTTAAATAATATATTAACAACTAAAATTCCAATAATTTTATTTTATGCCATAATATACATGATTAAATAACTATAAAAAAGTATTTTTGTTGATAGTATAGTAAATTTTTTTTGACATAGACTATGTCAAAATAAAATTCTTATGATTATTTTATATTAATATTATTGAGATTTAATGGTTATTAATATTTTATTAATATGAGTCTATTTTTTTTTTTTAATATTGCCATAATAATAAGTGTAACACCCTACTAACTTAATGTTCTGCTTAAGTCATAGCATGAAATTGGTTAGGTTGCGTTACCGTATTAATCTTTTATCTAAAGTTGTATTCATTATTTTATATTCTGATATATATATGTACATGACTGACGTATATACCTACGAAACAGGGCGCTTTATATAATACACGTGAGCAGCATAGACCTGTCTTTAGTTGCATATATACATATATAAGTTGGAAGCTAAAGCTTCAGTTTATAAATACACATATCAAAAGTAGAGTGAAGAAAAGGGATAACAAAAATGGCGGAAGCCAGCTAGGTACAGCGAATCCAACTCGAGGTCTTGGTGCAGCTGTAGGTCTGGAACCTCCATGAAGAAGGTAGCCGTCGAGTCCATCGTCCACGTCTGAGAATAAGGCGGAAAAGCAAATCGAGGTGAGAATTTAAGAAAATTCTTAGTAGGGTCGTGCATGACGTATGAGTGACGTCGCATTCATTCTTAGTTACCTCGGGTTTTATTTAATTATAAAGACATGAGATTAAGCTTAACTATTCATATTTAATAAGGTTGGGAAAATGTCTGGTCCGAGGCAGGATCCAGTTTTACTTAAGTCACATAAGGAACAGAATAAACTAATATCAACAATAAACAGAATAATGAGCATATGGCAGTACACGAATGTAGCAAATAAACTGTAAATGACATATAATGACCATTCAATGTAATTATGCACTTAATGCAATCATGAAAACTTGCTCTTAAACCTTTCTTCATAAACTTTTCCATTACTTTTCATCATTTTCCATCACTTGATCCCCTAGGAGTTCTTGGCCATTTTAGACTCCTGGGTAATAGTCTGCTTTTCAGGATCGAGCTCGTTTCTATACAAGGATTGCCGGGTTTATTTTCCTTGACGTCCCCACCGATCTATTCCCCTTAACTTTTTATCCAGGGCTGGCCCAAGTATTATGGAACTTTCATCATAACATAATCTGTAGGTTTCTCATAACATGACTTTCATAGTTCTCTTGAAAATGCTCATGTATCTACATGTATATCATAACTCATGCATATACTTTACAGCAATTTTGGCGGCATAACGGAACGTGTCCGCTTTCCCATGAATAGTACCAGTACATCAGAATGCCAATTTTTCATAGTAATTACAATATTGCATGCACAATTCATCATGGAACTCATAGAAGCATTAGTTTTCTTGAGACAGAGTTACAGCCTCACATAAATCATTCAACCCGATTTTTGTAAATTATGCCATAATTTCTATTTAACACATTTGGACCTCAAATTTGGGTATGTTAAAGTGTTATGTGTCTATTTCCTAACTTCTTTGGTCCCATCTAATTCTGATGTCTATAGCTCAAGATATTTAGATTTTATCCCGGCCTGCCCAGTGGCTGGATAGAATCAGACACCTAAAAGTAAAAATCCACTAAAAATCAAAAACTGACTCAAATCATACGAAATTGGTCTCTTATCAAAGCCAATATGACAAACTTTCATTTGCAAAAAGTTCCATTTCATTTGCCTTAGTAGAGCTCGAGTTATAAGCCTCGAAACTTAACCTTCCTGTGCCCTGTTTTGGCTTGGTTTAAACATAGGGTGACTTCTTCGAATCACTGGGAATAACTGAGATGATAACAAACTCGGAATTTCTTTGTATGATGTTCTCCTATGTGTAAGCTTTCCAACAAAATTAGTTTCACTCAATTTGGAGTTGTATAGGGTGAGTTACACCCTTTTTAACCTATACTGCCCAAGTGAGTGTACTGATTTCTAGGTTAAATTTTAAAAATTCATATATCTCTCAATATTAATCCAATGGTCTTATATGATATATGTATGGAAAGCTCTAGATGTCTAGTTTCACATAAAAATGATTTCATCAATTTTAAACGGCGGGAGGCAGAGCCGTACACTCCGCCGTACGGACTGTTTAGGGTTTAGAGTTTTTCAGCCTCTCAACTTCTTCATATCTTTATCCTTTCTTACTTCCAATTCAAATTTTAATCTTATAAACAGCCAATAAACCAGCTATAATTCATCATAATCATTCAATCAACATATCAAAATTAGGAAATTAGACCACCACCAATCCTTTAACAATCAGAGAATCAAGCAAGAATTAAAACCTTTACCTCTTATTATCAAGCTTGAGTTTGTAGCTGGAACTTGGCTGAATTTAAAAGTTGGATGGAGTTGGTGAGTGGAGAAGTGAAAAGAGAGCTAAAGTGAGGAAAAAGGCAACGTGAGAGGAGAGTCTGAATGAGAGGAGGAGAGTGTGTTATATAAGCATGAGTGTTAGTTAACTTCGAAGGTTTTGATTGGCCTCAAAACACAAGGTTGAGTTTCAGCCAACCTTTCCCTCTTTTTGTGACCAAAATGCTCACCACGTCGTCCTCTTTGTGTGGCAAAATTGCTCTCCACATCGCCTAAATTGGGACTAGTTTCCAGTATATTCTGAAAATGAAATCGGAACTCGTACTCTTTTTAAAGTCGGAACTCGTGCACATCTTGGAGATGAAGTCAGAACTCGGAAAATATTGTCCAGTTTACTCGAAGCTTGAAAGCAAAGTCGGGTGTGAAGCCAAGCACTTAAAGTCAGAAGTCGGGAAATTATGTAAACGTGAATCAATTCAATCATAACACCGGAGATCGAAATTCACAACATTAATCTGTGTACCAGGAAATCGGGACTTATAGGACCTCGATCTCGGAACTCGGGAAGATAGAGAAATGAGAGCTCATGGTATTAAACTCGAGATCGGAACTCATGAGATTTTGAGTCGGACCTGGAGACAATTTCAGAGATATGATCTTGCGTCCATTTCTGGTTGAGATCAAATTGGATGTCGGATTTCGTGTTAAGTCGGAAATCCTAGTATCGGAACTCGGAAGCATCAGCCACTCCATTTCAGCTAATGAAATCGGAAATTTTTTTTAAAAAATTCACCGACGAAGTCGGAAATCGGAAATGGGACGTTACAATAAGATATTTTTTAAGAGTAGTTTTTCAACAATATTAGTTACTAATTAGTTTAAGAAGTCTTATATATATATATATATATATATATATATATATATATATATATATATATATATATATATATATATATATTATATGGGTTATGATCAAGTTATATCAATATAATTTTAAGCAATTATTGCATCATTGAATGACTATAAAATATAATTTTTATTGATCCAATCGTTAAATTATAATTACTTATCATGAAAATCATTTGTGCCAAATTTTATAAAAATTGAATACCAATAACAATGTAAATCAAATAACTCCTACTTATGTATATTTTGAGCATATATATTATGTTAATTTTGAAGTATATAAAAAGGATATCAAACAATTTTAGATGAACATGAAATTTTATAGAAATAATCTATAAGATATAAGCTTATAATTCAACGGTGGGTTTTGGAAAAATTTATGCCAAGTAAAAGTTATTTAATGGTATAACAATTGTTTAAAATTATATTGGTGTAATTTGATACTAATCCTATATATTGCAACTTATTTAAATGTAATTCATACATTAGATGCATTAATAAATAAATAATTTTTTTAAAGGGATGTAACCAACATAGCGAGATGTATTTTTGAAAAATATGTATACATTAAAAAAATACTAATAACTTTTTGAGTTTATAAAAAAATATTTTATTAAATTATTATTATCAAAATGTATATTTATTTATATTAATATTATATTAAAATTAAAATCTTATGATATCTTATGTAAGTATTAAAGTTTTTAATCTTGACTAAGATATTATGATACTAACTTTTCAGTATTGTAATAACAACAAGATCTTCATTAAAATTATTTTTTAATAATATTAACTACTAATTGATTAGTTTAACAAGTCTCACATTTCATATCTTTTAACATTATTTACACATATTATTGCAATTTATTTAAATATACTTAATTTATTAGATATACTAACAATAATTAATTTATTTTTTGAAGGATATAACCTATGTGGGGAGATTTATTTTCGAAAAGTACATATATATATATATATATTATTTTAATGATAATTATTTACAAATTTTATAAAGAAATTAATATTTTATTGAATTGATAATAAAATATATTTATTTAGCATATAATAATATTACTTTATTTTAATTATTAATGTGGAGTGGAGTGTCTTGTTTTTTTTTGTAAGTTTAAAAATTTAGTGTCTTTTTTAGAAACCTCAAGGGGATTCTTGTACTTTTTATTTATTTATTTATTTTTTTGGGTGAGAAAGCCATTTAAAATTTGAATATTAATAATATCTCTAGGGTTTGAAATTTGGTCTTTTCCCTAGGTGTACAATTTATTTACCACTATAGGGAACAGTTGTCAGTGTTATTTTTAATCTCTGTGAATTATAGCTCGAATACAATTGGATGAGTACACAAACATTTTAGAAAAATTCATAAATTTCTAAACAGCTCTTATAGATCTGTATCGGATTATTGCTTCAGGTCAATTGTCAAAAGTTATAGGCAATTCAGTTACATTTCTTTTTTCTAGAATGTCAATTGGCTCATATTATTTATTTGATAAGTACTTGAAGGGCATTAAATTTAGTGTTCAGTATCAAAATTGCAATTGAATTTGTTGATACGTATGATTCGTTCTTGATTTTATATTTATAAAGTTTTTGGTCTCATTGTTAAAAATTTCATGAGTTATTTGATTGTAAAATATAATGGATGAGAGCCCATATATACATTTTAAACTTCCGATGGTTTTCCACATTAATTAATTAAGAACTTGAGATAATCCATGGAGTTATCCCAAGGGTTAAGGTGTGCAACCTATTTAAGCAGTATTATTCAAATGTTGACCCAGCATCTTAATTCATCTAAATACCCGATGCCAATATGTGGGTTTCTCATGGGTTACTTGATGAACACTCGAAGTTTGAGATTCTGAAATATTCCCACCCAAATACAAATTTATGAAATGTTAAAGGGTTTTAAATTAATATAAGATTATTTCTTGTTTGTTTTATATAGTCATGAATCGGAGCTCATTGAAGAAATTGTTGCAAAAGTATGGACAACAATCGAAACTAAATTGCTAACCTATGATGATGGATTGGTTGCTATTGATACAAAAGTGGATGAAATGTGTTCACTTTTAAGGCTAGATTTAGAAGATGTTCGCTTTATTGAAATATGGGGCATGGGTGGTATAGGAAAAACAACTCTTGCAACTCTTGTCTTCAAGAAAACCCAAAGTCAATTTGATGTTAGTTGCTTTCTTCCGAGTGTGAGGGAGGCTTCAAAGGAAGGAGGAGAAGGTTTAATCCACTTACAAAATAAACTTCTTTCACATTTTAAACTAAAGAGCATGGTAATTCAAACTTCAGCCCAAGGAAAGGATAGCATTAGAAACCTTTTACACAACAAAAAAGTTTTCCTTATCCTAGATGATATAAGTTTCGAAAGCCAACTATAGAATTTAGCTGAAAACCAAAACTGGTTTGGTCCAGGGAGCAGAATAATAGTTATCACTAGGGATATGCACCTACTGATATCACATGGAAGGACCTAAATAACTGCATTCCAAATGAAGGGATCTCATATATTCTTCCTTCATTCATATCCATATATACATGCTCTCCTAAGAATAATTATGATCATATCACCATAACATATTCATAATTGTATAGCTTTCATATCATAAATTTCTCGTAAAATAAATACTCATAATTACATAGATTTCTGCCAAAAATTTAGCAGCATAATAGATCGAGTCCACTTCCCATGAATAATGGCAAACAACACTACTAGAAATTAGGCCACTCGCGATAGTCACTTATCAGCGGTTAAGCAAAACCACCGTCGGTTCTAAAGGAAGCATGTTTAAGGCGGTATTTGCACAAACTGCTGTAGAGCTAATATACCCTCCAATCCCCTTTCTGCATTTTATTTTGGCACTTCGTTTATCTCTCCAGCGGTCTCCTCTCACATTATCTTTTCCCCTTTCAATATGTCAGCACCAAAAGAATAAAAAATTTCCCTTGATAAAAAAAAAAAGGAAACCTTAATCCCTTTATCTCTCATCCCTTTCTCCTATGTCATCTTTTCTTTTCTACCATCCTCCTCTCCCTTCCAGATTCGATTTTTTCAATTCAGAGCAAAAGAAAATTGTCCAAAACTCTGCTTCCATAGCAAATGTTATGTATAGAAACCAATTCCCTGTATCCAAGTCGCACAGATCTACACTGAAAATTTTCCACTATTCCCGGTGACAACACATCAACTTGCTCTAGATGACCAAACTCAAAGCTTGCCATCACAACCACTCTGTCGGCCTTCGTTTTTGGCGACATATTGCTGCAAAAGAGAAACACAGCAGCACCTCAATGGAGAAAGAGAAAATTAGTGATCCTCAACATTGGACATTATGGAGAGTCAACTTGGTCTCGATTCAAATGCCGCTCTCCTCTGCTAGTGCGACGAGGGACGAATTAGCACCGTTAAGGCATGTTTCACCTACTTGCCCTCCACGCCTTTGATTTGAAAGAGTGAGTATCTTAATAGCTACTTTAATAGTTAGTGCTGCCAAGGGAAGGGCAATGCTCAAGGTAATGTTAAGGGGTTCTTTTAATTAGGATGTCCTAAAGATTGTTCATTTAGGGGTTAACATATTTGCTTTTCAAATTGGGTCCCTATTCAATCGGTTTGAATGCTGGAAGAAGGGTCTAATGTTGGTAAAAAGGTAAAGAACATAATCTTATGATGTTCCTCCATGTATTGAGCTATTTTGGTTGGACTATTAGAAAACCTGTGGGTTTGTTGTTTGTGTTTAAAAAGGCATTGCATTTTATGTTTTATGATTTTCATTTTTTTCCTATATACTAATGCTTATGCTCCTGTAAGGTTTGTGTAGTGCATTATTGTGATATTGTTCTGATAAAATTTTCTGGATTTGGGCTTCAATTGATTGGTAGACTTTTTAGTTTAATAAAACGGGTTAAATGGATAGCCTAATTGTTAACTGAAAACCCATGTAATTATTAAGTGATCTGTTATGGGTTTGTGATTCACCATTCATTATTGGGTTTGAGCTCAATAATGAGTATGCTGGAAGGTGTAGGGGCCTAAAGTAACCTAGGTTTTTGACGGATAGAATTAGGATACTATATATATTCATGTTATGGGCAGAATCCCCATTCTAATTTGACACTCTTGACGGCTATTGCTCCATCGATGTGGCTATCTGGAAGAGAAGGAAATAGAGTGGGTTCTCCTGTACCTAGCGTATGTATGTGCATATATTTTCTCTTTGCAACATAATTCATAAATGATATTCTTTGATAATATGGATCTGACAAGTACGCATTATTTATTCGAATTCCTATTATGATTGGTGTTCTAAATTCTTAGTATAGAACCGATAAAATCTTACATGTGGTGTCAGAGCGGGTTATACTTGGATTAGAATCCAATTTGAGAAAACTCTCAAATTGTTTTAAATTGGAGATTTCTTTGCTAAATTAATTTAAAATAGAAATTCAGGATATGCGAAATTCCTATTTGATCTTGTATATGTTTTTGTTAGATCCAAAAAAAAAAAAAAAATTGCGTTGAAACTAATTTTGAATCGGATTTGAGCCACAATTTAGAGCTGTGGACTTGTGTTATTTGGAATTTCTCAAATAACAACGCCTCCAACATCATTGGTTTTTTTGATTCTGAATTGAAATCGTTTATGATCTTCTTTTGTTATTTTGAGAACTTGATTTGATGTTTCCTGAACAATAACAAAATTGAGAATCCTAGGGATTGAAAATTTTCCTTTTATGCTCTCCTGTGAAATCTGATATTGGCTGTGAGAGTGTACATTATTTTGTTCTGGTATTTCTTTTCCCTTTTGCCTTTGAATCACATCAAGGAAGAGGAGAATGTAAAAGGAAGCACCTCTATGGCTGCTGCTGCTCCTTGCTGTCAGTGTCAGAAAGAGAGCTTGTGGCGGGTTGTTGTCTCGTACATGAGAAAGAAGGAAGGAAGGGGCCAACCCCCACCTGGCTTGGTTGCAATCTCCATGGCTGCCGCTGGTGTGCTGCAAGATTCCATCGTTACCGCTGCTCTCCTATGGCAACATAAGCACAATGGAAATGCGAGAGAGAGGGGGGTAGCCATGGTTGCCCGTTCATGCTTGTTGTTGCTGCTGGTCCGTGGTGCCACGCCGCCGCGATTTCGCTCCTAGATCTGACCGCCGTGTGTCTCGCCGCCCACCCACCTGGTGCAGTTGTCCACCGCGTTGCAAGGTTGTGGGTTACGATCTTGGTTTGTTGATGCCGCTGCTCTTGGTACATTGCCCGCCGCCATCGTGGAGTAGAGGCTGAAGGTGGCGGAATGCAAATCTTGACAGCAACTTTCCGTTCTTGCAGCCGTCACTATGGGTCTTTGCGTTGCTGCTATGGAGCAGATAGCAAGATCACCGTTGTTGAAGATCGCCGACAAGTTTTGGCTGCTGTTGTGCCTCTCGTGTCTCGCTGTTTTCAGAGAAAATGAAGGAAGAAGAAGGGGTTGCAGCGCCTTGCATAAGCCTAGTGGGCATGGGTCAAGTGACCCGTTTTAACCGGTTGGGCTCAATATTTAAAAAAAAAATTCTGAAAAATAAAAGGGGAACAGAGAAATTAAATAGATTTTTAATTCTTTCTTTTGATAAAAATTTATAATCATAAACTACCGGTTTAAAATTCTATAAAATTATGGAATTTAAGATATTTTCTGATTATTAAATTTAATGTGAATTATATGAAAATTATGGAATTGAAAATGCCTATTTATGGTTGTGAGTCTCACTGTTATATTATCAAAAGTGTTTGAAAAATTAGAGTTGAGTTAAAAATTTATTATTCCGGCAATTATTTTTCCTTATTGAGAGCTCCGTTGGCCGAGCAAATTTCTATACCACAGTGGGTTATTTGCAGAATTGACGGAGTTATTTGTTTATTTGTTTGGGATATTTGATCACTTGGGTTGGTTATGAGTTGGCTCATCCACAGGTAGTTAGCTCATTAATTGATCCTGATGTAGCATGTTTTGTCACTTAGTTAGTTGTGGATTGACTCACTCACAAGTAGTTAGTTCATTGATTAATTTGGTGTGGCATGGCATTTGGGATGACTTTGACAGTAAAATCCTTCTACTTACATGTGTTGAATTTTTGTAACTGTTGTTTATATAGTATATTCTCCACCCACATGTGAGTTTATATTATACGTTGAGTTCCTATTTATGGTAATGAATATTATTATTGATTTTTCATGTAAATAATCAAATTCTTGGTATTTTTCAACTCCTATAAGTTTTTTCGTAAATAGCATTGACAATCAAATTGAGCTTTTAATTGAAATCATTACCTTTCGGTAATTGTTAATATTGTTTTGTGGAATTAACCTTATGAGAAAATTGAATATTTTCCTTGTTTTGATTTTGATTTTGTAAGCTGTGATTTGTCAATATTTAAAAAATAAATAAATAAATAAATATGTTTCTATCTTTGGAAAAATTTTAAAATTTTTAAGATAGTAGGAGAAAGTTAATGGGTTAGAAAATCAAAATTATTAGGTGGGGATGGTAAATTTTTTCTGAAATAGGCATGGTAATAATAGATAATCTATGAGATTTCCTGCTAAATATCTTGTGGATTATTTTCCAATTTAGCATGTTAGAGACTCTGAATAAAATGGGATGGTTGAATAAAGAAATTTTGTTTTGTGTTAAGTCACATTAACTTACCTGAATCCCATTGAAAAGAAACCTTAAACAGTTATCTATATCTTAAATAAGATTCTCTCCTAAATTACTATTTAAGGGTTAGGAATTTAGCCTCAACCATGCTTTGTATGTGGGGTCAAGTCATTGAATTGATCCCACAATATCAAGAAGAATTGGAAGGCTACCTGTTATCCCATGAATGCTGAAGGTTACAAACCTTATTGTCATAATCATGGAACAAAGATAGTTAAACTAAGGATTGTTGAGTTTTCGAGAAGAATGTTGATAATTTTAACATCTTTGTTTGGCAAATGATTGAAGCTAAGAATTTTCTATATGAATTGCAATGGGATATGGAGGCTGTAACACCCTACCAACTTATATTATGCTTAAGTCATAGCATGAAATTGAATAGGTCGCGTTATCGTATTAGTTTTCCGTATAAAATTGGAGTTATTATATTATATTTTCTTCGTCTTTGACATATCTACATATATTGGACGAATATACCTACGAAATGGCGCACTGTGCATAATAAGCTTGATCAATATTGTAGAACATAATAAAATTGAACAAAAAGCACTACAAAAAGGAAAGCAGACAATATGTCATTAGTCGTATACATACATATGTGAGTTGAAAGCCCATACTTCAGTTTATGTATGGGTTCAAAAGCAAGTAAAATAAGGAAACAACAAGATTCCTAATGCTAAAAAGGTAGAGATAGAAATGGCAGGATCCAGTTATATATAGCGAGTCCAACTCGGGGTTTTGGTGAAGCTGTAGGTTAGGGGACTCATTAAACAGAGTCGCCATCGAGTCCATCACCAACGTCTGAGAATGATGCGGAAATGCAAAACGAGGTGAGAATTTGAAGAAATTCTCAGTAGGGCTCTCGTACGGTATTTAGTTGACGTCACATTCATTCTCAGTTGTCTCGGTTTTTGTTTAATTATGAAAATGTGGGATCGAACTAAACTATCCATATTCAATAAGTTTAAGAAAATGTCTGGTCCGAGGCAAGGTTCAATTTACTTAAGATAGCATAGGAAACAGAATAAACTAATAACAACAACACACAGAATAATGAGCAAAATAATGAACATACGGCAATAAGGGAATATAATAGATAAACTATAAATAACTTGTAATGACTGATCAATGAAATCATGCATTTAATACAATTATGCAGAACTTATTCTTGAACCTTTCTTCATAAACTTTTCCATTCCTTATAAACTTTTCCATTACTTGGTCCCCTAGGAGTTCTTGGCCATTTTAGACTCCTGGGTAATAGTTTGCGTTTTAGGATTGAGCTCGTTCCTATATAGGAATGCCGGGTTTACTTTTCCCGATGTCCCCACCGATCTATTCCCCTTAACTTTTTATCCAGGGCTAGTCCAAGTATCATGGAACTTTCATCATAATATATTCCTTATATTCATCATAATATAGCTTCCATATTTTCCTTGTAAATGCACATGCATCAACATGTATATCATAACTCATGTACAGATCTTACCGAAATTTTGACAACATAACGGAACATATCGGCTTTCCCATGAATAGTGCCAGTACATCAAAACACCAATTTCTCATATAAGTCACAATATTGCATGCATAATTCATCATTGAACTCATAGAAGCATTAGTCCTATTAAGGCAGACTTACAGCCTCAACATAATCATTCAACCCGATTTTTGTAAATCATGCCATAATTTCTATTTAACTCATTTGGATCTCAATTTTGGATATGTTAAATTTTTATGTGTCTATTTTCTAACCTCTTTAGTCCCATCTAATTTTGATATGCATAACTCGAATTGTTTAGGTTTTATCTCGGTCTGCCCAGCAGCTAGGTAGAATTACACACTTAGAAGTAAACATCTACTAAAAATTGAAAAATGAATCAAATCATACAAAATTGATCTCATATTAAAGATAACAGGACAAACTTTCATTTGCAAAAAGTTCCATTCCATTTGACTTAGTAGGGCTCGAGTTATAAGCCCCGAAATTTGACCTTCCTAAACTACCCTATTTTGGCCCAGTTTGGACATAGGGCAACTTTCTTAGAACACTGGGAACAAACAGGATCATACCTAACTCTAAAATTTTTATGGGACATTGTCCTATGTGTAACCTTTCTAACAAAGTTAGTTTCATTCATTTCCAAGAAGTATAGGTCAAGTTCTACCCTAAATAACCCAGTCTGCCCAGAATCAAAATAAAAAACCTAAGTCGAATTTCAAAAATTCATATCTTATTCAATACTAATCCAATAGCCTTATATGATATATGTATGGAAATCCCTGGATGTCTAGTTTCATTTAAAATTGGTTTTATCAAATTTAATCGGCTGTAGGCGGAGCTGTACACTCCGCCGTATGGACTGCCGAGGATTTTTGGTTTCCTAGCCCCTCAGCTCTCCTTAATTTCATCCTTTCTAGCTTCCAATTCGGTTTCAACCTCACAGACAGCCAATAAACGAGCCATATATCATCATAATCATTCAATTAATACATCAAAGATTGATAAAATAAGTCACCACCAACCACCCAAGATCAGAGAATTAACACAAGAATTAAACCTCTACCTCTTGCTATGTTATGATTTGGCTTGATTTTGGAACTTGGATGAGCAAAACTTGGTTAGGCTTGATGGTTTGGAGGAGTTGGGTGAGTGAAGAAGAGAAGAAGAGAGCTAAAAGAGAGGAGAAAGGCAGCGCAAGTCAGAATGGATGAAAAGGGGAGGAAAAATCTGATTAAAGAAGTGGAAGGGTAGTTGGCTTCCAAGGCTATGATTGGTTGAACCCAAGAGGCTGAAATTCAGCCAGCTCCCCTTGTTTTTGTGGCCTTTGCTGCACCATTTTCATGTGATAAGTGGCTGAGTTATCAGCCACTCAAAGTAGGGTTGATGAGTTAAAATTTTATTGGTTTGGTTCCGACAATTTAAAAAATCGTAATCTTACTGATTTCCTTTAAATCGGTAAATCAGTTTTGTGAAATTCTTATGAAATCTTTTATAGTTCTAACTTAATTAACTTGTACCTAATCTCAATTAATTGCTAATCAATTAATCCTAAATAAATATTTAGTCAAATTTTTAATTAATCTCAATTATTCGATAAAAACTGAACAATTAAACGAAAAAAGATAAAAGAATTTTGGTGGATTTTATAGAGGCTTATAGAAACTCGTGATAGTTTTAAGCTTATTGGTGCAAATAGGTGTTTGAGAGGAAGATTCCAATGAAAGCATAGACTGATTAAAGCCGATGTTGTGGCTAAATATTTCCTTCAAAGGAAGGACATGACTATTGCTATTTGCGACTATGTAATAGTCAAGGGGAAGAGTTATAATAGTCATGATTAATTTGCATTAGTTTATGCATGAATTAAGGGGCAATTGTGCTTAATATTCAACTCAATTGAATGATTTCATTTATACCATAATTTCCGCTGCGCAGTATAATGTTTTAATTTCTCTTTATAAAATTCTTTTATGAGAAATATTATGGTAATTATTAATTATTATTGCTTTTATTGGGCTTGGTTGTTTGTTAAATGCATGGAAAAGGAGAGTTATCTTATTGTCATAATATAATTTTAGAGAACATGAATAAATAATTATTAAGACTGATGAATTGGTTAGCACAATGAATGATAGATTACAAGGTAGTTTGTTTATTAAGTTAATGGAATAATTCATGAAAATTGCTAAATGCTCTCAACCTTGGTTTAATTGACCTGTAAACTTTCTGTGTTAATTAAATTATAGTCTAATGTTCATTATTTTGGTTTGCATGGTATACATGTGAAAATTTACTTGTGTGTGTAAATTAGTATTTACTACTTGAGTGATGTGACTTTATGAAGAGTACTTCATATTGTGTTTCTATGAAAAACATGTATTAAGGAAATTTATATATAGGAGTTGAAAATGGTTTAATGGAGGATTATCATTCCCAATTTAGAGCCCACTTACGGATATGGATGTTTATCACTATGGTGACTCATTCATGAAGTTAGTAGAGTGACCTGTTAATTTGGCGATGGTATTGTTACTCAAACCAATTAGTGCATTGATCTACCCACAAGTGGTCTCCTATATGAGTTGGTTCAAAAGGGCAATGAAAATTTAGGATTATTTGACAGTTGCCTACAAGTATTGAATTTTCTGAGACTGTTGTGTATGGTAGGTTCTTCGTCCACATGCAAGTTTATATTCATATTTTTTAAATCCATGTTATGATGACAGTTGTCACTAATGTTGTCCATTGGATTAACTAAAGGTTGATTATGTTTATTCTTCAACTTTATATCGTATTTTCCTTTAATAAAGTAATTAGACTACAATGTTGCAATTTTTGACTGGTTCTTAAAAGGATGAAAATTGTATATAGCAATGGTATTTGGGCATGATGGATATGTAAGTTTATCTATAAAATTATGCTTGAATTCATGTTTATGTGGATTTTCTTCTCGAAGAAAATGTTGATTATTTTAATGAGTGGGAGCTATGGTATATGTTGTGCATTATGCCCACAGGTGATTGTACAATCATATGCCTAACCTTCCATGAAAAATATGACTTTGCCCAAAATTAATCATATTCTTGTAATTGCATAAGGTTGGTGGGAGCCATTTTTTGGTTTTGTTCCCATGCTATATATATAATTTTGAGAATCCTTGATAATGTGGGTTATGATGTCTATGTCTTATTGCTGTTAATGTTATTTAACAATGAAGCTATGATAGCTTTATTGAAATCACATGTTTAAACCTTGGTGGTTTATGTCTTTTAACGTGTGATTGGTTAGTGAAAGCCGATGAGATTATGATTGCACTAGAATTGTGCAATTAGGGCCCTTATGAGTATATTAGCACTGAGAAGGTGCTTGTTGACCCCCTAACTAAAAGACTTAGGCCCATAGTGTCTATGAAACATGTTGTGAATATGGGTCTTGTAAGGTCCTTTGATGTACTTGGTTATTGGGAGTTGTTATATTCATTTGATTGCATTGAGTTTATGTAATCTATTGATGAATATATGTGCATATTATAAAATTGGTTTTGATACCATTTGTATATCTCAAGATATGATATTTTCTTGGGAAGACATTGGTGTTTCGTGAGAAACATGTGATCTCCTTGTGGGAGATTGATTGTGTTTTCTTGGGAAGACACAATGAGGATCCATACACAGTAGCATTAAGGATCACTTTGAGTGCTCACGTTATTATAATGCTACGATGTGTATATTTATACCTTGCACACTCATGGTTATTGATCATTGTTGATGAGGTTA
Organism: Pterocarpus macrocarpus; assembly: GCA_031439585.1. NCBI lineage: Eukaryota > Viridiplantae > Streptophyta > Magnoliopsida > Fabales > Fabaceae > Pterocarpus > Pterocarpus macrocarpus. Next base: position 32,433,436 of record CM062521.1, read on the forward strand.
TTGCTTATGTGGTCGTAGGAGAACTAGACACTTTATAGTCTATTATTCGCTTATGGTTCTTAACTAGTAGCTTTGTTGGCTGTAGTGATTTGATTTACAGTGAATTGTTTTTCAAGCTATAGTTTGTGGCTACAATTGTTCAACCTGAGAGTCATTTTCAAAATGTTTTAGAAACTGAGTAAAACCCAATCAATATTACCCAAGTAGGAGAATGTTAGAATTTTCTGGGTTTGGGCTTCCATTGATTGGTGGACTTTTTAGTTTAATAAAACATGTTGAATGGATAGCCTGATTGTTAACTGAAAACCCATGTAATTATTAAGTGATTCGTTATGGGTTTGTGATTCACCATGTGTTATTGGGCTTGAGCTCAATAATGAGTATGTTGGAGGGTGTAGGGCCCAAAATAACCTAGGTCTTTGATGGATGGAACTAGGATACTATATATATTCGTGTTATGGGCAGGATCCCCATTCTAGTCTTAGCACTCTTGACAGCTACTACTCCATCGATGTGGTCATCTGGAAGAGAAGGAAATGAAGTGGGTTCTCCTATACCTGGCATATGTATACGCATACGTTTTCTCTTTACAACATGATTCATAGACGATATTCTTCGATAATATGGATCTGACAGGTACGCATTATTTATCCAAATTCCTATTATGATTGGTGTCCTAAATTCCTAGTATAGAACCTATCAAATCTTACATGTCCTTGTGTAATTCATTGGTCTACTGCCAATCACTTATGCATTTTAACAATGCTATTCTTGAACCAGACATTATGTTCTAGGGGAATCATTATCCTGTATAGAGATGAGGAGGAGAGTGTGGCCTTGCATTGTGTCGTCCAACAATTAAGAAGGATGTCAATGTTCAAGGTACTACTTTGGAAATTTGTATAAACCTTATTGTATACTAGCCTTTGTTGCATGGCATTGTTCCAAACTGCTCATTAAAACCATGGCATTGTTGTATACTGGCCTTTATTATACAACATATCTCTAAATTATTTGTGTGTAATAGAGGAACTTAGAACACTTTGTTATTCATGGAAATTTTTTTTAACTTATTATGGTACACTTCTCATGTTGCATTGGATCTCGTTGCAATTATTATAATTTGGGTAGTGTTGATGTTGTGTCTTATAGCCTACTTTTATGTTTTTCTTATGCATGTTTGGTAACCAATTATTTTTGAGAAATAATCGCATTTTTTAATCACAAAAGCTTTCTCTAGAAGCTTTTAATTCTATTCTATTTTGAACCTTTATTTTATTTGGCCAATAGATGTTTTGAACCTAAAATAAGCTAATCCAAACACACTTATCTGGCACTTAAATTGTTTTGAACAAACCTACTAGCTTGTTCACTAAAAGAAAATCTATCATTAAGGCGCATTGATAAAATTAACATTGCTGGACAGCAGGGTTGCACCACTTTGTTATATGGCTGGGGTGTTTGAAGTAGTCATAAGATTATTTATCTCCCAATTATTTTTTCCTTTTTGGATACTGCAATTTGGTTACCAAAGTTGCATCTCTAGAAATTTGTCAATGGAAAAGAGATGTACACAATTCATAAAGCGAGATAATGGTTTATTCAATCACTTCTTGTTGGAGCCTCTTATCACCTGGAAGTAAGAATCTTCAGCTTACATGATGAGCAGGCTACTAGTACATGTGTTGGGAATTCCAAGCAGCAAAGAAGTGATATTTGCCCCCATACATCTGTATTGATGAGTTTCTATCACAATTCCTTACCTATTCTGATCTCTAAGCCCACGGGTAAGCTCATATTTTACTTTGATCAATCTGGAGAATGATTCTGATATTTATGTTTAAGTTATGTATGTATTTATGTTGCCAATATGTTACTTTGTTACCTTGCAGGCACCTTGTTAGTTAGTGAAAGAATGCTAGAGTTGTATGTCATTGCCAGAGATAGATTTCTTACCCTTATTGGAAAAATGTTACTTGCTGTGGGAAGGTAAACTAGCACCCTTCTTATCTTTCTTAAAGCTTCTTGCATGTGAAAATGCTAAATGTGATTATGCCTATTTTGATTTTATCGAGGCAAGTTACTGCCTGCCTTTGAAAAGTGGCATGCTTCTATTTAATTTTTTTTTTAACCCAAAGATTATTGACAATTTAATAACTTTTGTTAATGGTAACATCTATAATAGATTCTTGTACTAAAATCACACACACACACACACACACATATATATATATATATATAGCAACTTCAATGGCAATTTGCAATAATATCTACGCGCATTATGTTTTTAAAATGTGTCATTATTTCACAAATGCTATAATGACATAAGGAACAAATTATCAGGTGGCTAAACTTGATAGATGCACAGATACATAACTATTTTTTAATGTGGTATTGATGAAGTCATCTAATTTATGATGTATGATAGCTACTATTGGGCTTAAACTTAAGTGGTGATTTCAAATCTCAATTAAGAATTAGAATAATTAAAAATGGTTTTAAATATTGGTTTGGTCCGTTCAAATCAAAGTTTAAGATTATTTAGACTCTTTCGATGTGAAATCCTTAACTAATTCATTTTCACCATGCTTTGGAGCCTAAAGTTTGCCACTATTATCGCGGGTCACTACCAATTAAGTGCCACTTAACTTTGGAAAGGTGACTGTCAAGTTTGACTCCTTCAAGATTTCTAGCCTAGTAGAAAATGGACTGCTCAAAAGCCATAATTACTATTTCATAGGTTGAGGAATGTCGAAAAATGAGATGTTTAATGAGGCGGTGTAATCGCAAGGGAGGTGGTTGTGGTCAGAGCTGTTGGTGTAGGTGGGAATAGGAATAGGATTCAAGGAATATCTACAATTCACAGCCTGCGTTGTAAAATATTAAAATTATATTATTTATTTTCTCAATATTTGTCAATTAATTTTTTTTTTAAGTATTTTATGTTATTTACTTTTTACTGGATGGGACAAAAACATGGTTTCTGAGTAAAGGGATAAATGAAAAATATCAGGAAGACAAAAAAAATGAAAAAAAGGAAAATGAGTTTGCAATAGCCTGACGGGTTAACAATGGATATGGGACACTTTTAATTTAATATGCAGCGGCAGTTTCAAAACCGCCACGAAAAATCTAGCACACTTTTGAGTATAAAATACAGCGGCGGTTTTAAAACTGCCATGATTTTCATACATCAATTTTGGATTGACTTTTCACGGCGGTTTTTACAACCGCTGCTGTTTGGCCTCTCGATGCTTGACATGGCAACGGTTTGCGAACCGCCGTGACTTGTCTTTGGCGGTGATTAATGGAAAAAAAAAAAAAAAACTGCCGCTAAGTTCCTTTTTCCTAGTAGTGCAGCCAGACCATCATTCATAGAGAACATCAGGGCAATATATCAATCTCACAAAAATCAAACAAGTTTCATAACCTTCATCTTGAACTAAGTTTCTGCCATTTCCTTTCAATTCTGTCTAAATTTGTAAATTCAGCCATAAATTCTGTTTAATTCATTTAGACCTAAATTTTAGACATTTTAATGTGTTATTTGTCTAGTTTCTAACATCTTTAGTCCCATTAAGATTTGATATATACAACACAAGTTATTAATATTTTACCTAGGTCCATCCTGTTACTAGGTAGATTTGCACACCAAAAAATAAAAATTGACTAAAAATAGAAAACTAATTAAAATTATATGAAACTTCTATCATATTAAAGCTAACTGATCTAGCTTTTATTTCCAATAAATTTCACCTCATTTGAATATGTAGAATTCAAGTTATAAGCTCTTGAATTTGGGCAACCCACACTATCCTATTTTAGCCTGGTTAGAACTAAGGGAAACTTTCATAAATTATTGGGAGCAATAAGGATTGAATTAAATTCTGAAGTTTTTATAGCATGTTACACTATGTCTTAAATTTCTAAAAAAACTAGTTTCACTTAATTTGAAGCAGTATAGGGCAAGTTATGCCCCTCGAAATCTAGTCTACCCAGAATCAAGGTTAGAATTCTAGGGTAAACTTCAAAAATTCATATCTCACTCATCACTCATCTAATGATCATATAATTTGTATGGTTGGAAAGCTCTAGATGTCCATCTTCAGGGAAAAATAGTTTCACCTCATTTTGGTGGCTATAGACGAGTCCGTACAATGTGCAAATACAGATGTTGTAGGGATTTTACCCAAATAGCATTTTGATTCTTCACTTTCTCCAGTTTCCTCATTCTAACTTAAGTTCTAACTCAAGATCTCATGTCAACCCAACCTTAAACTGTAATATCCTCTATCATATAAGCCATGCTTAAGTCGTGGAGTTATATTAGGAGGTTGTCACCGTGCTAAGAGATCTTTAAAATACGAAAAATATAATATATAGCCCTTTAACTGCACACTTTATTACTGAATAATGATTCATAAATTTTGTCATCTCTGATATATATAGAATAAAATAATTACAATTTAAGAATTTTTTTTTAGTTAACATTATACACAGAAGCTGCTTCCACTGCGCGACTATTGCCTTTACTAAACTTCAACCGACCTCTATAGTCATCCGGGCTGACTTAAGCTTGAGTCTTATATGATGAACATCCCAGGATTCTACCTGTTCTTAAATTTTAGCCTAGACACTGGAATATTTACGGAAAAGAAAAACATACAAGCAGACAGTGAGAACCTAAGGTTCTCAGTAGGTAACCTCAAACCATCAAATTACAGTGTCATGATAAATATTCTAGCCACTTCAGTTTCTTATGAAAATATGAGCATATATACACAAGTAGTGATTCAATTTTAAGTTAAAAATATCTTTTTCAAAGTAGGTTATATTTTAACAACCACTTGGCATATTATATGACAGATATAGAAACACGAATAGTGTAATATACTTCAATAAGAATCATAATAATATTATGACATAATGAGATAATTAGAGATGCACATATAGATGCTTGTACTTGACTGTATGCAAGTGCACTTGACTTAATTAATCTCTTTCTTTAACTTGCAACTTGATCTTGCTCTTCTGTACTCGGTCCCCTAGAGGTGAATGGCCTCTCTCACCTCTGGGTAATAACCTACTTTTCAGGATCGAGCTTGTTCCGATATAAGATTGCCGAGTTTACTTTCCCCGACGCTCCCATCGACTTATTCCCCTTAAATCTATTCAGGGGCTGGCTCAAGTCTTAGACAATACCACTCTGGCACACGCTAGCTTGGTTTATGCCATGCCTCACGTGGTAGCTTGGTACGTCTTTCTTGCAAATTCTTATAATTTTAATCCTTCTCTAGACATGATTATATATGCATATGCTATATGCATTCATTCATATACTTCATATCATACTTAAATCATTCTTGCATACATGAATCTTATGAGCATAACATATAAATGTTTATAATATTCATATAATTCACATAGCTCTGCCGAAATTTCGATAGAATAACGGATCAGGTCTGCTTCCTCGTGAATAGTGCCAGCTCTCACGGACAAATTAGTCACAATAGTATAATCAATATAACATATCAATCTCTTAGTATCAATATAAAATTTGCAACTTTCAACCCAAGCCTTATATGTACACTAATACTTGTGAAACCATCAATTTGGTCATTTTTACCAATTCTATTCAGTTTTTCCCAAATTTGTAATTTATGCCATAATTTCTACTTAATTCATTTATGTTTGAATTTTGGATATATTAACTTACTATTTGTCTAGTTTCTAACCTCTTTGGTCCCATTAAGTTTTGATACATATAACTCAAGTTATTTAAGATTTACCTAGGCATGTCTGGTACTAAGTAGATCTGAGTTTTGGAAAGTAAAATTTCACTAAAAATAGAAAACTAGCTAAAACTATATGAAATCTAGATGATTTTAAAGCTAACTGATCTAATTTTCATTTGCAAAAGTTCCATCCCATTTGAGTTAGTAGAACTCGAATTATGAACTCAGGAATTTGGGTATCCTGCACTGCCCTGTTTCCCCCCAAATAGGACCTTTGGTCAACTTTGTGGATTTACTGGAAGCAGCAAAGTTGGAATCTAAACCTCAAATTTTTATGAGATATTTCCCTATATGTTAGCTTCATATCAAAATTATTTGCAATAAATTTTGAGTTGTATAGGGTGAGTTGTACCCTTCACAACCCATACTGCCTAGAACAGAATGTAGGATTCCGAGGTAAATCTCAAAAAAATCATATCTCCCTCAATACTAATCTAATGGCCTCATAATTTATATGGTTGGAAAGCTCTAGATGTCTAGTTTCAATAAAAATAGTTTCATTAACTTTTGATGGCTAGGTGAGTGTCTGTATAGTTTGCAAGTATGGATGCTGTAGGGCTTCTTGGTTTTCAGATTCTGTTTTGGCTCTAAGTTGTTCTTTTGATCTCTTCTCCAACCTAACTCAAGTTTTGCTAACTCAAATCACTTAAAGAGTCTAAACATCATCATATAAGAACACACCATTGATGATACAAGAAATCACCACAGCTACATATCTCCAATAAGCAATAAAAAACTTAGGATTTGAGTTACCTACCTCAAAATCCTTGAAACCATGAAAACAAGGAAGCCAAGAACCAACTCCTAGCCTTCTTCCTTCACCATGGCAGCAGCTCACATGAATGTGGGGAGCCTCTATTTGATGTTTAATCATGAAATTGTTAGAGGGGCTTTGTAGAGAAGAAGGTGAGGATCAATCTTCATAAAAGAAGCAAGAGGATTTGAGGTCAAGAAAGCCCCCAATCTTGAACTTGAAGCTCTTGGTCATGGAGGTAAGGAAAGAAAGGAAGAGGAAGAAAAGAAAAAGAGAGGAGGGTGCAACTGATTTCGGGGTGAAAATCTTAGGGAGTTATGGGGAAGTATGGGAGTCTTAAAGCACTAAGTGATACGGACATCTTGCATGCTATTGGTTGATCCTTGGGTGGTTGGAATTAGGCCAAACCTCCCCTATTCTATGGCTGTCCAAGGTGCCATTTGTGGGGTGGAGGTGGCTAAATTTTTTACCACCCAATTTAGGGTTCTCAATGTATAATTCTATTGATTTGTTTCTGGAAATTTAAAACACTAAATATTTCCCGATTTCCTTCAAATGAGCAAAATATTACTAAATAACTTTGAGAAATTTTCTATATCTCTATTCTAATTATTCTTAAGTCTAATCTCTCTAATTAACATTAAATCCTAATTAAGATTTAATTAACTTCTAATTGCCTTTACATAACTATTGAAACTAAATAAATAGATTAACGGCGTAAATTAGACATTTTTGCAAATTCAGAGCCATTTTGTTTTCTGTTTTCTGCAGCTAATGGTATTTTCTTAATTTTGAGTAAGTTCAGGGGCACTCCATGTCATTTCACACTTGACTATTCTCGTGGCTTAAACGATCGAGATTTAAGCTTCTATAGTTTTACCACGTGATTCTGCTCCGCTTAAAGCCCTATTCTGCAAACTCTACAGATGAACGGACATAGATGTCATTTTCTAAAAAGATCTAGGATCCTTATGGAAATATTCTTGTGGGGACAAAGTGTAATTTTTAAAAGTTCTAGGTAATACTGTAAATAATAAAAGCTTATAAGGGCACTTTTGTCATTTTTTAATTTTTAACATATGGTAGTGCCATATTTTTTACGGCAGTGTTACGCTACCCTATATTTCTGAGTGTGAGAATTGTCAGGGTATAGTACTACCTGAGAAATTCCCACACTGCCTAAGGGAAATAATTCAAGGTTTCTATTATTCTTTATTTAAGAAAGTAGGGATGTTACAATCTACCCTTCTTAAAAGAATTTTGTCCTCAAAATTCTGTGGCCAAGAATGGTTGAGGAGGAATCATTTAACCTACAGGGGCACCCCTCCTTTCGAGGTTGCATCTTGTTATGAGGTTGCTTGCCGGTAGCTATGAGGTATCATTTTAATAAGTACAAAGGATCCATAAGAGGTATATTGGCACCTAAGCTTGTCTAGTTTCTATGACGCCCTAAACCAACATCTAGTTTATTGGAGACATACCTCATCTTGTTTACTTGGTACCCAACTACTTCTACTTAGTAGTAGTCGTTAAACTTTCTGCTGTTTATACTCGAGACTTCAAATATCAATTCATGAAGATTTGCAGTTTTAAAGACTACCAGTTGTTGCCATGTTTGACGTTAGCATGTCATGATTACAACGGCGATATTAAAGTATACGTTACCTTGATAACACCCTAACCCATTATTGAGTTCCTCGAAAAAGATGCTTGCCTTCTTTATTACTCCAAGCAGCCTTATGATTTCAACCATTATCACTTATAGCAATAGTTAACTTCAATGTTTGGCAGTCATAGTAGCTATATTCAGTGTTGGGAATTTGGTTTTGCTATTCCTAGAATTTCTACTTACTTGATCACCCTTGATCAAACAAAGAAGCTCTCTCTGTTAAGTCCCACTTGTAGGGTTATAGCCTTCCTTAGGTCTTGAATAGTGATCTTGACCTACAATTACTTCTTGCAACAATTCTCTAATCATATTGCTAAGCATGGTTGCCTATTCTTATCCACTAACTCCCAAATGATTTATGGCATGCTTATTCCTCTACGATTGACATATTGCTAAGAAGTCATAAGGTTAGGCTAGGAAATTTCCTTGTGAAATCTTCTTAAAGTTGCAATTCAGCCAAAGTTATTAGATACTAGAGGTTGCGAGTGGAGCTCCAACTTGTCTAATGATGATTGTACTTTGTAACCTGACTTTTGAGAAATCTTGTACTAATCATCAGGAAGTATGTGGCATTTACATTGGGTCTACAACACAGGTGTCTTTACCTTTGGGTTAGTTGGGAAATTCCTTCCCAGTCTTATTTAAAGATATTAGAGTAAGATTCCATGATTCCAGCTACTCTCAGCATTCTCAATCGACTCTACTACTTGTTTAGATACACGACCCTTATGAACGCTTAAAGTTCTCTTTGGAATTACAACTAGGAGCTTTGTCTTAAAACTTCTTTTTCCTTATAAACTTTACCTCGTGCCCCAATTCTTGTTAAGAAGCCCTCAAGGTGCTCTTACTATGGAAGTCCTTGATACTTATCACAAATTCTATTCCCAAGATATAATCAACTCATCGTGAGAAAAAGGATTGTTGAGCTGCAAGAGTTCTGCCATATTCCTACTCTCCTCAACTTGTCAACAAGGAGATTCCTCATCTGTTATGTTGATGTCCACCCCCTCTAGATTTTAAATACCGATGTTACCATTCTCATTGTTGGTTAGCCCTAATACACAATGTGCCAATCTTAGTAGTCAAACTTTATATTGCTCTTACTATTGAACCTTCTTGTTAGTCATCATAATATTTGGTTTCCAAGATGTGACCTATTCAATGTAAGAGAAAGAAATAATAGTTTTGTTTTCGTGTTGGGGTTGCAATGCGAAGACTTCCCTAAAGGTCACCCATCTTAATATTAGTCTCATACAAGCACGCTTAACTATGGAGTTTTGATGGGATTCGGTACGTTAGCGCTGCTATGCGCATACCTAATCTAGCTTCGAGTATGGAGACTTTTCTGACTACTTCTGATCTTGCATTGTAAACTTCACTAGCATGGGACATATTTCGAAATATTTTGATTTTATATTGGTGCATCACCCAGTCTTGCTTAGGGTGCATTGGGTCAGTTGCACTCATTTCTGGTGTGAAGACAACCCAGTTCATTACCTCTTACAAACTCTTGTGTGTGCCATAATTTCACACTAGTTAATAGGCCACTCGGAATCAAAACTGCCTCTATCTTTCTTCTTGTAATGTCCTATTGTTTATGCAAAAGCTTATCTTGTTCTCAGCCCATTAGGGCTTCTCATTCTACTACTATCTCGGTCTTTCGGGATCTGTTGCACACTAAGTCCTCGTTATTCTCACTTGAATTCAAATACATTTCTCCTTAAGTTATCCTACTCATGACATTTGCAATGATGTCCAAAGATGACCGCTATATCTCGCATTTCTCCTCCAGATAACTGCATCTCTTTACTAAGAACATGTTGAAGATAGTCGCATCATGTGGTGTCTATGATGACTAAAGTTGATGGAGTTTCAATATAACCCGATCTTCTAACACCTCCTTCATCCTTAACGGATAGGAAACACCAAGCTTGCTTCACATCCGCCCTAGTCTGAAAGGTCTTGCTTCTGGTTAATAGGAAATATCATGCTGTTGTTTTAAAGAATGCTTTCTGGTTTATTCATATAACTTCACTTCCTTTTATACCATGAATAACCGCACCTCTAGCATGATATAATGTATAGTTAGATGAATTTCTTCAAAGTTGTTAACATTTTCCCTTGAAGCTGAGATCCCGCTTAATACTCCTCAATTTTTGCAATCGCTTAAAGAAGAAAACCATTTCATCCTCTGAATAGAGTCTTGGAAAAGTTTTCCCTTATACCTGACTGAGGCTCTTACTCTTACTCTGCCCCATTTGCCCACGCTCTCAATTTCTTAATGAAGGATTGGGTCTTTATAATGTGACATTACCATAATCAAAAATAAAAATCATTGATTGAATTTGCCGGTGAAATACCTTCGAGGAAATCTTACTTACAAAGAAAATAAGGGTACTATCCGTGCCACTCGTGATAACCTGATCAGCGGATAATTACCTTACTCTTATTGAGCATTAGGTCTACTAAACCAAACAAAAGAATTCCCTAGATAGAATCTAGAGAAGATAGCTTGGATCGGGCAGTTGCAAATGAAGATTAGAATAGGCCACATCAGAGTGAAGAAGATTCCTACTTCACTTGTCACCAATTGAGATCCTGCCCTTGATGACTTAAATTTTTGACTGCCCTGTAACACTTGAGAAATGATCCTTCTTCGTTATGACCAGATTTACTAGGTCCATAGTAAATTGTCAGACACTATTCCTTTGATTGAAGCCCCAATTCTATGCACCCCTTAACTTGCTCAATCACTTGCCTCCTAGTGCCATTACTACTTTCTGGGAGTCTCATCCCTTATAATTATGTTTAGAAGATTCCTAATAAGCTTGCAGGGTTTCATAGGCTTCTGTTTACACAAAACCTTATATTGAGGTGATTAGGCTCAACATTCAGTCAAGTGCAACAGGTAGTCCATAACACTCACAACAAGGCTACCATGCACAATTATCTATGTCCTTATCATTGAAGGACCTAAAGCATGGTTTACGTAGACTCTAAAAGTACGCCTCAAAAGCATAGTTAGTCCATCTACGGGCCTATATAGGATGAATTGCTTTGATACCAAAAATGTAACACCCTCTATTACATAAATCATGCTTGAGTCATGGAGTTATATTGAGAAGTTGTCACCTTGCTAAGAGATCTTTAAAATACGAAAAATATAATACAAGGCCCTTTAACTGCACACTTTATTACTAAATAATGGTCCATAACTTTCGTCATCTCTGATACATAGAGAATAAAATAATTATAATTTAAGAATTTTTTTTTTAGCTAACATTATACACAGAAGCTACTTCCATTGCGTAGCTGTTGCCTTTACTGAACTTCAACCGACCTTTATAGTCTTTTGGGTTGACTTAAGCTTGATTCTTACATGATGAACATCTCAAGATTCTACTTGGTTCTTAAATTTTAGCCTAGGCACTGGAATATTTATGGCAAAGAAAAACATACAAGCAGGTAGTGAGAATCTAAGGTTCTCAGTAGGTAAACTCGATCCATCACTTATACAGTGTCATCATAAACATTCCAGCCACTTCAGTTTCTTATGAAAATGTGAGCAAATATACACAAGTAGTGGTTCAATTTTAAGTTGAAAACATCTTTCTCGAAGTGGGTTATATTTTAACAACCACTTGGCATATTATATGATAGACATAGAAACACGAATAGTGTAATATATTTCAATAGGAATCATAATTACATTATGACATAATGAGATAATTAGAGATGCACATGTAGATGCTTGTACTTGACTGTATGCAAGTGCACTTAACTTAATTCATCTCTTTCTTTAACTTGTAACTTGATATTGCTCTTCTGTACTTGGTTCCTTGGATGTGAATGGCCTCTCTCACCTCTGGGTAATAACTTGCTTTTCAGGATCGAAATCGTTCCTATACAGGATTGCCAGGTTTACTTTTCCTGATGCTCCCACTGACTTATTCCCCTTAAATATGTTCAAGGGCTGGCCCAAGTCTTAGACAATATTGCTCTGGCACACGTTAGTTGGGTTTATGCCACACTTCACGTGTAGCTTAGTACGCCTTTCTTGCAAGTTTTTATAATTTTTATCCTTCTTTGGACATGATTATACATGCATATGCTATATGCATTCATTCATATATATCATATCATACTTAAATCATTCTTGCATACATGAATCTTATGAGCATAACATATAAATATTTACAACATTCATATAATTCACACAGCTCTACCGGAATTTCGGCCGAATAACGAATTAGGCCTGTTTCCTCACGAATAGTGCCAGTTCTCACTGACAAATCAGTCGCAACAATATAATCAATATAACATATCAATCCCTTAGTATCAATGTAAAATTTGCAACTTTCAATCCAAGCCTTATAGGTACACTAATACTTGTGAAACCATCAATTTGGTCATTTTTGCCAATTCTATTTAATTCTTCCTAAATTTGTAATTTATGCAATAATTTCTACTTAATTCATTTATGTTTGAATTTTGGATATATTAATGTGCTATTTGTCTAGTTTCTAATCTCTTTCGTCCTATTAAGCTTTGATACATATAACTCAAGTTATTTAAGATTTATCTAGGCTTGTCTGGTACTAGGCAGATCTGAGTCTTGGAAAGTAAAAATTCACTAAAAATAGAAAACTAGTTGAAACTAGATGAAATCTATATGGTTATAAAGCTAACTGATCCAATTTTCATTTACAATAAGTTCCATCCCATTTGATTTAGTAGAACTCAAATTATGAGCTCTTAAATTTGGGTATCCTGAATTACCCTATTTCCCCCTAAATAGGACCTTTGGTCAACTTTGTGGATTTACTGGAAGTAGCACAGTTGGAATCTAAACTAAAATTTTTATGGGATATTTCCGTATATGTTAGCTTCATATCAAAATTAGTTGCAATAAATTTCGAGTTGTATAGGATGAGTTATACCCTTCACAACCCATAGTGCCCTAAACAGAATGTAGGATTCTGAGGTAAATCTCAAAAAAATCATATCTCCCTCAATAGTAATCCAATGGCCTCATAATTTATATGGTTGGAAAGCTCTAGATGTCTAGTTTCAATAAAAATAGTTTCATTAGCTTCTGATGGCTAGGTGAGTGTCTGTATAGTTCACAAATATGGATGCTGTAGGGCTTCTTGGTTTTCAGATTTTGTTTTGGCTCTAAGTTTTTCTTTCGATCTCTTCTCCAACCTAACTCAAGTTTTGCTAACACAAATCACTTAAAAAGAGTTTAAACATCATCATATCAGAACACACCATTGATGATACAAGAAACCACCATAGCCACATATCATCAAAAAGCAATAAAAAAACTTAAGATTTGAGTTACCTACCTCAAAATCCTTGAAATCATGGTAACAAGGAAGCCAAGAACCAACTCCTCGCCTTCTTCCTTCACCATGGCAGCAGCTCACATGAATGTGGAGAGGCTCTATTTGATGTTTAATCATGAAATTGTTAGAGGGGTTTTGTATAGAAGGAGGTGAGGATCAATCTTTATAAAAGAAGCAAGAGGATTTGAGGTCAAGAAAGCCCCTAATCTTGAACTTGAAGCTCTTGGTCATGGAGGTAAGGAAAGAAAGGAAGAAGAAGAAGAGAAAAAGAGAGGAGGCTGCAACTGATTTGGGGGTGAAAATCTTAGGGAGTTATGGGGAAGTATGGGAGTCTTAAAGCACTAAGTGATACGGACATCTTGCATGCTATTGGTTGATCCTTGGGTGGTTGGAATTAGGCTAAACCTCCCCTATTCTATGGCTATCCAAGGTGCCATTTGTCGAGTGGAGGTGGCTAAATTTTTTACCACCCAATTTAGGATTCTCAATATATAATTCTATTGATTCGATTCTGGAAGTTTAAAGCACCGAATCTTTCCCGGTTTCCTTCAAATGAGCAAAATATTACTAAATAATTTTGAGAGATTTTCTATATCTCTATTTTAATTGTTCTTAAGCCTAATCTCTCTAATTAATATCTAATTAACTCCTAATTAACATTTAATTAACTTCTAATTACCCTTACATAATTATTGAAACTGAATAAATAGATTAATGGCGTAAATTAGATATTTTTGCGAATTCGAAGCCTTTCTGTTTTCTATAGCTAATGGCATTTCCGTAATTTTGAGCAAGTCCATGGGCATCCCATGTCATTTCACACATGTCTATTCTCGTGGCTTAAACTGTCGAGATTAAACTTATACGATTTTACCACGTGATTCTTGTAACATCCCCGATTTCCGAGTTCCGACTTCATCTTCAAGTTTGATCAATTCTATTTCCGACTTCATCTTCGAATTTCACATAAAATGGGATAATTTATGATTTCCGAGTTCGTCTTGTGTTAATTTTCGATTTCCGACTTCCGACTTCATCTGGCAAAATTACCTACTTCCTGACTTAACCTTCAAGTCTAAACAACATGGACGTGATTCCCGATATCCGACTTTATGTCTCAAAGAAAACTAACTCGATTTTCGATCTCACAATTTATCTCCAAGTTTCAAGCAAGATGTACGCGAGCTCCAACCTCAGACCTCACATTTCAAAATATTGTACATGGTTTCTGACTTCCGAATTGATAATTTAACACAATGGACAAGTACCGATCTCCGAGTTGAATGTAACAAGTTCCGGCCTTAGAGTTAAACTCAACTAGAATGGACATGAGTTCGGATCTTTGAGTTGATTTCCAAGTCATACATGTGTTCCGATCTCCGAGTTTATTCCCAGGAGCCTTCCATTTCTGTTGGTGTTCTCGAGTTTGAATGGGGAGTTCCGAGATTATGTGATTGTAAGCTGTATGACTTTTGACATCCGACTTTGTTTCCAAGTGTCGAATGAACTAGACAATATATCCGAATTTACTTCCAAGTCTCAAATACGATGGGACGAGTTCCGACATCCGGCTTCAGCTCCAAGCTCAAATAAAATGGATGCAGGTTCCGACTTTGTGCAGAATAGAGACGAGTTCCGATTTGAAATAGAATGGAAGTGAGTTCCACTTTTGGGACGACGTGGAGAGCAATTTGGCCACAAAAGTAGGAGACATGGCCGAACTTCAATCACAAAATTTCAACCAATCAACACTCATAATTCCAACTACCCTCATGTATTTAAGTCAGACTCTTCTTCTCATTTGAGGCTGATTTACGTCTTTCTCTCTCTCTCTTGTTCCAGCCTCCTTCTTCTCTTCTCTCAACCAACTCCATCACTCATTCAAGCTTAACAAGGTTCTAACAATTCAAGTTTCAACACTTAGCTCAAATCACGCTCCAAAGAGGTAGGATTCCATTTCTATTTTTGAATTATTTGCACTCTGATTGCATGAAATTTTAATCCTCTTCATGTATTTGATGATATATTGGATGTATATGATGGATTAATATGAAATCTTGAGTTGGAATTAAAGTTAGAATGAGAAAAACTAGAAGGAATGGAGGATTAGGATGCTATCTAGTTGAAGAGTCCACGGTAGTCCGGATGGCGGAGTGTACGGCTCTGCCTACAGCCGGTTAAATCCGATGAAACTATTTTTAGATGAAAGTAGACACTCAGAGATTTTCATACATATATAATATAAGGCCATTGGATTAGTATTGAAGAGATATGAATTTTTGAAATTTGACCTAGAAATCAGCACTTCCATCCGGGCAGTGTGATTTGAGGAGGGCGTAACTCACCCTACACAAGTCCAAATTGAGTGAAACTAACTTTGTTAGAAAGCTTACACATAGTAGAATATCTGACAATGAAATTTTGAGTTTTTTATGGTCCCAATTGTTCCTAGTGGTTTGAGGAAGTTGCCCTATGTCCAAACTAGGCCAAAACAAGGTAGTTCAGGAAGGTCGAATTTCAGGACTTATAACTCGAGCTATACTGCAGCAAATGAAGTGAAACTTATTGCAAATGAAAGGTTGTTCTGTTAGTTTTGATATGACACCAATTTTGAATGATTTGGATTTCCTTTCAATTTTTAATGAATTTTTACTTTCAAGAGTATAATTCGGACTAGTGACCGAATAGGCTGAGGCAAAATTTAAATATCTTGAGTTATACAGATCAAAATGAGATGGGACTAAAGAGATTAGAAAATAGACACATAGAGCTATGATATATCCAAAATTCAGGTTTAAATGAGTTGAATAGAAGTAAAGGTAGATTATACAACATTCGGGCAGAACTGAGTAGAATTGACAGAAATGACCAAATTGATGGTTTTACAAGTGTTACTGAACATATAAGGCTTGAGTTGACAGTTGTAAGGTTTACCTTGATAGATATGTTAGATTGATTATACTGCTATGATTGATTTGTCCGTGAGAACTGGCACTATTCATGGAGAAACGGATCTAATCCGTTATGCTACCAAATTTACAGTAGAAGTCTATGAAACTATGAATGTTTATATGCAAGGATGAATTTGAGTATGATATGAATTATGACGTATATGAAAATAAATGATGAAGCATATGTATAAGTGCATTCAGCATGTCTATGCATGACCATGTATGAGAATGAAAAGACATGAATATATAAAATATGAATCTCTTCACTTGGAGGCAATTGCACATTGAATCCCTCATTGTGAAGGCAGTTACAAGACAAAGATATGGGTCCCTTCACTTGGAGGCAGTTGCACATTGAATCCCTCCCTGTGAAGGCAGCTAAAACTATGAGATCCCTCTACCTTGGAGGCACGTGGTCAGATAAGATCCCTCTATTAAAGGCACGTGGTCAGATGAGATCCCTCAATTTTGAGGCATGTGACCAGAAGAGATCCCTTCAATTAGAGGCATGTGGCCAGAATAAAATCCCTCCAAGACTAGAGGCACGTGAATCCCCTTGTGGGTGAGTCGGTGTGACGATGGTCACGAGTTGAGCTAACGAGCTCACTCCAAGATTAGGCTACCCGAGGGCAGTAAAGGTTAAAGACTAAAGACTAAAGATTAAAACATATGCAAGCACCCCACTCACATGAGGCATGGCATCGGCCCAGCTAGTGTGAGTATAGGGGACAGGACTTACATGAGGCATGGCATGACCCAACTAGTGTAAGCACCGAATGAAGGTCCCATATTCCTAAGGAACATGACATGGCGATCACGCTCTGATAGGGTATGACATGGCGATCATACTCTGGAATGTGGCATGTAAAGATTTCATAATGAAAAGGAAGATAGAGGAAGAAAAGTAAATTTTATGTATCTGCATAAATTCAAATACAAGTAAAGACATGTGCAGATGTTATATCTCTAGTGTATTGATGCTATTGTTTTAGTTATTATTCATAATATAATTCATGAATTGATTTGTATGGGCTCTCCCAAATGCCAAGTGTATGAATAAAATAAACTTTGCTTCGGACATTATATTTTTGAACTATAAAATTAAACAGCTTGTATAGCATGTTCATCTTTTTCAAAATAAACCGAAGCAAACTGGAGATGACAACGATGACATTATATATGATAATTAGAGAATCCTACTGAGAATTTATAATTCTCACTCCTATTTCCGTGTTATCTCCAGATAGTTCAAGAAGTTCCGAAGACGGCTAAAGTTGCTGTCAGATAAGGTCTGCTCAGGTAACAGTAATAACTCTAGGGTGTGATACTATGACTTAAGCATAGTACTGTACTTGGGAGGGTGTTACAATTCTGCTCACATAAAGCCTTATTCTACTAACTCTACAGACAAAGGGACATAGTTGTCATTTTCTAAAATGATCTAGGGTCCTTTTGGAAATATCCTTGTGCGGTCAAAGTGTAATTTTTAAAAGTTCTAAGTGACAATGTAAATAATAAAACCTCACAAGGACACTTTTGTCATTTTCTAATTTTTAACATATGGTAGTGCCATATTTTCGATTACAGTGTTGCGCTACCCTATATTTCTGAGTGTAAGAATCGTCAAGGTATAGCACTACCTAAGAAGTTCCCACACAGCGTAAGGGAAATAATTCAATGTTTCTATTATTCTTTATTTAAGAAAGTGGGGATGTTGTATAAACCATCAGATACATCCAATATATCATCAAATAAATGAAGAAAAGTAAAATTTCTTACAGTCACCATCCATAAAATCAAGAAGAAAAGTTGAATCCTACATCAAATTGATATAGAAACTAGCTAGATTTTAGTTTTTGGTGGAGGAAATAAGTAGAGCTTGGAGATGGGAGGAAGAAAAAGTGGAATTGGAGAAGAGAGAAAGAAGAATGGAATCATTATGATGCTCATAAATTGCATAGACAAGACTAGTGTATTTTGAACGTTTTATGTATAGATAATCATTTTATATGTAAGATGCACTTTTTGCCGTAATTTCGGCAGCATAACGGATCGAGCTTGCTTCCCCATGAATAGTGCCAAGCTACCAGGAAGATCATTCAAGCACTAACTACAATATAGAACATCAATTTTATAGCAATAATATCAACAATATGACACACCAACATAAATTGGATTTTCTACTACCTCTACTCCATTTTGCCTGAGTTTGTAAATTCCACCAAAATTTCTATTCAATTCATTTAAACCTAAATTTTGGATATGTTAGATTTGTCAACACTTTTTGTCCTATCGCATTTGATTTATATAGCTAAAGTTATTTGAAATTTACCTCAATCTGTCCTACAACTAGCCAGAATTGCACCGTTTGAAGTAAAAATTCGTTAAAAATAGAAATCTAGGTGAAATCATGCGAAGTTTAAACCAAATTAAAGCTAGTAGGACAAGTTTTTATTTCCAAGATGTTTCATCTAATTTGTATATGTAGATCTCAAGTTATAAGCTCTTGAAGTTGACCATTCTAGGTTGCCCTATTCCAACCCGAGTTGGACTTAGGGCGATTTCATTGAATTACTAGGAGAAATTGGGAAGAGATGTAAAGCTAAAATTTGTATGCAATGTTTCGCTATAAGTAAGCTTTCTAACAAAGTTTATTGCACTCAATTTAGAGTTATGTGGAGTGAGTTACACCCTTCACAACTCATATTGCTCAATATAGAACACAGAATTCTTAGGTAAATTTTAAAAATTCATAACTCACTCAATACTAATCCAATGGCCTTATATTTTATACGGTTGGAAAGAATTAAATGTCTAGTTTCATATAAAATAGGCTCATCAAGTTTTGACGCTAAATTTTTGTCCATACAAGATGAACATATGGATGCCGTAGAGTTTTCACCCAAACAGCATCCTGCTTCTTCCTA
Organism: Pterocarpus macrocarpus; assembly: GCA_031439585.1. Lineage (NCBI taxonomy): Eukaryota > Viridiplantae > Streptophyta > Magnoliopsida > Fabales > Fabaceae > Pterocarpus > Pterocarpus macrocarpus. The sequence continues at coordinate 32,452,880 of CM062521.1, forward strand.
TTTCCTAATTCCCTTCTTCCAACCTCAATTCTAACCCAAAGACCTAAGTTAAATCAACCAAAAACCATCATATACACCCAATTTAACATCAAAGAAATAAAGAAAGATGAGATATCCGACAACCATAATCCATGAAAACAAAGGCAAAAAATAGAAATCCTACCTTTTCTAGGTTTAGAACTTGTTAAATTTGAATCTTGGGTTGAAGAAATTTGTTGGAACTTGAAGGTGTGATGAAGAAGGAGCGAAGATAAGATGAGAGGGGAAGAAAGTGAAGAGTGGTCTGCTGTTATTAGGGTCGAAATTATCAAGGTAATTAGGAGGAAATATTTGAAAGCTTTTGGAGGAAGCTTGGAACATAATTGGTGGATGGATTTTGTGGTGAATAAAAACCCAAGTCTCTTCGCTCATTCACAAGGCAAGTTGTGCCACAATCTTGGGTAAGGTGGCTGACTTTTTAGCCTTTCAATTTAGGTTTTAATTTATGAAATTCTAGTGTTTCAGTTCTAATGGTGTAAAATATAGAAATCTTACCGGTTTCCTTTAAATCGGCAAAATGGTTTTGAAAAAATTCTATGAAGTCTTCTATGCTTCGAATCTAATTCCCTCAAATCTAATCTCTCTAAATGATACTTAATTGGTCTTAAATAAATACTTAATCGAATTCAAATTAGCCTCAATTATTCGATAAAAATCGAACAGCTTGGTTAAAAATGATAAGGTTTTTCAGACGTCACATTACAACCCTCCTAAAAAAAAATTTTTGTCCTCAAAATTTAGTACCTGAGAATAATTCAGGATATTCTTTTAAAAATATGCAACTGGTTCGATTCACTTCAGAATTTGAAAAGAACCAATAAAGCAAGGGCTTAGCTTTTTAACTTTAATAGCTCTACTTACCCCAATAGTGGGCATGTTCTTTAGAAACACATGATCTTCTTCTTGAAACTCTAATGGCTTTCTTCTCACATCCGCATAGCTTTTCTAACGGCTTTAGACTGCAAGTATCTTGCTACGAATCTTCTTAATTTGCTCTGTAATTTGCTTAACTAATTCCAGTCCTAGCAGACTCTGCTCTCCTGCTCGTACCAACATAGCGGAGATTGACATTTCTGTCCGTATAATGCTTCATACGAAGCCATGTCGATACTCGCATGATAATTGTTGTTATATGTGAATTCGGCTAGTGGTAAATATCAATCCTAGTTTCCATGCTGCTCCAAGATATATGCTCACAGGATATCCTCCAAAGTCTGAATAATTCGTTTGGTCTGACCATCCATTTGCAGATGATATGCAGTACTTATACATAGTCTAGTGTCGAACACTTTCTGAAACACTCCCCAAAATCATGAAGTAAATCTTGAATCTCGAACTAAGATGATGGTTGAAGGAATACCATGTAATCTTACCACTTCTTGAATATACAATTGCATTAACTTCTCCAAAGGATAATTCGCTCGAATGGGTACAAGGTGAGGAGACTTAGTCAATCTATCCACTATGACCCATATAGCATCATATCCTGAAGGTGTCCTTGGCAAGCCCATCACGAAATCCCTAGAAATGCTCTCCCATTTCCATTCCAAAATCTCCAAGGGTTGCAGTGCCCCTGCTGGTTTCTGATGCTCTATTTTAACTTTCTAATATATTAGACATTTGTTCATAAGACTCATTACATCTGTCTTCAGGTCTGGCCACTGAAACATTTTCTTGAGGTGTTGATACATCTTATTGATGCCAGGATGTATCGTGAATTCACTTTTGTGGGCTTCTTCTAAGATTTTCTTCCAAAGATCACTTTCTTTAGGCACACATATTCTTCCCTGATATCGCTATACCCCTTCTGTATCTCAAGTAAAACTTGTTAGTTTTCCTAATTGCACCAGTTGTATTGTATGCTGAAAGTTGACATCCTGTTGTTGTGCTTGTCGGATTTGGTCTTTAAAATCACTTGTTATTTTAATTTGGTTTAACTAAATGGCATGAAGAGTTATAGAGATTCCTAAGTTGAGGTCCCGGAAACTCTCTATAAGTTCTGTCTCCTTGATTATCATCCATGCCACAGTTAAAGATTTTCTACTTAGGGCATCTGCCACCATGTTTATCTTGCCAAGATGGTATTTTAGCTCAAACTTATAATCTTTAAGAAATTCCATCCGCTTTCGCAGCCTCGTGTTTAATTCCTTCTGATCAAAAAGGCATTTCAAACTTTTGTGATCAGAAAATACTTCAAACTTCACTCCATAGAGATGGTGTCTTCATATTTTCAAAGCAAATACTACCCCCACTAACTTGAGGTCATGCATCAAGTAATTTCATTCATAAGTTTTCAATTGCCTAGAAGCATATGTGACCACATTGCTGTTCTGTATTAACATGCATCCTAACACTTTTTTGGAAGCATCACAGTAAATTGCGAATGGTCCATGAGGATTCGGCAAAGTGAGCACAGGGACTGTTGTCAACTTTTCTTTTAGATCTTGGAAACTTTGTTCGCATTCGGGTGTCTATTCAAATGGAGCATTCTTCCTGGTTAACTTCATTAGAGGCAAAGCTATATGAGAGAAGTTTTTGACAAATCTCCTGTAGTATCTTGCCAGACCCAGGAAACTCCTAACTTTCATAACTGTCGTTGGCCGCTCCCAATTCAATACTGCTTCTACCTTACCGGGGTCTACAAAAATTCGCCCATAAGATACTACATGGCTGAGGAATTTTACTTCTTTCATCCAAAATTCACATTTGAATAATTTGGCATAGAGTTTCTTTTCTCTTAGAATTTGCAGAACCAGCTCCAAATGTTCTGCATGCTCTTGCTCTGTCTTCGAGTAGACAAGTATTTTATCAATGAATACCACCACAAATTTGTCTAGATTTGGTCGAAATATCCGATTCTTATAATCCATAAATATTTCAGGCGCATTTGTCAATGCGAAAGACATCACAATGTATTCATATTATCCATAGCGAGTCCGAAAAGGCCATTTTAGGAATATCCTCTTCTCAAACCCGAATCTAGTGATATCCAAACTGTAAATCAATGTTGGAAAATATAGTTGCCCCTTGCAGCTGATCCATGAAGTCATCAATCCTCGGTAGCGGATATTTATTCTTAATTGCTACCATATTCAACTGTTTGTAATCCACACATAGTCCTATGCCCCCGTCTTTCTTCTTAACTAACAGAACTGGGGCTCCCCATGGTGATGCACTTGGCCTAATAAATTTCTTTTCCAACACTTCTTCAATATGCTTTTTAAGTTCGGTTAGCTCTAAGGGTGACATTCGGTAGGTGCTATAAATATCAGTCCCGCTCCTAATACCAATTCAATGGCGAATTTGACTTCCCTCTCAGGAGAAAATTTGGGGATATCTTCTGGGAATACATCAGGATATTCCCTAACAACTGGAATATCATCTAATTTCTGATCAACCTCTGTTACGTTGGTCGATAAGAGGATGTACCCTTGACTCCCATTCCCATAGTGGTGTATTGCTAAGGAGCTTAGATAAAGGTTCATAGGGATTACCGATTCAAAAGATGACACAGAAGGAAACACAATGGCTCTATCAAAACAATCTAACATGACTTAGTTGGTAGAGAGCCAGTCCATACCTAGAATAATGTTAAGTCTGGACAAGGGAAGACAAATTAAATTGGCTGTGAAGGTTTGATCTCCTATCTGAAGGGAGACATTCATACAAATATGATTAGTTTTAACAGGCTCATTTGTAGGAGTAGAAACTAGCAATTCATAGGGTAATTCAGAGATGGGCAATTGCAAAGTTGACATGCAATCACGAGAAATGAAAGAGTATGAAGTACCTGAATCGTATAAAATAGTCAGTATCTTACTATTCACTTCACATGTATCCTAAATCAAATCTCTGAATCTTTCAACTTCTTATGCATCCATGGTGAAAACTCTTCCTTGGCATTGTGGCTTGGAAATCGATAGAGGGTTTCTGGTCGAGCATTCATTGACCTTGTGGCCTAGCTTGCCACATCCAAAATAGACATTCTGACCTGCTAGGCACGGGCGGTTGCCATGATTCTTTCCACACTGGCAACAAGTCTGGTTTCCAAAAGGTTTCTGGGGTTGCTTACCCTTACTATTTGTTGACTGAAACTTTCTCTATTACTAAGAGTTGGGTTTAAACCTTGGACCTTGCGGTGCCAACCCTTTCTTAAAGTTACTGCCAACTGATCTAGTAGCAGTCAACTTCCTATTACAATCTTCTACCAATCGACACTTGTTCACGAGAGTAGGGAAATCTCTAATCTCCATCAGTCCTATGGTGGTGAGAATATCCTCTCACAGTCCATCTTCAAACTTTACGCACTTCCAACCTTCATCGGGGTTGCATAGATAGATTGTGGAAAATTTACACAACTCCTCAAATTTAGCAATATACTCTGATATGCTACTATTTCCTTGACGGAGGTGCATAAACTCTAGCTCCTTGGCATTGCAGACAGAGGCAAGAAAATACTTCTGATAAAATTCATCTCTAAATACACCCTAGGTGATCTCCATTTGGGATTTCTCTAGTAATCGTCGTACACCATTCCACCAGAATTCTGTATATGTTCCCAGCATGTAGGTGACAAAGGCCACCTTCTGGCAGTCTGTGTAGTCTAAGATTGAGAAGACTTTTTCCATAGCTTTAACCCACTCATCAGCCTTATCAGGGTTGAAAGGTCCTCTGAAGTTGGGTGGGTTAGCTTTTATGAACTCAGCAAATTTGAGGTACTCTAGGTCCACTCCTAGACCGTTAGGATTCCCTCCATGACCAACCTCAGGCTGCCTACCTAGTTGGCCCATCATCTGGGTTGCCGCAGCGGCTTGTTCTCACATGGCATACGCCATCTCCCGCATCATGTCCATGAACTCGGTAGATTCCTCCTGAGCTGGCGGCATTCGTGGCCTACCTCACCTTCTGGAAGCCATCAAATTCTGAACACACAAAACAAGAGTTATTGAGTTAATCAGGCTCAATATTAGGTTCAGTGTGCTAGTAAATAACAGCATACGGTCAGGCAATCCTTCCACATGCATCCCTATATCTTATCCAGATAGACAAAACTCAGTACATGATAGTGTCTAAGAAACACAAAGCATATAAGCATAGTTAGTCCAATCCTCAGGCCTATACTAGGACGAACTTCTCTGATACAAAAAATGTAACACCTTACCAGACAAAATACTATGCTTAAGTCATAATATATTACCCGATAGGTTATTACGCTTGGGTGTTTCATTTTATTTCATCCTAATCCAAAGTTAATTACCCATAGAAGAATTAGTTGTTTATTTGTTTATGTATTCTGATCATAGAGTGAACTATTGATTTTAACATCTTAACAAAAAAAGAAAATCCGAGACATAGACAAAACTACAGAAACAATGTCATATATATATATATATATATATATATATATATATATATATATATATATATATATATATATATATGTCCATTTTTCAGAGTTTGCAAAACGAAATATAAACAGTACAGGATATAAAGAAGAGGCCACTAAAACAAAATAAATCGGCCCGTCTCTACAAAGCAGAACCCTAGCTGGTCCCCAAAGGACATTTCATGTACTAACAAGTCTAAGCCCATGGCCCAAATATGCCAAAAGAGGGCCATTCTATACATCATCACCTACTATACTACATGACTCCCCTAAATGGATTCCGAAGAAAGGAATCCATTCACCATACTGGCGTCTGCCGGGGTATACTCAGTGCTTGGTGCAGAAGATGAAGAAGATGAGCTCGTTGCCTTTGATGGGTCCTCCTCCTCAGAAAGGGAGATAGAAGGGACTTGCTGAGGTGATGCCGCCGGTGATGCAGCTGGGGCTACTGCTGCTGCCGGAGGTGGAAAGGGATAAGCCATATATATTAGGATAGCGATGTATGGTGCAGTAGGATCAAACAGTGGATGAGTGAGGGGAATAGCAAAGTCCCTGCTAAAGAAAAAGTAAAAATGAAAACAACAGCTACCGGCAATATATACAGTATCTAGAACAAGATCGAGATGAAAGTGCAGATTGTGGAAATAAATGAATAGAACGCCCGTCGCTACATTCTCCATGATCTGGAATGACGCGGTAATACACAGTAGGGTGAGAATTTAAAGAAATTATCAGTAGGGAATCTAATTCTACGCAAATTTGACATCGCCATCATTCCCAATTGTTTCGATTTTTCTTAATTTAAAATGATATAACATAACTATAATATTCAACTTAACTCATATTTTGGAAAACATAACCCGAAACAAAACTTAATTTAAATTAGTGTAACATGAAGTATAACCAAACATGTATGCTAACATAGTTAGAGCAATAAACATAAGGTAAACAATAATATAATCACGAGGAATGTACAAATAACTATGCAATTAGCTTAGGATTTAGCAAACAGAGCATGCATATATAGAATTGGAAATGCACTTAGTTTTAGGGATCTTTCAACTCATGTGACTTATATGTTTTTTTACCACACTTGGTCCCCTGGGAGTTTTTGGCCATATACTCTTGGGTAATAGTCTGCTTCTCATGACTAAGCTCGTTTCTATACTGAATTGCCAGGTTTACTTTCCCCAACTTTTTTACTGATCTATTCCCCTTAATCTTATTCAGGGGCTAACCCAAGTAATATGGAATCATTATAATCCTCATAAATTGCATAAACAAGACTAGTGTATTTTGAACGTTTTATGTATAGATAATCATTTTGTATGTAAGATGCACTTTTTGCCGAAATTTCGGCTGCATAACCGATTGAGTCCGCTTCCCTATGAATAGTGCCAAGCTACTAGAAAGATCATTCAAGCAATAACTCCAATATAGAACATCAATTTTATAGCAATAATATCAACAATATGACATGCCAACATAAATTGGATTTTCTTCTACCTCTACTCTATTCTGCCTGAGTTTGTAAATTCCACCAAAATTTATATTCAATTCATTTAAATCTAAATTTTGGGTTTGATAGAATGCTATTTGTCTAGATTTCAACCCTTTTGGTCCCATCTCATTTTGATTTATATAGCACAAGTTATTTGAAATTTACCTCAGTTTGTCCTACAATTGGCCAGAATTGCACCCTTAGAAATAAAAATTCGCTAAAAATAGGAATCTAGGTAAAATCATAGGAAGCTTACTAAATTAAAGCTAACAAGACAAATTTTTATTTCCAACAAGTTTCATCTCATTTGCATAAGTAGATCTCGAGTTATAAGCTCTTGAAATTGACCATTCTGGGTTGTCCTATTCCAGCCCGAGTTGGACTTAGGGCAATTTCATTGAATTATTGGGAGCAAGGAAACAAATTTAATGCTAAAATTTATATCAGATGTTGCTTTATGTGTAAGCTTTCTAACAAAGTTTATTGCACTCAATTTAGAGTTATGTGGAGTGAGTTACACTCTTCATAACTCGTATTGCTTAATATAGAATATAGAATTCTTAGGTAAACTTTAAAAATTCATAACTTACTCAATACTAATCCAATACCCTTATATTTTATATGGTTGGAAAGCCATAAATGTCTAGTTTCATATAAAAATAAGTTCATCAAGTTTTGATGGCTAAAATTTTTGTCCGTACAAGACGAACATACAGATGTTATAGAGTTTTCACCCAAACAGCATCCTGCTTCTTCCTATTTCCTAAGTCCCTTCTTCCAACCTCAATTCTAACCCAAAGCCCTAAGTTAAGTCAACCATAAACCATCATATACACCCAATTTAACATTAAAGAAATGAAGAAAGATGAGATTCCCTACAACCATAATCCATGAAAATAAAGGCAGAAAATAGAAATCCTATCTTTTCTAGGTTTAGAACTTGTTAAATTTGGGTCTTGGATTGAAGAAATTTGTTGAAGCTTGTTGGAGCTTGAAGGTGTGATGAAGAAGGAGTGAAGATGAGATGAGAGGGGAAGAAAATGAAGAGTGGTCTGCTATTATTAGGGCTGAAATTATCAAGGGAGTTGGGAGGAAATATTTGAATGCTTTTGGAGGAAGCTTAGAACATAATTGGTGGATGGATTTTGTGGTGGATAAAAACCCAAGTCTCTCCACTCATTCACAAGGCAAGTGGCGCCACACTCTTGGGTAAGGTGGCTGAATTTTTGAGCCTTTCAATTTAGGTTTTGGTTTATGAAATTCCATTGTTTCGGTTTTGACAGTTTAAAATATCGAAATTTTACTGGTTTCCTTTAAATCGGCAAAACGATTTTGAAAAAATTCTATGAAGTCTTCTATGCTTTTAATATAATTCCCTCAAATCTAATATCTCTAAATGATACTTAATTGGTCTTAAATAAATACTTAATCGAATTCTAATTAGTCTCAATTATTTGATAAAAATTGAATAACTTGGTTAAAAATGATAAAGTTTTTCGAACGTTACGTTACTACCCTCTTTTAAAACAAAAAATTTGTCCTCAAAATTTATACCTGAGAATAATTCAGAATATTCTTTTCTCATATCTGACTCTGATTCACACATACAATCCGCTGAGTCTTCATTTTCCCATGCTACCTTCACTAATTGTATGGCTTTGTTTCGAAGGTGTTTCGTGCTCCTTTCTACCATCCGTGCTGGGGGTACATAAAAAGTTAAGCCATCCTTTAGCTGAACTGATTCAGGTTCCAAGAAATGTGTGGGGTCAGGCTGATATTTTCTGAGTTGAAAAACATAGAAAACATCATGAAGGTTTGACGGATGCGGAGATAAGGCAACTCGATATGCAATTGGTTCGATTTGCTTCAGGATTTGAAAAGGACCAATAAAGCGAGGGCTTAGCTTTCTAACTTTAACAGCTCTACCTACCCCGGTAGTGGGCATGATCTTTAGAAACGTGTGGTCTCCTTCTTGAAACTCCAATGGCTTTCTTCTCACATCCGCATAACTTTTCTAACGGCTTTGGGCTGCAAGTATCTTGCTACAATTGTTCTTAATTTGCTCTGTAGTTTTCTTGACTAGTTCCAGTCCTAGCAGACTCTGCTCTCCTAATCATACCAACATAGCGGAGATTGGCATTTCCGTCCGTATAATGCTTCATATGGAGCCATGCTGATACTCGCGTGATAACTGTTGTTATATGCGAATTTGGCTAGTGGTAAATATCGATCCCAGTTTCCGTGCTGCTCCAAGATATACGCTCGCAGCATATCCTCCAAAGTCTGAATAGTTCGTTCGGTTTGACCATCCGTTTGGGGATGATATGCAGTACTTAGACATAGTCTAATATTGAACACTTTCTGAAACGCTCCCCAAAATCGTGAAGTAAATCTTGGATCTCGATCTGAGATGATGGTTGAAGGAATACCATGTAACCTCACCACTTCCTGAATATACAATGGGACTAACTTCTCCAAAGGGTAATTGCTTAAATGGGTAAAGAGTGAGCAGACTTAGTCAGTCTATCCGCTATGACCCATATAGCGTCATATCCAGAAGGTGTCCTTGGCAAGCCCATCACGAAATCCATAGAAATACTCTCCCATTTCCATTCCAGATTCTCCAAGGTTTGTAGTGTTCTTGCTGGTTTCTGATGCTCTATTTTTACTTTCTAACATACTAGACATTTGTTCACAAGACTCGTTACATTTGTCTTAAGGCCTGGCCACCGAAACTTTTTCTTGAGGTGTTGATACATCTTATTGATACCAGGATGTATAGTGAATTCACTTTTGTGGGCTTCTTCTAAGATTTTCTTCCGAAGATCGCCCTCTTTAGGCACACATATTCTTCCTTGATATTGCCATATCCTTTCTATATCTCGAGTAAAACCTGTTAGTTTTCCTGATTGCACCAATTGTACTGTATGTTGAAAGTTGACATGCTATTGTTGTGCCTGTCAGATTTGGTCTTTAAAATCACTAGTTATCTTAATTTAGTTTAACCGAACGACGTGAGGGCTTATAGAGATTCCCAAGTTGAGGTCCCAAAAACTCTCTATAAGTTCCGTCTCCTTGATCATCATCCACACCATAGTTAAAGATTTCCTACTTAGGGCCTCTGCCACCATGTTTGCCTTGCCAAGATGGTATTTTAGCTCAAACTCGTAATGTAACATCCACCACAAGTTCCGACTTCACCTTCAAGTTTCCATGATTTTCGACCTCCAACTTCGAGTTTCAAATATATTGTACATAATTTCTTACTTCCGACTTCATGTTTCAAAATAAAGTGTACATGTTTTCCGACCTCTAAGTTGATAGTTTAACAGAATGATCACAAGCACCGACCTCCAGGTTGAATGTAACGAGTTCCGATCTTAGAGTTGAACTCAACTAGAATGGACACGAGTTCAAATCTTTGAGTTGATCTCCAAGTTCGATCAACATTTACACGAGTTCCGATCTCCTACTTTATTCTGAAGCTTCAACTAAAATGGACATGATTTCCGATCTCTGAATTTATTTCCAAGTCTCAAATAAGGTGGGCACGAGTTCTGACATCTGACTTCAGCTCCAAGTTCAAATAAAATGGACGCGAGCTCCGACTTTACACAAAATAGAGACAAGTTCCAATTTGAAATAGAATGGAAGTAAGTTCCACTTTTAGGGCGACGTGGAGAATAATTTAGCCACAAAAGAGGGAGACATGACTGAATTTCAATTACAAAATTTCAACCAATCAAAACACACAAAGCCAACTACCCCTTCAATGCTTAAATCAGATTTTTCTCTTCTCCCTGCTAACTTGTGTCTCATTCTCATCTGGTTTCAGCCTTCTCCTTCTCTTTTTCTCTTCTCCTCTTAACTTACTCCATCAAACCTCCAAGCTTGACAAGGTTCCATCCAAACTCCAAAACTTAGCAGAATCACACCCAAAGGAGGTAGGATTCAATTTCTGTCCTTAATTTCTCTAAACTGTGGCCGTATGAAATTTCACTCTTCTTCATGTATTTGATGATATATTGGATGTATATCATATATTATGGTTGGATTAATATGAAATCTTGAGTTAGAATTAAAGTTAGAAGGAAAAAACTAGAAGGAGTGGAGAATTAGGATGCTATCTAGGTGAAAAGTTCACGGCAGCCCGTATGGTGGAGTGTACGGCTCTGCCTACGGCCAGTTAAATCTGATGAAACTATTTTTATATGAAAGTAGACATTCAGGGCTTTCTATACATATATAATATAAGGCCATTGGATTAGTATTGAGAGAGATATGAATTTTTGAATTTTGACCTAAGAGTCAGGACTTTCATCCAGGCAGTGTGATTTGAGAAGGGTGTAACTTACCCTACACAACTCTAAATTGAGTGAAACTAACTTTGTTAGAAAGCTTACACAAAGAGGAACATTACATAATGAAATTTTGAGTTTTTTGCGATCCCGTTTGCTCCCAGTGATTCAAGGAAATTGCCCTATGTCCAAACCAGGCCAAAATAGGGTAGTTTAGGAAGGTCAAATTTCAGGACTTATAACTCGAGCTCTACTAAAGAAAATGAAATGAAACTTATTGCAAATGAAATTTGTCCTGTTAACTTTGATATGACACCAATTTCATATGATTTTGACCTGTTTCCGATTTTTAGTAGATTTTTACTTTTAGTTGTGTAATTCTGGCTAGCCACAGAGCAGGCCGGGTTAAAACATAAATAACTTGAGTTATAATTATCAAAACTAGATGGGACCAAAGAGGTTAGAAAATAGACACATAACACTTTGACATACGCGAAATTCAGGTCCAAATGAGTTAAAATGAATTTAAGGCTTAATTTCTAAAAACAGGCAGAGTTGAAGAATATGAGCAGGATTCCCAAAGTTAAAGGATTTGGCAACTTAAACATATGAGTTCAAGTAAAGCCTAAGTGTTGCAATTCTATGTTGGTGCTTGAAAGATGAGAGCATTATATTTGATCTCTTACTGTGACTGGCTGTCTACTGAAATTGGCACTATTCATGGGAAGGCGGACATGATCCATTATGCTGCCGAGTTTTCAGTAGAATAGTAAAGAGGCTGTAAGCATTTGTATGTTATGAATATGTATGTGGAAATTCTATATGCAAGAATGATTTAAGTATGATATGAAGTATATGAAAATAAATGATGAAGCATATGTATGAGTACATTCAGCATGTCTATGCATGATTATGTATGAGAATGAAATAATATGAACATATTAAATGTGAATCCCTTCACCTAGAGACAGTTATGAGATCCCTCCTTCTGCAGGCAGTTAAATAAGATAAAATATGGGTCCCTTCACTTGGAAGCAGTGCACATTGAGTCCCTCTCTGTGAAGGCAGCTAAAACTTTTGGGTTCCTTCACTTGGAGGCAGTTATTTGAGATCCCTCCTTGTGAAGGCAGTTAAAAGACAAAGATGTGGGTCCCTTCACTTGGAGGCAGTTGCACATTGGGTCTTTCCCTGTGAAGACAGCTAAAACTTTTAGGTCCCTCTTTGTTGGAGGCAGATGGCCAACTGAGTCCCTCCGACCTAGAGGCACGTGGGTCCCTTTGTGGGTTAGTCTGTGTGACTACGATCACGAGTTGAGCTAACGAGCTCACTCCCAGATCAGACTACCCAAGGGCAGTAAAGACTAAAGATTAAAACATATGCAAGCACCCTAGGGACGGCGATATGTAACGCCTAGGTGTGCCAAGTAAAGAATAAAGATTAAAGCATATGCAAGCATCCCACTCACATGAAGCATGGCATCGACCCAACTAGTGTGAGTATAGGGGATAGGGCTTACATGAGGCATGGCATGACCTAGCTATTGTAAGTACCGAAAATTTGTAGTGGCATATAAATATTCACGATAAAGGATATGATGAAGGTCCCATATTCCTAAGAAATGTGACATGGTGATCACACCCCGATGGAGTATGACATGGCAATCGTACTCTGGAATATGTCTAACAAGTAAAGGAAGATAAAGGAAGAAAAGAAAAGTATGTGTATCTGCATAAATTCAAATACAAGTAAAGGCATGTGCAAATGTTATGTCTCTAGTATATTGATGATATCGTATTTTAATTTGTTTCAATTATTCTTCCTAGTATAATTCATGGATTGACTTTATGTTGGCCCACCCAAATGACAAGTGTATGAATAAAATGAACCTTGCTTCGGACAGTATGCTTTCGATCTATAAAATTAAATAGTTTGTATAATATGTTCACCTTTTTCATAATAAATCGAAACAACTGGAGATGACAACGATGACATTATGTATAATAGTTAAAGAATCTTGCTGAGAATTTTAAATTCTCACTCCTGTTTCCGTGTTATCTTCAGATAATTCGAGAAGTTGCAAAGGTGGCTGAAGTTGCTGTCAGTTAAGGTCCGCTAAGGTAACCGTAACAACTCCTAAGTGTGATACTATGACTTAAGCATAGTACTGCACAAAGGAGGATGTTACACATAATCTTTAAGAAATTCCATCCATCTTTACTGTAACATCCCCAATTTTACCTAAGCTAATTAGCTCAGTGATCTTGGCTAATTAGAATGATTACTGATTAATGAAGGACTAATCGGCTAATCTTAATGGGCAAATGCTTAATACATTGAGGTCAAGACAAACATTGAATCATACTGCACCAAATGTTTTAATTAAAGCTTAATTGCCCAAATCTCACTAATGCGTAATCTCGATACATAATTAAGCTAGCCTAACCTTATTAATTAATTGTATGACAACTAATTCACCTTAAACAATTTTAGAAAAATTAAACCCTCACACATTCAAGATATAGTAAATTATGACAAACCTTTTGTTATAAGGTACTTTAAAAGCACATTTAGCTGAAAATGATTATTGAACAATTAAACTACCTAACTTAATTAGCACCTAGACAACCCTAATGGCACTTAAAATTAAAAAAAAAATTCCCCTTAATCATTGTTTGAAAATTTGGTCAACACAAGAGCCTTATCCAACCATCTGTTTGCCTTCTCATCATGCACTCTTAGATCAAGAGTCTATGTTAGTAGTATCTCTTTAGTCAAGATAAGAGAAGTACTTTCCTCCATTAGGATTATGCCACATGGATTGATCTTATTCAATCAAGCCAATCCCAAGTGGGGTCCTTGCCTTTAACCACTTGAGGAAACACAAAATGGTCTTCACCCAAGCATCAAGATTCAAAAGAAACATAACTCGCTTTTTTACCCCAAGGTTTGTAGCCTCCTTGCTTGTAAAAGAAGCAAAATCCAACCATCCCATGGCATAGTTGGGGCACCACTTTCTCTTTCCCCCCATACTCTCATTTTTTGTAACCTCATCTCTCACTAAGTCACCAAGCTCTCACCTCTCTCTAAACCCCTCTTTGTTCTTCCTAATCTTCTTCTTGTTCTTCTTGTTTTCCTACTCTAACCCATCTCATTTCCACCACCATTCTCGCAAGCTCTTCAAGGACCACCTCTTTTGGTCTTTGAAGGATATACTTGAACACATACTTAGCCCTATTTTCAAGCTCAAAAAGGAGGGAGGCCATCTCCAACCCATCAACTCTTTCAACTCCTTAAGAAACTCATTTGGTAGTTACTCTAACCCTCCTCTTTTATGTGTTCTTCAAGCCCGTGAACTCCTAAGCTCTCCACAGCTAGGTAGTTTTAGGACTTGTTCCAAGGACTCATGGCCATACTTGTTGATAAGATGAGTTTTCATGGGTTGTGTCCTTCTCTTTGGCACGAAATTTTCAGTTAGTATGTCTATTGTTGTTGAACCAAATTTTTTTGAATTTAAAACATTGAGTTAATATCAAGATCTCAAAGTATAAGAATGGGTTGGAAGAGAAAAGTGATCGCTTAAGTGAAGAGACTTAATGTTTTACAAGAAAATTCAAGAAAAACATAAATGGTTGAAGCTGGGTTTTCTGGCAGTGGTTAATACAAAACTCAGAATGCTTGAAACCAATCTTATATGAAAGTAAGCTCAAAGAGCTTTCCACACATATAAAATACGTGTAAATTGGATTTAAAATGAAGGAAACATGATTTTTCAAAGTGGCTATTTGCGGATGGATTTCTATTTGGGTAGTCTGCACTAAAAACCTTATAACTCAAGCTACAAAAGTTATTTTTGAGCGGGACCAAGTTTGATAGAAAGCTAAGACATAGAGTAATAACCCCATAAAACAGTTTTGTTATATTCCCCTTGAGCAGTTCGCCATGGAGGTGACAAGTCACTGTATAGGGAAAAAGCTTGAAAATTGGACAGTCAAAATAAAACGTGTATATCTCAAGCTGCAAGAGGAATTTTTAAGCGGGACTTATTTTGTTTAAAACTAGGCTCATAGAAGCTAAATCATACAAAAAATCAAGCCAAAATAATAAAAGATAAATTTATGGTGAATTTTTGAAGTTATTGCCCACGGTAAAAAGTAAGTTTGGTTAAGTGAAATTTTAAGTAAGGGTAGAAAATAAACTTGTGAACAAAAAACCTCTAATTTAAGATAATGAAACTTCATAATTCAACCTAAGAACTTTAAAGAGGAAAATTAGATGAAGCTTGCCATATGAATAATGAAAGAATCGAATAATAAGAAATTCAATTAAAAGCTTGCACCGAATTTATTAAGCTAAGCTCATAAAACTTTGCTTGTGAATATACCTATGTTTATGTGCAAGCATGATGCTATGATGATATGATAATGGTGATGAGTATGTTATGGTTGAATGTGATGCTTATGATGTTCAACGATATATGATAATGACTGTAACTGGCATATTTGTTTGGCAAAATTTTGGGGAAGCTTCGGTATAGCCGCTATGCTGCTGGATTTTTGCAAAATTCATGGACTTAAAAGAATTCTAAAGTCATAAGTATAATTAAAGAAGAGATAAACTAAGGGCATGATCCTTCAAAGGGAAGGTGAACTGCATTAAGCTCCCCTCACCCACAACTCACATGAGGCATAGCATCGACCCAGCTAGTGTGAGTATAGGGGATAAGGCTTACATGAGGCATGGCTTGACCCAGCTAGTGTAAGTACCGAAAAGTTATGGTGGCGACGGCCACGGTATGAGCTCATTACCACTTATGTTTAGTGGGTGAAAAAGACTTAAAGATAAAGTCAAGTCAAGAAAAAAAAGGGACTTCGGTCCGACCCAAGTAAAGAACAAAACTCTCAAGATGTTCACGTATGATACGAATTGTCAGATCAGCTCTTATGTATACCATGATGTTGTTATTATAATGAGAATGCGTACTTAAAATTGAATCCGCTTTGGATAATTATGTTTTCGAAAATCCAAAAATTGAATCTTATGAATGCTCATTGTTTTCATTTATAAAACCGAAGTAGCTGGGACAATGATGATGACACTTTAGTGTAGGGCTCGAGTCCTACTAAGAAATCTTATTTCTTACTTTAGTTATTTTTTCTGTATCGTCACCAGAATTCGATCACGCATCCGGTGGAGTGGAGCATGGATCCCCCACACTTTGAGGGGATGTATGATGGAGGATGCCAGACAATGTTGTTTTGGACTTATAACTACCGTGGCTCTACACCTTTATATACTCCTTTTTATGACGAATTATGTCATTTTAAGTTTGTATTTAGTATCTAGTATTTGGATCATGGCACGACCATGAGCCTCCTTCGATGTAATGTTTATATATATATATATATATATATATATATATATATATATATATATATATATATATATATATATATTATGAACTCATATGGATGTAATAATTAGCTATGTAATGCAATGTATTTGTGAATTACTGTTCATTTAGCTCTCTCATATTTTATGATATTGGGGTATGAATTATATGCGACATGCTCTTTCTATATCTTCTTGCTCGAGGCTTTACCTTCCAAAAATGCTACAAAGTAATGATGTGTTTCAAAAAAAAAAATTTGCCTTATTTTCTGCATAACTTAATTTATAAATGAAATTTAGTTTTTCACGAGCATAAGTAATAACTAATAAAATGCCATAACATGACTTAAGCATAGTATAATTTTATTTGGGTGTTACATTCGCTACCTTATGTTTAATTCCTTTTTATCAAAAAGGTATTTCAAACTTTTGTGATCAGAAAATACTTCAAACTTCACTTCATAGAGATGGTGTCTACATATCTTCAGAGCAAATACTACCGCTGCTAACTCGAGGTCATGTGTCGGGTAATTTCTTTCATGAGTTTTCAATTGCCCAGAAGCATATGCGACCACATTCTTGTTTTGCATTAACACGCATCCTAACCTTTTCTTGGAAGCATCACAGTAAATTGTGAACGGTCCATGAGGATTTGGTAGAGTGAGCACCGAGGCTGTTGTCAACTTTTCTTTTAGATCTTGGAAACTTTGTTCGCATTCAGGTGTCCATTCAAATGGAGCATTCTTTCTAGTTAACTTCGTTAAGGGTAGAGCTATCTGAGAGAAGTTTTTGACAAATCTCCTGTAGTATCCTTCCAGAACCAGAACACTCTTGACTTCCATAACTGTCATTAGCCGTTCCCAATTCAATACTACTTCTACCTTATTAAGGTCTACAAGAATTCCCCCATGGGATACCACATAGCCGAGGAATTTTACTTCTTTCATCCAAAATTCACATTAGAATAATTTGGCATAGAGTTTCTTTTCTTTTAGAATTTGCAAAACCAGCCACAAATGCTCTGCATGCTCCTGCTCCATCTTCGAGTAGACAAGTATGCCATCAATGAATACCACCACAAGTTTGTCTAGATATGGTCTAAATATTCTATTCATATAATCCATAAATATTTCCAGCACATTTGTCAATCCGAAAGACATCACAGTGTATTCATAATATCTATAACGAGTCTGAAAGGCCGTTTTAGGAATATCCTCTTCTCGAACCCGAATCTAGTGATATCCAGACCGTAAATCAATCTTGGAAAATACAGTTGCCCCTTGCAGCTAATCCATGAGGTCATCAATCCTCAGTAGCGGATATTTATTCTTAATTGTTACCTTATTCAGCTGCCTGTAATCCACCCATAGTTGCATGCCCTCGTCTTTCTTCTTAACTAACAAAACTGGGGCTCCGCATGGTGATGCACTTGGCCTAATAAATTTCTTTTCCAGGAGTTCTTCAATATGCTTTTTAAGTTCGGTTAGCTCTAGGGGTGACATTCAGTAGGTGCTATAGATATCGATCTCACTCTTGATACCAATTCAATAGCGAATTCAACTTCCCTCTCAAGAGGAAATTTGGGGATATCTTCGAGGAATACATCAGGATATTCCCTTATAACTGGAATATCATCTAATTTCTTATCAACCTCCATTACATTGGTTGATAAGAGGATGTACCCTTGACTCCCATTCCCATAGTGGTGTATTGCTAAGGAGCTTAGAGAAAGGTTCATAGGGATTACCGATTCAAAAGATGACACAGAAGGAAACACAATGGCTCTATCAGAACAAGCTAACATGACTCAGTTGGCTGAGAGCCAGTCCATACCCAGAATAATGTCAAGTCCGAACAAGGGAAGACAGATTAAATTGGCTGTGAAGGTTCAACCTCCTATCTGAAAGGAGACATTCATACAAATATGATTGGTTTTAACGGGCTCATTTGTAAGAGTAGAAACTAGCAATTCATAGGGTAATTCAGAGATGGGCAATTATAAAGTTGACATGCAATCACAAGAAATGAAAGAGTGTGAAGCACTTGAATCATATAAAATAGTCAGGATCTTACTATTCACTTCACATGTATCCTGAATCAAATCTCCGGATCTTTCAACTTCTTGTGCATCTATGGTGAAAACTCTTCCCCGGCATTGTGGCCTGGGAGTCAGTTGAGGGTTTCTGGTCGAGCATTCATAGATCTTGTGGCCTGGCTTCCCACATCCAAAACAGACATTATGGCCTGTCAGGCACGGGCGATTGCCATGATTCTCTGCACACTAGCTGTAGGTCTGGTTTCCAAAAGGCCTATGGGGTTGCTTACACTTACTGCCTATTGACTGAAACTTTCTCTGTTGTTGAGAGTTGGGTTTAAACCTTGGACCTTGCGGTGCCAACCCTTGCTTAAAGTTACTGCCAACTAATCTAGTAGCAGTTAAATTCCTATTACAATCTTCTACCAATCGGCACTTGTTCACCAAAGTAGGAAAATCTCTAATCTCCATCAGTCCTATGGTGGTGAGAATATCCACTCGCGGTCCACCTCCAAACTTCATGCACTTCCAACCCTCATCAGGGTTCCATTGATAGATTGTGGAAAATTTACACAACTCCTCAAATTTAGCAATATACTTCGATATGCTACTATTCCCTTGATGGAGTTGCATAAACTCTAGCTCCTTGGCATTGCGAACAGAGGCAAGAAAATACTTCTGATAAAATGCGTCGCTAAATACACTCCAGGTGATCTCCGTTTGGGATTCCTCTAGTAATTATCGTACACCATTCCACCAGAATTCTGCATCCGCTTCCAGCATGTAGGTGGCAAAGGCCATCTTCTAGCGATCTATGCAGTCTAAGACTGAGAAGACTTTCTCCATAGCTTTAACCTACTCATCGGCCTTATCAAGGTCGAAAGCCCCATTGAAGTTGGGCGGGTTAGCTTTTCTGAACTCAGCAAATTTGAGGTACTCTAGGTCCACTCTTGGACCATTAGGATTCCCTCCTTGACCAACCTCAGGCTGCCTACCTAGTTGACCTATCATCTGGGTTGTCGCAGCTGCTTATTCTTGCATGGCATACACCATCTCCCGCATCGTGACCATGAACTCGGTAGATTCCTCCTAAGCTGGTGACATTCGTGGCTTACCTCACCTTCTGGAAGCCATCAAATTTTGAACACACAAAATAAGAGTTATTGAGTTGATCAGGCTAAATACTAAGTCAAGTGTACTAGTAAATAATAGTATACAGTCAGGCAATCCTTCCTCATGCATCCCTATATCTTATCTGGATAGACAAGACTTAGTACATGATAGTGTCTAAAAAACACAAAGCATGTGTGCAGCATAGTCAGTCCAATCCTCAAGCTTATACTCGGACGAATTGCTCTGATACCAAAAATGTAATACCTTACCGGACAAAATACTATACTTAAGTCATAATATATTACTCGCTAGGTTATTATGCGCGGGGTGTCTCATTTTACTTCATCATAATCCAATGTTAATTACCTATAGAAGAGTTAGCTGTTTATTTGTTTACATATTTTGATCGTAGAGTGAACTATTCGTTTTAATGTCATAAGAGAAAAAGAAAATCCACGGCACAGACAAAACTACAGAAACTATGTCATATATATATATACATGTAGATATCCATTTTTCAGAGTTTGCCAAAAGAAACATAAATAGTACAGGGTATAAAGCGGAGGCCACTAAAATAAAATAAACTCAACCTGTCTCTACAAAGCAGAACCCTAGCTAGTCCCCATGGGACATTTCATGTACTAACAAGTCTATGCCTATGGCCCAAATATGCCAAAAGAGAGCCATTCTATACATCACCTACTGTACTACATAACTCCCCTAAATGGATTCCGAAGAAAGGAATCCATTCGCCATACTAGCGTCTGCCGAGGTATAATCAGCGCCTGATGCAAAGGATGAAGAAGAAAAGCTCATCACCTCTAACGGGTCCTCCTCCTCAGAAACGGAGATAGAAGGGAACTGTTGAGGTGATGCCGCCCAATGATCTTGGTGAGACTCTTCTTTGGAGGTGGAAAGGGGTAAGCCATATATATTGGGATAGCAATGTAGGGTGCAGTAGGATCAAACAATGGATAAGTGAGGGGAACAGCGAAGTCTCTGCTGAAGAAAAAGTAAAAACAAAAACGATAGCTATCGGCAATATATATATAATCCAGAACATGATCGAGGTTAAAGTGCAGATCGGGGAACTCAATGAATAGAACGCCCGTTGCCGCGTTTTCCATGATCTGGAATAATGTGATAATACATAGTAAGGTGAGAATTTAAAGAAATTCTCAGTAGGAAATCTAATTGTACCCAAATCTGACATTGCCATCATTCTCAATTGTTTCAATTTTTCTTAATTTAAAATGATATAACATAACTATAATATTCAACTTAATTTATATTTTGGAAAACATAACCGAAAACAAAACTTAATTTAAATTAGTGTAACATGAAGTACAACCAAACATGTATGCTAACATAGTTAAATCAATAAACATAAGGTAAACAGTAATATAACCACGAGGAATATACAGATAACTATGCAATTAGCTTAGGATTTAGCAAACAAAGCATGTATATGTAGAACTGGAAATGCACTTAGCTTTAAGGATCTTTCAATTCATATGACTTATATTTTTTTTTCCCACACTTGGTCCCCTGGAAGTTTTTGGCCATATACTCCTTGGTGATAGTCTGCTTCTTAAGACTGAGACCATTCCTATACAAGATTGTCGGGTTTACTTTCCCTGACTTTCCCACTGATCTATTCCCCTTAACCTTATTCAGGGGCTAGCCCAAGTAATATGGAATCATTATAATCCTCATAAATTGCATAAACAATGTATTTTGAATGCTTTATGTATAGATAATCATTTTATACGTAAGATGTACTTTCTGCCGGAATTTTGGTAGCATAACAGATCGCGTCTGCTTTTCCATGAATAGTGCCATGCTATCAGAAAGATCATTCAAGCAATAACTCCAATATGGACCATCAATTTTATAGCAATAATATCAACAGTATGACATATGCCAACATAAATTGGATTTTCTGCTACCTCTACTCCATTCTGCTCGAGTTTGTAAATTCCACCAATTTTTATTCAATTTATTTAAACCTAAGTTTTGGATATGTTAGAATGCTATTTGTCTAGATTTCAATCCTTTTAGTCCCATCTCATTTTGATTTATATAGCCAAATTATTTAAAATTTACCTCAGCCTGTCCTACAACTAGCTAGAATTGTACCCTTAGAAGTAAAAATTCGCTAAAAATAGGAATCTAGGTGAAATCATACGAAACTTATACGAAATTAAAGGTAACAGGACAAGTTTTTATTTCCAATAAGTTTCATCTTATTTGCATAAGTATACCTCGAGTTATTAGCTCTTAAAGTTGACCATTCTAGGCTGCCCTATTCCAGCCCGAGTTGGACTTAAGGCGATTTCATTGAACTACTGGGAGCAATTGGGAACTAACGCTGTGTGTAAGCTTTCTAACAAAGTTTATTGCACGATTTAGAGTTATGTGGAGTAAGCTACACCCTTCACAACTCGTACTGCTCAATATAGAACACAGAATTCTTAAGTAAACTTTAAAAATTCATAACTCACTCAATACTAATCCACTGGCCTTATGTTTTATATGGTTGGAAAGCCCTAAATGTCTAGTTTCATATAAAAATAGGGTCATCAAGTGTTGATGGCTAGATTTTTGGTCTGCATAAGACAAACATACTGACACCGTAGGATTTTCACCCAAATAGCATCCTGCTTCTTCCTATTTCCTAATTCCCTTCTTCCAACCTCAATTCTAACCCAAAGACCTAAGTTAAATCAACCATAAACCATCATATACACCCAATTTAACATCAAAGAAATAAAGAAAGATGAGATTTCCTATAACCATAATCCATGAAAACAAAGGCAGAAAATAGAAATCCTACCTTTTCTAGGTTTAGAACTTGTTAAATTTGGGTCTTGAGTTGAAGAAATTTGTTGGAGCTTGCTGGAGCTTGAAGGTGTGATGAAGAAGGAGTGAAGATGAGATGAGAGGGAAAGAAAATGAAGAGTGGTCTGCTGTTATTAGGGCCAAAATTATCAAGGGAGTTAGAAGGAAATATTTGAATGCTTTTGGAGGAAGCTTGGAACATGATTGGTGGATGGATTTTGTGGTGGATAAAAACCCAAGTCTCTCCACTCAGTCACAAGGCAAGTGGCGCCACACTCTTGGGTAAGTTGGCTAAATTTTTAGCCTTTCAATTTAGGTTTTAGTTTATGAAATTCTAGTATTTCGGTTCTGACAGTTTAAAATACCAAAATCTTACTGATTTCCTTTAAATCGGCAAAATGGTTTTGAAAAAATTCTATGAAGTCTTCTATGCTTCTAATGTAATTCTCTCAAATCTAATCTCTCTAAATAATACTTAATTGGTCTTAAATAAATACTTAATCGAATTCTAATTAATCTCAATTATTCGAAAAAAAATCGAAAAATTTGATTAGAAACGATAAGATTTTTCGGACGTTACACCATTTTCAATATAGCTTGGAAGCTCACAGAAGCTTTGCTTTTATAGAAAAATACAAACTCCTTAACTTGCTGTCACAAGTCACAACTTGCACATCAATATGTAAGTACACGGCATTTCTTTCTTCATTACCCATCTGTCAAATTCTTTGCCCTCCTGTTTTCTCTACCTACATGCAAACTTACTTCACATGCAAAATATTCCAAAACATCACATAAAAAACCCTACCGCTACCTTCACCATTCTGTATCAACCTTAAATCATCTAATTTTCCTTGTACATGTAGAGGCCCTCAAAATCACAAAATTTTCTTACTATATGAGAGCATCTAAAAATCTATAACTACTAGAATATTAAAACCTATGTAAGAGAATAAAAAAGGAGTTCCCTTGTGTGACTGCGTGTCTAAATCAGGCCATCAACTTTCGGTCTATGACACGGCGCCGTTTGGATCTGTCACTAGAATTGGAGCGTTCTAGCAAAGATTTCAACGAGTTCTGCAGGAATTGGATTGATTCAATGCTATGGTCTTTGTCCGCGGCTACCACAAGAACGTTGCGGGTTCTTCCACCAAGTGTTGACATTTCGGCCTTGATTGTTCTCAGGCGCAGGGACTTGAGGATTTCGATGAGGTCAGGGATGAGGTCGGAGCGGTCTTCGCAGCACAGAGAGGCCTTGAATATGAGCCTGCCGCAGCCGCTGTCACCGCCAGCACTGTTGTCGCTGCTTATGGAGAGGACTGTGATCTCGTCGGTCTCGGAAGGAATGGTTTCGAATTCTTCTGTGAGCTCAGATGTTTGTTGCTTGAGCTCTTTCACTCTTTGGACCACCTTGGCTAGAAGTGAAGCCTTGTCTGTCTGAAACAAAAAGCAATAACGTTTACGCATGGAAAAAGTTTAGTCACTTTCCCAATCTCAATTATACGCCCTCACAATGTCTTTTTAGAACATTAAAAAAGAGTATATATGGAAGAATCCTAGGGAGGAAGAAAGGAGGGAATTTACTTTTTAATTTTATGAGCTGTTAATTGCATGAAAAATCATGTAGAAATGGCTCATTTCATTTATTCAACATTTCAACCCAAATTTTATGAAAAAATAAAACAGATAATGAATGTGACATGGTAGCTAAACTCTAGTCAACTGGTGCAACATCTTGATTTGGGGGTCAAAAGGTACGCAACATTTGAGCACAAGAAAGGAAGAAAGTTTATACATATATGATGCCTTTTCTCCCTCTTTTTTAACAGCCAATCACTTAGAGAGAGAGAGAGAGAGAGAGAGAGAGAGCTATTCAGTGCATAAGACAGTAAATCCAATCAAAAGAATTATGCAAGTATCACATATTCACATATTTATTACAGATAATTGATCAATTATCTTATGTGAATGGACTATGGAGCAACGAAGTGAAAGAAAGTAACATGTTCAAATATGTAAGTTATATATACCTTAGAGTTACATGGAAGAAGAGTGCGAAGCTTGTCGAGGTGGGCGTTGATTCGCTCCCTCCTCCTCTTCTCAGCCTCCTTGTGATTCTTCAAAGCAGCAAGGGCTCTATCTTGATGGGTCGTTGGTGCATCAGCAACTCCAGATGCTTCCAAGGGGTAATAAGAAGAGGAACTGCAGAAGCTGTGCTGCTGCATCGATGTTGATGCAGTTGCAGGGAGCCCGTACGGTGCAGAGTTGAAGAAGGAACCGTTGGTGCTTGCAAGGCATTGAAAAAGCTCTGATGAGTTCTCCATCTCAACCTGTTGTTGATGCGTCATATGGTACTGCCTTGGTGTGTGGATTGTAGATATATATTGCTCTAGGTTTGCCAAGGAGTTTGTGATCATTTTCAGTTTTTGTGTGTGGTCTTTGATACTTAATTATGATTGTGCTTTTTCACTGACCCCAAGGGAGTGTGGAATGAAATCAAAGCCTTGGACTGGGAAAACCTGGCTTTCGGTGCTCATTCCTTTTCCTTTTATTTATTTGTTCATTTAAGTGTTTCTGAACGATTATATATGAGAATATTAATTATTTTGTGGATAAATTTGTCATTGATTATAGGGATATAATCAATTAACTTGTCTGCCTCTGCTCCCCATTTCCTTCCATTGGTTTACATATGTGTCAAAGGGACCCCCGTTCTATGTAGACGTAATCAAAGTGTCTATAAAATAAAATATTACACTACAAGCCGGATGATTTTAGGGTTTTACTAGGCATTGTCTAAGGCCGGGTTTAATTTTTAGAAAATTTTAAAAAATTATATTTTAGACGAATTGGAGTTAAAAAAATTTTATTTATGTTTAGAAACAATATTTTAAAAATAATTTCAAAAAAAATTATTTTTATTTGGATATGATGAAATAAAATTACTTTTACTTTTAATGTAAGGATAATAATAAGATTTCATCTCAAAAATACTTCTTTTAGAATAAAAAATAATTTCAATAATACTTTTTCCAAAAATATAATACTTCTCTCAAAAATACTTTTACTTGCACAAAAAAAAAATTTGCTATTGTGTAATATCATTTTCACTCCACCAAAAGTATTTTTAAGGTATCTAAAATGCAAAACAAATAGGCTCTAAGGAGTCAAGAAAATGAAACTTTTGAAACTTTTAATAGATTCAATGTATTGAAAATTTAAAAATTTTATCTTTTTTAATACAAAGTTTCCTTTTCTAATTCCTTAATCAATGCTATTAGTCCATCTTAAATGAATAAGGTTTTGGTTCTAATTTGCAGTAGATCCCACAAAATAGAACATCCACTTTTTTGGTGCCCATTAGAGTAAATGTGGAAGGGTCCCTCTTAGTGGGATACCCTTGCAAATATCCACTTACAAAGTTTCCTTTTCTAATTCCTTAATCAATGCTATTAGTCCATCTTAAATGAATAAGTTTTTGGTTCTAATCTGCATTAGATCCCACAAAATAGAACATCCCACTTTTTTGGTGCCTATTAGAGTAAATGTGGAAAGGTCCTTCTTAGGGGGATACCCTTGCAAATATCCATTGGTGCTAATGTGAGGTGGTCCAATAATAAGATGCCATATGGAGCATCCTATGGTGAACTTTACTTTTTGTGTTTCATAGTAGACACTTCTCTCTCTTCATAGTCACCATCTTCTACTTTGTCTCTATCGCAACATGTCAAGCTTTGTCTCTATCGCAACATATCAAGCTTTATCACGCATCCCATCCTTACCCTATGACCATCGCAAACCTCATCGTTGCTCCTCCATTGCATAGCCGCAATGATTGTCGCACAACAAACCACTATCTCATTGCCCATGAACTCATCAAAGGAGGAAAAGGAATCTTGTTGAGGTCGATTCTAAGGCCGGAGGAGCATGAGTCTTGTAGCACCTACTGCGATTGCTAATTGAATCAAAATCAGCGAGTTTCATGATCATTAAAGAGAGAGTAGCACTAAGTCAGAGTTTTGCAGTTGTACCATTGTGTGATCAAAAGATTGGAAAAAGTTTGAATCTTGCTATGGTGAGTGTGGAGAAAGAGGGAGAAAGTGAAGACAGAGATGCTACAAAGAAGACGATGGGAGGGAGAAGGCGGAATTGATGTCATTGAAGAAGAAGGTGAAGGAGTAGTCCACCTGAAAATGATAGCTCACATACTCATGGGTGGATACTATCTTAGATGTCCGCCTAAGAATGACCCAATGTGTAAAATGGGAGTAGTCCTACTAGCTTTGAACCAAGACCACTTCTTTGCTGTCCAATAACAACGTGTCACATGTTAATGGAAAAGTAGTGTGTTTAATATGAAATTCATATGGGCTCAAAGTTGGGATCAAAGTGATCACTTCCATAGAATAGAAGAGTCTCAATTTTAGAAAAAGTTGAAATTTTGATTGCACATTGATTAGATGGCACCAAGAGCACCCCCAATGGTCTCTTTTTGCTTCCCAATTCCATATCTGGGTCCTACTTGGTAGGATACTATTCGGAAGTGGGTTACCTACATGGAGCTCCAAACCAAGATTTGGGATCCAAGGCTACTATTATATCTGGACGACAGTATATTGAAGCTGGAATTCCACGACGATGGAGAGGGTGCTTGCAAGGACTCCAATGCACAAGTCAAAGAGTGCAAGGGGTAATATCAATAGCATAAAAAGGCATACCTGATTTCACTGAATGGGGTACCTATTTATAGTAAAGGTTGGTTGAGAAAGGATAGGGAGATTCCGTGATCATAGAGGAATCCTCGGGATGTCCAATGGGTAGAGGCCAGTGGATGGGTCCGAGTTGATCAGCATCACACAAGGTGAGTATCGTTCCGCCATAATCAGGAACTCCATTATGCATAGGGTTAAGCCTTCCATTGTGTGGGATCTAACTTGAGCCTAGCTCATAGTATCGCATGTGGGCCCGAGTTGGGCGCCAGATCATAATTAATCCAAATTCGAGTTAGGCTTCAATGTTGGCTTGAGCTAGGCTGATTGTTCCTAGTCCGAAATAATGCCCCCAACTCGATAGTCAAGATGACTGCATCGAGTGCCGAGTTATTTATTAATTCCAACTTCATGGTCCATACCTCAGGAAATAGGGTGACCTCTTTACAAGTGATTAGGCATTTACTTGTAGAAGTATCTTGTCCCTTTATAATGCTACAACGTCTTTTCACCTCGTAAGTCATGTTTCATCTCCCCGAGGGGACATGTGGCATTTTGGTGCCTTGATCTGAGCGCCCTCATCATTCAAATTAGCAGGCTTTCCCCATTTTTCCCCCAACTTCATTATGTGAAAAGACATAATGTCTCCCTAATGAAATTTGGCCTACACGGTGAAGAAGTGCGCACGCTTCGATAAATGCCCACTCTATTCTCTCTTCTTCATTTTCTGCTTGTCCAAATTCTTTGCCTAGAATTGCAGTGAGAGAGAGGAAAATTTGTTCAGAGGGAGAGATGATCCGTGTAGTGGCTCACTTCGCAACAAGGCATTCCACCCATCCAAGCTTTTATCCTTTGCTACAGGTATGCATTATCTTCCTTTCCTTGTCTTTTGTGTTTATAATGTACTTTTTAAATGGTGAAATATGGTTATGCGGTGATTTGGGCTCCCTCCACCATTCATTCGTGTTTCCCACCGCTTGGGGGTGGTTTTAGTCCCTGTTTTTCTACATTTTCTTACTCTTGCTACCCACTAGCGGCCTCATGCTTAGCGGGAAACCATCGTAAGGAACTTGTCTTTTTCATTTTCCATTTTGTTTGAGAATTTCTAGCTTCAATTTTTCCTGAGTTTGTGACATAAAGGTGGTTTCCTTTGTAGGTTCATTCTAAATCCCCAGATGGTCAAAAAACAAAAAACTCTCACATTTCCTCCCAAGATCAACTTTATCTATCGATGGGTCGAGCCCGAGGTCCTAGGGACCCCATTAGCTGTGACTCCTGAGTTCTTAACCCACATTAGGGAAGAGAACTTAATTTTGCCGGAAGGCGAATATGAAGAGGAGTGAGCGACCTTAATCTTGAAGGTGGTCCGAGGTGGATATGGATATGCAATGTTCTCATAGCCAAGTTAGGAGTTCGAATTCCATTCACCCACTTTCAAGTGACGGTTTTGCACCGGACCAAGGTCGCTCCTACCTAATTATATCCGAATAACTAGGCAATGATCCGTGGCTTCGAGATTATCCATGAGTATCTCGAAGTGGCGCCATCCCCAGATGTGTTCTTCTTCTTATTTCCTCTAACCTAGCCTACCGGTGATGGATTAACCTCGGGATAGTTATCCTTCTGAGCTCATGTTAATCAGAAGGTGTTTCTTCTCTACAAAGAATCCTTTCACAATTTCAAGCCCGTGTATTTTAAAGTCTTTGGGATTCCGGGCTCGATTCCATTTTGGGAGACCTTGGAAGGCAACCTCCGGTTCAACATCTTCTGGTGTAAGCACTTTGGTACACCTTGGGTGGATGAAAATTCTCTTAAGCCCAGGGAGAAAGCTGTTGCTTACTTCTTTCTCGAGAGTGTTGGAAAAAATCACTTAAATTTAAAAAATATAGTTGGCATAGAGGCCAAAGTGGCTAGGAGATATTTAGGTTCTCATCTGTTCCTTGTCCATTTATTTTTCTTCTTTTATATATTTGTCATTGACACTTGTTTTGTAGACGATATGGCTCCAAAGTCCGTTCTTGTCGAGTTTTGACGTAGAATCCTGAAAAGACCTCACAAGGCGGATAGGAGCAATAGTCCTAAATCATGCGGTTTACAGAACCAGTGTTTACCCTAGCTCCTGATAAAGTTGCACTTGGTGTCCAGCCTTCCAAGAAACATAAAGTAAAGAAGGCAGCTAAAGAAGAAACCATCGTTGTCGATCTAAAGGATCCTCTGATGTCAAAGGAGATGTTGGAGTTTCATGCGCTGGAAAAGAATTTTCCTTATCCTGAATTTATTGATAAGGAGCTAATAGTCCCTGCCCTCCCCGAATGCCTCCAAGTGGACGATGATAACTTGGCTGACAAGTTTCAATGGGCTGGTCGCACTATGTTGAAATCAATAGCCTTACTCAGATACTTTGAGCCCGTAATTGCTTATGGTGTTCGAGCTTTGGGTAAGGTTAAAGTCTTGAAGGAGAAACTCTCCTTTCTTCAAGACAAAAAGTCAGCTTTGGAAAAGTCGCAAGATTGAATATAAGAGCTGGAGAAGGCTTGTACCGAGTCATCTAAAGCTACAGCCAAAGCGAAGGCTGAAGTAGCGCATGTGGAGCAACTGTGGGCGAAGTCGACTCGAGATCAAAGAGAACATTCTAAAGCAGTGTTAAGCTATATACCTGGTGCTGATTTCAGCGAGGTCGGGTCGGACAAGGTCGTCATCAATGGTCATATTGAGGTTGCTTCTGATGAACACGATGAAGGCTTTGAAGATCCAAAAATCGATCCGACAAATCCAGCGATAAACCCTTGATATCTTTATACTTTTGTATTTTTTGTTGCCCTATCATGGGCTTTCTATTTTTTTAAATGACTTCTTGGTTTCCAAGGTCTTTGTAATGAATTATTTTTTGATTTCCGGGTTTTAGTAAATATTTTTTCTTAATGAATGTGCCTTTTATTTTTCACCTAAGTAAAATAACTTGAAAGGAATATTGGTAATATATTGTTGGCCTTCCGAATTGGATTTTATTCGAGTTGGTTTCTCCGATGCTATAATCACTTGAATGGTTTTTCCTAAAGGCCAAGACTTAACGATTCTTTTTTTGCTTAAGATTACTTCAGGGGTATGTTAGGTCCGAGGTCTAATCCTAAACTCTATAGTGTATATTCAAGTTTAGGTTACTCAGGACTTCGCGCATGTATATCCGAGGTGTCGGGCTTAGGCTTATCTTTCTCAACTAAGGGGTGATTAGACCCTTAGGAGGATTAAAGCGAATTGTTAAATTAAGTATTATCTGAATAATAAGCATAATTAAGAAATGAGCAAGGTAATAATAATATTATAATGAGGATAAATCAATATAGAATTGCAGCGAAAATAAAGCAAGATATAAATAAGGAAAATTGAACAAAAGTGCGTAAATACTGCTCAGCCCATAGAGTCCCGCCTCATTAAAACCTACTTTAGGAAAACCCAGTGGGACAAAGCCCGAGGTAGGAAAAAGAGTACAACAACTTGCGTGGTTTACATCAGGTGAAAAATCGTCAAAGGTTTGAAGAATTCCAAGACCTCGGTACCTCGGAACCTAATATCATGGAGAGCTTGTATGCCCCTTTTCCAAAAACTTCAATAACCCTATAAGGACCTTCCCAATTGGCTGCTAACTTTCCTTGCCCAGGAGTTAGTGGTTTGATGTTGGAACGTCAAAGAACAAAGTCTCCTATTTCAAACTTTCTAGGTATTACCTGGGCATTATATCTTTGGGTGACTTAATGCTTCAAGGCTATTTTTCGTATGTGGGCCATTTCCCTTGTTTTGTTGGCGAAATCAGCTTCTTTTTGAAGAGCTTGAGGACTCGTATATTAGAACATAACTCATGGGTTAGGTTTTTCCACCTTAATCGGTATCATTGCATCCACCCCATAAGTTAACTTAAAGGGGTTTCGCCCATCGTTGAATATGGGGTGGTTTGGTAGGACCATAAGACACTCCCAAGCTCATCAGCCCATGCTTCCTTTGCATCGTCAAGTCTTTTCTTTAACCCTTAGAGTATGACTTTGTTAGTTGTTTCAACTTGACTGTTGGCCTCGGGTGCTCAATAGAAGTGAAGTAATGCTTTATAGCTGGCGAGAAAACCTCGGAACTTCTAGTCAATGAACTGAGTTCTGTTATTGGTCACTACGAAGTCCGCTGTTCCAAAATGGGTGAAGATTTTCCTCCAGACGAATTTCTAAGCTTATGCAGCAGTGATGGTGGAGAGTAGCTCTGCTTCTATCCATTTGGTGAAGTAATCAATGGCCACTATTAGGTACTTTACTTAACCTAAGGCGATTGGTAAAGGACCTAGGAGGTCTATACCCCACTTACTAAAAAGCCAAGGGGACAAGATTGTAAAGAGATGGGGTGACATGAAAATAGGCATGTGCTTGGCAACTTTGGCACTTCGTTACATATTTAACTAAATCTTTGATCATAGTAGGCCAGTAGTAGCTAGCTTGTAGCACCTTTAATGCTAGTGATTTTCCTCTGAGGTGGTGGCAGCAGGAAGCTTCGTGGATTTCCTCGAGTAGAATGGGAATCCAATTTGGTCCCATGCAATTCAATAATGGTTAAGATAGACCTCCTCTGAACAACTATCTGTCAATGATATTATAGTAAGAGGCTTCTCTAGCTAGCCTCTTTGCTTCTATAGGATCTTTAGGTCAGGTTCTATTTTGCAAATACTGCATGATTGGAGTCATCCAGCTCGGAACTCCTTCAATGGCCAAGATCGGTAAAGCTTCCGTAATTGAAGAAAACTTCAATGTCTCCTAGACCAAGCTTTGGTTGTTTCCCCCAGGCTTTGTGCTTGCTAGTTTAGAGAGGATATCAGCCCTAACATTCTCCTCCCTTGGGACATGTCGGACATCGGAATTGTCAAATTCTTTCATTAGACTTTTGGCCTTCATGAGGTACTTTTGGAGCAACGTATCCTTAACTTGATATGTCCCATTTATTTGGGATGTCATGATTTGGAAATCGTTGCAAATAAAGAGTTGGGAAACTCCAACATCTTTGGCTAACCTTAATCCAATTATCAAGGCCTTGTATTTTGCCTGATTGTTCGAAATAGGGAAGTCGAACATAATGGAAATGACAATTTCTCCTTCTTTTTTGAGTATGGCTCTGGCTCTACTTCCCTTGGAGTTTCAACCTCCGTCGACATACAACGTCCATGCCAGTTCCTTGGGGTCCTCATCGTCTACTATCTCAGCCAAAAAATCAGCCAAAGCTTGGGTATTAATGGCCATCCTCAATTTATATTGGATGTTGAATTCTGATAGCTCCACTGACCATGATACTATCCTTCCTACCTAGTCCGGCTTCTAGAGGATTTGCCAAATTGGTTGGTCAGTTCGGACCACAATGATATGAGCTTGGAAATATTGGCGAAGCCTTCACGCTACCATGACCAAGGCCAAGGCAACTTTCTCAATCTTCCAATACCTGACCTGGCAACTTTCTCAATCTTCCAATACCTGACCTATGGGCTCTGGAGTACTTTGCTGACAAAGTATATGGAGTGCTGTTATTAGGAATCTTCCCGAACTAAAGCCCCCACTATGGCCATGTCACTTATGAAGAGGTATAGAAATAGCGGCTTCTTGGCTTCCAGCTTGCTCAATATTAGAGGATAGGAAAGGTACCTTTTGAATTCGTTAAATGCAGCTTCACACTCCGACATCTATTCAAAGGTGCTTTCCTTCTTTAAGAGAAAGAAGAAAGGAAAGGTCTTTCAAACTGATGCAACTATGAATCGGAGGAGAAGGATGCAATTCTTCTGATGAGGCATTGTACTTCTTTTGCAATTGTTGGGCTTTTCATCTCGAGGATGGCGCGACACTTATCAGGATTTTCTTCGATTCCCTAATGTGTGAGCATGAATCCCAATAATTTTTCAGCTTCTATAGTAAATGCGCATTTATTGGGGTTCAACCTCATATTCTGTTAACACAGACGACCAAACACTACTTCAAGGATGGAGAACAAACTTCTTTCCTCTCCGGTCTTGACCAGCATGTCATCGATGTGGACCTCCATTGTAACATCCCCCGATTTCCGAGTTCCGACCTCATCTTCATGTTTGATCAATTCCCATTTCCGACTTCATCTTCGAATTTCACACAAAATGGATAATTTCCGACTTCCGACCTTAACCATACCCAGCATTCCTCATTTCCCAACTTCCGACTTAACCGAAGTCCGAAACGTGATTCCCGATATCCGACTTAACCACTCTCTCTCCCTCTTATTCTAGCCTCCTTCTTCCCTTCTCGCAATCAACTCCATCACTCCTTCAAGCTTAACAAGGTTCTAACAATTCAAGCTTCAACACTTAGCTTAAATCACACTCCAAAGAGGTAGGATTCCATTATGTTCTTGAATTCTTTGCACTATGGCTGTATGAAATTATACTCCTCTTCATGTATTTGATGATATATTGGATATATATGACGAATTATGGTTGGATTAATATAAAATCTTGAGTTGGAATTAGAGTTAGAAGAAGAAAACTAGGAGAAGTGGAGGATTGGGATGCTGCCTAAGTGAGGAATTTCACGGCAGTCCGTATGACGGAGTGTACGGATCTGCCTACAGTCTGTTGAACCCAATAAAACTATTTTTAGATGAAAGTAGACATTCAGGAATTTCCATACATACATAATATAAGGTTATTGGATTAGTATTGAGAGAGATATGAATTTTTGAAGTTTGACCTAGGAATCAGGACTTTCATCCAGGCAGGGTGACTTAAGGAGGGTGTAACTCGCCCTACACAACTCCAAATTGAGTGAGACTAACTTTATTAGAAAGCTTACACAGAGATAAACATCCCAATATGAAATTCTGAGTTTGTTATGGTCCCAATTGTTCCCAATGATTCGAGGAATTTACTCTATATCCAAACTAGGCTAAAACAGGGAAGTTTAGGAAGGTGGAATTTCAGGACTTATAACTCAAGCTATACTAAAGCAAATGGAATGAAACTTCTTGTAAATAAAAGGTTGTCCTGTCAGCTTCAATATGAGACCAATTTCGTGTGATTTGAGGTTAGCTTTGATTTTTAGTGAATTTTTACTTCCAAGAATGTAATTCGGACTAATGACCGAACAGGCTAAGGCAAAATTTAAATATCTTGAGTTATTCATATCAAAATAAGATGGGACTAATGAGGTTAGAAAATAGACACATAGAGCTATGACATATCCAAAATTCAGGTTTAAATGAGTTGAATAGAGATAAAGGTGGATTATACAAAATTCGGGCAAAACTGAATAGAATTGGCAGAATGACCAAATTGATGATTTCACAAGTATTAGTAGACATATAAGGTTTGAGTTCAGGATTGCAAGTTTTACATTGATAGATATGTTAAATTGATTATATTGCTATGGTTGATTTGTCCGTGAGAACTGGCACTATTCATGGGAAAACGGAACTGATCCGTTATCTTTGCGGATTCTGGCGTAAGTCTATGAAACTAGGGACGTTTACATGCAAGGATGAATTTAAATATGATATGAGTTATGACGTATGTGAAAATAAATGATGAAGCATATATATGAGTACATTCAGCATAGAGCATATGTATGAGTACATTCAACATATCTATGCATGATCATGTATAAGAATGAAAAGACATAAGTATATAAAATGTGAATCCCTTCACCTGGAGGCAGTTGCACTTTGAATCCCCCCTTGTGAAGGCAGTTAAAAGATAAAGATGTGGGTCCCTTCACTTGGAGGTAGTTACAATTTGAATCCCTCCCTATGAAGGCAGCTACCCTCTACCTTGGAGGCACGTAGTCAGATGAGATCCCTCTATATTGAAGGCACGTGGTCAGATGAGATCCCTCAATTTTGAGGCACGTGACCATAAAAGATCCCTTCAATTAGAGGCACGTGGCTAAAATGAGATCCCTCCAAGATCAGAGGCACGTGAATCCCCTTGTGGGCGAGTCAGTGTAATGACAGTCACGGGTGGAGCTGACGAGCCCACTCCAAGATCAAGCTACCCAAGGGCAATAAAGGCTAAAAACTAAAGGCTAAAGACTAAAGACTAAAAATTAAAGCATATACAAGCACCCTACTCACATGAGGCATGACATTGACCCAGCTAGTGTGAGTATAGGGGACAGAACTTACATGAGGCATGGCATGACCCAGCTAGTGTAAGTACCGAATGAAGATCCCATATTCCTAAGGAACGTGACATGGCAATCATGCTCTGATGGGGTATGACATGGTGATCATACTCTGAAATGTGGCACGTAAAGATTTTATGATGAAAAGGAAGATAAAGAAAGAAAAGTAAATCTTATGTTTCTGCATAAGTTCCAATACAAGTAAAGGCAGGTGCAGATGTTATGTATCCAGTATATTGATGTGTATTTTAATATGTGCAGTTATTATTCATAGTATGGTTCATTAATTGGTGTTGTATGGGCTCTCCCAAATGACAAGTCTATGAGTAAAACTGAACTTTGCTTCGGATAGTATATTTTCGAACTGTAAAATTAAACAATTTACATAACATATTCACCTTTTTCATAATAAACCAAAGCAAACTGGAGATGACAACGATAACATTATGTATGATAATTAGAGAATCCTACTGAGAATTTATAATTCTCACTCCTATTTTCGTGTTGTCTCCAGATAGTTTCAAAAGTATCCGAAGACGGTGAGATTCTTTGTCAGATAAGGTCCGCTCAGGTAACAGTAACAACTCTAGGGTGTGGTACTATGACTTAAGTATAGTACTGTACTTGGGAGGGTGTTACATTAATGGTATCAGAGCAGTTCGATTCCCCCCAGGCCTGAGGATTTGGACTGACCACGTTTCCAGTGCACTCTGGATTCCTTAGAAAATGTCATATGACAAATCTTATCTATCCAGATAAGATATAGGAAATTAGATATGCATAACTGCCTAGCTGTGAATGTTATTAGTTGCTATCACATTTAACTTATTGTTGAGCCTGATCAACTCAATGTTTTGTTACGTGTGATTAGGAACTAATGGCTCCCAGGGGGCGTGGTAGGCCACGAACTATACCCACTCTAGAAAATCCTGCAAATTTTATGAACACGATGCATGAAATAGCTCATACAATGGGGGAGCAAGCTGTTGCAGCTCATCAAATGATGGACCAGTTGGGTAGGCGGCCCGAGGCTAGCCATGTAGGAAATCAACATGGCCTAGGAGCAAACCTGGACTATCTTAAATTTGCTGAGTTTAGGAAAGCGAATCCGCCTAGCTTCCGAGGAGCCTTCGACCCAAATAAAGCCAAGGAGTAAGTCAAGGCAATGAAGAAGGTTTTTTCTGTCTTGGCCCGCACTGATCAACAGAAAAGTGGCCTTTGCCATTTATATGTTGGAAGCAGACGCCGAGTTTTGGTGGAACGGCACGAAGAGACTATTGGGGGAACCCCAAGTTGATATCACTTAGGGCATATACAAGGAGGCATTTTATCAGAAGTATTTTCCAGCATCGGTGCGAAATGTTAAGGAATTGGAGTTTATGAAGCTCTAACAAGGAAATATGAGTGTTTCAAGGTATATTGCTAGATTCGAAGAACTCTGTAAATTTTCCACCATCTATCAGTACTTATCTGGCTGAGATGCATCAAATTTGAAGAAGGATTAAATGCGGACATTTTAGCCTCGGTGGGGCCAATGGAAATAAGAGATTTTACTGCATTAGCAAACAAAAGTCGATTAGTTGAGGAATATAATAAGAAGCTCGCTGATACTAGGATGGATGTTTGTGGAAAGAGGCTGGCACCTGAAGACCAGGAGTTTCAGTATATTCTCCCACCAATGAAGCCATTTCAACCTAATGGAAATGAAGGTAAGCAGCAGCAGGGGCAAACCACTAAACAAGAATGTTCAAAGTGTGGAAGGTATCATGAAGGAAGACCTTGTTTGGCTGGGCAGAAGGTATGCTTTAAGTGTGGAAAGCCAGGACACATGATTAGAGAATGCCCCGGCCATCAGCTACCTATTCCTAAGCCGTAACCTCCAAGGTTGAAAGCTAAAAAGACTACTTCCCCAGAGGAGTTGAAACAAAATTAGGGATAACCCAAAATAAAGATTCACTTTTCGCTAATAGTGCTATGTTGAGTTATATATCTGGGTTTGCTGTAATTTCTTTGATTATGCTTATCAACTTTCTATGTGCGTATATATATAAACTCCTTTACTAAACTCTTACGGCAATAAATAGTTAGTTTTGCGATTAAATTTTGAGGACAAAATTTTTTTTTAGGAGGGTAGTAATGTAACATCCCCCGATTTCCGAGTTCCGACCTCATCGTCAAGTTTGATAAATTCCCATTTCCGACATCATCCTCGAATTTCACACAAAATGGATAATTTCCGACTTCCGAGTTCGTCTTCGAATTTCAGCATAATTTCCGACTTTCGACCTTAACCATACCCAGCATTCCTCATTTCCCGACCTCTGACTTAACCGAAGTCCGAAACGTGATTCCCGATATTCGACTTCATGTCTCAAAGAAAATGTACCCGATTTACAATCTCATACTTTATATCCAAGTTTCAGCAAGATGTACCCGATTTTCGACCTCCGAAGTTATAGTTTAACACAATGATGCAAGTACCAACCTTCGAGTTGAATGTAACAAGTTCCCGCCTTAGAGTTGAACTCAATTAGAATGGACACGAGTTCGGATCTTTGAGCTGATTTCCAAGTCATACACGAGTTCCGATATCCGAGCTTATTCGCATGAGCCTTCCATTTCTGCTGGCGTTCCCGAGTTTGAATGGGAAGTTTCGAGATTATGTGATTGTAAGCTGTATGACTTCCGATATCCGAATTTACTCCCAAGTGTCAAATAAGGTAGGACGAGTTCCGACATCCGGCTTCAGCTCCAAGCTCAAATAAAAGGGACGCGAGTTCCAACTTTACACATAATAGAGACGAGTTCTGATTTCAGATGAATGGAAGCGAGTTCCACTTTTGGGACGACGTGAAGAGCTATTTGGCCACAAAAGTGGGAGACATGGCCGAACTTCAATCACAAAATTTCGACCAATCAACACTCACAATTCCAACTACCCCCATGTATTTAAGTCAGACTCTCCTTCTCATTTGAGGCTGATTTATGCCACTCTCTCTCCCTCTTGTTCCAGCCTCCTTCTTCCCTTCTCTCAATCAACTCCATCACTCCTTCAAGCTTAACAAGGTTCTAACAATTCAAGCTTCAATACTTAGCTCAAACCACACTCCAAAGAGGTAGGATTCCATTTTGTTCTTGAATTCTTTGCACTATGGCTGTATGAAATTATACTCCTCTTCATATATTTGATGATATATTGGATATATATGATGAATTATGGTTGGATTAATATGAAATCTTAAGTTGGAATTAGAGTTAGAAGAAGAAAACTAGGAAAAGTGGAGGATTGGGATGCTGCCTAAGTGAGGAATTCCACGATAGTCGGTATGGCGGAGTGTACGGATCTACCTACAGTCGGTTGAACCTAATGAAACTATTTTTAGATGAAAGTAGACATTCAAGGCTTTCCATACATATATAATATAAGGTTATTGGATTATTATTGAGAGAGATATGAATTTTTGAAGTTTGACCTAGGAATTAGGACTTTCATCCGGGCAGGGTGACTTGAGGAGGGTGTAACTCACCCTACACAACTCCAAATTGAGTGAGACCAACTTTGTTAGAAAGCTTACACATAGAGAAACATCCCAATATGAAATTCCAAGTTTTTCATGGTCCCAGTTGTTCCCAATGATTCCAGGAAGTTACCCTATGTCAAACCAGGATAAAACAGGGAAGTTCAAGAAGGTGGAATTTCAGGACTTATAACTCGAGCTATACTAAAGCAAATGGAATGAAACTTATTGCAAATGAAAGGTTGTCCTATTAGCTTCAATATGAGAAAATTTCGTATGATTTGAGGTTAGCTTCGATTTTTAGTGAATTTTTACTTCTAAGAATGTAATTTTGACTAGTGACCAAATAGGCTGAGGCAAAATTTAAATATCTTGAGTTATACAGATCAAAATGAGATGGGACCAATGAGGTTAGAAAATAGACACATAGAGCTATGACATATCCAAAATTCAAGTTTAAATGAGTTGAATAAAGGTAAAGCCGGATTATACAAAATTTGGACAGAACTGAATAGAATTGGCAGAATGACCAAATTGATGGTTTTACAAGTGTTAGTGGACATATAAGGCTTGAGTTGAGGATTGCAAGTTTTACATTGATAGATATGTTAAATTGATTATATTGCTATGGCTGATTTGTCCATGAGAACTAGCACTATTTATAGGGAAACGGAACTGATCCGTTATGCTGCCGGATTTACGGCAGAAGTCTATGAAACTAGGGATGTTTACATAAAAGGATGAATTTAAATATGATATGAGTTATGACGTATGTGAAAATAAATGATGAGGCATATATATGCATACATTCAGCATATAGCATATGAATGAGTACATTAAGCATGTCTATGCATGATCATGTATAAGAATAAAAAGACATAAGTATATAAAATGTGAATCCCTTTACCTGGAGGCAGTTGCACTTTGAATCCCTCCTTGTGAAGGCAGTTAAAAGATAAAGATGTGGCTCCCTTCACTTGGAGGCAGTTGCACTTTGAATCCCTCCCTATGAAGGCAGCTACCCTCTACCTTGGAGGCACGTGATCAAATGAGATCCCTCGATATTTAAGGCACGTAGTCAAATGAGATCCCTCAATTTTGAGGCACATGACCAAAAGAGATCCCTTCAATTAGAGGCACGTGGCCAGAATGAGATCTCTCCAAGACTAGAGGCACGTGAATCCCCATGTGGGTGAGTCGGTGTGATGACGGTCACGGGTGGAGCTGACGAGCCCACTCCAAGATCAGGCTACCCAAGGGCAGTAAAAGCTAAAAGCTAAAGGTTAAAGACTAAAGACTAAAAATTAAAACATATGCAAGCACCCCACTCACATGAGGCATGGCATTGACCCAGCTAGTGTGAGTATAGGGGACAGAACTTACATGAGGCATGGCATGACCCAGCTAGTGTAAGTACTGAATGAAGATACCATATTCCTAAGGAACGTGACATGGCGATCACGCTCTGATGGGGTATGACATGGCGATCATACTCTGGAATGTGACACGTAAAAATTTTATAATGAAAAGGAAGATAAAGAAAGGAAAGTAAATCTTATGTTTTTGCATAAGTTCCAATACAAGTATAGGCAGGTGCAGATGTTATGTATCCAATATATTGATGTGTATTTTAATATGTGCAGTTGTTATTCATAGTATAGTTCATAAATTGGTGTTGTATAGGCTCTCCCAAATGACAAGTCTATGAGTAAAACTAAACTTTGCTTCAGATAGTATATTTTCGAACTGTAAAATTAAATAGTTTACATAACATATTCACCTTTTTCATAATAAACCGAAGCAAACTGGAGATGACAACGATAACATTATGTATGATAATTAGAGAATCCTACTGAGAATTTATAATTCTCACTCCTATTTCCATGTTGTCTCCAGATAGTTTCAGAAGTTTTCGAAGACGGGTGAAGGTGCTGTCAGATAAGGTCCGCTTAGGTAACAGTAATAACTACAGGGTGTGGTACTATGACTTAAGCATAATACTGTACTTGGGAGGGTGTTACATCCATCAAACTTTCGATGAGGTTTGAAAATACTTTATTCATGAGTCTTTGGTATGTGGTTCCCGCGTTCTTCAATCCGAATGGCATAATCTTGTAGCAATAGTTAGCCATAGGTGTTATGAATACCGTGTTTTTCTCATCAAGGTAGTGCATCGGGATTTGGTTATATCATGAGCAGGCATCCATGAAAGAGAGGAACCGAAAGTCAGAGGCAGCATCTATTAACCCATCTATACTTGGCAACGAGTAAGGATCCTTTGGGCATGCTTTATTTAGGTTGGTATAATCAATGCACATATGTCACTTGCCATTGGACTCCTTTACCATGATGATGTTGGATAACCATATCGGGTGTACGATCTCACAGATGAACCCGGCATTAATGAGGCTTTAAACTTGCTCCTTAACCGTAAGGGCTTTGTTTAGGCTCATTCTTCTTCTTTTCTAAGCTACAAGTCGACCCTAGGGAAGATTAAAAGTTGGTGGGACATGAATGTAGGGTTGATTTCAGGCATGTCGGTAGCTATCCAAGTGAATAGATCGATGTTGGCCTTCAAAAGGGATATTAGATCTTGTTTCAACGAGATCGGATGTTCCTTGTTGATCCAAGTCGTTTGTCCTGGTTTTGTCTCAATTTGGACTTCTTCTAATTCTTCGTCCAGCTCGGATCTTCTTCCTTCGACCTTCCTGGCATTAAGGTCTACCATCATGACCTTCGACGAATTGGGAGGTCGTAGGCTATCATGAGATTGCTCCTCCTTTTCTTTTTGGATCTCGAGGTTGGCATTGTACCATCACCGAGTTGCAACTTGATCCACTTTTATTGTTGTAATTTCTCCATTATTAGTGAAAAACTTCATTGTTAAACATGCCATTGAGACAATAGCACCTATCTTCTATAGTGTCACCTACCAAGTATGATGTTATAGGCCAAAGGGCAGTCGACAACTAATAAATCAACTTTGATTGTCTGGGCTCTTGATCGGGATCCCTAGGTTAAGTGAACAATTATGAAACCTTCTGGATGTACCTTTTCCCCAAAAAAGTCGATCAACTCCTCCTTGTACATTTGAAGGTCGGAGTTCTTCAATTCGGGCTTAATAAAAGCATCTCGAAATATAATATCTGCCGAGCTTCCTTAATCAATGAATACCTTTTTATCTTGGCTTTAACCATCATGGCCAAGATTACCATGGAATCGTTGTGTTTTGGAACTATGCCTTCCAAATTTGATGATGAAAAGACTATCTCAAGTGTCTTCTTTATTTTTCCCAAGAATACGCTAGACAGACTTTGTCGTACCTTCTCTCGTGAAACCTACAACGATAACATTGATGGTCCTGGTCACTGGTTCATGATCCTTTTGACTTTCTTGGTTCTTTTCTGGTTTCGAGGTTCTTTGACTCCTCGAATTTCGCCTTTCTTTGTCTCCTTAGTCGGACACTTTCCTCCTCCTTGGACTTCTTTGGGAAACCACATATTTTGCCAACCTTCTTTCTCTTATTAGCTGCTCCACTACATCTCAAAAATCATAACGATCCTCCATTTTGTGCCCAAAGCCATTATGGTATTTGCAAAACAAGGATCTATTGTGTTGGCCTTAGGTTTGAGAGTTTTTGGCTTAGGAAATCTTTCAAACTATCTAACTTCCCAAAAGAGCTCGGAGAGGACACATTGATGGGGGCATACTCATGATATTTACTGGCCCTAAAACATGTTTCCTTCCTTGGACGCTCATCTTGGTTTCCTGCCTTCTTGTCGAATTGATTCCTCCCGAGTTTGCAATGGCTTTCTCAGTTTCTTCAAGGAAGATATACTTCTCAGCCTTGATCTGAATTTCCTCCGAATTTCTAGCTGGCTCTTGGATAACTAGCTCTTGAAAGGGCCAAGTCGTAACCCATTTAACAGGGTGAGAACCACTGCTTGAGTCCATAGTTCTTCAACCAGTAACGTTTTTGGGTTGTATCGCTCGAGGAAGTCACAGAGCGATTCCCCTTGCTAGTGAATTCTAAGCAAACTGGAAACCAGCTACAGTTTGAATTTCCTAGTTGTAAAATATGCTAGGTATAAGGATGAAAGGTCGGAAAATTGACTAATCGATGTAAGTAGGAGCAAGTTGAACCACTTGAGCACCACTTTCTTCAACATAATCGGGAGTGCTAAGCACTTAATGGGTTTTGAGGCTCGAGTTAATGCCATTCTTGACTTGAAAGCATTTATGTGTTCTTAGGGATCTGTACTCCTATCGTAGAGCTCCATGTCAGATGGGG
This sequence comes from Pterocarpus macrocarpus, assembly GCA_031439585.1. Lineage (NCBI taxonomy): Eukaryota > Viridiplantae > Streptophyta > Magnoliopsida > Fabales > Fabaceae > Pterocarpus > Pterocarpus macrocarpus. The sequence continues at coordinate 32,496,164 of CM062521.1, forward strand.
GCTTGAAACCTTTTGAGGATTGAGTTCTTATGATATAGTTTGAGATTGGTGTGTCTTCACCATCCTCAGGTGCCTCACAGTGCTATGAGAGATGTCTCAAATACCAGTCTGCATATCCTAGGGAAGGCTTGGACTCGGAGTACTCTGCATGTTGTCAGGCATGTTCTACTCGAGATTCTCTGTGGTCGTGTACAACACTTCGATGTTGGGAGTTACTCCGATGTCAGTGTTCTATGTTGCGGCTATGTTCCCTTGGATGTTGGCTCTCATCATGCTCTTGGCTTCTTCGATGTCATCAATGTCGTTCGCAATATCGTCTATGATCAGCATCCATTACACGATCCAAGTTTTGCTCCAATTTCTAAATACGGGTAGATTGCTCCCGCATTAAGGTCACCATTTTCAACGAGTAGGTCATGGTTGGCCTGAGGGTAAAACTCTACCCTAGAAGCTACCGCATTTCCCATGGCCGGGATAAGAGAGCGGTGTGCTATCGAGTTCTGTATGTTGCGGTGGTCTCCGACATCCAACACTGAATCAGAAGCCATTCAGCCATCTACTAGAGGTGGTTGGTTGCTCGTAAGGCCACGTGCCACCACGTTTTATGGTCACGAGTGCAAAGTCATGGGTGTGGGATTCACCGTGGAGTGATGAGAAGCAACGTTGGTTCCCACAGATGGCGCTAATGTTCGAAAGTGGTTTACGTGTGTTCAACTCCAAACCAATATTTGGGATCCATGGCTGCTTCTATCTGGACGATGGTATGTTGAAGTTGGAATTCCACGACGATGGAGAAGTACCTGCAAGGACTCCGAGACACAAGTTAGGGAGTGCCGGAGTTAATATTAATAGCGTAAAAAGGCATACCTGATTTCACTAAATGGGTACCTTATTATAATAGAGGTTGGTTGAGAAAGGATAGGGAGATTACGTGATCATAGAGGAATCCTTGGGATGTCCAATGGGTAAAGGCCAATGGATGGGCTCGAGTTGATCAGCATCATGCAAGGTGAGTACTGTTCCGCCATAGTCAGAAACTCCATTATGCGCAGGGTTAGGGCTTCCATTGTTTGGGATCTAACTTGAGCCTTGCAGTGTCGCATGTAGGACCAAGTTGGACCCCAGATCATGATTAATGCAAATCCGTGTTGGGCTTCAATGTTGGCTCGAGCTGTAGCAACTATTCCTAGTTTGGAGCATATACCATTTCATGACTACCAATGGAGCAACTCATTCAAGCAGGACGTATCCTACTTCCTACTAAAGTGGGACTCAGAATAACTTATGGCTAAATGGTTATGTGTAGACACATGGTACTTTGACAGCATTTTGCTATTTTCAATTTATTATTATTAGCTGCTAACACATTTTTATTATTTTTAAAATCATGTGGGACCGAAGTTAGGTTCAAAATTGTCCTTTCCATTGGATAGAAGAGTAACAATTTTAACCCACTGTTAAGTGGTATTGATGTGATTAGTAATAGAGCCAAAAGTGGGATCCAAGATGGGACTCTCACTGGAGATGCTTTAATATAGGGTCAAAATTAGGATCCCAAAATGAGACACCTATTGGAGATGCTTTTAGGGAGTCTGAGTTGTTCCTTAAATATTAATCGAGAAAAATGTTAAAACTCACTCACAATCAATGTTTAAGGTAGGGGTGTGTAAAGGACGGATTGGGTTGGGTTAGACTAGACTTGAACCCGACCAGATTTTGAGACCGAGTCATTTCTTTAGACCTAAGCTAACTTGACAATAGCCCAATTATTGATCGGGTCAAATCGGGTTAACCTAATATTTACATAACATATAAAAATTTAGACATTATATATAGTAAAGTTATAAATTCTAGAAGTAAAAAATAAAAATTCAATAAATATTTTACAATACATATTTCAAAATAAATTATATTAAAATAAAAATAGCACCATATTAAATAAAATATATTTATTAAAATAAAACAATATTATAATTTATCATGAATTTTTTTAAAAAGTAAAACTTTTAAAGAACTATATAACTTCAGCCCGGGTTAGGCCAACCTAAAGCATGACTTGACCCCAACCCGAAAATTGCACCGAGTCAAATTTTGTAACCCGTACCTAGCTCAATAAACTTCGGTCTGGGATAGGTTAGCAGGCCAGGTTGGGTTATGAACATCCCTAGTTTAAGGTACCTTTGAAGATGTCTAAAAAAATTTTTGGAAGAAATAACATTTCTCTTATATTATTGTTTACCAAACTTAACCTATAATTTTTAGTGATTTAAATGGCTAGAAATGTTAATAGTTAGAGGGTTATTAAATATATGGGGAATTATGTGCAATTAACTAGTAATCTTAGACATATGTATTGTTAATTTGTTTATAAAATAATATAAAGAGCTATGCATTAAAGATTGTAAATTTTAGTCATGTTATTGGTAAATTCAATAAAAAGAGATTTTACATATGTTATTAATTATCTTACCAAATTTATTGTATTTATGATAAATATAACTGAAATTCTCAATTATTTATACATTAATGCTTAAGAGATTAATTTTAATACATTGTAAGTGTAAAAAAATTTTATACTGTTATCTAATTAGCTACTTCTATTTATAAGACTTTTAAAGTAGTGACTAGTCAAGTCAAACAATTTTACTAATATGGCAATATATGATTAATTGTCTGTGTAAAACTGTTTTACACTGACAGTGCATCAAAATTACATATTCAAATAATACCTAAAATTATAGATACAAATATTATCTCTCATAGTTGTATATCATATTCAACCTGAATGTAGTTGTCTTACCACAACAACAGCCAACATAGTTGAAAGAAGGTAACAAAAAATTATAAATTTAAATAGTGGGTAGTGGCTTCCTAATTCTTTTGAAAAAAAAATATATATGTGTTCCTGTGTGCGATTACGTGACTTATTATTTTATCATTATTATTTTGATAAATGGGACTTTTTATTATTTTTCACAGTTCATTTGATTCGTATTTTTATTAAAAACTTATATAGTAAGCTATATATAAATACTCAACAGTACCTTCGTTACCGAAGTATAAATTTTGATAGATAGTGATGTGAGTAACGTATTCATTGATATTCAGTGTACAATTGTTCTCGGTCTCTTTATTCATTTGAGTACTAAGTGAACTTATTTCATTTAATGTATTTTTAAGAGGGTCATAAATTTTATTATTACAATGAAGTAGTTACTTTTTTTTTCTTTGGTATATTAATGGCAATAATATTCGAATATCTAACCTAATATATATTATACAAATCTCTCATTATTAAACCACTCTTAATTGCTTTACATTAAAATAGTTATTGGATAAATATATTTTATTTTGCAATGATAAGCGCATATCATATAAATATATCTTAATTAGAAAATTAGGATTTTTGAATTTCATCTAATAGTCAAAATTACTACGATTATTTTCCATTCCAAAATAAGTGATACAAGAAAAACATTTTTTGAATCATTGGGGAGGTAGACATCTTAAATAGCTAGAAAGAGAAGAGAAAAAAAAATTGTAAAAATAGTTAAAAGAGTAAAATAATTGATGAAGAAAGAGAATATTGGGATGTCTGTCCTTTTTAGATGAAGAAGTGTTATTTGTACGTATAGTTTTTTGACCTCCGTGTAAATGCATCTCTATTCACTATTGGATGGATGTGGCACTCAAATCAAGTGGGATCCGCATCCCATCTAATAGTGGATGAGGAGGCATCGGCATAGAGGTCAAGAAAGTACATGTATAAAAAAACATTGCTCTTTAGATATACAAATAATATATCTCTTCACATAATAGCGACTTGCTGTATGTTCGTCGTGAATGCAACAAATATTTATCTATAGAAGAAAGACTTGTATAGTTTAGGAGCACCACGTGACTGTACTCCCAGTCAATTATATAAGTGCATTTTACATGAAACCCACCACTAACACACAGTCCCATATAAAATGCACTTATATGATTGATAGGGAGCACAACCACGTGATACTCCCGGACCATACAAGTATGTCTCTTATCTACAGTAGCCCAATATGTTTTCTCAGCCAAGTTGTTTTGGAATCCGTAATTTTGCAATGAAAATCAAATTTTCTCCATTGGTGTTGCAAACCAATCGGAATATTAGTAGCTACTATTTACCAATCACATGAGTAATAGCTGTTAAAAATACTTATCAGACCCCCGATCACTTAAGGGTTGTTGTTGATTGTTAAAAAATAAAAGATAATCGTTTGAGTGATAGCTACCTTTTTTTTATAAAAAAAAAAAAGGAAAATTTATTTATAAACAAGCTTAATGACATTTACAAATTAAAAAAGAAATATTAAATCTAAATTTAATAATTTTATATTTTAAATTAACCAATCATATGTGGCTTTGTTTCTTAAACTATCGATATTCAACTTTCTTTCACATCGGAGATCAACGTAAAAGATGTTGGAATTTGAAGAATATATTACATTTTCATTTAAAATATATCTAAATATCTCTGTCATCATTTGTAAAATTATCAAAATTAAAATATTCACAAAATAAAATCAAAGCACCCACAAAATAAATAAAAGATATGAGTAATAGTTACCAAGGATGGCTACGATTAATAAACATGAATGATAACAATTTATTATTGACCAATCAAATATAAGTTATAGTCGCTAACAACAAATATTAGAGTGTTAACCACTCAAGAATTACCATTTATCACTCAATATGACTAATAACCATTTAGGTGATAACCGTTCAGTGGCTTTTATTGATCAATCAATCATAAGTAGCCATTCACACCAATTATAATGTTATTAGGGTGTGTTTACATCAATACAAGAGACACATACAAAACCAATAGATTTTATTGACGGATTAATATTTTGCCGATATTATCGACAAATTTTTTGATGAATAGTGTAGTAAAATGGACTTTTGGTCCAATTTAACATATCTATTGGTAACTCCATTAATCATATATGGTACCAATACATGCCACATGTCACAACCCATCTTGAGTCATGATTAGATCTTGGAGGTGACAGACGTCTAGCAAGCCTTAGACGTCAATTTTTTGGTGACAAATGGATAGAGTTTCCCTTATTTTTTCAGCTTTCCCGTGATAGCTAGACCTATACTAGCAGTCAACCAGCATATATCTAATTTGAGGGTCTCAGAGCACTCTCAATTAATTTGCATATACATATATGTATATTAGGGATTCATTCCTCATATATATATATATATATATATGTGTGTGTGTGTGTGTGTGTGTGTGTGTGTGTGTGTGTGTCAGCAGATAGGCGTAAATATGTTGCTATTATGAGGAATGAATGCCTAATATAGTTTACAAAATCCATGACAACACAAGTACTAAGGAAACATAGTTTACAAAATAAACGAATTCCTATACACATATTCCCTCCAAAAAGAATGTCAAGCAGCAAGATCCTATTTGTGGATCATGGAGCAACTTTAAGGTGGCAATTATATTCAAAAACATCAAAATGAAAATCTATAGGTGGCCTTCACATGTAGAAGGGCTATCAAAATGTATCTGCACTCAACACAACTGGAGGATATGAAATAGATGTGCACTAGGATTTGAAACAGGAAGGGAAAATAAGTGAGTCCAACTGACTTAATGAAGGGCAATGAGACTATAGCATATGAGGACAATCTCTAAAAATAAACAAACTGTGCATAAATAAAGAGTTAATATCATAAACTAAATATAATTAAGGAATCAACATAAAATTATACAGGTATATAAAGAATTAATATTATCTCATAATTTGAACCATAATTCTCAAAATAAATAGAATTAATATTATCCTACAACTTTGAAAATATGTCTCTCAAATGTGATTACCAAAGCAAGGAGGTTTCCAATTCTGAGAATTTCCAAATAAAGGTTAATCTCTTCAGATTTGACTAAGTCAGCAGCGTGCATCATAGGTACCATAATAACTTTATAAAATATCCAACAATATAACATAAAAATTTGAAATCTACATATTACTTCTTTAGTGAGCAAAATACTCAAACCAAGCTATACTATAATCAACCAATCTAAACTTTAAATATTTCTCCACTCACCCTTCCACCCTTACAATACCCAAAAATCAAAATATCTATTAATTTCAATTACCAAAATAATAAAAATAGATCCAGCCCTTAGCATCAAAGAAGGAAACTCACCAGGTGTGGGTCGTTTTAAAGGGAGTAAGACAAAAGCCCAACCACCCACAAGAAGCAAGTGTCCATGAGAGAAAGAGAAGCGAGAAAGAATTGATGTGAGAGAGAAATGTAGAGAAGGAAACGCATAGGAAAAAGGTTCTGCAATGGTGGAGGAGAGGTGAGGGTAGTGCGGATGGTGGCTAGCGGGGGTTAGAGCGAGAAAAAACTGAGAGGGAGAGATGAGATTAGAAGGAAAGAGGCGTAACAAAGAAAAAGAAAGAAGGAAAGAAAGAAGAAACCGCAAGAGAACATCCCAGGAAGTGATAAATGAAGATAAAGGGGGCTAAGGTGTGCTATATCACTTATGGTGCACCATGGTCCCCAACATCCTTTTACCTTTTTTTTCTTCTAACAAACACTTCAAAAACTTCATCTATACAATTTTAATTTCTCTATCACTATATTTTTAAAAATAAATAGAGAAAATATCCAAAAATATAAGTTGTGTAAAATTTTAAAAATTTTTAGTTACCAACATTTTATTTTAAATAGGAATTTTAATTTAAAAGGGTGTTACTTTCTCCTCCTTTAGAAATTCGATCCCCGAATTTAGGAAGAGTGTTATCTTGAGACTGAAATAAATAATAAGAAGTGTAACATTCCCATATAACGTAATAGAAAATAATAACAACAAATTTTTATTATTTACCACCTTGCCCTTAAACTTTTTAGAAAATGACATTTAGGTCCCTATATCAATAGAATTAGCAGAATAAGGTTTTAAACGAAGCAGAATCATATAGCGAAAATGTAGAAACCTAAACCTCGGCCGATTGAGCCACGGAGGTATCCATATGTAAAATGACATGGGATACCCCTAGACTTACCCATAATTACGAAAATGCCATTAGCCTTGAAAAACAGAAACAGAAGGCCCTAAAATTTGCAAAACATTTAATGTACACTATTAATCGATTTACTCGATTTTATTGAGGTTGTAAAGTTAATTAAAAAGTTAATTAGAGGTTAACTAGAAGTTGATTAGAGGTTAAATTAGAGATATTAGAACTAAGATAGAAACTTATAAAAACTTCACAAAATTCTTCAAAACCGTTTTACCGATTTAAAGGAAATCGGTAGGATTACGGTATTTTAAACTGTTGGAACCAAACCAATTGAAATTATACTGTGAGAACCCTAGGATGGATGGCTAAGATTTAGCCAAACAACCCACCCAAGTGGCACCTTGAGCAGCCCTTGATGGTGGAAGCCAAACTAAAATAGATGGAATAATGAAATCCACCAATCACATGCATTCAACATCCAAATATCTCTACCTTTCCCTTCCTTCTCTTCTTATCATTTTCGGCCTCCCCACTACCAGCCTCATTTCCTCACTCTTCTTCATCTTCTTCCACTTCCTCTCATCCCCAAGCTCAAGCCCCAACGATCAACTTCACTCCAAGATCAAGTTCCATCAAGATTTCATACCACCAAGGTAGGAATCTCAACTTTCTCCTTCTTTCCTTTGAATTGGGGCTGCCTAGAGTCCCTTGTTCACCCATGATTTTGATGTTGTGATGGGTGGGTATGATGAATTAAGGTTGGTTTAAGGTGTATATGTGAGTTTGAATTGAAGATTGGATGGATTGATTAGAGAAGAACATGAATCTAAGAAGAATTCAAGAAACTGTTAATGTTTTTCCCTCGACGGTCTGTACGGTAGAGTGTACGCTCTGCCTATAGCCATTTAAATTTGATGAAAATATTTTTATATAAAACTAGACATCCAGGGCTTTCCATACATATAAAACATAAGGTCATTGGATTAGTATAGAATTAGTTATGAATTTTTGAAGTTAGACCTAGAAATCTGGGTTCTTACCCGGGCAGCATGGGTTGAGAAGGGTGTAACTCACCCTATACAACCTCAAATTGAGTGCAAATAAAGTTGTTTGAAAGCTAACACATGATAGAACATTCCATAAAAATTTCAGAATTTAATTCGTTGTCATTTTTTCTCAGCACATCAATGAACTTGGCTTAGGTTTAAACTGGCCTAGAACAGGGCAGCCCAGTAGGGTAATGTTTCGGGACTCATAACTCAAAATCTACTTATGCAAATGACATGAAACTTAGTTCTTTTGGAATTTTGTTGTGGTAGATTTAATTTGATATAAAATTCGTAAGATTTCACCTAGCTTTCTATTTTTAGTTAATTTTCTTTTATAAGAACCCAAGTCTGTCTAAGAACAGAGCATGCTGAGGTAAAACACTTATATCTTGAGTTATACAAATCCAAATGAGATGGGACTAAAAGGATTAGAAACTAGACACATAAGGCTACAACATATCCAAAAATTAGGTTTAAATGAGTTGAATTGAAATAATGGTGAAGTATACAAAACCCGGGCAAGACAGGGAAGAATAAACTGAAAACCATATTGATGCTGTGTTGAAACTAATGAATGAATCTATGAATGTATATGCATAATTGCTGGTTTATATTGAATTGCAAGTTGTACAATTGTACTGGTTGTTTGGCACTATTCATGGGGAAGCAGACTGGATCCGTTATGCTGCCAAATTTCTGGTAGAAATTAGTGATAATTCTAAATATTGGTGTGTTAATGTTATTATGTGTAAAAATACTAAGCAAGTATTATTTTTTGAGAATAAGATATGAAACCTATGTATTTATGATTTTATGATTAAAGATATGATGATGAGTCCATATTCCGAAGGAACGTGACATGACGATCACGCTTTGATAGGGTATGATACGGCAATTATACTCCAGAATGTGGCATAAGAATCCCACTCCTAAGGAATGTGACATGGTGATCACATCCCGAGGGAGTATGACATGGCAATCATACTCTGGGACGTGGTAGGATGAATATATTTTAAGGAGTGTGACATGATGATCACACCCCGATGGGGTATGACATGGCGATCATACTCTGGAATATGGCATGATGACTATATCCTAAGGAATGTGACATGGCCATCACACTCCGATGGAGTATGACATGGCGATCATACTCTGGAATGTGCATGACAAGTAAAGAAAGACCAAGAAAGAAAAGAAAATTATATATATCTGCATAAATTCAAGTACAAGTGAAGGCAGATGCTAATTTCAAGTTTCCAGTATGTTAGTGTTATTATATTTTTAATATGTTATAGTTATTATTCGTAATATGCTTCATGACTTTTTCGTGTATTGGCTCTCCTAAATGACAAGTGCACGAATAAAACGAATTCTGCTTCGGACAAGGTATTTTTCGAACTATAAAACTGAACAGTCTAGTTAACATGTTCACATTTTCATAATAAACCGAAGCAGCTAGAGATAATAATGATGACATCGTACAAAATTTATTAGCGAACCCTATTGAGAATTTAAAATTCTCACTCTTGTTTCCGTGTTATCTCCAGATAGTCCAAGAAGATTCTAAGACGGCTGAAGTTGCTGTCAAGCAAGGTCCGTTAGGTAACAATAACAACTCCAAAGTGGGGTACTATGACTTAAGCATAGTACTGTATAAAGGAGGACGTTACAAGAAGCACACATAGAATCCTCCATCTCCCAAGTTGCTTCCTCTACGGAGTGATTCCTCTAAATCACTTTAACTAGAGGTACTTCTTTTGAATGAAGCTTCTTCACCTGTCTATCAACTATGGCCACTAGTTCTTCTTCATACGATAAGTTCTCATCTAACTGAATAGCTAGTGGGGATAAAACGTGCGAAGGATCTAGAAAATACTTGCGAAGCATAGACACATGAAAAACTGGGTGTATCATGGAAAGTTCAGGTGACAATGCCAAATGATATGCAATAGACCCACTTTCTCCAAGATCTCAAAAGGCCTGATATAATGAGGACTAAGCTTCCCTCGTTTGCCGAACCTCATAATCCTTTTTCATAAGGGAAACTTGTGGAACACATGATCGCCCACCATGAATTCCAAATCCATTCTTCTATGGTCAACATACGCCTTTTGTCTACTCTGAGCTACTAACAATCTTTTCCTAATCAACCAAACCTTGTCTATAGCATCTTGGACCAAGTCTTGCCTCTTCAAGCTCAACCAGGCAATGGAAGACCTGCGACGTTGCCCATATAAAGCTTCAAACAGAGCCATATGAATGCTGGCTTTATAGCTATTGCTGTAAGAAAACTTAATCAAAGGCAGATAATTACTCCAACTCCCACCAAACTCCAAGACACATGCCCTTAGCATATCTTCTAGAATCTGAATGGTTCACTCCGATTGTCTATCTATTTGTAGGTGGAAAGTTGTACTAAGGTCCAAATAGGTCCGCACGGCTTGTTGGAAGGCTGTCCAGAAATGTGAAGTGAATTATGGGCCGCAATAAGATATTATAGATATTGGAATACCATGGAGTTTGAGGATCTCATCAATGTACAACTAAGCATATTGAGCAGCACTGAAAGTAGTTTTCATTGGAAGAAAGTGAGCTAACTCAGTTGTCCGATCAACAATTATCTAGATAACATCATGCCCTTTAGATAAACATGGCAATCCTATCACAAAGTCCATGGTTATTCTCTCCTACCTCCATTCTGGAAAAAAAATGTTTGGAGGACACATCTTTTAGGACGCAACGCAGGACATATACAGAAAAAGTGAGCAATATGACAAAAATGCTTGGATAATGGATCCCACATAATCATTGTTACTTTTATTCAGTTTTTTTTTATCCAAAAACTTACCAGCATATTGTTAAAAAACGTTGGTAAGTTTTTTTTTAATGCAAAATTTACCAGCGTTTATGTAAAACTTATCAGCATATTGTTGAAAAATGCTAGTAAGTTTTTTTTTTTTTTCAAAACATACCAGCGTGTGCAATGCTCACGTTGGTAAGTTTCTGAAAAAAAAATTGCACACGCTGGTAAGTTTCTAAAAAAAAAAATTTGAACAAAAGTAGCAATAATTATATGGGACTCATTATGCAAGCATTTTTGTCATTTTCTCATTTTTCAATATGCATCACGTATATGTCCACTATTTGTGCATCCCCCTATCAGTTCTCTTCTGGGATTTCAATCTACTGGAGTAAATGACCAGGTCTCTGATACTCTACTTTCACTTGTCGCTAGACAAGACAACAAGAAACAAACTTAGTTATGTCTCTTTTCATGCCTTCCCACCAATATAGTTGTTTCAGATCCTGATACATCTTGGTAGCACTTGGGTGTACAGAGTATTTGGAATTGTGGGCTTCTTCTAAGATTGTTTTCCTCAAGTCCTTGCTATTGTATACACAAAGTCAATCCCCAAATCATAATACGCCTTCATTGTCAATTATGAATTTATCCCATTTTCCACTCCTGACCTTAGCTATCATCTTGGTCATCTTGGGATCCACTTTCTGAGCTTCCTGAATTTGTACATTAAGTGAAGATTGAGCCTTCATATGAGCTAGAAATACCTTTGGCTCTCCAAGCGAAGTGCACTGTTCCTAAGTCCATTTTGTGAATGCCTTCCACCAAAGGTCTCCTAACAAGAGCTATATGAGCCAAACTAGCCATTGATTTTTGCTTAAAGCATCTGCCACTATATTGGCCTTCCCTGGGTGATATAATATAGTGCAATCATAATCCTTAAGCAGTTCCAACCATCATTGCTGCCTAAGATTCAAGTCTTTCTGTTGAAAGATATATTTCAAGCTTTTGTGGTCTGTATAAATTTCACAGGTTTCCCTATATAGATAATTCCTCTAGATCTTCAAAGCAAACACCATCGCAGCCATTTCTAAATCATGGGCGGGATAATTTTGTTTATTTCTCTTCAATTGTCTCGAGGCATAAGCAATCACCCGACTATACTGCATCAAAACACACCTAAGCCCTACTCTTGAGGCATCACATAATACTGAGAACCCTCATGAACTTGAAGGTAGTACAAGAACTAGGGTTGAGGTCAAATAATCCTTAAGCTTTTGGAAACTAGTCTTACATTCATCTGACCATTCATATTGTACGATCCTTTGAGTGAGTCTAATCAACAAAGCGGCAATCTTGGAAAATCCTTAACAAATCGACGGTAGTATCAAACAAGTCCTAAGAAACTGCGAATCTCTGTCACTGAAGTGGGTCTTGACCATTATTGATGGCTTCAACCTTCCTGGGATCTATCATGATTCCTTCACTAGACACAACCTTCCCAAGGAATGCCACCTTCTCTAACCAGAATTCACATTTTGAGAATTTAGCAGTCAGTGATTTAGCCATATAATTAAGGTTGGGAAACGTAAATTGGACTAAAACTAAACTTAGAGATGAGTATATCCATACAAAAAATAAGTCTATATGAGCAGTGTAAGGAAGGCTATGAATTTTGCAAGTTGATCTGATTTTGTAAAACATGCCATCTAGATACCCAGACTTCAAAATTAAAACTAGGGGTTACACAAATCATCTTTGAGAGAAACTAGCTTTATTAAAAAGCTAAAACATAGGCAAATAACCTTGTAAAGTCTTGTGATTACATTTCCCTTATAGAGGTTCTAGTAGCCATGTAAGGTAGCTGCAACATTTGAACACTAAATTTAGGTAGTAGAAAGTGGACTTACAACCCAGGATTAGCTCAGGATTTTAGGTAAGGTTACCTTATCAACTTGGAGCTTGAACCTCAAAACTAGGGAGATAGAAGTGAACACTTCTAATAGTGACAAGTAACTCGGAGATCAAAAACATGAAAAAGAGAAGTAAACTAGGGATCGAGTACTTGGGAGGAAGACGTAACCTGAAGCTCGAGAACTAAGATCGAAAAAAGTGAACCCCTACTTCGAGTAGTAAGATAGGCCTAGACACCTAAGAAGGAGGTATTGAAGTCAGAACTCAGAGACCTAGGAGAAAAGCATTGAAGTCAGAACTCGAAGACCTAAGACAGAAGTGGTGAAGTTGAAACTCGGAGACCTAGCAGGAAAGTGCACCCGAAACTTAGAGGCTCGGATTCAAGAACCTATGAAAAGTGGACTGTTAAACTTAGAACTTGAAACCTAGAAAAATGGAATTCAGAGCTATGAACTCGAGTAAATAACATGTCGAGCACGAAACTCGGGGATGCAGGGCAGAACTCAAAACATGCCTAAATAGGATCTAGATGTTGAGTACATTTGTGTATTCCATTGAACCGTCATTCTTTTATTTTCTTTGGCTGTCATTGATATGGTTTACATCCTTTTATTTTCTATGTGAAACTTAAGATGAAAATTCAAGGTGCATATTAATATAATCATATTCCTTCAACAATGAATCACATGCATAAGAATGTAAGTGCATATGCCTCCTTATTTACTTGAAAAAGAACATAATTAGTGTTATGCTTAGGTTGGAGAGAGTGACTTCGGCTAAGTTAGAGAGAGTGAATATGACTCCCTTCGATCAAGTTGGGAAAAGTGAACTAGACATGGCTATGTCGAAGAAAGTGAATCCAACCTTTCTATAATGTGTTAGGGAGAGTGAATCTAACTAGGGATAGATCTGTATAAGGGTTAGAGAGAGTGAATCTGGCAACTACATATAGGAATGAGCTCAATGTAGAACGGACTATTACCCAAATTACATGAATGCCACCCAAAGTCAAGGGACTACTAATCCAAGCACGTGAATTAACTCAAATTATTTAGGAACTTTGAGCATCACACATTCTATGCATATCTAATTTAGCATATAATGCCCCTTGATACATGTTTTAATTCTTTCATTATAAAGTTAATATCATTCGAAATATTTGCCATAAGGGTATAACCTGATATGAATTTGCTTTGGTATAATTTTATTAATTAGAGGTAAGTTTTACTCTAGTAAAAATATGCTTGTATCATAAATCGAAGCACCTGGGGATGCTTATGATAATACCATAGGTAGAAGTCTAGGATTTCCTACTAGGAATTTAAATTCTCATTTCTTTTCTTTCATGTCATCATCAGACACCACCAATGGCCTCCATAGCAATTTTCCTCAAGACTCTTGATAGGACCTAACACCATGACCTGACTTTAGATTTGGTGTATCTACTTGGCCACACAACCATTAGAATGTATATATTTTTCAACTACCTATTTGCTATCATAATACTTAACTCACAATTTGATCTAGAGTTTCCTTTTAATGGTGTGCCCTGCATGCAACCCATCCACCATATCCCTCACCATCACCTCCACCCTTTCCCTCAAGTAAAGACAACTCTTTAGAAGACAGTTCTTCCTACTCCTCTTCTAAGGGAGACCAAGTAGTACCAGAGCTCACATAGGAGGGACTTCCTACCATGGAGAATGGTTTCAACACCTCGTGATAGAGATAAAGCAGTATCTCCAAGATGTTTTACTAATAGACCCATACTCTTGCATAGAGAATTTTACATATGCTGCCAATAGCTTGTAGACCAGCCATGTACATCATGTGGTTCTTTTTAGTATAACATTCAACCACAGATATAGTGGAGAGCATTTAGTTGTATAGTTGATATAGCATGTACTAGCTTCTGGATAACTTTTGAAAAACTCTCCTTTATATAAGATGTATACATATAAAAGTATCTTTAATGAAATTGGCTTATGACAAGCCATCCATATTTGCACTACGTTTGTAATATCCTCCAAACATATACAGATGCTCGAGTCATGGGGCTATATCTAGAGGTTGTTACTACAAGACTTTGATATAAGAAAATATTATACATATAGCCTTAAGACTTCAAATTTTTTTACTGAATAAGGGTTTTATAAATCCCAAATATTCATACAAATAAGGTAAAATAACTACAACTTAAAAGAAACTTAACTAATATTGTATATAAGTCTTGTCTTGGTCTACTGTCATCACTCCGTGGTTATCGATCGCCCACTTTGGTCTCTCGGACTGGGCTTAGGTCCAAGTCTTGCATCTTGTAAGTATTCCGAAACATCTATTGCTAACTTGGAGTCTATCCTATATGTTGGAATGTTTATGGAAAAACACACAAATAGGTAGTGAAGACTTTAAGTCCTCAATAGGTAAACTCAAATCACTAATCATATAAGGTGTCATCATAAATATTATAGCTGCTTTGGTTTCTTATTAAAACGTGAACACATACACATAAGCACTGATTCAATTTTAAGGTTGAAAATATATTTCTCGAAGTAGATTATATTTTAACACTCACTTGGCATAATTAAGGCATAATAATAATAACAACATAACATTTCAAATAGAATCATAACAGCGTTGCATTATAACATAATGAGATGTTTCAATATGCATATGTTAATGCAACTTCTTGTCTTATGCAAGTGCACTTGACTTTCTTATCACTTTCTTTAACTTGCATCTTACTTTTCTGCACTTGGTCCCCTAGAGATAAATGGCCTCTCTCATCTCTGGATAATAGCCTACTTCTTAGGTCTAAGCTCATACTTATACATGACTGACGGATTTACTTTTCCCAACCCTCGCACTAGTCTATTCCCCTTAAATCTAGTTGGAGACTGACCTAAGTCTTAGAAAGTACTGCCCTAGCCCACTGCAAGGTGGAGGCTCGGTATGTCCTTTTGCAAGTTCTCATTATCTCTTTCATTTCTTGGACATGATCATACATGTACATGCTCTATATATGCACTTATGCCCATGCTTCATATCATACTTTCATCATTCTTTTATGCATGATTTCTATGTACATAACATAATATATACGCATAATCATAGTATTCATGAATTTCTCCTGAAAATTCGGTAGCATAATGGCTAAGATATAAAGCATCGTAATATGCAAATAGTCAGCCAGTCCTAGTATTCAGAATTCATCAATATCAGTACATCAATATCACCTTAAATTGATAAGAATTTGCATACATAATTCAATGCTTAGCCCTTATGCCTTTTTGGGCATCTAACCTTAAAGTTGTCAAATTATCTTATTTTCCTCAATTCTACCCTGTTCTCCTAAATTGCATTAAAATTTCATTTTAGCTCATCTTAATTTGAAATTTTAATGTGTTGTAGCTTCATTACTCTATTTTTGAATATTTTTAGTCTCACTAAGTTTCCAGATGTATAAGTTGAGTTATTAGAGTTTCACTCAATATTGCCTTGTTTCAGGATAGACTTGTACACTTAAGTTTAGAAAATCATTAAAAATTCAATTCTCATCATTTTAATCCAAAATTTATATCATCCTATAGCTATTTGAACCATCTTCCAATCCTCATAAGCTTCACTCGATTTGAATAAATAGAGCTCAAGTTATGAGCTTCTCAATTAGACTACTCTATTTCTACTTGAGCAAAGCATGGTTCAACTTCAAGGAATTTCTAGGGAAAATCCACTTATGATCTGGTTCTAAAACTTATATATCATAACCCTATGTGTATTAGTTTTAAAAAAAATTAGTTTAACTTAATTTGAAATTATGTGGGGCAAGTTATGCCCTTTACTTCTTCCTCTAGTCAGGACAGAGAATAAATTTCAATAGTTAATTTCAAAAATTTATAACTAATCCATTTTAAATCCAATGGTCTTATAATTTATACCTCTAGATTAATCTTGAAGTTTAGTTTCCTTAAAATTATTTTCATTTGAATTTTAGCTCTATAGGTTGAGTTATACTATTCGCTATACAAATGGCATCCTAGGGTTCTATCTCATAGCTTTTTAGTTTTGGCTTCCTTTTAATCTTTTGAGCTATTCTTCAACCCAAACTAAGTTTTCCTATCTCAAATCACTAGAAAAACACCATAATACCATCATACAAGCATGAATTAAGGATGTCACAAGATGGTCACTTCAACCACAAAACTCATACAAAACAATAAAAGTTAAGGATTTGAGCTACCTACATCAAAATCCTTGAAATTATGGAAGCAAGGGAGACCAAAGCAACTCCTAGCCATCTGATTTCCTCTATGGCAGTAGCTCCTATGAAGGTGGAGAGACTCCACTTGAAGTTTAGTCATCAAATTGATGGAGAGATATTGTAGAGAAGAAGATAAAGTTCAATTTTCATAATAGGAGTGAGTGGTTTTGAGGCCAAGAAGGCCTTCATCTTTGAGCTTGAAGCTCAAGATCATGGAGGTGGCAAGAAGGAGATGGAGATGGAGAAGAAAATAGAGATGAGGATATGGGTGAGAGTGGCCGAATTGTTGAGGGTAAAAAGGGGAGGAGTTTGGTTTCTTTGGTAAGTTTGGTTGGCTTCGTAATTAAGTTTAAGGCTTGAATTCTATTGGTGGGTTCGGAACAAAATTTAAATTCACCTAAGCTTGATTTTTGGGTGGCCCTAGTCCA
The DNA here is from genome assembly GCA_031439585.1 of Pterocarpus macrocarpus. Taxonomy (NCBI): domain Eukaryota; kingdom Viridiplantae; phylum Streptophyta; class Magnoliopsida; order Fabales; family Fabaceae; genus Pterocarpus; species Pterocarpus macrocarpus. The sequence goes on from CM062521.1 coordinate 32,513,647, forward strand.
TCCACCTATAGTGCCGGAGTGGCTCGTCTCTAGCCACATACTTTGGCTATCCCTTTGACGGGTTTATCTAATCCCTGGGAGATTATTCCCCTAGGTTGGTCATCTCTAGAGACAACATAAGACCTTTAAGAATTAATTCAAGATGTCTAGGTACTAATTTGGGTCCTTTGAGTTATCTTAGATAACATATATATGATATGAGTTATATTATGCTTTTTTTTTTTAAGTCAAATATAGAAAATACCAGTTATAGAGTTATTACATATATTTTAGTTGTCCATTATTATATGGGGCCCAAATAATCTTGAAATCAAGATTTTTCTGACATTACCCCTCCTGACAACTATAAGCTTTTATTTACAACTTTGCCATTCTAATCTAAAAATTATAATTTTACCTTTTCTTTTTCTATGACCTCTTATTTACTATTTTGCCCTTGTCTCGAGACTAAACTTCCTTCTATCCCAACCTACCTTCAAAGCTTGGGATGTTACAATGTTAATCCACCGACTACTTAATACCCGATGCTTATATATATAGACATAGATGAGGAATAACCCCTAATTATAATATTACGACCTAGGCATAATATTATGGTTAATAGGGTGTTAGGTTTCATTGACAAATTTCTAAAAAAATAAAATGGCAAAATTTCTAATGTAATGATATAGATAAAAAGTTATACATATAATAGTTAATATAATAATAAAAAAATTTCTATTCTAAAAAGTAATTTCATTTTGTTATTATGTCGTATTAGTTTTTTGTGACATAAGAGAATATATATATATATATATATATATATATATATATATATATATATATATATATATATATATATATATATATATATATATTTGATTAATAATTTTTTGACTTAATTTTAAATTTTGACAATTATTCTTTAATATTTATACAAAACCCACTTTAAATTATATGTATACATACGTCATATCTAAATCGTTTTACCTTAGTATATTCAAGCTTTGATGATTAACTAAATAATGTATCTTAGTGAAAAAAAATTTACATTTAATTTATATAAAAAAATACACATTTTATAGCTAATATAAAATAAAATAATATAAATGTTTACGTTCTCCAAAGTAATTTAAATTTTCTTTGCTGCATTATTTTTTTTCTAACATAAAAGAACATATGTAATTTTTTCACCTGTTATTACTATTTTTTTTTTTTTGGAATGATATATCTTAAATTTTTTATTAATATATTTTTTAGTCCGTTAATATATTAATATTTTTCTTTACATTTAACTTCACAAAAATGTTACTTGCTAGCTTTTTCCTATATGCGTAATAAATATAATATACTTGCTAAATGCTATGATGCAAATGCGTTTTACTATATATATAGATGAACTTGAACTATTAAATTATTTATATCTTTGCTTAGAGTTTTATATCTTAACTTATCAACAATATGAAGACTTTTGACTGATGGACACTACTATGACTCTATAATGGCCATTACAAAAACATGACTTTTATGCGTTAAATGCGTCATGATGACGACAATGATAAAAAAGTTAAAAAGAAATTGAACAAAAATAATTTTAAATTTAGTCTCTTTAAAAGTTAGTATTTAGAGTTGACAACTCTATATTTTGAAAATTTTATTAAGATATTATGTTATTTATTTTGCTCAAGCTTATATTATTCTTGTGCACTTTATTTATTTTAAGTTTATAAATTAATTTATATTTTGTAAATTTTATTCAATTTATTTTATTGCTTAATTTTATATCTTACTATTTAATTTATTATGATAATTTAAATGTGATGAATTTATATTATATATTCAAGTTTATTTATTTCTTAAATTTATGTATTTTTATATTTATTATAAATTTATGAATGATGGCAAACAAGTAATTTAAAAGAAAACACTTAAGAGTTATTGCTAACCACCAAGAAGATAAAATGATAGATGTAAGATCTTATTATGTTACCTACTTTGATTAGTATGGTATAAAGGTCCCACTTTGTTATCATGATGATAAGAGTAACACTAGAGAATGAAAATTCCCTAAGAAAAGGCTTTCGGATATGTGTGGAAAAAGCAAATAAAGAAAAGTGGAAACTAAAGCAAAAAGTTTATAACCTTGATAAGGCTTGCTACATTTTAAATTGCACAACATACTTTTTATTACTTATATTATTATGAAGTATTACTTTCCCTAAAGGTGATTTGATGTGATTATGATATAATAGCTATGTGATTTTCCAAGCTAAAATATGACTAGAATAAGTATAATTCAAATATTTTAAAAATATTTATTATCGGCTAAAAATTTCAAATTCCCATTTCATTCCTATTAGTTTTAAATTAGTGAAGTAACGTATCAGAGGAATGCAAACTCTTCCAACTATTAGGAACATCCAAAATTGTATTTAAATAAATTGTAGTATTTTTTAATTTGCTTGAAAGTGTTCAGCCTATGGTTAGTAAACTTTATTCCTGTTTATGAACTCTTTATTGTATGAATGTACATTAATATTTAACTTTGAACTTTTTATATAAATTCGTGCCAGCAATTTTATCAAGAATGGGTGTTACAAACGGCAATCTTGCAATGGCTGCCAAGCCCAATAATGTAGGGCTTATCATCCCAAAAGGGAAAATGAACCCATCGATACAAGTATTTTAGATGCCAATGAAAGCAAACAATAGGCTTGGGTGTTGCAAGGGATTTCCTTCTTAGATAGCATAATCATGTCGAAGATGCCCATTCCCTTCATTCTTTTTGTTTGGCTTTGGATACCCGTGGCAACCAAGTATAGTAGAAAGCGTGGCCATTTGTGAGGACATTCGGATTGGAGAACCAGTTGGAGGTGACTAGCAACTTGAAATCGGTTGGACAGATAAAGTGATCATTCAACAGCCGACCTTTATTAGGATCAAATGAAATTGGACCAAGCATTTATGTTTGAGTATCCCCATTATAGAGGATAAAAGTTTCATCTAAAGTCGAGAATTTATTGGTTGAGTAAGAAGCAGCCGAGATAGAAGAACTTTTCTTACTCTTCTTAGAAGAATCCTCTTCCACTCTAGGAAAATAGTTTCGGTTTTAGGCATCACTTCCGTAGGACATGTTGGGAAAAGATTGATGATTGCAAGGAATGGGGTTTAGCTGCAGAAACAGAGAAGACTCTTGGAAGCGAGAAGGTAAGTTTACGGGTAAAAGTGATTGAACTGAGGATTTAAGAAGAGAAGGGAAGTGGAGGGAGTAAGAATGGTAATATTGGGATTTAATGGGGAAAATATAGTCGAGAGAAAAACGGTAATATTCATAAAACAGAAATTTAAATAGGAGCTGAATGGTTTGACAAATAAAATAAGCTGAAAATTAGGAGATGGTTGAGATTTAATTAGGGATCATCATGATTGCCTCGGAAATTATTAAAAAGCATATAATTTTTGCGGCTGCTTCAGACAATGCATCATTCTAGCTTCCAAATTCGGTTGTCAGCTCAAAGATGCAACAGGCATTGTGTTAAAACCAAAAATGGTTAAACAACTGAATTCAGTCAATAGTTGAGGGAAAAAACATTAGCCAAGGATAAACTAGCCAAAGTACAAGTAGCTGATGTAGAATCAGTCGAAGCATACAGAGCCGAGATTGCTATAGTCAAGGTCTCTGAAGAATTAACAGCTATTTGGACTTTTAAAGGCTGCTGATTATGATTAATATTAGTCATCGAGACAAACATCCATTGAATGGAGGTGAGCAAGACAAGTATTGAAGTCTACGTTTTGCAGACGGTTAAAAACAAGATAGTTACAGGTTACTAATAGCAGGAGTAGTTGAGAAAGATAGTTTCCAGAAGTTCTGGAAGAACAGAGACAACATGCAGCTATTAGGAGAAGTTTTGTTGACTATGTGGCAGATGGTTAACGGATTGTTGTGATAACTGCAAGAATTTTGGGGTTGTACATATATGTAAATGAGAGTGAATTGTACACACAAGTCATAATACAAGTTGCTTTTTCATCCAGCCATTTGCTTCCAGCACTTATTTTCCTGCACATTACATTTCCAATCTTTACATTTATCCCTTCTTGGCACAAAGCTAGCCAAGAAAATAAAGATAAGTTATATCCTTCAATAACCTATTCATTATGCACAATGATTAGGTTACACCCTGAAATGTATTTTACAATTTTAATTACGATATAACCATTGGTTTTACACCTCACGATTACTATTTGTATCAGTTACAATTGAAAGGACATGTGTTTTCATTCAATGGTTGCATCCAATGGGTGAAAGGACACGTGTTTTCATTCTATGGTTGCATCCTTATGTGAAGATGCATCTTTACGTGAATAATGGCTACAGGAAAATTGCAATGTTGCAACTAGATGCTCGATGGAATCTATTGTAAACACCATCCATTGTGGTCTTTGAAAGACTTGACTTTTCAAAGTAAAAGTCATGACTCTTATGAGACAATGTATGACTACGTCGTAATGTTTTATAAAGAGTCAGTGCCTTTCATGAAACTTACGATGTTTTGTGCTTCCTGATGCAACATCTCAGTATCTATAAATATCTCCATTATCAAATATTTTGGTAACTTTTATTTGGTGTATGGTAAGAGTGTTTGAGAATTACAAATTTTATAAGTGCTCTATTTTATTTTTCAAGTTTAAAATGAGTAAGAGAATTTATTATTATTGCTAAACAAGAAATTAATAGAGATTTCATTGTATCATGAAAAAGTATCATCATCAATTTAATAACAACTATATATGAAGGCAAATAACTCTCCAAAAAAAAGTGAAGTGATTCATGCCTTGAAATCGCAATAATATTTAAATTTTTTATCATCTTTTACACCATATTTTCCTAACACACCCAAGTTAGGTTAGGTAAATTGAAGGAAAAACCAAAGTCCAAACCAATTATTTAAGATTGGATTGAGTAGGGTTGATCTTAGCAAAAAATAATTCAAGTAACCCAAACCAAACCCACCCAAATTATAATGGGTTGCATTTTGTCAGGTGATTGGTTCATATATTGTTATGGACTCAAATTTAAAGGAGAGTCCAACCCAAAAAACTATTCTATTAGATAAAAGAGCCCTTAAATTTAAGTATCATATTTTGTTAGTGTAGCTCCCTAACATCAAACTTGTAATATATACTTCTTTTTATTTCAACAAACTTACAAGCATCATAAAATGGATAAAAGTAACTGAAGTATCTAAAAATAAATAAATAAATAAATAACAATCCAGCATTCATCATTCTAGATTCTATAATGAATAAAAATTGTAAGAAAAAATAGTAACGTTTTCTCAATCCTTTTCTAGCAAGAAACAATATATAGCCCTTGAGAATAGTCATCGTTGAACATTGTTGAGTGAAGAAACGCGTAATTGGTACGGTCAACAGCATGGAGGTCGGGTTGACAAGTATCACAACTTAGGAAATGCACCTCACACTTTCAAGTCACTGGGAAGACGACATTAATTGGGGTGGCTATAGTGATGAAGACAAAGTCCTAGTGGTTAATAGCAGCTAATAGTGTGTTTGGATCTGATTTTATAAAATTGATTTTGTTGAAATTGATTTAGTTAAAATTAATTTTGAGGTAAAATAATTTATAGTTGTGTTTGTTTTAGATTATTTTGACAAAAAATTATTTTTTTCATCCAAAAAAATCAATTTTTATATGTTTAGATAATTTTTTAAAAATAATCAGATTTTTAAAAAAATTTGTTTTTAGCTTTTACGGTTATATATAAAATTTAAGGTTCAAAATCATTTTTTTAAAAAATTAAAATAAACATATTTTATATTTGATAATTTCTTTAAAAGTGATTCTGACAGAAAATAAAAAATTTTTACTTCTCACAAAATTAATTCTAAAAATCAGAATTGACTCTAAAAATGAATAACTAAATATTATCAAAAACTCCATAATCAATTATGGGGATCTACAATCAATTATAATGATCTAAAATCAATTCTAAAAAATCTAAATAAGCTCCCAAATACACACTGAGAGTCTAAGACGATGACATCGCGGTTCCTAGCTAGTCGACTATCGGCTGTCAGTGTGGTTCCTAGTTTAAGGTTTGGCTGGTGCTTGACCGAGGCTAATGTGAATGACGTGTGGAGAAATATAAAAATGTGAATGTATAAATGAGGAAAATTGGGTTAGATCTAACGAGATCAAATGATCTGAACCAACGAAAAAGTATTTAGCTGGGCCGAGTCAAGTTATTAGTCAAGTATATCCAGATCTATGTGCACATGTAACACCGATTTTAGAGGTGCATTTATAGTTTTATGGGCGAAGTTTCATAAGACTATAATCGCGAAATGCACTTTTAGCTGCGGGAAATCTATTTTAAGGAAGCGTTCCATTGATTTCAACATTTATTAGAACAGCACATTATTTCGTACAAAAATCTTGACACGTGTACGGCGTGCAAGGGACGACAATACACAAATATTCAAGCTAGAGTTATGTTATTTGTATATATCTAAAATCTTAATATCCCAACATCTTCTCTCAATTTTTTCTCTCTCCATCAATTATTTCATTCTTTTTACTTTTTTTTACAATTTTTTTTTCTCCTTTCTATCTCTAAATATCTAATATGTCTACCTACCCCAATGATACAAAAAATATTTCTCTTCAACCTAAATTTATTTGTTGATTAATGTAAATTAGCACCATTTCTTTATGAATGTCATCAACCACCCAAAAACTAAATTAATATCAACTCAATCAATCATCAACCAAAAGCATAGTTTAATCTTGTAAATATAATAAATATAATATGACTATGTCCACTGACATAGATCCGTTTTAGTGAAATCAGATGTTTCTCCGCAAGTCGGAAGAAACCTCCACGTGAATTGTTCGGAAACTATTACTGCACCGCCTCCCTCTCTCTAACTTCCTTTCAACTTCCAAGTGGTTGTTGCCACCAACCCAAACGCACACTCATTATTTCTTTCCCCATTTTTTTTCCTTCCAAACTTCCTATCTATAAGAGCCCCTTTCTCCCCTTCACGAGATTCAATCGAAGCACCGAACCAATGGCCACAAAACTGGAGCCGTGGCACAACCTCGCCGGAAAAGTCGTGATGGTCACCGGCGCTTCCGCCGGCCTCGGTCGTGACTTCTGCCTCGACCTCGCTCGAGCCGGCTGCCGGGTCGTCGCGGCGGCTCGCCGGGTCGACCGGCTCAAATCCCTCTGCGACGAAATCAATCGGATGTCGCCGTCAGCCGGAGACGGCGCCGGGAGCCTCCGCGCGGTGGCGGTGGAGCTCGACGTGACCGCCGATGGCCCCGCCATCGACAAGTACGTGCAGAAGGCGTGGGAGGCGTTTGGCCGTATTGATGCGTTGATCAACAACGCCGGTGTTAGAGGTAAATGGAACATTTGAATTTTTTTGGGCGAGCATTTTTGGGCTGTTTGAAGATTGATGCCGTTGACGTTGAAGTCAGAGTTTATTGATGTCAGGAATCTTTTTTTGTGTTAGAAATCAAAGTTAATTACTTGTTTTGATATGTTTTTTTTCCCCCTTGATTAATTCTTCTCTTTTTAATAGTGTTAATTGATATAAATGAATATTAGGGACTAGTTTGTTTCAAATTTTTTTGTCAAAAAATTATTTTTTGGATCGAAAAAAAAATCAGCTTTTATATGTTTGGATAATTTTTTAAAAATAATTAAATTATTAAAAAAAATAATTTTCAATTTCTTTTAGAAATTAAAAAAAATAACATGAAAAAAAATTAGTTATTAACTTTTTTAATTATATATAAAATTTAAATTTTAAAATTATTTTTTTGAAAAGTTAAAATAAATATACCTTAAATTTAGATATCTTTTGATTCGGCGATAAAAGGAGAATCTAAAATTTATGTTTGACTGGCTTTGATTGGCATGGAATGCTAAGAAGTGCCGGAAAGAGATTGATTAGTTGAAGAGGTTAAATACTTGTTTTAGAGGCAAATTTTTGTATTGACTCTAATGGATTTTGAATAAAAGTAGTGATATATGTATATAGATATTATAGACTTCATGCTGACATCTCACCTCATTACTATTGGATATAGTGCGGCTCTCTTTGAGTGAAATATTGACACCGAACACAAAAATACTTATGCCTAACAAACATTTTTCTTTAAATGCCTAGGTGTAGACTAGGAAAGAGATTGTTGAATATACAAGCTACACACCCTGCCTTAACATAACCATATATCGGCAGTTTCCACAATATCAACTGGGTCGAAGACCAAAGTTAAACAACTAGAAGGTTAAAATTAGATTTTAATCTCTATATGTGTTTTAAATTTTGGATTTAAACACTATATTAAAAAAATTTTGGTTTAATTTCTTATATTAGTATTCTATTAAGAAGTTAGTCCCCACTTATAGAAAATTATTAGATGATTTTTGACGTGATTAATAGAATTTGACATAAATATGGTATGTTATTAATATAATCTTCAAACAATCTTTTTTAGACATTTTTTTAGATCTGAAACAATTTTTTTTAAAAATTAGAAAAAAAAATAGAAACAATATTGAAATGACTTTTTACTTAAATAGAAATGAGCTCAAGTGAGTTTCACTATATCTTGTTTAACTTCTGTTAATCATATTAACAAAAATTAATATTGTTTGGTAATTTTTAATGATAGAAACTAATTTAATACTATTATAAGGACCTAAATTAAAAAAAAATTTTAATGTATAGAGGCCTAAATCAAAAAATATTTTAGTATAGAGATCTAAAATCAATATCGACAACATGTATATGGCCAAAAATTAGTTTTAATCTAATTAATAATTATTACATTTTGCTTAATAGTACAAATGAGGAACCTTTTTGTTAAATTTAAATGATTAATAATTATTGCTTTTCCTCCAATGGTAAGAATGGGGAAACTTTCTGTTCGTTTCGCGACTTCATATTTTATTATTTTGGAAAGTTACCGTTGACTTGGACTATGAAATGTGCTCCACCCGAATCATTATAGTTGCGACATGAAACAAGCGACCATTAGCTTTGTGGGCTGCTGAGGTCATAATATGATCTTCAGTCTTGCTTTTGAACTAAGTGAAATTATTGACTGCTTGCCGTAAATGCTCATTTTTCCTTATTCTTGTGCTGTGTAGGAAATGTCAAATCGCCCTTGGAATTATCCGAGGAGGAATGGAATCAAGTGTTCAGAACGAATACAACTGGCACATGGTTAGTGTCAAAATATGTTTGCATACGCATGCGTGACGCTAAGATGAAAGGATCAATTATCAATATCTCATCAATTGCTGGTGCCAATCGGGGGCAATTGCCTGGAGGTGTTGCTTATGCATCTTCAAAGGCAGGCGTCAATATGCTTACAAAGGTAATATCATTTGAAGTGCAATTTATTTTAAACCAAAGTAATCAACTTTGAAAAACCGGACAGCCTATTCTGAATTTTATGTTTGTATCTTTCTCCCTATCAACTATCTGATTTTGTTTTTTCACTTTGGATTTCTAAATAATTTGACCTTCTTTTTACTAAGTAGTTGCACTATTGTAATAAAAGAGACACATCGAATGGAGAAACTTTTCTTGTATTTTGACTTACAGTCAAAGGGTCAAAGGTTGCTGTAGAAATTAGTATTCTTTTAGCAAGTGTCTATGCTAATCATAGGGGTTGCTAATCATAAATGTTCACATGATAGCTGAGGTAGAAGTGGATCTCGCTTGGGTGCATTGTTCTATGTCCAATGATAGCATTTGATGTAGTCAATTTATGTGTACATTACACAATTGCTGACGTCGGTACGCATGCTGGCTAGCATTTGAATGTTTTCGGATTTTCTATCTTTAACTAGATTCTTTAGTCTTCAAAAGTTCGCACCCTACTTTTAGATAAAAAATAACAAACAAAGAAAAAGAGGGTCCACCTGTAAACCACTTATATGAGAACTTGCTTTACGAGACACTGATATTTCATCGGCTGTTTGCCTACCTGTAACAAAACGATTATCCCTATCCATTAAAGGTGAGGAGTTGGAGCGAAAAACTTTTGAGTGAGGGAGGAATAATTTCCTAATGTTTTACTATATGAGCTAAATCTTGGAAATTCTCATATTAATTTCAGATTCGACTTAGCTTAAAGTCCTGAATCACCATTCAAAGGAGGTTATTCACCCACATTGCGGCTTTGTGCACTAAATTTTTATGCTCTTTTGATATTCGTAAAATTAAACGTTTCTCAGACTATACTCATTTTGTACAATGATTAAATGAAGGTATATTGTTACCATCGTTTACTTTGTCTAACAGGTTATGGCATTGGAATTAGGAGCACACAAAATCAGAGTGAATTCCATATCACCTGGCCTTTTCAAATCTGAAATCACAGAAAAACTAATGGAGAAAGACTGGCTGAATCAAGTGGCCTTGAAAACAGTACCTTTGAGAACTTTTGGCACTTCGGATCCAGCATTAACATCACTAGTTCGTTATTTAATTCATGATTCTTCTGATTATGTCTCCGGCAATAATTTTATTGTTGATGCTGGAACCACCTTACTAGGTGTACCTATTTATTCCTCTTTATGAATAATATATACATTGTTGACTAGCCAAAAGTAAGAAGACTGAACTTGTTTTGAACATTTTTCCCCGAAGTGAGTTTGGAGTTATCAAGTCTACGTACTTTTTTTTCAAAAAAACAAAAGAAAAATGATCTTTGAAAGATATGTAAATTGTTATATTAGTCTTTCAAAGAGGCTCCTTCCTACCTGGGTTTGTTAAGTTTGAATCAACATAGTCCTTGAATGTCCTCCATTAAGATTGAAATTAAGGGTTAAGATTTAAAATTTCTATTATCAAAGGAATAAGTTATAATACTTTAAATTTATATTTTAACATTTATAAAAAATAATTTACAATTTTATCCCTTGTCTTAGTTTCTCTCTCCATCTGCTCCTCTCTCTTGATCTTTTTCCCTCCCATCTCTCATTGCCACCAACTGCAACACAAAGTCATGATTCTCTTGCACATGATAACCATTTTGGTCCAAGCTATGATCCTCTTACATGTGTGCTACCTGAGCGTCCTCTACAGTGCCAATTAGGGCCGTTGACCTCACACCACTCCAATGGGAGATGTCTGTGTTGTTGGGCTAGTCGAAAGGGGTGAAGTGAAGGCGTTCAGAAGCTTCAAAATATGTTCAAAGTTGTTGTTGCTACCACTAACGGAGGAGGAGAACACACACACACCCACACACACACACACACAGAGGACAATTCTGAGTCATATTAGCCTACTGTCTACTATCTTCTGTTGAGTTGGTAGTAGCGCATGGTGGAGATAGGCCATTGATGTCATCACCGGAGATGCCCTCAGAATGAACCTTAGCCAAAATGCTAACAATCAACATTTGCATTATTATTATTATTATTATTTTGGGTACAAGACTTTTGGCATTATTTTAATTAAGGCATTACATTGTCAACAAGCAACTTCCCATAATTATCAATGATTTGAAGCTTTTTATAGTGTATTTTAGACTTTTAATATTCAAATTATACAGCTTTCTTGCTTTCCAAACCCTGTTATCCATGATACAAACAATGAGTTGGTGAGGCTAGACAATGATGACGATGTATTAATAGATCCATTCATACTTCAAAATATATTAAAATAAGAAATGTTGCTAAATAATTCTTCACTGCGTCAGTTTCTGGAATGGCAATGGTGGTGAGGTGAGTCAGAGGTAAATGCTGATGAGAGAGAATGAATAAAGTGAGATAAAAATATATCTTTAAAGATGCTTTTGTAATTTCATTTTTTTTTTAATTTTATATCACAAGGACCAAATTGGTCTATAACTTAGCAAGGACCGAATTAGAACGAGCCCTTTCAAAGATTCTTATCATTAGATAAGTCTTTAAAGATGAAAAATGTCACCACTTCCATTATGACACATTAAATACTAGCTTAGGCAGTTTAACCAACACATATACTGCATTAATTCTTCAAATATCGTTTGTCACCACATCAGACCCTTCGATACAAAATATCACCATATTCTACTTCCTAAGCCAGCATTTAACGTGTCACATAAACACAATTTTAAATAGTAACTAACTAACAGATAAATATGGTGACAATTTTTATCATTGAGTGACTTATCTAGTGATAAGAAATTTGGGAGAATTAATGTGGTGATTCACATATTTTTTCAACAATTAAAATAAAATTTTACTCTCTTTATTCTCTCCATATGTCCAAAAAAGAAAAGTTATAGCAGAGTAATCAGATTTTAAGATCACATATCTATACTTCTCATTGAAATTTGAGGTTTCTTTTAAAAGGAATCTCAATACAAAATAGCACTTCTCCTTATAGGTCTTAGTACAATCTAAATTTATGCTCCATATGAGATTAGGTTAGTTACTCCATCATGGATGCCAACATAGCTTCGAAGTTGGTACTTGTTGTATGTAATATCCTAAAGAACAGTGCTCCCAACAAACGTTGTTAACTGATTTAATTCGATGCATTATAGATATATGAATGACCAAAATCAAAATACATCTATTAGGGTTAGATGAATTTGAATGTCCTTGTAGAAAAATTTCATATAGACAATTAGCAATGTTTTGCCAAATTAAGAGAAGTTGGGTGAATTACAATATTCTATAACGTAAGAACCGAATCAGTAGAAATCTATATTATAGGATGACAAGAGTACCAGTTGAAAACTCTAATATATGTGGCCAAGAAGTAGCCACTCACCACATCATGTTGGCAAAATAGTGGCCACATGATTTGGAGATTCAACAAAATTTGAAATGCGACATAAATCCACCAATTACATTCTTTTTCCAACTTTCCAACTTTGTCCACAAGCTAACAAATCATTCCCTCCTTGCCCATAAAAATTTCGGCCAGCCCCCTTATTTTTACACCCTCCATTTTCTCCTTCATATTCACTCTACTTCCAACCTTTCAACCTTTACTCAAGACCTTGGTGATTTTAGCTCTTTTGAAATCAAATCTTTCACTATCCTTTGTATATCCTCAAGTAAAGCCTAAGATCAACTCAAAATCCTTTCCCCTTGACCTTTTGGCATCAGCTCATCCAAGATCAAGAAAGGCTGTGTACATATTTCAAGGTTTTGAAGGTATAGCCCCCTCAAACTTCAACTAGAAAGACTTAAACCTTGAATATTAGGTAGGAGTTTTTTGGACTTGATTGTTTCCTAATGGTTTAGGGCTGATTAGGGTTCCTTTATATTTCCTTATTTGTTGATGTTTGATGATAATATGACTTGTTTGTGGTGATTGAGAAAGAGAATTATTGGTTTGGATTGGAAATTTGATTAAAAGACAAGAAAGAAACATAAACAGAAATGTTATGATGAAGCCCTAAGTGTACTATCCATACAACAAATCGTACAGCTCCATCTGTAAGCATCAAAATTGAGTGAAATGAATTTTAAATGAACCTAGACTTCAAGAGCTTTCCAACCATACAAATTATATGTTCATTGGATATAAAATGAGAGAGTTATGAATTTTTGAAGTAGACTGTAGGGTTTCACTTATTACCTTGACCAGAGTGTATTGAGAAGGGCATAACTTACTTATATAACTTCAAATTAAGTGCAACAATTTTTTTTAGAAAGCTAACATATAGTAATCATACCATAAGAATTTCATATTCAAGTTCTAAGTACATTGCTCTCAGTAATTCTCTAAAGCTACCCTATGTTATGTTCATGTTGGAATAGGGCAATATAGAACTGCCTACTTGGGAGCTCATAACTTGAGCTCTACTTATCCAATGAGGATTAAACTTATTGTGATTGAAAGATGATTCAATTAGCTACAATTTGGTATAAAATTTGTATAAAAATGATAAGAATTTAAATTTTAGTGATTTTCCAAAGTTAAGTGCTCAAGTCTGTCTTGAAATAAAACAGCTTTGAGTAAAACTTTAATAACTCAACCTATACACCTCAAAAATTAATAAGACCAAAGAGATTTAAAAATAGACTAATAAGGCTACAACATATTAAATTTTCAAATCAAGATATTAAAATGAAATTTTAGTGTAATTAATAAAACAGGGCAGATTTGAGATAATTAAGACATCTTGACAGCTTTAATGATCATAAGCCCTATAAGCCACAAGAAATCAATGGCTAAATTATTCATACAATTCTTTATCATATTTATGTGATATTGATATATAAATACAATGATTCTATTTTCTATGACTGGCTAACTGGGATTGTATTGTTTGTATATTGGCAATCTCCTGTTTTTAGTTGTTATGTTGCCAGATTTCTAGCAAAAATATATAAGTTATGCATCATGATTATGAATTCTCCAAGCATATGCACTCATGAATATATGATCCAAGATATAATTAAGATTTTGTATTACTTGTGCCAGCTCTTGAATAAATTTAAGGGGAATAAGTTAGTAGAAAAGTCGGGAAGAGTAACCTTAGCAATCCTGTATAGGAACGAGCTCGATCATGAAAAGCAGGCTATTATCCAAAGATGAGAAAGACTATTCACCTCTAGGAGACCAAGTAAAGGAGGATAAGAAAGGCTGCACTTTGAGGATGGCAATACATAACACTTAAGTGCATACCACACAAACACCCTAAGGACGGCGATATGTAACGCCTAGATGTGTTAAGTAAAAAAAAGCTAAATAAAGACAAAAGCACTTGCATCAAGAAGTCATTTGCATTTATCCATGCCTTTTATTTAGTTGATCTTTAACTTGTTATGCATTTATGCATCTTTATGTATCTATGTATCTATGCATCTTATTCAATTGTTCTTTATTCTACTATGTTAATGATCAGATTCTTTCTTTACTTACTAAGTGCGTGAATAAAATAAACTCTGCTTTAGATGATATGGTTTCAAATTATAAAATTGCAATGTATGCTTTATCATTTATACTATCCACCTTTTTTTAAATAAATCGAAGCAGCTGAGAATGCTTACGATGTCCCTATCTAATAGTCTGGGAAATCCTACTAAGAATTTTTGAATTCTCTTGCTTATTTGTATATGTCTGTGCCATTCTCAGACGATAGCAATAATGGTAGTGGTATTCTTCATTGAAGTTCCAGTATGGCTACGGTATCATGACCCTACTTTATTTCTTTTTGTTTTGCTTTATTTTGATAAATGTCCTTGCATGGACCCTTTTGAGTCCTAGTCTACTTGATGTGAGTTAGATGGAGGCCTCTCCTCAACTGCATCCAGAGACTTGTAAATACAAAACTAGTGAGATGTATATATATGATACTGAATGTTATGTAAATAAAATTTTCTTAATGTATACCTGATTCCTTATTGTAGCTTCTTGTTTATGGTTAATTCCCTACATCTATAAGTTTAATTAGGTAATACGCATTGAAGACGTAAAGTTCACGTATATTTTTATTTAAACTGCGCAGCGAGAATCAGATTTAAGAAATACTAAGTTAAGATAATTAGAACCTGCACACATGGCAAACTCTAGGTTATAGTATTATGACTTAAGCATAGTACTATAATTGGGAGGGTGTTACATTGTACAAGGATCTAAACGGGAGAGGGATGGAGAACGAGTGAGGAGATGCCTATTCATGCTCATCAAACTAGTTCTATCGAGAAGATTTAGTGGGATTGTTAGCAGTAGAATCTATAACCCCTACTAGTTAATCATTAATTAGCTAGTTCTAATTCCTATCAAGTAATTATTAACCAGTACGTGTTACTGATCCTAGTTAGTTTTAGTCCTGTATATGTATTCTTTTCTTTTCTTTTCTTTTCTTTGTTCACATGATTTGGCACATTTTACTAATGTGAGCAGAATTATTTAATTAAGCTACTGCATACTAGTTGGATAGATAAACATTTATCACATTAGGGCAAATAGCTCATATGACAAATGTTCATCATCATCCCATAAGCATATGTATAGTCAAATTAGGGTCTAATATTAGAGATTATAGTAGGCCAAAAATAAGTCTAGTAGTTATAATTATTAGTTAATATAGGCCCAATCAAAAGATCCTCTACTTGATTTATATATAGATTAAAAGGATAATAGTAAATCTATTTATCCATCAACTAAAGTCAAAAAATATAACATTAGTAAAAAAATATATAAGATCCTCCATCAGCTAGATCATTCCTCGATCAGATAATAAAATGATCTAATGTGCTTTAAGATGATCACAAACTACTCCGTCACAAGGTTGAACATCATGGTGATCTCAACCTCCATAATGATCATTATATGAGCCATGGTCTTGTTCCTTTAGAAGCACCAGCAAAACCAAGGCAAGAGAAAAAGCTTAGTAGGATAATGCTTCTAGAGATCTATCAAACACCCAAAATCTTTCAAGGTTTCAAATAGGTAATAAATCACAAGGTATAGAAATATTCTAGATAAAGTAAAACAAGAATCTGTGAAGCAATCATTCAAATGCTTTAAGGAATATGTAAGGGAAATATGATAGTATTAAATGTCCAAGGATGCAATTATGCTCATGATGCACTTCTCTTTATCCTTTACTTTACTATGCTCATAGGGATAACATATCCATAACTCAGGCCCACACTCATATCTCTGCCTAGGATTTGTGATAGCTCTCTATTAAGACATCTCCCGGTTTTAGATCCAATATACATTGGTCCTTATCCGCTTCAACTCTTGGACAAGGCACCATACAGTGATCATAACTACCACCATGAGACTGCCTTGATCTTTAATATCTTTCCAGTACTTTTCACATTCATGATCATGCCAAAACCATATTGGACTAAACAAATTTATTGGGTCTTAGAGCTCGGCCCAAGAGGACCTTAGCAAGGGCCCAAGATGATGCTTTTCCATCAAGTGTTGCAATGATGAGTTTATGGAAAGACAAATATGTCCCTTATTTTGTTTAATGAAATACACCAGAGTACTATTAAATCTTAAAGGACTAATTTATCCAACACAATTTTTATCACAACCTAAATGGGGCTTTTATTTATTATTAGGGTGTGTTTGGCATGTTGTATTAGGCATGATAGGATAAGGTAATATAATACGTTATGACCTTATCTATTGTTTGGTGCAGTTAACGTATTGTATAAGATTATCTATCAAACCTCTCCTATATATTATAATGATGGATAACTTAATTCACCCTAGGGAAATCGTATTAGGCCTGATTAACTTTTAATGTACAAGGGTTCTTTCACTTTTTTTTTATTTTTTAATATATTTTATTAAAAGAAATTAATTATTAAATAAATAAAAAATAAAAATATATAAATAAAAAATAAATATTCAAACTAAAATAAAAATATAGGAATAAAAATTTATTATTAAAATATATAAATTATAATATTTAATATAAATTTAATTATATATAATAAAAAAGACAACCAAATATAAGAATGTGATATTAAACCTACTTAGATTTCGATGTATAAAAACTCTATCTTTATTTCACACACACACTCTCTCTCTCATATTTTTTATATTTAAAAAAAATATTAAAAATAAATAAATAAATAATTTTTAATATAAAATTATTTTTATATATAATAAAAAATAACTAAAATAATTATAATAACTATTTAAATAATTATATTAATTTTTAACTTTTAAATTTAATATTTAAAAATTATATTTATTATAATATCTTCTTCTGATTATATTTTATATAATATAATATCTTATATCGTGATATATCAAATATTATTTAATATTAAATTTTTATCAGATATTAGATAATCATACCTTATATTATCAACCCTTGTCCTATTCCGCTTTATATTATGCTATAAGGCATTATACTTGTTGCCTTATTCTTATTGGTAAATGCCTATTGCCGTGTTTTCTTCAATCTTCAAATTTTCGCCGCTCTCTAATTTTCCATTTTGTCCCTTTGATGACTCTTCCGCTCAAACAATCATTTAAAGCCCTAAATCTAAATCAATGGCAACACAGGTCTCCGACCACCTGGAACCATGGCACAACCTCGACGACAAAGTTGTACTAGTGACCGGCGCTTCCTCGGGGCTTGGACGAGACTTCTGCCTCGACCTCGCCAAAGCTGGCTGCATGGTCGTGGCGGCGGCTCGCCGGTTAGATCGGCTCAAGTCCCTCTGTGACGAAATCAATCAGATTACGTTATCATCATCGGAGGAGGGTGGTGCCCACAGCGTCCGTGCGGTTGCTGTGGAATTGGACGTGTGTGCCGATGGCCCCACCATCGAGAAGTCCGTGCAGAAGGCCTGGGACGCGTTTGGACATATTGATTCGTTGATTAACAATGCTGGTGTTAG
Source organism: Pterocarpus macrocarpus (assembly GCA_031439585.1). Taxonomy (NCBI): domain Eukaryota; kingdom Viridiplantae; phylum Streptophyta; class Magnoliopsida; order Fabales; family Fabaceae; genus Pterocarpus; species Pterocarpus macrocarpus. The sequence goes on from CM062521.1 coordinate 32,532,006, forward strand.
AGGTATTTCAACTTTTTAGAAAACAACATTGTGATCATTTCTGAGACTTTATTCAGTTTTTGAATTAGTAACTAGAGATTAATTTCATTGTCAATAAAGTACTCGTACACCGTCGGGGGATGAAATTTGAGAAAAATGGCAAATCTCGGTAGATAACTCATCATGATTTACCATCTTCCTCAAATTTTATTGACTGGAATTGTAAACTTATTTTATATTGTCGGTGCATAAAAATTAAATCTTAGTAACTACTTACAGTTGAATGGGTTATGGTAATTGCACCGTATTCGATGATACTCGTGACAACTTTTCGTCTTTGTTTGAACAGTCTGAGCTTGTCGCCAATAGGCACAATAATTTGTTTTTTGCTTACATTGTTAAATAATTAAGTTGTTATTTACCCAATAATAATAATAATAATAAGTTGAAGAGAATTGATTTTTTTCTTTCAGACAATAACAAGAATAAACCAGAGTCTGCCAAAAGTACAATGAAAGGTTGCAAGCAGTGTGGTGAATAACTTCAATTAAACTGATGAAGAGAATGTACCACCAAAAAAAAAGAAAGAAAGAAAGAAAAACACTGATGAATGAGAAGCTCCTCTTGTTAGTTTTCGAAGTTTGAGGGATATCTGCATTTTTTCACGTCGAACTACTGGAATTGAAGTTTAATTGAATTATTGGAAAACTGGCAACTATATAATTTGAGGCCAACTATTACTTAAGCCATTTTGCCAATATACATATGTAGTATAAGGTTTTGGCCGCACTAGTTGAATTCAGCACAAAAATTTGAGGGCTTCCTTTCTTGTTTAAATTTAACGTTAATTACTTGATATACTGCACATTTCACTTTGATTCCTTCATTCCCAGAAGTGTCAAAACACTTATATCTGCAGCCTATGTTTGCCAAAATACTTCGATAATTTATCTCGGAATTGTTGTATGTTGATAAGTGGTAACGGTTAAAAGTGAGTAACCTTTCTGGCTTTATGCAACCTGAAGCTTTTTCATTTTAAAAAGTGAAACTTATTTTGGACATTGTCACTGTGAAATGTCCTGCACTCAAATTGTATTCATATTGCATCGAAAGGCCTTAACTATATGTTGCATAAGCATTAGAGAAATTGGTATTTGGTGTGAACTGTCAGGTAAACGCTCAAATAAAAAGTAAAGAAGGATTGATTATTTTTTAAAAAAGCATTGAGGCAGTATTATTCGTAACTGAGGGGTTTGAACATATTGTAATTGATTATTCCTTCCTAAAACATTTCATGTTTACTGTTTCTTGTTTGACATGTATTACCGGAGGCTTCAGTGTGAAAAATATACAAGCATTTACCTTCTTGTTTTGTGTAGGAAATGTTAAATCAGCCTTGAAATTGTCTGAGGAGGAATGGGATCATGTTTTCAGAACGAACTTAACTGGTTCTTGGTTGGTGGCAAAGTATGTATGCAAACGCATCTGCGATGCAAAGCGAAAGGGATCTGTTATTAACATTTCTTCTACTGCTGGTCTGAATCGGGGGAATTTGCCTGGAGCTGCTGCTTATGCATCTTCGAAAGCAGGTGTCAATACGCTGACAAAGGTAATTTTTTATGTGTTTTTTCTTAAAACCAGATCATCATTTTGTTGTTATTTTCTCTCTGTTCCTCTCTTTGATTTTTTTCATTTTCCCCCTTTAAATTTCTGATAAGGTGAACTGCTTTTAGTGACTAATGAATTATAACACTAAAGGAAATGAGTCAAAATTAACAAACATGTTTAGTTGTTTTGAATACATAGATATAGAGTTCGACTTGTGCGATTCTTAAAGAGTTTTGTAGAGGATAAATGATAAGAACTTTAGGAGAACCACATCACAAAGGCTAGCTATTGTGATGGGAGAGCTCAAGGCCTTATAAACCCCCCATTGGAATCCCATACTTCCAATGTGGGACTCAAGTCCCATTCCTTGCAATTGGGTCCTAATATCCCACCACACTCCGCAGCTCCAGCACCCATGCGGGCTAGCTATGCTCTAGCCCCTTTGATTAGTCCCGAGCGAACACTGCAATGTCGGCGTCACCACTCGCGCCGCTCGATTGTAGCTAAGAGACATGGTGGAAGGCTCTTATACCAATTGATAAGAACCTTAGGAGAACCACATCGTAAAAGTTAGCTATTGTTATGGGAGAGCCTAAGGCCTTATAAACCCCCTATTGGAATCCCATACTTCCGATGTGGGACTCAAGTTCCATACCTCGCAATCGGGTCCTAACAATAAAGGTCTTATGGATTAAAAATAACTATTTTGGTAAAGAAGATTAAGTAGAAGTGTTATGTTGTGAAAATGACCAAATATCATAAGACTGTCTAAACAAATAATTGACAAGGCAATTAACCTATAATGAGTAATGACAGTGATAGTTAGGGGGCGTTTGGTTGGGGGAATGTGTTCATATTCTCGAGAATATGAAAACATTCCCCTGTTTGGTACAAGAGTTAGAAAAATATTCTCGAGAATGTTGCATTCCTGGGATTGATTTTTCTCCAACATTCCCTCCAAAATAATCCCATCCTCCACATGGGATTGTAACATTCTCAAGGGAAGTGAATATTTTCCCTCGTGAAAAGATCAAATTACCCCTATTGCCACCCATTGCCACCTGCCGTTGGCCGCCAAGTGTATTTTGGAAAATGTGCAAAACATTCCCGAGAATTCAATCTGTCTACCAAATATTCTAAAAAACACATGCCTGAGAAAGCTATTCCCAGGGATAGTATTCCTGAGATTAGGATTCCTGGAAATGAAAGTTCAAACCTTCTACTAAACGCCCCCTAGGGCATGTTTGGGAAGAAGGATTTTCGAGGGTAAAGGGAAGGGAGGGTAAGTTTTTCAACAACATCAACAACTAAGCTTTATTCCACTAGGTGGGTTTGGCTACATGGATTAGACAAGGCAACAGTGTCCTGTCATGAAGGTGGGTAAGTTTTTCATTTTTAAGAAAATATATTTTAATTTAAGAACTTCTTGAAATAAAAAGAATTAAAAGTTGTATAACTTTTCAATTTCAAAAATAGAAAAATATGTCTTTTCTTCCCTTTCTGAACAAAACCCTCCATCCAAACCTGCTTGGAAAAGCTGACTACAAGGATGTGATAGACCTTGTCAAAGCACTTGTGGTTACCAAGCATGAAGCTACCAAGCATGAAGCTAAGAGTGCTCAAGAAACATGATCAATGAAGAATGTAGGTAGTTACAAAGAGGAGAGAGAATATCACCCATTATTAGCAATAGTTCCTCATGTTGTGCAATAGTCTTCTTCGTAAATAGCCTTGTAAAGATATAAAAACATTTGAATTTCTACATGCTTGCCACTTGGCAACATCTTAGGAGCCATAGATTTGAAAAGTAAGTGTAACAACTGAGAGTTTTTGACTATAAATAGGTGCTAGAACGAAGAGCGAAGGGCTGGTACATGTACTTTCAAACATCCTGTAGTTCCTAACTCCCTAGTTTGACACTTCTGGTTGATAGATTGTAGGATTAGAGTTAAGTATAGAGGCCACTTTCAAATGACTCTTTATGTTTTGGTCTTTTCATTCTATCATATATCATTTATGTTCCTGTCAATGTACTTTCATTCCTTTAAGTTCTTCATTTTTCTTGTAATTTCTTACTTTGTTTTAATTTCAATCTATCTTTAATTCAACAATTTACTTGCATTCATGTTCTATTCTGATAGGACCCCAAGGGTGACTCTTGTGTGTAATAGAGCGAGAAGAGTGGAGGGAATGAAGAGGGGTCTGATTGCATAATTATTTTGCTGATGTGGCATAGAGTGTGTAGGAGAGAGAAGATCCTATGATCCTAGGAGATTCTATTAGTGCTAAGCAATATATGTGTGAGGTGTGAGGAGTGTGGGGGTTAGGAAAATAGTGGGATAGACTTGGGAGTTATTGAGCTTCTTTAATTGCTTAAGGACCATTTCTTCTTTGTTTCTTGTATCAGCAGGCTAATCCCCACTGGATTGGTTTTCTTATCAATGATATAGATGCATTTTCCCTTCATTTTACTGTTCCATTACCAGGTTCCTATAAACTGGTATCAAAACTGCCATTCATGGGAGCCTGAACATGGTGCTTACCCGTGCTACTGCTATGGAGGTGGGAGCAAAAAGATAGAGGCGATTGGTGGTGCTACTGAAGCTAAGGTGGAAGATTGATGAACCCATGAGGCTGACGAGAGAAAAGAGCCTCGTCCATTTTGCGAGGGAGGCCCCAGTGACCTCGTCAGATCGTCTATTGGTCTGGGAGGGTATAGAGCTCGATGGTGGAGAAGAAGGAGCTCCACTGTGGAAGAGTTAGCTCTTGAAGTTTTTGCTCCTCTTGAAATCAAGCAATATGAAGTGGAGGTGGTAATTGGCCACTGTTTGTAGAACTTGAATCCGGTTGAAATAGTAGTGGATGAGGAAGAAGTCCCAAAAGAGATGAAGGGTGATATGTCCACAGTGGTGGAAGACGGGTAGAAAGACATGGTATTTGGGGAGGATGACCACCCTGTGGGTTGTTTGGTGGCTGGACATGAGCAATCACTACAGTGGCTGATTCAAGGTACCGAAGAGAAGGGAATGGTGGAAAAGGAAGGGCAAAGGCCATGGGGTTTGGAGGTTGAGGACGGGGGACAAGGGTCACAGACATCCGAGTTCGGAGTAGCTCTGCTACTCAACAACCTTCACCGAAACTACTTGACCCTTACCTTGAAGTGGTTGCTGGTGAGCCACTTTCATTGGCAAACCAAGCTGAGCCGTTGGCAGAGAGGGCAGTGGCACTACAGCTTCACGTTAAAAGATTTGTGGATGAGAAGGCAGCTAACTAACACCCTCCCACTTGCAGTAGTGTGAATGGGAAGAAGAAGAAAGGATGGTTCCTAGCCGCATCGCTATGGTTTTGTACCAAAGAAGGCCACCGCATCTAGGATAGGCACATCTGCCTTTGTATGTAACTAAGCGGAAAGGAAAGTCAGAAGAGATGAGGGTGCAATTGAAAATACACCAGTTAATATCCCCTTCTAACATAATGGATCAGGCCCAAATCAGGCAGAGAGTTTATTGCCTCATTGCTGAATTCTCAAATTCGTGAGAGGTTGTTGCCTGCAAGTAGTATGGGAAGTTGTCATAATAGGTCTACCAGCGAGAGTAGTGCTTTTGAAAGTTCAGCCCCTGCCAATGACGATGCAGCAGAGCAAAATCTTGCTGCTGCACGTCTGGAGTACCCCTCAAGAAGTTTGCAGCAGGAGTGATCCTATATTAAAGGTGATAAGTTAAGCGATGTGTTATGAAGAGTGTGGGAATGATTAACGTCCTGACAGTGGTGCCCCTCAACCTTATTGGGCATCATTAAATCTTGATGCTTATCTTTGTGTTGAGTGTCCATCGAAAGCTTGCTGTACACGTATCAAAGTTTAGGTCACCTACATTGACGTTGAGGTGTGGGAACATTTGGTAATGAGTTTGTTTCAGTCTCCTGGGAATACTTTAGCGAACTCTGTCTTGGAGAAACGATTACAATCAAGAAGTGCGTTTTAGGTTGATCTTGCACTCACAGGGTTACGAAGCCTAATATACCAACGGCAGTTTTCATCAGCAAACTGTGTCATCAATGTGGTTCTCTCTGTTAAAGAAAATTTGATGCATGCAAAGTATGCAGAGAAGCTTTTTGTTCGCAAACCAAAGGACGTCTATGCAATTGAGTAGTGACAAAGAGATGTTGACGACTGTTATCATAGTTCTATTTCTGATTTGCGAGAAAACATAGTGCCAATGACAATATTTATGCTAATCTTACTAATGTCAACCAAAGCATTAGTTCCCACATTAGTGTGCTGTCACATGGCAAACCTACAACCTGTCGTGAAGTTGGCTGTCCAACTAGTCTTAGTTCCACAAATGATGACGCCGAAAATCGCTACATAATGAGATTGGCAACCTATGGCAATTATTATAATTTTGTTCCAACCCGTTGCCACCAGTGGTGTTGGTGGTAGGAAGTTTTCAACTAGTCTGTCAAATCTCAACAAATGTTAGGGCCCCAAAGCTAATTTTGGCCATTTCAAGTTCAAATGTTAACAGTTGAAACATATTAGTCACTATCCCCAAAATGCTGGACAACTAAGTCCTTGGCCTTGATCCTCAACATGAGAGGCTAAATGTCAGAGGACCCGTTTATCCTGACATGACAAGCAACATGAATATGGTGACAACTGGACCTACCCTAGATATTTCGAACAACGTTTGACAGTGAATGCATGAAAGTAATCACAGTATGACTAACATGCGGGCACTGCAATCGGCCATATATAGCCAGGTCAACTGCTGAGATAGGAGAACTGGAGGGCAATGAATATTTGGAAATGACAATGAATGCCTTCAGCTAGTTTTCAACACTTCGATTGAGTTCTATTCATTCATGAGCTTAACTAGGAGTTTCATGAGCAATTTTTCTGGTTGAAATAGAGGTTGGCCTAATTGACCTTTTCAATGTTGAAATAATGCCAAACGAATTATCTCTGTTGATTTCATTTGATGAAAAGCAAATGCTACACATCCATCCTTGGCCTAGAATGAGTCAATAAAATGGCCACCAGTTGGCTAGATTATAGTATTAGGAAAAACTTAACTAACAATTCTTAGATATGGGCTAGCTTGTGAGCAAATTAGAAGTCTTCTAGAAATAAAAAGTTTCCTTCATTGAACACGAAAGATGAGGATGTCGAAGCTATTGAAAATAATGTACCTGAGTTACAAAACGACCCTCCTTGTGCTTTTCAAGGCCCCCGGTTTGCTAAGGTCGGAGGAAAAGGAATTGGGTCAATTGAAATATTATTCTTTTGGTGTTACAAAAGCTGATAAAAAATTTGACATCTTTATAAAAGATAATTACCTTAAACTGCTTGACGGGTATAAAAGTTTTGATGCAAATAGCTTGAATGGAAAAAAAGACAAATTGAAAACATCATGGCTCGTTTTAGGGATATGTTTTAAATTTCAAAAAACATCCAAGAATGAAGGTTGAAATTTGCTGATAAGGCCCAAGCAAAAGACATAGGAGGTCAACTCAATTTTTGTTGAATAAATTGCTTGCATATTGATTAACATGTTCAATGACAACAGTATTATTGATGATATGGGCATCTACACTGAAGATGCTACAAATGTCTACTTCCGGCCTAATGAGTCCTTGGCCAATTTCCTAGAAGGAATTTGAAAATATGCGACATGGGGAGCATAATCAGACCTACAAATTGCTGCCCTTAATATTCCAGTGAAACCTAAGAACATAATTCCCATGACATCTACATTAACTATGTATTTCAATAAATTAGTACTTGCTTGTAGCTGTGATCTAAATATGGCATACGTTATTAAAATGCTTGATGTGTTATTTTGATGTAGTCATTCAAAAAAATTAGATGCATATTAGAGTTTACTAATTCTATGCACAATGATTGAAAAATGGCATATTGATATCATTAATAAGTTGTGTGATGATGTTTGACAGGTTATGGCTCTGGAATTGGGGTTGCACAAAATCAGAGTGAATTCTATATCCCCTGGAATTTTCAAATCTGAAATAACTGAAAAACTAATGCAAAAGGATTGGCTAAATAATGTGGCCACGAAAATAGTACCATTGAGAAGTTATGGGACTTCGAATCCAGCATTGACATCCTTAGCGCGTTACCTAATTCATGATTCTTCTGAATATGTCACGGGCAACAATTTTATTGTCGATTCTGGAACCACCTTAGCAGGTGTGCCTATTTATTCTTCTCTATGAATGTATAAATGACGCAATAGCTAAATGTAACCTTGAACTTTTCTTGCATGTCTTGAAGCTTTATTTTATGAAGTTCTCGAGTATATGTATCAAGAAAATATGTATAGTGGAAACCGCATTGAAAATGCTTTAACTATGTTCTTGCACAAATGATCAAAAAGTAAACCGTTAGTTTAAAATCATTTTGTATATTCTACATCTGTTTGGTATGGTTGTATACATTTCAACTCATTGAATTCGAGGTTTCTTAACCGAGCTCAAGGCTATTCCCACAAACGAGTCAAGGACTAATCAAAGTTTAAACCTTACCAAGTTGATGTTTAGCATATTATAGTGTAAATGGAACAAGACTCATTTGTCGCAGAGGATTGATGTGCAACCAATAAGACTTAATCATGCCACGAACTGTGGTTATTCATAAATAAGAAAATAAAAAATCAACAATAACTAAAATTAAAAGAAAATAAAACATACAAACAAATTATGCTTGGACGGAATATTAATGAACACAGATTGTGGGATTATTTTATTTTCCGCCACTAGACTTTGACGGGATTAGACGTATCATTTATGAAGACTTGTTTCAAGGGATTGTCTACAGTCCTCACAACCAAGGCAAAGGAGCACTAGAAACTCACAAAATGAGTTTTGTATTGTAACCGTAGATTTTGGTAAAGAAAAACGTGAAAAGGTTAGGATCTTTTACTTTGTCACTTCAGAGCATATGACTTGCAATGGTTGTATTGCACGATAAAGTTTCTCCAATTGTATGTGAAAATTAATTTTTAGGTATAAATAAAGTTCATATATAATGTTTTAATAGTAAAAATTAATTTTATTTTATTATTGACTTTTATATTAAAATATATGTTCATAATTATATTAAGAGTTTAATTATTATATATTGACAGTATAAAAAAATTTTATAATATCATCTAATTAAATATTTATATTTATAAAAATTTTAAAATAATAAGTAATTGAGTCAAATATTTTTATTAATGTGATAATATATAATTTGATATTTATGTAAAATTTTCTTATATTAACTGTATATATAAATTAAATTCATATATTAAATATTAAATATATTAAATAATAACAATAATATATTATTATATTAAATATAAATTTTCTAATTGATAATGCAAAAAGTTAAATATGGATAAGGATTGATTTTCTTTTGACTTTATCGATATCTTTTAATATTTTAATTAAATTAAATGAGATATATTATTTTAAACCTTTTTGTCATGAAGGGTTAAAAGTTTTTTAAAAATTCTTAAATCACGTTAGCCTTGAGAAATATTCTAAGATAGCAAATATTTTAACAATGAATAAGTTAGTCAAATATAATTACAATTTTGATAATTAAAATATTTAATTATTTTTTAGTTCTGATATACCTGATATATATTTTTGACATAGAAAGAGTGTACTTCACTAAAAAAAAAAAACTGGGGATAGATAATGCAATTTGATTTAAAATATTAGGGAGAACTATCATTTTGACTCTTAAAAGATTAATTCGTTGAAAAATTAATCCTTAAAAGATATTTTATTAGTCATGATACTCTAATAGTGAATTCCATTATTACTAATGAGCTATGTTAACATTAACAAAAAAAGTTTTAGGGATTAATTTATCTGCACATTAATTTTTTAAGGGCTAATTTGTCAGCACATGGATCTTTTAAGAACTAATTTATTAATATGCTAATCATTTATGTATCACAGGCTAATAAAAGCATCTTTTTAAAACTAATTTGTCAGTATATTGATCTTTTGAGTATGAAAATGATAGTTCTCCCATATTATTATTTCAACATAAATATACAAAATTTAATAAAAAATTAAATATCCAATTTGATTTAAAATATTTATAGTTTGGAAATGTTATTATCTCAAGTGTATATGTAATATTTAATCTTTGTATTTAAAAATTAAATAAAATTTATAATAAAACTGGTGGATTACGCTAGATGCGATTTTTTTAGTAAAATAATGTATTAATAAGACTAAAAATAATGATTATTAATTAAGTGCATTAATATTTCACCGTAAATATTCAAAAGTTAAATACAAAAATTAAATATATATTATTTGATTTTAAAAATAAAAAATAAGATACCTTGATGAATTACATATATTTTATTATTTTTATTTTAAAAATTAAAATTATTAACAGAAACGATATTGTTCATTACTACCTCAGTCTGCTACTTATCCAAACTTTGAAATAGGTATGGTGTCTGTTGAGCAGCTCATTATTAGTTGCAAGTTATTGATGGAAATATAAAAATTATTATTTTAAAATCATCATATTCAAAGTACATTTTGAACAATTTATTTTTATAAAGTTATTTTTGTGAATTAAATTAAAGAAATGTTAGTATAAAATAAAAATAACGTGATATATTATTATATTGTTATAAATTTTAAATACTTGTAATGCTTTATAATATAGCTAAAATTGACTTTATATGATTTCTATTATGAGTATCAAACACATAATATCTCAATTAACATAATAAATTTTGATATTGTTATTAGCTGTTGGATAATTTTTACAAGAGTATAATTACTGTTTTGTTTTTAACATAAATGAACGCATGATTTTTTATTGCTAATAAATGCATTTTTTGAGTGTTAATAATATTTCTTATATTTCTTTCCGAATATATTGTGCCTTTGTTTATCATCAAGAATTGCTCCAAGATAGTTAGGATCACTACTGGAGGGTTGCTTGCGATCTTTTTTGTCCTGTTAGCTTTGATATGACACCAATTTCTTATAATTTGGATTTGCTTTGGATTTTTAGTGAATTTTTACTTCCAAGAGTATAATTCGGACTAGTGACCGAATAGGTTGAGACAAAATTTAAATATCTTGAGATACACATATCAAAATGAGATGGGATCAAAAGGGTTGATAACTAGACACATAGAGCTATGATATATCCAAAATTCAGGTTTAAATGAATTGAATAGAAGTAAAGGTGGATTATACAAAATTCGGACAGAACTGAATAGAATTGGCAGAAATGACCAAATTGATGGTTTCACAAGTGTTAATGAACATATGAGGCTTGAGTTGACGGTTGTAAGTTTTACCTTGATAGATACATTAGATTGATTATACTGCTATGGCTGATTTGTCCGTGAGAATTGGCACTATTCACAGGGAAACGGATCTGATCCGTTATGCTGCCGAATTTACGGCAGAAGTTTATGAAACTATGAGTGTTTATGATACAAGAAATTTATGATATGAACAACTATACAATTATGAATATGTATGTGAAAATTCTATATGCAAGAATGATATATGTATGAAATGAGATATATAAAAATAAATGATGAAGCATATGTATGAGTATATTCAACATGTCTATGCTTGATTATGCATGAGAATGAAAAGACATAAGTATATTAAATGTGGATCCCTTCACTTAGAGGCAGTTGCACATTGAATCCCTCCCTGTAAAGGCAGTTAAAACTATGAGATCCCTCTACCTTGGAGGCACATGGTCAGATGAGATCTCTTTATATTGAAGGCACGTGGTCAGATGAGATCCCTGAATTTGAGGCACGTGACCAGAAGAGATCCCTTCAATTAGAGGCACGTGGCCAAAATGATATCCCTCCAAGACTAGAGGCACGTGAATCCCCTTGTGGGTTAGTCTGTGTGACGACGGTCACGAGATGAGCTGACGAGCTCACTCCTAGATCAGACTACCCAAGGGTAGTAAAGGTTAAAGACTAAAGACTAAAAATTAAAACATACGCAAGCACCCCACTCACATGAGGCATGGCATCGACCCAGCTAGTATGAGTATAGGGGATATGGTTTATATGAGGCATGGCATGACCCAGCTAGTATAAGTACCGAAATTTTATGGTGGCATGTAAGGATTTTATGATGAAAGATATGATGATGAGTCTATATTCCTAAGGAACGTGACATGGCGATCACGCTCTGATGGTGTATGACATGGCGATCATACTCTGGAATATAGCATAATGATCCCACACCCTAAGGAATGTGACATGGAGATCACATTCTGATGGAGTATGACATGGCGATTATACTCTAGGACGTGGCAGGAAGAACATATTCCTAAGGAATGTGACATAGCGATCACATCCCGATAGGGTATGACATGACGACCATACTCTGAAATGTGGCATGATAAGCAGAAGATAAAGAAAGAAAAGTAAATTTTATGTATCTGCAAAACTTCAAGTACAAGTAAAGTCATGTGTAGATATTATATCTCTAGTATATTGATGCTACAATATCTTGATATGTTGCAGTTATTATTATAGTATAATTCATGAATTAACTTTGTATGGGCACTCCCAAATGTCAAGTATATGAGTAAAATGAACTTTGCTTCGGATAATATATTTTCGAACTATAAAATATAACAATTTACATAACATGTTTACCTTTTTCATAATAAACCGAAGCAAATTAGAGATGACAACGATGACAGTATGTATGATAGTTAAGGAATCCTACTGAGAATTCAAATTCTCACTCCTATTTTCCGTATTATCTCCAGATAGTTCGAGAAGTTGCAAAGACGGCTGAAGTTGCTATCAGTCAAGGTCCGCTCAGGTAACCGTAACAACTCTTGAGTGTGGTACTATGACTTAAGTATAGTGTCATACTTGGGAGGGTGTTACATCTCATATATGCAAAATGTAACATCCACCATGAGTTCCAACTTCACCTTCAAATTTCTATGATTTCCGACTTCATGTCCGATTTCCGACTTAATCTTCAATTTTGATTATTCCTGATGGAGTGGTTTCCGAGTTCCAATCTCCGACTTCGAGTTTCCAGTATATTATACATAATTTTCGACTTTCGGGATTCGGGTATAAAGTTTCCTATTTTGGTACCAACTTCCAAGTTTATTTAAAAATCCCGACTTCCGGGTTTAAGTATTTTAGGTTTGATATTCTTGTTCATGACTTTCGATTTCAAAGTGTTTGTTTTTTATGTGCTTGTGATTCCAATTTCCGACATTAATCCATATTGGTCTTCCAAGTTATGAATGTTTCCTAATTCCCGAGTTCCGACCTTAACCATGTATTCACTAATTTTCGACCTCCGACTTAATGGTTCAAAATAAAGTTTGCATGGTTCCCGACCCCCGAGTTTATAGTTTAATAGAATGATCACAAGTATCAACCTTCGGGTTTAATATAACGAGTTCCAACCTTAGAGTTGAACTCAACTAGATTAGACAAGAGTTCAGATCTTTGAGTTGATCTCCAAGTTCGATCAAGATTTACATGAGTTCCGATCTAAGAATTTACTTCCAAGTCTCAAATAAGGTGGGCAAGAGTTCTGGAATCAGACTTCAGCTCACGCGGGTTCCGACCTTACACAGAATAGAGACGAGTTCCGACTTGAAATAGAATGGGATCAAGTTCCACTTCTGGGACGACGTGGAGGATAGTTTAGCCACAAAAGGGGGACACATGGCCGAACTTCAATCACAAAATTTCAACCAATCAACACTCACAAGTCCAATTACCCTCGTGTATTTAAGTCAGACTCTCTTTCTCATTTCTGACTGACTTGTGCCTCCCTTTCCCTCTTGCTCCAGCCCTCTTCTTCTCTTCCCTTCTCAACCTACTCCATCAAATCTCCAAGCTTTGTCAAGGTTCCATCAATCCAAACTCAAATTCAGCAAGATCACTCCTAAAGGAGGTAGGATTCCATTTCTGTTCTTAAATTCTTTGAACTGTGGCTACATGGAATTTTACTCTTTTTCATGTATTTGATGATATATTGGATGTATATGATGTATTATGGTTGGATTAATATAAAATCTTGCGTTGGAATTAAAGTTAGAAGATGAAAAACTAGGAGAAGTGAAGGATGGGGATGCTGCCTACGTGAGAAGCCTCACGGCAGTCCGTATGGCAGAGTGTACGTCTCCACCTATAGTTGGTTAAATCTGATGAAACTATTTTTAGATGAAAGTAGACATTCAGGGCTTTCCATGCACATATAATATAAGGCCATTGGACTAGTATTGAGAGAGATATGAATTTTTGAGGTTTGACCTCGGAGTCAGGACTTTCATCTAGGCAGTGTGACTTGAGATGGGTGTAACTCACCCTACACAACTTCAAATTGAGTGAAATCAACTTTGTTAGAAATCTTACACATAAGGGAACATCCCATAATGAAATTCCAAGTTTGTTATGATCCCATTTGTTCCCAATGGTTCGAGGAAATTACCCTATGTCCAAACCAAACCAAAATAGGGTAGTTTAGGAAGGTCAAATTTTGGGACTTATAACTCGAGCTATACTAAAGCAAATGAAATGAAACTTCTTGAAAATGAAAGGTTGTTCTGTTAGCTTTGATATGATATCAATTTCATATGATTTGGATTTGCTTTCGATTTTTAGTGAATTTTTACTTCCAAGAGTATAATTTGGACCAATGACAGAATAGGTTGAGGCAAAATTTAAATATCTTGAGCTACACATATCAAAATGAGATGGGACCAAAAGTGTTGAAAACTAGACAATAAGGCTATGACATATCCAAAATTCAGATTTAAATGAGTTGAATAGAAGTAAAGGTGGATTAGACAAAATTCGGGCAGAACTGAATAGAATTGACAGAAATGACCACATTGATGGTTTCACAAGTATTAGTGAACATATAAGGTTTGAGTTGATGGTTGTAAGTTTTACCTTGATAGATATGTTAGATTGATTATACTGCTATGACTGATTTGTCTGTGAGAATTGGCAATATTCATGGGGAAACGAATCTGATCCGTTATGCTGCCGAATTTATGGCAGAAGTCTATGAGACTATGAATGTTTATATTACAAGAAATTTATGATATGAACAGCTATACAATTATGAATATGTATGTGGAAACTCTATATGCAAGAATGATTTAAATATGATACGAGCTATGAGGTATATGAAAATAAATGATGAAGCATATGTATGAGTATATTTCGCATGTCTATGCATGATTACGTATGAAGATGAAATAATATGAATATATTAAATGTGGGTCCCTTCACTTGGAGGCAATTGCACATTGAACCCCTCCCTGTGAAGGCAGCTAAAACTATGAGATCCCTCTACCTTGGAGGCACGTAGCTAGATGAGATCCCTCCATAATGAAGGCATGTGGTCAGATGAGATCCCTCAATTTTGAGGCACGTGACCAGAAGAGATCCCTTCAATTAGAGTTACGTGGCCAAAATAAGATCCCTCCAAGACTAGAGGCACGTGAATCCCCTTGTGGGTTAGTCTATGTGACGATGGTCACGAGATGAGCTGACGAGCTCACTCCTAGATCAGACTACCCAAGGGCAGTAAAGACTAAAGACTAAAGATTAAAATCATATGCAAGCACCCTACTCACGTGAGGCATGGCATCGACTCAGCTAGTACGAGTATAGGGGTTAGGGCTTACATGAGGCATGGCATGACCCAACTAGTGTAAATACCGAAAAATTATGGTGGCATACAAATATTCACGATAAAAAGATATAATGAAGGTCCCATATTCCTAACGAGCGTGACATAGCAATCACGCTCTGATAGAGTATGACATGGCGATCATATTCTGGAATGTGGCATGTAAAGATTTTATGATGAAAAGGAAGATAAAGAAACAAGTAAAGGCATGTACAGATGTTATGTCTCCAGTATATTGATGCTATTGTATTTTATTATGTTTCAGTTATTATTCATAATATAATTCATGAATTGACCTTGTATGTGCTCTCCCAAATGCCAAGTGTATGAGCAAAATGAACTTTGCTTCGGATAATATATTTTTGAACTATAAAATTAAACGGCTTGTATAACATAATCACCTTTTTCATAATAAACCAAAGCAACTGGAGATGACAACGATGAAATTATGTATGATACTTAAAGAATCCTACTGAGAATTCAAAATTCTCGCTCCTATTTCCGTGTTATCTCCAGATAGTTCAAGAAGTTCCGAAGACAGTTGAAGTTGCTGTCAGATAAGGTTCGCTCAGTTAACAATAACAACTCTAGGGTGTAGTACTATGACTTAAGCATAGTACTGTACTTGGGAGGGTGTTACACAAAAAAATAATTTTGCACTTTCTTTTCTCCAGTAGGTGGCGCAGGGCCACATAGCGCCACTCACACGTGGCCCACGCAAAGGGCATTTGGCGTAGAGACAATATGTGCCACCTGTGGGATCCTGCCATGTGGCAGCTGATCTCGGTTGGCGCTAGTTGACAGCACTCCACTATCCCCCCTATTTGACCCTATCCAATTGGTCTTTACATTTTGAATTTTCAAGCTTTATTTGCATGGCCTATTTCACCCCATTCGATTGCGTTTGATTGCTCTTTACATTTTGAGTTTTCAGTTTCATTTGGAATTTCCAATCTGTATAACCTCTGCTTTATTTCAGCATTGCATCTAATTGCTCTTTATATTTTGAATTTTTAGTTTCTATTTGCAATTTCCAATCTTTAAATCCTCTGCATTATTTCATCATTTTCTTAAGTTCTTATTTTTCTCCAACTTATAATTTTCAATCTTTATATATTCTACCATATCTTGAAAATTTGTAACTTCTATTTTTTTGTTAATTTTTGTTTATTGCCTTCTTTTTTTTTTGAATTTATTTTAAAAAATGAGTAGTTTTATTGTGTTTGTGTATTGGAATGGTAGAAATTTTGATGGGCCACAGGGATGTACTTTTGAAGGTAATAAAAGATCAATTAGAATAGAAAGATGTCTTGGTTATAATGCATTAAAGAGGAAAATTGTTGCCAAATTGAAGCTTCAATCTCATCAAACAATTTCAAGTCTTACTTATATATTTCCAATTTCTCGAGAGAGCAGAACATATACTGCTCTTGAGACAGTTGATGATGATGATGTTGATTGCATGATTAGCACTTTTGAGCAATGGTCTCCTTTAACGGTGCTTGAGTTGTATGCTGAGATTGATATTGCAAGCAGTTCATTATTGCCTATTGCCCTTTCTATTCACTCTGGTGTTGCATCTGGCGATCATTTTAGTGCTGATGTATGCTTGTCAGATGAAGATGAAGATTATGTCAGGGATCTATGTTCAGATGAAAATGAAGATGATGATGAGGGTGAGATTTTGATAGCAATTCTTCTGAGGTTGAAATGGATTCTCCGGTTATTGTAGTTTCTCCTGTTGCATCATCTTTGCATATTAGAGAACAATTTCCACAACAAGGTGGTTAGTTTTTGTATAATTATTTGTATATATTGTGATTTTATTAGAACCTTATCATGATTTGATAATATCTTTATAGATGCAATACATTTGATGCACACTCCATTTTGGAATGTCTCTCCACATTATATTTATATCCATTAGGACCACCCTGATCAAGAGACAGATGAATTTCCTGGGTTGGATATGCCTGGTTCTTGGCGTATTGGAGATGAATTATATGTTGGTTTACGATTTGATAGCAAAGAACCTATCCAGATGGTTGTTAAACATTATTCTATGAAGGTCCATCAAACATATATTATAGTCAAATCAACACCAACAATTTTTTGCACAAAGTGCATAGGACATAGAGAAGGTTGCCCCTGGCGAATTAGGGCAATTTTAGGAAAGAAGACAAATAAATGGCAAGTCACCAAATGGGGTGGTCGTCACATTTATCTTAATCCAATGCTATCCCAAAATCACTGCAAATTAAATTCAAATTTTATCTGTGCAAATATACTAGGTATGTCACTTATCTATATATCAATTATGTACTTTATGGTTATTAAGTTCATTTATTAATAATAATTCGATTGCTTAATTTATGTTAGGGTTGGTTAAATTGGAACGATCGATCCCAATTTCTTTGATTAGAGAAAGAATTAATAGCCAAAATGGATTTCAAGTATCATATCGGAAGGCTTGGATGGGTAAGCAAAAGGCAATAGCAAAGGTGTTTGCTGATTGGGAGGAATCATTTGCAAAGCTACCTGGATGGCTTGCATATATGCAGATGTTTACACCATATTCTGTCTACAACATTGAGAAAAATGAATTTCTCATCAATAATCGGGTAGATAATCGATTTCACCATTTCACCGAGTGTTTTGGATGTTCAAGCAATGTTGTGATGCCTTCCATTTTTGCAAACCCATTATACAAGTTGATGGCACATTTCTATATGGAAAGTATTGTGGTACACTTTTAATTGCCACTACACGAGATGGCAATAGTTGCATTTTACCGATTGCTTTTGCTATTGTTGAAGGAGAAACCTTAGACACCTAGTCATGGTTCTTGGGAAACATCTAGCAATATGTGACATGAAAATAAGGTTTGTGTCTTATCTCTGATTGGCATGCAAGTATAAAAGGAGTTGTGGCAAATTGAAACCTTGGTTGGCAGCTTCCATATGCGTATCATGTGTATTGTATTTGCCACATTGCCAGCAATTTCAACCATAAGTTTAAGAATACAAAATTAAAGCAAGACCTATTGAAACTTGGTAAGAAATGCATTTTCAAAATTTTAATATTATATATATGAATTTTGTTCTTTTTGGAATTAATATTTAATTTGTGTTGATGTAGGGTATATGACTTGCATGCACCGGTTTGACAGAAATTTAGAGAAATTCTGTCAAATTAGCCCTAAAATTCAGAGATGGATTGATAGTATACCAAAAGAGAAGTGGAGTTAGGCATATGATTTAGGAGAACATAGATACGGGCACATGACAACAAACTTATCAGAGGCTATGAATAAAGTGTTGAAAGGTGTTAGAAATCTGCCAATAATTGCATTAGTTAAGTGCAGATATGGGAGGATGGTCAAGTATTTTGTGCAAAAAGGTCCAGAGGCGAAGGCGGAGCTAAGCACTGGAAATAGGTTTCGTAAGAAGTTAGTTGACGCTATTAGGAAGAATCAGGAGGATGCTTGTTCGTACCAAATTTGCAGATATGACAAAAAGACCTCAAGATTTGAGGTTGAAAAGGCATTCAACCCTATGGCACAAAGTTGTCACGACCTAACCTAAGTCGTGACCGGTGCATAGGGACATGTCCCTAGCAAGCTTACTCTAGACTTTATTCTAATAGAAAATCGGGCAGAGTCTCCTTTGTATTTAGGACTATTCCCAAATAAGGATCCTCGCCCTGCATAGAACACAAAAACTTGCAACTCATTGGGGATCCAGGCATTCTCCGAATGCACCTCACAGTACACAAAATGAGAATTTAAATCATAATCACTTATAGAAAATATGTTTACATAACTATTCAAGAAGCTTAAATACATAATCATTGGAATTTAAACTAATTACATATAACAACATAAGACCCAACATAGGGAGGACCCTGCCTGTAGGTTAATGGAGCACTTTTAGAGATTTTACAAACTTAGATGTTGAAACTTCTAATTAGCTGTGGAAGCTTGAGCACAATCTCGTACCTGTCTAAAAACATGAAAAGAAAGAAAGAGTGAGTCATACGACTCAGTGAAGGATAATATATCTATAACAAGGGTGGGACAAGCCGATGCACAACATTTGCAAAACAATAACTTTATAAGTTTCTTAAAAATCTCGTACCATATTTGCTATTGGAAATACTTCGTCTATGTATATCAAATACTGTAAGATTTTTAGTAAACCTATATAATTCATTAAATTGCCTTTTAATTCGACTGTATAATAACTTCATTATATATATATATATATATATATATATATATATATATATATATATATATATATATATATAGGCATAATACTTTTAAATCTAGCTGAAATAAATTATAATAAAGCTTAAGGGAGGATCCTATTTCAGAAATAGCTGCCTGACTGGATGGCCTTGTGGCCTAACTCCAGCAGTAAATAATAACTTCACGCCTATATGTGTCTATATATTCCGAACATGTCGGACAAACATGCCGGGCTAGCAATCACCCTGCTAGCTGGGTTACTCGAGGTACACCAAGGCTAATGCTGCTGCCATTAGCAAACAGTTCTGCTATAGTTCCCCCCTGAAAACCTTTGCTCATTTCTAATTTGTTATCATTAAAATTCCTTAATAACTTTACTCTAGACATCAAGTCTGGATTCTATATACATTAAGCTTTTAAAACGTTAACATTTCATAGTTCTCAACATATCAAGCTTTTAAAAAAAACAACATCAATGTGAAAATGATTCATAGAAATCAATATTAAGCTTACTTCATAGAAACCTATAATTTCTAAACATCATATCAACTTCAAGCCTTTATATAGCTAACATTTAATAACTTGAAAACATATCTTTCTCTATCAAACTATTCAAGTTTTGAAATTCACCTCTAAGGTGCTTGTCCCACACACACACACAATCATATATATATATATATATAGAAAAGAGTAATATCTTTTATCTTTCAAGAATTCACTAAGGTCATCATTAAAATGCTATTTCAATTTCTTTGATATTTAATAACTTAAACCACAAACATAACATTTATGAAATCATGGATATACATAAAATAAACTATAAATTATACATATACTTAAAACAAACTAGCTATAGATATGTTATCTACTCATAGCCTATACTTGGAAAGGAAGAAGCTCAAACTCTGCGATGCCTTAGAGCTACCAAGAGATTCTGGAGAGCATCTAACATGACAAACATAACTATTAAGCTTCCACAACATAACTATTCTAAGAATTTATTAGGATGAGCTCCATAAGGCAAAAACCCCCAATTTCTAGAACCCTAACCCCTCCTTCATAACCTTAAACATGGAATTCATGAAAAAACTAGCTAATCTATGGTCTAATAAGGAGGGTTGAGCTCAAGAATTACCTTAGAGAGCGGAGGAAGGTGGTGGAGCGTGAGGAGAGTGGTGGGTCTTCTCCCACCACCACTTTCTTTCACTAGAAGATGAGAAAGAGAGCTCCAAAGAGAGAATCAACCTCCAAAGCTTGGATAATGATGAGGAAAGAATGGATTTGATGATAGATTGAGTAAAAATGGGTGAAGAATTGATGGAAATCATGAGGGAAGAAGAAGGATGAGAGAGGAAGGAAGAGAGAGAGAGGTTGGTGAAGAATGAGAGAGAAGCTTCGAGCTTCTTCTTTTAATTATGCCCAGCAGGTGCCTGGCCGCCGCGACCTGGCCGCTTGGGCGCCCGTTCACCTAAAGCTACATCACTTCTGTAGCACAGCCAGCGCCCTTGGGTGCCTAGGCGCCCAGTCCCTGCTCTTTTTTTTTTTTTTCTTCTCCTCTTTCAAACACTTCTCAAACATCATCATATACTTATTTATATTTCTTAATTTAAAACATAAATGTAAATAATGTCCTCATTTATGTAAATAAGAGAGTATCCCCTATTTGAATCCAATAAAAATATTAGAAAAATCAAACTCCTTAAGAATCAAAATCCAACTTTTGGATTTTAGTACAAACTTCTGAAAACTTACATTTGCTTAAACTTCAAGCTTGAAAACGAAAGGGTTAATAACTTCCAAAAATTCATTAAAAATAACTCTTCAATTCTTTGATATCTAAGGAATGATTACCGGGACTTTTGATCCCATGAAAATGTCCCAAACTTATAGCTCTCCAAGGGGGCATAAGGTCCAAACTTAGAGCTTTCATAGGGTCCGACAGAGCAAAGTGTCACAATTCGTGTGACTCTTGACCCGGGCATTACAAAAGTGGTAGTCATACTTGGGCCCTAACCTTAAGGAGAGGTACTTGCCAATGCAAGAAATTTCAAGCATATAAATATCTATGCTCTCGTGCAATTGCTGCTTGTGCTGCTATGAGTATAAACTTCTATAGTTTAGTTGATTCTGTTTATTCTATCCAAAATATTGTCAATGCATATAGTGGACAATGGTGGCCAATTGGCAATGAGGATTGCATTTCAGCCACATTAGATTGGACATTAGTTCCAGATTTGTCAACCCTTCATGACAAGGGCAGGCCGAAGTCCACATGCATAAGGAATGAAATGGACTTTATAGAGTCATAGCGAAGGCAATGGTGTGGAATATGTAAAATGGAAAGTCATAATCGAAGTCTTTGCCCTCATCTTAATGCAAGTCAAAGATCACAGCATGATGTTGACAGTGTAGATGATGAAGATATTTAAATTGTACCAAATTTGTCCTCAATCATTTGGTTGTTAACTATTTTCTTGCCATTGTAATTCTCTAAATAACTTTGTTTACTTTCTTGTCATTGTAATTTGCTATAAACTTATCTTTAAATAACTTGTCATTATTTATTACTTTTTTTTATAGCATAATAAATTCTAAAAACTCTAAATTTTAATAAATTCAAGACTTAGGTAACAATAGGTAATTTTAATAACTTTTGTAACATCCCCACTTTCGTAAGCAAAATGTAATGGGAATTTTGAATTATTTCTCTTAGGCAGTGTGAGAATTTCTCAGGCAGTGCTATGCCATGACGATTCTCACACTTGGAATTATAGGGTAATGTAACACTGTCGTTGAAAATATGGCACTGTCCTATGTTAAAAATTAGGAAATGACAATAGTGCCCTTGTAAACCTCTATCAATTACAACGACACCCAAAATTTTTAGAAATTATATTTTGACCCCAAAGAATTATTTCCACAACAACCCTTGAACTTTTTATAAAATGACCTTTGTGTCCACCCCATAACTTTTCATAAAATGACCTTTATGTCCCCACATTTATAGGATTAGCAGAATAGGGTTTTAAACGGAGCAGAATCACGTGGTGAAAGCGTAGAAGTTTAAATCTCTGCCGATTGGGCCATGGAGGCAGTCGGGTGTGAAATGACGTGGGGTGCCCCTAGACTTGCTCAAAATTACGGATATGTCATTAGCTATAGAAAACAGAAAACAGAAAGGTTCGGAATTTGCAAAATGTTTAATCTACGCTATTAATCGATCTACCGATCTTATTGATTAGGTAAGGCTAATTAGAAATTAATTAAAGCATAATTAGAGGTTAATTAGATGTTAATTAGAGAGATTAGGCTTAAGATAAATTAAAATGAACATGTAGACATCTTACAAAACTATTAAGTAACGTTTTACCGATTTGGAGGAAATCGGTAAATATTCGGTGTTCTAAAGCACCAGAACCGAATCAGTAGAATTTCACTAGTTTGAGTGTGGTTTAGAATGATTAGGTATAATGGAATTAGATTAGAGCCATAGGGAACTTCATAGGATTCTTCTAAAACCGTTTTACTAATTTAAAGGAAATTGGTAAGATTACGGTGTTTTAAACTGTCGGAACCGGATCAGTAGAAATCATGCTATGGATGCCCTAGGATCAATGGCTAAGATTTAGCCAAATACCTCCCTCAAGTGGCGCCTAGACAGCCCTTGATGAGGGGAAGTAAACCAGGTTGCATGACTAAATAGGATCCACCAATCAAAACCAAGCTAGCTTCAAATATCTTCACCTTTTTCTCCTTTCCTCCTCATCCATTTTCGTCTTCCCTCTCAGTTGCTGAAGGTCATCTCCTTCTCTTCTCTTTACTCTCATTTCTACTCCATTCTCATCCATCTTCAAGTCCCATCGCAAGCCACCTCCATCAAAGACACAAAATCAGCCTAGATTACACAAGACAAGGTAGGAAATCCTACTTCTCCTCTTGTTTATCTGATTTGGGGTTGCATGTGGGGCATGTATACTCTGAGATGTTGGGGTTTTATAGAGTGATGATGATGTTTTATGACTGATTTTGCATATATGTTGTGATTAAAGTTGGATTTGAGGGCAAGTAGCATGAAGGGGGAAGACAAATCTAGAGTCTATTAGGATTTTCCCTCAGCGGTCCGTACGGTGGAGTGTACGGCTCTGCCTACCGCTATTTAAATTAGATGAAACCATTTTTAAATGAAACTTTACATCTAGGGCTTTTCATACATATATCATAATAGGCCATTGGATTAGTATAGAATTAGTTATGAATTTTTGAAGTTAGACCTAGAAATCTGGGTTCTCACCCGGGCAGCATGGGTTGAGAAGGCTGTATCCCACCCTATACAACCTAAAATTGAGTGCAACTAAAGATGTTTGAAAGCTAAGATATGAGAGAACATCCCATAAAAATTTTAGAATTTAATTCATTGTCATTTGTTCCCAGCACATCAATGAAATTGGCTTAAGTTTAAACTGGCCTAGGACAAGACAGACCAGTAGGGTAATGTTTCGAGACTTATAACTCAAAATCTACTTAGGAAAATGACATGAAACTTAGCTCATTTTAAAGCTTGTTGTGTTAGCTTTAATTTGATATAAAATTCGCATGATTTTACTTAGTTTTCAATTTTTAGTGGATTTTCTTCTATAGGAACCCAATTTTGGCTAAGAACAGGACATGCTAAGATAAAATGTTTATATCTTGAGTTATACAACTCAAAATGAGATGGGACCAAAAAGGTTAGAAACTAGACACATAATGCTATGACATATCCAAAAATTAGACTCAAATAAGTTGAATTGCAATAAAGGTGGAGTATACCAAAATGGGGCAGAATAGGAAGGAGTAAACTGAAAACCTTATAGATGCTTGAATTGAACTTGATGAATGATTTTATGAATATCTATATAATGGCTGATCCATATTGAATTACAAGTTTGAAAGATTGTACTGGTGGTTTGGCACTATTCATGGAGAAGCGGACTCGATCCGTTATGCTGCCGAAATTCCGGCAAGGATTTATGAGAACTTATGCTATGAATGATTATGCTTTGAATGTAATTACGTTTACATGTCATATTTATGAACATCATGCATGCAAGTATATGCTTAGAACATGATATGATATATAAAGTATGAGACATACTCATGAATGCACCAAGCATCTGTATGCATGACAAGATATGAAAAGGAAAAAGATAATAAGAACTTGCAAAAAAAGAAGTACCAAGCTACCACATGAGGCATGGCATAGACCTAGCTAGCGTGGGTCAGAGCGGTACTGTCTAAGACTTGGGCCAGCCCTCGACCAGATTTAAGGGGAATAGACCGGTGTGAGAGTCGGGGAAAGTAAACCCGTCACTCATGTATAGGTACGAGCTCGGACCTGAAAAGCAGGTTATCACCCAGGGGTGAGAGAGGCCATTCACCTCCGGGGGACCAAGTACAGAAGAGCAAGGTTAAATTGCAAGTTAAAGAGATAAATGAATTAAGTCAAGTGCACTTGCATACAATCAAATACAAGCATCTATATGTGCATTTCTAATCATCTCATTATGTCATGATGCTATTATGACTCTTACTGAAGCATGTTGTACTATCTGTATCTCTATGTCAGTCATATGAAATGGCAAGTGGTTGTTAAAATATGATCCGCTTTGAGAACGGTGTTTTCAACTTAAAATTGAACCACTGTGTGTTTATATGTGCTCATATTTTCATAAGAAATCGAAGCGGCTGGAATGTTTATGATGGCATTATAAGACTATTTTGAGTTACCTACTGAGAACCTTAGGTTCTCACTGCCTGCTTGTATGTTTTTCTTTTCCGTAAATATTCCAGCACCCAAGTTGGAAACCAAGTACGAGGCAGAGTACAGGGCTATTTATGGAGCAAGTATCGGGCGTAAGCCAGATCAAGAGATCATTGAAGCTAGTAACGACTAGTCAGAAGTAGACGCTGTGTATTATATCAGTCACAATTTCTTTTAAAGTGTAATTATTTTATATTTTTCCATGTATCAGAGACTATTAGTCGGTAATAAAGTAAGCAGTTAAAGGGCTATGTATTATATTTTCCATATTTTAAAGTTTTCTTAGCATAGTGACAATCTCTTAATATAACTCCATGACTCGAGCATAGCTTATATAATAGAGGGTGTTACAATTTTTATGTGGAACTTAGTGAACTTTTGTTGAATCATATTTAATCACTAACATTTATATATACTGTATAGTTTGATGTGAACATTTCCATTATTTCATTATCCAAACCCCACAATCTATGCAACTAACCAGATAAAATCATACTATATAGTTTTTAAACCCTATCGTTTGTGTGTGATTTTTTAAACTCCAATATTTGATATTGCAAAAACATCTCAATTTGGTTAGTTTTAATTAACTTACTATATAGTTGACAGTTTAGATGACGAAGAAATTTAAACTGTGCCAAATTGGTCATCAGTCATTTGATTGTTAATTATCTTCTTGTCATTGTAATCCTCTAAATTACTTTGTTTATTTTCTTGTCATTGTAATTTGCTACAAACTTAGCTTTATTTAATGAATATATTATATTTTATGAAAATTAACCCTTTAACTTAATATATTACTAAATATTTATTTTAAATAATAAAAATTTGGGTATAATTAAAGAATTTTAAAAGAAAAAAATTTATAATTAGAAAGTATGCATAAACCATTTAGATATGATCATTCAAGACTTAATTTAGTTGATTTTTTTATAGCAGAGTAAATTCTAAAGTCTTCAACTTCTGATAAATTCAAGACTTAGCTAACAATAAGTAGTTTTCATTAATAAACAAAAAGATACATCCATAATTAATCATGTGGAGAGTTAGGCAATAGTATACAATCATGTCGCCTATCTCTCGCTCTACGATGTGGGTTTTTTCTCACATCACCCGCATCGTCCTCAAGATCAGCTACAGATAAAAAATCTTCATTCAAGTCAATACCCTGTGGAGAAACAACATTTACACCATGTGGAGTATAAAGGGTTTCATGTGATAGGAAATCCATAAACCCCATACGTGCACTAGGTGTGAACTCTGGTGGCACATATACAGGTGGTGTAAATTGTGATGGACTTGGTGTAGAAGGGACATATGCCTCATCTAGGCTATATGAATGATATGCAGCATGGTAAGAGGATGCTCCTGCTGTTTGATGGTGAGGTGGCCAATAATAAGATCTTTTTGGACTTGAACCCATGGGGTTGGCTGATGATATCGATGGAATATAATATTGGCCGTGACCACGTATAAGAAGTGGAGAAAGGGTATGAACCTCTATTGTCTCTCGTTTTTTACGCCGTTGAAGTCCCTGACCTTCCACCCAAGTTGGAGGTATTGCCACATTCACATCAGGTTGTGGAAGTGGTTGCTGTTGAATACGAGCTGCCGCAGGTTTAGTGACCCTGTCTAATTCCTCAAATTGCTGTAATAACTTTACTGTCATATCTCTAATATCCTCTATTGAAAAGGTTGAGTCATTAATAGAGGATAAATGATGTATCCGCTCCAGTTGATTATGCTATTCAAACAAACACAAACATTACACAGAGGTGCTAATAACACAAAATAATTTAATCAACTAATACAATAATACTTACTATCTGTCCTCTGCATGCACCATCCCTACTAATCCAACTACAAGTGTGCCTTGAATACTACCTCATGTAGGGATCATTTTCACTTAATAATCCCATTTGCTGATCACTAATTACCAAATATTATGCCCTGTCATGCCATAGTTGGATAACCAAAGCATATAAGAGCATCCAATTATCACTTTCTTTTCCACATAGTGTAAGATCATGGAGTTGTTCAGGTTGACATGGTGGGTCCGGAATAGCCTGCTGCAAGCCAAGTTGACGCATCACCCGATCTGGCTGATGCCACTCTACGATGTGAAAAGATATAAGTGGCACAACAGCTCTTCAAATATTAGAGCTTGCAAGGCATATAGGAGGGAGTGCCCCATAAATTTCAAGATAGGGTTCCCACACAATCTACAGAGTGACAATAATGAATATTAAAAATTATATACAATTAACATAATCAAAATTATACATAGATCAATAAGTAATTCTTACATCTTTCTGCTTTAATCGATCAAGCCTATGATGATAGTATGGCAAGTCTTGTTGTACGGCCATAAAAGTTCTACCACCTATCCATCTATTATTTCACATGTTCAACCAAACATTATAAACATATAATGGTTATTTAAACAAAAAAAAAACTTAAAAAAAAAAACAAGGAAAAAAAGTTATACCGAGCACCACATGGGGCATTAGCGATTTCCACTGAAGGAGTTGGGGCAATTGATGGGAATCTATCCCACACCCATAGCTAAATCAACACAACCATGCCTCCAATATCAAACCGATTATAATCCGTACACTTGCAAAGCTGATCCCTAACTATATTGTCCCAGCCATGGCAAAATCCTCTAAAATTGGTAGAAGTCTTGAAGGTATCAAGTTTCCAGAATGATCTGGAAAAAGAAGTAATCCCATCAACCGCAAAATATATGCTCGAGCAAATCGCTGAACTTGGACCTCATTGTCATTATGATCATTTATATCACTAAAGTGTGTATTTAACCACCCAATTTTCAATCAATGACCATGAAAAGCATTTTGCGGGGGAGTTATGCCTAGCAGTTGCTAGATAATAGGTTGCCATTAGCCAGAAATATTGCTAGCAATTGGTCTCCCATCAATACAAAGACCCGTCTGGATAGCAATATCTTGCAGCATAATTGTGCATACCCCTGGAGGCAAATGAAAGGTATGTGTCTCCGGTTTCCAACGCTGTACTAGAGCAGATACCAACGTGTGTTCAATTAGGAAAAATTCAAGCAACTTGAAGAAACCCTGCTTGCTCCAAGTGTGGAATAATCTTGAAAGGAATTTGCTCGTTTCTGCTACGAATAGAAGATTTTCCTCTAACAACTAATATCCGACGGGATGTCCTTGCCAAATATATTGTGAAATGTGGGTCTCTTGCATCGTCAATAATGATGCATCTTTTGGCCCGCGATAAATGATGTGTGGTGAAGAAGAAGAACTAGATGCCATTTGTAAAATTAAAACAAAAACTATTCATTATCAAATTAGAAATAAGACTACACGTATAAAAAAAAATAACCAAATGCTCTTAAACCTTTTTGTTTTTTTAAAAACTTATTGATAAATTTAAAGTTCAATCTTAAAAAAAATTAAAACCTAAACACATAAATAAATATAATATTTTTTAACACAATGATTTATTAAAAATAAAGTTATTAAGAAAATTAAACCCTAATGTTGAAAACTAAATATATATTAATGATTTCTTTAATAAATTTTATATAATATAGTCAAAAAATTTCTAATAAAACTTATTAAAACTAAATTTACTATAAATTGTTAGAATTTTTTTAAAAAAATTAATAATATTTTTTACAAATTGAGTTCATTTATAAAATTAAACTATAATCTTAAAAAAATAAATTCATAAATAAATAAAATATGTTTTAAATTACCTTTATAAAACCACTGAAGTATATCAAATCATCAACATTTAACTTTTATACTTTGCAACTATCAATATTTCCCCCGAAGAGCAAAAAAAAAACTATGCAAGTGTTTGTTTGGGTTGCCATTTGTGCGGATTGTTCGGTTGTGCTGTGTTGGGGGTAGGGGACGAGAGGAAAGAGTGCAGGGGGAGAGTGGAATATATACTACGCACCACCTCCATGCATGCCGCCACCTGGCAGAACCCAAGGATGGCGCATCCTCACTATGCACCAACTTGCAGCCCGTGCTCGAGCCGTCTCGTCATGTTGCAGTGGTCTCGTCAGTGCAGGGAACTTGGCACTGTGTGGCCCTGCGCCACCTGTTGCAGTGGTTTTGGCTTCTAGTGGGTGGTGTTCTGTGAATCTGCGCCATATGCTTGACCACATGCCCTCCTATCTTCTCGCAGAGGGTGGTAGAGAGGCCATGGTAGCGCTGCTTCAAGTTGCGTCATTTAAATCAGAGAAAAAGATTAAAAAAAAATCCACTGTGGCAAAAACTATCATAGACAGGGAAATAGTTTGAAAACCACTATAATATTATAATTAGTTTGCAAAAGTACTATAGGTAGATGAAAAAGCCGAACAAAGGTAGAATACATTCAGAAAGAAAATATATTAACACTTAATAAATGCATTCATTAGCAATAACAAAAAACTCATGCGTTCATTTATGTTAAAAATAAAAAAGTAATTATACTCTTGTAAAAATTATCCAATAAAAAGAAATAATATCAAAATTTATTATGTTAACTTCCATATAAATTGACATCTTGTGTTTGATACTAATAATAAAAATCACATAAAGTCAATTTTCACTATATTAAAAAGTCAATTTCAACTCTTCCTGACTCACATTGTTAAATGCTCAAAGGCGCCTGCTTTTATTCAACTAATAATTAACCATTTTTGCAGGCTGCTACGAAGGGCAGAATAATTCTGTTTGTCATGTGCCAAAGCCATTACCACATATACATGTAGTCCAGAGAAGTGTTTTATGTGAAAAAAATATAGACCAATGCAGAGATCATTTGCTTGTTGGAACGGCTTCGCCTGTGTCCAAAAGAACAACATTGGCATCTGGAATGACGAAGCCTTTTCATTAGTAGCTCGGATCTAATGTCCCCTTAACAAAATGGAGGCATAGATGATTGGTTCCTGTTGAAGTTGTCAGCTTCAGGAAACTAACGTTACTATTGTGCGACAATATTTTCACAACTGATCCATGCTTCATAACTAAGCTTACTGTCTCCTTTGTAATCAGCAAACTTATTGTCTAGTTAACTGATCATTTATCCACAGTAGCCACATTAAGACACTCGTGGCAAATTAGTAGAAATTATAATTGATCCGACCGAAAATGATGAGTTAATATATGCTCTAAATTACAATATATCATTAAAAAAAATGAAAGAAAAAGGTCTCAAAAAAAAAAAAAAAAAAAAAGAAAAAAAGAAAGAAAAGAGAGAGAGGTTTTTTCTCGCTTTTGGCATAACAGACCCAGCGGGGAGACCTACACGACGGACTATTAAGCTCAACAGTACAGCGCGCCCCCCGATCCCGAGTGTGATCATGAGAAGTCAAAGAAGTCTGCTGGTTCAATATCTACTATTCCATTACAACAAAATAGGATTCCAAGAGTACAGAACTACAGATGATATGACTACTGAATGATGCACCATCTGTGGAGTCAGTTAACTACTGTAGCAATACAGTTAGGAAAAAAAATGAAAAACGACATTTAGAACTCAACTAATATCCGCCTCCAATTCTTGCCGCTAGAAGCCACAGATGACCAAGGGCTCAGGTTGCAAGCCTAAGATAACTAAGGCATTCATATACTGGCAGCACAATCAATATAAATTGGATCTCTGCTACATGGAATCGGTGCTCATGTCTGAAAATATTTTAAACGGTACCACCAAGGAAAAAGAACGTAAGAACTGAGGCTTCTTCCCCAGGAATCAGACAAAAGTTCACCTTTGGGGTACTTACCACCTTTCCTGAGCGAGTAAAGCCACTGAAATATTTGAAAAAGCTTACTAATAGAGTGCTTCTGGTCCAGCTTTGGATTACAGGCTGTATCATAGTCATGCTTCTGATGAGGTGCAACGATTTTTTCCTACGGATAAAGCTCACAGAAATCAGAATCGTAGACTAAAAAGCAACACTCCATAATTAATATTGCTCATTGCTCATCTTGCGCATTAGAGTGGGATTATGTTAATACCTTGAACACTTCAAATGGACAGAAATCAGAACCATCACAACCCTATACACAATAGCAGAAAAAGAAACTGTGTTACTGATGCACAAAAGCATAATAGGACTTTAAACAATCAACAGTAAAATCCTTCAACTTCTGAATCATATTCAGCTATTCACGTATAAATCACAGGTAAATCAAGACTAAAAATTTAATTTACATAATCTTCAATGACCGGCAAAAGCTTACAGGCATTGGAATGGGGTGTTCGTTGTGCAGCACTTGCACAAAGTACTTGCTTTAAGATTTGTCTGTACCAGGACAACTATACAAGATCAGCATGTTGTTGCCAGCAAATGAGGCCAGAGTGCTACCCCTTCATTTTCTTTTCTGTGGAGGCTTTGGAGGGAGCTGCAAAGGTTGCTCCTTCTGAATTTTTTCGTACTTTGTACAATGTCAACAAACAACACATTGAAGCACTCTCAGTCAATAATAGTACAACCAAAATAGAGAAAAAAAATTGTAATTCTATTCACATTTATTCATACAGAGCCTATAAATGCCTCACCAGATCCTTCAAGAAATAAAGCAAGCAGACATGAGAATGGAACTACAGTTTCAGCATGTGTAAACCGAAGTCTTACCTTTTCAAAGCTTCCAGGAGGACGTCGTTCTACAGAAGCAATGATCTGTGCACTCCATAATTTTGGGTTCTAACTGTTGTAGCAAGTATAATTTATGTCATTTTTCTGTTTTGAATAAGTTTGTAGTGTCAAGCATGAGCTATGTTATTGTAGCCTCATTTTTCATAATATGTTGTTGCATAATTGATTTTCTGCATAACCCATTAATCTGTGTTGTTCATCATGTGCAAATCATTCAGATATATTCATTTTAAGTGTCTTTGATGTTCTAGAACAAATTGCAATGCATTCACTTGTGTGAGAAACATTCTAGTATTTAAAACCCCTTATTGCTTGCATGCTTGAGTGTTGTTTCTGCATAAATAATTTTAAACATAGTTTAAGTTTCTTTCTCGGATTTTTGACACTCAAAATTATGATCAAAATGTGTTTAAATGAATTGATACATGTGTTCACTGCTTTTGTATGTCATTTGATGCATACTTTGTTGTTTTGGGGATAACAGAATGAGGTTACTGGTCAATTCCTTATATGATCATACTGCACATGTTTGTTTTGTCTCTTTCTAACATTTCAAAATGATTTAAAATAGAGAATGAGATTTGAAAAGTCTGAGTGATCAGATTCCCGTATCTTGTATAATCTATGAACACGTTGTGTGCTTTGTTGCATAATATGTGATGGTTTTGAAAAACTATGCACAATTCTCTGTACAATCTGTTGTTTTCATGATTCAATGATGATCATAAGTCTATTCTTGTTAGTTCTGAGGTTATACACTTGTTGGAAATAAATTAGATTGATAATGCGACACTTGAGTCATCTAAACCCCATTTTGCTTAATAAGATACTACAATTTGTATTTGCTGCATAAATCATTATCAAGTCTATAATTTTCGTCTTTGAGTCACCGAAACAAATTTGTTTAATTTATATTTAATGATCTGAAGTGATTTAAGGCATTAATAAATGACTGTACAAAATTTGACCCCTCAAAATCTCATACTTTGCACCATTTTTGGCTACAATATATGTGTCTACTGCATTATCCATTGCCTAATCTGTATTTTTGTGTTTGATGGTGTCTTCAAGTTTATTTCTCCTATCTTTAATGATCCAAAATGGTATGAGACACTAAAAAATGTGAAAATCTGAGTCAACAACATCCCCTGCTTCACATAATGCTTGACTGTTTAGTATGACTATCGTATAACCATCTACAATGCGCTCATATCCATGAATGAAGTGTCTAAGCAAGTCTCTTTGAAGTGATTTTGATGACCGAAACTAGTTTGAAATAAATACTGTTGATTGTTCAAAATTGGAGTGATCAATATGGCCAATATATGAATGATTATACATGATGCTTGTTGCATAATACTTGACATAGTGTGCAATTTCATGCTCCATGTGTTCATACAAATCTGTTTTAGGAGTTCTTAATACTCTAATTTGGTTTGGAATAAGTTGAATATATTTTGTAGAACGTTTGTGTACCCAAAACCCCTTTAAATATGATATTTGCTGTCATAAAAATTCTGCCATTCTATCATGAGGTATCTGCAATTATGACATCAGCATGATGGGTAAGCTATCGGTTTTATTGGGACTGCAAGTCAAGAAAACTTCTAAAGGGTTTCGCATTAGCCAAGAAAAATATATTAATGAGTTGCTTAAACAATTTGGAATGGATTTGGGAAAACTAATGATCGACTACTCCCATGCACATTTCCATCAAACTTGACAAGGACGAAAAATGACAATGCAAGTGATAGAATTGATTAGATAAGCAACAGTGGCTAGTGCAATTTTCTTGGACACTCATTAGTGTCATGAACTAGCAAGAAGCAAAGCATTGTTGCATTATCCACTACTAAGGCAAAATGCATGGTTGCATCGAGTTACCATTCTCAACTCCTTTTGATGAAATATCAAATGGATTTATATGTTGAGAAAAGGAATTGGAGTGATTAGTTCTGCAAGCTTGGAGTAGATACATCATGGATTTTGGATAAATTATTGTTGCTATGATATTCTGGACCTACATACATGATTTGAGTAAAATAGAGAAGACAAGTCTATAAGCTGAGGATCAGATATCTTCTAGCTGAGTACTAGACACACGGGCCAAAAAACAAAAGTGCTAAACTCAGCCTTCTAGAATGATTTCTTGGACTCGTGATTTATTTGTTAACATATATGTGCCAAAATGATTAAATGAGATTACATGCATAGATTTATGTGCTATGTGATAATTGTCTTGGTCACATCATATGCTAAAATTTCTCCATGAATCATTCTGACCAAGGGATGCATATAAGCATATAAATTAAGAAATTATGTGAACAAATAAGATGAGATCCCTTTACATGGAGACAATTTTAAGATCCCTCCATTGGAAGGCACTAATAATAAAACAACGAGATACCTCTGCTTTGGAGACACGTGACTAAAATGAGGTTCCTCCAATTTAGAGGCATGTGGCCAAATGAGATCTCTCTAATTTAGAGGTACGTGAATCCCCCTGTCAGTTAGTATTATGTGACCTCAGTCATGAAATGGGCTCATTTCCTAGATTAGTCTATTCAAATGTAGTAAAGATTAAGGGCACATGCTAAATAAGAAAGTAAGTAAGAAGGTGCATCAAATCGTGCATTTATGAGTATACAACTTATTTGCTTTTATTTGGTAGCTTAATCTGTCTGAACACAACATCTCTATTAGTTGTATGATTATTGCTATGCTTGGACCAAGTGTATGAACTAAAATTTAAACTATTTTGGAAGGGAATGTCTCTTAAACTTAATCAATGAATCTTTATTTCATCCCAATAAAGGAGATCATATTTTTCTTAATAAACCGAAGCAACTGAGACAACGTCGATGACTTTGATTATCTGGTAGCTTAGGAAGCCTACTAAGAATAAAAAATTGTCACTCCTATTTGTGTTCCCGTGTCGTCGCTAGACAGCTTAGGAGATCTTGAGAATGACCATCTTAGAAGAATTGATCAAGATTGGATTGGTTGCCAAAGGTTACTATCAAACACATCCCTCTATTACCTCTAGATGATTATTTCGCTAGTTGAAACTCTTAGTAGAGCTATTTATATAATTTGAAAGGTTGTTACTGGGATGTAGACATTTGTGTATGTAAGGGAACTTCTATTCTCCTTATTCGCTTGTTTATATATTTACTCAGTATTATGGCAATGGATATTATGCTATTTCCTCGGAAATAAAGCAAATAAGCAAACAAGGCTCGTTAATTTATTAGTAGCAACTCTTAAGTATGATATTATAACTTAAGCATAGTATTATACTTAAGAGGATGTTACAATTAGCAATAAAAAAAACCATGTGTTCATTTATGTTAAAAATAAAAATGTAATTATACTCTTGTAAAAATTATTCAATAAAAGAAATAATATCAAAATTTATTATGTTAACTTCCGTATAAATTGACACTTGTGTGTGATACTAATAATAAAATTAAATCACATAAAGTCAATTTTCACTATATTATAAAGTCAATTTCAACTCTTCCCGACTCACATTACTAAATGGTCAAAGGCGCCAGCTTTTTATTCAACTAATAATTAACCATTTTTGAAGGCTGCTACGAGGGGCAGAACAATTCTATCTGTCATGTGCCTAAACCATTACCACATATACATGTAGTCCAGAGAAGTGTTTTGTGTGAAAAAAAAAAACATAGACCAATGCAGAGATCATTTGCTTGTTGGAACGGCTTCGCCGGTGTCCAAAAGAACAACATTGGCATCTGGAATGACGAAGCCTTTTCATTAGTAGCTCGGATCTAATGACCCCTTAACAAAATGGAGTCACAGATGGTTAGTTCCTGTTGAAGTTGTCAGCTTCCGGAAACTAACGTTACTATTGTGCGACAATATTTTCACAAGTGATCCATGCTTCATAACTAAGCTTACTGTCTCCTTTTTAATCAGCAAACTTATCGTCTAGTTAACTAATCATTTATCCACAGCAACCACATTAAGATACCCGTGGCAAATGAGTAGAAATTATAATTGATTCGACCGAAAATGATGAGTTAATATATGCTCTAAAATAGAATATATCATTAAAAAAAATGAAAGGAAAAGGTGTCTGAAAAGGAGGAAAAAAAAAAGTTAAAAAAGAGAGATATGGTTTTTCTCGCTTTTGGCATAACGACCTAGCGGGAAACCTACACGACGGGCTATTAAGCTCAATAGTAGAGTGCACCCTCGATCCCAATGAAGCACTCTCAGTCAAATAATAATAAGGGGTATACTTTGGTGCCCTACTATAAGTGTGCATTTGGTGCCTTTTTTTGTTTCTAACCATTGGAAAGATAACCTGTGTCCTTAGAAGGGTGCACATTAGAAAATTATGGTATATATTAGAAGACTCTTAACTAATGGAAACTAACCCCTTTGATGCGAGTTCCTAGTTCATCATCTTCTGAACTCACATCAAAGAGGAACTTGGAACTCGCATGAACGTGGAACTTGGAACTTGGAACTTGCATCGAGTTCACCCATTGCTTCCTCATTTTCTGAACTACATCAAAGTGGAATTCGAAACTCGAATCGAAAGGGAAACTCGGAACTCATATCAAAAGGGGACTTGGAACTCGCATCAAGTCTAGCCTTAGCTTCTTCATCTTGAGAGGTTTCCACTATGCACCATACTTGTCTAATGTGCACTACATACAAGCACATAAGTCATTTTCCATTGGATAGAAATAGTGTTCTAAATTGCAGACCGCATCCCATGATGTGGTGGCAACATAACAAACGTGGCAATGGCCACGACGGTATTGGATCGTGTAACACCTTCCCGAGTACAGTACTATGCTTAAGTCATACCACCACACTCGGGAGTTATTACTATTAATTCAATGGACCTTGGATGACAGCACTCTACGGCCATCTTCGACCTTCCTAACTTTGCTCAGTGTGATCATGTTCTAACCCTCCTGAGATATATGGAGATAACACGAAAATATACATAGGAGTGAGAATTACAAATTCTCAGTCGGATTCTCTAAATTATTACGCACAATATCATCGTTATTATCTCCAGCTACTTCGGTTTATTATGAAAGAGGTGAAACCTTAATAAACTTTTTAATTTTATAGTTTGAAAACACATTATTTGAAGCAGAATTCATTTTATTCACACACTTGAGTCACAAGAGCTATTACAAAATAAATTAACAATTCACAATATGAATATTAGTTGCAGCATATTAAGATACAATAACATCAATCTAATGGAACCTAAATAAACATAGGTACTTGTATTTTCCGGTAACTTTCTTTTAATTTCCTTTCTTTGGCACACCTAGGCGTTACGTATCGTGTAATACCCTAATAAACTCATACTACGCTTAAGTCGTATTACGGCGTTTTATTAGTTGTTACTTATGCTCGTGAAAAACTAATCTTCACCTGAAATTAAGTTACGCGGAAAATACGATAAGAATTTTTTTTTTTGAAATACGTCGTCGCTTTACAGCGTTTTGAAAAGTAAAGCCTTGAGCGAGAAGATAGCTATAAACGAGCGTTTCGCATACATACAAGTTGTAAAATAAAGGAACAATGGATGTATAGAAACATAATACATTCACCTTACTAAATCAATCATATATATATATATATATAGTCTCATAATATTCAACAATACATAAAAAGGAGACTCATGGTCATGCCATGGCCCCAAAATATCAAACATAAACAAATATAACAAGGTTTGTCACAAAATGAAATACATGAGATAAGGAGCAAGATTAAAATAGCCCATGTAGACACGTATGGCTTCTTCGCCCCTTCTGCGGCGCTTGATTGGATGAAAATCAGGTCCTCGAGTGCCTGGTTCCCCTCGCTCCTCGACCTCGGGGAACGTGAGGAGTACAGATGATGCAAGGGTGCCTGCTGATCACCACTACGTGACGAACACGACGGCCTGGAGTATAGCTGGCTACCGACGAACGCTCCTTGGAGGGATCCCCCTCAGACGTGGCGGGGTGATATTCAGGGGGCGGCGGCGAAGCAGTTGCGGTCCTCGGAGTGGTTGTAGAGCTCACATCGACCACGGGAATAGCCAGCTGTGGCACTGGCTCGGCTGCTGGCAAGCCCGGAGACATCGGCTCCATCTTGATGTCTGGCAAGGGCTCAGGAGGAAAATCCCAAGGACCCAACGGC
This sequence comes from Pterocarpus macrocarpus, assembly GCA_031439585.1. Classification (NCBI taxonomy): domain Eukaryota; kingdom Viridiplantae; phylum Streptophyta; class Magnoliopsida; order Fabales; family Fabaceae; genus Pterocarpus; species Pterocarpus macrocarpus. The sequence continues at coordinate 32,570,181 of CM062521.1, forward strand.
GGTCCAAGGTGTGCAAAGGAAACGTCAACTAGGGCTGGTGGGATGTCGGGCTCTTGTCCCTCATGTATACGACCAAGATGAAAGTAGGTATGGACTACCGTTGTGGTCGTTGCCACGATAATTTGGGCATCCTCGTTGTAGGCCCACTCATGGTGGGGAGGATCCATGCTCTACTCCACGGGATATGCCATAGGTATCTGGTGACGAGACGGAAAAATAACTGGAGTGAGAAATAAGATTTCTCAGTAACTCGAACCTGACACGATAGTGCCATTGTCATCATCCCAGCCACTTCGATTTTTTTTAATGAAAAATAGTAAGCATGCATAAGGTTCAATTCTTGGATTTTCGAAAATATGGATATCTGAAGCGGATTCAATTTTAACGTATTCTCTAATCATTTATATCATAATATACATAAGCACAAGTATAATTACATAAAACATGCATGTCTATGTTATAAGATTCTCTTAACTTCTTTCCCTTCTAGGGTTTGGACCGAAGCCCCTTTTCTTTTCTTAACTTGACTTTATCTTTTCACCCACTAAATATAAGTGGTAATGAGCTCATACCGTGGCCGTCGCCACCATAGAATTTCGGTACTTACACTAGCTGGGTCATGCCATGCCTCATGTAAGACCTATCCACTATACTCATACTAGCTGGGTCATGCCATGCCTCATGTGAGTTGTGGGTGAGGGGAGCTTAAATTAGGTCACCTTCCCTTTTGAAGGATCACACTCTTAGTTCATTTTCTTCTTATTAAAGCTTATGATGCAAAGTTATTCTAATTCTTTTGTACATTTAGGCATTATGTATCGCCATCCCCAAATGTGATTCCTTTATCGTATATTATTAAGCATCATATCATCAACATATCATATTCATATCGTCATCATATCATTATCATAATCATCATCATCATATCATATCATCATATGGACAAATAGAGGCATACCTATCACACAAAGTCTTATAAGCTTGGCTTAGTAAATTTGGTGCAAGCTTTTAATTGAGGTTGCCTCTTGTATAAATTCTTTTATTAGGCATAGGGCCAATTTCATCCATTATCCTTTTTGAAAATTTTAAGTTGAATTATGAGAGTTTTTCCAATGCTTAATGTAAAGGTCTTAATGTTTTAAAGCTTATTTCTCATTATTTTTTAACTTTCACCACAACCAGTTTTACTTTTTCAGTGGGGTAGTAACTTCAAAAATTCACCATAATTTCATCTTTTACTCTTTTGTTTCGAATTTTTGTGTGAATATACTTCTCTGAGTCTATTTTTAAACAAAATAAGCCCCACTAAAAAATTCATTTTGTAGCTTAAGTTATGCACATTTTATTCTGACTGTTTAGACTTGAAAGTTCAACTCGGGTTAGTGGCTTGTCAACGCTACTGGGAGTTCCTCACATGGAATCTGACAAAATTATTTTATGGGGGTGTTCTCTATGTCTTAGCTTTCTAACAAACTTGGTCCCACTCAAAAATAATTTTTGTAACTTCGGTTATAAGGTTTTTAGTGCAAACTGCTCAAACAGAAATCCATCCAGGAACAGCCAACTTTGAAAAATCATATCTCCCTCATTTTAAATCCAAATTTCACGTATTTTATAGACTACCAGAATTCCAGCTTAACTAGTTTTCATGTTTGACATATCAAACTTGTGGAGATATTGCTATATCACTTCAAATCACCATTTTTATATTTTATCTCACCATCATGTTCAAGGTTTTAATCACCAAATTAGTATTTTAAAACAAAATAAAGCAAGACACATAAAAACCATCATGCTACATAATCTCATTTTAAGACAACATTTTCAACAAGGCAAGAAAAACTCATATAGCAAGATATGGTCATGAGACCTTGAAGCAAGTCCTAAAACCACCTAGCTATGAAGAGCTTAGGAGTTCTAGATCTTGAAGAATACATGAAAAAGAAAGGTTAGAGTCACTACCAAAGAGAGCTTCTTGAAGGATTTTGAAGGTGGAGAAGGTTAGAGAGAGCCTTCCTACTTGAAAGCTTGAAAATAGGGCTTGTGTATGAGTGATCTTGTTTCTCCAAAGACCAAAAATGGTGGTCCTTGAAGGGATGGTGAGGGTGGTGATGGAAATAAGGTGAGAAGTAGTAGGGAGATTAGAAGAAGAACAAGGAAGATTGGAAGAACAAGAGAGTAAGAATGGGTCTTGGAGAGATCAGGAGAAAGCTTTGTGTCTTAGTGAGAGGAATGAAAAAAATGAGATGAGGGGGGAGAGACTAGGCTAAATGGCGCAAATGAGGGGGGAGGGAGTGATGTGATTTTGCTTCTTACAACAAGCAAGAGAGTGGGAAAAACCTTGGGGCAAAAGAGGGAGTTGTGTTTCCTTTGAGTCTTGGCACTTGGGTAAAGACCATGTAGTATTTTTCAAGTGGTTAAAAGCATGACCTATCTTAGGATTGGCATTGGATGAATATGATCACTCCAAGTGTCACAATCTTGATAGAGGAGAGTAGATATGTTGTCTTGACTCAAGGAATCTACTAACATGGACTCTTGATCTAATGGCGTATGATGAGAAGGCAAATGGATGGTTGGATATGGTTCTTACCTTGACCAAACTTTCAAACAATAATTAAAAGGAAGTTTCTAAAATTTTACAATTGTTGGAATTATCTAAATGCTAATTAATTCAATTGGTTTAATTACACTTTAACACATTTTCAATGAAAAGGATTTTCCTCATTAATTATGTAAAGAAGATGTGAGGGTTAATTTTCATGTGATTAAGATATGATACTTATATGCTCTTAGTTAATTAGGTTAGATCACCTTGAGTTTTATGTCTAAATCATGAATTAATAAGGATCTCATAGTTTTTAACTGCCTTCACAAGGAGGGATCTTATAACTGCCTCCAGGTGAAGGGATTCACATTTAATATATTTATATTATTTCATTCTCATACATAATCATGCATGGACATGCTGAATGTACTCACACATATACTTCATCTTTCATCTTAATATACCTCATATCATATTTAAATCAGACAGCAAACCCAGGATAAGATAGTGTAATTATGCTAAGAAGATAACAATAGCAACAGGTGCAAATTCTGTAGTCTTAAGCCTCAAGCTGTCTTGCAAGCTTTTAACTTCTATTGATATTCCCGATTTCCGAGTTCCGAGATAATATTAGTATCGGTCAATGTCTTGATTCCCAACTTCCGGGTTCATATTTTATTCCAGACTTCCGGGGTTGTATTGAAGATGCTAGACTTCCAGGTTTAATTATCTTAGATTCCATATTCTCGTCCTTAACTCTAGATTTCAAGTGATTTCCGACATCCGACCTTAAACCACAATCAGTCTTTCAACACTTTTATGAATGTTTCCTAAGTTTCGAGTTCCGACATTAACCCTTCCTGGTCGGGTTAGCTATTTACCAATTCCCAAGTTCCGGTATTAACTATACCTGACTCGGGTTTGCTATTTAATAAGCCCCGAGTTCAACGTTCAGTACACCCTTCCGAGTTCAACCTTAAGAGTTCAACCTTAAATATTCCCGATTTAGTCCTCTGTCTGTTAAGTTCCGAGGTCAACCTAAAGTATACTGGACCTAGCTCTCTATCTGCTAGATTTCCGAGTTCAACATCTCCGAGTTCAACTTAAGTTCACTAATTCCCGAGTTCCGGTATTAACTATACCTGATCGGGTTTGTTATTCACTAAGTCCCGAGTTTAACGTTAAGTCATCCTTCCAAGTTCATCCTTAAGAGTTCAACCTAAGTTCACTATTTCCCGAGTTTCGACATGGATTAAACTTGATCTAGTTCTTACACATGTCTCTAGCCTAAATTATACTCTTATAAGAGAAAATTCACCAAAAATAGAAATCTGAGTGGAATCATACGAATTTATATTTCTATAAAGCTAACAGGGCAAGCTTTCAAATGAAGCAAGTTGCACATCATTTGAATGAGTGTAATTTGAGATATAAGTCCTAAAACTCGACCTTCCTGAACTACTCTATTTTGGCCTGGTTTGAACATAGGGCAACTTTCTCGACTTACTGGGAAATAATGGGTTTGTAACAAACTTAGAATTTCTTTATAGGATGTTCTCCTATGTGTAAGCTTTCTAACAAAGTTGGTTTCACTCAATTTGGAGTTTTATAGAATGAGTTACACCATTCTCAACTCATACTACTCGGATGAAAGTCCTGATTTCTAGATCAAACTTCAAAAATTCATAACTTCCTCATTACTAATCCAATGGCCTTATATTATATATGTATGGAAAGCCTTGAATGTCTAGTTTCATATAAAAATAGATTCATGGGGTTTGAACGGTTGTAGGTGGAGCCGTACACTCTGCCGTACAGACTACCGAGGAAAAACTCTACCAGCTTCATGATTTTCCTTCTTCCCTCAAGTTCTTTCATGCTAATTCTAATTCTAATCATAATATTCATGCATAATCAGTTGTAATTCATCATTATCACTTCACATAACATTAGTACTATAAAGTATACAAGACCCACACACAACTCCAAACCAAAGAAAATAAGAAGAGGAGTAGGATTCCTACCTTGTCTAATTGAATTTGAGTTGATTTAGTGGCTTTGATGGAAGCAACTTGTGATGAGACTTGAAGAAGGGATGAAGATTGAGTGAAATAAGAATGAGGAGAAGAGAAAAGAGATGAGCTTCAGCAGCTTTTGGGTGACCGAGAATGACAACAAGGAAAGAAAGAAATGGTGAAGATTTTTGGAAGCAAGGCTCATGTAATTGGTGGATTTCACTTCATCATCCAATTTTGCTTAGCTTCCTTCCCTCAATGGCTGATCAAGGCGCCACATGAGGGGGTAGTTTGGCTAAATCCTAGCCATTGATCCTAGGGCACTCATAGAAAAATTTATATTGGTCTGGTTTCGACAATTTAAAATACCGAGCTCTTACCGATTTTTCTTAAATCGGTAAATCGGTTTGAAAATTTTCTGTAAGGTTTCCTATGTTCCTAATCTAACTCCATCATAACTGATCATCTTAAATCACACTTAATTAGATTAAAATTTTTTGGACGTTACACCACACACCATATTCAACCCAAACACACGAGCCGATTACTACACGCATTTGCACCCTCAGTTTGGAACCAGGTACTACACATCTCATTTTGAGATTCGAACATATATATTGCACAGGAAATATCAAACGTGTACACCACATTGATAATGATTTATTTAACTTATAGTATTTTATTAATTTATGTTAAATTAAATTTAATTAATTATATTTTATGTATTTAATCTTATAATAAATAATTTTTTAACTTTGATAAAAATATAAATATTAATACACAATGTAAATACTTTATAAGATTAAATGCTTTAAGATTTAATACACAATGCCATTAACTTTTTTATTAATAAAAATATCATGGATCTAATGGCTTGAAAAAGTAGGGGATGATCAATTTAATAAGGTCTTTGCAATTTTCACTACAAGTTTATATTGAAACCTTATTTAAGACAATAATACTTGCATGATAAAAGAAATTAGTCATAAAATTATTTTATTACTGATGTTGATATCTCAAATAAGTGATACCAAATATACATATTACATGGGAGATACCAAATATGTACATTATATGGATAATTATTTACCTATCTTACAAGTATTATTAATTTATATAAAATTTAAATTACTAAATTATATTTATATATATATTTGCCTCATAATAAATAATTTTTTAACTTTGATAAAGAAATATAACAATTTAAATTATTATTAATTAACTTTTTTTATATTACAACACTTAATCACAAATCAACATCTTACAAATATATCAATTAGATTAGATGCTCAAGTTTTAATAAACAATGTTATCTACTTTTTGATTAATAAAATAAACATAGATTTAATGGCTAGAAAAAGTAGGAATGAACAATTTTATAAGATCTTTGCAATGTATGTTATAACTTACAAGTTCATATTATTTTAGACAATAATACTCGTATAATAAAAGTAATCATATGCCTCAAACAGGTGTATCAGACATATACTTTACAACTTTACATGAGAGATACCAAATAAATACATTATAGGATAATGATTTATTTACCTAATTATAATTTTTATCAATTTATATTAAATTTAATTTAATGCCTCAAACGAGTGATATCAAATATATACTTTGCTAACATGTACATTGCACATGTAATGATCTACATACCTTATAATTATTGTTAATTTATATTAATTTTTAATTAATAAATTACATTCATATATTTCAAATCTTATAATAAATAATTTAAATTATTCTTAATTAGTATTTTTAATCTTACAACTATATCTTTTAAATTAGATACTTTAATTTTTAATAAGCAATGTTATTTACATTTTAATAAATAAAAATGTCATGGATTTATTAAGTTGAAAAAGCAACTAATGAACAATTTTATATGGTATTTATAACTCTTGTTACAAGTTCATATTAATTTAGAAAATGATGCTCGTATGACAAAAGTAATTAATCGTAGAATAATTTTTTTACTAATATTATATATCAAATGGGTAATATCAATTTTATATATATATATATATATATATATATATATATATATATATATATATATATTGTACGAATGATTTCAAACATTTACATTATATATGTAATAAATTATGTACCTTATAATTATTATAAATTTATATTAAATTAAAATTAATAAATTACATTTATTATCCAACTTATTATTCCTTTATCGATATCACTGAAAATTCAAATCCTTTTCATTTTAAATTTTATATCATTCATGTGCATCGTATATGCTAGTATCCTAGTATTACTTTAGAATATGGCAATGTATGCTACACTATGTGTTAAGTTTGGTGCATCACGTACCTAGGCAATCTAATGGGCAAAATCAAGGGTATATCGGTATTCTAATTTATTGTAATACATTGTAGTAAGGCCCCATCATGTGCAAGCTAATTTGAGAAGATCTGAGCTCAGATGCATCAGATTGGAACTTCTTCGCAAGATCGAAACTCGGGCACAAGATCCTATTCCAACTTGAAGGGTGGGTCTGATGTGAGAGTAGACTGTCCTTCGTCGGTCGTATAAGATCAGAATTCAAGTGCAAGATCCTGTTCCAACTTGGAGATTAGATTTGCCAACAAAATCAAAAGCTTGGGCTTCTTTGGTGAATCGATACTATTTGGTGCATGTATACTCCAGGAAAGATTTCATTGCCACATCACTCGATATATAATACACCATAGATAATGGGGTGCATAACAAATATTGCCTTAGAATACAAAACACTGACTGTGATATGATGTGCTATGAACTTCATGGGCACTGCCACATGCACCATCTCTCGGCTACCTGATAAAATAGTAAATACTTTGACTGGAAAATACTAAACGAATTTATTTCGAAATACACATTTGTTTTTTGCTGAAGCTTTTCTATTGTAAGTGTCAATGCTTCTAATTCAATGAAGTACTTTCCAGATAAAAGATTTAGGATGTGTTTGGATGTGCTTCTATAATGGGAGAAGTACTTTTTCTTAAAATTTTTTGAAAAAAAATACTTCTAATATTGTTTATTTTTGCTTTTTTAAAGAAATAGAAGTAGAAAATAATTAGAGAGCTGCTTTTTTCACAAGCAAAAGTAGTAGAAGAGATAGAAAATGATCTCGAATTTTGAACACACTATTTTTTCGTGCTATTTTATAATTCTATCCTTAAGTTTTTCTTAAAAACTTCACTCTCTATCCACTAAATTATAATTTTATACTAAAAATATATTTTTATATTTATCATATTCAAATAATTTACCAACTTCTAATTTAATGAAAAGTAGTTCTACAATTACTTCTAAATAAAAAATAATTTTTTACTTCTACTTCTACTTTTATCTTTGATTTTGCTTTTAAAAAAATATTTTTTCCAAAACCTTAACCAAACATACTCTTATAGTACTTTTTACTAAATTTAATTTTAATATATGATCTAAAAGCTCATATATATGATAATTATAATTAGTTGAAGAGATTAACATAATTTATAGTCAATTAATTATATATTTTATATATAATTTTTAAAGCAGTTTGGATTATAGTCAAATAATTTTAATGATCTAAGTATAGATAATTAAATGATAAAATTAAAATCTTAGTTAAAAATATAAAATATTCTATATTGACGCAATAAATCAAAATTAGAATATCACGAAAAAAAATCAAAACTAAAATATTCTTTTATAATTTGAAAAGATATCTCAGCTGGCCCCAACAAATCCCACCCACCTGAGTTTCATCTGAGTTGACTTCTTGGCAGCTGCATGGTCCACGTGAGTGAGTTGTTCCTCCATGTGGCATTTTTAAACCAACAAAACCTCACCCCACTTTTTTTGTCATTTAAGATTCTGCGCCATCTTCTCTCTGCATAAATCTTCCTCTCCCACACTCATTCGAAGCAGTGAACCGAATGGCGACAAGAGAATCCCAGCAACTGGAGCCGTGGCACAACCTCAACGGAAAAGTGGTAATCGTGACCGGCGCTTCGTCGGGGATTGGCCGGGAATTCTGCATCGACCTCGCCAGAGCTGGCTGCAAGATTGTGGCAGCGGCTCGCCGGTTCGACCGGTTGAAGTCTTTATGCGATGAAATTAATCGGCTGATGGCTTCGTCGGGTGCCGGAGCGCTACGTGCGGTGGCTGTGGAACTTGATGTTTGTGCCGATGGCCCTACCATCGACAGCTCCGTGCAGAAGGCCTGGGACGCATTTGGCCGCATTGATGCATTGATAAACAATGCCGGTGTTAGAGGTGATTCATCTAAGAAAAATACTCTGACGGCACTCCTTGTCTTTTCTTGATTTTTTTTGTTTTTTGGATGAAAAAAATATTATTTATGCTTAATGTTTTGGGGTATTGGTTGATAATGAGAAGTTATATGCATATGATGCAAGAATTCACTTATATGATTGGGAAAGGAGGTGACTATGATGGTATATGATAATATTATCACCCAATTCTCTATATATAAACATGAATTTTTCACTTAATTACACATAAATTCCTAATGACAGTATATGATAATACTATGTATCATCCCAATTGCGAAAACATGCATATGAATTTCTTTGTCGTTTACACATGATACACTAGTGCTCATGACACCCCAGGATTGTATGTTCAAATATCATAGTTTGTTCTTTTATTGCCTACTGTTTTGAAAATTTTAATTAAGAAGAGAATTGAACAGTTTTATTTTTTATATTAAAAGTGACCGTTCATAATATATTAATCAGACTAAACATAATAAAAGCAAAAATGTTTTTTTTTTTAACCCATGTTTTCTATATACACCATTTTTGTACAAATGAATAAATTCTTGAGGATTTTAGTTTCGAAAAAACAAATGTTGAGGATTTTATTTATGTCATCAATAAATGTGAAGAAAGTTTTGAAAATCCATAAGCTATTTTATCGCAATCATAATTTATATATTAATTTTCAATGTTTAAATGGTGTGTGAACAATTAAGTTCAAATAATAACACTCTGTTAAAAATGTTCACCATTGAAACTATTTGATTAAAACCGATTAAAAAGAGTGAAAATAATGAATAAACTGAAAAATGTGAAATTTTGGAAGATAAAAAATTATTTAGATTATATATATTCTCTATTTTAAATCTGAAAGCCGGCTTGATAAAAAAAAATGCAACATATATATACTACATATTAAACGGCCACCTTTTTTAAAAACAAAAAAATTAGATCAAAATTTTTAAACACTATTACACATAAAGTATAATTAAATTTGAGCTCAATCTTCATGTTCAACACATTGCGTATTAAATTTCACAAATTTAAAAATCAAATTAAACATCAAAATCCAAATTTAAACTCTCAAGTATCAAAATTTCAACACATTACATGTAATTAATCTTAGATCTAAACTTAGAGTTCAACTTCAACACATTACAAATGAAATTAAATAATTAAAAATTCAACATATTACATAATTAAGCTTAATTAAAAAAACAATTGTATTTTGTAGAAAGCTAAAAAAAAACCAAAAAAAAGTAAGCAGACTAGTTCGTTTAACTTGCAAATTAAGTAAGTTAGACTAAAAACAAATCAGGCTAGAAAGATATAGAGCATCTGATGTGACATTCTATAAAATATGTATTATATGAAACAATAATATTATCTTTTCAATGCAATAGATAATTTTAATCACAAGTGAAAACATATCAAGAAATAATAAAATTGTAATTTTATTAATTATTTAGTTGTAAATTGAATAATAAATATTTCTATATAATATTTTTTATTATAAACATTTTAAATTTTATTAATTTTTTATTATTTATAATTTAAATTTTTTAAATATTATTTATTATTAATTTATATATTTTTAGCAATTATTATTTATCTTAACAAAATATGAAAAATAACTAACATATAATATTGTCTTTCTTATATATTTTGTATTTTTTCTTGCGTCTCCAACAATAAGGTATAATGAAAATTATTATAAATTGATATTTGTCATTAATTAATTATTTACTTATAATTAAAATAATGTTATTATTAAAATATTTGATTTTTATTATAATGAATTTCAATGTTTTTAAATTTTTATTATTTATAAGTACAATTTATGCTAAATATTATTATTTTAACTTAAATATTATTTATTATTTATTATATATTAGTAACAATTTTTAATTGAAATAAAATATATCAAATTGAAAAGAAAGAGATAAGAGACCTTATACTTTAAAAGTTAATCAAACTTAATACCACATAATATATAAGAGGTATTTAATAAATAAACTTATATATTGTATCAATTGCGGAGAGAAAAATTAATAAAGTCGTAATGTTTTGTAAAATTTGTCATATCTATAATACAACATATTAAATATGCTCTAAAAGTGTGCTAAGCGAATAAAGTGTTAATTTATTATTATTCTTATTGAGCTATTGTTATATTCACCAGCGCTTCCAAATTAATATATATATTGAGTATTTATAATTTTGCTTATGTATTGTGTAACGTTGTAGGTAATATCAAATCGCCCTTGGAATTGTCCGAGGAGGAGTGGGACCATGTTTTCAAAACTAACCTGACAGGTTCGTGGTTGGTGTCAAAATACGTATGCAAACGCATTGTCGATGCACAGCAAAAGGGATCAATTATCAATATTTCGTCTATTAGTGGTTTAAATCGTGGGCTGTTCCACGGAGCTGCTGCCTATTCATCTTCGAAGGCTGGCCTAATTATGCTGACAAAGGTAATATTATTTGACATGCCATTTTTGTTCATGCAAAACAATGATCAACATAAAAGAACAGACCACCTTTTAATCTCTCTCTCTCTCATATTTGAACCTTTGGATTTCTTAATAATCTGATATAAAATTAATAACTAATGCATCATAGAATTACAGGAATTGCTTCCAATTAAGAGACGCGTTTAGTTGTATGTTATACTGTAATACACAGCCATAGAGTATGAACTATGCAACTATAAGGAACGATGTATGAATCAAAGGCTGGCAATCTTCAGATGATAGCTAAAGTAGAAGTTGATATTGCTTACCCATCTTTTGTTCAAGTTGCCACTAATAGCACATGAACTAGTTAATTTAAGTTTGGATCATAACCAAAGGCATGTAAATCAAATTTTTGGATTGCGTTTCCTAAATTACGTTATTTTATCTGACACGCCTACTATTTTTAGAATAAACAACAATCTCAACAAAATTTTTTTTGACCTTTTTAGCCCACCTACCAAAGGATTATCACGTTGTATCACATGGGGAATCGTTGATTGAGTGAGGAATCAGAAACTCTTGCGTGCTCCGATCTAGAATCATATATACCAACCTTTTAATCCCTGTGCTTTTTACTGCTTGAGTTTATGTAAAGCACGCACACACCATTTGATTGCAGTGTATACATGTGTCTATTATGTATCTTGTATAACACACTAATGGCATGTGTTAATTTGTAGTTGTTCAATTTAAAAATTACTTTTTCTGGATTTAAACACAGCATAATACAACATAGATAAGATTATTTAATATTTGAAAAGGAAAATAATACATAAATTTTTATCTTATTTTAAATTTTTAAATAGTTTTTAGTAGTGTACAAAGGAAATAAAATAGGAGTGAAGCTTGTATATTTAGTATTATGAATAAATATTATTAAATCTTATATATATAAGGAGGGATCCAATAATATCGGTATAAGAATTGACACACTTACATCTTTAATAAATTTTTATAAAATAATTCTTTTCAATCCAACCATTAAATTATAACTATATATCATGTAGATTATTTATACCAATTTTTTTTAAAAAATTGAATATTATCAAGGATGTGATCAAATAGTTTTTTTTATATATATTTAAAAAATATTTATTATGTAACTTAAATGTATATAAAAAGTGTAATAAATAATTTTAGATTAATGAGAAATTTTATGGACTTGATCTAGAACATATAAATGTTTAAACCAACAGTGAGTTTTGTAAAAAAATTCTTTAATAAAAAATTATTTAATAATGTAAGAAGTGGGTTTAGTGTCCTAAAATTTTAAAATTTAGTATGTGTTCCGTAATATTGTGATGGGATGAGGCGCAGTAGGAGAATGGCATAGCTATTTATGTGGCAATATCTCCCATAGTTCAAATTTTTTATCTTTATCATGATCTTTTGTATTCTTGTTATCTTTATTAGGTGATAAATCTTGTTAGTTTTAACCTCTATCTTTTGGTTTCAGTTATTATCTTTTAGCCATAATTTTAGGAGTAGATCATAGGAATGGAGTAGTATTTAATTTGTTTTTGTAATTAAATTTGGGTATGAATAAAACAGTTTATTTCTCCTAGCTTCTTACGCTTGTAATGTGAGAACTTTGGATACCTCGAGATCGTATCATATTGTCTTGTGTTTGTATCACTATCACTAAAGATAAGTATGCCCTAACATCGGCTAGTTCTCATGTTCTAAGAGGAAGCAATCTTTCTCAAGAGTGTACGAGAATTTTCCGGGAGGTATAGGCTTCCTAATCTTGTAGTACATAAGCTATCCCACGACATCTATATTATGTTTGTATGTCCCAGAATAGGATATTGGCTTATTGTTAGTGCTGTAATTATGTTGTACGCAATGAAAGTATTCAAGAAAATTTTCTAAATCCAGATTATTATATAGATATGTTCAGACATTGCATATTAATGTGAGTATAGGTGAGTATTGAGATATGTGTGCATTGAAATAAGATTGATATATTATATGTTTAGGTAAGAAAGGTGTTATATACTTGGCATCAAATTAATTCACAAATAACACATAATGTTCAATCTGCCTTTTCTAATGCAGACGTTCAAAAAAATTAGAAACTTGTGAGACTTTACTGGTTCCGTTTGTAATGATAAAACAATGGCAATATGGCATATGATATCATTGAATTGTGTAATGACATTTTCCAGGTTATGGCAATGGAGTTGGGGGTAAACAGAATCAGAGTGAATTCCATATCACCGGGACTTTTCAAATCTGAAGTCACAGAAAAGTTAATGCAAAATAATTGGCTGAATAATGTAGCCATGAAAGCAGTACCCTTGAGAACATTCGGAACTTCGGACCCAGCATTAACATCACTGGCTCGTTACTTAATTCATGATTCATCCGAATATGTCTCGGGCAACAATTTTATTGTCGATGCTGGTACCACTTTACCAGGTCTTCCTATTTATTCCTCTCTATGAATGATGCTCAAAGTAGCATTGTAGAACAAAGTTTTACAATTCGTCGAGCTATTAAGTTATGGATTTCTCAAGTTTACATACCTGCAGACTGCAGAGTGTATGTAGAATGCAAATAGCGTAGGAATAAATGTTATACTTCAGATGATAAAAGAAAAAAATAAAGGTAAATATGTTAGAAGTTCATTTACATTCCTTTTACGAAGTTCACTTGGGTGAAACTGTAAATACTCTTAAAATCAATGAGCGGGGTAAAAATTCGTTGATATCTAAAATTAATTTAGTAATAAATTAGCGAAAAAAAAAGGAATATATATTAATTAAAAAACCATTAATTTGCACTCTATATTCAAGTAATTGAAAATAAATGTATTATAATTTGTTTTTTTGGTTTTTCACACGTATTCTGCGGAGAAGACATTCCTGTTCGAGAGAAAATTAAAAATAAGTGTATTATGATATAAGATAATAATAATATGATACAATTATTTATTACCTCGAACTATAACAAACGGAGCAAAAGGAAAGAAAAGGATGACCTAGGAGAATAAACGACTTTCACTACCAAACAAAAAAAAAAAACATTGTTAATTAACCACATTCAAGAATGTCAATTAATCACAGTTTTTTGAATGTGATTATACGATCTTACAACATTTTGCACCTGGTGGCTATTTCATATGTGGGGAAGTGCACCAATTAGTCACACTACTAAATTTTGTTTTGCCGCATTTTTTAAATGCAAAGAGAGGCTCCAAACTTTCCTTGCTACCAAACATGAATGATGACAGATGCCAGTTGAGAAACTCAACTCCATTGCCAATAGAGTATGATCAGGTTGGTAGATGGAACAGTAAATAGCTCAAAATCTAGTTCAAGCACATAATCGTCAATGCGCCTAGATCAAATTTTCAAAAATCACGTTAGGATTACATTTATCCATGAAGGCAAATTTAGATTGTAAAATACAACAAAATTATTTATATTATTGAATGAATACCTTGGTTAATGGTGGCATTCATATATCAGTGAGACAGTAACAAATATAAAATTTGAAAGGCGCTACAGAAAATTTAAGTAACGGAGAACTTTACTCTTCATCTACAAGTTCTTCTTTGGATTAAAGATACTAAGCTACATGTTCCGCACAAAAACAGTTCATAGGAACAGCAACAATGATTCAATGAATAATCAAATACCAGAAATTCATAGCAAGAACAAGAAATTGAAACAGCAAATTCTTCAGATTGAACCAGCAAATAAACACAATTTGGAACAAGCACAAGAACATCTAGTGTTGCCCGTCAGAGCATGACATTTCCACCAAATTTTCACGCCTAAACAAGAGAACGTGCTGGACTCAGGCACGCACGCACACACACCAAAAGCAATAACAAACTCAAAAATTGGGAACAGAAAAAACCACTTTACTAGGAAACAAATGGGAATAACAACATATAACTGAAAATGGAAGTGATCCAATAATCTGCATGGGAAATCGTGGAGCCAGTTGTTGCTAAATCAGGAAAATGTGAAGATGGTGGCGACAATCGACCGACTTAATGGAGAAGGAAGAGTTAGTCATGAATGCTCGATAACTTCCTAATTTGGGTTACTTTTAGTTCGGTTTCCATTTAGTTCTAGGTTTTTCTTTTAATGAAATTGTCAATTTTATTATGAATTTTGATTAATTAGAGTAATTAGATTTGTTTAGGATTTTAGTTGTTATTTTGATGTTTTGTAATCGATATTTATGTCTTGATTATTTTTTGATTAGTTTTGAGCACATGGAGTGAACCAAGGAGCCAAGAATTGGAGATTTTCAACACAGATAAGTACGCTATAGGGCCCTACCCTCAGTGTAACATGGCTAACAAGAAGCTCCAAATCATGCAGAATGAAGGATTACACTTCAGAGCGCCAACGGCAGCAAACCCTCGCTTGAATTTTAAGTTGCTGATTTTTGGATTATAAAAAGTTGACTTTTGGGCTTACACTAGAGATATTTTGATACATATATAAGGAAGAATCGAATTACGTCAAGTGGTCATAGTATATACACTCTTTTCTTTGTCTCGGCTGGGAATTCTTGTTTTCTCTCTTCTTCCTCTTCTCTTCTTTTAGGATTTGCTTTGGTTGTCTTCCATTGCTATGGAAAGCTATGTTTTTTGTGATCAATCCAAGAACCTTTAAGGATATTTGGTTTGGTCTTGAGATCCTTTTCCTTAATGAATTTTAATTTTGGTTTCATCTCTTTTCTCCTTTGCATTTTGATTCTTAGATACATGAATGATGCTTATTACTTATGTTAATTTCAGGTTGAGTTTTATGATAAAGTTTTGATTGCTTACTCTCAATTTTATCATTCAGGAGTTAAAGACTTGGGTAACAGCATCATGCTCTTGGATTTTTCATATTCTGGTTTTGAAACTAATCTTGATTCGACATGAATTTTGTGCGTGCTTAAATTTGTGTGCATTTGATTAGTTGAAGTCTAGGTGCTAGCTTTCCTAATTGAGAATACTGAGTTAGGTTCGAGCATCTGATTCAACTTGAGAAAATTGTGAAATTGGTATAAATATATCTTTTTGATCTATGATACACAAAAATCGAATACTTCGTTGTTTTCATGTATTGAATTTTCTACCATTCTTGCATTTTTATATTACCAATTGATAAAAAAAAAAAATCCCTTTTTTCTAATTCGTTTCAATTGAGAAAATAGTGTCTAAGGTCTTTGGGGAAACAATTCGTGTTGTTCCTCTACTACAAGTTTGAAGGAATCCAATTTCCTCACATCAAATTCTAGCACCGACTGTAACACCTTACTAGACAAAATACTATGCTTAAGTCATAATATATTACCTGATAAGTTATTACGTGTAGTTATCTAATTAAAGTTTCACATAATTCCAATGTTATATACTCATAATGGATTTAACTATTAAATTGTGTATTTATCTTTGGCTGTAGAGTAGATAAACGGGGTAACGTCATAACAAAAAAAAAATCTGCAGAATTAAACAGAACTTTTGCACTATATATATATATGTGTGTGTTTGTCTGTGTGTGTGTGTGTGTGTGTGTATACATAGATGTCGATTTTCAAAGTTTACAAAAAAAGAAATCATAAACAGTACAGGGTATAGAAAATGAGGTTGCTAAAACAAAATAATCTGGCCTATCTCTATAAAACAAACCCTATATGGTCCCCATGGGACATTCCATATGCTACCCATCCATGCACTATATTCACTAAACTTTTACCTATGGCCCAAATTACCAAAAGAGGGCCACTCTATACATCTCCTCCTGCTGCACTACATAAGTCCTCTAGATGGATTCCGAGGAGAGGAATCCATTCGCCATGTTGGCGTTTGCCGGGGCATAGCCACCGCTGGGTGCAGAAGATGAGGATGAGCTTACTGCCTCCGATGGGTCCTCCTCCTCAGAAAGTGAGATGGAAGGGGTTTGTTGAGGTGGTGAAGCAGAAGGTGCAGCTGGAGCTGCGGCTGCTGCTGCTGGAGGTGGGAATGGGTGTCCCATGTAGAGTGGGATGGCGATATAGGGAGTGGAAGGGTTGAATAGTGGAAGAGTAAGTGGGACGGCAAAATCTCTACTGAAAAAGAAATAAAAGCAAAATCGGCAGCTACCAGATATGTATATAGAGTCAAGAAATGGGTCGAGGTGGATGTGTAGGTCAGGGAACTCAATGTAAAGGATGCCTGTTGCTGCGTGCTCCATGATCTGAGAATGACGCAGAAATACATAGTAGGATGAGAATTTAAAGAAATTCTCAGTAGGAATACTAATTCTATACACATTTGTTATCGCCATCATTCCCAGTTGTTTCGATTTTTCTTAATTTTAAATAGTACAATATACATTAATGTTCAACTTAACTCAGATTGTGGAAATTTAACCTGAAACAAGACTTAATTTTTAAGTTAGAGCAATAAAAATATATCTAAACAAGCATGCTAATATAACTAAGACAACAACCATAGGCAAACAGTAATATAACATAAGTAACATACAGGTAACTACAAAATTAGTTTAGAGATTAACAAACAAAGCATGTATATAAAATGGAAAATGCATGTAGTCTTTGGAAGCTCTTCAACTCATACAACTTATATTTTTCCACCCTTGGTCCCCTGGGAGTCTTTGGCCAATACTCCTGGGTAATAGTCTGCTTTTCAGGACCGAGCTCGTTCCTATACAAGATTGCCG
This sequence comes from Pterocarpus macrocarpus, assembly GCA_031439585.1. NCBI lineage: Eukaryota > Viridiplantae > Streptophyta > Magnoliopsida > Fabales > Fabaceae > Pterocarpus > Pterocarpus macrocarpus. Next base: position 32,588,205 of record CM062521.1, read on the forward strand.
AGTTTACTTTCCCTGACTTTTCCACTGATCTATTCCCCTTAAACTTATTCAGTTGTTGGCCCAAGTAATATGGAATCCTTTATAATCTTCATAAATTTCATGCACAATTAACATTATCTTACTTAAGCATCATATGTTCATACAAATATCTCACATAGTATGTGAATTCCTTGCCGAAATTTCGGTAGCATAATAGATTGGGTCCATTTCCCCATGAATATTGGCAAGCTACCAGTAAAATCAATCAACCATTCAAATAAAGATAGAACAGCAAGTTTATAGTACCAATATGAATCATGTGGTGTGCCAAAATCAATAGAAATATCAATAGAGTTTTCTACTTACTCTACTCTCTTCTACCCGAGTATTGTAAAATCCACAATTATTTCTATTTAACTCATTTAGATCTAAATTTTGGATATGTTAGAGCTCTATGTGTCTAGTTTCCATCTCTTTTAGTCCCATCTTATTTTGAAATGTTTAACTCAAGTTATTTGAATTTTACCTCAGTCTGTCCTACTCTTGGCTAGAATTACACCCTTAAAAGTAGAAAATCACCAAAAATAGAAACCTATGTGAAATCATACAAAACTTATACCAAATTAAAGCTAATAGGACAATATTTTAAATGAAAAATTTTCACCTCATTTGCATAAGTATTGCTCGAGTTATAAACCCTGCAAGCTGACCTTTCTAGACTGCCCTATTCTAGACCAGTTTGGATTTAAGGCAACTTCATTGAATTACTGGGAATACATCAAAATGAATCTGACTCTAAAACTTTTATGTAATGGTTTCTTACATGTTAGCTTTCAAACAAAGTTAGTTGCACTCAATTTAAAGTTTTGTAAAGTGAGTTACACCCTTCTCAACTCATGTTTCCTAGAAGAGTACCTAGAATTTCAAGCAAAACTTCAAAAATTCATTACTAACTCTATACTAATCCAATGACATATATTTTATATGGTTGGAAAGTCCTAGATGTCTAGTTTCATGTAAAAATGGATTCATCAAGTTTTGATGACTAGATTTTGGTCCATACAAGATGAATATACGGACGCTATAGGGTTTTCACCCAATAGCACTTTGCTTCATTCTAATTTCAAGTTCTTCCATTCCAACCTCAATTCTAATACAAACATACATACAAAACTAACCATAAATCATCATTTCTATTCAAAATAACATCAGAATCATGGAAGAAAGAGGAGTTCCAAATAGTCCGAATCCAAAGAAAACAAGAAGATAAGTTGAATTCCTACCTCTCCTAGGTGTAATTCTTGCTAGATTTGTGCTTTGAATTGAAGAAATCTTGATGTAGCTTGAAGAGTTGATGAAGATGGAGTGAAGATGAGTTGGGATAGAAGAAAAATGATGATGGATCAGCAAGTTATAGTGGCTAAAATGTCTAAGGGAGAAGGAAGGAAATAATTAGAAACTTTTGAAGGAAGCTTGATTGTGATTGGTGGATGTGTTTCAACATTTCAACTTAATGTGGCTGCCCATTTTAAGGCTGATTGTTGTGCCACATATTTCGTTGAATCTTGGTCATCCATCCTAGGGTTCTCACAATATAAGTTCTATTGATTCGGTTATGACAGTTTAAAATACCGAAATCTCGTCGATTTCTTTTAAATCGATAAATTGGTTTTAGAAAAATCCTATGAGGTCTCCTATGTTTCTAATCTAATTCCCTCAAATTAATTATTCTAAATGTTACATATTTGGCTTTGGGTAAGTACTTAATCGAATTCTATCTGATCTCAATTATTCGATAAAAATCGAACAACTTAGTTTAAAAAAAATGATAAGGTTTCTCGGACGTTATATTACTACCCTCCTAAAAAAAAATTTTTGTCATCAAAACAAAGTACCTGAGAATAATTTAGGATACTCTTTTCTCATATCTGATTCTAATTCTCACGTACAGTCTGCTGAGTCTTCATTTTCCCATGCTACCTTCACTAATTGTATGGCTTTGTTCCGAAGGTGTTTGGTGCTTCTGTCTACTATCCGTGCTGGGGGTACATGAAAAGTTAAATCATCCCTTATCTAGATTGATTCACGTTCCAAGAAATGAGTGGGGTCAGGCTGATATTTTCTGAGTTGAGAAACATGGAAAACATCATGAAGGTTTGACAGATGCGGAGGTAAGGTGACTCGATATGCAACTGGCCCGATTCGCTTCAAGATTTGAAAAGGACCTATAAAGCGAGGGCTTAGCTTTCTAACTTTAATAGCTTTACCTACTCCGGTTTTGGGTGTGATTATAGGAACACATGGTCTCCTTCTTGAAACTCCAACGGCTTTCTCTTGACATCTGTGTAGCTTTTCTGACGGCTTTGGGTTGTAAGTATCTTGCTATGGATCCTTTTGATTTGCTCTATAGTTTGCTTAACTAGCTCCGATCCTAGCAGACTCTACTCCCTTGATTCATACCAACATAGTGAAGACTGACATTTCCGTCTATATAATGCTTCATACGAAGCCATGTCGATACTCGCATGATAATTATTGTTATATGCGAATTTGGCTAGTGGTAAGTATCGATCCCAGTTCCCATGCTGCTCCAAGATATACCCTCACAACATATCCTTCAAAGTCTGAATAGTTTGTTCAGTCTGACCGTCTGTCTGCGGATGATATGTAGTATTTAGACATAGTCTAGTACTGACTACTTTCTGAAATGCTCCCCAAAATTGTGAGGTAAATCTTGGATCTCGATCTGAGATAATGGTTGAAGGAATGCCATGTAACCTCACTACTTCTCGAATATACAATTGGGCTAACTTCTCTAAAGGATAATTTGCTTGAGTGGGTAAAAAGTGAGCAGACTTAGTCAGTTTATCCACTATGACCCATATAGCGTCATATCCCGAGGGTGTCCTTGGTAAGCCCATCACGAAATCTATAGAAATGCTCTCCCATTTCTATTCTGGAATCTCTAAGGGTTGTAGTGTCCTTGCTGGTTTTTGATGCTCTATTTTTATCTTCTGGCAAGTTAGACATTTATTCACAAGACTCGCCATATTTGTCTTAAGACTTGGCCACCAAAACATCTTCTTGAGATCTTGATACATCTTGTTAATGCTAGGGTGTATAGTGAACTCACTCTTATGGGCTTCCACCAAGATCCTCTTCCTAAGATTGTCCTCTCAGGTACACATATCCTCCCCTAATATCGACATATATCTTCTGCATCTCGAGTAAATCCTGTTAGCTTTCTGGATTGCACCAGTTGTACTGTATGCTGAAAGTTGACATCCCAATGTTGTGCCTGCCAAATTTGGTCTTTAAAATCACTGGTTATTTTAATTTGGTTTAACTGAACAGCATGAGGGGTTATAGAGAATCCTAAGTTGAGGTCTCGAAAACTCTCTATAAGTTTTGTCTCCTTGATCATCATCCATGCCACAATTAAAGATTTTCTACTTAAGACATATGCCACAGCGTTTGCTTTGCCAGGATGGTATTTTAGTTCAAACTCGTAGTGTTTAAGAAATTCCATCCATCTTCGCTGCCTCATGTTTAGTTCCTTCTAATAAAAAAGGTATTTCAAACTTTTATGATCAGAAAATACTTCAAACTTCACTCCGTAGAGATGGTGTCTCCATATCTTTAGGGCAAACACTACCGCCGCTAACTCGAGGTCATGCATCGGATAATTTCTTTCATAAGTCTTCAATTGTTTGGAAGCATACGCGACCACATTCTTATTCTGCATTAACATGCATCCTAACCCTTTCTTGGAAGCATCACCGTAGACTTCGAATGGTCCATAAGAATTTGGCAGAGTAAGCACTAGGGCTGTCGTCAATTTTTCTTTTAAATCCTGGAAACTTTGTTCATATTCGGGTGTCCATTCGAATGGAACATTCTTCTTGGTTAACTTCGTTAGGGGCAGAGCTATCTGAGAGAAGTTTTTAACAAATCTCCTATAGTATCCTGCTAGACCTAAGAAATTCCTAACTTTCGTAACTGTCATTAGTCGTTCCCAATTCAATACTGCTTCTACCTTACTGGGGTCTACAGAAATTCTCCATGGGATACCACATGGCCAAGAAATTTCACTTCTTTCATCCAAAATTCATATTTGGATAGCTTCGCATAGAGTTTCTTCTCTCTTAGAATTTGCAGAACCAATCGCAAATGTTCTGCATGCTCTCGTTCCGTCTTCGAGTAAACAAGTATGTCATCAATGAACACCACCACAAATTTGTCAAGATATGGTTGGAATATCCAATTCATATAATCCATGAATATTGCTGGCACATTTGTCAACCCGAAACACATCATAGTGTATTCATAATGTCTATAGCAAGTCCAAAAGGCCGTCTTAGGAATATCTTCTTCTCAAACCCGAATTTGGTGATATCTAGACCGTAGCTCTTGGAAAATATAGTAGCCCCTTACAGTTGATCCATAAGGTCATCAATCCTTAGCAACAGATACTTATTCTTGATTGTCACCTTATTCAACTACCCATAATCCATACACAGTCACATGCCCCTATCTTTTTTTCTTAACTAACAGGACTGAGGCTCCCCATGGCGATGCACTTGGTCTAATAAATTTCTTTTTCAAGAGTTCTTCAATATGCTTTTTGAGTTCAGTTAGCTCTAATAGTGACATTTGATACGGTGCTATATCGGTCCCGATCCTGGTACCAATTCAATGGCGAACTCGATCTCATTCTTAGGAGGGAATTCAGGGATATCTTCAAGGAACACATCGAGATATTCCCTAACAACTGGAGTATTATCTAACTTTTGATCAACCTCTATTACATTGGTTGATAATAGAAGGTATCCTTGACTTTTATCCCTATAGTGGTGTACTGCTATAGAGCTCAGATAAAGGTTTACAGGGGTTATTGGCTCATGGGATGAACTAGAAGGAAACACAATGGCTCTATTAGAACAATTTAACATGGCTCGGTTGACAGAAAGCCAATACATACCCAAAATGATGTCAAGTTCGAACAAGGGAAGGCAAATTAAATTGGCTGAAAAAGTTTGGCCTCCTATCTGAAGGGAGACATTCATACAAATATGATTAGTCTTAACGGGTTCACTTGTAGGAGTAGAAACTAGCAAGTCATAGGGTAATTCAGAGATAGGCAATTGCAAAGCTGACATGTAATCATGAGAAATGAAAGAATGCGAAGCACCTGAATCATGTAAAATAGTCAAGGTCTTACCATTCACTTCACATGTATCCTGAATCAAATCTTCTGATCCTTCAACTTCTTGTGCATCCTTGGTGAAAACTCTTCCCTGGCATTATGGCCTGGGAGTCGGCTGAGGGTTTATGGCCGGACATTCGTAGATCTTGTGGCCTGGCTTGCCACATTTGAAACAGATATTTTGACCTGCCAGGCATGGGTAGTTGCCATGATTCTTTCCACATTGGCTGCAAGTCTGGTTTCCAAAAGGCCTTTAGGGTTGCTTGCCCTTATTGCCTGTTGGTTGAAACTTTCTGTGTGGCTGAGAGTTGGATTTAAACCTTGGGCCCTACGGTGCCAATCCTCTCTTGAAGTTGCTGCCAGCTGATCTAACAGCGGCTAACTTTCTGTTATAATCTTCCACCAATCGGCACTTATTCACCAACGTAAGAAAATCTCTAATCTTCATCAGCTCTATGGTGGTAAGAATATCTTCTCCCAGTCTACCTTCAAATTTCATGTATTTCCAAACCTTATCAGGGTTCCGTTAATAGATTATGGAAAATTTACACAACTCCTCAAATTTAGCAATATGCTCCGGTACGCTACTGTTCCCTTGATGGAGGTGCATAAACTCCAGCTCCTTGGCATTGTGGGTAGAGGCAGGAAAATACTTCTGATAGAATGCGTCTCTGAATACATCCTAAGTGATCTCCATTTGGGATCCTTCCAGTAACCGTCTACACCATTCACCAAGATTCTGCATTTATTTCCAGCATGTAGGTGGCAAAGGTCACCTTCTGATGGTCTATGAAGTCTAAAATAGAGAAGGCTTTCTCCATAGCCTTAACCCACTCATCGACCTTATCTGGGTCGAAGGCTCCTCTGAAGCTGGGAGGTTTAGCTTTTCTGAATTCAGCAAATTTGAGATACTCAAGATCCACTCCTAGACCATGAGGATTTCCTCCATGACCAACCTCAAGCTACCTACCTAGTTGGTCCATCATCTGGGTTGCCGCAACTGCTTGTTCTCGCATGGCATATGCCATCTCCCGCATTGTGGCCATGAATTCGGTAGATTCCTCCTGAGCTAGTGACATTCGTGGTCTACCTCACCTTCCAGAAGCCATCAAGTTCTGAACACACAAAACAAGAGTTATTAGGTTAATCAGGCTCAACACCAAGTCCAGTGTGCTAGTAAATAACAGCATACGGTCAGGCATTTCATTCACATGTATCCCTACATCTTATTCGGATAGACAAGGCTCAATACATGATGATATCTAAGAAACACAAAGCATATGTGAAGCATAGTCAGTCCAATCCTCAGGCCTATACTAGGATGAACAGCTCTTATACAAAAAATGTAACACCTTACCAGACAAAATACTATGCTTAAGTCATAATATATTACCTGATAAGTTATTACATGTAGTTATCTAATTAAAGTTTCACATAATTCCATTATTGTATACTCATATTGGAGTTAACTATTAAATTGTGTATTTATCGTTGGTCATAGAGTAGATAAACGGGGTAATGTCATAATAGAAAAGAAATCTATGGAACTAAACAAAGCTACTCACTATATCATATATATGTGTATACATAGATGTCGGTTTTCAGAGTTTACAAAAAAAGAAACCATAAACAGTACAAGCTATAGAAAATGAGGCTGCTAAAACAAAATAATTCGACCTGTCTCTATAAAACAAACCCTATATGGTACCCACGGGACATTTCATATGCTACCTATCCATGCACCATATTCACTAAACTTCTACCTATGGCCCAGATTGCCAAAAGAGGGCCGCTCTATACATCTCCTCCTACTGCACTACATAAGTCCTCTAGAAGGATTCTGAGGAAAAGAATGCATTTGCCATGTCAACATCTGCTGGGGCATAACCACCACCGGATGCAGAAGATGAGCATGAGCTCGCTGCCTCCGATGGGTCCCTCTCCTCAGAAAGTGGGATAGAAGGGGTCTGCTGAGGTGGTGAAGTGGGAGGTGCAGCTAGAGCTGCGGCTGCTACTGTTGGAGGTGGGAATGGGTGTGCCATGTAGAGTGGGATGGCGATATAGGGAGTGGAAGGGTCGAATAGTGGATGAGTAAGTGGGACGGCAAAATCTCTATTGAAAAAGAAATAAAAGTGGAATTGACAGCTACCAGATATTAATATAGAGTCTCGAAATGGGTCGAGGTGGATGTGCAGGTCAGGGAACTCAATGTAACGGATGCCTGTTCTTGCATGCTCCAAGATCTGAGAATGACACGGAAATACACAGTAGGGTGAGAATTTAAAGAAATTCTCAATATGAATCCTAATTTTATACACATCTATCATCGCCGTCGTTCCCAGTTGTTTCGATTTTTCTTAATTTTAAATAGTACAATATACATTAATATTCAACTTAACTCAGATTGTGGAAAAATAACCCAAAGCAAGACCTAATTTTTAGGTTAGAACAATAAAAATATATCTAAACAAGCATGCTAATATGACTAAGACAGTAACCATAGGCAAACAGTAATATAACATGAGTAACATACAAGTAACTACAAAATCAGTTTAGGGATTAACAAACAAAGCATGTATATAAAATGGAAAATGCATGCAGTCTTTGGAAGCTTTTCAACTCATATAACTTATATTTTTCCACCCTTGGTCCCTTGAGAGTCTTTGGCCATACACTCATGGGTAACAGTCTGCTTTTCAAGACCGAGCTCGTTCCTATATAGGATTGCCGAGTTTACTTTCCCCGACTTTCCCACTGATCTATTCCCCTTAAACTTATTCAAGGGCTGGCCCAAGTAATATGGAATCCTTTGTAATCTTCATAAATTTCATGCACAATTAACATTATCTTACTTAGGCATCATATGTTCATACAAATATCTCACATAGTATGTGAATTCCTTACCGAAATTTCGATAGTATAACAGATCGGGTGCGCTTCCCTGTGAATAGTGCCGGGCTACTAGTAAAATCAATCAAGCATTCAAATCAAGATAAAACAGCAAGCTTATAGCAGCAATATCAATCATGTGGTGTGCCAAAATCAACAGAAATATCAATAGAGTTTTCTGCTTACTCTACTCTCTTTTACCCGAATTTTGTAAAATTCACCATTATTCCTATTCAACTCATTTAGACCTAAATTTTGGATATGTTATTTCTATGTGTCTAGTTTCCAGCCCTTTTGGTCCCATCTTATTTTGACTTGTGTAACTCAAGTTATTTGAATTTTACCTGAGTCTGTCCTACTCTTGGCAAGAATTGCACCCTTAAAAGTAGAAAATCACCAAAAATAGAAACCTAGGTGAAATCATACGAAAATTATACCAAATTAAAGCTAACAGACAAGGTTTTATATGAAATAAGTTTCACCTCATGTTCATAAGTATTGCTTGAGTTATAAACCATGCAAGCTAACCCATCTACACTACCCTGTTCTAATCCAGTTTGGACTTAAGGCAACTTCATCAAATTACTAGGAATACATGGAAATGAATTTGACTCTAAAAATTTTATGGGATGGTTCCTTACATGTTAACTTTCAAACAAAGTTGGTTGCACTCAATTTAGAGTTTTGTAGGGTGAGTTACACCCTTCTCAACTCATGTTGCCCAGAAGAGTACCCAGAATTTCGGGCAAAACTTCAAAAATTCATAACTAACTCTATACTAATCCAATGCCTTATATTTTGTTGGAAAGCCCTTGATGTCTAGTTTCATGTAAAAATGGGTACATCAAGTTTTGATGACTAGATTTTGGTCTTTACAAGACGAACATATGGACGCCATAGGGTTTTCACCTAACAGCAACTTGCTTCATTCTAATTTCAAGTTCTTCCATTCCAACCTCAATTCTAATCCAAACACACATACAAAACCAACCATAACTCATCATTTCTACTCAAAATAACATCAGAATCATGGAAGAAAGAGGAGTTCCAATTAGCCCTAATCCAAAGAAAATAGGAAGATAAGTTGAATTTCTACCTCTCCTAGGTGTAATTCTTGCTAGATTTGTGCTTTGAATTGAAGAAATCTTGATGTAGCTTGAAGAGTTGATGGAGATGGAGTGAAGATGAGTTGGGATAGAAGAAAAATGATGAGGGATCAGCAGGTTATAGTGGCTGAAATGTCCAAGGGAGAAGGAAGAAAATAATTAGAAACTTTTGAAGGAAGCTTGATTGTGATTGGTGGATGTGTTTCAACATTTCAACTTAATGTGGCTGCCCTTTTTAGGGCTGATTGTTGCGCCACATGTAAGGGTGTGTTGGCTGAATCTTAGCCATCCATCCTAGGGTTCTCATAGTATAATTTTTATTAATTCGGTTCTGACAGTTTAAAATACCAAAATCTTACCGATTTCTTTTAAATCGATAAATGGATTTTAGAATCCTATGAAGTCTCCTATGTTTCTAATCTAATTCCCTCGAATTAATTCTTCTAAATGTTAATTATTTGGCTTTAGGTAAGTACTTAATCAAATTCTATTTAATTTCAATTATTCGATAAAAATCGAGCAACTTAGTTAAAAAAAAATGATAAGGTTTCTCGGACGTTACACCGACAAGGATCATTAGGTTTTGTTTGCTCAATTTTAATTTTTTTTACTTACCCTTAACATCTTTGTCTTCTTTCTTTTGGTTGTTTTAGTGTAGTTTGGCTATTCCAGGGGTGAGTGTATGATTTTACCATCTCTCGTTGTTGCAACTTTTTGCAAGTTTATAGATTTCAGCATGGAGAGCAAGATCCACTATTCTACAATGAGCCCCATGCTGTTTTGGTCAAATTCCATTGTTTAGACCACCTTGTCAATTCTTAATTTTTTTATTATATTTTTGGGTTTTAGATAGAGTTAAAGGTAAGAAATGGTTGATATATATATATATATATATATATATATATATATATATATATATATATATATATATATATATATATATATATATATGTAGGCTAGCCTGTCAAGCTTAACACGCTTCTCCAAGAGCCTAGGCCTGGCCTATTTAAATAAACAGGCCTTGAAAAAGGCCTAAGCCTAGGTTATTTATTAAAGAGGCCAGGCCAGGCTAGGCCTAAAGCAAGCTAGGTCACAGGCCTCTGTCAGGCTGCCTGTACTGTTTTCATCCCTATTCAAGCCTTAGTTACTTCTTTTCTCAAGAAAATCCAACTCTAGCTACTTATCTTCTCTATTTGAGATAGGATTCCACCTCTTCTAATTAATTTCTTATGAATGGTGGCTGTTGAACCATTCAATTGTATCCATGTATTTGATGTTTTATTGAGATTATGTAAGTGTTCTTGGTTGAGTTGTGATATTTATATTGAGTTTTGGTGAATTGATTAATGAAAGAGCTAAATAGAAAGCAACCAGAATGAATTTAAGCAAGAAACCCTACAGTGTCCATACTTGCACTATGTACAAATCTGCCTACAACCATTGAAACTTAATGGACCTATTTTTATGTAAAACTAGACATATAGGGCTTTCCAACTATATTAATTATAAGGCCATTGAATTAGTATTGAGTGAGATATGAATTTTTGAATTTTGCCCTATGTTTCTATCTCTGAATCTAACTAGAGTAGATTGAGCATGGCATAACTTGCCCTATACTCTTTCAAATTGAGTGAAACCAATTTTTTTAGAAATATTAAACACATAGAAATCCCATAAAAATTTCAAAGTCAAATTCCGTCCCTATTGCTTCCAGTAATTTTTTGAAGTTGTCCTATGTCTTGACTAGGTTAGAATAGGGTAGCTAGAGTTAGCTAATTTCAAGATCATAACTTGAGTTCTACTTATTCAAAACGATGAAACTTATTGTGAATAAAACCTGGTTTAGTTAGCTTTAAGATGATACAGGTTTTGTATAGTTTCACCTAGTTTTCTATTTTTGGTGAATTTTTACTTTTTGGGACTTAAATTTGCCTAGTACAGGACAGGCCTAGGTAAATCTTCAATAACTTGAGTTATATATATCAAAACTTTATGGGACTAAAGAAGTTAGAAACTAGACAAATAACACTTCAACATATCCAAAATTCAGCTTTAAATGAGTTAAATAGAAATTATGACTAAATTTATAATACCAGCTAGAATTGAAGGAAATTGGCATAAATTCAATTTAAGTTCAAAGGTTATAAATTTTGTCTAAGTATTGAAAGGTTGATGCATTATATTGATTTTCTATATGAATGAATGTCTGGTTGATTGGTAGTATTCATGGAAAAGTGGATCTAATCCATTATGCTACTGAAATCCTGGCAGAAACCTATGAAGGTTATGAATGTAGGTTTGTTATGTATATGAATGTCATAAGGCACATGTATTTATGATTCTATGATTGAAGGTATGATGATAATTCCATATTCCTAAGGAGTGTGACATGGCGATCATGCTTCGATGGGGTATGACATGATGATCATACTCTGGAATGTATATGATAAGTAAAGGAATATATAAGTTTCTCTAGCATGTCCATGTGTGAATATATGAGCAACTAAATCATGAAAGAATATGGAAGACAAGATGAGATCCCTCTACTTGAAGGCACATGGCCAGATGAGATCCCTATATCTCGGAGGCACGTAGCTAGATGAGATCTTTTCAAATTAGAGGCATGTGGTCAGAATGAGATCCCTTCAATTAGAGGCACGTCTAAGCTCGCATCCTAGGGACGGCGATTTGTAATGCCTACGTGTGTCAAGTAGAGAAAGTAAAGAAAGTTAGCACTTAAGGACGGCAATACGTAACACTCAAGTGTAGACTAATAAATGCACCTTAGGGACGGCGATACGTAATGCCTAAGTATACCAAGGAAGGAAAGTAAAGAAAGTTAAAAGAGACAAAGACACTTACACCTTATTATGTTATCATGAAACGTCAACTGTTCATTATGTTATCAGGAAAGTAAAGAAAGTTAAAAGAGGCAAAGTCATATGCATTTATTTATGCATGAAAATCAATTGTTCATTATGTTGTCATGAATTTATGCACCTTATTCAATTATCCTTCATGTTACTATGTTGATGTTTAGATTCACTCTCTGTTTAACAATTGTGTGAATAAAATGAGTTCTGCTTTGGATAATATATTTTCAAACTATAAAACTGAAAAGTTTATTATCATGTTCTCCCTTTTTATAATAAACCAAAGCAGTTGGAGATAATAACGATAACACTATGTGTAACAATTTAGGGAATCATACTAATAATTTTAAATTCTCAGTTCTATGTTATTTCTGTATTATCTCTAGATAGTTCAAGAAATATTGAAGACAGCTAGAAATTGCTGTCAGATAGGTTCGTTCAGGTCACAGTAACAACTTCTGAGTATAGTGCTATGACTTAAGCATGGTGCTGTGCTTTGGAGGATGTTACACCCTACAAGGCCAAACTAGGAAGACCTTCCTTTAACAAGATCAAAGTGATTGTGTCCACCCCCATTTAACAATGAATTTTCTTCTCTTGAGTGGGCAAGTAGGAGTCATGCACACTGATCAAAAGAAAGCAAGCCAATGCTACGTGGATTATTTGAGAATCAAAGAAGAGTAGAGGTTTCCCCCAAATACAAACCAGGATCTGAGAAGCATGGTCAATGACATCAATTTAGCCAAGCTAGATACAAGGGAGGATTATAAATAAAGATGGCTACAACCTAAGGGAGAGCTTGTCAAGGTTCATGTGAATTCCAAGAAAAACAATTTTCTCCAAATCGAGGCCCAACTTCCAAAGGAACTAAAGAGCAAGTTGATCGAGCTATTAAAAGATAATACAGATTTGTGTACATGGGTGTAAGCCTACATTTTGGGCATCGAACCTAACTTTATGTTCCACAAGCTAGCTATTGAACTAATAGCTAGACCCGTAGGCCTAGAGAAAGTGATAACTCACTAAAGAGAAAAGATAGATCATACAGGAGGAAATAAACAAACTACTAACAGAGGATTTGTTAGGAAAATAAAATATACCACATGGTTATCCGATGTGGTCTTAGTAGAAAAGAAGACCAGCGGGACATAGTCCATGTGCGTTGATTTCACAAAACTAAATAAGGCTTGCCTAAAGGATTCCCACCCGCTCTCGAACATTGACAACTCGGGGTATAATTAGATTCGAATAGACCCCGATGACGAGGAGAAGAAAATATTTATGACCGATGGTTTGAACTACTGCTATAGAGTAATGCCCTTTAGACTAAAGAATGTAGGAGCTACTTACTAGAGACTTATGGACAAGGTCTTTGCAAATTAGATCGCAAGAAACATGGAGGTCTATGTCGATGATATGGTAGTCATAACCCATCCTTTAGGTGCCTATTGCAAAGACCTGGAAGAAATTTTTTTCTCAAATTAGGAAAAGAAACATGTGTCTCAACCACAATAAATGCATTTTCGGCATAAAGGCTGGTAAGTTTCTAAACTTCATGATCAAGAGAAAAGGGATCAAAGTTAGCCCAGATAAATGCCCAGCAACTATAGAGACGAGAAGCCCCAACATAGTGAAAGAAGTACATAGCCTAGTAGGAAATGCCACAACCTTGTCTTACTTCAAGTCCGAAGTAGCAGATAAGGTGGGCCCTCTTTTTGAATGCATAAGAAAAGCAGAAAGCTTCGAATGGATTGTTAATTGTGAGACGGCATTCCATTAGATCAAGCACTTCCTTTTAACCCCTCATATCCTAATGAAGCCCGAGCTAAGGGACTAATTACCCATATATTTCTTAATGTCCGGTAGAAATCAGCTCCATCTTAGTGAAAGAAGAAGGGAAAGAACAGAGACTGATCTACTTTGCCAGCAAAGTCTTGCAGGGATAGAGATTCGGTACCAGAAAATTGAGGAGTTGGCTCTAGCCTTGGTCACCACTGCTCAAAGATTGAGGCCTTACTTCTAGGGCCACCAGATAATTGTCAAGATTGATCAGCCGATCAAATAGATTCTCACAAAGTCTGATCTAGTAGGAGGGATGATTGCTTAATCAGTAAAGTTATCAGAGTTCAGCACTAGTTACCAACCCTGGGGCCGATCAAATCCCAGTTCCTTGGTGATTTTGGATCAAAATGGTGTGATAGATAGCTGGAAGGAAAGAAAATATGGATCCTATTTGTTGATGGGTCCCCCAATCTAGAGGGCATTGAAGTAGGTATCATTCTTGAAGGCCTGGAAGGAGTAATAATCGAACAATCTCTTGGGTTCAATTTTAAAGCAAGCAACAACCAAGCAAAGTATAAAGCTTTGATCGCTGCCTTGCAATGAGTTAAAGAAATGGGAGCCACCAACCTAACCGTGAAAAGTGACTCTCAGCTAGTCACTAGCCACATACCTCTGGAATAAGGGATAGATTAGGCAATGATCTACAATAATTTTTATTTCCACTTTATTCAGTTACGATAATGTACAAGGCATCAACCTCAAAATGGCTTTTTTTTTTTTTTTTTACATTCAATAAAGCATTGTCTGACTTGTTGATTTCTAGTTTACTTAATTATTTTATTCTTATTTACAAATTTATTCATATACACAATTATTCTTACCAAGTACCTTCAAGAGGTCCAAAAGATGTCTAAGAGTTTCACCGATTTTAAAATTGAACACACTGCCCGAGCGGAAAATGTGCGCGTAGACCTACTTTCTAACTAGGAAGGACGAAGAAACCGAGTAACAATTAGACTATCAACCAAGAGACCTTGGAAGAGCCTAGCATTGTGAAGATGGAGATCATGCACATAATAGAAGATCCTTTATCTTGGAAACTTCCAATAATAAAATACTTGCAAGAGGGCCCTTTTCCTGAGACACCAAAGGAAGCACTAAAGGTTAAAAAGTTGACAGCATTCCATACAATCATTGATGATCAACTCTACAAGAGTGGATATTCGATACCACTCCTCAAGTGCATAGATAAGGAGCAATCCCAATACACCATGGTTGAGGTGCACGAAGGGTATGCAATCACTATCTTGAAGAAAGATCATTAGCAAGGAAAATTCTTGGAGCTAGTTATTATTGGCCAACAGTGAAAGCTGACTATATGAAATATGTTTAGAGATGTAAAAAATGTCAGAGATTCCCCTTGATGCACCTCATTCTTCCAGAAGAACTCCATAGCTCAGACTATCTGTTGCCCTTCTGTAAATTGAGAATGGACCTTCTAGGCCCTTTCCCTAAGCCACTGGGTAATGCAGATACCTAGTGGTTGCAATAGATTGCTTCACAAAGTGGATCAAAGCAGAGCTACTATCAAAGATCACAGCACAGAAGATATATAACTTCACTTGGAAGAACGTTGTGTGCAAGTTTGGCCTCCCCTTTGCCATAATGATAGACAGTGGAATGCAGTTCATGGATAAAACTTTAAGGGATTTTGTGGCATTTTGGGAATTAAGCTAGAATTCTTATCTGTCGAGCACCCTCAAAGTAATGGACAAGTAGAGGCAGCCAACAAAGTTATCTTATAATATCTTAAGAAAAGGCTAGACCAAGCAAAAGGAAGATAAACTAAAGAGCTCTACAGTGTGTTGTGGGTGTACCATACGCCACCCAGTCCATGACAAGTGCAACACCCTTCAAACTCACATATGGTGTGGAGGCCATGATTCCTATAGAAGTTAGAGAGATAAGTTGGAGATTGGCAAACTACAGTGAAGATCGGAATAACGATCAATGGCAGGCTGAGCTTGATTTACTATTAGAAGATCAAGAAATGGCACATTAGATTGAAGGCAATCAAGCAAAGAATAGCAAGGAAATATAACTCAAAGGTCGTCAGATGAAAGTTCAAGGTTCGAGACCTAGTACTCAAATGAGCCGAGAAGCATTCAGTAGAAGGGAAGCTGGCACCAAATTCGAATAGACTTTCCAAGCTGCAGCGTATAAACTCAACTAGCTATTAGGAAAAGAGATACCTCAAACATGGAATACAATAAAACTGAGGAGGTATTATAGCTTAAGGTTTTGTTTTTTCATTACAATATGGCAATTATTTCAGTCCAACATTTGATGTAACAACGTTCAATGATATTCAATAACAAAGTTGTTTTCAGCAGTTTTTATTTTCACTAAGATGTCAGAGCAAAACTTGTTCTTCACTAGTATTCAATAAAACTCAGTCTTCACCGGTACTCAGCAAAGTCTAATCTTCACTACGACTCAACAAAATCTCGTCTTCACTAGTGCTCAACAAAACCTGGTCTTCACTGATACTCAACAAAACCTAGTTTTCATCATCACCATCAAAACCTAGTCTTTATCGATACTTGACAGAGTTTGGTCTACACCGACACCCCCCAACAAAGTCCGATCTTCAACAGTATAATACGAAAACCCAATAAATGCCATCCTCATTCATCAAAGTAGACATAACAACCTGTGGTCAATACACATGATGTGTTCGCTTGAATTATTCAGTGTTTTTCACACTTAGTCAACCTAGAAACTAGCGGCTAATAAACTTCAAAGTGTTCAATTGAATGGTTCAACGTTTCTCACACTAAGCCAATCTAACAAAGCCTTTATTCTATTCAATATAATTTTCAATATAACATTTTTTTTCCAATAATTTACTAAGTTTTTCATTTAGTAAACATTTATCTCATACCAACCTAGCAAGAACTTAATGCCATTGAATTGAACACAATCCCAAGCTTACAGCTTAAGACTTTACACAAGGCATAAATAAATTTTGTGACAATTCAAAAGCAATCATTGAATAAACAAGTAATTAATAACCACAATTGCAATAGAAAGAAAAGCGTGGTAATATAACGGTATCAAGTTAATAGCAGTACAACTATGACCAAACAAAATACAAAGACAACATTTGAAGAAGTTGGGGATAAGGGGCCATATAATTGTAATCAATCATTTATATCCCTTATTTCCTCCAAATAGAAGGCATTGAGTTGATCAGACTCGATACCATGCCAAGCATGGTAGCAACTATCTACGTTTCCCACAAGACAGTCATGCATATCTAATTCCTATGTCTTATCATGCAAATAAGAGTCTTGGCACTGCTTTTACTAACACCTGACAGAGTATCCTTGAAGCATAGTCAAGACATCCTCAGGCTCTACAAGGATGACCTACTTTGATACTAAAATATAATATCCTAATAATTCCATACTATGCTTAAGTCATATTATGGCACATCATTAATTTGTTACTTTTGCTTTGCAGAAACTTAAACACATTTATAAAATACGATATGTGAAAATAAGGTTAATTTTTTTTTATTACATATAGAACTTCAATTTGAAAATAGTGAGCCTTTAGCACTTCATTAAACGTGTATGTAGCATGTATAGAAAAGCAATCGCATAGCACAAAATAAAACAACAATGGAAAATAAACTTACATCATAGCTCATACATAAATAGCACTAACACATATAGCAATGCCAGTCCACAAAATGGCTGGCTACATCACAAGTCATATAGATAACATGAGGGTTAGTATAACAACCACAACTGCCAAGGATCCACATATACACAACATATACATGCCGTATGATATGGCTTTAAAACATATGTACTAGAAGAAAGCCACCTATGCAAATAAGCTCATGCATACAAATGAGGTACCATATACAACCATTAAACAATCCCCTACCCTAAGAGGAAATGTGACCATTTCCCCAACCACTGGAACCAGCTCCATGACCATGTCCATGACCTTGCCCACGTCCACGTCTACTCACATGGCTTCCCGTAGAGGATGAGGTTGCCTTAGAGTCCAATCGAATCATGTGCGGTGATGTGGCCTTCGAAGGATCTGTCTCTATAGTATAAATGGGTGTCATCATAGAAGAGTCTGATTCGGTCCTAACGGAGCAACATATGGCTAAAAGATAAGAAGGTGCAATTCTGTCATCACGATGTCAGCATATGGTTCCTACAAACTGAAGTGCTGGCTTGTAACCAAAACTCTAAAAAGGTGCCTAAAAAAGATATAAACCCGAATAATAGCTCTAGCAATAATCAGAATAGTGTCCAAAACTGGGTCAAAGTGCCATTCCCATGTAGGGAACTCAACAAAGACAACCACTATCCCCATCGACCTTGTCTGAAGGCAAAATAGAAAGTAAGGGTGAGAAATATAAAGTTTATAAGTAGGGCTCTAAC
Organism: Pterocarpus macrocarpus; assembly: GCA_031439585.1. Classification (NCBI taxonomy): domain Eukaryota; kingdom Viridiplantae; phylum Streptophyta; class Magnoliopsida; order Fabales; family Fabaceae; genus Pterocarpus; species Pterocarpus macrocarpus. Next base: position 32,606,509 of record CM062521.1, read on the forward strand.
TAGACAAACAAGTGTTGTTGTTATCGTCCTCAGCCACTTCAAGTTTCTTATCAAAAGTGAACATGCATAAGGTTCAATTTTAGTTAGTTTGAAATCACTTTTTAACAGAAGTGGGCTTCTTTTAATCATACATTCTTGGCATGCTATAATTATGCAATAAAAACATGAATGATCATAAGTAAGCATAACTATAACACATATACACACATAAACAAACACATAATAGATTACATAAGGCATAAGTGTCTTAGGTCTTTCTTTACTTTCTTAGACTTTACTTTAACTTTGACGTTGACTTGACTTACTCATTCACATATGCTTAAATATTCATATAGTAACCTCAAAACTTTACTTTCTTTTAGAACATGAGCTCATACCTATGATGACCATCGTCACCCATTACATTTGGCTTAAATTGGTGGGCAAGAGGGGGTTCCTTCTTGGGTCATCTTGCCTTATTGAAAGATCATACCCAAGTGTCTTCTTAATTATGGAATTTATTGTTAAGTCTAATGCCATTGATGACTTTAAGAAAAGGACTTAGCGTTCCATTATCTTAACACAGGTTACCATCATATCATATGACAATTATTTCTAAGTTCATGAATTTGGTGAAAATCCGACAGCATAATGGCTAGGCCAAAAGATTTCCCTAAAATTGCAAGCAACCAATCAACAATCATAGATAGCATCCGTATCACACTTGAATATTCATAAATCATTAATCACATGCAAGGTCATAATCCTTGAGGATTTCTCCTTAAGAATCTCAACACTCAATCCTAGTATAGTTGCATTAAATATAGCAAGGATCACATCACAAGTTATAAGAGAAAGGCGCATAGGCATGCTTAAGAGTCTTATGAGAATTGTTATTTAGGTTCTTAAGTGCAAGCTTTTAACATATATCTTTTCCTTATGCTTTAATCGATTTCTAAAGAGGATTCTGCTTTCACTTCCTACTTAGTTATTCTTAAAGTTAAACTGTTGACTTAATTAGCCTCTTGTCACTTAGGCTTACTATTTAGGGTCAATTAAGTTATTAAAACATGTTTTTTTCCCTATTCTTAGGGCCTCAACTGATTTACATATTAAAATTTATTAAGTTTTTTGCTTCGTTTTTCTTTTGATATATTGTTTAAATTTTTTAGTTGAGGGTCATTAAATCTTAATCTATTTTTCGCATAAGTTAAACATCTTATCTTCCTCATTAAAGTGATAAGACTGTGGCCCTTTTATTAGGGTTCCAAGTCCTTTCATTATTTTTTTTGTTAAAGAAATTGCTAAGTTCACTTAGTCAAGTATTTTAGGACCTAAAGTCCACATCTTTATTAATTAAAATATTTTTCTTTTTTCTTTTTATTGTTTTGTATGATGGCCGAAACCACCTCTTAGAGAGCCTTAAGCCTCCTCTAGTAACCTTGTTTAACCACTTAGTTGCATAAAGTTTTATCATCAACTTAACCAAAACATTTTCTTTCTTTCTTTTTTCATACATGGCCAAAACCATCTTCTTCTCCTTTACCAAGTTTTATTTTCATTTTTCTTTTACAAAGTCTCTTAAAATTTTCAATAGATTCAAGACCAACTAACCAAAGTTTCAAACTCATTTTCCTTCCTTTTTCTCTTTGTTTGGCTGAATATATGAAGGGTTCAAGCAACTATTTTTACTTTTCCTTTCTTCACAAAACTTCTTGATCTTATCTTTTAAAGGCTTATGGAACATGGATCTAGGCTTATTAAATATAGCTTTAAGGAAACACTTAAAATAAGATTAACCCTCTTTTGTTCATATTTAAAGATCCACTTTCTCATGGATTCCAAGATAGCCCAACCAAGCAAATATTTCAAGGAAGCATTTTTAAGCAATCTCAAGTAAGTATGAACAAAGAACAAGCCAAGAAACCTATAGCCATTGTTAGGGCTAGTGTTCTTGACCACCATGAATAAAGCTTGCACCTTTAAGCATTTTTTCACAAAATGAACCGATTAAAATCTTTTTAAAAAGCTTGAGAAACATTTTGAAAAAATTAAAATCACATATAAAGCTTTAGAAATAAAAAGAACCATAAAGGAGACATTTTTATACTTTCCCAAGAAGAAAAAAGCTTGGAACAAGGCTCAACACTCAAACCTATGGAAAAGTTTGAGTCTTTTAGGCACTTGTCTTAAAAGAAAAGAGTAGGGAGAGAATCCTACCAATAAAGAAAAAGTAGGCTTCAAGTCGAAAGATCACCAAGCTCCAAAACATCAACTTGAAGAAGAAAAACTCTTCTTCCAAGCTTAATTAAGGCTATGGGTTCAAGAGCTCCAAAAAAGGGATTCTTTATGTTTTCTTAGGTTTGTGGGTTTAATATTTAGAATTGCAACAGCCAAAAAGTTGAAGCTCTTACAATGGTGCTTGGAAAGGGTAGGTGTTAGAGAGGAAGAAGATGAGAGCGTCTTAGAGAAGATGAAAAAGAAGGAGAGAGTTTCTAAAAAGGATGACTGAAATTCAAGATGAAGAGAAAGACTGGGCAGGGGAGGCCGTGACTTCTATAGGGAAAATAGGGCTAGGGTTTTTCATATTTTCCTTTTTGTAGGGGGACAAAACGGATATTAGGATTAGGGTTTTAATTTTGCAAGGCCACTTTAATCTTTGCTTTAGACAAAAGTTTATTTACTTTTAGCATAAAACTCTCTTGTCTCTTACTTTTACCTTTGATAACATCACCTTATCCTTCTTATCTCTTTGACCTTGTAATTTGAATTTAATGATGAGATTAATTATTTTTACTACTTAAGTGACTTAATTAATTAAGAATTAGTGATTAACTCATATTTTCATAATTAGTATAATTAAGTTCTTAATTATGTTTAATTAGCTTTAATTAAGTGAATTATTAGCAATTAGTGATTAATTAGTCTTTTTAAGACTTCCCTCTTCCTCAATTAATTGTAAGGGTTTGATTCCCTTGATTATCATGTTTCTCATTTTAATTAAGCTTTCCCTTAATCTTTCATTCCTTGATTACCCTTTTTAACTCTTAATTAAGCTCTTACTCCTTAATTTCTCATTAATTGCCTAACTACTCAAGATTATTGAGGCAATTAGCATAAAGAAAATTGGGACTGCTATATTATTTCCCACCTTTTAAAAGAATTTTGCCCTCAAAATTTCTTACCTGTAAACAGGTTAGGATATTCCTTCCTCATGTCAGACTCCAGCTCCCACGTGTGCTCCTCCATGTTTCCTCTACGCCAAGCCACCTTTATCAAGGGCATAATCTTGCCCCTAAGCTATTTAACTCCTCTATCTATGATCCGTGATGGCGGTAGATTGAAGGTCAAGTCCTCACTTAACTATATATTCTCTAGTTCGAGCAGATGACTAGGATTGGAATTATACTTCCTTAATTGGGACACATGAAAGACATTGTGGAGATTTGACAAATTGGGAAGTATGGCCATTTAGTAACCAATTGACCCTATTCATTTTAGAATCTGACAAGGACCAAGAAAATAGGAGCTCAACTTTCTAACCTTCTTAGCTCTCCTATACTTGTTGTGGGATTGAATTTCTAGAACGCTCTTGGAACTGTAAGGGATTTCTCCTTTTATTGACATAAGTCTTTTGTTTGCTTTGGGTGGTGAGAATCCTATCCCTTATCCTCTCCACTTGCTCCATGGTTTGTCTTACCAGATCAAGTCCTTGTAGGCTTTGGTTATTGGGTTCACACTAATATAAAAAGGGATTGGCACTTCCTACCATACAGAGCTTCATAAGGTGCCGTACTAATATGTGCATGATAACTATTATTATACACAAACTCTATTAGATGTAGGTGCTTATCCCAACTTCCTTGTTGATCCAACACGCAAGCCTCAATATATCATCTAAGGGTTAGGATTGTCCTTTATGATTGTCCATTGGTCTAGGGGCGGTAAGCAGTACTTAGACAAAGTCTTGTCCCAAATGCCTTTGGCAAGACTCCCCAAAATCTGAGATAAACCTCGAGTTCCTATCCGAGATTATGGTTAAGGGTATATCATGAAGTCTCACTAGTTCTTGGATGTACGGCTGAGCTAACTTCTCCAAAGGATAATTAGCTCTAACGGGCAAGAAGTGAGCAAACTTGGTTAGCTTGTCAATGATTACCACTACAGCATCATGGCTAGCTTGAGTTCTGGCAAACCTATTAGAAAATCCACAGAGATGCTTTCCCACTTCAACTCGGGTATCTTTAGGGGTTATAGCATATGAGAAGGTTTTTGGTGTTCAATCTTCACCTTTTGGCAAACTAAACACTTACTCACTAACTCAGCTATGTCTATCTTCATACCCAACCACCAAAATATCCTCTTGAGATCTCAATACATCTTCGTTGTATCAAGGTGTATAGAGAAATGACTCTTATGAGCCTCCTTCAAAATCCTTCTCCAAAGATCATAACTCACAAGCATGTAAACCCTTTACTCAAACTTCCACAATCCATTTATACTTCGAGCGAAACCCTTCAACTTTCCTTTTTCCACCAAGGATATGGTCTTTTGAAAACCGTCATCATCTGTTTGGGCTTGAGCAATTTGGCCCTTGAAATCGTTGTTACCCTAATCCTATTCAATCTTAACTTATGGGGTTAGGGACACTCCTAGGTTAAGATCTCTGAAACTCGCCGCCAACTTGGCCTCCTTAAGCATCATCCAAGATGCATGCAATGACTTCCGACTCAAAGCATCTGCCACAACATTGGCTTTCTTAGGGTGACAGTTCAAACCAAACTTATAGTCCTTCAAAAACTCCATCCACTTTCTTTGCCTCAGGTTCAACTCATTTTAATCAAAGAGATATTTCAAAGTCTTGAGATCTGAAAACAATCCAAACCTTACTCCATATAAGTAATGTCTTCACATCTTCAAGATAAACATTATAACTGCTAGTTTCAGGTCAAGGGTAGAAAAGTTCACTTCATGGTGTTTCAATTGCTTGGAGGTATAGGCTACCATATTCTGATTTTGTAACAAAATACATCCTAATCCTCTTCTAGAGGCATTACAGTAAACCTCAAATAGTCCTTTAGGGTCAGGCAACACCAACATAGGGGTAGCGATCAACTTCTACTTCAATTCTTGAAAAATCTTTTCACACTCAAGGGTCCAAACAAAAGAAATAGTATTTCTCATCATCTTGGTTAAAGGTAGGGATATATGAGACAAGCCTTTTATAAACCTTCGGTAATAACTAGCTAATCCTAGAAAACTCCTTATCTTCGTCACTATTGTCAGCCTTTCCCAATTCATAACCACCTCAATCTTACTAGGATCCACTGATATACCTCCTTGGGATATCATATGCCCTAAAAGCTTCACTTTTTTCATCTAAAACTCACACTTAGACAGCTTGGCATAAAGCTTTTTGTCTCTTAACATCTTCCATACAATCCTCATGTGTTCTTCTGGTTCCTCCTCTGTTCTTGAATAAATGATAATATTATCTATAAAAACAACTACAAAATAGGTATAGGGGGAACACAATAAATTTCTTAGACTAATTTAACATAACATGATTGGTTGAAAGCCAATCTATGCCCAAATAAAATCCAAGCCAAATAAAGGAAGACATATAAGTTCAGACACAAAAGTTCTATCAACAATTTGAAAATGACAACTTAAACAACATTAACATGTCCTAACTAGTTTCCCAGCAAGAGTACAGACCAACAACATATAAGGTAATTCAAAGACAAGCAATTCTAATATGCTAACATTGGCATGAGAAATGAAAGAATTCATAGCACCATAGCGATATAGCACAATTAAGATCCCACCATTAACTTTGCACTTACCTTGAATCAAGTTGTCGGATTTGATAGTCTTTTTCAACATTGATAGTAAAGACCCTCCTTTTGGTGCTGTGGCTTGACAACAGGGGGTTACAGCTTAATAGTTCAGTCCTTCACTATGTGCCTGGGCTTTCCACATTGAAAATAGGCACTCTGACCAGCCAGGCAAGGGCGTCTTTTATGGTTCTTATCGCACTTAGGGCAAACTTGGTTTGCAATAAAGTTTGATGGGTTCACAACCAATTTTTGTGGCTGCTTGCTCTTGAGCCTCCACCTAAAAAAAGTTGCTTCTGAGGTTGTAGCTAGAACTTCTGGCACCAACCTCTTCTTGTATGCCTCCGACTTCACCACTACTAGCTTCTTATTGCAATCCTGTACTAGTTGGCACTTGCTAACTAAGGTAGCAGAGTCTCATATCTCCATTGAGCCATCTGATGCCATGATGTCCTTTCACAAGCCTCCTTCGAACTTTACACATTTCCAACTCTTATCTAGGTTCCTTTGGTAGATCATGGAAAACTTGCACAGCTCCTCAAATTTAGTTATGTGTTCAATAATGCTAATCCTTCCCTGGTGCAGTCTCATGAATTCGAACTCCTTGGTGTTCCTTATTGATGCCAGGAAGTACTTCTCGTTGAAGGCCATCTTAAATACATCCCAAGTGATGTGAGTTTAAACACTTTTCAGCAGCTTCTTAATTCCCGTCCACCAAAAGTCAGCATCAACCTCTAGTATATAGGTAGCAAAGGCCACCTTTTGCTCCTTGGTGCACGCCAGCATAGAAAGACCTCCTATATGGACTTGATTTACTTGTCAGCATGGTCTGGGTTAAAGGTTCCTTTGAAGCTCGGCAAAGTCACCTTCTGGAACTCACCAAACTATAAGTATTCCAAGTCCACCTCAACTCTGCCAGCATGACCTTCCAAGTTCTTCTCAGATTTTCTTACCATATGCTCCATCAAATGGTGAGCAACAATAACTTGCTCCCTTATGGTAGCAGCCATCTCTCGGAGCGTTCTTATCACTTCAGTGGGATCTTCGGGCTCGTTTCATGGCCTACCACATCCATGACACTACATCAATTCTTGAACACACTAAAAGAAGACATTGAGTTTATTGGGCTCAATGTAACACCCCCTATAAAATTTTGTTAATTACAGCCTTCTGTAACGTCCGAAAAATCTTATCGTTAATAACCGAGTTATTCGATTTTTATCGAATAAGTGAGTTTAATCGGAATTCGATTAAGCATTTACTTAAAGCTAATTAAGTGTGATTTAGAAATGATTAGGCTTGATGAAATTAGATTAGGAATATAGGAAACCTCACAGAATTTTTCTAAAATCGGTTTGCCAATTTAAGAAAAATCAATAAGATTTCGATAATTTAAACTGTCGGAACCGAATCGACAGAAATTATACTATGAGAACCCTAGAATAGATGACCAAGATTTAGCCAACTTACCTATGCAAGTGGCACCATCTCAGCCCTCCATATGGGCTGCCAAACCAAGTTGAATAACCTACTTAAATCCACCAATCACCTAACTCCTTGCTCCACAAGTTTGTGTTCAATTTCTTCTTTGCCCTTGTGAATTTTGGCCAAGGTAAGAAGCTGATCCCCCTCCATTTCTCTTCCATTGATACTCCTCTCTACTCCATTTTCAACGTCTCTTCAAGTCTCATCAAGAGTTGCTTCCATCTAAGACACCAAATCAACAAACTTTTAACTAGACAAGGTAGGAATCCAACTTCTCTTCTTATTTTTCTTTGTTTTGGGCTGTGTGGGGATCTTGTTTTCCTTATAATATTGATGTAATTTGGAGTGATGATGATGATTTATGACTGAATTTGCCTGTGTGTTGTGATTAGAGTAGGAATTTAGTATAAAAGAACTTGAAGAGAAGAGAAAACTTAAGAAGCTGTTAGGATTTTTCCTCGATAGTCTGTACGATGGAGTGTATGGCTCTGCCTGCAGCCATTTGAATTTCATGAATCTATTTTTATGAGAAACTAGACATCTAGGGCTTTCCATACATATATAATATAAGACCATTGGAGTAGTATAGAGGTAGTTATGAATTTTTGAAGTTTGACCTAGAAATCAGGACTTTCATCCGGGCAGTGTAGGTTGAGAAGGGTGTAACTCAACATACACAACTCCAAATTGAGTGAATCCAATGTTGTTTGAAAGCTAACATATGAGGGAACATCCCATAAAAATTTTAGAGTTAGACTCATTGCCAACTATCCCCAGTACATCAATGAATTCACCTTAAGTTCAACCTAGGCTGGAACAGGGTAGTCCAATAGGATCAAGTTTTAGGGCTTATATCTCGAGTTATACTCATTCAAATAATATGCAACCTACTTCATTTGAAAGTTTGCTCTGTTACCTTTATAGTGATATAAATTTCGTATAATTTCACCCAAATTTCAATTTTTGATGAATTTTCTCTTATAAGAATGCAATCCTGGTTAGAGACATGTATGAATACTAGATTAAGTATAGTTAATGTTGAACTCGGAAGTTAGTGAATAGGAAACTAGATCGAGTATGCTTAATGTTGAACTCGGAACTTAGTGAATGGGAAACTAGATCCAGTATAGTGAATGTCGGAACTTGGAATTTAGGGAATACATTCATAAAAGTCTTAGAAGACCAATTATGACTTAATGTCGGAGATCGATTCTAGGCATAATCACGGAAGTCGGGAATCAAAACATTAACCTTATATACATAAACCCGAAAGTTGAAACTTATACAATCTTGGAACTCGGTCCTAAGCTCAAACCCGGGAACATCAATAGAAATTAAAAGCTTGCAAGTTAGATTAAGATTTAAGATTTTAAAACTTGCACCTAACTACCTAAGCTTTGCTCATAAGACTTTGTTGTGTGTGAGAACTATTGAAGATATGATGCTCTATATTGGGTTTGCTGTTTGATTTAAAATTTCCTGGTTTTTTGGCACTATTCATGGGAAAGCAAACATGATATGTTATGCTGCCAAAATTTCAGCAGAGATTTCAATTAATATGAATTTACGAGTTATGCATGCATTAGTCAAAGTATTAGACAAGTATTAGACAAGCAATGTTACCCTTATAAGAATGAGGAAGGATTTTCATGTGACTTAGGCCAGCCCTTGAACAAAGTTAAGGGGAATAGATCAGTAGGGAAGTCGGGGAAAGTAAACCTGGCGACCTTGTATAGTAACGAGCTCGATTCTTAAAAGCGGACTATTACCCAGGAGTCTTATGGCCAATATGCTCCCAGGGGACCAAGTATTGAAAAATATGAGTTAAGTTCAAGTGCATTATTTCTTATGCATATCCACAATTTCTGTTATTATGCATTGAGTTAATTGCACCATTGGATATTACATATATATATTATTGTTCACTTTATGGCTGTCACTTAACTATGTCAAAAACACAGTTCTGGTTGTTTATTTCTCTGTTTGATTTCCTTTATTTCCTTAAGTAAAACAAAGCTGTGTTTCGGGCTATGATTTCTACAACTAATTGAGTAGGACATCCTGTTGATGCAACATTTTCTTTTAATTAACCAAAATTCGAAACAACTGAGAATGACAGTGATGACAGATAGATGTAAGACTTAGGATCCCTATTGAAAAATCTTCGTTTCTCACCTTACTATATGTTTCCGCGTCATTCTCAGATCATGGAGAATGCGGCCACCAACGTCCTGTTCATTGAGTTTCCTGAGCTCCACATCCACCTGGACCCGTTTCTAAACTATATATATATATATATATATATATGGTAAATGTCAATTCCATTTTTATTTCTTCTTTCGTAGAAATTTTGCTATTCCCCTTGCTCATCCACTCTTCGATCCCATCGCACCTTACATTGCTATCTTGCTATACATGGCCTATCCCTTTCCACCACCACCTGCAGCAGCAGCAGCAGCAGCAAATCCCATCCGTCTCGATGTCTGAGGCGGTGAGTTCATCCTCCTTGTCCTCTGCTCTGAGCATGGACTACATTCCCTGGGATGTCAGCATGGCGAACGGATTCCTCTCCTTAGAGTCCACCTAGAGTACTTGTGCAGCACAGTCATGGGATATGTATAGAATGGCCCTCTTTTAACAGTATTGGGTCATAGGCAATAAATGAGTATATGCTGCATAGCACATGAAATGTCTCGTGGGGACCAGTTAGGGTACTGTTCATGTTGACACACCAATTTATTTTGTGAACGTGGCCTCATTTTATTACCCTATATCGTTTGTCAACTTTGAAAACAGACGTATATATATAAATGTAAATATGATGGAATTTGCAGTAGTTTTGTCTATTTCTCATTTTTATTTATGTTACTTTATTTCCGGTACAACGATTATCTAGTATTTATTCTGCCATCAAATAGAAATATACTGAAGTGACCAGTTAACTCTATCTGGGTAATTAATAATGAAACAGAAAAGGGAATATAATTAGTTCGCCACACGTAATAACTTATCAAGTAATATATTATGACTTAAGCATAGTATTTTATCTGGTAAGGTGTTACATTTTTGGTATTAGAGCAATTCATCCTATATAGGCCTGAGGATTAGACTAACTATGCTTCGCATATGCTTTGTGTTCCTTAGATATTGTTATGCACTGAGTCTTGTCCATATGGATAGGATGCATGTGAGGGATTTGCCTAACCGTATGCTATTATTTACTAGCACATCAAACTTAGTATTGAGCCTGATCAACTCAACTTGTTTTGTGTATTCAGAATTTGATGGCTTCTGGAAGGCAAGGTAGGCTGCGAACTTCCCTAGCCTAGGAGGAATCTACTAAGTTCCTGGACACCATGCGAGAAATGGTGCACGCAATACGCGAGCAGGTGGCTGCGGCGACTCAAATGATGGGCCAACTAGGAAGGCAGCTAAAGGTAGGTCTTGGAGGGAATCATAATGGCCCTGGGATAGATCTGGAACACCTCAAATTCGTTGAGTTCAGGAAGGCCAACCCACCCAATTTTAGGGGAGCCTTTAACCCAGATAAGGCAGATAAGTGGGTTAAAGCTATGGAGAAGGTCTTCTCTATATTAGATTGCACAGGCCATCAGAAGGTGACCTTTGCCACCTATATTCTGGAAGCAGATGCAGAGTTTTGGTGGAATGGTGCATGCCAGTTATTAGAGGGATCCCAAACAGATATTACTTGGGACGTATTCAGAGACGCGTTTTATCAGAAGTACTTCCCTGCCTCTGTCCGCAATGCTAAAGAGTTAGAGTTCATGCACCTCCATCAAAGGAATAGTAGCATGTCGAAATACATTGGTAAATTTGAGGAATTGTGCAAATTTTCCACCATTTATCAATGGAACCCTGATGAAGCATGGAAATGTATGAAGTTCGAAGGTAGGCTGAGAGAAGACATCTTTACCACCAAAGGACCAATGGAGATCAGAGATTTCCCTACTTTGGTGAAGAAGTGCCGCCTAGTGGAGGATTGTAATAAAAAGGGGTTAGCTCCACAAGGCCCAAGGTTCAAGCCCTAACTTTCAACGGCAGAAGAAGTTTCAGCCTACGGGCAACAAAGGCAAGCAAGCTCAGAGACCTTTTGGGAACCAAACTTGTAGCAAGTGCGACAAGGATCATGGCAACCGCCCGTGCCTGGCAGGTCAGAATGTCTATTTTGGATGTGGCAAGCCAGGCCATAAGATCTATGAATGCCCGGCCAAAAACCCCCAGCCGATTCCTAAGCCACAACGCCAGGGAAGAGTTTTCACTATGGATGCACAGAAGGTCAACAAGTCAAAAGATTTGATTTAAGATACGTGTGAAGTAGATGGTAAGACCTTAACTATTTTATACGATTTAGGTGCATCTCACTCTTTTATCTCTCATGATTGCATGTTAGCCTTGCAGTTACCTATTTATGAATTACCCTACGATTTGCTAGTTTCTACTCCTACACATGAGCCCATGAAGACCAATCATATTTGTATAAAGGTCCCCTATCGGATAGGAGGTCGAACTTTTTCGGCTAATTTAATTTTTCTCCCCTTGTTCGGACTTGACATTATTTTGGGTATGGATTGGCTCTCTGCCAACCAAGCCTTGTTAAATTACTCTGATAAATCCATTGTGCTTCCCTTTGTTTCATCTTCTGAATTAGTAATCCTTGTGAGCCTTTATTTAAGCTCCTTAGCAGTATATCATTGTGGGAATAGAAGTCAAGGGTATATTCTCTTATCAACCAGTGTAGCGGAGGTTGATCAGAAGTTAGATGATATTCCAGTTGTTAGGGAATATCCCGATGTGTTCCCTGAAGATATTCCTGATTTTCCTCCCGAGAGGGAAATTGAGTTCGCTAATGAATTGGTACCGGAAGCAAGACCGATATCCATAGCGCCGTACCGAATGTCACCCTTGGAACTGATCGAACTTGAAGAGCAGATTGAAGAGCTCCTAGAAAAGAAGTTTATTAGGCCAAGTGCATCACCATGGGGGCCCCCAGTCCTGTTAGTTAAGAAGAAAGACGGAGGCATGCGATTATGTGTGGATTACAGGCAATTGAATAAGGCGACAATCAAGAATAAGTATCCGTTGCCAAGGATCGATGATCTCATGGATCAACTGTAAGGGGCAATTATATTCTCCAAGATTGATCTACGGTCTGGGTGCCACCAGATTCGGGTTCGAGAAGAAGATATTCCGAAGACGGCATTTCGAACTCGTTATGGACATTATGAATACACTGTGATGTCCTTCAAGTTGACGAATGCACCGGCAATATTCATGGATTATATGAATCGGATATTCCGACCATATATTGACAAATTTGTGGTGGTATTCATTGATGACATACTTGTTTACTGAAAAATGGAGCAGGAGCATGCAGAACATTTGCGACTGGTTCTGCAAATTCTAAGAGAGAAAAAACTTTACGCCAAGCTATCCAAATGTGAATTTTGGATGAAAGAAGTAAAATTTCTTGGCCATGTGGTATCCCATGGGGGAATTTCAATGGACCCCAGTAAGGTAGAGGCAATATTAAATTGGGAACGGCCAATGACAGTTACGGAAGTCAGGAGTTTCTTAGGACTGGCATGCTACTACAGGAGATTTGTTAAAAACTTCTCTCAAATAGCCCTTCCCCTAACAAAGTTAACCAGGAAGAATACCCCATTTGAATAGACACCTGAGTACAAGCAGAGTTTCCATGAATTAAAAGAAAAGTTGACGACAGCTCCAGTACTTACTGTACCTAATCCTCATAGACCATTTGAAGTCTATTGTGATGCTTCTAAGAAAGGATTAGGGTTAGTGTTAATGTAAAACAGGAACGTCGTCGCATAGGCTTCCAGGAAATTGAAAACTCACGAAAGAAATTATCCAATGCATGACCTAGAGCTAGCGGCGGTGGTATTTGCTCTGAAGATATGGAGGCACCACCTCTATGAAGTGAAGTTTGAAGTATTTTCTGATCACAAAAGCTTGAAATACCTTTTTGATCAGAAAGAATTAAACATGAGGCAGCGAAGGTGGATGGAGTTTCTTAAAGACTACGAGTTTGAGCTAAAGTACTACCCTGGCAAAGCAAACGTGGAGTAGGAAATCCTTAACTATGGCATGGATGATAATCAAGGAGACAGAGCTCATAGAGAGCTTCTGAGACCTCAACTTAGGAATCTCTATAAACCTCAATGCCATTCAGTTAAACTAACTTAAGATAACCTGTGATTTCAAAGACCAAATCCAGCAAGCACAACAAAGAAATGATGACTTCCAGCATACAGTGCAACTAGTGCAATCTAGCAAGCTAACAAGATTTACTTGGGATGCAGAAGGAATATGGCGATATCAAGTGAGAATATGCGTACCTAAGGAGGACAACCTTAGAAAGAAGATCTTGGAAGAAGCCCATAAGAGCGAGTTTACTATACATCCTGACATTAACAAAATGTATCAAGATCTCAAGAGGATGTTTTGGTGGCCAGGCCTTAAGACAGATGTGGCAAATTTCGTGAATAAATGTCTAACTTGCCAAAAGATAAAAATAGAACATCAGAAACCAGCAGGGACACTACAACCCTTAGAGATTCCGAAATGGAAGTGGGAGAGCATTTCTATGGATTTCGTGTTGGGCTTACCGAGAACACCCTCAGGATATGATGCTATATGGGTCATAGTGGATAGACTAACTAAGTCCATTCACTTTTTGCCCATTCGAGCGAATTACCCTCTAGAGAAGTTAGCTCAGTTGTACATTCAAGAAGTGGTACGGCTACATGATATTCCTTCAACAGTCATTTCAAATCGAGATCGAAGGTTCAAACGGTTTTGGGGAGCACTCCAAAAGGCATTTGGTACTAGGCTATGTTTAAGTACTATGTACCATCCGCAAACAAATGGTCAGATTGAGTGAACTATTCAGACTTTGGAAGATATGCTGCGAACGTACATTCTAGAACAGCGTGGAAGTTGGGATTGATACTTACCATTAACCGAGTTTACGTACAACAACAGTTACCATGCTAACATCAACATGGCTCCATATGAAGCTTTATATAGATGGAAATGTCAATCTCCCTATGTTGGTATGAATCAGGAGAATAGAGTCTGTTGGGACCGAAATTAGTCAGACAAACTTCAGAGCAAATCAAAAGGATCCGTAGCAAAATACTTGCAACTCAGAGCCGTCAGAAGAGCTATGCGAATATCAGGAGAAAGCCATTGGAGTTCCAAAAAGAAGACCAAGTGTTTCTAAAGATCGCACCTACAGCAGAAGTAGGTAGAGCCATTAAAGTTAGAAAGCTAAGCCCTCGCTTTATGGGTCCTTTTCAAATTTTGAAGCGAATCAGGCCAGTGGCGTATCGAGTTACCTTACCTCCACATTTGTCAAATCTTCATGATATTTTTCATGTTTCTCAACTAAGGAAATACCAGCCTAACCTTACTCATTTCTTGGAACCTGAATCAATCTAGTTAAGGGATGACTTGACTTTTCATGTACCCCCAACATGGATAGTGGATAGGAGCATCAAACACCTTCGGAACAAAGCCGTACAGTTAGTGAAGGTAGCATGCGGACACAAAGACTCAGTGGACTGTACATGGAAGTTAGAATCTGCTATGAGGAGGGAATATCCTAAATTATTCTCAGGTACTAAATTTAGAGGACAAAATTTTTTTTTAGGAGGGTAGTAATATAATATCCGAAAACTCTTATCGTTGATAACCGAGTTGTTCGGTTTTTATCGAATAAGTGAGTTTAATCGGAATTCGATTAAGCATTTACTTAAAGCCAATTAAGTATAATTTAGAAGTGATTAGGCTTGATGGAATTAGATTAGGAACTTAGGAAACCTCATAGAATTTTCTAAAACCAGTTTGCCGATTTAAGAGAAATCAGTAAGATTTCGGTAATTTAAACTGTCGGAACCGCATCAATAGAAATTATACTGTGAGAACCCTAGAATGGATGGCCAAGATTTAGTCAACTTACCCATGCAAGTGGCGCCATCTCAGCCCTCCATATGGGCTGCTAAACCAAGTTGAATAACATACTCAAATCCATCAATCACCTAACTCCTTGCTCCACAAGTTTGTGTTCAATTCCTTCTTTGCCCTTTTGAATTTTGGCCAAGATAAGAGGTTGATCCCCCACCATTTCTCTTCCATTCACACTCCTCTCTACTCCATCTTCAACCTCTCTTCAAGTCTCATCAAGAGTTGCTTCCATCTAAGACACCAAATCCACAAACTTTCAACTAGACAAGGTAGGAACCCAACTTCTCTTCTTGTTTTTTTTTTTTTTTTTTGGGCTGTGTGGGGATCTTGTTTTCCTCATGATATTGATGTAATTTGGAGTGATGATGATGATTTATGACTGAATTTGCCTATGTGTTGTGATTAGAGTGGGAATTTAGTATAAAAGGACTTGAAGAGAAAGGAAAACTCAAGAAGCTGTTAGGATTTTTCCTCGGCAGTCCGCACGGCGGAGTGTGCGGCTCCTCCTACAGTTGTTTAAATTTTATGAATCTATTTTTATGAGAACATTTAGAGCTTTCCATACATATATAATATAAGGCCATTGGATCAGTATAGAGGTAATTATGAATTTTTGAAGTTTGACCTAGAAATCAGGACTTTCATCCCGGCAGTATGGGTTAAGAAGGGTGTAACTCACCCTACACAACTCCAAATTGAGTGAATCTAACTTTGTTTGAAACCTAGCATATGAGGGAACATTCCATAAAAATTTTAGAGTCATTTTGGTTGCCAACTATCCTTAGTACATTAATGAATTCACCTTAAGTTCAACCCAGGCTGGAACAGGGTAGTCTAGTAGGGTCAAGTTTCAGGGCTTATATCTCGAGTTATACTCATTCAAATAATATGCAAGTTATTTCATTTGAAAGCTTGCTCTGTTAGCTTTACAGTGATATAAATTTGTATGATTTCACCTAGATTTCTATTTTGGTGAATTTTCTCTTATAAGAGTTCAATTCTAATTAGAGACATGTATGAATACTAGATTAAGTATAATTACTGTTGAACTCGGAACTTAGTGAATAAGAAACTAAATAGGGTATGCTTAATGTTGAACTCGGAACTTAGTGAATGGGAAACTAGATCCAGTATAGTGAATGTCGGAACTTGAAATTTAGGGAACACATTCATCAAAGTCTTAAAAGACCAATTGTGACTTAATGTCGGAGATCGATTCTAGGCATAACCCCGGAAGTCGGGAATCAAAACATTAACCTTATATACATAACGCCGGAAGTCGGAACTTATATAATCTCGGAAGTCGGACCCAATTCAATCTCAAAACTCGGTCCTAAGCTCAAACCTGGGAACATTAATAGAAATTAAAAGCTTGCAAGATAGATTAAGACTTAAGATTTTAAAACTTGCGCCTAACTACCTAAGCTTTGCTCATAAGATTTTGTTGTGTGTGATAACTATTGAAGATGTGATGCTCCATATTGGGTTTGCTGTTTGATTTAAAATTTCTTGGTTGTTTGGTACTATTCATGGGAAAGCGGACATGATCCATTATGCTGCCAAAATTTCAGTAGAGATTTCAATTAATATGAATTTACAAGTTTTGCATGTATTGGTCAAAGTATTAGACAAGTATTAGACAAGCAATGTTACCCTTATAAGAATGAGGAAGGATTTCCATGTGACTTGGGCCAGCCCCTGAACAAAGTTAAGGGGAATAGATTAGTGGGGAAGTCGGGAAAAGTAAACCTGGCGACCCTGTATAGGAACGAGCTTGATCCTGAAAAGCAGACTATTATCCAGGAGTCTTATGGCCAATATGCTCCCAGGGGACCAAGTATGGAAAAATATGAGTTAAGTTCAAGTGCATTATTTCTTTTGCATATCCACAATTTCTGTTATCATGCATTGAGTTAATTGCACCATTGGATATTACATATATATATATATATATATATTATTGTTCACTTTATAGCTGTCACTTAATTATGTCAAAAACACAGGTCTAGTTGTTTAGTTCTCTGTTTAATTTCCTTTATTTCCTTAAGTAAAACAAAGCTATGTTTCGGGCTATGATTTCTACAACTAATTGAGTGGGACATCTTGTTGATGCAACATTTTCTTTTAATTAACCAAAGTCCGAAACAACTGAGAATGACAGCAATGACAAATAGATGTAAGACTTAGGATCCCTACTGAGAAATCTTTGTTTCTCACCCTATTATATGTTTCCTCGTCATTCTCAAATCATGGAGAACGCGGCCACCGGCGTCCTGTTCATTGAGTTTCCTAAGCTCCACATCCACTTGGACCAGTTTCTAGACTATATATATATATATATATATATATATATCTAGTATATGTTAGTTCCATTTTTATTTCTTCTTTCGTAGAGATTTTGCTGTTCCCCTTGCTCATCCACTCTTTGATCCCGCCACACCTTATATTGCTATCCCGCTATACATGGCCCATCCCTTTCCACCACCACCCGTAGTAGCGGCACCAGTAGCAACACCAGCAGTAGCACCAGTCATAGATCCTCCAGCCTCACCACAGCAGTAGATCCCATCCGTCTTGATGTCTGAGGAGGATCCGTTTGTGGCGGTGAGTTCATTCTCCTCGTCCTCTGCTCCAGCATGGACTACACTCCCGGGGATGCCGGAATGGCAAACGAATTCCTCTCCTTGGAGTCCACCTAGAGTCCCTGTGCAGCGCAGTCATGGGATATGTATAGAATGGCCCTCTTTTGACAGTATTGGGTCATAGGCAGTAGATGAGTATATGCTGCATAGCACATGAAATGTCCCATGGGGACCAGTTAGGGTACTGTTCATGTCAACAGGCCAATTTATTTTGTGAACGTGGCCTCATTTTATTACCTTATATCATTTGTCAACTTTGAAACCAGACGTATATATACATACATACATTTATATATATATATGATAGAATTTGCAGTAGTTCTGTCTATTTCGCATTTTTATTTATGTTACTTTATTTTCGGTGCAATGATTATCTAGTATTTATTCCACCATCTAACAGAAATATATTAAAATGACCAGTTAACTCTATTTGGGTAATTAATAATGAAACAAAAAAGGGAATCTAATTTGTTCGCCGCGCATAATAACTTATCAGGTAATATATTGTGACTTAAGCATAGTATTTTATCTGGTAAGGTGTTACACCTTACCTCAGAACTTTTAGTAATTTCATATTAACCCCCAAAGATTCTTTTCATAATTACCCCTAAACTTTTTAAAAAATAATATTTAGGTCCCTACATCAATAGAATTAGCAAAATAAGGTTTTAAATGAAGCAAAATCATGTAGCGGAAACGTAAAGACCTAGTTCTTAGCCAATTGGGCCACGGAGATGCCCCCATATGAAATGACGTGGGATGCCTCTAGACTTGCCCAAAATTACGAAAATACCATTAGCTACGAAAAATAGAAAACAGAAAAGGCCTAAATTTGTAAAACGTTTAATTTACATTATTAATTGATTTATTCAGTTTTATTGAGTTCGTAAAGTTAATTAAAAGTTTTTTAAAGGTTAATTAGGAGTTGATTAGAAATTAATTAGAGAGATTAGGGTGAAGAAGAATATATAGAAACTCTTACAAAACTATTTAGTAATATTTTGCCGGTTTGAAAGAAATCGGTAAAGATTCGATATTTCGAACCATCAGAACCGAATCAATAGAATTATGCATTGAAAACCCTAAATTTAGTGGCTAGAACTCAACCAGAAGCACCCTAAAAGTGGCACCATTTTAGCCATAAGAATGGAAGCCACTCAAGTTTTAGCAACACCATAAGTTCCACCCACTACCACCTAGGTCACTTTCACTCTTTAAGTTTAAAACCAGCCTAACTCACCTTCTCTCCCATAGCAATTTCGTGCTCCCTATTCAGCAGAAGTTTCCCTTTTCATTTCTTCATCCATTCCATCTTCTTCTTCTTTCATCTTCAACTTCCATCAATCCCTTGCACCCAAAACTCAAATCT
Organism: Pterocarpus macrocarpus; assembly: GCA_031439585.1. Taxonomy (NCBI): domain Eukaryota; kingdom Viridiplantae; phylum Streptophyta; class Magnoliopsida; order Fabales; family Fabaceae; genus Pterocarpus; species Pterocarpus macrocarpus. The sequence continues at coordinate 32,625,828 of CM062521.1, forward strand.
AGCTAGTCTTTGCATCAATTTTGGGTAGGATTCTCCAATTTCTTTTATTATTGGTGCTATTGTAGCTGAGTCGAACTTCTATTCTTTTCATCAGATTGATGATATGTTGTGTTTATATGATGATTTATGGCTGGTTTAGCATGTATTTGCTTGGTTTGGATTGAGATTTGAATGAGAAAACAGAAGGAGCCACAAAACAAAATATAGGTTACCTTGAAACCTTATGGCGTCCGTACTTTTGAAGTGTACGGATCCTCCTATGATTATCAAACTTTGATGAAACTATTTTTAGATGAAACTAGATATGTAGGGCTTTCCAATAAAATATAAGGTCATTGGACTAGTATTGAGTGAGATATAAATTTTTGAAGTTAAGCCTAGAATTTTGTCCCTGATCTTGAGCAGACTGGATTTTGAAGGGCATAACTCGCCCTATACTCCTTCAATTTGAGTGCAACCAATTTTGTTAGAAAGTTAAGACATAGAATAATATTTCATAAAAATTTTAGAGCCAAATTTAATCCCTATTATTCCTAGTAATTCATGAAAGTTGCCTCAAGTCCTAACTAGGTTGGAATAGGGCACTGCAAGTTAGTCAATTTTAATAGCTCATAACTCAAGTTATACTTACTCAAATGAAATGGAACTTGTTTGAAATAAAAGCTGGGTCAATTAGCTTTAAAAAAACATAGGTTTCGTATAGTTCCAATAAGTTTTCTATTTTTAGAAATCTTTAGATTTTGGTAGGCAAATCTACCTAGTAACAGGACAGACCTAGGTAAATTCTTAATAACTTGAATTATACTTATCAAAACTTGATGGGACCAAAGAGTTTAAAAACTAGACACATAACACTTCAACATATCCAAAATTTAGGTCTAAATGAGTTATACAGAAATTATGGCTTAATTTCTAAAAATTGGCAGAATTGAAGGAATTGGTAGGAATCCAACTTAAGTGCAGAAGTTGCAAGTTTTGTATAAGTATTGAAATGGTTGATACATTATATTGATTTTCTATATAAATGATTGCCCAGTTGGCTGGCGCTATTCACGAGAAAGTGAACTTGATCCATTATATTGCCAAATTTTCTACAGAAGTTTATGAAATTATGAGTGCTTATGTTATGAGAAATTTATGCTATGATCAATTATACAATTATGAATATTTAGTATGCAAGGATGTTTGATAGTAAATGTACAAGAATGTCGATGAACATGTTGTGGTGATACGATCATGATTATTCTTATGAGAGAATATATAATTGCATATGAATGAAAGAAGAATATATGAGATCACTTCAATTAGAGGTAGTTATTTGAGTCCCTCTGTGTGAAGGCAATTCAAGCTATAAGATCCCTGTACCTTCAAGGCACGTAGCCAAAAGATCCCTCCAAGACTAGAGGCACGTGGATCCCCTTGTAGGTTAGTCCTGTGTGACGACGGTCACAAGTTGAGCTCACTCGTAGATCAGACTACTCAAGAGTAGTAAAGATTAAAGACAAAGATATATTCATGCAAACACCCTAGGGACGGTGATATGTAATGCCTAGGCATATCAAGTAAAGGAAGAAAATAAAGTATAAGTGCATTCACATGAATTCATGATGAGTCATTGCACATGTACAATCTGCTATTGTTATTATTATGAAATCACTCACAATCTGCTATGCTTATGCTCTAGTTCTTACTCGTTTATCAAGTCTATGACTAAAATGAGCTCTGCTTTGGACAATATGGTTTCAAACTATAAAATTAAAAATATTTATATAATATGCTCATGTTTTTATAATAAATCGAAGTAGCTAGAGATAATAACATGACATGGTATAAAATTTCTTAGTGAATCCTACTGAGAATTTATAATTGTCACTCTACACATTTCCGTGTTATCACCAAATATCTCAAAGAAGCTAAGAAGTACGCATTCGGGATGAAGTTAGGAAAATTAAAGACGGCCAAAGAACGCTGTCATACCAGGTCCGTTGAAGTAATAGCAATAACTCCTAAAGGTAGTACTATGAGTTAAGCATAGTATTATATTTCAGGATGGTATTACACTCAATACTATACCAAGCATAGTAGCAATTATTTGTGTTCCTCGCAAGATAGTCATGCATATCTAATTCCTATGTCCTATAATACAGATAAGACTCACGGCATGACTTCTACGAACACCTAATATAGTATGTTTAGAAGCATGGTCAAACCATTCTCAAGCTCTACAAGGATGACATGCTCTAATACTAAAACATAATACCCTAATAATTTCATACTACGCTTAAGTCATATCATGGTGCATCATTAGTTTGTTACTTTTGCTTTATGGAAATTTAAACACATTTATAAAATATGATATGTGAAAATAGAGTTTTTTTTTTTATTGCATATAGAACTTAAATTTGAAAACCATGAGCCTTTAATGCTTCATTAAATATGTACGTAGCATATATGGACAAGCGATCGCATAGTGCAAAATAAAACAACAACGAAAAATAAACCTACATCATAGCTCATGCATAAATGGCACCATAATTTATAGTAATGCCAATCTACAAAAATGTCCGGCTACATCACAAGTCATATAGATAGCATGAGTATCGACATAACAACTACAACTACCAAGGATCCATATATACACAATATACACATGCCATATGATGTAGCTTTGCAACACATGTACCAAAAGAAAGCCACCTATACAACTAAGCTCATGCATGCAAATGAGGTACACCCACCCCATATATAACCACTAAACAACCCCCTACCCTAAGAAGAGGAAATGCAAGCATTTCCCTAACCCTTGGAACCAGCTCCATGACCATGTCCACGACCTCGCCCATGTCCACGTCCGCTCACATGATTTTCCCTAGAGAATGAAGCCATCTAAAAGTCTAATTGAGTCACGTGAAGGGGTATGGCCTCCGAAGGATCTGTCTCTACAATATAAATATGTGTCATCATAGAAAGTTATGAATCAGTCCCAGTAGAGAAAGGGTAACATACAACTAGGAGATAAGAGGGTACATCTCCATCACAATATCAGTAAATGAGTCTTGCAGACCGAAGTACGTGCTCATAACCAAAACTCCAAAATGGCATCTACCTGGATAGCAGCTCTACTAGTAATAAGAATGGTGTCCAAAGCTAGGTCAAAGTGCCATTCCCACATAGAGAACTCAACAAAGACAACCACTATGCCTATCAACCTTGTCTAGAGGAGACATGAGAAGTAAGGATGAGAAATATAAAATTTCTTAGTAGGGATCTAAGTAGACAATGACGTGTCATTGTTATCATCCTCAGCCACTTCAAGTTTCTTATCAAAAGGTGAACATGCATGAGATTCAATTTTAGTTCATTCAAAATTGCTTTTTAACCAAAGTGGATTTTTTTATCATACATTCTTGGCAGGCTATAATTATGCAATAGGAACATGAATGATCATAAGTAAGCATAACTATAACATATAAACACTGATAAACAAGCACATAATATATCACTAAGGCATGGGTGACTAAGGTCTTTCTTTACTTTATTAGACTTTACTTTGACTTTGACTTTAACTTTAACTTGGCTTAGTCATTTAGTGTTTGCTTAAATTTTCATATACCACCATCAAAACTTTACTTTCTTTTAGGACATGAGCTCATACTTATGATGACTATCGTCACCCATTACACCCGACTTAAATTGGTGGGCAATAGAAGGCTCCTTTGTGGGTCACATTCCCTTATCGAAGGATCACACTCGAGTGTCTTCTTCATTATGGAATTTATTATTTAAGTCTCATGTCATTGATACCATTAAGTAAAGGACTTAGTCTTCCATTATCTTAACATAAGTTAATATTATAACATATGACAATTATTTCTTGATGCGGAACCCTGTGGATATAAAGATCCAGAAACCCCAAGCACACACTTTGATAGAAAATAAGACTTAGAATAAAGACCTTCCCTACTAAACCCCCAAGAAACCTATCCTTGGAAACGTAGATAATAGTGAAAAGATAGAACAGAAATTGATTGAATATCACAAGGAACTTACCTTAGGATGAATTCTCTCAATTTCTTGATGCAACAAGCAAAGTAAATCACTCACCTCACTTGCACACAAAAGCACTATTTTCTTAAACGAAAACAGAACAGAACTTCAATTAATCAAAAATTGCTAAACAATGTGTTCCTTGAGATTTTATATCCTCTTACACTAGGTTAAACACTTAAACTAAGTCCAAGCCCAATAAGAAGTGTTCTAATGCTAAATAATAAGGATTAGGCTGGATAAAACATAAAACATAAAATATGGGCTAAATAAAATAACTAAAAGTTTAGATGTCCTAAATACTTAAACTAACTAAACTAAACAAGACCAAAATAGGAGAATGGCCCAATATGGCCAAAATAAGCTCCAAAGCCCAATTCGCAGCAAATAACAAGATCTTGGGTTATCCATTAGTATGAGTTGGTATCTTGGTCTCGTTGGCCATTCTTGATACATCTCTTCCACAATTGCTTTAGCCAAGTTCCCAAAGTCTTCTCTTAACCTCTTTGCTCTTGCTCGTGTGATTGGTCCTACAGGCATGCTAAAATCTCCATCTTGCCCCTTTGTGCTAGAATGTCCAATTTGTCCTCTAGAGCACATATCATTCCCTCCCTCCTCAAAAAGATTCGTCCTCGAATCTGCATCCATATCAAAAGGAGAAAGGTCAAAAACATAAAAAGTAGCTGAAACATTATACTCACCCGGAAGGTCAATCTTGTAAGCATTATCATTGATCCTCACCAACACTTGAAATGGACCATTACCCCTTGAGTCAAGTTTAGATTTCTCTGAGTAAGAAACCTCTCCTTCCTTAAATAAACCCAAACCAATCACTAGGTTCAAAGACAACTTGTTTGCGGCCCTTGTTAACTCTTTGAGCCGTCACCTTGTTTTTCTTCTCAATCGACTCACATGCCTTCAAGTGCATTGCTTTAACCTTCTCAGCCTTTTCTTCACCATCTAAGCTAACAAGATCACTCAAAGGCAAAGGCATCAAGTCTAACAGTAAAAGGAATAAAGTCATACACAAGCTCAAAAGGAGAAAACCCCGTAGAAGAATGAATATGCAAACTCAATGAAAGGCAAACAATCTACCCAAGTTTTCAAATTCTTACCAACAACTGCACGCTATAAAGTCCCCAAAGTCCTATTCACCACTTCAGTTTGACCATCAGTTTGTGGGTGACAAGTGGTAGAATATAAAAATTTAGTTTCTAATTTACCCCACAACACTTTCCAAAAATGACTCAGGAACTTCATATCACCATCAGAAACAGTGGTCCTAGTGTAACATCCACCGGAAAATTTTTATCGTTTTCGTTCAATTGTTCGGTTTTTATCGAATAATTGAGATTAATTAAAATTCGACTAAATATTTATTTAGGATCAATTAATTAGCAACTAATTGAGTTTAGGTATGAGTTAATTAGGTTAGAAGTATAGAAGATTTCATAAGAATATTCACGAAACCGATTTCCCGATTTAAAGGAAATCAATAAGATTACGGTATTTTAAACTGTCAGAACCGAACCAATAGAATTTAAACTCATTAACCCTACTTTGAGTGGCTGATAACTCAGCCACTTATTGCATGAAAGTGGCGCAAACAAAGCCACAAGAAAGGAGGAAGGTTGGCTGAATTTTAGCCTCCCAAGTTTCAACCAATCAAAGCCACCTATTCTAACTACCACTCATGCCTATATAACACATTCTCCTCCTCTCATTCAGACCCATTTCTGTGCCCTCTCTTCTCCTCACTTCAGCCCTCTTCTTCTCTTCTTCACTCACTCAACTCCATCAAAGCTTCAAGCTCAACAAGGTTTTGATAGGCCAAACTCCAAAAGCAAGCCAAATCACTCATAGTAAGAGGTAGAGGTTTATTTCTTGCTTGATTTTCTGATTCTTGGATGACTGATGGTGGCTTATGTTCTCAATCTTTGATGTGTTGATTGATTGATTATGATGATATATGGCTGGTTTATTGGCTGTTTGTGAGATTAAAACCGAATTAGAAGCAAGAAAGGATGAAGATAGGCAGAGCTGAGAAATTGGAAAACCTAAGATCCTCGGCAGTCTGTACGACAGAGTGTATAGCTCCGCCTATCGCCGTTTAAAATTGATGAAACCATTTTTATGTGAAACTATACATCTAGGGCTTTCTATACATGTATCATATAAGGCCATTGGGTTAGTATTGAGAGAGATATGAATTTTTGAACTTCGACCTAGGTTTTTGACTTTGATTCTGGGTAGACTGGGTTGTTCAGGGTAGAACTCGACCTATACTACTTGGAAATGAATGAAACCAACTTTGTTAGAAAGCTTACACATAGGAGAGTGTCAAAAAAATTTCAGAATTTGATAAGGTCCCCTTTGCTCCCAGTGATCCAAGAAAGTCGCCCTATGTCCAAACCAGGCCAGAACAGGGCAGTTTAGGAAGGTCAGATTTCAGGGCTTATAACTCAAGCCCTACTAAGCCAAATGGAATGGAACCTTTTGTAAATGAAATTTTGTCCTGTTAGCTTCAATATGAGACCAATTTTGTATGATTTGAATCAGTTTTTGATTTTTAGTGGATTTTTACTTTTAAGTGTGCAATTCTGGCCAGCTGCTGGGCAGGCCGGGATAAAACCTAAATAATTTGAGTTATACTTATCAAAATTAGATGGGACTAAAGAGGTTAGAAAATAGACACATAACACTTTAACATATCCAAAATTGAGGTCCAAATGAGTTAAATAGAAGTTATGGCATGATTTACAAAAACTGGGTTGAATGATTATGAGGCTGTAACTATGCCTTAATGGGACTAATGCTTCTATGAGTTCAATGATGAATTATGCATGCAATATTGTGACTTATATGAGAAATTGGTATTCTGATGTATTGGCACTATTCATGGGGAAGCGGACACAATCCGTTATGCTGCCAAAATTTCGGTAAGATTTGTACATGAGTTATGATATACATCTTGATGCATGTGCATTTACAATAAAATATGAAAGTTATGTTATGATGAATATAAGGAATATGTTATGATGAAAATTCCATAATACTTGGGCCAGCCCCGGATAAAAAGTTAAGGGGAATAGATTGGTGGGGATGTCGGGAAAAGTAAACCCGGCATTCCTGTATAGGAACGAGCTCAATCTTGAAAAGCAAACTATTACCCAGGAGTCTAAACTGGCCAAGAACTCCCAAGGGACCAAGTGATGGAAAATGATGAAAAGTTATGGAAAAAGTTTATGAAGAATGGTTCAAGAATAAGTTTTGCATAATTGCATTAAATGCATGATTTTGTTGAACAGTCATTACAAGTTATTTACAGTTTGTCTGTTATACAACCTTACTGCCGTATGTTCATTATTCTGCTCATTATTCTGTGTATTGTTGTTATTAGTTTATTCTGTTTCTTATGTTGTCTTAAGTAAAACTGAACCTTGCCTCGGACCAGACATTTTCTTAAATTTATTGAATATGGACATTTCAATTTGATTCCATGTTTTTATAATTAAATAAAAACCGAGGCAACTGAGAATGAATGCGACGTCAGTTAAGCACTATACGCGAACCCTACTGAGAATTTCTTCAAATTCTCACCTCATTTTGCATTTCCACCTCATTCTCAGACATTGATGATGGACTCAACGGCTACCCTCTTCATTGAGATCCCAGTCTTGCAGCTCCGTCAGGACCTGAGTTGGACTCGCTGTACTTATCTGGCTCCTGCCATTTCCGTTTCCACTTTTTAGCAACAGAAAATGTGTTGTTCCTTTATTCCGCTCTACTTCTGAAACATATATTTATAACTAAAGCATTGGCTTCCAACCTATATATGTACGTATACAGTTGATGACATATCACTTATTTTTATCTTTTCTGTTGTACTTTATTAAACATTATTACGTTCTACAATGCAGTTCATGTTTATTATATACAGTGCGCCATTTCGTAGGTATATTCGTCAAATTTATATATATATATATATATATATATATATATATATATATATATATATATATATATATATATATATATATATATATATATATGTCAGAGAAAAAGGAATTATAATATAATAAATACAGCTATAGACAGAGAACTAACACGGTAACGCACCCTATCCAATTTCATGCTATGACTTAAGCATAACATTAAGTTGGTAGGGTGTTACACCTAGGGACACCATATAATCTCATAACTTCTCTAAAGAACAAATCAGTAATATTTGTTGCATCATCAATTTTATGGCAAGCCATAAAGTGAGCCATTTTACTAACTCTGCCCACTATAACAAAAATGATGTCTCTACCTTTCCTAGTTCTAGGCAATCCAAGCACAAAATCCATAGATATATCAACCCACGGATGAGTAGGAACAGGCAAGGGTGTATATAAACCATGTGGCATAGACTTAAATTTAGCCTGTTTACATGCAATACATTTAGCACAAATTCTTTCAGCATCTTTTCGCAAGTGTGGCCAATAAAAATGCTCAAATAACATATCTAATGTCTTATGCACACCAAAATGACCCATTAAATCACCACTATGTGATTCTCTAACAAGCAACTCTCTAACAGAGCAAACAGGCACACAAATCCTATTACCACAAAACAGAAAACCTTCATGCCTATAGAATTTGTTAAATGCACCATGTTCACATGCAGCATAAATATCAAAGAAATCAGAATCAGTAGCATATAATTCTTTCAAATGCTCAAATCCTAACAACTTAGTGGTAAGTGTAGTGATTAAAGCATACCTTCTAGATAAAGTATCAGCAACCACATTCTCTTTTCTTTGCTTATAAGATATCACATATGGAAAAGTCTCAATAAACTCAACCCATTTAGCATGCCTCTTATTCAGCTTAGCTTGTCCTTTTAAGTGCTTGAGAGATTCATGATCAGTGTGAATCACGAACTCTTTCGACAGCAAGTAGTGTTGCCACACCTCTAAGGCCCGAACTAAAGCATATAGCTCCTTGTCATAGGTTGAGTACTTGATTTGAGCTCTATTCAGCTTCTCACTGAAGAATGCAATGGGAAATTTTTTCTGCATCAAAACAGCACCTATACCATTCCCTCACATTCTATTTCAAAGGGCTTATCAAAATTAGGCAAAACAAGAATAGGAGCAGAACACAATTTATCTTTCAAAGTATTAAAAGCAAGTTCTTGTTCCTATCCCCATTTAAACCCAACATCCTTTTTAATAATTTCAGTCAATGGAGCAGCAATGGTAAAGAAGTTTTTCACAAATCTTCTATAAAATCCAGCTAAACTATGAAAACTCCTTACCTCAGAAGCACTTTTAGGCATTGGCCGTTCTCGAATAGCCTTCACTTTTTCCTCATCAACCTCAATACCATGGGCACTCATAATAAAATCAAGGAAAACAACTTTATCAATGCAAAAGGTGCACTTTTTAAGGTTGGCAAATAACTTTTCCTTCCTAAGCACATCTAAAATAGCCCTAACATGTGATATATGATCATCCAAACACTGGCTGTAAATCAGAATATTATCAAAATAAACAACCATAAATTTCCCCAAAAATTCCCCTAAAACATGGTTCATTAAACGCATGAAAGTCCTATGTGCATCAGTTAACCCAAAAGGCATAACCAACCACTCATAAAGACCATATTTTGTTTTAAATGCAGTCTTCCATTCATCCCCTAGTTTCATTCTAATATGGTGATACCCACTTTTCAAATCAATTTTAGTGAATATATATGCACCATTTAACTCATCAAACATGTCATCTAACCCAGGGATAGGATGGTGATACTTTACCGATATCTTGTTGAGCATGACAATCTACACACATCCTCCATATGCCATTTTTCTTTGGAACCAACAAAACTAGAACAGCACATGGACTCATGCTTTCCCTCACATACCCTTTAGCTAGTAGATCATCCACTTACCTTTAAAGCTCCTTTGTCTCCTCAGGATTACTTCTATAGGCTGGTCTATTTGGAATACTAGCTTTAGGCACAAAATCAATTTGGTGCTCAATCCCTCTCAATGGTGGTAATCCACTTGGCACCTCACTGGGGAACACGCTCTCAAACTCCTACAACAAAGAAAGAAAACAACTAGGCAAATTTAGGTTAAGTTCAGTTTTAGAGAGTTAAACCTCCTTAAACCGAATCATAATGAAAGCTCTCTTGCCCAACAAAGCACTTTTCAAATCTCTCTCTTTTGCATAAAAACATGATTTCCTCTTACTCTCTTCATTTTTCTCACTTTTCTCTTTCTTTTCACTCTTTTCTATCTTTGCATTTTCCTTACCTCTTTCTTTCTTTTCACTATTTTCTCTCTTTGCATTTTTCTCACCTCTCTCTTTCTTTTCTTTATTTTCTCTCACCATTGGGCCTTGTTCTTTATTCTTTTCTCTCATGGCCTCTTTTCTCTCTTTTTCTTTTTCATCACTTCCCAAATTCCCAATAAAAGTTTGTTGAAGCTTCATTTGATTAAGATACACCTCCTTAGGTGATAATGGTGCAACAGTGATCTTGTGGCCATTATAATAAAAGGAATACCTATTCTTGCACCCATCATGTAGTACACGCCTATCAAATTGCCATGGTCTCCCCAACAACAAATGACTAGCCTGCATGGGTACTACATCACATACCGCTTCATCACTATATTTCCCAATGGAGAATGCAACCACAACTTGTCTAGTAACTTTTACATCCCCACTATTATTCAACCATTGCAACCTATATGGATTAGGATGCTTATCATGCTTCAATCCCAACTTCTCCACTAAGGTGGTACTAGCAACATTGGTGCAACTTCCACCATCAACAATCAAACTGCACACTTTTCCACTAACCAAACATTTAGTGTGAAAGATGTTCTCTCTTCGCTCTAGGCTATCATTCTTAACCCGCATATTCAAAGCACACCTAGCAACAAGATACATGCTCCGAAGGACAAATTGGACATTCTAGCACAAGGGGGCAAGATGGAGATTTTAGCATGTCTATAGGACCAATCACACGAGCAAGAGCAAAGAGGTTAAGAGAAGACTTTAGGAGCTTGGCTAAAGCAATTGTGGAAGAGATTTATCAAGAATGGGCCAAGAAGACCAAGATGCTAACTCATACTAATGGACAACCCAAGATCTTGTTATTTGCTGCGAATTGGGCTTAGAAGCTTATTCTAGCCATATTAAGTCATTCTCCTATTTTGGTCTTGTTTAGTTTAGTTAGTTTAAGTATTTAGGACATTTAAACTTTTAGTTATTTTATTTAGCCCATATTTTATGTTTTATGTTTTGTCCAGCCCATTCCTTATTATTTAGCATCAAAACACTCCTTGTTGGGCTTGGACTTAGTTTAAGTGTTTAACCTAGTGTGAGAGGATATAAATACCTCAAGTAACACATTGTTTAGCAATTTTTGATTAATCGAAATTCTGTTTTGTTTTCTTTCAAGAAAACAGTGCTTTTGTGTGCAAGTGAGGTGAGTGATTTGCTTTGCTTGTTGCATCAAGAAATTGAGAGAATTCATCCTAAGGTAAGTTCCTTGTGATATTCAATCAATTTCTATTCTATTTTTTCCCTGTTATCTACATTTCCAAGGATAGGTTTCTTGGGGATTTAGTAGGGAGGGTCTTTATTCTAAGTCTTATTTTCTATCAAAGTGTGTACCTAAGATTTTTGGATCTTTATATCCACAGGGTTCCGCATCGTTATCAGAACAGTCCTCTAATGGTGGCATATCATCACTACCATCAGACTCACTATCATCATCAGATTCAGATACAACTTCACCTTCCCTAATGACCATTGTTCTCTTGTTCAGGCAATTAGATGCATAATGGCCCAAACCATGGCACTTAAAGCATTTAACATCTTTATTGTAACATATCCAATCTTCCTTGTGCTAAATTATTCCATTTTGCCAAAAAATTGGAAACTCGTTTTCATTCTGTCCGAAATTGGAACTCGCCTCCATTCTGATTAAAGTCCGAACTCATGTCCATTTTCTTTAAACACAACGATCAATTCGGAAATCGGAACTCTTGTCCATTTTGCTTGAGCTTAGGACCGATTTCCGATATTGAATTGTGTCCGAGTTCCGAGATAATATCCCGACTTCCGGGTATATAAGGTCGATGTTTTATTTCCCGATTTCTGGGGTTATGTTTAGTATCGATCTCCGGGATTGATTTTGGACCGAGTTTTGAGATTATATGTTCAATAAGATAGCAAGTTTGGAATTACATGTATGAGTTTTAAAGTGTCCTAGTTCTCGAATTTCGAGGTTCGAGTATATGGTTTCATGGTCTGGTACTTACTTCCGAGTTTGGATTGAAGATATCTAACTTCCAGGTTTAGGTTCTATATTCTTGTCCTTGACTTCCGATTTTAAGACAATTTATGTATGTGATTTTTGACCTCCGACCTTAAGCCACAATTAGTCTTCCAAAACTTTTATGAATGTTTCCTAAGTTCCGAGTTCCGACATTAATTATACCCGATCTAGCTCTCTGTTTGTTAATTCCTAAGTTTCGATATTAACTAAACTTGATCTAGTATTCATACATGTCGCATAACAATATTAACGCACCATCACTTAGAACTATCACTGATTCCTGCTCAAAGTCGAAAATCATGTTTATCACTTCGGAAATAGGAAATCGTGTATATTCCGATTAAACTCAGTGTTCAACATGGAGCTCGGAACCTGATATTGCTTATTCTGCTTGAACTCGATGCTAAAAACCTCAGAACTAAACTAGCCAAATTCAACACTTCAAACTCAAGATCCAATGGCTGAGAACTCACCCACTTTACCCCCTTGGGATGGCGCCATTTTGAGCCACTAGATAGAGGAGGAGTGGCCAAGTCTCCACCACCTAACTCACCAACCACACTATGACTCAACCATTATAAAATTCAACTAACTTCCACTTTCCTCCCTTGATATTCTCGACCCTATCAACAGCTGACTCTTTTCTATTCTTTCTTCATTCTTGTCCTCCTTCACTTCACCTTACTTCCACCTTCAAGCTCCATCCCTCTTCCACATGAGGGATTAATTTCTGCTTCTTGTTTTCATAGATTAAAGTTATATGAGAGTTCAAATCTCTTCACTTCTTTGATAATATACTTGATTTGCGTGATGATTTATGGTTGGTTTATTAAGTATTTGGAGGGATTAAGATTGAATCTTGCTTGGAACATAAGATAGAGAGCAAACCAGAAACTGAAAACCTAGGAGAACCTACGGCAGTCCGTACGGCGGAGTGTACGGCTCCGCCTACAGTTGTTGAAATTTGATGAATCCATTTTCATATAAAAATAGACATTCAGGGCTTTCCATACATATATCATATAAGGCTATTGAATTAGTATTGAGAGAGATATGAATTTTTGAAGTTTCACCTAGGAATCAGGACTTTTATCCAAGCAGTGTGAATTGAGAAGGGTGTTACTCACCCTACACAACCCCAAATTGAGTGAAACTAACCTTGTTAGAAAGCTTACACATATGAGAACATCCCATAAAAAGATTCTGAGTTAGATACAGTCCCATTTCATTTCAGTGGTTCGAGGAATTTTCCCTATGTCCAAACCAGGCCAAAACAGAGCAGTTCAAGAAGTTTAAATTTCGGAGCTTATAACTCAAGCTCTACTAAAGAAAATGAAATGGAACTTCTTGAAAATCAAATTTTGTCTTGTTAGCTTTAATATGACACCAATTTTGTATGATTTGATCTTGGTTTCGATTTTTAGTGAATTTTTACTTCCAAGAGTGTAATTCAGACTAGTGACCGAATAGGCTGAGGCAAAATTTAAATATCTTGAGCTACACATATCAAAATGAGATAGGACTAAAAGGGTTGAAAACTAGACACATAGAGCTATGACATATCCAAAATTCAGGTTTAAATGAGTTGAATAGAAGTAAAGGTGGATTATACAAAATTCGGATAGAACTGAATAGAATTGGCAGAAATGACCAAATTGATGGTTTCACAAGTGTTAGTGAACATATAAGGCTTGAGTTGACAGTTGCAAGTTTTATATTGATAGATATATTAGATTGATTATACTGCTATGACTGATTTGTCCATGGGAGCTGGCACTATGCAAGGGGAAATAGGTCTGATCCGTTATGCTACCGAAATTCTGGCAGAAATATGTGAATCATATGAATGTTATAAATATTTATATGTTATGTTCATAAGGTTTGTAACACCCTACTAATTTAATGTTATGCTTAAGTCATAGCATTCAATTAAGTAGACTGTGTTACTGTGTTAATATTCTGCTTAAATTTCGGGAGTTGTATCATAAAACAGCCGAAACGGTGCACTTTCATGTAATAGGTGTAAATAGCATTATATAATGAAATAGAGTTTAATATTACATAACAAAAAGATACGAACACATGGTATATTATCAACTGTATGTGTACATATGTAGGTCAGAAGCCAACGCTTTAGTTTATATATATATATTAATAGCATATAAACTAAAGGAACAGCAAAATTCCTATTGCTAAAAAATGAAGGCAGAACTAGCAGGAGCAGGCTATGTGCAACGAGTCCAAATTGGAGTCATAGTGGAGCTGCAAGTCTGGGATCTCAATACAAGGAGTGGCCGTTGAGTCCTTCGCCAGCATCTGAGAATGATGCGGAAAATATAGAATGAGGTGAGAATTTAAGGAAATTCTCAGTAGGGTCCACGTGTGGTGTTTGACCGACGCCATATTCATTCTCAGTTGCCTCGGGTTTTATTTAATTATAAAAATATGTGTTCAAACTAAACTACCCATTTTAATGAGTTCAATAAAACATCTGGTCCGAGGCAAGGTTCAGTTTTACTTTAGATAGCATAAAAAAACAGAATAGGCTACTAACAGTAAAACATAGGATAATGAGCATAGCAAATAAACATACAGTAGTACGTAAATATAACAGACAAACTGTAAACATCCTGAAATAATCATGCCATGTAATCATGCGTTCATGTAATTATGCAAACTCATACTTGAACTTTCCTTCATAAACTTTTCATTTCCTTTCATCATTTTTCCATCTCTTGGTCCCCTGGGAGTTCTTGGCCATTTAGACTCCTGGGTAATAGTCTGCTTCTCAGGATCGAGCTCGTTCCTATACAGGAAGTGCCGGGTTTACTTTCCCCGACGTTCCCACCGATCTATTCCCCTTAACTTCTTATCCGAGGCTGGCCCAAGTAGCATGGAACTTTCATAGTGGCATAATCCTTTTCATAACTTTCATAACTTTCTTAAGGATGCACATGCATTAACATAGAATTCATAACTTGTGCATGGGTCCTACCGTAATTTAAAGATAACTAACTTGTCCACTTCCCCATGAATAGTGCCAGCTGTAACATCCCCAATTTTTGTCTAAGCTAATTAGTTCAGTGATCCTGACTAATTAGAGAGGTTAACGATTAACTGAGAATTAATCGGCTAATCTCGATGAGCAAGAGCTTAGCAAATTAAAGGCAAGTCAACAAGATAAGTAAAAGTCAACAATTGAAACATAATGCATTAAAAGTTATAATTAAAAGCCTAATTGCCCAATCCTCATTAATCCATGATTTAGAACATAAAATCAAGGTGATCTAATCTAATTAACTAAGAGCATATAAGTCTCAAGACTTAATCACATTAACCCTTACATCTTCTTACATAATTAATGAGGAAAATCCTTCTTAATTAAAATGTGCTAATGAGTAATTTAAACCAAGTGAATTAATTAACACTTAGATAATTACAACAATTAGAAAGATGTAGAAACTTCCCTTTAATTATAGTTTGAAAGTTTGGTCAAAGCAAGAGCCATATCCAACCATCCATTTACTTACTCATCATACACCACAAGAGCAAGAGTCCACATTAGTAGATCCCTTAAGTCATGACAAGAGTTGTACTCTTCTTCACCAAGATCATGACACTTGGTGTGATCCTAGCCATCCAATGCCCAATCCTAAGAAAGCTCATGCTTTTAACCACTTGACAAAAATACTACATAGTCTTTACCCAATTGCCAAGACTCAAAGAAAACACAACACACTCTTTTGCCCTATGGTTTTTCCCACTCCCTAGCTTGTGTAAGAAGCAAAAATCACATCACCTTTCTCCCCATTTGTGCGCCACTTTCAGCCCTCCATCTCTCCTCAATTCATTTTCATTTCCTCTCTCAAGAATACACACAAAAGCTCTCACCTCTCTCTAAACCTCTCTTTGTTCTTCCTACTCTTCTTCTTGTTCTTCTTGTTTTCCTACCCTAAGTCCTCACTTTTCTACCACCATCACCCTCATCTCCTATCACCACCATCACCATCCCTTCAAGGACCACCATTTTTGGTCTTTGGAGAAACAAGATCACTCATACACAAGCCCCATTTCCAAGCACTCAAGGAGGAAGGCTCTCTCCAACCTTCTCCACCTTCAAAATCCTTCAAGAAAACTCTCTTTGGTAGTGGCTCTAAACTCTTTTTCTCTCTTGTTTTTCAAGCTTTAGAACTCCTATGCTCTCCATAGCTAGGTGGTTTTAAAGATTGATTATGGGCATCATAGCCATTCTTGTCATAAAATGAGATGTTGTTACTTGTATGGTGGTTTGTTGAAAACATGTTTTCGGTTTGGTGTGAAGCATGGTTGAACTCAATATTTTTGAACTCCAACATGTTAGTTTTTCACTAATATTTCATGGTATATGAGTGTTTTATAACTTGAGAATGTTTTCTTGAAAGTGAGGTTGAGTGTTTTGGAGAAAACATGAGAAAAATCAAAATGTGAAATCTGGATTTTCTGGCAGTCTGTAAACCGAACGATATAACTTTTTCCAGAAAACTCAGAAATTAGTGGAACCAATTTTATATGAAAATAGACTCAGAGACCTTTCCATAAATATAAAATACATAAGATTCGGAGTTAAAATGAGTGAGATATGATTTTTCAAAGTGGACTGTTCTCGGATTGGTTTCTGTCTGGGCAGTCTACACTAAAATGTGTATAACTCGAGCTACAAAAATGATTTTTGAGTGAGACCAAGTTTAATTGAAAACTAAGACATAGAGGAACAAACCCATAAAACAGTTTTCTCAGATTCCTTCTGAGTAATTATAATGAGAAGTAACAATCCACTGTACCGGGAGTGAACTTAGAAACTGAACAGTCAGAATAAAATATGCATAACTCAAGCTACAAAATGAATTTTTAAGTGGGGTTTCTTTTGTTTAAAAATAGACTTAGAGAAGTATACCCACACAAAAATTCGAAATAAAAGAGTAAAATATGAAATTATGGTGAATTTTCAAAGTTACTGCCCCACTGTAAAAGTAAAACTGGTTATGGTAAAAGTTAAAGAATAAGGAGAAATAAGCTTTAAGACATTAATACCCTTACATTAAGCATTAGAGAACCCTCATAATTCAACTTAAAAAGTGTCAAAAAGGACATTAGACAAAAAGTAGCATTATGCTCAATAAGAGAAGTTTACACAAGAGACAACCTCAATTAAAAGCTTGCACCTAATTTATCAAGCTAAGCTCATAAAATGTTGCTTATGAATATGCCTATGTTTATGTGCAAGCATGATGTTATGATAATGATCATGATGATATGATGATGTTATGATGATGATATGATAATGATGATATGATATGATGCTTGATGATACTATGATGTTGGTTTCTCTGTTTGGCAAAATTTTGGAAAGCTTCGGTTTAGCCGTTATGCTGCTGAAATTTTGTAAGAATTATGGACTTAGAAATATTTTGCATCATAATGCTTAAATAAGAAGGAGTTTAATTCAAGTAAATGATCCTTCAAAAGGGAAGGTAACCTAATTTAAGCTCCCCTCACCCACGACTCACATGAGGCATGGCATGACCCAGCTAGTGTGAGTATAGGGGATAGGTCTTACATGAGGCATGGCATGACCCAGCTAGTGTAAGTACCGAAATTCTATGGTGGCGACGGCCACGGTATGAGCTCATTACCACTTATGTTTAGCGGGTGAAAAGATAAAGTCAAGTTAAGAAAAGAAAAGGGACTTCGGTCCAAAACCCTAGAAAGGGAAGAAGTCAAGAGAATTTCATAGCTTGGATATGCATGTTTCATGTAAATATGATTGTGTTCATGTGTATTATGAGGTAAATGATTAGAGAGTATGTAAAATTAAATCCGCTTCGGATATTCATATTTTCGAAAAACCAAGAATTGAACCCTATGCATGCTCACTATTTTCATTAATAAAACCGAAGTGGCTGGGACGATGACGATGACACTTTCGTGTCGGGTTTGAGTCCTACTGAGAAATCTTATTTCTCACCCTAGCTATTTTTCCATCTCGTCACCAGATACTCATGGCACGCCCCGTGGCATGGAGCATGGAGCCTCCCCACCATGAGTGGGCCTATGATGAGGACGCCCACGCTATCGTGGCCACGACCACCACGATAGTTCGCACGTATTTCTACCCGGGTCGAGTTTTTGAGCAGGAGGAGCCGGAGGTCCCGCCAGCCCCCGCAGACATCTCATCGGCTCTCCTTGGACAGCCCTTAGGTCCTTGGGACTTTCCGCCTGAGCCGTTGCCCGACATCGAGATGGAGCCGATGTCGCCGGATTTACCCGTAGCCGAGCCCGAGCCATTACCAGAGGTCCCGGTAATCGAGGTGAGTTCGACGGCCACCCCTAGAGCCGCAGCAGCTTCGTCGCCGCTCCCCGTGTATCACCGCGCCGCGTCTGAGGAGGATTCCTCCGAGGCCCGTTCTTCTGTGGCCAGCTACACCCCTGGTCGTCGCATTCGTCGCGTCGACGTGAGTAGCCGGCGCCCTCATATTATCCGCACTCCCTTCATTCCCCGAGGCCGAGGAGCTAAGGGGACCAGGCATTCGAGGACTTGAGCCCACTTGATCGAAGGCATGGAAAAAGGCAGAGAGGCCAGCAGACGTCCGCATGGGTCTATTTTTATCTTGTGTTCCTTATCTGTTGTATTTCATTCTGTATCAAACTTATGTATCTTTGACTTAGGGGTCATGGCATGACCATGAGCTCCCTTTTTATGTATTTGTTGGATATTATGAGATTAATTATAATTATGTGGTTGTAGTACTAATGTGAATGTATGGTATTTTGATTTATCTCTGTTCCTTTAATTTATACTGAAATCTTTGCGATACGCTCGTTTATCTCTATCTTCTCGCGCAAGGCTTTACTTTCCAAAAGTGACGACGTATTTTAAAGAAAAAAATTTACCGTATTTTCCGCGTAATTTAATTTCAAGTGCAGTTTAGTTTTCCACGAGCATAAGTAACAACTAATAAAACGCAGTAATACGACTTAAGCGTAGTATGGGTTTATTAGGGTGTTACACTAGCCAACCAATACAGTTACACAATTTGCAATTTCAATATAGAGCAGCAATTATACACATACATTCATAAATTCATTCATAGCTTCAACAAGCTTCAATAGGACTTTTAACTGATTTTGCCTATTTCTGCCCGGTTATGGTATAGCCCACCTTTATTTCAATTTAACTCCTTTAAACCTGATTTTTGGATATGTTGTAGCCTTATATGTCTAGTTTCTAACCCTTTTAGTCCCATCTAATTTTGATATCTATAGCTCAAGATAGTCAGATTTTATCCCGGCATGCCCAGTGGCTTGCCAGAATCAGGCAACTAAAAGTAAAAATCCACTAAAAATCGAAAACTGACTCAAATCATACGAAATTGGACTCATATTAAAGCTAACAGGGTAAAGTTTCATTTGCAAAAAGTTCCATTTCATTTGGCTTAGTAGAGCTCGAGTTATAAGCCTCAAATTCTGACCTTCCTAAACTGGCCTGTTCTGGGCCAGTTTGGACATAGGGCAACTTTCTTGGATCACTGGGAGAAACTGGGACCTTATCTAATTCTGAAATTTTTATGGGACATTCTCCTATGTGTAAGATTTCTAAAAAATTTCGTTTCATTCATTTTCAAGTAGTATAGGTCGAGTTCTATCTTGAACAAGCTAGTCTGCCCAGATTCAGAGTCAAAACCCTAGGTCAAAATTCAAAAATTCATAACCTCCTCAATACTAATCCAAAAGCCTTATATGATATATCTATGGAAAGCCCTGGATGTCTAGTTTCATTTAAAATTGGTTTTATCAAATTTGATCTGCTGTAGGCGGAGCCGTACACTCTGCCGTACGGACTGCCGAGAGTTTTTGATTCTCTAACCCATCAGCTCTTTCTATTTTCGTGGTTTCTTGCTTCCACTTCGGTTTGAATCAAACCAACAGCCCAAAACCAATCACACATCATCATAAACATTCATTTAATACATCAAGGAAGGTAAAAATAATTCAAGTCCAGCCAGCCAAGTCCATGGATTTGATGCAAGAATCAAAACTCCTACCTTTGATCCAAGTGTTTGTGCTGGATTCTTGAAGTGTAGATGAATAAGGCTGGATTTGGCTTGAGTTTTTGGGTGTGTGAGTAAGAGAGAAAGAGAGCTGAAGGAGAAGAGGAAAAGTGGCGTGAATGAGGGTCAGAATTGGTGATAAAGCAGCAGAAAATCTGATGGCTTGGAGTGACCTTTTTGCTTGAATTTGATTGGCTCAAATTGCTTGGCTGAATTGCTTGGCTGAAATTCAGCCAAGCTTCTCCATAGTTTAGTGGCCTTGTGGCGCCACTTTTTGGCTGGTAAGTGGCTGAGCCATCAGCCACTCAAAATAGGGTTTAGAGCTTGTAATTCTATTGGTTCGGTTTCGACAGTTTAAAATATCGTAATGTTACCGATTTCCTTTAAATCGGTAAATCGGTTTTCAATAAAAAGTTTATGAAATCTCTTATATTCCAACTTAATTCTCTCTTATCTAAACTCAAGTTATTGCTAATTAATAGAGTCTAAATAATGGTTTAATCGAAATCTATTTATTTTCAATTATTCGATAAAATCGAATAATTAGGCGAAAAACGGTGGATGTTACAAGGTTCAAATATGCAAGGATGAATTTAAGTATGATATGAGTTATGAGAGCTTATACTATGGGTGATTATACTTTGAATATATTACATTTACATGTCATATTCATGTATGCCATGCATGCAAGCATAATTAGAATATGATATGAGAAATAAGGTGTGAGACATATCCATGTATGTACAAAGTATCTGCACGCATGATAAGATATGGAAAGGAAAGATAATAAGAACTTGCAAGAAGGACGTACTAAGCTACCACATGAGGCATGGTATAGACCCAGCTAGCGTGGACCAGAGCGGTACTGTCTAAGACTTGGGCCAGCCCTCGACCAGATTTAGTGGGAATAGACCGGTGTGAGGGTCGGGGAAAGTAAACCCGTCACTCATGTATAGGTACGAGCTCGGACCTGAAAAGCAGGCTATTGCCCAGGGGTGAGAAAGGCCATTCACCTCCGGGGGACCAAGTACAGAAGAGTAAGATCAAGTTGCAAGTTAAAGAAAGATATGAATTAAGTCAAGTGCACTTGCATATAGTCAAGTATAAGCATCTATAAGTGAATATTCAATTATCTCGTTCAGTCATACTGTTATTATGATTCTTGTTAAAGCATATTATACTATTCATATATCTATGTCTGTCATATGATATAGCAAGTGGTTGATAAAATATAACCCGCTTCGAGAAAGGTATTTTCAACTTAAAATTGAACTACTATTTGTTTATATGTGCTCATATTTTCACAATAAACCGAAGCGGCTGGAATGTTTATGATGACACTGTAAGATTGGTTTGAGTTTACCTACTGAGAACCCTAGGTTCTCACTACCTACTTGTATGTTTTTCTTTTTCGTAAACATTCCAGCACCCAAGTTGGAAATCAAGTACGAGGCAAAGTACAGGGCTACTCATTGAGCAAGAATTGGGCATAAGCCAGATCAAGAGACTATCGAAGCTAGCTAACGATTAGTCGGAAGTAGACGCTATATATTATGTCAGTCATAATTTCTTTTAAAGTGTAATTATTTTATTCTCTATATATCAAAGACTATTAGTCAGTAATAAAGTGAGCAGTTAAAGGGCCATGTATTATATTTTTCATATTTTAAAGATTTCTTAGCACAGTGACAACCTTTTAATATAACTCCATGACTCGAGCATGGCTTATATGATAGAGGTTGTTACATCTATGTCTAGAAGTACCTTTCTTCTTGGCTATGTCCAGTCCCTTCTCCTTGGGATTTGAGTCCTTATTCTTCTTTGTGTCCTCATACTTAGACCATTTTGAACCCCACTTCGAGTTGGAATTCAAAAATGCCTTAGCTGCCCTTCTTTGATTTTGTTGTTTCTCCACTTTCATTGCCATGCTAACCAAATCCTCCATCTCCACATGATGATGTAATTCTACCACGTCTATAATTTCCTTGTTCAAACCATGTATAAATCGAGCCATAGTTGCTTCCATGTCCTCTTCAATGTTAGCTTTAATCATGAGTATTTCCATCTCCTTATGGTAATCTTCTACTGACTTGGAGCCTTGAGTAAGCATATGCAAGTTTTGGTGCACTTCCCTATAGTAATGGGAAGGAACAAATCTCTTCTTCATTATCCTCTTCATCTCATCCCAAGTTTCTATGGGGTATTCCCCATTCCTCCTTCTAGACTTAAGTAGCTCATCCCACCAAATTAGAACATAATCGGAAAATTCCACAGCAGCCAATCTAAACTTCTTCTCTTCAAAGTAATTATGACAAGCAAAAATCATCTCCACCTTTCTTTCCCACTATAAATAAGCTTCAGCATCATTCCTACCCTTGAATGGTGGTATCTGCATCTTGATAGTGTTAATGTTGCTATCCCAAGCTTTGTTTCCAGTTCTCCTATTTCTAGCTGAATCAACTTCATCAGACTCCTCCCCAAATAGCTCATGGTTGGAATCATGGTCACGTCAATTCCTTAGATCAACCCGTCTACTACCTCTGGACATGCTTTGTGTCATCTCCTTTCTCCATTCATCCATCTCATCAAGTCTACTATTCAACTTTTGAAATTGACTAGTAAAAGCTTGGTACATGAGCTTCATGTCAAGTATCATACCAGGTTCGTCTTCATAATTTTCTTTTCCTTCCTTCCTTGAGTTGTTACCCATTGAATAACCTGCAAAATGTTAATAAAAGAAAAGGACCTCACAAGCACTCTCTCACGCGTTTGCACTCAAAATTGGGTACACTCGTGTTTTCACCCAATTCTTGGCTTTTACCCTCTTTTGTGCTCACCATTCTTGCCTTTTACCACTCTTGATCACTTTGGAATATTGCACTTTAGAAATTAAATGAAATCAAGCAAGGCAAATCCACAAGTAATATTACAATCAAAATTTGATGACAAGAACTACTAAGAGAAACTCAAGTTTAAAACTCAGAATAGATTACTTAATTTGCAAAGAAAAAAATACAAGAAGCACATAACTAAGGATTACTTAGACTCCAAGGAACTCAAGATAACACAAAATCCCGTATAAATCAACTAAATTTGATATAAATCAGATTTAAAATCAAAATTTAAATTCCAAGAAAACACAAGATATGTAATCTGATTTGAATCAAAACTGAATCTAAACACAATCTTTTTGAATTTGAAACAAAAGATAATGCAATCTAATGTCAATCAAAACTAAATCTGAATATAATCTTTTCAATCTTTTCTAATTTCCCCTCCTTTTTTTTATCCTCCTTTTTTCTTGTTTTTTTTTTTCATTTTTTTTCTGCACCTTCTTTTTTTTTTTTTTTTTTTAATTTGAACTAGCAACAAAGATTGAAAGTAAAACAAGAGAAACACAAGGATGGAACAAAGATATGACAGCAACACAAAGGATAGAATGCAAAAACACAAAAAACAAGAATGCAAACGGACAAGGAAAGAAGACAAAAGAGAAATGTAAAAGACAAAGATAGATACATAGGAATTTATCTAGACCTTACTCCAATATCAAATGATGTGGAACCCCATGGATATAAAGATCCAAAAACCCTAGGCACACACTTTGATAGAAAACAAGACTTAGAATAAAGGCCCTCCATACTAAATCCTTAAGAAACCGGTCCTTGGAAACGTAGATAACAGAGAAAAGATAGAACAAAAATTGAACGAATATCACAAGGAACTTACCTTGGGATGAATTCTCTCAATTTCTTGATACAACAAGCAAAGCGAATCACTCACCTCACTAGTACACAAAAGCACTGTTTTCTCAAAAGAAAATAAAATAGAATTTTAATTAATCAAAAACTGCTAAACAATGTGTTTTTTGAGATATTTATATCCTCTTACACTAGGTTAAACACTTAAACTAAGTCCAAGCCCAATAAGAAGTGTTCTACTGCTTAATAATAAGGATTGGGCTAGATAAAACATAAAACATAAAACATAAAATATGGGCTAAATAAAATAACCAAAAGTTTAGATGTCCTAAATACTTAAACTAACTAAACTAAACAAGACCAAAATAGGAGAATGGCCCAATATGGCCAGAATAAACTTCTAAATCCAATTCGTAGCAAATAACAAGATCTTGGGTTGTCCATTAGTATGAGTTGGCATCTTGGTCTCCTTGGCCCATTCTTGATACATCTCTTCCACAATTGCTTTAGCCAAGTTCCCAAAGTCTTCTCTTAACCTCTTTGCTCTTGCTCGTGTGATTGGTCCTACAGGCATGCTAAAATCTCCATCTTGCCCCCTTGTGCTAGCATGTCCAATTTGTCCTCCGAAGAACGTATCATTTCTAAGTCCACAAACTTGGTGAAAATCCAACAGTATAACGACTAGACCAAAAGATTTCCCCAAAATTGCGAGCAACCAATCAATTATCATAAATAGCATCCATATCATAATTGAACATTCATAAATCGTCAATCACGTGCAAGGTCATAATCTTTGAGGATTTCTTCTCAAGAATGTCAACACACAATCACGGTACAGTTTCATTAAACATATCAAGGATCATATCATAAGTTATAAGAGAAAGGCATATAAGTACACTCAAGAGTCTTATGAGCATCGTTAGGTTCCTAAGTGCAAGCTTTTAACATTTATCTTTTCCTTTCAGCTCAATTTCTAAATAGGATTCTACTCTCACTTCCTACTTAGTTGTTCTTAAAGTTAAAGTATTGACTTAATTAGCCTCTTATCATTTAGACTTGCTATTTAGGATTAGATAAGTTATTAAAACATGTTTTCTTCCTTATCCTTAGGGTCTTGGCTAATTTACATATTAAGGATTATTAACCCTTTTACTTTGTTTTTCTTTTGATAAATTTGAGTGTCATTAAACCTTAATCTATCCTTTGCATGAGTTAAACCTCTTATCTTCCCCATTAAAGTGATGAGGTTGTGGCCCTTTTATTAGGGCTCCAAGTCCTTTCATTTTGTTTTTTTTAAGGAGATTCGTAAGTTCACTTCATCAAGTAATTTAGGACCTAAAGCCCATATCTTTATTAACCAAAACATTTTCCTTTTTTTTTTTTTTTTGTATGATGGCCGAAACCACCTCTTAGAGAGCCTTAAGCTTTTTTTTTAATTTTTCTTCCTCTTGTAACCTTGTTTAACCACTTAGTTGCATTATGTTTTATCATAAACTTAACCAAAACATTTTCTTTCCTTCTTTTCCCAAACATTGTTGAAACCATCATCCTTTCCTTTACCAAGTTTTATTTTCATTTTTCTTTTACAAAGTCTTTTAAAATTTTATGTAAATTCAAGATCAACTAGCCAAATTTTCGAACTCATTCTCCTTCCTTTTTGTCCTTGTTTGGCCGAATATATGTAGGATGCGAGCAATCACTTTTATTTTTCTTTTCTTCACAAAACTTCTTAATCTTCTCTTTTGAAGGCTTATGGAACATGGGTCTAGGCTTATTAAAAATTATAGCTTTAATGAAACACTTAAAATAAGATTAACCCTCTTATGTTCATATTTAAAAATCCACTTTCTCATAGATTCCAAGACAACTCAACCAAAAAAATGTTTCAAGGAAGCATTTTTAAGCAATCTTAAGAAAGTATGAACAAAGAACGAGCCAAGAAACCCATAGCCATGGTTAGGGCTAGAGTGTTCTTGACTACCATGAATAAAGCTTGTATCTTTAAGCATTTTCTCACAAAATAAACCGAATTAAATCTTTTTAAAAAGCTTGAGAAAAATTTTGAACTGATTAAAATCGCATATAAAGCTTTAGAAATAAAAAGAACCATAAAGGAGATATTTTTATACATTCTCAAGAAGCAAGAAACTTGGAACAAGACTTAACACTCAAAGCTATGGAAAAGTTTGAGTCTTTTAGTAACTTGTTTTAAAAGATGAAAGTAGGAAGAAAACCTTACCAACAAAGAAGAAATAAGCTTCAAGCAGAAAGATCTCCAAGCTCTAAACATAAACTTTAAGAAGAAAAACTCCTCCTCTGAGGTTGATCAAGGCCACGAGTTCATGAGCTCTAAAAGGGGGGTTCTGTGTTTTCTTATACTTCTGGGTTTAGTATTTAGGATTACAAGAGCCAAAAGTTATAGCTCTTGTGATGATGTTTAGAAAGGGCAGGTGTTAGAGAGGAAGAAGATAGGAGTATCTTTATCTCAGCCTCTTCGCTTTTACAAAGCTTGAAGCCTAGGGGCCTTGTGGCCTAGACGGTCTAGCTTGAGCCCCTTCAGGCTCAAACTAACCGCCTGACTTGCTTCCTTTACCTCAACCTCTTTGCCCTTCCAAGGTCAAGGCTAGGAGGTTCGTGGCCAAATCGGTCTTCTCCAACCTGCTTCCTTTACCTCAGCTTCTTTGCCCTTTCAAGCTTGAGAGTGGGGGGCTATGGCCTAATTAGTCTTCTTCGATTGGCTTGCCTACCTTTAGGCCTTCAAAGCCCAATTGGTTTGTTGACCTTCAAGGCCTCAAAGCCTAGGGCCCTTATGGCCTAGATGGTCTAGCTTGATCAACCTGCTTCCTTTACCTCAGCCACTTTGCCTTTCCTAGCTCGAAGCTAGGGGCTTATGGCTCGATAGGTCTACCCTAACCGCTTCCTTTTGGTTGGTCTACCCTGATCGCTTCCCTTACTTTAGACCTCTAGCCCATTTGGCCTGCCGACTGTCAAGGTCATTCAGCTTGCCAACATTCAAGGCCTCACCCTTGAAGGCTGGCTCGGAACATCACACATCCAGTATAGGTGCAATTCCCTAGCGAATCCCAATATTTTCGTGATTAAGAGGATCAATCCCTTGATCCACGCCTAAACGGTATCCTCCATCATAATGACATGCCTTTTATATGCCTTCTCTAGGGGGATAGCTTCTAGCTTATACACTAACCTACCCTATCCCAAACTAAGACAAGAACCATCACTGTTTTCCTTACCCATTTTCTGCTCAAAATAAACTAACCCAAAAGCATAGTTCCTTTCCCAATATGAAACAACACTACATAGCCCCAAATGCCCAAACAAGCCCCAAAACTCTAAAGTAAGCAACTAACAACAACACAAATACAAGCACCAAGACTCAAATGTAAGCAAAAACTATAAAAAAGCAATCCAAAGCATTTTGAAACCATACAAAAAAATTGGAACATTTCCAAAATCACTCACCAGAGGATAAGTGAAATCACAGTGAAAATGAAATCGCTAGCCACTACACTCGCCATTAGCCATAATACTATACAAATAGTGCAAAAATCATAGTGAAAATGAAAATAGAGTGCGCAAGAATTCAGAAAGTGGAAGAGAAAATAAGAGAGGAAGTGAATAGAGTGCGCAAGATGAAAAGTGAAAATGAAAACCCCTTAAAAAACTACCAACTAGATCCAACAAATGAGAATGTGAGACCATTCATAATTAATGGCCACGATTGTATAATCTAATTTGAGATCAGTGGTGGATATTTGCGTTGTGACACAAAAAGACACCAATAAAGGGGACGTGACATGTGGCATAAGTTGCAGTGCCTTGAAAACTGTAATGGCATGACCAACACATAACTGCCTCAACTATCATCCTAATGCCAGTAAACCACTTATGTGCCAGAAGCTAGGGGCATGTGAGTCTATCGATTAACCCTATTTACCTCTGCCTCTTTGCTTTTACAAAGTTGGGAGGCCTAGTGGCCTACATAGTCTAGCCTAACCCCCTTCCAGCTTAGACAAACCACCCTGACCTGCTTTATTTACCCCAGCCTCTTCACTTATTTGAGCTCAAGGTCGAGGGCCATATCCAATCGGTTTTCTCTAACTTGCTTCCTATTCATCATCATCTTCGCTCTTTTGAGCTTAAGATTGAGGGGCTTGTGGCCCGATCGATCTACTCCGACTGGCTTCCCCTACCTTAGATCTCTAGACCATTCGGCCTGCCGACCCTTAAGGTCATTTGGCCTGCCAACCTTTAGGGCCTCACACCTAAAGGCTGCCTTGGATCATCACACATCCAGTATAGGCCCGATCTCCTTGCAATTCCCAAGATTTTTGTGATTGAGAGGATCAACCCCATAATCCATGCCTAGATGGTATCATCAGCCATAATGACATGCCCTTTGTATACCCCCCACCAAAGGTTAGGGGAACAGCTTTTAGCCTATACACTGACCTACCTTACCCAAAATTGAGACAGGAACAATAAGGCATTTTCTCCTCTTAGAGTAACTGATCCCTTATTAATTACTTACCCATTTCCATGAAAATCTCATTATGTTCAGAATACCCCACACATGTCTCAAAGAGTCATGCTAAGGAATAAAGCAAAATCGTAAATTGACAATCACAAAGTGCTATGGTAAACTCAAGTTTGAGGATTACTTGCTCTTACTATCACCAGAGGAATTCCCTATTGACATTTATGTAAGATTTCCATTAGACATTCCCTAAGTGAGTCAATTCAGTGAACTCATTCTCTAATGAGCACCTACATTTTTATATCAATGACTCCTCATATGTAACTATGAGCTCAACTATCCTTTGCCATGGAGCATATAACAAGTGTACTAATCTTTCCAATACCACTGATCCCTTACTTAGTGATCCTATGATTGGGAACATTTCAAACTAGGACTTACTAGATTTTAGGCCTCATTAGCATGATCTCATTATAACCCTAAAATCATTTCCCTAGTTTATGGGTTTCATCATAATCCAATAAATAAATGTAGCAAATGATGAAAAATAAATGCCTGGAATTATTATGCATGAATAAAGATACATAGAATAAATCCAACTACATCAATATATGATCGGCTTTTGGGTACTATTCTAATGTACAATCTTTTATTTGCACTAAATCCAATCACCTTGATATCTAATACCCATATTATCTAATTGCTAATCAAACTACTACTAAAGGCTTCGGGAATGGATCTTCGATGTTGTTTTCGTGTTAACTTGCTTAATACCGATACCACCTTTCCCAATGATTTCTCAAACAATGTGATAATCCCTAAGGATGTGCTTTGACTTGTAATGGGATCTTGGTTCCTTTGCTTGAGAGACAACCCCGATATTGTCATAATACATAGGCGTTAGAGCAACAATCTCATGAACAACTCCCAACTCAATGATAAACTTCTTTATCCACACTCTTTCTTTTATAGCTTCACTTGCAACGATGTACTCTGCCTCAGTCACTGAACTATTGTTGATTGTTTGGAACTTTTCCAACTCACTACCCCACCATTAAAGGTAAACACTAACCCTAAAAAAAATTTACTATCATCTAGATCAGATTGAAAACTAGAGTTAATATATCCTTCTTGCTTTAAATCATATCCACCATATATAAGAAAAACATCTCTAGTCCTTCTCAAGTACTTGAAAATATTTTTCACCGCTTTCCAATGCTTCTATCTTGGTCAACCTAAAATCTGCTTATCAGCCATAAGGCATAAGCAACATCAAGTCTAGTACATAGCATGACATATATAATGGGCCCCATTGCAAAAGTGTATGTTATCTCGTTCATCCTTCGTCTCTCCTCAGGAATCTCATTCATCCTACGTCACATCTACTTAATGGATAAATAGATCCTCTATTTAGGGCTATATTAACAAATTTTAACTTCTTGACTTACTTGATGCCTACTGCTATCCCTGACACTGTGATTATGACTTTATGATGATGCATAAGTATATCATGTGATGTTGGATATATCTATTGTACTATGTTGAATGCTATTCGACTAGTTTCATATACTATTGGCAAACTTCCGTTTGGTATATGCGACTAGTATGTATCTAAATAACCACATACTCCACCAAACAAAAGAGAAATGCAAATAACTAAATTACATGGCCTTTAAGTAAAAGTAGTAACACACACTAGTTAATTGTTAATTAAAAGGAATTAAAAATAGCGAACTAATGATAAACTAGTAGGTTGTTATATTGATGGTATCAGAGCAGTTGTCTTTGGCTACAGGTAGTAGTAGATTTAGTTATACTTCTCTAAGGGCCTTTTCTATTTAGCTATGCAAACAAACTCCCAACTGATGAAAGGCATTTTCTATTTCTTTACAATGAATCCCCAAAGAAATTAAAATATCAACTTTATCACACAATTTTAGGAAGAAAGTTTGTTTGTATAGCACAGGATAGGAAAGAGGCAAGAATTGAATGACACACAGTTAATCTCCTAACAAGTGAAAGCAGATTATATCTCCAAGCATGAGCCAATTCATTAATTTCTCAATGATCTAGCTGAAGGTTCTCTTGCAAGTCCTTGTACGAAGTAATGAGACCCCTAAAAACTTACCCAAGTTTTAGATAAGTTGGAAACTGGGGCACCTAAAATTTACTCAACACGACTATTTTATTTTGTTTCCAAACTCACTGGCTAAAACTAGCCTAGAAAGCATCTAAGCAAGCCTTGATGGTAGTTACTTGGTCCATGGATGCTTCAACAACAAAAAGGAGGTCATAATCAAAACAAAGGTCAACTATATGAAGCCCTCATCAAGTTAAGACAATAAGCTTCCATAATTTATCATTGACAACATTGGTAATAAGATGGGTCAATGTTTCCAAACAAATGATAAATGGGTAACGAGATAGGGTCCCTTGCCTAATCCCTCTAGTGAACTAAAACTCCTTTTCACTATTCCAAAGAATGCCCATCGAGCAAAAAGATATATAATGCTAGATCAAAATAATAAGATGATAATACAACCCACTCTTTAAGATAGTCCAAGATGAAACCACACTTTATTCGATCACATACCTTTTCAAGGTCAATCTTAATTGCAATATACCTCTCCTTCTGTTTCATAAAGTGCATTTTATACATCATCTCCTGAGCACTAATGATATTAATAGTACCTTGATGACCGAGAACAAAGTAACAAGTAGCAAATAATATTTTTATTATTTTAAATGTTCCCTTAAAATATTCATAAACAAAATTATTATTATTATTATTATTATTATTATTATTATTATTATTACTACTACTACTACTACTACTACTTCTTCTACTACTACAAATGAACATAAATGGATATTTTTATCGATTAAATAATGTTCGAGAAATAAATATGAATTTTGTAAATATTCATAAAGATTTAATTGTATGCATTATTAGTATAAAAAAATTTATATAGACATCCAATCAAATATTGTCATATCAGCAAAAATCTTTAACTCAACTATTCACTACATTAAAACTCAAGATGTCACAACCCAACCAAGGCCATGACCGGCGCTTAGGGAATACAATTCCCTAGCAAGCCTACCCAAGAATTTCTTACAAAATGGATAGAATATCCCCTAAAAATTGAGTATTTTCCGAAGTACAAAAGGTTCCTGCTACAAGCTAGAAAGATACAGACCGGCCATAGAACCAAAATATCAACAATATTTAAAATATAGACTCAGAATAACGAGCATTCTTAGAATGCCCTCAAAATTCAAAACATGCTAGACACACATAAGGATAGATGCTCTTTTCAAACAAAACACTATATATATATATATATATATATATATATATATATATATATATATATATATATATATATATATATATATATATATATATATATATATATTACAATGGAAGCCAGGCCCTACCTGTGGGTTATGGAGCATAACTAAAAATATTTACATGATTATTTAGCTATATAAAGATCAAAATATATTGACAACATAGAGGTCCACACAGATTAACGTGTTGAGCTCGCGGAGTGTAACATCCCCACTTTCGTAAATAGAACGTAATGGAAACTTTGAATTATATCCCTTAGGCAGTATGAGAATTTCTCAAGCAGCGTTATGCCATAACGATCTTCACACTTAGAATTATAGGGTAGTGCAATATTGCCATTGAAAATATGGCACTGCCATATATTAAAAATTAGAAAATAACAAAAGTGCCCCTGTAAATTCTTGTTAATTATAGTGATACTTAGAATTTTTAGAAATTATATTTTGACCCCAAAGACTTATTCCTACAATAACTCTAGAACTTTTCATGAAATAACCTTTATATCCCCACATCTATAGAATTAGCAGAATGGGATTTTAAACAGAGCAAAATCATGTGGTGAAACCGTAGAAGTTTAAATCTCTGCCGATTGGGCCATAGAGGCAGTCTGGTGTGAAATGATGTGGGGTGTCCTTGGACTTGCTCAAAATTACGAAAATACCATTAGTTGTAGAAAACAAAAAACAAAAAGGCTCCGAATTTGCGAAAATGTCTAATTTACGCCGTTAATCTATTTATTCGGTTTCAATAGTTATGTAAGAGCAATTAGAAGTTAATTAAATATTAATTAGGAGTTAATTAGATGTTAATTAGAGGGATTAGGCTTAGGAACAATTAGAATAGAGATATAAAAATTCTCTCAGAGTCATTTAGTATAGTTTTGCCGATTTTAAGAAAATCGGCGAAGATTTAGTATTTTAAACTGCCAGAACTAAACCAGTAGAATTTTCTACTAAAAACCCTTACTTAAGTGGCTGAAATTCAGCCACCCCTACCGCATATGAGTGGCACCAAGCATTGCTCAAGATAGTGGAGAAACTTGGCCTCACCTCCACCACCAAGCCTCCACCAATCACATCCACTCTTCGGTGAGATATTTCCTCTCTTATTCCCCCTCAATTTTAGCCTCCTCTCTCTCTCTTTCAGACTTACTTTCTTCTTCCTCTCACCATCTTCTTGCACTTTCAACATCCATCAAGCTTCTTGCACCTAAATCTTTCACTAAAACTCAAGACTAAATTGTGGTGGCACCAAAATCAAGGTAGGAATCCAACTTCTCTTCTTGTTTTCCTTGATTTGGGACTGTGTGGGGATCTTATTTTTCTCATGATACTAATGTGATTTGGAGTGATGATGATGGATTATGGTTGATTTTCCCATCTGGGCAATGTGAGTTGAGAGGGGTGTAACTCACTCTACATAACTCCAAATTGAGTGAAACTAATGCTATTTGAACGCTAATATATAAGTTAATATCTCATAAAAATTTTAAAGCCAGATTCATTGCCAATTATTCACAACACATCAATGAATTTACCTTAAGTTCAAACCAGGCTGAAACAAGATAGTCCAGTAGGGTCAAGTTACGGGGCTTATATCTCAAAATATACTCATGCAAATGATATGCAAATTCTTTCATTTGAAATCTTATTCTGTCAACTTTAAATTGATATTTTGTATGATTTAACCCAAATTTCTATTTTTTGTAAATTTTCACTTATAAGGGTACATTTATGGCTAAGTACAGGGCAGTCTGAGGTAAAATACTAATAACTTGAATTGTACAAATCAAAATGAAATGGGACCAAAAGGAGCTATGATATATGCAAAATTCGTGTTTAAATGAGTTGAATTGGACTAAAGGTGGATTGGATGAAGTAAGCAGAAAACTCTATTGATGTTTGTATTGAATTTGATGAATGATATTATGAATATATAATTGCTATTCTATATTGATTTACATGTTTGAATGATTTTACTGGTAGTCTGGCACTATTCATGGGGAAGCGAACTCAATCCGTTATGCTGTCGAATTTTTGGCAAGAGTTTATGAGGACTTATATTATGAATAATTATGCTAAGATTATAAGGATACATGCGTTCATACGAATGCCATGCCTATGAAAATCATGCATGCAAATAGGATTGAGGAATGATATGAGATATATGTATGAACACATAGAGCATTCACGTGCATAATTATATCCAAGAGGCAGTAAAAGATTATAAGGACTTACAAGAAGGATATACCAAGTTAACACGTGAGGCATGGCATAGACCCAGCTAGCGTGGGCTAAAGCGGTATTATCTAAGACTTGGGCCAGCCCTCGACCAAATTTAAGGGGAATAGACCGGTGTGAGGGTTAGGGAAAGTAAACCCATCACTCATGTATAGGTACGAGCTCAAACCTGAAAAGCAGGCTATTATCCAAGGGTAAGAGAGGCCATTCACCTCGGGGGACCAAGTACAGAAAAACAAGATCAAGTTGCAAGTTAAAAAAAGAGATGAGTTAAGTCAAGTGCACTTGCATTTGTAACATCCTCTGAAATTCTTTTATCGTTTTCCGTTTAATTGTTCGGTTTTTACCGAATAATTGAGATTAATTAAAATTTGGCTAAATAATTATTTAGGATCAATTGATTAGCAATTAATTGAGATTAGGTACAAGTTAATTAGGTTAGAAATATAGAAGATTTCATAAGAATTTTCACGGAACCAATTTACCGGTTTAAAGGAAAACGGTAACATTACGGTATTTTAAACTGTCGAAACTGAACCAATAGAATTACAAGCTTAAAACCCTAGAACCTAAGGCTGATTACTCAGCCACTTTGCCGCACAAAAGTGGCGCCACAAGGGCCACAATGCATGGAGAAGCTTGGCTGAATTTCAACCGAGCATTCTAAACCGATCAAATGCCAAAGAAAAAGCCACCTAAACACCACTCATACAATCAGATTTTTCTGCTCCTTTATCACATATTCTGACCCCCTTTGTTTGCACCACTTCCTCTTCTCCTTTTAGCTCTCTTTCTCTCTTCCTTACACACACAACTCCAGCCAACATCAAGCTAATTCAAGCTTTGCTCATCCAAGCTTCAAAAATCCAGCAAAATCACTTAGAACAAAGGTAGGAGTCCTCTTCTTACATCAATTCTGTGGTTTTGGCTGGCTGAGCTTGGATTATTTTCATGATCTTTGATGTTTTAAATGAATGATTATGATGATATGTGATTGGTTTTGGGCTGTTTGTCTGGTTGTAGTCGAATTTAAAGCAAGAGAGAATAGAAATAGGAAGAGCTGAGGGGCTGGAGAACCAAAACCCCTCGACAGTCCGTACGGCGGAGTGTACAGCTCCACCTACAGCCGATTAAATTTGATGGAACCATTTTTATATGAAACTAGACATCTAGGGATTTCCGTAGATATATCATATAAGGCTTTTGAATTAGTATTGAGAGATATATGATTTTTTGAATTTTAACCTAGGATTTTGACTCGATTAAGGCGGGCCCGAGTTGTTCAGGGTAGAACTCGCCCTATACTACTCAAAAATGAGTGAAACTGACTTTGTTAGAAAGCTTTTACAAAGGAGAATGTCCCATAAAAATTTCAGAGTTAGATAAGGTCCCAGTTGCTCCCAGCGATCCAAGAAAGTTACCCTATGTCCCAACCAGGTCAGAACAGGGAAGTTTAGGAAGGTCAGAATTCGGGGCTTATAACTTGAGCCCTACCAAGTCAAATGGAATGGAACTTTTTGCAAATAAAACTTTGCCCTGTTATCTTTAATTTGAGTCAGTTTTCGATTTTTAGTGAATTTTTACTTTTAAGTGTCTGATTCTGGCTAGCCACTGGGCAGGCCGAGATAAAACCTAATTATCTTAAGCTATAGATATCAAAATTAGATTGGACTAAAGAGGTTAGAAAATAGACACATAACACTTCAACCTACCCAAATTTGAGGTCCAAATGAGTTAAATAGAAATTATGGCTTGGATTATAAAAATCGGGTTGGTTGACTATGCTGGAGCAGGAACTTTGCCTTAATGAATTTGATGTTGATATGAGTTCAATATTGGAATATGCATGTGATGTTGTGTTCTTTGTGATAAATTGATGTTCTGGTATGCTGGCACTATTCATGAAGAAGCAGACACGTTCTATTATACTGCCGAAATTTCGGTAGAATCCATGCATAAGTTATGAATTACATGTTAATACATGTGCATTTCAAGGAAAGTTATGAAAGTTATATTAAGAATTATGTTACTATGAAAGTTCCATGCTACTTGGGCCAGCCTCGAATAAGAAGTTAAGGGGAATAGATCGGTGGGAAGGTCGGGGAAAGTAAACCCGGCACTCCTGTATAGGAACGAGCTCGATCCTGAGAAGCAGACTATTACCCAGGAGTCTAAATGGCCAAGAACTCCCAGGGGACCAAGAAATGGAAAGAAAAATGATGAAAAGAAATGGAAAGACTTATGAAGAAAGATTCATGATTAAGTTTGCATGATTACATGGATGCATGAATACATGGCATAGTTATGTCAAGATGTTTACAGTTGCCTATTATACTTATTTTCTGCTGTTTGTTTAGTTATCCTGTTTATTACTTTACGTATCATTATTAGTAGTCTGTTTAGTTTTTCGTGTCTTCTAAAGTAAAACTGAACCTTGCCTCGGACTAGACATTTTCTTGAACTCATAAAGATGGCTATTCCTGTTTAAACACATGCTTTTATAATTAAATAAAATCCGAGGCAACTGAGAATGTATGTGACGTCAGATAACCACTACACACAACCCTACTGAGAATTTCTTTAAATTCTCACCTCATTCTGTATCTTCCGCATCATTCTCAGACGCTGGCGATGGACTCCACAGCTACCCTATTCATTGAGATCCCAGCTTTACAGCTTCACCATGATCCAGAGTTGGATTCCTTGTATATAGCCGGCTCGTGTAACTTTCGTCTCTACCTCTTCAGCAACAGGAACTTTGATGTCCCCTTACACCATCCTATTTTCGACCCTGCCACTCCTTACATTGCCGTCCCGCTGCACATGGCGCACCCACCTCCAGCTCCTCCTGCACCCGCAGCACAGGCAGCACCTGCTGACCCTGCACCAGAGTCCCCACCGCAGGCAGTTCCAGATATCCCCCTGAGTTCAGAGAGTGACCCCTCCGAGGCCACCGGCTCGCCACCCTCTTCCTCCTCGGG
The DNA here is from genome assembly GCA_031439585.1 of Pterocarpus macrocarpus. NCBI lineage: Eukaryota > Viridiplantae > Streptophyta > Magnoliopsida > Fabales > Fabaceae > Pterocarpus > Pterocarpus macrocarpus. The sequence continues at coordinate 32,663,071 of CM062521.1, forward strand.
ACCCAGCGCAGACTACTCACCAGCTAAGCCTGGCATGGCTAATGGCTATCTGACAGAGTAGCTTAGCAGCGGGAGATGTTGTACAGTATGACCCTCTTTTGACAGCACGTAGCTCTGGGTCATAGACTTGACAGTAGGATTAGCAGTAGGTTACGAAATGTCCTCTGAGGACCATAGGATGTTTTGACTGATACGGGCATTATTGTCTTTTTGATATACCAGCCCACTTATATATTCTACTTTGAAACTTTGTACATAAACTGAAGCAGTGGCTTCTGATATATACATATATCTGCACGTATACAGTAACACTATTGTACTATTCTTATTCTTAGTGATATTTTGTTGAATTCATTTCGCTTTTAGTATAACAGCGCGCCATTTCGTCTGCTCAAAAAAAAAAATAATATACATGATGGTGACGATTTAAGGAAGAATAAATCAGGAAAGGTAAACAGAGTGTTAATACGGTAACACAATCTACCTAATTTCATGTTATGACTTAAGCATAACATCAAATTAGTAGGGTGTTACAGCATTCAATCAAGTACAAGCATCTATATGTGCATCTCTAACTATCTCATTATGTCATGATGCTATTATGATTCTTACTAAAGTATATTACACTATTCATGTTTCTATGTCTATCATATAATATGTCAAGTAGTTGTTAAAATATAACCCACTTCGAGAAAAATGTTTTCAACTTAAAATCGAACCATTGCTTATGTATGTGTGCTCATATTTTCATAAGAAACCGAAGTGGCTGGAATATTTATGATGACACTGTATGCGTGATAGTTCGAGTTTACCTACTGAGAACCTTAGGTTCTCACTGCTTGCTTGTATATTTTTCTTTTCAGTAAACATTCCAGATCCTAGACTAAAACTTAAGAACAAGGCAAAAATCTGGGATGTTCATCATTCAAGACTCAGGCTTAAGTCAGCCCGGAAAACTATAGAGACCAGTTGAAGTTCAGTAAGGGCGACAGCTGCAATGTAGAAATATTTTCTGTGTATAATATTAGTTACAATTTTTTTTAGAATTTTATTCTCTATGTATCAAAGATGACGAAATTTATGAACTATATTCAGTAATAAGTGTGTAGTTAAAGGGCAATGTGTTGTATTTTTCACATTTTAAAGATTCTCTTAGTACAGTAATAACCTCTTAATATAACTCTATGACTCGAGTATGGCTTATATGATAGAGGGTGTTACACGGAGCTTTTATACCATTAGCTACTCATATGAATCAATCGCAGTCTGTACCTAGCTCTGAAATAGAGGAAGAATGAGGAGTGAGTCAAATCGACTCAATGAGAGATAATATACTTATAACGGGGAGTGGGACAAGTGCACGCATGAGCTTTTCATAAAATAAACATATTCAGTGGAATAATATTCTCATCTTAAATAATATATATATATATATATATATATATATATATATATATATATATATATATATATATATATATATATATATATATATATATATATATATATATATATATATATATGTATATATTTCAAATCAAACATGATGCATGAAACCAGAATACAGTAAAGTAGAAAATAAAGCAAAATTTGTGATAAAAAGTCATTGTTAACAACTTAGAACTTCCAAAAATTTGTAAGTTGAGTACATTCCAATATGGAGTTAGAACAAGTCTAAAAATAAAATAAATTAAATTTTGAAATTTAGAGTGGGAGGTCTCAATTACAGAGTCAGAACAGAACAGAACAGATATGTCTCACCAACGGGCGTCCCTGAAGGATCGACGAGAACAGATATCTCAACAATGATCCTATGCCGAAGGATCGACAAACAGAACCGGACTTGTGGCCGTCATGCCGGGCTAGCAACACCCCTGCTAGCTGGGTTGGCCAAACCAAGGTGCACTCGAGGCTAACGTATACTGCCGTTTGTATACAGTTCTGTTAAAGATCCCTTCCATAAAGAAAACCATTTATCCAAGGCTCAAGTAGAGTTCTTAAATATTTTATTTCAGAAACTAAATTTATCAGAGCATCAAAGCCCAATAACATTGGAATCCTATGTAGTTCTCAAGCATATCCAGTTGTTGAATCTAACATACAAGTTCCAAACCTTTTCAATCATACCAATAATGTTAAACTTAAAACAATTCATGGAAATCAATTTCCAAAGCTTACCATAGCAAAGTCAGTAATATCTATTGTCCTAATTCAAAATTCCAACTTGAAACATTAATTGCTAACAATACATGAAGTGCTTAATTTAAATGGAAGTATCGGAGAGTAATTTCCTCAAAATACTTGTCCCATATGTGGATATACAGATCTAGATAACATAATAACAATATAAGTAGCTTTAAAGGTGCGGTTAGAAAACGAGTAGCTATCAAAGCATATATTTAGAAAAATAAGAATAGAAAATACATTATAAATATACTATCACTCACAAAAAGAAATCAAGAAGGAGTGGTTGGAATTTATAGTGTCTTGAGACTTCGATTGCCTCCCAAGGAAATCCGGCACCAAAAAGTCTCCAATCATCTAAATAGGAAAAGCATTATTAAAATGCAACCATGGCAGCTTGATTAAGGAATCGAAATATCAAACAAAAATCGGTTAATGAAGTCAAATTTCAAGTATGAAGTACAATGATTGTACTTCCCCAGAGAAGTGTGAATATAACAATATCCAGACATATATCCTTAGTATTCCTTTTCCCAGAACCAACTAGACATGCCAATATTTGTTACACCAAACAATTTCAAACAAATATATTTGGGAGAGGCCATAAAATAAAATAAAATAGAAAATCCAAAATGAAATATTTTTCTTTGGATATTCACAATTAACTAGTGCTTCAATATTCTGCCAATTAACTTCATAAAATATGCAAGCCAATTTTTCTTTTTTTTGAAAATTCAAATGCATAAAAAAGAGTTAAGTAGAAACTATCAGACATTGGCAAAGAAAATGAGAATTTATATTGCCAAAAAGGAGGTTTGTAATCATCTTTAAATGAAAAAGCACATAGTCATATCAAAGCAGTTTTGTTTACATATATTAACATGAGTTAAACACATGATAAATGCCAAAGTCTACTTCTTTTAATCGCCTCTATAGTTTTTGCTTTCATTCAGCCAGAACCATTGAAAGATAATATTTAACTAAAATTGTTTATTGTCACCACCACATCTTGTACTAAGGGTCACAAATCTTTTCAAACATAACAACTCAGTTTAGTCAAGAAAAGACAAATTCTACAAATCAATCTCATATAATGAAAAATATGAAATAAATCATAAACATGTTTAAAATAAAAGACCAAAGCATACATAATTACCTTACGTATAGCATCACTTACCAAAGCCAAAAACAAACATACATGCTCCAGATTAATTTGACCCTTTACAACTAACAACATAACTATTCCATATAATTTATCATCTTCAAAGCACAAATTTTTAGGACATAATAACCTAGTGTTATGATTCTCACCCAAATTCAAAGAAGAAACTCACACAAGAATACTAATACCAAGATGCTTACCCAAGATTGTGAATTTAGGGAGCTAAATCAAGAGTCTCATTGCATGGTAGAAGCGTTGCATCGGAGAAGGAGACAAACCACGACAGATAAAGAGAAAGACAGCAGGTGAGAGAGAGAGAGAGAGGAGAGAAACAGATCCGAGGGGAAGGGGTGACCATGATGGTGAGGTATGGCGGAGGAACGATGGCCGGCAATGGAGTGAAAGAGAGCGAACAAGTGAGAGTGTGAGGGTGTGAGAGTGAAAGATAGAGAAGAGGAGAGAATGAGAAACAGGGGAAAAGGAAAAGAAGGATTCTGACAGTGGGAGTGGAGGAAGGAAATAAAAGCAATTGAGGGGTATGGTGTGGATCACCATAATGAAGTGTACCATGGTCCTTTGTCTTGTCTCTTTTTTTTTTTTTTTTCCTTTCCAACAACAAAATACCTTCATCGAATTGAGTTAAACACCTCTATCATTTTATAATTTAAAGCAAATAGAGAAATGCTCAAAGATTTGAGCTGTATAAATTTTTAAAATTTTCTTTTACTCAGGTTTTATTTTTTTAACCATGTTTTATTTTAAATCGGGATATTACACAAGAGAACTAACATTGCAGGTCGAGGCTCCCACTAAGCCATTTACAAAAAAAAAATGCTACAAAGATCAAATTTGTAAACACAATTGATATCTTTCATTCTTGACCTCCAAACAATATCGATTTGCAAATTCAAAAACTACAAGCAGTTCTTGACAAGCTCAAGTTTAAGGATAATACTATAATCTATACTAGAATGGGCAATTGGGTATGTTACATATCACATAATGTACATACAGATAACATTTGAATCTGCCCCTAATAACATCTCAACAACCGTCCTATCTCTCCACCTCCTTTGATTATCACCACCCCTTGGGTCCAAATTACCACAGTTTACATTCACAGACCTAGCCTCATAAACCAATGCCAGAGTTTCTTCATCCCTTAATATCGCAAGCATTACAAGAAGCCTCAATAGGCCTATAAGCAACAAAACCCCAGCAAGGTCACACAATGCCATGGCAACAAGCATGCTCCAGGTGGTGCACTCAAGCAACACAGTAAACTAATAAGCAACGAATATCGCAATAACAAACAAGTAACCCTGAGTCACAAGAATTGACATTTTTGACATAAACACAACAGAACACCACCAACAACAAAATTACATAGAACCATAAAAAAATAAAAATAAAAAAGTCATGCAATCAATTGGTGTGCTAAAATGCTTAATAAAAAAAGAAAAGCCAAATTTCACTACCGAGAAAACCCAAAACAACGATAGCAGAGAAACTCATGTAGAGCTTGAGGAACCTAGTGCACCTAAAATAGAAGAGAAGGACAAAGATGAAGGTTGCAATTGTGACAATAACAACGAAGGCTAGGGAGTTGAGGAGGGCGCCGAGGAACTTGTCTCAGGAGGATTCAGAGGTTGTTTTGGTTGTTGAAAGAGAGGAGAAACCACTGCAAGAACGGCCAAGGAGATTCGAATAGAGTTCCAAACCAATAAAACTAATTGATTACAATAAAATTACATTCACGCCTCTCACATTTTAAGCAATTTTAACTTTGTCCTAAATTTTTTTTCAATTTATTTATATTTCTAATATTTTTAAAATATTTTAATCTTATTTTTTCAGCATTCAAATTATAAATTAAAAAAAATTGATATGAAAGTCAGATTATAATATTAATGATAATATGTTCATTGTTTATCTGAATAGGATGATATTATTTACTACCACTTTCTCCATATTTTTGTAGAATATCAAAGTTTTCCTCCTTAATTTAAATCGTCTTAATGCTCACTTAATTTTTTTTTCTACTAAAACATATATTCGAAATGTTTCCTTAGAGAATTGAAGGAAGACAATATCTATTAATGTCAATAATATTGAAATTTGACTTTAATACTAATTTTTTGTTATAATTTCTATGTCTATCAAAAGAACAAAATTAAAATATTTTAAAAATATTAAAAATATAAATAGAATAAAAAAATTTTAGAATTAAATTAAAATTATTGTAAAATATGATAAACATAAATGAAACTTTATATAATAACTTATTTATGAGTTAACCCACTGTATATTTTACTTCATCCCAGAACAAAAGAAAGTTTTTTTTCCAAGCAAGGGTTTTTATTTGTATTCCAAAAACAAAAAAACCGTTTTTGGAGGTAATTGTCAAACAAGCCCATCATTTTTTGAGGGAGGTAATTTTTTTCTTTTTGGAAATACTATTTGGCCGGGAGGGTAGAGACGTGAGATTCAGACACCCTATGAATGGAGTGAAAATGTTGGTTGAGAATTCTAGAAACTTCTCAAACAATTGAATATAAACCCCTTGTAAAGTCCTACCATGTGAAAAGCCAAAACCAAGAAGCCGAAGCCTCGATTTTCTCTGGAAGTATAGATACAAAGGGCTCTTTAAGTGTCAACCCTCAATAGTTAAACTTTTTAAGCTTTTTCTCTCCCTCGTGTTTTCCAAATTGCGAAGCACCAGGTTCCTCTGCTCAACCGTGTATTGGTGGACAAAATCATCCCTCCATCGAAAACCAACACTGGAATTCTGTTACCAGAAAAGTCCACCAAGGTGCGGAATCTCCAAAATTATTCATGCCTATTTCATTTACTGCTTCTGCTTCTTTATTTTATTTTATTTTATTTCTTTCTTGGTTCATCTCATGGTACAAATGATAATGTGTTTTCTTCATTATATTAATCATTCTCAATATTCCTTAGGTTTTTGTTTAGGTGGTCCTGTCTTATGCGTGTAATTTAGCTTATGCATGCTTTTGATTGTTTATACTTCATTATGTATTTTTCACTCCACTTTATTGAAGGAAGCTATACACTCCATCGTGCCCAATTATTAATTCACTTTTAACCTAGTTAGTAGCCACATTTGTGATTGATGGTCGCCTTATGCAACAAATTTTACGAGACTTATCAATTCACTTGTGCATGTTTGGGAACCACTAGAAACATCTTTCTTTCTGAAATGAAGCTGTTTTGAAAGAAGCAAGTGTGTTTGGATAATTTCCGTTGACAAGATTATAATCTAAATGGGATAATTTAAGCAGTTTTTGTAGAAATAATCTTAAGCTATTTTTTGGAATTTTTTTATTATAATCAAAATGTACAGCTTTAAATTTACCAAATTGACCTTAAGTAGTAAATATTATACAATATAATTAATCATTTTATACCCTTTTCAATAATTTTACCATACAAAAATAATTTTTTAAATAAAATATATTATCTTAAAATCATATTTTAGCTAAAGTATCCAAACATAAATTGATCCTTACATAATCGATCATACAAAAAAGCGATTATACAAATGAACGATTCTTGAAATAATTTTAATCTTACAGCTATTTCCACACACACACAGTCTCTTTAGGTCCCATTACATTTGTGTGTTGAACTTTAGCTTAGTGTTCTTGTTTACCATGATATTAGGAATGTTTTCATGTAATATCTAACTTATAATGTAATGAAGTTACTAGATAGATGCCAAGTGCATGTTTGGTTTTAGGAAATAGAAAATGATTTTTGTTTTTAGGCGCCATCTACAGTATTCCTTGTTGGTCGAAGAGCATGGTGCACCTTGTAATCTGATGGTGAAGATTGTGAGGTGCATCGATACACCAGTTATCTATAATACATTGTAGTAATATCTAATTTTAAGAAAATTTAAAAATATAATTAAATATATTTTAAAAATTAATTGTCATATACCGATAATGTAAAATTACATTGGAAGAGAGTGAGTTTAGAGAGAAAAGAAAGAGTTTTCGAGATTAGAGAGAGAGAGAAAGAGAAACGTCTCAAATGAGGAGAGAGAACACATTCAGTCACTTTATAAGCATCTAGTAATAGATTACAATTATGAAAAATACCGTAACAGGACAGACTCAGAATAGGCTCACAGCTTGGGGATATGGGCATCATACACTTATTAATTTTAAGTTAATGTACATTAACTTTAAAACATAAATATAAAAAATAGAATACCCCCCATTTGGATTCAATAAAAATATCCAAAAATTCAAAATTTTTAGAAATCAAAATCCAATTTTTCGGTTTCAGTTCAGTTTTTCAAAATTCGCATTTTTATAAATTTGTGGCTCCATTCACTATCTTAACTTAAAAAAATCTATAAAATTTAAATTTATAATAAAATTAATAATATATATATATATATATATATATATTCTTCTATTGTGTATCAAATTTATGGTTTCGATTGGTGCAAACCCAATCACCTCAATTTGCAATTTAAGATGAGAAAAATTTCCCCATTGGTAGCAAATGCTTACCCATTAAGCGGGGGAAATCCTATATTTCAATTAAAAAGCGGAAAAATTATGCTCTTATTTTTATTTTTGCAAGAACGGACTAAGAGGGTCAGCTACCCAGCTAATCTTCATACTTAAATACCGTTACTGTATAGACCCCTCCCCCCGAATTCTTTCGAATTGTGAGGCACATTAAAAAAAATGGAATATATAAGCCCCCCAAAATAAAGAAAACTAAGACATTATAGGGAGGGGTCAAACTTAGAAAACGAAGGGGTTTCCTATTTCCTAAAATTTGTTAAAATTCCTTCTTCCATTCATTAATATCTAGGGAACCATTACTGGGATTTTTTATCTTAAAAAAATGTCTCAATTTTATAGCCCTCCAAGGAGGCCTAGGTTTCAGACTCAGAACTTTTCAGGTTTCGGTATCGACGGGTAACTACAATTCATGCTGGGGTATTACATTCTTCCCCCCTCTAAAGAATTCGTCCTCGAATACCTAAACAACCAAAAATTATCCCAAGAATCAAATAGGTGGGGGGCTTGTCTACATTGCCTTCTTTAACTTCCTAACCTTCATTATGCCCTTTTTGGATGACTCTTAAGCAGCACATGGTTAACAATTAAGAGCACAAGGCCCAGTTCACTGAAAATGGCATAGGTCCTATACTTTGATATCGGAGACATCATGAATAAAAGGAATTGAGACATTGGCCTTCATGCAAACCTTCGTCAAATGTTGCTCATTGACCTTGGTCGGAGCTATGCATCAAGCGATGATTCCAACATCCGTTACCATTAAAGGTCAGAGTTTTTCTACTTTGAAAAATTACATAGAAGGATCTAAAGAGCATTACAGAGTTTAGATTGAAAGTCCTCAAACACCTTTTCCACCTTAACCAAAGATGAGGCATAACTAAACTAACCACTTTCTTTAAATATCACACAAGCGTCAACCATCCATTAATACCAATTACTACTTTCCTCCCTTAAACTTTTTGGATTTTTGCATTTCCTTCAAAACAAGCTCTGGTTAACCGAAGCTTCTTCAAAGCCAGATCTGGAGACTAACTTCTTGAGTGGCCTCATACCTTAACAAGATCCTCTCTCTCATACTATGTATGGTTTCTCCATTCAAACTTCCAACCTTTAGATCATTAATAAGGTTTTAATCATATTCTGATTGTCCTATGTATATCAAAATGTCTGAATTATCCAACTCCTTATTATAGCCCCTTGGTGCATCGATTCTAATAAGAAGAGCCATACCATTGTGCTTTACTCTTTTCTCAAGATCCTTATTACTTATATCCTAGCCCATTTAGGATTCGTTTCCCACTTATTTACCCATGCTTTAGTCTAGAATGATTTACTCCAACTTTAATTCTGCCAAGCCATGCAATTAAAGTAAATTCCTTCCTTTCCTTTCCTGCACCACTAATCAATGAGGAAGTCATCATCTAATCTCCCAAAACATTTCTATTTTGTTATCAACCTATTATCTCTCCCCCATTTGAGGTATCTCTCAAAGCTCAACCAAGAGATTTCAAACTTTATGCTTACCATTAAGGATTGAACTTCAACTTCCATCTTACCTTCTCATCATGCCCTTGGAAACTCCCTAGTGCCCAAGACCTCTCTAGTTTAAGATTGGATAATCTCTCCCAATCCCGCTGCTGCTGAAGCAAACCAACTTCCTATCTCTTCACTTCTAACATTGCTAATAAAATCTTTAGATAAGTAATTCCACACTAGAAGGTATCTCCTACACCTTCCTAATATTTCACCATAGTATTATGTCTCGTAATTCCCTCCTTAGATTGGGAGTGACTTCTTTATGCCCTATTCCGTGAGTAGAGACGGTTATGGGTTGGAGGTCATGGCTAATTTATTTGAAGAACAATCCCTATATTCTAGGATCTTATCCAAAACTCCTTAACCATGGGTTTCAGCTTAATTGCCAAACCCTAAAGCTTTAGTTGCTTTATACCTTCAATTCCCTCCATTCTAGGTGATGAAGTCATACGCAAAAGATCAAAAGATCCTGAAATTACTTTGTTCATTCTTATACTTTTATTAATGCCACATAGGGCATGACATGAAATTTGAGTGACCTGAGTATTATACTCGCCTTCAATAGTTCGATTCATAGAGCTCCCATACTGGTGCTTTCTAACTCGCCTAGTTAACCTCACTGTAATGTCTCTATCTATCCTGACCCTTCTTTCTCCTTTCCTATTGGGCCCAAGTGGGTTCAAGATTCTTCTCGTTACTTGAAACAAGAATCCCTCATTCAAATGCCAGACATTCTGGCTTTACATCAACATTGCTCTCTCTGATGCAACCTATAAGATTCAACTTCACCACCATTGGATCTTGGATTAGTCCAAAATCCCAAGCATTAATATCTTCTTAACTCATGCTTGCTCTCCCTTATATCTTAACTACCACCTTTAGCCTATCAATCTCAATATATATTGTATTCTCCGTAAAATCACTAGAACCACCACCATAAGCCCTGCTAGCATAGCATTAGTTGCTGCTAAACCATCAGTCTTCTTCTGCTACCACATTCCATTGAGTCGCACTCTTATTATTCAAGGATAAAATATCCTTCCAAGACTTAATCCATCTCACTAGCCGTGGTATTAACCATTATAATTGGAGGGGGTTTACTCCTCATTTGCCTACTTCATCCAATCCTACTACGTCAAACCTATCTGGCACGCAACAACTTAGCAGACCTTCTTGTTCCTTTCTATATTGACAACATCCCCACACCGGGTATTGGATACCCGGCTCATGTCCTTCACCCAAGCGGTTTTCCAGCTTTCCTAATCCATCTTACCATAATGTCTATACCAACCTCAACCTGACCTCTCTTGCCTTTAAGAGAGTGTACTTAGATCGCATGTTAAAAGCCCCGCGTTTCACTGCTTCCACGTGCGAGAGAACAAATATATTCACCCAATGGAATGAACATTTGAAGCGATAGGAAAGACAAAAAGTATGATCGGAATAGGAATAGACACTATTTAACAGACTATAGACAAAGATGACATTCCTAAAAACCTCTCGTAGTGCCACAATCTATGAAAATGGATGCACTTCCATTTGCATAGTTGTGATCCTACTAAAGGACACTTGCTCCATAATACACAGGGAAACCTAAAGCTCTAATACCAACTTTGTCACAACCCAACTAAGGCCGTGACTGGCGCATAGGGGATGGGTTTCCTAGCAAGCCTTGATCACACATTTTCTTAAAATTTGGGCAGAGTTTCCTTCCTATTTAGGACTATTCCCACATACGGATCCTCTCCCTGTACAGAAAACACAAACACATAATCCATTGGGGATCCAAGCATTCTCAAAATGCATCTTACAGCATACATTATAATGATAAAATGCATAATTACATCAATTCCTTCAAGATACATACTTTTAACTTCTTCAAAAGCCAATTCTTTTGAAAAAAGAATTTTGATCCAAACACATAGTTTCAATCCTTTAGAAAATACAATAATATTAATATCTATAACTATTATACATGAACAACAACATAATCTAGACAAGGTCAGACCCTGCCTATAGTATCATGGAGCAACAACAGTCTAAGAGTTTTCCAAACTTGTACAATTGACAAAATGCCCTCGAATAGAGAAGGGCTCACCCATGGAATTTAGAATTCACCTTAGAATAACAAGATGGTCAAATGCCAATTAAACACCTGAAACTGAAAAAGATAAGAAACAATGGGGTGAGTTTATGAAACTCAGTGAGTGATAGAGTGTCCTTAACCCTTGAGTGGCTGTGCAATATCTCATTCGAGATGCACCCAGGGCCAACACCTACCACTGTTAGCCTACAAATCCTGGTCTAGACTTTTCCAAGTCTTTCTTTTCCAGTATACATAACATTTAATAAGGATTCTCATAAAACATACCAACAGATCTTGCATGAAACCTAAAATCATATCATTAAAGAAAAATGAAACCTTTAACATCTTAATACTTAAAAAATTAATAAAAGTCCATAGCTTTCTCCAAAAAACCTTTCAATCTAGTCTCATATAAAATCCTCAAGAAATTACTTTTTTTCCTTTCAAACAAGAACAATTTCCAAAACTTAATAGAAAACCAATATAATAAACATTCACCATACTTTTTCAGAAATCATATATCTAGGATATACCAAATTATTTGCACATATATATTCGAAACTATGATAGGGATAAACTATCTACTCACAGTACACAAGTCCAAAGATGGAATTCGATTCTACGAAGTTCTGGGGCTCATAGAGCGGTCATTGGAGTCATCTAGCATCACAAATAAGATAAATTAACCCAATAGTAGTCGTTAGTACATGGAATTAACACTAATTACTCCCAAATCTTATAATCCCCAATTATCTCTTACCCAAGGTTCATAGAGATCCTTCAAACTATGTAAAAATCGAGATTTCTAGGTAGAGAGAAAGGAAAAGTGTTAAGGATCACTTTTAGGAACCAATGAGGATGTGAATGGAGGTCAATTTCATGATTTGTCCTCCTCCAAGCTCCAAGCTCATCCATGGTGGAGGAAGAGAGAGAGAGGCAGATTTGAGGATGATTTGAGGTAGATTGAAGTGTTTAATCGGTGTTTTGAAGTGGGTTTAGTGAAAAGATTTGATATGGAAGGATAGGGTGAGGAAAAGAGTGAGTTTAGAGAGAAAAGAGAGTTTTCGAGGTTAGAGAGAGAGAGAGAGAGAGAGAAACGTCTCAAATAAGGAAAGAAAATGCGTCCAGTCGCTATATAGGCATTTGGTAAACGATTATAATTCTATTTAATCGATTACCTCAGGCCCAGTTACTTGTAATTGTTTACAATCCTGTGTAATCGATTACCAGAATGGTTGAAACCTATTTCGGACAATTGTAATCGATTACAATTACGAAAAACACCTTAATAGGACAAACTCATAACAGACTCACAGCTTGGAGACATGGGCATCATACACTTATTTACATTTCTTAATTTTACTCTTCATTGACTTTAAAACATAAATATAAATAACGGAATACCCCCCATTTGAATTCAATAAAAATATCCAAAAATTCAAAATCCTTAGGAATCAGAATCCAAGTTTTGGGTTTCAATTCAATTTTTCAAAAACTCATGTTTTTATAAACTTGTGGGTTGAAAACGAAGGGGTTACCCATTCCCTAAAATTCGTTAAAAATTCTTCTTCCACTCATTAATATTTAGGAAATCATTATCGAGATTTTTGATCTTACAAAAATGCCTCAATCCTATAGCCCTCCAAGGAAGCATAGGGCTCAAACTCAATTTTTCAGGTTCTAGTATCGACAGGTAACTGTAATTCATGCTGGGGTATTACATCAAGTGTCATTTTAGTTTTTTCCCCTCTTATATGTAGTGCATTTTGTTTAATAAAAATGTTGAGCGATTAATTTTTTGCTGCACTCGTGGTAGTGTTGAGAAATTTGTAATATGAATATGACAGATGGTATTCTTTAAGTAGATAGTTTATGTCAGGATAATAGGGAACATAGTCTAGGGAATGATGCTGTTATTTTTGACACACTGTCCAATGTTTCCTCTTGTTAAAAAACAATCCAGCAAATAAAGAACTTATATAATGAAGAAAAGCATTTGAAGCCACTGGTGATTTAATATCAGCTACCCTTGCCTTCCTTATTAATTTTTAAGTTGTTTGTTGCAATCCTTTAAAGAGTTGATGCAAAGATTTCAAGACTGTTATTAGTTTTAAGAAGTTTTTGGGGTAATGCTTCTCTTGCACATCAAGTGTCATGTCAGCACATCTACTCACATGTAGGTTATGCGATAGAATAAGACTATAAGTGTGTAGAAATTGAGATGGAACCAACTGTATTTAGATAGTACATAATGTGCTGATGTGAGCAATTTGTGTGTGAGTGTATGTGTGTAGCATTATTCTTTATTTGAACATGCTAAAATTTAATATTTAGGGATTCTGTTAAAGGTAGGTGCTAGCTTCAGAAATACTTCAGCAACAATGAAGTTAGCTTTTTGTGTAACCCTTTTGATTGGTCATGCGTCCATAAGAAAAGCTATCTAGTTGGCCAGAGAAATGAATTTCCTAGGATAGATTGCTTAGGTGGTTGTCATATATAAAACTTTAGAAGATTTGATTCTTGATATCATATCATAGCTTCTTTAACAGAGTTCATGGGTTTAATCCTTACTGTACCCATTCTTCATAATCATAATTAAGTTGAATTTAAGCACATGGACAAATGTGCCTGGGCATTGTTCACACATTAAGCCCAAATTGATTTTGCAGAAGTGGCCATGGACCCTTCACTTAACAGCTTAAGCTTTTAAGAAGATTGGTGCTTGACATTGGCAATTCATCATAGATGCATTAGCCACTGTTTTTATTTAAGTTGCAATTTATTAGATTATGATGGGTACCATCTGTGTCGAGATGAAGATATTTTGGGGACACTGCACGATTGATGACCCTTGTTATCTTTAAATATTTGGCAGAATCAAGCCTTGCCGTAGCAATTATGTATGTTGCGCGTTCTGCTACAATTGAACAGTTCCATTCTGTTCTAATTTTGATATATGAGATGTTTAATTTCTGTTAGGAGGAAACCACTTGGTTTTATTTTTGGCCAACAATCAAGAATGCCATTTCTTTTCCGTTACTAATTGCGGAAACTGTTGCGGTTGCCGATAAAATTTCCCGTTTGCATTGCATCGTTACCGTTGGCTTGAATATTTCATTGTCATCTCCTTTTATTTTATCTGGCGTCCTGTGTATGTGAATTCCAATTTATATATTATGTCAACAGCAACGGAAAAATAAGTAGGATTTTTTTCTTTTTCTTTTTCCTTTCATACTGTTTCTGCTCGTATAGGCATAAATTGCAGGCCTGAGCTGAATGAAGAAATTAGTTGATGCATACATGTTTAATAATATTGAGAAATTCAAACCACGTTCATGTTTACAAGTAGAATCAAAATATTCTTGGATAAACTTTGTGGATCATTTTGTTTTTGATCAACTATGCCAATTCTAGTAATTATTTCTGTTTGCAACATTCACCCAATGTGCGGAAAGAAAGAGAAGTAGAAAGAAACATAACGTTGAAAGGTGACCAAATAGCAATAATCAGTTTCTGTCAGGTGTTAATATATGAGTTTCTATTATTGTGGCAGGAGCACCTGTGTTGTCTAACTATTCATGATTCAGAGAGTAGTCCCGGAAGTGGCTTTCCTTCGAGAAATGTCTTTAGCAGCACTAGTGATCTCTCTGGCTGTGAAAACGGAGCTTCATGAGATGCTCCTCTTATAGTGGCAAATGATAAGGTGTCGCCATATACTTGTGTCCATCCAGCTACCTGAAAAATGTCCAATAAAGGGTGATTGCAATGGCCGAACATAGTATTATTGGAACTTATAATTTGGATATTTTGCATTCCAAGTATTAACCTGTTTTCCCTCAAACCATGCTCTATATGACACTGTTGTATTAAGTCCTATCTCCTTAGCCAAGCCATTGACAAGCGATCTTGTTCCAATTAAGGGGATGACTGAATCCTGATCTCCACTGCGCAGAAAGAAAATACCTTTGCTTGGTTAAAAATTGTAAGGTCTTGATGAAACATGGTAACTAGATCGGGTCAAGAGAATTAAACCTTAGTATAACACTTTGTTTAATTTATTCTGTTCAAAATTATTTGAAGGTACAATCCGAGTTTTAACTCAATTTAACACATTTGGCATAATTTGGCATAATTATGTTATGTTTTAACATGATTTTAGTCTCAAACCATAGATTGGTAGAAACACAAAAGTTTAGCACAAAAATATTAAAGCAATGAATTTATGAGTTGTCTCATTTATATAATTTGCACTTAGTTCATTTTTAACCAATGTAGGATTTTTATGGTTCACATTTGAAATGCTAACAAATAGGTGGGTAATTTAAGATGTAATTAAACTATTAAAGCGATCATGACAAAAAAATAAAAATAAAAAAAATACTATTAAAGTGATCATGGAAAAGAAAAATTTACTTACCTGTATACCAGAACCCTGAGGCCAGACTTAACAAGTGTCCCTAGAATTGAAATGGTTGGAACCTCCAGATCCTGCATGTCATATTTGAGAACGCTGTAAAAGAAGGGAAATGAAATTAGCAAGAAGTACAAGTCACACAAAAAAGGAGACAAAATTCTTGTATTAACAAGCACTGAGTGATTTTGCCATTGTAATTAGTGATATTTATGTCATGTTTAAGGCAATAAAACTAACTCGCTGCAAGTGGACCATCTAGTGATCCCTTCAAGCTTAGCATGGAGAGCTTCCTTCACTTCTTTCCTGTTCAAGTATGTTATTGTTTCATCTTCCACGCAAACATCTATCTTCCCTCCCTCTTGCTGCAAGAGATATTAGAGCAATCAGAATAAAATTAGTAGTATAAAACCTCTAGGAAAAAGACAAGTAAATGTTCATTTTGATCCTTAAAGTTATATACGTGCTTCACTTTAGTCCCTAAAATTAATTATTTGTTCTCTAAAGTTGCAAAAAGTGAATCAAATTAATCCTTTTAACAATTCAAGTTAGTCCCTGTGAACATCACTCCAAAGACTAACTTGAATCAATTTTTGCAACTTTAGGAGCTAAATCGTTAATTTCTTAATTTCAGGAACTAAAGTGAAGCACACATTCACTCAAAAAGGACAATCAAGATTGCCAGAGAATGGATGAAGCACATACCAGTTGAGTCAGTTGATTCAGCACATAAGCTTGTTGATCTGATGATGACAGACAGACATCAAGAGTAACATCATATGAATCGACATATCTACTAACTTCGGTTGACACTAGTTTATTTACTCCTGCACAAACGTCACTAAGTGTCCCACTTTGAAGTTGTCTCCTAATTTGGGAGTAGTTGCAGACTTTATTGAAGACTTCGTAAGTTGAATCTGATATCAGTCCGTGGGACCAGAAAAACTCAGATCTGGAGTTGAAATCTGTGTTAAATTCCAGAAGAGGATTTCCTATCTGCAAAAATCAACAATTACTACCCAAATTAGCATAAATGTTACTTATAGGTTAATTAGTAAAACTTTCACATTTGTGTACTCACTGCTATACCCTTGAGATTGAACTTGGTCTTGGTTTGAATAATGAGTTGTGCAAGTTGTGGCACATAGTGACCTGGAATCAAGTATGCATTAAACTACATTATATCCAAAACCGAAATATTATTCATTTATCTTTAAGATTAGTACCTGCATAGCTCTCCCCTGTGATAAAGAAGTCATGGTTGTTGTACTCTGGGAATTTAGTGAACCAATGCTGTAGGAAAACAAGATTATCCCTTGCTGCACAAGAATGAAAACCATCATCAGATCTCATGAAATGTGATATAAGAATCGGAATGCAAACTAAGTTAAAAGATAAGGTGTTAACAGTTAAAGTGTTAAGCAATTCAACCCAACTCATTAACAATGAAACCATTGTTTTATATTGCGATTATAGTTACGTTGTGGTTACTGCAATTACGAAAAAATTGCAGAAAAATAATGCTGATGTGGCCGCAATTGCTATTATGATGCAGTTGTGAAAGGTATCGCAAGAGCACTATTGCTGCAGCAATTTCAGTTGTGGACCGCAATTTAAAACTATGATAGAAACTATGACTCTTTTGGTACTATTTAAATGCTATTATGCAGCAAATGAAGTGAAAGAACCTGTCATTTCATCGTTCACATAGTCATAGAAAGATTTATTGGCAGAGTAGGAGAAACCAACACCTGCCGGCGATTCCAAGTACAGCATATTTGCCTCTACAACAAGGATGCAAAAAGAATAAGCAATTTCGTCTGAAGCCTTAAAAGGTTAGCATACTTCAACCCAGAAATATAGGATTTGCAGAGTTGTTGGATTACCTTTGTTCCAACTATAATCATTTTTCACAAGAACCTCTTCACTTGGTTTGAAAGGGCCATGCTCAACAAAAGCTCCAGCTCCAACAGATGAACAACCAGGCCCTTCAGAACCCACAAATAATATTAGTTGCTTCTTCGAATTAAGCTAAAGGGTCTATTATTCAGATTGAAAATGAAGGATTAGAACAATGCTCTGCCACATAGATTAAAACATACCTCCATTTAACCAGAGAACTAGTGGCTTGGAAGCTGGTTCTACTTCTGCTTCAGCAAAGTAGTAAAACAATGCTCTCTGCTGCTCCTCATCCACTGTAATGTAGCCAGCATATTGCTGGAATTTGACTGGCGGCTGCCCAGGCAAAGCGCTTATCTTATCAGCTTCTGAAACTGAATTCACTCCCACAATTATTTGTGCAAGAACAATAATTATTGTTGCAATCATAGTATTACATGAATGAGATATCATGGTAAGATCTGAGAAGGTGGATGGGGTCTGGTTCTCTGGCTTCTCTGTCTCCGTACCAATCCAGAGATGAGGATGAAGGTCCAATGCAAAGGAAAGGAATATAATAAAGGTTTATATTATTATCATATTACTAGAGTTGTTGTGAACGTGGAAATTTCTAAGTCCATGCCTCGAGTCACATTATGCTGTTGACCCCATATGTCATGAGTGCTTGGAGCGCTATCATGGAGATTGAGAGTTCATTTGGTGCTACTCTTGTTTTTCCAAAACAAATTATTAAGGTTCTTGCTTTCTTATGATATATGATTATTATGCACTTAATGTGTAAACCAACTTGATAATCACGTGCTCGTTGAATATTTACAATGTCAGAAGTGCAATTCAAATAACAATAATAAAGGGAACAAAACAGATTCTTAAATTATTTATTAAGAAAAATAATGTGCTTTGAGATGCGTTTATTATTTGTCTTCCATTATTGGTTGGTAATTGTTTTGATATCAAACAAATATCTGAATATCCCATTATTTTTATTTTTTTTCTTTTCCTTGTGATGATGGCGATTCCCCTTTTGAGTTTTATATAGAATAAAAGGTGTCAATAAAAGTGAGTGTGAAAAACATTACAGCCACATTCATCCAACATCTACATATTAATGGACTCTCAGATTCTTCAGTTCGCACCAATTTCTGCCGAAGCTGACCAACCCGCACCCACATTCGACGACTCACGGGGCTACACGGAAGCGGAAGGTGGGGCAAAATATGACAAATTTGAACCAAAAAGGTGGACATTCATTGGAGTTGCCACCCAACTTGGTATTTGACATTATTATTATTATTAATCCTGCTATAAAAAAAATTGATATTCATCGTTAAAATCTTGTTGAATTATGATTGTAATATATTTTATTAATTAAGAATAAATATATGCTTTTTCGCCTTAAAAGTAAAATTAAAGTTTGAGACATACAAAAAAAAAAAACAATGTTTAAAAATAAAAATTGTCAGTCATATTTATTATTTTTAAGGATATATTAGTCCATGAAAAATGTTTAGCACCAGATATATTAATCTTTAAGAAGGATTAATACAATCGATATTTTTTATTTTTTAAAAATTATGGTTAGAGTTTTCATTTCTCAAGGATAAATACATTTGAGATTGTTTTGGTCAAAGATAAATGGGCGAGTTGCTCAAAGTTTTGATGATTATCGTAAATATCTAATGAGACAAGTTTTAATAACCGTCAAGAAATATTTAAATTTAATAGTTTAATTGTAAAAATAATTTATAATAGAATGTTATAATATCATGTGATCCATGTAGTTAACTTTACCTGTAGAATACATGTTTTGCAATTATTATCCCTGCCACAGATGGTATGTATGGATAGTGCACTTTCAAAGATCTCAAGCATGCTTGAGAATTCGTGTCCTCAAGCTTGTCCACAAATTATTTCACGTGATAAAGTGCTAGTGCTTATCTACGTTTTATCCATTACACAACTCAATTTGGTCTTGAAAATGACAATGTTGGCTGATGAATCAGTGTTCTCTCGTTCAAATGTTTCTCCACATTACCACTTTGCGGTTGCATGAGAGTCTATGAGAAGTTTGTGAGAGTAAAAGTTTACAGGTTTCAATGTACACACAAACAAATTACAGGTTCATTTTTCCTATATGACAGATCATATACCACCAAAATATTCTTAGTCCTGATATTAAAAAAATATTGGGAACTTCTATGGTCGAGAAATTCAGCCAAGAATATAGATGGCACTCATTTTGGGCAGCATCTTTCACCCCGTAAAAGGCCACAAAAAAAAAACAAAAAAAATTGTTTTTAAAAATAAAAATGAAAATAAAAATTGCTTGCATCAATCTCCTACTACGAGCGTCCCTGGGGTCGCAAAGTCATAAAGAGAAAATAGGGGTGTTCAAATAAACCATTTAAACCAATTTGAACCAGAATCAAACCAAACCATACTTAAACAAAACTGGTTTTTTTTAAACAAATTTTAAACTGAACCGGATCTTTTTCATAAGCTTGGTTTAGTTAACCACACCCTCAAACCAAATCAATACAATGATTAAACCAAACCAAATTCATTTTCCTTTTTTGGTTGAATTGTAATCCCGACCTCCGTCCCATCTATCTCCATGGCTCCAAGCCAATGCAAATTCAAAGTTCATGAGTCATGAATGTTTTATCCTCACAACGGTACAAAATCTGAATCAGTAGTGCCACTTGTGCTGGCAACTTAGTGTTGAAGGAGCAGCAGGCAGTGGTGAAGAGGACAATGACGAGGACAACAACGGCAGTGATGTTCTATTGCAGCGGCAACAACAATCTGTTACAGCGGGGTGGCGGCGACGTCTTGTTGCGACAGCGGCAGTGAGATCCTGTTGCGGCAGCGGCAGCAAGGCCCTACTGCAATGGCGATGATGATGACGTTCTTCTACAGTAGCAGCTTGATAGGTCGTCAAAACTGGAACTCATGGAGCGGTTACACTTGTGTTTTGGTTTGCAGTGTGTGGCTTGCGGTCATTCAAACCGGTTTACCAATTAAAAACCAGTTTTGACCCGGTTCAAAACTGGTTTTAAACCAATCCGAATGTCTACAAATCAGTGCAGTTATTTATATTGAAAATTAAGTTCAATTTGGTTTGCTTCTTCATTTGAACCAAACCATGTCCACCCCTAAGAGAAAGTTTGTTGTCAGTTAGCTCATCTAACCCATGAACAACGTGATTTCAGGACATTACAAAAGGAGCCAATTAACAAAATATGGAAACCGAAGTAGTAGCATGCATGTGCTGCCATCCTTGGAATCACATGAAGTCATGGTAAAGTTGGTTGCAAAGACAACCAAGACGAACCTCAAATTAATGTAACATGGCTATGGTAAAGGATAAGAAAACATGATAATTTTATTTAAAAAATTAAGATATGGTTACAATAATAAAGTACTACCCAGAGAAATTTTTAAGAAGAAATTTTCCTACAAATTAATCAAAAACAAAAAAATACACTAAGTCCTTTTTAGAGAATATTTTCACTAATTCCATAAAAATATTCACCTACCCGGCATCACGAATGACAAACAAGGAAATCTGTTACCAATAACAATGAAGGAACAAAATAAATTCCAGATAGCTTGAAACATTTATAAAGTCAATGACCAAAACAATTGAAAAAGCCTGTTTACTGCGGTGTTTAGAGCAACTACAGTTCCTGTAGAATTTCAACTAGAATGCAGTTAAGGCTTCCAAGTGAAAACAAACATCAAATACAAACCAAAGAGAGAAGGATCTAACTTCTCGGAAGTCTATCTGTTAGAACTAAAAATTACTGCAAGAAACGGTATTTATTCCTTCCGGAAAATAATAATAACCCAATATTGCAAAATAAAGTGAAATGGATCTCTAGATATAGTCTAAATAACTATGCCAAAGGGCTGAAGACACCCCAAATATGCATGCAACAATATTTGAAATTTGAAATATGAAAAAAGCGGACCTATATTGTATTTTACAAGTAAAAGAGCGCATTTGGTAGCACAATAATTTAATGACTGTTTGGCAAATACTCTAGCTTGGAGTCTTTAACCAGCTTATTACTTGCTGACTCTGTAAGCCTACAGACCAAAGACCAATTCAGGTTATTGAATATTGATAGATAAATAAAAATGTGTACAACACCAAAAAGATTGTTTGATGTATTTTACTAAATATAGAATGATGCTCACCTTGACCCTTTTAAGTAGCTCTTTAGCATTTTTGTCATTTTTAAAGTGTTCCCTTACAGGCTGCATATTTCAAGAAACAATAATTTAGCTTGTGCCACATACTGAAAGTAAGGAAATCAAAGATAGCTTCACACCTATATATCTATAATTCTATGTAAGCTATAACACCACTACCCTTGCTTTGGACGATGTCAAAATGAATAGTCACAAGATGCTACTAGCACTAATACGCTATAATATCCAGAGCAGCCTAAGCATGAGGGTGGCTACTCTGGTGTCTCACTCTCATCTCCTTTCCTCTCCCAGGATGGATCAACGTAATTGAGACAATGAATATAATGTATTTAATAAATGAAGCAAATGTAATATCCCTCGTGAGACCCCATTAAAATAGTTATGTGCATATAAATGTAGAAGAATGAAATGTAAACCATAAACTCTCTAGTTCTGCATTATACAGAGAAGCTAATGATTAAGCATTTTGAAATATGCTTGTAGTATATATGTACAAAAACCTAGAAAGCACGACATGCCAACTAAGTGGCATGTCCATGTGTCCGACACTTATTAGACACTAACACTCAAGGATGCCCGTACAACACAAGTCGGACACCCATCTGTATTTGTCTAATTAAAAATTATTTTTTAGCTTGGACACGCTTCAAACATGGCTTGGATACCGTGGGGACAAAACTTGGAAATGTCAATAGAAATGATACTCCATAATATTTTGGAATGAACTTAGAACTAGCAAGTATTGACACATGACATATCAAGAATGTCCCATATTTGTTGGGAGGAGCTTAGAAAGTAGTTAGTATTGGTAGTTTGACATTATGAATATTTGAAGTCCTGCAATTTTAAAAATTTGTTGTGTCTCCATGTCTGCATCGTGTCAAGTGTCAGTGCGCCAGTGTCTATGCCAAAACCATTCTATGAAAATGTTTAAATGCAGGGAAGGAACATAAAAGACACTTGAAATCGTGCTTTTAAAACTTAGAGGGAGGGAGAATACAAGATGCATAAACTTAATCAGAAAACATCACCTCCAGAATTTTATTCAATGACTTTGACAGAGCTGGCTTAAGGTCACCTGGATGTAACTCCCCACTTTCATAGTCAGCAATAAGCTCTTCAAAGCTTTTGAACGTCCTAGATTGAATGAAATCATGAACACATATCAACAATAAATTGTACAGAAGAAAAGGGTAGTCAGAAAATAGGCAGAAGCAACCAGAATGATCCAGGAAATTACTAATTTAACAGAATGCGAAGTTAAAGCTGGAAAAAAACAGTAGCCCACTCATCAACATATGGACCACTTACTATTTGACATAAGGTAGCAAAACTTACTTATTTCCACCATTATCTGCACTACGCTCCACTGTGAACTCATTAAACCATGGTAGGATAAGATATTTAATGTACTCCAAACATGGGTTTCCTTCCACAATCTTCGGCGGGCAATAAGCCTTCTTTATTTTCACATTCACTTCAGCCTATGATATCCAAAAAAAAAGTTGAAAAGTCACAACATAAGAAAGGAACTCCTGAAAAAATATTCACCATGAAGGGAAAAAGCGCCACAATTTTACACAAAATTGCAACTTTATCCCTTCATACTAAATATTTTTAACACAAGCATTTTATATTTGTGCAATTATTGACTGAAAAGATACTTTTCTTAGCAATCCTCATGCTCAGAACAGTATGGAATGCAACTAGATATGACAGTTGATCTTCACCTCTGTAATGACTAATGTTGACAAATTCCAAATCCCTATTAGCAACTTACCTCCTCATCTTCCATGAAAATGGAAGAAGACGGATCACTTTTTGACATCTTTTCTTGCCCTTGCTGTAGACCAGGCAACATGTCTGCAAATCACCCCAGAATCAATTAGTAAGAGATACACAACTTCACTATGCATTAGATTAAAGAGGGAGTTTCGGAGAATACGGTGTGATAAGATAATGGGCTTGTTCCTCCTCTTAATGTCATCACAATACTCTCTGGCAAGTACATTAACTTTCCGCTGATCCATTCCCAATTGGCAGATGTCAGCCTATTTTACAATAAAAACATAATGCATTACTTACTAACATGTTTCAAGCAAATTGACAACTATAACTTCAGAGCTTAGGAGATGAGAACATCACAATATCTGAATACTAACATGAATAAAAATCAAATATCAGTTGGTTCATATAGAAACTGAGGAAAGTAGGCGGGGCTGAAAAAGTACAGCCACAATTGAAGTTATAAGAAGAAATCGTTCAGTAGTCAGTACATGTATTCGACACATCCAAACCAAAAATGGGAACATCTACAGTATTCCAAATGCTATTTTCACAGCTGCAACTGTAACCATTAAGGAAGGGCTAACTTTTGTATAGTTCCCTATGGTAAGCTAAAAACTTCCATTCTGGGCTTATAAGAGCACCATTATAGAATTCTAGAATGACTTTATGCAAATGTCAGGCTATCGTATGTAGATATGTTAAAATAATTGATGCTAGTATCAGTATATATATAAAGCAGAGAGCAGAAATGCACCTTGAGAAAAAATATGTCAGCACACTGCATGCATGGATAAAATATCTGAGCAGCAGTCAATTCATCCTGTTCACTTCGCCCCATTATTTGGCTACACCTATAATTTCAACCACACACACACACACACACACACACACATACACACGCACGAATGCACACAAACATGGAACAACATTTTAAGTCCAAACTCACCATTTACCAAATAATATAAATACAATCATAAAAAAAGCAAGGAACCTGATGATCCTTTTAAGGTTGTTCTTCTGAGCTATATCCAACACAAGAGGCCAGTACTCATCCGCCCTCGCATTAATCTCTTTTGATGACCACAAGAACTCCACTTTTCCTCCATCCAGATTCATGCCGACAGCTTTCCAGATCTCAATCAAGTACTTGCCAACTGTCTCAATCTTCTTCAAGTCTCCCCCCATTTTATTATTTAGCTTGGCAAACCAATCCGCAATCCATATCTTAACGCGGCAGCCAGAAGATGTTAGCTTGTTCACACTGATTGTCTTCATCACTCCCTATAAATAAACAATAAGAATGCAAATCACAACACATTCAAAAACATTCACTTCATATACATTTCACCTTAGAAATCAACTATACACTATCTATCAGCAACAATTTTGCTTCTACCATTTTCGACAAGTAATACTACAAAAAAAAAAAAAAGAAAAGAAAAGAAAGAGTTAACATGCATTTTGGGTCCTGAAAGAATTGTGGAATTTAACATATTAGTCCCTCAAAGAAAATATATTTAACACTTTCATCTCTAAAGTTAAACATATTATAACAAGGTAGTCCTTCCATTTAATTCAGGCTTTCATTGTATGTATTATTGAAATGTGGTGTTTGAATTAATTTCAGGTCAGATATAACATTAACATGACATTAAACGTTGGAGGGTGAAAGTGTTACCAAATTATCTTTGAAGAACTAATCATTAAATCCCGATTCTTTCAGTAAACAAATTGTAGACTGATCCATTATTTTAAATAGTAAGATTTATTTGTAATAATAAAAAGAAAAAGGACCTGCGCGATGTGCATTCTTCCAGAAGGTTCGAAGCCATCATAGCAAACTGGCTCGGGCTTATTGGCAAGGAGGTTTCGGAGTTCGTCTTCTTGAATGCACTCCTCCCCGACACTCCTCACGATCTCAAACTTCTGATCCAACGTCAACCTGCGCACCCCCAAAATAATAAGAAAAACGAAAGGATGGGAAATGAAACCCTAGGAGTTAAGGATGGAAGAAGAGACTTACTGATTAGTTGAATTTGCGTTGGAAGTGTTTGAACTGCACCAGTCACCACACAGATTCACAATGCTCATTAGCCAATGCAGTACAGAGCTAACGTTTTTAACCCCCAAAACAAAAAATAAAGAATAAAGAATAAAAACACACACACACAAAACGGGAACGAAAGAAAGACAGAAAGAAGCATACGTATTGGGTTGCTCCAAGGAAGCATCCTCAGTCTGCAGAATAAGCAAAAATGATGAGCTTTCAGAATTTAAAAAAGGAAGGCCTCGAAATGATTGTGAAGCTGAGAAATGGATCAAACCTGTTCCGCCATTGATAGAGAGGCTCGAAGGTGCGTCGTGCAAGAAGAGAAGAAAGAGTGAACCTAATTCAAGCGAAGAGGATCGAAGAGACGCTGGCGCACGCAGAGCAGAGAGAATAACCAAGGTTGGTCACCCGGCCCGAATCCCAAATGGGCCAACCTAATTCTTCACACGAAACTCACGAAGTACTCCCTGTCAATTTTTTAATAAATGAGTTCCTAATAAAAATAAATAGGTAAATTAATCTCTAATTTTTAAAATACAAGAGAAATTAATTATTAATAAAAATAAATTTATAAGTTGGTCTTTAATTTTTTTAAATATTAGATAATTTAATCTCTTCATTAAATCTTTTCATTAAATACTAATGTGACCAATTAAATAATTAACATGATACTATTATCATTTATCCTATTATCTTAGTTAGCCACATTTATTAAAATTGAAGTTGTTTTTGACAAATTTTCAAGTCAATATGCTCAATTTTATGTCTAATATAATATACAAATAAGAGAAGTTTTGCTAAAGCATCATTTTAATCTATACATGATAAAAATTAGAGGAATAAATAGGAAACTTTTGCTACTTGGCATCCATTTGAAGCATTTATCTTCAATCTATAAAGGAAACTTGCTAATTCAGGAAATTATTATATTTGAAATTGTAAAAAAAAAATGAAATTTTAATAATTTATTATTACTGCCCAACCCATTGTTGATATGCCTTTTTGCGTAAGTGGGTTTTCAATGTGAGCGATGATGATTAAAGCCCAAAACATTGTCTTACCTCATCAATGATAAAAAAATTAAGTGATATTTTAAAAGCTTTTCCCTAGGGTTAGGTTAAGTGGACAATGGTGGTAAGTGGGTGATTTTTTCAAGTCTTTTCCTGCTCTCTCTCGATTCTTCTTCCCATATCAAGTGAATGTTGTGTGGTAGGCATTGAATTCTCTCTTCTTCATTCGCCCTATTCTGTGTTGGCTTTCTCAACCCTCAATGTACGATTCTTGGGATTGAGACTATCAACTTCTAATCATTCAATAATGTGGTTCGAATTCATGAACCACTCTTGTGATTGTGTAATCATCATTCTTCCTGATTGGTTATTGCTTCAGTTCCTCCATCGAGAATCTAAATGGGTGAGATTGCTCCATGTTTTTCATTCTTATGACCGTCTATAGATACATTTATTTTTTATTTCTTCTTCGCGTTGTTATTTGAGTTCTTTGTTTTACTTAAAGCATCTACTACTATTTCGTTTTTCTGCTTCAATTTGACATTATTGATCCTTTCCTATAAATTCGAAACTAATATTGTTCCGGTATCTTTCTTCTAGCACTTCTACTATTTGAGTTGCTTATCTTGCACATTTTTTTGTTCCTAACTTAATCTTAATGGCTAATCGATGTGATCCTCTTGAAAAAATTACCCCTGTGAGGGAGTGCTGGAGAATCAAGATCCTTGTGAATAGGCTTTGGACTTTGCCAAGTTTTAATAATCCCAAACCATCAACAATCTTGAAATGGTTATGATGGATTAATTTGTAAGTGTTTTGGTTTAGGGTTTTTTTTTAGATATTTTATTTTGCTAAAAAATTATATTTATTTTCAAAAACTAATTTCGTAAATTTTACTTTGCAGGGCTGTACAATGCATGCTACAATGAGGAAGACATTAGTCTGCAAGTTTAAACCTCTTATTTCTAAAGGACAAGTTTATATAATGGCATATTTTGGAGTGGGTGGAAATACAGGTTATATTTGTACCACTAGGCATGAATTTCGCCTAAACTTTCAACTGATAACCACGGTTAAGCCATTTGAAACTAAATCCATTCCAATTTTATGGGCTAAGGTTGGTTCCATTTGATGAGATTCTTCAAGCTGATGGACAGTTTCCTATTTAGTTGGCATATTTAATCTCTTTTATATATTAAGAATGTATAATTTTTTTATTTAATAAATTAAAAATTATTGGTGTAATTTATTTTTTTTATTCTGTTTGTAGATGTATTGGGTGTTTTGATTGCTATGGGGACTGAATAAGAGTATGAGAAGGATGACAAAAAAACAAGGATGATTGTTATTCACCTCGAAGCAAAGACGTACTGCTCTAAACTTATTACAATTTTAATTAACAGTGGTTGGTGCTGATTTTAAATCTAATTACTATGATTACATAATTAATTTCTCATTGGCTTAACAATAAATAACTACTTTTCAATGTGTTTATATTTTTTTTTCTTTTTTTACTCAAGTAAAAGAGTTGTGCAGATTGTTATGTTTGGTACATGACTTTTGTTTAATCCGGATATCCCAGAGGTGAACAAGTTTAAAAATAGGTATTACTTTGACTTAATTATTTGCTAATTGCTATTGTTAATTCTTCGAGTACAAGATTAGGTTGTCTATAAAGTATGAATCAAATATAGCTACCTTTGTACTATTTGGTCGTGAGGCACCAGTGATTCTTAAAAAGTCGTGTTCTTATTTGCTTGAGTGTATCCAAAAGGTAATCATCAATTTTCAATTTTATTAATAATAACTACATTTAATTAAGTGTTATTATGATATATAATTACTGACCTTATTCATTGGTTTTTGTGCTTGAGAGCAAGATTTTATTAGTGATACTGCTATGACAAAAACTATTGGATGTTAAATGACTTTTAGAACAACTATTTTTTAATTTTTGAAATCTGTTGCCTTCTTATACGCTCTTTAATTAATATTGATTAACTATTTGCTATGCTTGCTGTCTAATGTATCATGACTATTGGATTGTGTGTTATTAGCTCTACGATTGTGACATGCATTTGAAAACCTTATGACATTTGCTACCTGTTCATCATTAGTTTCAAACTGATTTGGCAGTCTAAATTTAATGCCACTATTTCCATTGCTATTGAACTATTTATCTAGAGCTTCAGTTAATTTGGTCTTCACTTTGTTTTCAATGATGGGGCTTTGTATTTTGTTCTTAACCTATCATATCTCTTTCCATTAAAATATTTTGTTCCGGGCCTATATGATTTTACATTAACAATTTTACTCTGATAGTGAGCATGTTCATCCTAAAATTTGTTTTCAACACTGATTAATGTATTGTGAGCTTTACTTTGATCTATCTTTTAAAAATTGTCTTGATTTTGCCAAACTGCAAATCAAATAATGGTTGTCCTATGGTTGATATTTTATAATGTTCATTTTACTGTTATCATTAACATATTAATTTTGATTATACTCATCCTTTTGCAGATGCACACGGCTGTGGCTCCTGAGTTTGATGATTGTCTTATTGATCATGGATTTCTATTCAAAGTAGAAGTGAGAAAAGGCTTGGCTACCAAGTATGAGGCTTCCTTCAAAATGTCAAGGGTTTGCTTTGACCCAGAAATCATTCAAAAGTTCAAAAATCATTCTCCCATTCCCAAAAGAATTAACATTATTCCTGAAGTTGAATACTATTCTCTAGACTCCGACTTTCTCAATATTACTTGAAAAACAATTGAGGACTTAATGGGTTCCAGCATTATGAGATTCTCATCCTCATATTTTTAGTTCATGTTTAGAATGATAACTAATATTTGCATGTAGTAGTAATTAGTAATTCAGCTAATTTTTTTCGTAACGGATTGCGCATTTAGGATGGATTGTTTGCTATTTTAGCAACTATATAAGATGTTAATAATGGTCCAGATTGGTGGTACCCTGCATGTAAGCATAGCCACCAAGTCATCCTAGACTTTGGATTTTCCTTCTATGCCAAGTGTAATGTTCATGTGGTTAATGTGATCCCAAGGTTTGTTTCACCAAATTGTATGTTTTTCAGTTTTTAAAAACTTCATTATCTTATTTTTTTTTTTAGTTTAATTTTAATGATTTCGTTTTTTAGATATCGCATCAAGCATAGGGTCATGGATCAGTCAGACAGTGCTGCTTTTGTCATAGGGCATAGGAATGCATCCTAGATATTGAAAAAATCATGTTATGACCTTTTCAATTCATTAAAACATGTATAATTCATTTTAATTGTTATAGACATTCTCTTATTATTTAAATAATCTATATCTAACAAAACTTTACTTTTTCATGCAACATGATGGCCGTGTTCTGCTTCCTATTGATTTCAAAGAATGTTTTAATGACAAAGAATTTATTTTCAAAGTGCAATTCAAATGTGATGATATAAAGCAATTGTAGTCTTCTTTCATAGTAGTTAATGTATGTCATGATCCATTAGTTGTTTCAAAATTTAAAGAGTCAAACCTATCTATTCTTCCTGAAGAGGCATTTGAATGTCTGCTTATTCTCTTGCAGGTTTCAGTTCAATTTTATTTCAATACCAATTCATATGCTAATTCACAAGAATTGATATTTTATCTCTGATTGCTATATGTTCTTTAAGCCTTACTTGATTGGTGGGATTTCAATTGTTGGTACATTAATGAGCATGGAGTTGCATGATGTATAATCATCCTCTGTGGCTAAGGTAAATAATTTATTAATTTACTTCTCTCTTTATCATTGTATTATCACTTTCATAAATAAGTTTTAATATGTTTTGTGTGTACCATTTCATTAGGACCTCATGAATGACTCAATGAAGGAGAAAATAGTTGTCTCCCAAATGCTGAAAAAGTGGTACAACAACTTACTTCGGCCAAGAGACTCTTGGATGATTTCAATGCAGAATGTGAAGCAGATGTATCAACCACAAAGGTGAAGTCCATGAAAATGGAGAAAGTTTGAAGATATTAGTTGTTGAATCTAGTTGCTAGATTGGGTACTGTAACACCCTCCCAAGTACAGTATTAAGCTTAAGTCATAGCATCATACCTTGGAGTTGTTACTGTTACCTGAGCAGACCTTATCTGACAGCAACTTCAGCCGTCTCCAGAAACTTCTGAAGCTATCTGGAAACAACATGGAAATAGGTGTGAAAATTATAAATTCTCAGTAGGATTCTCTAAGTATCATAAATAATGTCATCGTTGTCATCTCCAGTTTGCTTCGGTTTATTAAGAAAAAGGTGAACATACTTTACAAACTGTTTAATTTTATAGTTCGAAAATATAATGTTCGAAGCAAAGGTCCAGTTTTACTCATAGACTTGTCATTTGGGAAAAACCCATAAAAATCAATTCCTGAATGATACCATGGATAATAATTGCAACATATTAAACTACACATAACATTTGCACATAACTTTATCTGTATTTGAATTCATGCATATACATAAAATTTGCTTTTCTTTCTTCATCTCACTCTTCATCATAAAATCTTTACATGCTACATTCCAGAGTATGATCGCCATGTTATATCCCATCAGAGCGTGATCGCTATGTCACGTTCCTTAGGAATATGGGATCCTCCTTTGGTACTTACACTAGCTGGGTCATACCATGCCTCATGTAAGTTCTGTCCCCTATACTCACACTAACTGGGTCGATGCCATGCCTCATGTGAGTGGGGTACCTGCATATACTTTAATCTTCAGTCTTTAGTCTTTAGTCTTTAGCCTTTACTTGGCACACCTAGACGTTACGTATCGCCATCCCTAGGGTGCTTTTACTGTCCTTGGGTAGCCTAGCCTTGGAGGGAGCTCGTCAGCTCAGCTCGTGACCGTTGTCACACCGACTCACCCGCAAAGGGACCCACGTGCCTCTAGTCTTGGAGGGATCTCATTTTAGTCACATGCCTCTAATTGAAGGGATCTCTTCTGGTCATGTGCCTCAAAATTGAGGGATCTCATCTGACCACGTGCCTTCAATATAGAGGGATCTCATCTGACCACATGCCTCCAAAGTAGAGGGTAGCTGCCTTCACAAGGAGGGATTCAAAGTGCAACTGCCTCCAAGTGAAGGGATTCATATCTTTATCTTTTAACTGCCTTCACCGGGAGGGATTCAATGTGCAACTGCCCCCAGGTGAAGGGATTCACATTTTATCATTTAACTGCCTTCACAAGGAGGGATCTCAATTAACTACCTCCAAGTGAAGGGATTCACATTTAATATACTCATGTCTTTTCATTCTCATACATGGTCATGCATAGTCATACTGAATGTACCTATACTTCATTTATTTTCATATGTCATTGCACGCATGATCTTCACGTACATAATCGTGACATATAAAGTCCCGTAGCCTTTTTACCATTCTACCGGCACTCATACATATGCTACATCATTTATCCTCATATACCTTACATCATACTTATGTCATTCTTAAACATAAAGTTTATACATACATATTTATACTTAGATTCATCCTTGCATATAAACGTTCCTCATACTTAGATTCATCTTTGCATATAAACGTTCCTAGACTTCTGCCGTAATTTTGGCAGCACAACGGATTAGATCCGTTTCCTCATGAATAGTGCCAATTCTCACAGACAATGCAGTCATAACAGTATAATCAATCGAACATATCTATCCATGTAACACTTGTAACCATCAACTTAAACCTTATATGTTCACTAACATTTGTAAAACTATCACTTTGGCCATTCTGCCAATTCTATTCAATTCTGCCCGAATCTTGTATAATCCACATTTATCTCTATTCAACTCATTTAAAATTAAATTTTGGATATATCATAGCTCTATATGCCTACTTTCTAACCTCTTTGGTCCCATATCATTTTGATATATAAAACTCAAGATATTTAACTTTCGCCTCAGCTTATTCAGTCACTAGCCTGAATTACACTCTTGGAGGTATAAATTCACTAAAAATCGAAACTAAGCTCAAATCATGCAAAATTGGTCTCCTATTGAAGCTAACAGGACAACCTTCCATTTGTCACAAGTTTCATTCCATATGCTTAAGTATACCTCGAGTTATAAGTCCCGAAAGTCAACCTTCCTAAACTACTCTATTTTGGTCTAGATTGGACACAGGGCAACTTCCTTGAATCACTGGGAACAATTGGGACCATAACAAACTCTGAATTTCATATTGGGATGTTCCCCTATGTGTAAGCTTTCTAACAAAGTTAGTTTCACTCAATTTGGAGTTGTATAGGGTGAGTTATATCCTCGTCAATTCACCCTGCCCGGACGAAAGTTCTTATTCCTAGGTCAAACTTCAAAAATTCATTTCTCTCTCAATACTAATCCAATAACCTTATATGATATATTTATGGAAAGCCCTGGATGTATACTTTCATCTAAAAATGGTTTCATCGGATTTAACCGGTTGTAGGCAATGCCGTACACTCCGCCATACGGACTGTTGTGGAACTTCTCCATTAGATAGCATTCTACTTCTCCATTCCTTCTAATTTTCTCCTTCTAATCATAATTCTAACTCAAGATCTCCTATTAATCCAATCATAATCCATCATATACATTCAATATATCATCAAATATATATAGAAGAGTAATCTTTCATGCATCCTCAGTTTAAAGAAATTAAGATTAAAGATTGAATCCTACCTCTTTGGAGTGTGATCTTGCTGAATTTGAATTTGAACTGAAGGAAGCCTTGACAAAGCTTGGAGGTTTGAGAGAGTAGATTGAGAGTGGAAAGGAAGAAAAAGAAGGCTGGGAAGGGGAACGTAAATCAGACCAAAATGGAGAGAAGAGTCTGATTTAAATACATAAAAGTTGTGGTATTGATTGGTTAGAGTTTTGTGGTTGAAGTTCGGCCATGTCTCACACTTTTGTGGCTAAATTGCTCTCCACGTCATCCCAAGAGTGAGATATGCTTCTGGTCTACCTGAAATCGGAACTCGTCCCTATTAGCTTAAAGTCAGAACCCGTGCCATTTTGCCTGAGCTTGGGGCTGAAGCCGGATGTCGGAACTCGTCCCTCTTGTTTGTGACTTGAGAAAATCTTGTCTGGTTTATTTCGAGACTTGCACGTAAGGTCGGAGGTCGAAAGTATTATATATTCTCGGAACTCTCCATTCAAACTCGAGAACGCCAACAGAAATGGAAAGCTCCAGAGAATAAGATCAGATATCGGAAATCGTGTGTAACTTGGAAACCAGCTCAAGGATCTAAACTCATGTTCATTGGGTCCAACTTTAAACCCAGAACTCGCTACATTCAAATCCGAAGTCGGTACTTGTATTATTGTGTTAAAGTATCAACTTGGAGTTAAGTCGGAAGTCGGAATGAGAATGTGGGAAATGTTTAAGGTCGGAACTCAGGAATTCGGAATCACAGCATTAAACCCAAATGCTTTAACTCGAAAGTCGGGATTTTAAATATAAAAGTGGCAATCTGTACCCGAGTAGGAAACCTTATGCCCGAATCCAGGAAGTCGGAAACTATGTACATGAAGTCGGAGCTCGCGTGCATCTTGCTTGAAACTTGGAGATAAATTATGAGATCGAAAATGGGTCCGTTTTCCTTTGAGGCATGAAATCGAACATCGGGAAACCCTCCACGTTGTTCGGACTCGAATGTTGAACTCGGAAGTCGTGGATATAATCCAGATGAAGTCGAAAGTCGTAGAACAATGTGAGACTAACTCGGAAATCAAAAATTATCCATATTATGTGAAATTGGAAGATGAAGTCGAAAATTGAAATTAATCAATGTTGAGGCTGAAGTCGGAACTCGGAAATTGGGATGTTATAGGTGCCCTGTTACTTTGGACTTTTAATTTATTTATGAAGTTTAGTTTTTTTGTGTCTAGACGTATGGCCTAATGGCCTTTTGATGCTTTCGTTCTGAATAAATAAAGTAATAACAGCTATGAAAACTAACTAATAACTTGGTTAAAAAATTTAATTTCATTAACACATCCAATGAGTGCATTCAAAATAATGTTTTAACTTTAATTGTAATAATTTTATCAATTCATCCCAATTGGTTAGGAACCCATTATAACTTATAAAACTATAATTATCAAATTACTGACTTAAAATTATTGTAAAAGAATTGGATTGAAAATTATGTCAAAATCATAGCCACATAAAAAATTGCAATGTTAATAAACTGAACAAATCTATAAATAGAGTGTTGTTTACACTATTAGTATTTTGTATTGGGATGAAATGTTTAAACAATTAACTACCAAATATTTTCCCACGATTCATGTAAAGTTAATTAATATAGTTATTATCACATAACAAGGGAAAAAAATAGTATTGCTTTTGTGTCAAGAGTTATTGCTTAGTTTTACTGAGATTATATTAATAGTTTGTTTTTAAATAATGATTTCTTAAATGGAATGGGTAAATAGTAGTATATAAGAATATAACACCATTAAATCGAAATTTATACATTAAAAAAAGAAAAATCTTGCAAAAATTTTAAAGGTTTCATAAATAAGTTATGACATGTGATTATGTAAACACTTACGTATATAATTCGTTTACAATTGTTAAAAAATAAGATGATATAATCATTTATGAAATCATAAGACAAGAAATAAAAGAAGCGCTAACAAGTGTGAAAAGTTAGTGAACTATCTAACGGCTACTTTTCCTCTTCTGTGATATTTCCAAAGGCTGAAAAAGAAAGCAACTTTTTCTCTGTCCAATCTTAGACTAGTGGATCAAAGAGGCACAAGGCTCAAGATCTGAACACCTTAGTGGATTAATTTTTGAAGTCTATAAAAGCTAAAAAGACGATGAAGAAGTGGTTGGACAATTTGAGCATTCTGCATATTTGAAAAGCCTTCATCCTTCTTAACTCTTTAAACTACCAGAAAGTTACTCATTGTAACTTTTGAATTGAAAAATCTTCTCTCTAATTTGTATTAGATAACATTCTTGTATTAGATAACATTCTTATATTGAGAAGTTAAAGAAGTCACACACATTGTACTTTATTACTTATAATCTCTTTAGAGATTTTAGTGTGAGTGTATCAAACACAAACCTTTAAAATCTAGTCATTGTAACCTAACCCCTTAGTGGTCATTGAGAGTTTGGAAAGGCTCGGTAAATACTACTCGGTTAGAACTTGGAGAGGCTTGTTAAAGAATACTAAGTTGTATAGCTTGGAGAGGCTTGAGAAAACTATTCATTTGTATAGATTGGATAGACTTAAAAGAACTACTTATTTGTATAGCTTAGAAAGGCTTGAGGAAACTACTCATTGTAAACCTACCTTTGGTTTAACTTAAGCAAAATTTAATTCCTTAAGTTTCAAACTTGAATGGAATTAAAACCGGGTTGCTAGAAACCTCGAAAAATCCAACTCTAACAAAACTAGTTCGGAAAAGCCAAGTTCCTGTAAAACCATGGAAATTTCCTTAGCAAATTTACAAGTTAATTGGAATGTCACTAATTTTTCCTTTGGGTTATTTAACTTAGGCTAAAAGAAAAAGCATAAACAATTGAAAAGGTTAATTTCATTAACAAACCTGGAAGCCGGGAAATATTAAGTACAGAAAGTCCATATAAGGTCACAAAATACAAAAACTACAGGAAAAAAAATAAAAAAGGGAACAACTTCAAAGGTTAGCTGTAGGATTGGCCGGCTCAGATTTTGGACCTTTGAGATCCTCTTCATCATCATCATCATCATCATCATCATTAGGGGCGACCTTGATGCGGCCATTGACGACATGTTTGTCAAGCCCGACCTTGTTAAAGTTAGCCTCCTGGCAAATAACTTGACACTGCACCAAGATATTGCCTTTGATCTCGAAGGCTGATTCCCCTATTGTTCCTCAGCCTTCAATTTCGAAGCAGACTCGGAGGATTCAATGAAGGCCTTCTCAGGCTCCAATATCTGGGAACTCGATTCCTCTAGCTCAAGATTATCAAACTCGAGAGTTTAGGTAAATTCGTGAATTCTTAGCAAACTCGAATCGTAAACTTGACTCGTAGATTCATAAAAGTTTATATATTTAAAAAATATTACTTAAAAAATATATTTTCATAATTAAATATAATTAAATGATATTTTTATGATTAATATTGAATAATTTTAACTTTATAAAATATAAATGAAAAAAATATAGCTCAATATATGACTTTATTTTTATACTATACTTTATTTCATACATATATTATTTTGTAGTTCGACAAAGCATAATTAAATAATAACAAATAGATAAAATTAATTGAATTAAACAAATAAATATTGCATAAAATAAATGAGTAAACCAAAGTACATAACAAAAATGACCAATATTTTATCACTTGGAGAGCAAAATCAAGTATAATTTTAAACTCGTAAACTTGTTGTAGAATCGAGAGTTTACCGATTTTGTTAGAGTTTACTTAAACTCGTACGAGTTTAACAAAAAAAGAGTTTTATGCGTGAATTAACTCATTGTTGTATGGTAGCATGGCAAACTTGTAACAGTTTAAGAGTTAACTTGAGAGTTTAATAATATTCTCCAACTGCTGGTCTTTTGACCACACCTACCCCCTCAACTCGTCAACCTCGGCTTGTTTGGCCTTCTCCAAGGCTAGCTTGTCATTTTAAAGAAGAGTTATTCTCTCCTCCAAATCTTTGAGCTCTTGGATAGTTCGAGCGCCGGAAGAAATTTCCAGCTCTGAGTATCCGAGCAACCCGCCAACTTTAACAGCATGCGGCTGGCTCACTGAAATTTCTCCACCAACCTGTCATCATCATCTCGAGGTTGTTCAAGGCAGGTGGGGTCATAAGCTCCTTACACATGTACTCAGAATGAAGAAAAGCCTTCACCAGCACATTAATCTCCGACTTTCCCCCCAAAGTCAGAGAATCCTTAGGATCAACCTGGATGATTTTCTTCTCTTTGGTCACCCTCTTCCCTTTCTGCTTCTTGGGAGGATGGACTCGGGGGTAGAGGTATCAAGGGCTATTTGAAATCAGATTCCCGAAGCCCATTGATCTAGGGCCATTGCTTCCATCCCCCTCGAGCGACCTCTTGAGGATATAGTGTTAGAGCTCGGCCAAAGCAAACTTCGGAGCCATGTCGTCTACAAGAAGAACAAGAGTCAATAACCAAAGCATGAAAAAGGAATATAAATAACAAAAGGAAAAAGGAAAACCTAGGTATCTCCTAGCCACCTCAGCCTTTATGCCAACTATGTTCTTCAAATTTAAATGGTTCTTCCCAAAGCCTTGAAGAAGAAATTGAATGACGGCTAGATCCTCAGGTGTGAGGGTATCCTCCTTTATCCTAGGTGCATCAAAATTGTTGCATCAATAACAATTAAGTTGGAACTCGCCTTCCAAGGTCTCCCAAAAAGGAGTCCTACTCGGAGCCTCGAAGACCTTGAAATAAATGGGTTTGAAATGATGGAAGGACTGCTTGTAAAGAAGGAACACTTTTGATTAGTATGGGCTCAGAAGGACAACTAGTTCGTGGTCAAATCCTCACTAGTGGGGTGAGTAAGGGTAAAAAGGAAGAAAAAGGCATTGGGGGAAGGCAACACACTGAGATACTCACAGATGAACTCAAAGGCATGAATCATGGCCCAACTATTCGGATGTAGTTGAGAAGGAGCGGCTTTCGAACTATTGCAAGATGGTGGTCTAGAAATGGGTGAATAGGACTCGGATGCCAAACTTAGAGATAAGCACGTTATACATCCACAACCAACTTGGACCTCTTTAGTGATTGATGTAACACACCCTTTCACTTGGACTAGGGGCCTCCAAGATGTAGTCCTCTTCGTACTCACCCTCCTGTGTGATCAAATTCTCTTCTCTAAAGTGACCTGGGAACTCGAGAGTCACTATTGATGGAGTCCCTAAGACCTTGGGTTCCACCCATCAGTAGATCCAATGAATTAAGGGAGGGAATACAAGTGTTTTTTGTTTTTTCATCTCGAGCTTCAAGGTGAACCTACAAAGGAAATCACCTCTAGATTACAAACTCAGAAAAGAAAACTAAAAAAAATGAAGGTCGGAAAGCCAAAGACTTAATAGAAAGGAAAAAGAAGCCTATGGTGGTTTCCCTTCTTAAGGAATCAAGTCGTCGGTGAGCGACAGAGGAAGAGGAAACTGAAAAGCCGAGGGGTGATAATCACCCCCCAACGGTGCAGAATCACAAAAATAAGATGGTGGGAAACCAACCTTACCACCACAGAACCACATTTCACCAACGAAATGAACCACAAAGGCAAAAAGCAAAATAAAGGAGTAGGACATACCTTAAGAAGTAATGGAAGTATGAGAACTTGAATATAGGGTGAGCCTTAAGGATACCTTGCAAAGGTGATATTCCTCGTCCCTTTGGAAACTTCCTCTCATATGCACACATCAGTTTTGGGTAGAAGAAATGCATCCCAAGGGTTGCAAAGGGCAATACAATGTCTTTTCACACCATAAGACTAAGGGCATAATGGAGAAAATGTCCCGATTCAAATGATGAGGACACATGAAATGAGATGTCAAAATGCCCCACATCCCCTCAGGGTGATGAGACACGACTCACAATGTGACCCTTCATCAAGATAGAAAAGGAACGTATCCCTAGGAAAAAGTCGGTTCGAACACAAGACAATCATCTGCTTTTTGAGATCAAAATTGCAAAGTTGGAATTTTCAGGGAACTCGACACTCGACGTTATCACCTCAAAAGCCGAGTTGGGGGCACTGTTCCGGACTAATACCAAGAAGCCTAACTTAGCCCAAGACTAAATGGCCCAATCAGAAGCCCAACTCAAAGACTACACATGCGCCGATTCAAGGCCAAATGAAGGTGCCCTCAACACAACACAAGGATAGAGTCGTTAAAACAGTGTCCATGATCATGTCGAAATGGCGCTCACCTAACCTGCTGCCGCCCATTTTGGACCCACCAACTAGCATTAAGCCGTTGGAAGTCCTAAGACACTCCTTGGAATCGTGGAATATCCCCACTCATTCTCAACTACCGACCCCTATAAACAGATGACCAATCATTAAAATCAGGTGCACCTTATACACTATATACTTAGTGCTTTTTGCATTTCCTGACTTGAGCGTTGGAGTCCTTGCAGGCACACCCTCCATCGTCGTGGAAGTCTAGCCTCAACTAGCCAATACCCAAATCAAAGTAGTTTTGGTGGCCAAAAACTTGTTCGGAACTCAATCCAGGTAACCCACTTCCGAATAAAAACTCCCATTTTTATTTTTCATTTATTTGTGATTAAGGACTACTAAGAAATGAATACAGACCATCATTAATCAACATTTTTCTTTTAAAAAATTAATATGAATACAAGTTCAAACAAATTTTATAAATAAGAATAGAGCAATTTGATTGGAAATAAAATAGTTACATATTTGATTGGTTTCACTTTGAAATTTTTATAAATCTATGTCATTCACATGGGGAGATTGGTTCAATAACTTTAATTATTATATAAATTCATAAAAATAAAAGGGGTTGATTATACATTCTAGATGTATAGACAGAGGAACTAAGTGATTTATTTCAAAAAATAAACATAAAATATACAAGAAAATGACAAAATATCAAAATTAATGATCATTATTATTGCACGTTATTGTTTAATGAATTACCTAATAAACTATTAGAAATTTAAGTGATAGAATATTTTTCAATACTTTTTTTTATATAAAATATTCTTGAACAATTGTAATTAAAATATTACTACTTCATGAATTATTATATTTTTTTATCTTTTAAATTTTAAGAAGAGTATAATCATATAATAATTATAAATTATAATTAATTTTGCACATATATTTATATAAATTTTTAAATATTAATCTAAATATATTATCTAATTATATTTAGTTATCAAAATATATTTTTCAAAATATATATTTTTTAATATGTAAACTCTTACGAGTTTATGAATCGAGTTTACCATTAAAATTTAATAAGATTTTACGAGTTTACTTTAACTTTCCAATTTATTCATCTTACTAAATAGCACAATCAAGCTAATTTGCTCACAAATTTACTCGTGAGTAAACTTAGATAAATCCAAATAAACTTAAGCAAAATCTCACGAATTTGCTAGTTTGTTCCTATTTGTATGAGTTTGATATGTTTCCCGTAAATTGCCAAAACGACGCCGTTTTTGTTCAACCCCCTAAGCCGCGTTCGCGCGGTCTCATTTTCAGCCCCATTCAAGAGTCTCTTCTTCTCCAACATTCTGCCCTAGCCTTCATTGCTTGTGCTGTCTCACCACCACCATCTCACTTTGGCCTCGCATCTTACATCCATTTTCGAGCTCACCGCCCCCACAATCTACCATTGGAGCCACGTCGCTGCTGTACGTTCCTTTTCGAGCCTAGCCCCTCGTTCACCCCCGTTCCTCATCGCTAGTGCTGCCCAGGCACTTCTGTTCCTCCTCGTTCACCGTTGTTCCAACTCGTTCTACTTGGCAGTGCTTTTATTTGTGGTCCTCCTTCAACTATGTTAATTTTCTTTTTGTCTCAAATTGTTCATGCATAGGTATTGTGAAATTTGGCCCTCCTTCAATGTGATATCATATCAATTGTTTATGCATAGATATTGTGAAATTTGGTCCTCCGTCAATGGTTTTCAACTACGGTGATATCTGTTCTTGTGGGTTGTGCTATGAGCTATGTATGCGGTTATGCACATGTGCTATGTTCCAATTCAACTTTCATGCTGCAAAATATTTGTATTTGTGGTTCATGCTATGTTCATTTTGTGGGTTCTGGTGTTCTAAAATTTGATATGCTATGTTCATTTTTGTTGTCAATGTGTGTGCTTTGAAGTTGAAATGCTTAATTTTGCATTTGAGGGTATATTAGATTATATTTTTATAGTGTAATATTTTTTTAAAAAATGATTTTTAATAATAGGTAAACATTTACGAGCTTACGAGTCGAGTTTTATAGAGGCTTCACTAGTTTATTTAAACTCTCGAGTTTGACATCCTTGATCTCTATTCAGGTGTTTAGGATTTTTGTGGTACTGGAGAATTAAACATACCCTGCTTAATTTTAAGCATGGATCCAGAAGCTGCACGAACTGTTCGAGAATCTCTAGACCTGGCATTCCACATGTCCAATATACTCGACACTGGTCTAGACCGTCACACACTTTCTGTTCTTATTGCTCTTTGTGATCTTGGAGTCAATCCTGAAGCACTTGCTGCTGTTGTCAAGGAACTGAGAAGAGAAAAACCTTCATTGTCTTCCTCACTGGCCGCAGCCCCGTCTTCTTTGTCATCATGAATGTCTTTTTGATTGGATGCCATTCTATGCTTGCTCAAGTTCTTTAAGCCATTTTGGCTGTTCTTAAATCTCATTGATTCTATATATGCTTTGGTTGTTATGGTTTTTCATTTGATATACAGTGGCATTGTTTTAGTACAAAATTGATGTTTGTATTTGAACATGTATGCAATTAGAAATGCATATTTGAAGGAACTGTATCTGCAAATTTTCACTTGAATGTATGAGCAGGGTTCCATTTATACACAAAACAACTTATTCCATATTGCATAATCTAAAACATTTGACTGCTAAGCATTTTCTTTAGTTACTGGGAGAGAAGACTGAAGAAGCAACCTGGAGGCTGGAGATGATAAAAAATAAAGCCAGGAGGTTATAAGAGTTGAGTTGAACGCTGGAATTACGATATTATCTTCTTCAGAAAACGAAGGAAGTTCATTACCTAGTACCCTTCTGTATTCTTCTTTCTTTGGTCTTGCAAACGTGTAGAGGCAACGCATGCTACTGCAATGCGCAAATAGATAGCCTGATAGCAAGTTTGCATGTATGGAAAACAGCTTCTAAGTAGAGGGGATAAGCAATGTATTGAAAATAAGGACGAGACTCTTATGATTCTTTCCTTCAGTAACCCAACTTGATCCTCAGTTACGGTTCTCTTTTGATTCCGTAAACGATCCTGAAAGTATCCAATTACCCACTAAATGGCATATGTCTTCGGAGAAGCAATTGTGGCGACATAGTCCAGCTGATTGTGAAAAACTTTATATTCTCAATCATTAGCTCATGGATTAGAAGTTTTTATAACGATATATGTCAACAAATTCCCTTGAGATTTACAATGAAATTAGGTGCTCCTTGAGTATGCAAAATTCTCCCATGTTTCTGAGTGTCACTATAAACTAAATTGTATGCTTAATAACTAAGATTCTGGTGTCTGTAACATGTTACATAGCGAGAATATTTTATTGTACTTTTAAGGGTCTAAAGGCTATAAAATTCTTGATTTAGCAGCAAGCCGTAATACCAAGTTTTTATGGTTTGGGGAAGGCTTCTGATACATGAGAAATAGTCTGCAAGCTGTCCAAGTAACACTGTTGCTATCAAAACTTAAATATGAGGATTCAAACTGACCTTACAAACTAATCTATAAAATAGAAAAGTTGAAAAGAATATATTTGTTATAAATGATAAAGCTTAAGTTAATGGCACGGTGAGTCACCAAAGAAAGCAAGACAATGACTAAGCTCTTGGGTTTGAAAAAGATTCTGGACTGGCAGGTCGGCTGGACAAGAAGCTCATCCTCTTTCCTCTACCTCCCTTTTTCTAAGTTTGGTACGGTAGCTTGGTTGGTCAGGCAGCTCCCCATCCTTCCATTGCCCCCTATCAAAGGACCCCTTTCCATCAACTAAAGTCTCTTTACTCTTTAGAGTTCGAGTTGGGAGGTTTGTGATCTACTTAAACTGTCCATTTGCTTGACCAAGCCCATCTCAATATGTACATGGGAAAAATCCTCTATATCCACGTCTTAATTTGGGATTTTTTACATGATTAAAAAAAAATTATTAATTACGAAATTACGATTAATTGAGATTAATTACGAAAATTCGGGGGAGAAATTTTGTTTGAGGAGACCAATTTTTGAAAACCACATAAATTAGCTTACCTAGGCCTAAAAATCGGCTTAACTAGGCCGATTTCCATTCAAATATTGCATTATAAAAACAGTTTCAATAGGCCGATTTCTATACATTTGACAAACTTAGAAAGAGAAAGGCCGTTTTAGAGAGAGAGAGAGGCAGAAAGAAAGAGGAGAAATGAGCGTGGGAAGAAGAAGAAGAAGAAGAAGAATAAAGGTAACATTTATACTTAAAAATTGTACATAATTTTTACGAATTAGTTATTTTTATTATTGTATTTGTGTTGCAAATCTAGATATGGAGTATGACTTACGCCGTTTGGATTACACTGATCATATTACTGGACAACTGAATATACATGAAATTTATTTGTTAAATTAAATTACGTATAATATAATTTATATTTGGATTTGTAGTTAAACTTAGATTCATAGATTTATGAACTTAGATTTGGATTTGTGGATTTATATTTGAATTTGAATGTGGTAGAATTAAAATCATAATTAG
This sequence comes from Pterocarpus macrocarpus, assembly GCA_031439585.1. Classification (NCBI taxonomy): domain Eukaryota; kingdom Viridiplantae; phylum Streptophyta; class Magnoliopsida; order Fabales; family Fabaceae; genus Pterocarpus; species Pterocarpus macrocarpus. The sequence goes on from CM062521.1 coordinate 32,707,460, forward strand.
AACTTGAATATGATTCTGAAATTGAGTTTGGATTTAAATGTCAGTTTGGATGTGAAATTTGATTTTCAAAAATTTTAAATTCAAATTTTTATTAAGCAGGAGCGGGAATTGCAAATTTCAAATTTAAATTTTTATTGAGTAGGAATTTGGAATTTCAAATTCGAATTTTTGTTGAGCGGGAATGTTGAATTTGTATGTGGAAGAATGAAAATCATAATTAGAATTTGAATATAATTCTGAAGTTAAATTTGAATTTGAATGAGTTTGAATTTAAAATTTGAAATTCAAATCTCGAATTTAGTGGGAATTTTCAATTTCAAATCTTGAATTTGAATTTTAGTGAGAATTTTGATTTTCGAATTTTGATCATGTAATATTGTATTGAACTTAAGTCAGAATCTAAATTTGCTATTCAAATTTGAATATGTATTTGGCATGTGAATTAGAATGCGAGTCGTAATGTGAATTTGAATTTAAAATCGATATTACATATGTCTTGAATGTTGTAATTTGGATTTGAGTGACAATTTAAACTTGAATTGAATTGAAATATAATTTTGAAATTGATTTTGCACATGCAGCCCGATCAAGTGCTTCGAGGTCGGCATCAGGAGTCTCAAGTGGCGGAACCACACCCACTTATGCAGAATAATTTAGAGCAAGCAGGCTTGTGACATGTGGCAAATATTCCATACTTTGACTATGATCGCGCATTGATTAGTGCGCTTGTCGAGAGGTGGCGTCCAGAGATACATACGTTTCACTTTTCTTTTGGAGAGTGTACTATCACACTTCAAGACGTTGTGTTCCAACTTGGATTACGCATTGATGGTGAGCCAGTTAGCTGATGCACAACTAACTGGGAGACCTACTAGAACTGTGATATACGGAGCTTCTGTAGAGAGCTTCTTAGGGTTGTCCCGGATGAGTCATAGATAAAAGGAAGCAGTGTTACACTCCTCTGGTTGAGCTCAGAATTTCGAACTTTGGATGTTGATGCATCGGAGGAGACGATTGCACGTCATACCCATGCGTTTATTCTACGGCTTCTTGGTGGGTTTTTGATGGCAGATGCATCAGCTACGAGAGTAAGTCTGAAGTGGCTTATTCTTCTCCGTGACTTTGGTGAGATTGAGAAGCTTAGTTGGGGCTCTGCAGTATTGGCGAATCTCTATCGCCAATTATGTCGCGGTGTTAAGCACTCAACCCAGAACATTGCTGGGTGCCTAACTTTTCTACAATCATGGGCATTCTACAGAATACCAGCATTACGTCTTGCAGAATATCGTCGATGTCCATTGAGGTTTCCATTAGCTGGGAGGTAATTTTTTTTTACAAATGGTCAACTTGATTTATTATTTTTTATTTTACAAGAGTACTAATTAATTTTTTTAATAGGTGGGAAGGATATCGATGTTCGTTTGATTCAGAGAATAGATGGCTGCTTCGTGCTAAAGACGATCTTGACGCTATCGACGTTCACGGGGTAAGCTGTGTAAAGAGAATTTTTACTTAGGATTGTAATTTTCTAAACTGGTATCTAACGATTAATTGATATACATTGCAGTTTCGATGGAGGCCCTATGAGTATGCAGAAGTGAGAGCAAAGACACGTTAGTTTGTGTATGCTGAATCCAACATTTGGGTGTCGGTGACATCCCTTTTATACTTCGCTATCGTAGAGTGGCATCAAGTTGATTGCGTCCTTCGACAGTTTGGCGGACAGCAACATATATCAAAGGATCCGCTAAACATTGACAGGTTGCATCGTACTAACGGGAGGGGCGCTGATTATTGGTGGCCTATGCACTATCAACAATATTATGAGATATGGGATGACCGTAGGGGCTGAGTTGTTGAGTTTCCCCCTGCACAGAGCCTTCTTCCATCGGTCGTGTACTTCAAATGGTACTCCAGTGTTGCACGTCGTTTCTTGTCAACAAAAAGAGCCGGAAGTGACCATATGGTGGTGGAACTCCCAGCTGAAGCACCTGTTGATGCCCCACCGCCGCCATTTATTCGAAGACCAAATCATGTACCCAACCCGCATCATCGAGGTCGGGGGGGTAGGGGACGTAGAGGGAGTCGTTCCTGCGGGCACACCCATTGGTGGGATGTTGGCTTTGATAAGGATGCCAATGAGGAGTATCATGATTTCGATCGCGTGGAACCGAGCCTCTTTTCTATGCCGAGTCGCAACGACCCTTCTATGTCGAACTCCAGCCATCAGTTTTATAGTTCTAGCCACGAGGTCGGTGCTTCTTCTAGCTCCCAATTTAGACCCTCTTCTAGCCTTGCTCATCAGTTCACGATTGGGCTTAGCTAGGATATTGACCCTAAACTCTCTATGAGTTTTGACGAGCTATTCAATTCACAGACGCCTCCCAAGCATGCTCATTTTCATGTTCAAGAGACGGACATATACAGGGCATACCAAGAGGCTACTGCCCTTGCTGCTGTACCTTAGGCTTCATATGATGTACCATCGACATCTGAGTGCTACAGGTGATCTATGGATGATGTTATTGACCTGAATGCACCAGACATACCATTCTCAACCATGCGATGTAGTCGCCTGAGTTTGCGCATCGGATGATGTATGGTTTTGATCTGTTTGGTGGGACACCACCATCCGCATTCACGGTAGCACATATTGATCCTAGTACTTTTGATCAGCAGCACCACCATGAGGATCAAGATCAGGATCAGCACCAGGTGCAACAACCAATGGATGGACAAGGCAGACCGATGCGGGAGATTCGATCATGTCAGTGTCACACAGGTTATCCTCTTTCGGCTCCTAGACGACACCATCAGAATGGTTAGAATATGCATGAATTAGTTTTAAGTTATAATACCCAAATTTTTTAATTTTAGATCAATTGTAGTACTTTTTCTTACTTTTTCAAATGATTTTCATTTGTTTTTGCAGGAATTGCTTGGGGAATACTCTTTAGCATTCACTACTTATTTCCCTTTTTCTTAGAGTTTATTTTAATTTAACTGTAATAGTATAATTTTAGTTAAATGTGATTGTAATCTTGTAATTTAATTTAATAGTGACATTATTATTTAATTTTAGCTTGATTTACTTTAAGTTAATATTTAATGTTATATTATTTTACTCTTTTTGTCTCTCCATCTCTCTCCGTCTCTATTTTTCTTTCTTTTCTTATCAGTGATTCGTGGCTATAAAGTTGGGATTAGTTGAAAGAAAGTTAATTATCTCTATCAAATTAAACTCAAGATTGCATCTTCTCCAAAATATAATGTAGATTAATTTATCCAAAATAAAAATACAAAAATTAACATGCAAATCAGAATAGAATACAACAACAGAATAAATTAACTACAAATACAACATAATAAACATTAACGTATATAACAACAGAAATTAATACAGGAAGATGAACTAAAAACAAAGACATCAGTTGTTTGTGCTAGGACGGCTGGAGTTTGAAGCATGTAAGGTTGGGCATCTTTGTCTGGTGTGCCCCTCTTGCCTGCAAAGACCACATCGCTTTGGTTGCCCTGGCTCAACCTCATCCATGTTGTTGCTGATTCTCGTTGAAATCGGCCGGCCCTTAATAGCTAGCCTATGCTCTGGATTTGGTCATACTGGAACCATAGTATTTAGACCAAAATTCTTTACTTGCAACAGTGGCCAAACTCCATTTTGTAGACATTGAATACACTTTGAATACGGTAAACATCATCCATATAAGTACTCCAATCAACTCGCGTATATGCACATGCAGCGAATACATGCGGGCATGGGAAGTGTAAGGTTTGAAAGTACCCACAGTCACATCGACGCTCTTGTAAGTTCACCCTACAGCTTTGGTGACTCCAACCCGCTGTTGGTGCAAGTTCTTCCACTACGAATGACTCACTTACATGTGTAAACTACGAAACATTCGTGGTGGCAATGGACTACTTGTTTATCTCAATTGCCTGCATCAGTGCCTGTGAAAACACTTGTCCACTCACAAGTTGGGCCTCGGCCTCCTGCCCTTTTCTTACAAATAGCTCAACAAGATGAAAGTATGTGGACTTTATAAGGGCTGTAATCAGAAGATTGCGGGTGCGTTTTAGAGTAGCATTAATACACTTTGACAAATTGGTCGTCATATGCCCGAATCTTCATCCCTCATCACAATGTTGTGTCCACTTTTCTTTGGGGATCCTATTAATCCATGCACACATTGTTGGGTTCTCATCTCTCAATAACCCATAATAATATGCAAACTCCCGCTGAGTCTTTGCATATGCCGCATTCACAAGGACTTGACGTGCATCTTTGCTCTTGAATTGAAGTGCGAAATTCGAAATAATGTGCTGTATGCAATATGTATGATATGTCGTTGGAGGATGCCACCCATTGTCTTCTAAATTTAATGTTGCTTTGATAGCCCCATGACGGTTAAAAATTATTAAAATTCCTTGCTGTGGTGTCACATGTTGGCACATATTGCTAAGAAAAAATGACCAGGCATCCTTGGTCTCACCCTCAACCACTACAAATGCAATTGATAGAATATTAGAGTTTTCATCCTGTGCCATCAGAAGTGTGCCACCATACTTTCCATATAAGTGGGTGCCGTCAACTGAAATGAATGGCTTGCAATATTTAAATGCTTCAATGCAAGACTGAAATGACCAGAATAAACAGTGGAACATCACACAGCTCCTATCGAGAAAATTCCCATTATAATATGGCAAAGTAGTCAATTGGACTATGTTACTTGGCACAAACATCTGCAAAGCTTACAGCCATCGTGGAAGCTCATGATACGATGCTTCCCAATCGCCATAAACCTATAGCCTTCTGCTTCGCTAGCCAAACGTTCTTGTACGAAGTCTTGAAAGCATACCTTGCCTCCACTGATCCTTGCTGCACTTTAATAGATATCGTCGGATCAGCCTGTACCATAGGAAATATGGTCGCACATATAATATTCGTGTCCAACTTCGGATGATCCTGCGAAAGGGAAGTGGACAAACACATGTGTGGGCCATTGTACTTCCTAATTTCCCACCGCTCCTTTTTCCGATAATATGCAATGCGTATACTCCACGTACACCTATTACCAAAATGCTTGCATTTTTTATGGTATGTCAACTGATCAGACTCCAATACCTTGTACTCAACTGATCTTCGAATGCTGTAATTTTTAACAACAAATAACACAGCTTCCTTATTAGGAAATTATTGCCCAATGTACAACTCATCCTCCCCTATATTATACAAGATATCCCCTACAATTCCACGGAGCCCTGCAAATGTGCTTTGTGGTATCGCATCCAAGTTCAAATACGAATAATGACGTGGATGATTCTGTGAGTTGGGCATCGTTGGTCGAGCTTCCGATAGTTGGCTATCAGTCATTGGGGCAGCCTCTCCGTCTGAGCCTTCACCACTCTCACTATCAATTAGCACTTGAAGCGGCTCGTCCTCTTCGTCTCCATGATGATCAAAACTTTCAACACCTACAATTGGGCCATCTGCCATAAGCGGTTGTGCAATGTCTGTTGTTAGCTGCCTTAAACTTCTACCATCTTCCATATCCTCTGTATCTTCATGCCCAACATTTTCATTTTGACAGTGGACATGGTATAGGATTAGAAGCTGACCCTCTACCACTGGCGTCCATTCCAAAAGACTGTAGGTTGGGAGTTGAGCCTTCTGAGCTGCTGTTTATATCTTCAAGGGTCACAAATAACTCCATAATTTGAATTTCAGGACATTGGGAGTGACAGTAGAACATCAGATTCACATCTTCATCACTTCCAACTGGAAAACTTGTGTACCGGATGACACCAGGGCCAAATGCAGCGAGCATTCTGTACACCATTTCAGTTATTTGCTTTGGATTGAGAAGACCCAACTTTTTCAATATTCTATTTGACAACACTGACAGAGTTGTAGATGATGAAGAAATAGTAAGACCAACTGGATTTTGACTATAAAATATAGTACCCTCTACTATGTTTGTGATTTCACCATTGTGGTGAATCAATATGATAAATCTCTCAGACTATTTTTTTTTTTTTTGAAAAAGATAGAATTTGTAACAAACAAAGAGTGATGTGCATTTGCTTCCCATTGGAGGGTATTTATAGAAAAATATTCAACAGAAATCGGGCCACATAGGCCGAATTGATCTAACACATTAGGCCGATTTTTTAAAACATATAAATCAGCCTAGCAAAAACACATAAATCAGCCTAGCTAGGTTGATTTATATGTATTTAAAAATCGACCTACTTGGCCCAATTTCTCTAATGCCTAAATTACCTTGGATTTTCGTAATTACTTTTTAATTATCGTAATTTTGTAATTATTAAATTTTTGTAATTTATTTACGTAAAAAAATCTCTTAATTTGTGTCTCACATTTAGGGATAATAATGGATACTAATGGGGGTATGCTCTTCACCCCATCTTCATTTTAAAATTTGACCCCCACACCCCATCCTTGTCTCCATCACGAGTCCTCATTCTTCGTTCACCATGGAAATTCAAGTCCTCATAGATATTTGCAAGTTTATGCAAACAAAAAATTATAAAAATCCAAAAAAGAGACATTATTAAAAAAAAAATTTTAAACTTGAATAAAGTATTCATAGATATCTATAATCCATTATAACATTAGTAATACAACAAATCAAAATAAAAATAAAAATATATAATGCAAATACAAGTTATTGTAAATTTTCAAAGTTAGTTAATTATTGTAAATTTGATTTTGGTTAAAAGGTTATTTTACCATATATTGACTATATTTTGAATCAACTTGATTTCACAAATTTGATTTTGATAAAAAGATAGTGTATGATTGTTACAATGTATTTGTAAGAATTAATGCTCAATTTAGTTCTTAACTTTATGAAATTGTCAAATTAGTTCTTGGTTTTGTTAAACACGGATTAGGTTATTCTATCTTCCCATATTCATTAGTCAACCGTTAATGTTTTATTGAAGTCATACGTGACATGCCACATAGCATTTGATTTGTCAAAATATGAATGTCGATAAGAACCACTTTTTTTTTTTTGGGGGGGGAGGGGATAATTTGGGAATAAATTATTTCAAGATCTCTGGCGCCTTGGGAACGTTTGCTGCTATGTTAATTCCACGAAGAGTGGTGTGCATTACAGTTGCTATAGTTAGATACTAACGTTATAGCAAGCAGCACTAGACTACTCGTGCTTGTGTGTAGCGCAGCAAGCACAAGTGCTTCCAATGCTCTCTCAGTATATAATTACAAATTATGAGTATGGTTGATTGTTCATTTTTTATTATTTATTTATTTGTTTGGGTGAAACGAGTTTGGTAACAAGTTTTTTATCGACTTTAGAAAGCAGTTTTGCAAGAACGGCAAAGGTACTAGCAAAAGAGAACGAAACGGCCCACAATATTTTGCTATCTTCATACAGAAGCAATGCAAGCGTGCCAGCATCCTATGCAGTAGAAAGAAATTAAGGATTTTTTGTTCCTATACCCGTGTTCCTACACGGACACCTCAATTTGCAAATTGCACTTTCATTTTACAGTCGATTGAATTTTGTTACCGTGGTTCATATAATATGCACATATTAACTATTTTGAACTATTAATGTTGCTATGTCTTAGGTTCATCATGGACCTGAGTTCATGATCACGCGACTTGCAAAATTTAAACATAATCAGAAGTGTTCGAGACTCAACTGTTTATTAGCCATTATAAGTTATTTGCCGCGTTCAATAATTTAGCATGCCTTATCTGCTATGAGTGCATTAACACATCAAATTAAGCAGAGCCATGAGTATTCAACAATTTAATAACTAAAATCTCACTTAAAATTGGTTTTTAACCCATAGAGCCCGTTTGATTTTGCTTCTACCGGTAAAAAATGTACTTTTGTTAGTTACAGTCAAAATTTATTTTTTTGACGTTCCTGCACAATAAACTACCACTTTGGTTTACGTAAATTCTCTTTTGAGTCAAATATGCCTTCAGACTAAAGCCTTCTCTTTATGCTTTTGTGGTCATTTTAGGATCATACCAGATGCTAGACACTTCTGGTTCCAAAATTCCTGATTCTTTGTTCTGTGATAATATTATATGATCAAATTTTGACCCAAAACCCAAAATTAAAAAACTTCTCTTCTAATTATTTTTCTAAAATCAATCATAATCCATGAGCTCAATTACTTTAGAAAAATAATTAGTAGAGAAGTTGATAATTTATGCGTCCAACCGATAATGAAGGACCAATTGGAAAGGATTCTTTCGGTAATGGTGCAGTCGACCATATGTTACTTTGTATTAGAGATAGACTGAGTGATAAGGATTCTAGTTTAGATATTCATATTGGTGATGAGGCAAATCATCAACCATCTCTTTTTTCTGATAAAGATTCCTTGAATCCAATAGCTTTCAACTAATGATGATGGCTGACGCCATTACCATACATTGGGGCCTGGATCCTGTGGTTGTGATCAATGCAACTCAGCACTGGGGGTGTGAGAATAGATTCACTTAAAAATATTTTGAACTTGCTGGAAGAAACTTGCAATTATTTATCGATATATAACGATCACTAATGGCTTCCATTATACAGTGTGGTCTGCTATGGAGTTCCTACACTCAAAGAATGATTTTGATTAAACAATTTCAAAATGTTTGCAGTTTCAGAAGGAGGTACACTAGTAAAACATAAAACAAACCTAGACCTTATAAAGTACCTTAGAAAATTGAGACTTTTCCATTACATCTAGTTTATGAAATATCAGAGAAAGCAGTACCATTGCGTCTAACAGACTTGGAATGGGAGCATCAACGACCTCTCTTTTTAAAAAGAGCAACAATCTCTATCGTAGAAGCATCACAGATTTTCGGCAAAGTACGTTGTGAATATAGTCAATATATTAATGCCTGGGAATACCAAAATATTGAGCACCTTGGGCTACTTTGGAAGAGAAGAATATACTCTACTGAAGCCAACTTGCTAGATATTAGGAAAAAAAATAAAATAGCTCCACAGGGCGGGGAAAATGTAAAACAAGTTGCTTCCAATAGCCATAGTATCTCTACACCGACCTCAGAGATATGATTCCAAACTCGAAATAGATATATACCCTTTCCCTACAACTCAGTCGTATTAATTCTTGAATGAAATAATCCGAAGTATATTTAATTTTTATTTGTTAAACCCAGAAGTTGTTACTAATCACACCCATTGTATGTGAGGCTCACTGACAGTGTTGCTTGTTGTCTTGAATGATCATGTTCCCAAACCACATTTTAGGATATAGGAGATTTACGACAGTTCTCTACTTGTAAGCACCAAGTAAATGACATTCAAAGTGAAAAAGTTAAAATATATAATAGAAAATTAAACAAAATAAAATAAAACAAAGAAGAGGTGAATGCATGAAATTGAAATCCAGTAACTGGAAGAAGGACAAAGTAATCATAATCTTAGCATTGCTCAGATGAAGCATAGAAACATTTTTTCCATAAGGCTATAAAAAGCAGTAGCAAATAATTAGCATTTAGCACAGCAATATGTTAAACCATTAAAGGGAGAAGGCTTGCCATTTGCCTCCCATAGAATCAATATTAGCAGAAAATAATACTCTTGCAAGGTATGCAAAAAAAAACTATTTTTCCAGTAACTCAATCATCCTATAATTCCAATCTGCAAATCTAATGCCATGAAGCTTCTATTAAGATGCTTTTCTCTCACTCACCAACACTTAGCTGAAGGACCGCCTAGCTAAGTGCCCCAAGACTTGACTAAGTTTATTTTCCTGTATCACCGTATACCAAGAGCCTTTTCAAGAGCAAAGTTCTGTTTTAATCATTCATAACAGATGCTTTTCTGCTTTTGGAAAAAAATGTTTAGTGAAAGTCTCTATCACTTTGCAGTCCTTAACTAGCCCGTGATCATACACTAAACAGACATGACTTAAAAGATATTATTGTCGTTGTTCCATATTTACAAGTACAGTGGCCAAAAACAGATGAATGATCTAGCTAGAATCAACCCATGTGTTTTACTGATAAGGGCCAAGCAAACTCCACTATATATCCTGCTTACATAAGGCGTGACGAAAGTTAGCAGTCAAAGATAATGATCTCGATACTATAATTAGTACTTGGTGGGCAAACCCTGAAGCCTATATATAGTTATGCTCCGTGGCACTGCGCTGAGGTAACAGCAGAAGACATAGCAAAAAGATCATAGAGGATGTTCATTATATACATATATATATATATATATAGAGAGAGAGAGAGAGAGAGAGAGAGAGTACTGTATATGTTGGAATTTGATGTATAACCATAGAATAATAGAAGTTAATTTATCATCGGCCATTCCCTATCAATTATTTTTAAATTAACAAACCAACCTCAAATGCTGGATACTATAGAAGTTTTAACAATTTGTTTTTTTTAGTAACTTGTCCATGTCAATGGATCTTCTAGTAGTAAACGCTTAGTATTCTTATATATTTCCTACATAGCTATGCATCAAGGTTATGGCTTTTTCAAAATCAGAAGGCACAATGCTTAAACAACTATAATGTAATTAGTGTTATGGATGGAAGAAAGCATACGTTCTCTAAACTAGCCACCATTTTTTTTTTTTTTGGACCGTCTAAGTGATCAACATCAGGCACAAACTTTATGAGAAGCCAAGTAGTCAATGGAGGGGCCCCAACACCTAAAAGAGTAGTAGGTAACCTATTTGAACTTTACTTGGGGTTTCAAAACAAACTATAATCGTTGTACGGATACAACTGGCCAGTTAGAGTATCGCGATATTGCTTAGGACATAGTATGCCTAAAAGATCAGCTGCAATGAGAAAAGACAAAGGGATATTTTCTTTACAATTTAACTGTTTTGAACAAGATATTGTGGCTGTGTGATGCATATGTGAAAGCTTTCTGGTACCTTCAGCGGATTCACTGGGCTGATCTTGGACCCACTGAAGAGCCTGCAATCAACAGAATAAAATAAAGTTTTGCATTAGCCGACCAAGTTGATAGAAGGCTTTCATATACGTTCCTAGGTTCTGAACCACAAGTAGATCTGCTCCTGCTGATGTGGCCGCATTTGCTGCTGCAAAACAGTTGCGGAGGGTACTGCAATAGCAATGTTGCGGCTGCAATTATTGTAGTTGTGGACCGCTAGTTAAAACTATTTGCTAAACTAATTTCATTCTACCAAAGTAGCTTGGCTTGAAACATATAAGAAAAGTAATTTATCAAGATAGTTAGGGAAGAGAGAGGAGGAAGCCAAAAAAGTTTTATTAAAAAAATATTTTTTATAAGTCCTATCTATTCATGCAGTTACATTTACTGTTTGACGATACTGATTCTCCCATATTGCTGCTCAACTTCGTGGTCCTGCTTTATTTTGTGGATCCTGAGGAGACAAATCATTCAAATTCTACTTCAATTTGGCAAGATTTGCATGCCAACTAGCACTACCCACCTTACACTCTACTTCTGCTTATAAAAGGAGTAGACAATGCCACTTCTCTGCACATATCAGCTCTTCCTTCTTAATACGCTTTACTGATCTTATGAACTATAAGTTCAGTTAACTTCCGCTGCCTTTGAAACGTTAGATTATTTTCTATAGTGACTCTCAAATTACAACTTACTGTTCCCTATTTATTAATTATTGCCTTGCCTAGTTGCCTTCGTTCCAACAAATGGCGTCTAGCTCAATGTCATCTTCTGCCTCATGGAGTGCCAAGGACAATAAAGCCTTTGAAAGGGCTCTTGCTGTTTATGACAAGGACACCCCTGACCGCTGGCATAATATTGCTCGCGCTGTTGGTGGAAAAACTCCGGAGGAAGTGAAGAGGCACTACGAGCTCCTCGTTCGGGATGTTAGGCATATTGAGTCAGGGCAAGTGCCATTCCCAAATTACAAGAAGAGTGGAGGGTCTAATTAGGAGAAAGGGTAATACTAGAATATTCTAATGACTTTATCTATGAGTAAGTAGCTCTACATTGGTATCTTCACATTCCCTCATGCTGCTTATTGAACAAATGCAATATCTAGTTCCCTATATCTAAATTGCTCGTGTAATGTATGCATGCCACGCAAACACACACACACACACAATTCCACAAGAACCATCTTTCAACCAGAGAGCCCAAGTTGCTATTGTAGTAATTAATTAGACGAACTAACTCTGGAAACAACTTTTCATTTGCTCTTCCCGAACTTATTGCCTCTTATTTTCACTTGCAGGCTGAGAAATTTGAAGTTCAATTGACCAACAGGCATGAGAAACAAAGAATTTCTGATTTTCACTATTCAACTACTTTTCAAGGATCCTGGTAGTAGTACTTGCTGTTACTGAGTATGATGTTCTAGTGCTGTAGCATTGGCTTATTAGTCATAAGAATCATATCCTATTCCCATGTAGTATAAGCCACCAAAAAGAATCAGCGACTATATTTTAGTTTCCATCCTTAATAAAGTTGCAATTTTATGTGCTTATCAAAGATTATCGGTTACTTATTTCTCAAGCAGCACACAAAGCAAACAATTCAGCAGAGGAATCAGACCTCAATGCAAAACAATGCTAAAATGATATCAAGAAAAGGGAATACACGTAGAAAACCGCATTGAAAGTTGGAGGACTGGAATTGTTCACAGCTCATAGCTTAATTCAATATATAGCTAGAAACCACAATCCATTGTACGTAATTTTTCATCTGAACGTTGGGTAAGAATATGGAGTCATTAAGTTGCAATATAACTTTTGGCACAGAAAGACATGAATTGTCGGTCTGTTGTTGGTATTCGAGTTCTACTTACTACGTTAGTGAATTTTACCTACAAAGCAGGGGTTTGATTCCCAGGTTCCAAGACCTTGAATTCAAGAATATAAATGATAACTAGCCCCGCAATATATATGAAAAGATCACGAGTAGTCACAAACACCATTTGGCCTGGAGAGTAACCGTCTTTTTGTATTTTTGTCAAATATATTTGAACTTACTTTTTTCGGGCCAAAGCTCTTCCTTCTGTACTTTGAAGTGCCTCTTTTGATAAACCAACCTGAACATAGCCGGGAAAAAAAAAAAACAAAGAAAGCAAGAAAACGTTGTCTATTGTCTAAGAAACAATGTCCGAGTGGAGTGCAGTGTCAAGGATGGTCTGACTTCTGAGCATCACTCAAAACAGTGAATCGTAGCAGAGGTCGATATTAAAGTACACCTGGCATAATGAGCAAGATTCAAGGTCTGTTTTGATTATGTGAGAATGAAAAATCTTGCCAAATTCAATATTGTGAGGTATCCTCGTCGCACGTCCATGGTCACAAAACATCTGGCATGCCCATGGTGACTAATTTAGTACTCCATCCATGCACAAATAATTGTCACTTTGATAAAATTAGTATATTATTAAATTAAAAATTTAATTTAGATGTACTGATTTTTATACTATCATCTAATTATATCTTATCACATCAATAAACATAATTAAGTCTTATATTTACTACTTGAATGATCATACAAATAAAAGGGTATAATTGATTAATTGTGTAAAAATATTTTATATTGTTAATACATTAAATTAAACTCTTAAATAAATATATCTAGATACAAACAAAATTGATGTATTCTTAAATTAATGTATTAGCATAAAATTTATATACAAATATATTGATTTAATAATATACCAATTTTATCAAAATAACAATTATTTGTACAGGGAGGGAGTATTATTTGCAGTGTGCAATCAAGTTTTTCAAGGTATTCATGTCATGTGAAATTATTTAGAGTAGGATTTGTTTTAAAAATATCTCCATTGGTGCCAACGTGCATTTGGCTGGTTGCCTTTTAGGGATAGCAAAAAAATCCTACCTAAGTGGATATCTGCAGGGATTACCCGCAATGGAAACAGGTGTAACACTCTCTCAAGCATAGTGCCATGCTTAAGTCATAGTATCATACTCAAGAATTGTTACTATTACTTAAATGGACTTTGTCTGATAGCAACCTCTAGCTGTTTTCAATATTTCTTGAACTATGTTGAGATAATACGGAAATAAACATAGGAGTGATAATTTAAAATTCTTAATAGGATTCTCTAAATTGTCATACATAGTGTCATCGTTATTATCTCCAGCTGCTTCGGTTTATTAGGACAAAGCTGAGCATATTATATAAACTGTTCAATTTTATAATTTGAAAACATATTATTCAAAGCAGAGTTCATTTTATTCATACATTTGTTAAACAAAGAGAGAGTCTAAATATAGTAACATGAAAGATAATCGAATAAGGTGCATAGATTTATGATAACATAAGGAACAATTGATTTTCATGCATAAATGAATGCATATAACTTCTTGGTGTAAGTGTCTTTGCCTCTTTTAACTTTCTTTACTTTCTTTTTTTGGCACACTTAGGCGTTATGTATCACCGTCTCTAGGATGCATATACCGATCTTCACTTGAGTGTTACATATCGCCATCCTCAAGTGCTAACTTTCTTTACTCTCTTTACTTGCAACACCTAGGCGTTACGTATCGCCATCCCTAAGGTGCATTTATCGGTCTGCACTTGAACATTATGTACTACCATCCTCAAGTGCACTCCCTTACTTATATCTCACCTATACTTGGTCCCCGGAGATGAATGGCCTCTTTCACCTTGGGTAATAGTCTGCTTTTCAGGTTTGAACTCGTACCTATACATAAGTGACGAGTTTACTTTCCTCGACCCTCACATCAGTTTATGCCCCTTAAATCTGATCGGGGGTTAGCCCAAGCCTTAGATAGTACTGCTCTGGCCCAAGCTAGCTAGGTCTCTGCCATGCCTTATGTGCTCACGCTAGCTGGGTTTATGCCATGTCTCACGTGGTAGTTCGGTATGTCCCTTTGCAAGTGCTTATAGTTTTTATTCTTCCTTTCTGTATCTTATAATGCATGCGAATACTTTGCACATTCATGTTTATGTTTCATGTCATGTGTCTCATGCCACCTCTCAAGCATACTTGCATGCATTCTTTCAAGCAAATAGAATTTACATAGCCTTTATATCATGATCAAATCAACTTGAATGACATGTGTACTTGCATGTATAACATATTATGTGCATAAGTTCTACCGGAATTTCGGTAGCATAACGAATCAAGTCCGTTTACTTGTGAATAGTGCCGACTTAAATTAGGCAACCAGTCATAATAGCAAAACCAATATAATGTATCAACATTTAGCAATAACATGGATTTTGTAACATTCAAACTTCAATTGAATCTCATGCATGCATTAAGGTATACAAAACCTTCAAGTTGGGAATTCTGCTACCCTCATTCAATTCCGCCCGATTTTGTAATTTATGCCACAATTTCTAATTAATATATTAAATTATGAATTTTTAGTATGTTGAAGTGTTGTTTCTCTAGTTTTTGACCTCTTTAGTCCCATTCAATTTTGATAACTATAACTTATTAAAATTTAACCTATGTCTGCCCTATGAATAGGCAAATTTGTGCACTAAAAAGTAAAAATTGACTAAAAATAGAAAACTAGTTGGAATTATATGAAGCCTATATCATCTTAAAGCTAACTGAACCAACTTTCATTTCCAATAAGTTTAATTTCTTTTGAATAAGCACAACTCAAGTTATGAGCTCTTGACATTGGCTATCTTGGGCTAGGATTCTAGCCCAGTTAGGACATAGGGCAACGTTAATGAATTACTGGGAGCAACATGAATTATATTTGGCTCTAAAATTTTTATGGAATATTGCCCTATATGTAAGTTTTCTAAAAAAATTGGTTGCACTTAATTTAGAGTTATATAGGGTGGGTTATGCCCTGCATAATACTCTGGTCAGATCCAAAGGCAAAACTCTAGGCAAACTTCAAAAATCATATCTCATTCAATACTAATCCAATGACCTTACAATTTATATGGCTGGAAAGCTCTAAATGTATAGTTTTATTTAAAATTAGTTTCATCTTATTTTGATGTCTGCAGATGAATCCATACATCTCGTGGTATGGACATGTCTAGGGATTTCACTTTGGGTAGATTTTGTTTTAGCTATGCTTTGAGTTTTTCACTATGTTTCCAATCCTAATCAAATAATTACATGCTAAAT
Organism: Pterocarpus macrocarpus; assembly: GCA_031439585.1. Taxonomy (NCBI): domain Eukaryota; kingdom Viridiplantae; phylum Streptophyta; class Magnoliopsida; order Fabales; family Fabaceae; genus Pterocarpus; species Pterocarpus macrocarpus. Next base: position 32,723,590 of record CM062521.1, read on the forward strand.
CAACCATAACCGCTCATATGAACATACTATATCATCAAGAAATGAAATCAAAATAAAATCTCTCAAAGCCTTTCTATCATAATCATAAGAGAATATCATGAATCCTACCTTAAATGGATGAAATAGCTAGCTAGAGTTAGGTTCTTTGATGGAGGAAGTGGTTGGGGCTCGAAGGTGGGTTAAAGATGAGATGAAATGGAACAAGAAAGGATGGAGAGAGAGCTGCTAGAGGGGGCGACCAAATGAGGGGGTTAGAGGGAAATTATGAAGTTTTATAATGTGAGGTAGTTATGGTTTTGGCTTGTGATTGGTTGTAGGCTTAGTGGTAGAGGATGAGCCAAAGTTCTCCTCCTTCATTAGCTGCATTTGGCACCACTTCTAGGGGGTTGGAGTGGCTAAATTTCAGCCACTCAAACTATGGTTGTAAGTGTAAAGTTTTATTGATTTGGTTTTGACAGTATAAAATATCGAATTTTAACTAATTTCCTTCAAATAGGCAAGACATTACTAATAATTTTGTAAGATTTTCTGCATATCTATTTTAATCTTCCTTAACCATAGTCCCTTTAATTAACTTTAAATTAACCTCTAATTAACTTCTAATTACTCTTACATATCTAATGAAATCAAATAATTTGATTAACAATGCAAATTAGACGCACCACTAATAAAAAGTCTCTTTCTGCCAGTAAGACATTATTACCCTAGAATTTGTATTTCCTTGTTGTCTATTTGTATCTCTATAATATGTCTAAAATTTCAATTAATTGATAGTGAAATTCGGGATGTTATGATAGGTATGGGAACAAATTTAGTCCTCACAAAAAAGGGGCCCAGAGTCAAATGCGAATGAATCCTCTTAAGTTAATTTTTCACATGACAAGATTATGCATGATCTCTCACCATTGATTTAAAAAGTGGGACCCAAACAAGACATGTGATATAAGAGTAAGAGTGTCAACTGGCTGAGGCGAGGGTGGGGATAGGCCTCGTCTCTCGCCCCATGGATAGGTACCTACCCCATCCCCTTCCCCATATCCGCACAGGTATCCAGGTTTGGAGACCCTCGCAGATAAGTGGGTATTCACGGATATCCATAGGTACCCATATATTATTAAAATTTTAAAAAAATCATAATAATAAAATAAATAAAAATAATTCTAATACCATAATTTACCACTTAAAATTCTCGAAATAAAAATAAACACATAATAGTAATCCATAATTTGACCTAGTTGCTACACTCAATTATTGTAGCTCTATTTGGAAAAATAACATAAAAGAAGCTTGACACAATGTTGTCTCTTATTCCAAGTTATTTCAATATTTATTTTGAAGACTTGGACAAATTTACAGAGACTTTGACCGATCATTATATTTGATAATGATATCTTAACAAGCCACGTTCACATCTATTACCACCCCCACCAAAATCTAATTTTTCTAAATACATAGCACCATTTTGTACACTGATACTTTTGGTGGTAAATTAAATTCCTAAAAAAGAAAAATAAAAAAGGGGGAAAAAAGGTAGGATGTTGAAATGAGATAGCCTTTACGGTTGTATATACATAATATACAAAAGAATTCATCATAAAATTGTGTATTGACAGCATCAACGAGAGGGAAACTATCCTATGCAAAGAGTCTGGAAGCAAAGTTGCTGCTGAGTAAAAACTCTTGATAGTAACCATACCTTTTTCTGGAGAACACATCACCTCATAATTTTGGTGCCAAAATCAGGCATGATGAATTTTCTATAAAAATCTCTGTAGTATATGCTAGACATAAACCTATCTTCCATAAACACTCCATCCCCTAGAAACTTGATGATCATAAGTGTCATAGAATGTTGGACCTGTTAACTGAAATTGTAAGGTAGCTATAGATCCTCTATATGGTACAACTATAGCATTACAACCAAATACATAAATTTTTCAACTATGCATCGAAGCCCAAAACTATAGCACTAAAACCAGATACATCAAAGACAAATATGGCTATTTTATTTTATCACATGCCATTCATCAACAAGACATGAACTTACAAACTCTTGTTTGATTCTGTCCCTATCACTTAGGTCTCTCTCACAACCAATATTTTACCTTATCAAATCTATATATCACAACACACTAAAATTAGCTCATTAAGTAAAGGACTGAAGCGAAAACATGAATGAATTTGAGTTGTAATTTGGAATAGAAATAAACATGGACCAACATAGAACTGATGATGAAAGAAAAAGGGTGGCATTGTTAGAGTAAAGGTTTATTTTGGGCATTATGCGCAGCACACATTGTTGTTCATCTCTTCCATTTTAAAATCCCTAGTCATCCAAGTGTACATCAAATTTTGGGACCTTAAATGTCAAAATAATACAATGTTTTCAAAGTTCAAGGAAGTAATTACCAGAGCACTAGAGAGATGTGGCAGGCTCCTTGTTAACTAAGAGGATGATGAGCTCGTGGCGGCAGAGGTGGTTGCAAAGGCATCACATGGCGTGACTGTGCTGGGCAAAGGTGGAGGTGATGCATGGAGATGGCAAAGGAAGCATGATCTAGGACGACAGAGGCATGGTGATCTGGGACAGCGAATGGAGGAGCAAAGGAGAGGCGCCGATGCCAATGGCTGCGACTGTGAGGTTAAATTATGAACTTGAAATATTGAAGCATAGAGAAGTAAAGAGAGAAGACCAAACCATGTGTGCTCACTGAAGGCAAGGGAGGCGGTTGGGAAAAGGGTGAGAGAAATAGACAAGGTCATATAGAATTGGGGCTTGTATTGTACATACATGTATAAGGGTAATATGATAATTTCACATCGGCTATTGCATGAATGGGGATTGTAATCCCCGACCCCGCCTTGCTTAACAAATGGATATTTGAATTCCCTATCCTCGTTACTTGTGGAGGAAAAATCCTTTTCCGATACCTACCCTATCAAAGGTATTACCTCTGAGTATCCGTGGAGGTAGATAAAATTGATATCCTTATATAAGAGAATTAATAGTGAGAGATCACACATGACCTTGACAAGTGAAAAATTAAAGGAGTGTTTGGTTTAACTTTTGAGAAAATTACTTTTCAAAGAATTAAGTTAAAAGAATTTTTTTTGAAGAATTACTTTTAAAAGAATGATTTATGTTTGATTTGAGTATGTTAAAAGTAAGCTTAAAAGAATGATTTTGTTTAGATAGTGTAAGGTAAAATTACTTTAGATATAAAATTACTAAAAAGACAAAGTTAAATGTTAAAAGAGAGTAAAGTGAAATGTTAGTAGGGGTAATATAGTAAAATAATGTTTCATTATCAAGTTCTCCATTTAGTTTTAATCCTATGGCAATACTTGGCCTTAATGAATGGTGGTGATTGCTTCTTATTTTTGGCGAGACACAAATATCTATTTTACTTATTTTATTATGTTAAAATTATTAATTCTCCTCGATTTAACTAGAACGAAGTTACATTAGTGATAACATCCTCATTTCCATAAATAGAACATAATGGAAACTTTGAATTTTTCCCTTAGGCAGTGTGAGAATTTCTCAAGCAGCGCTATGCCATGACGATCCTCACACTTGGAATTATAGGGTAGTGTAACACTGCCGTTGAAAATATGGCACTACCATATATTAAAAATTAGGAAATGACAAAAGTGCCCCTATAAACTTTTGTTAATTGCAGTGATGCCTAAGATTTTCAGAAATTATATTTTGACCTCAAAGACTTATTCCCACAATAACCCTAGAATTTTTCACGAAATGACTTTCATGTCCCCACATCTGTAGAATTAACAGAATGGAATTTTAAGCATAGCAGAATCATGCGGTAAAACCGTAGAAGTTTAAATCTCTGCCGATTGGGCCATGGAGGCAGTTTGGTGTGAAATGACGTGGGGTACCCCTGAACTTGCTTAGAATTACGAAAATGCCATTAGCTATGGAAAACAGAAAACAAAAAAGTTCTAAATTTGCAAAATGTTTAAATTATGATGTTAATCGATTTATTCGATTTTATCGCATAAGTGATATTAATTAGAAATCAATTAAGTATTTAATTAAAGCCAATTTGGTATTAATTAGAGAGATTAGGATTAGAAACAATTAGAATAGAAGTATAAAAAACCTCACAAAATTTTTCAAAATCATTTTGCCGATTTGAAGGAAATCGGTAAAGATTAGATATTTTAGACTGTTAGAACTGAATCAACAGAATTATACACTCAAAACCCTAAATCAAGTGGCTTAAAACTTAGCCACTTAACCCATTAAGAGGGGTGCAAGAAAGCGATAAGAGTGGAAGAGAGTTGGCTTCTTCTTAGCCACTTATGCTAAGGACCAATGGGGTGCTTTCCTTCCAACTACCCCAAAATTCTGCTTGCTTTAATTCTTTTTCTGCACCCATTTTTGTCCTTCTCTTCCAGCAGGCTTCTCTCCTTCTTCTCTTCATCTTCTTCATCTCCTTCTTCCATTTTCAGCCTCCCTCAAGGCTCTTGTACCCATATCTTTCACTAGAACTCAAGACTAGCTAGTTTTGTATCCAAATAAAGGTAGGATTTCTATTTTCTGCTTCTTGTTTTCATGGATTAAAACTGTACGAGAGTTCAACTCTCTTTACTTCTTTGATGATATACTTGATGTGTGTGATGGTTTATGGCTGGTTTATTAAGTATTTGGAGGGATTGAGATTGAATCTTGCATGGAACATAAGATAGAGAGCAAACTAGAATCTGAAAACCTAGGAGAACCTACAGCAGTCCATACAACGGAGTGTACAAATCCACCTACAGCCATTGAAACAAAATAAAACTAATTTTATATGAAACTAGACATTCAAGGCTTTCTATACATATAAAATATAAGGTCATTGGATTAATATAGAGTTAGTTATGAATTTTTGAATTTTGACCTAGAAATCTGGATTCTTATCTGGGTAGTATGAGTTGAGAAGGGTGCAACTCACCCTACATAACCCTAAATTGAGTGAAACGAATGTTGTTTGAAATCTAATATATAAGGAAACATCTCATAAAAATTTCAGAGTCAAATTCATTTCCAATTATTCCCAGCACATTAATGAAGTTACCTTAAGTTCAAATTGGGCTAGAACAGGGTAGTCCAGTAAGGTCTAGTTACGGGGCTTATATCTCAAAATATAATTATGTAAATAATATACAGCTTCTTACATTTGAAAGCTTGTTCTGTTAGCTTTAAATAGACATAAACTTTGTATGATTTCACCGAGATTTCTATTTTTAGTGAATTTTCACTTATAAGGGTGCATTTCTTGCAAAGTACAGGGCAATCTGAGGTAAAATATTAATAACTTGAATTATACAAATCAAAATGAGATGGGACTAAAAGGGTTGGAAACTAGATACATAGAGCTATGACATATCCAAAATTTAGGTTTAAATGAGTTGAATTGGACTAAAGGTGGATTATACAAAATTTGGGTAGAATAGGATGAAGTAAGCAAAAAACTCTATTAAGGGTTGTATTGAATTTAATGAATGATATTGTGAATATATAATTGCTGTTCCATATTGATTTGCATGTTTGAATGATTTTACCGGTAGTTTAGCACTATTCATGGGGAAGCAGACTCGATCCGTTATGCTGTCGAATTTTCGGCAGAAGTTTATGAGAACTTATGCTATGGGTGATTATACTTTGGATATATTTACATTTACATGTCATGTTTATGTATGTCTTGCATGCAAGCATAATTAGAATATGATATGAGAAATAAGGTGTGAGACACATCTATGAATGTACAAAGCATCCACATGCATGATAAGATATGGAAAGGAAAAAGATAATAAGAATTTGCAAGAGGGACGTACTAAGCTACCACATGAAGCCTGGCATAGATCCAGCTAGCGTAGACTAGAGTGGTACTGTCCAAGACTTGGGCCAGCCCTCGACCAGATTTAATGGGAATAGATCGGTGTGAGGGTTGAGGAAAGTAAACCCGTCATTCATGTATAGGTACGAGTTCGGACCTGAAAAATAGGCTATTACCCAGGGGTGAGAGGGGTCATTCACCTCTGGGAGACTAAGTACAAAAGATCAAGGTTAAGTTGCAAGTTAAAGAAAGATATGAATTAAGTCAAGTGCACTTGCATACAGTCAAATATAAGCATATATAAGTGCATCTTCAATTATCTCGTTAAGTCATAATGCTATTATGATTCTTATTGAAGCATATTATACTATTTGTATTTCTAGTCTGTCATATGATATGGCAAGTGGTTGTTAAAATATAATCCGCTTCGAGAAAGGTGTTTTCAACTTAAAATTGAACCACTATTTGTGTATATGTGCTCATATTTTCATAATAAACCGAAACGGCTGGAATGTTTATGATGACACTATAAAGTTGGCTTAAGTTTACCTACTGAGAACCTTAGGTTTTCACTGCCTGCTTGTATGTTTTTCTTTTTCGTAAACATTCCAGCACCCAAGTTGGAAATCAAGTGCGAGGTGGAGTACAGGGCCATTCACTGAGCAAGACCCGAATGTAAACTAGACCAAGAGACTATTGAAGCTAGCTAACGATTAGTCGGAAACAAATGCTGTGTGTTATGTCAGTCATAATTTCTTTTAAATTGTAATTATTTTATTCTCTATGTATCAGAGATGACGAAATTTATGAACTATTAGTCAGTAATAAAGTGAGCAGTTGAAGGGCCATATATTATATTTTCCATATTTTAAAGATTTCTTAGCACAGTAACAACCTTTTAATATAACTCCATGACTCGAGTATGACTTATATAATAGAGGTTGTTACATTACACTCTCATTTAAAATTAGTTGCAAAATATCACACAGTCAAAATAATTATTCTATTTATTTTCCTAAATTTTTCAGATTTATTTTCACAAATTTCCTATTTTTCTCTATTTTTTCTAGATTTCTAATATATATTATACATAAAAAATTACAAAAAATACACAAATAAATTCTAAAATTCTCATATCAATTTTTATACATTAACTGTGAATTAATTAACCTACAAAGAAATTTCCAGAATTCTTCTAGCTTTATTTATAATTTTCCTTAATGTTCGCTGAAATTCAAGCTCATTTTAATTATATAAAAATTACTAAACCACCTGAAAATATTCTAATTAATTTTATACTCACTTTATACATTATTTAGGAGGTAAATGGAAAAATAACATTTTGTTAAGGCTTATTTAGAATTTTTAGTCAATTTTCGAGCTTATTCCTCTATTTTAATTATTAAGTATTATTGGGCCTAACGAAGGGATAAATTAGCATAAAGCACCTTTATAATTATTACTATGATTTTAGGGGATGTTATACTTATCGACTAAATTTCTATAGCATTGAATTTTAGTACACAATTTATAAGTGTGTGTCACACATACATAGAGGAGCAAGTGAGGGCCTCCGCCTCAACTCACACACACATATTTAATATGTTTTGGACTTATTTTGAAAAGGTAAACTATGTTTTGGAGTTATTTTTTAAAATTATATTAAAAAAATTAAAATCTGTATATTTAATATGTGCAAAATTAATTTGATAATATTGTGTGTGATGTATAACTAAATAAACATTATGTTACACATCTTTTCAATAAATTTAATATCGAGATTTCAACTTATATCTATTTAATAATAATTGTTGTCAATATATTAAAATCTTTCGATGGTTTGAAAATATTTGAATGAACTAGTTAGATGAATTATTTAAATGACAAATATATATATATATATATATATATATATATATAGATATATATATTTAAAAATTTTATATGTAATTATCAATTGTTAATAAAGTTACACATTTTCGACCTCTATTATCATTATTGTCTGGACCCATCCCTAAAAATTATGTTAATAAACTATGATTAATTTAATTATTTAGACTAATATTTGGTTATAATCGAGGAGATTAATGAGAATTTAATAATTGTAAATTAATAAAGTATTAAATTAATTAATAACAAGCTCTAATCAATTTTGAACTTAGTTAATTAAAATTATCTAGAACTTGTGATTCACTATATCAATATGTAATATTCTCAACCCTTAGAATAGCCTTAGAATACCGAATATTAGGTACTTGACCAGGTCAAGGTGAAAAGGAGGCTTAAAAATTGAAAATTTAATATTAGGCAATTGCATTACAGCATCAGGGCAGCAATACAACACGATCCCAAGAGAGGAAGAGAAAAAAATTGATTCCTAGGTCATGCCTCAATGCGATTAGAATAAGTTGGAAAAATAAAAATGGGGCCATCGGCCACATTTCTCCATTTTCATTCTCTCTCTCTCTCTCTCTCTCTCTCTCTCTCTCTCTCTCTCTCTGTAACCTTCATCTCCCTTTTCCCCCCTCTCTCTAAAACCCACCACCATCAATTACTCACTTGTCTTCAAATCCACCTCAATCTATCTCAAATCTCTTCCTTCCTCCCCAAACCACTACTCATTCTCACTCCTTTCTCTTTATACTTTTGTTTATAAGAGAAAAGAGCTCAAGGGGGAAGCCCAGCACTCCTACCTTTTCTCTTTGCTCTCTTTGGCACTTAAAGGTAAATCTTGAGCTTATCATTCTCATCATGTCATGGGTTGTTGAAATGTCTCCGTAGATTTGGCTCTTGGGTAAGGTTAGGAAACCCTAGGTTGTGGGGTTTTGGTTGTTTTGAGTGATGGAGCTTTTCCATGTAAAATATTGCTATTGTTGGGTTGTGGAAGTCTAATTGATGGTGTTAAGGACCCCTCTGGTGGCTTCTAAAGCACACAGAGTTTGAATTGTCTCTCTTTTTCTCTAGCTCTATGCTATGAGTGATAGTATATCTATGACTTGCTTTATTGTATTATTTTTGTAAACATATGTTAAGTATTGATTTGATATATGGATTATTGAAGTAGGATTTTGTTGTGTTTCTCAACACCTTTATTGGATTTCTAAAGGATGTCCTCAATAGTTATGTTATTTATTGTCATAGAAGTCGGACAAGAACCTTTAAATTTGTTGTCTAAATTTCTAATAGTATGACTAATTTACCATGTGATTTGTGTTTGATATATTGGCACTCTAACCCTCTAGAAGCAAAGTGCCATAGGTTATAAATTATCCGAGGGCTATCTCTTGGGATCCTAAGAGGGCCAGGAATAGAGTGTCATCGACCAAAAGGGTGTCCAAGGGCCACCTCTTGTATCCTAGGTATGTTATATGATTCCGTATATTAATTATGAACTCTAATGGTTATTGGTGATTACTGAGTTATGGTTTATTCGAAAAACTCGTGCCTAATGCTTTTCTATAATATTGTGGATATATTATTGCTCACAAAGTTCATTTGACTCACTCTTTGTCTTCCCCTATTTCAAATTCAGGTATGAACCCAGGTTTGTCTTTCCCAGCTAGCTAGAGGTGTAGAATCTCCGATGAACTCACACAATAGTCTGTGTGGTTTAGAAGATTGTTATGTAATTGAATAATAATTATTGAAAATATTTGTTTGTATGTAGGTAGGTCTTGCTTTTGCTATATTGCTCAAGGATAATAGAATAAGTGTATATATATATATATATATATATATATATATATATATATTTAGGATTCTGAGAGCACTCTAAGAATGCTCACTTGCTTCTGAGCTAAGCTTTTGTACATTTGAACTATTATTAGGATTATATATATTCTGCAAATATCCGATGTTCAGGAGTTAGCTTATCCATTTTCTGTAAAAAACCTCAATTAGGCTTGTTAGGGGGCTGAAGCTTCCCATGCGTTGGTTATAACCTAGATTGTGACTAATTATTTGGCAAATGCCTATACACTTTCTTAGTTTGGTTGGTGATGATCCTAAAAGTAGTCTTTGTCCCCATTTTGAGTTCTGAATAATAAACTAGTTTAATTTCTTAACTTTCACTAGAAATCCTTAACAATTTAAATTATTTTAATTAATTTTTAAAATCTTAAAATATTTAAGTTGTAGGTTTTGTATTTTGTAGCTATATCTATTAGATTAAATAAAGCTCCATAATGTACTATCACAAATAATTCTAAACATAAGTAAAACTTTAACAATATAGCCAAAAAAAAAAAGTAAAAATTTAACAAAAAGGTCAATTTATCATAAACTTTTTATTAATGATGTAATTATAAATAGGAAACAAATATTATTAATTAAATAGTAAATATTTGGATTATAATTATTACATTACTTTTTATAAAAATAAGCAAATGCATAATACTCTCTTTCTTATATATTTTAGTATTTGTTTTGCTTCTACTTTTTATCATGATGGAAAAAAAAAAAATAAAGTCACATTTAAATAATAATTTTATTAATTATTTGGATTTGAATTTAAAAATAAATTTCATAGTTAACATATTTATTTATTATTATAATTATTTAAAATTTTACATTTTTTATTATGTAAGCTTAAATTTATATTAAATATTGATTATTATGTATTAATAATATATTATTATTTATTTACAGTTATATTTTGTTCATTTATTTACATATTATTGAATATTGTTATTCCTTATTTCAATGTGAAAGGAAATTTTAATTAATAAATTTATGTAATACATTATTTGTAAAAGGCTATAAAATAAAGCCATAAATTTTGTATCAACTTATTGTAGCATAACTAATATAGATGTACCAGCAAACGAAAAGAATTAATAATATAGTATGCCAAACATATTGGAAGCTTGTGTATTATATAACCCCATCAACTTAATACAACCCAGAACCCTTGCTGTTTGAGTAAAGAACACGAGAATAACTACCCAGGGTGGAATAGTTTGCCTTCATTTATAACCAGTGAGTGTTGCGTACAATAGCTGATTCCATGTATCTGGCAGTCCAGCTACACACCAATGGATACAGTCCAAGCCCTTGTTGCGATTATGAAGACCAGGATGTGCATCCTTTCTCAGCTGTGAGAGGGTTGTAATATTAAGCAGATGAACCGGTTTTGTTATTTTCTTCAACACATCTTCCACTACAAATACTGCACGCGGCAACCCACTTGGGTAGGTAGATCCACTTATTGGTCGTGTCTCCAATGAACAGTTTCTCACTTCTGGCTCATTCCAATCCGTGGAACTAGTTTATACGCAAAAGTAGATTTTAACCAAAAAAATTAAAAAAAAAAGAGTGTGAGAGGGAGTGAGAGAGATATGTATAACATCAATAAAAAATATTACATGCTAACTATTTCTCAACTTTGAATTTATAAAATCAAGAGAATATCTTGAAACTTACTTCCAATGCCTAGGAGTAATTCCTTGATAAAATACTTTGGTTTTTCTTGGATCAATCTCTGCATTTACCCAATTAGCCCAAGTTGTCAAACCCAATTTAAAAGCTTCAAAACGATCGATGTGTTTGAGAATCATGTCCCCTATTTGGACATAATCCCATCTGCACCAAAAAATGGCCACAATTACTTTCCAACTACAGGCATAACAACATTTGTTATGCAACAATTCAATGAGTTTGTATAATTCCTACGGTCTAGTGGGTCCTGAGCGGGACCACCATAACCAAGTGTTGAAAACCAAAATGTCCATCTCCTTCCATAAGCCTCCATTTTTAAGTGAATCAAGCTTCAGGACTCGACCAATTTTTTCCTCTTCAATGTCAACCAAATATACTGCATGAAAGTGGATCACTGAAACTCCATAACCCTACGGAAGTAATGGAAATACTTATTTATTACGCAAAATTCTATGATACAAAGTACAATAATCGAATATGGGTGAGATGATGAGAAAAAAAGGAAGAGAGAGAAAACGAAAATGGATGAGATGATGATAGGTGAGATTTCTATTTAAGGAAAGCATGTAACTGTCATGATTGCTTAATAAATATAGCAATTCTAACAACATTTTTGGCTTTGTTATTCTTTGGATGACAACTCTTCATTATCATTTGTCCGAATGACAATGATATGGCAGTTTATGACAAAGATTAATTGCTGACCGGGAATGTGATGTTACTGATGATGCGATGCGCCTGGCTCGAGTATACTATTTCACTTTGGGGTACAGCAGCATGTAGCATGCATACAAGTGATTGCCATTGGTTGAGACCAATAGAATCTCCTACAAACATGATCTGCTTCCCCTTAAACTTTTCCAAGAAAATTTTCCCGTCAAATCTGCCAATAGTGTAGATTTTACATTAGATCTCACCAAACAAGGACGGGAAAAAAAAAAGAAAAAAAAGCGCAATTTTCACAACACATTGCTTTCATGAGTTGCAATATTTTTATTTAAAATTGTGAGTTTTGGGGATCAATCGGTTGTAATTTTGAACCAAAATAAGAGACAGATAGCTTTGTACCATGTTGAGTATTTTTTTTTTTCTCTCCTTCAACTTTTAAGACACATTAAGAAATTACAATTACGAAGCCTTGATAATGTGCTTAGAAGTTTTGGCACATCAAAAAAAGTACAGATACCTTAAAAGTGGAAGATATATTAGTATAGAGCTATATTATTTTTATATAGCTATGCAATATATTATGTTAGACATTCCTTCACATCAATGGTCAAAAAACACTCAATTCTTTATCTTAAATTTTTATTTAATCTTTCCCACAAGTCCATAAAGAGTATCCAAGAAGATGTCCATAAAAATATGTACAAAATCATTTCCCATTAGTATATTGTTTCTGTATCTAACACAACAGTGACAAGGTACTTGTACACTAAAATATTTTTTAAAAAAATTATATAATATGCTGTATCTTCACATAAATCTTTGATCATGAATTTGATATCAAATATCATACTTAAACCAAATCATATTATATTATTATTTTATACAAAAAAATTTATATAGTTATGCATACCATGTAAATATGCATAAAACCACTATTGATTAACAACGAATCTATACTCAAATATTTTTAAGTACAACTATACTAAAAAATATTAATATGTACAGACAATATGGAATACCTATTGACGAGTGAGAGTGAAGAAAAATGTAGGGTTAATTGTGTACCTTGGTAAGTCACAGTTCTTGGGTTGCCATCTGTATTTGAGGTACTGCTGATCATGACGACCATACTTCAAGCAATCAAATTGGGAACGAAGATTCGGACAGGCTGAAGAATCAAAATGAGGATAAGAATCATCCCACACCCAGCTCCCTTCATACATGTTGCAGCTCAATTCTTGTTGTGATCTTCTCCAAATCATATTGGTTGCATTACGCTTAGCATGTACCCCAGCACTCGCCAAACATAGCCACGGGTAGAGACCAAAGACCCCAAAAATGGCCACTACAGTCCAACTATATACTCTGTTTCTAACGTCCATATCTGTCTGTGTGAGTGAGGCACAAATATGTGGAGGCCTGATTGCATATATATAATTCAAGATAGTTTGGCCAGAAAAGGGAAGATTTTTGGGCTTGTAGTCTCTATACATATAATGGATGGATATGGGTGCATGAACCAAGCCAGATGTCAATGCTTTTGGCGCTATAATGTAATAATTAAGAGAAATTGTATTTGTACTTATTATGTTAGACATTAATGATGGCATCTATCTATACTAACCATAGTTGAGAGGCTGTATTATGAAAAGTTTTACAATTGTTACTTTCCTATGCATTTGGCATTCTAATGACTTGAGAATCTTTCCTCTTATAGAAAGATTTTAAATTTTTGTTTTAAAATATTTATTTAAATCTGAAATTTAAGGCCCACCAAAAATTTGATACCCCAAAACGTTGAAGGCCCAATAGCTCTCTTCACTTCTTTTTACCGTAAACTAGATTTTTTTAATAAAGGCAATTATTTTACTTGGTGAAAGTCATTTTAATGTAGACTGTTATATAACAAAATTATTACTTAATAATTTGTAAATGGTTTTTTAATATAAAGGTAATACAAGTATTAAACAATATACTGGCTACTTATAATTAAAATATTGAATCTTTTATTCCCAGATTTAATGTTTAAGACTTTTTATTTGTTGTCTCTTATTTTGTTTATTCAAATATTTTATATGGAAATCTTTGTTAAAAAATAATATAAAAAATTGTATTATATAACAGTTGCGAGCCACTCAATAATATCTGCTCATAATTATTAAACTTGCACCAGTGATCAACTCAATCAATGTATTGGATCACTGGTTCAACCAATGGGTCATTGGTTAAATCGGTTGAATCAAATTTAATTAAATAAATATATAAAAATATAATATAATTGAAAAAGAGTATATAATATATATCATTATTGACACAATATAACACAACTAGAAGCATGGTCTAGTGGTAATGGAGTGCACCCCCTATATTGCTTGGAGTGGATTCAAATTCCATGTGATGCAAATTTTGAGTTCAAAAAATTTCAAGTCTCAAAATCGATTTAGTGCATCCAATTCAAGTTAGACTTAACCGGTTCACATGGGATTTGACCGGTTCAAATACATATACGATCCAAGTAACAAATCGAACTAGACAAGTGACTAGTTCACCAGTTTTTAGTCCAAACCGGTTGGTCCAGTTTGATTTTAATAACTGTAAATCTACTATCTCTACTACTTTAGTATTTTGTTTTTATTTTACTCAAATAAAAATCAAATATGGGAATCATTTATTAGAAAGTTTTTGCTAATTATTACTGAATCAAGATTTTTTTTTTCAAATTCAAATTTCAAAAACTTACTTTTTTTGGAAAGCCTAATTAGGATAATTCCTTATTTATTAATTTAAATTTATTCCTTATCTTTATTCTGATCCTCATTTATTTTTTTTTTAGTGTATGATCTTCAATTATTTTATCTTTCTTTTTCCTATGGATAATTAATGATAATAATTTTATTATGAAAATATATTCTCTTTAGTTTGGCTTTGATAAATCGATATTAAAAAGTTGAATAAAGGAAAAAGGAGGAAATGAAATGAATATTTTTAATAAAGAGACGGATAGGAAAATGGAATGACTTTTTTTTAATAGTTCGATCCTCACTTAAAAAGTTAAAAAAGTATTTATAAAATGAATTATACTTTTATATCATGAGTTTTTATATAGAATGAATTTGTATAAATTTTCTTTGAAATGAATTACTTTTTTCAATAATAATTTCATAATTATACTTTTTATTTCTATAATTATTTTCATCTAAAGTTAATTGTATACACAAAGATGTATAATGTAATATTTTATAAAAATGTATGCTTTATTATCTAATATTCATAATTATTTAATTATTTAGAGTAAAAAAAATATTTATATTGCTCTATATGAGATTGAAAATTTTACATAAAAATATAATCAAATTATGAGGTTAAGCTGAAAAATAAATTTTTTATGTAAATATTATGGGGATAAGTAAATATTATGGAGATGAGGTTATATTCACTCCCTACAAAAGAATTTGTAAACGGGTATTATGGCTGTGCTTTAGTTTCATTGTAAGAATTCATTTTTATTATACTAAAGAAAGTGAGGGAGTTGGGAAAATAAATAGATTTTTTTTCTTTTAATTATTCTATTTCTATTTAAATATTGCAAGAATATATCATAAATTCAATTTTAGTTTTTATGATTAATATATTTTTTGTTTTGATTTTAATAAAATAGAACGAATTTTTTAATATCGGAAAGCGAGAGTGAAATGGAATGAATTTTAGTTATTTCATTTTTTATAATTTTTAATTATTAAAATATTAAATTATAATATACAAAAATTTTTTAATTCCCCGTATATTGCCAGGATTCAAAATACTGGCACTTAATGAGAGAAAGAAACAAACTAGCGAACGTTGAAAGAAAAAGTATAGTGTACTCCACGATCTTGGTATCTTCTGTATCCACAATATGATAATTCTATTATGTACAAGTAACATAACTTAATAATTAGTCGATTACAAAATAGTGTTACGGTTTCTCATTGGGCCATTAAGCCTGAAGAGGAAAAAGGCTGAATAGTATGGTTAGGAAGCTAGCTAGATTGGTATTTTCACTCGCCAAATTAATGATTTAGATTTAATTTGTATTTTTATTTGTCTACTTGATTTGCTTATGATTTCATTCCTTCTATATTATATTCAATGTGAGCACAAATATGAATCAATGGAACAACCAATGCAAATAACCTAAGTGGTTGCTTTGAAGAAAATAAAGATATTTTAATTAAAGTTTAATCATCCTTCTGTGGAATTTATTTGAAAAATAAATTAATTATAAGATTAATAAATAAAAAAAATATTTCGTTACTTTTTGATAAAAAATGTATGTTAATTTTTAAAAACTACGTATGGACATCTATCTATATATAAATAATGATACTATTAAGTGCAGCTATTAAATTTAAAGGTTTTAATTTTAATAAAATAAATTTTATCAATCGATAATAAAATTGTGGAACTTATTTTAAGAAGGAATTCACAATAAGATAACAAAAAAAATATATTATGCTACTTTCCAATAACAAATTTATGTTAATTTTTAAAAGATATGAATAAATATTTGTACATAAATAGTGTTACACTCTAAGAAGCCCATAGTACGCTTAAGTTATATTATGACGCATTATTAGTTTATTACCTTTTACTTTGTGAAAACTTAACTCATTTTAGAAAATGCTTAACATAAAATTAGGGGTAGTTTTTTTGTTTTGTTAAACATAGCACATTTTATGTCAAAAAATTGTGAGCCGTTAAAGCATAGATATACATGTGCATAATAGCTGTGGATATATGATCGTGTGATAAGATAAAGCAATGACGGAAGAATAAACATACATGCAAGGTATATAACCACATCTCATACAAAACGATGCCTTCGTATATAATATGAATTGCCGGTTTACAAGACACTTGGCTATAACACAAGTCATAACAAAACATCCAAAAATATAAAAGAGTACCGGCATTACAACCATAGGGAAAAAGATCTATAACATAAAAATAGAACATGCCATCAAGTGTGGCTCAAACATATGAAATAAAAAGAGAAGCCACATCCTCAAGAAGCGCGGGTATGTAAAAAGGTCATTCACCTAATGCAACTACCACCACTAACAACTCACCAACCCTAGGAGGAAACGAAACCATTTCCCCGACCTCTAAAGACATCCTCATCTCCATGACCCTAGCCATGTCTTCACTTACGCAGGACTGTGTGAGTGCAACTGAAGCCTCGACCACATCCTCTGCCACTAATGCGACTCCCCATGGCGAAGGATATCATCGCACAATCAAAAGGGAACGCGAATAAGGAGGTAGCCTAGGAAGGATTCGTCTCGGGGGAAAAGGAAGGCGTTGCCATGGAAAGGTCTAACTCCAACTCCTTGGAGGAAGAACTACCATAGGGCTCATAGAAAGGTAGGTGAACCTCCGTCATCACAACACCCGGATATGGGTCTGTAGGGCTAAAATGCGGACCCATCATGATACTCTGAGATGGCACCGAAAGAAAAGGTATGCTTGGACCACTCTTCTCACTATAAGTAGAGTGCCTTAAGCTTCGGGTTGTATTGCATGTCCTAGATGTGAAATTCAATGAACATCATCACCGTGGCCTGGCCATCGACCTCATCTAAAGACGATAAGGAGAGCGAGGATGAGAAATATGAAACTTCTCGCAACTAAGTATAATCGTTATCATCCTTAGCCACTTCGATTTTCTTAACAAAAGGTGGACATACATAGGGTTCAATTTTAATTAGTTCAAAAATGTACTTTTAACCAAAGTGGGTTTCTTTTAATCGCACATTCTTAGCATGCTATAATTATGTATTGGGAACATAAGTAAACATGGATAAGTATAATCATGTCATGTAAACATTCATAAGCAAGTATATAATAAAACACATAAGGCTTAAAAGTCTTGGGACATTCTTTACTTCATTGACTTTACTTTGACCTTGACTTTAACTTTAACTTTAGCTTTGACTTTAACTTTGACTTTCAACATATGCTTTAAACTTTCATCTACCACCCTCGAAACTTTACTTTCTTTTAGGACATGAGCTCATATTTATGATGGCCAGTCGTTACCCATTACACCCGACTTAAATTGTTGGGTAAAGGGCGTTCCTTTGTGATCATTTTCCCTTACCAAAGGATCACACCTGAATGTCTTATTAATCATGGGGGTTAACATTAAGTCTTATGCCACTGGTGCCTTTAGATAAAGGACTTAAGTTTTTCTTTCTCTTAATAAATGTCACTATCATTTTGTTTTTAGCAAAATATTCTAAGTCCAAGAATTTGATGAAAATTCGATAGCATAACGGCTAGACCAGGAGATTCTCCAAAATTGCAAACAATTAATCAATATCATACTAGCATATACATCATAATTGTGCATTCATAGCTCATCAATCATATGCAAAGTCATGATCCTTAAGGATTCCTCCTCAAAAATCTTAGTACTTAATCCCAATCATGGTTACATCAATCTATCAATGATCACATTGTTAGCTTCAATACCCTCCAGAAGCCACTAAATAGTCCTTGAAATACATCTTTAAGGGTTTTGATGGATAACAAACCAGCTATTGATGAAAATCTTTTGTATGGACCAATGGTTTGATGTAGTGTTTGGTTTAATTAAGTACAGATCACTCTATATGCTTATTTGAGAGAATTGGAACATGCTATGTTTAGTTTTCAAACATTTTCTCTAAGTTTCTTTCCTATCTCGAACGAAATCTAAAAGGAAAGAGAATTTACGCTCTAAAAATCCTCTCTCTCATAAAAGGTAGTTTAAAAGCATTAGAAGGATATTCGTATATTATCAGAAGGATACCAAGTTATAGATGGCACACAAGCACATCATAAGGATAACTTGTCTAGAAGGCTTGACCAAAAGGTTTATCTCCAGAATGTTGTCTGAGTGAAGAAGACTTCACTCTGAAAGCTTGCCCTGCATGATTTATTGATATTTTCTAAAGGTCAAACTTGACAAGACAGAGATCTAAAAGGGGCACTAACACTCTTAAAGGCTGATTGATCCAAATGGCTAGTTTTCTTCTTTGTTGATGTATTTGCTTGCTAAGAAAAAAAGTAACCTACTTCTCTATCTAGTTTAAGACCTTTGGATCTAAAGGCTTTAGACTGAAGGTTTGAAACCACAATGGCTAGATTTTGTAGTCTATATAAGTCTTGAAGACGAAGAAAAAGTAGTTGGAGCTCTGCTGATTGAAAATCCAAAAAAGCTTTCATCTTTCTCAACTTTCTGAACAACCAGAAATTTAGTTTCTAAAGCTTCTTAAAAGAAAAATCTTCTCATTGCATTGTAAAAGAAAACATTCTCTTAGTCAAACTAGTGAGAAATCACTCCACGTTAAACTCAAAAGATCTGTACACCTTGAGTGTTTTAATGTGAGTGTTCATCAAACATAAACATTTAAATCCTTTGATTGTAACCTGACCCGATAGTGGTCATTGTTAACTTGGAGAGGCTAGAAAAAAAACTACTTAGCTATAAGCTTGGAGAAGCTTGTACAAGAATATTCGTGGTCATAAAAATCTCAATTGGTTTGTTAAGGATTGGATGTAGGCAAGTGGTTTGGCCGAACTAATCTAAATCTTCTTGTGTGATCTTCTATCCCTATCTTTCATTCTTTTTGTTATTTTAATTTCTGTGTTGTTATTCTGGTTGCTATCTAACAAAGTTGTTGTGAATACAATAACTTTAGTTTCTAATACTTAAATGCTCCTGCAATCCAAGTCCAAAGACTTGAGAAAATTATTTAATGTTTTTAGGTTTAAAAAAGGTTTTTAAAAGGCTTGATTCAACCCCCCTTCTCCTGCTACTTCCACTTTCAATTGACATCAAAGCTCAGTCTCTAGGGTTGAGTTTTCTAACGATTGTAGAGGAAAAAGATCTTAAGTCATGGCATAATAGATCACACATATTGCCAAAGGACACTCCATCAATCACCCTCCGTATTTCAATGGAGAGGATTACCAGTATTGGAAAGATAAAATGAGACTCTTTATTGAGTCTGTAAAGTCTGGATATATGGGAGATTATTGAGAATGGAAATTTTACTCAAACCATTGAACAAGCTATACCTCAAGTGGTTGCTGATCCAAATCAACCTCTTTTAGTGGTTGTCAGAAAGATTCCTAGAAACCAGTGGATTGACTAGCACAAGGATAAATTGCAGATGAATACCAAGGCCAAATATCTTTTGACTTGTGCTTTAAGCAAAAGAGAGCATGATAAAATCATCTCATGTGATTCTACAAAAAAGATTTGGGATAGACTCCAAATTCTCCATGAAGGGATTAATTAAGTTAAAGAAACCAAGATCAATATGTTGGTGCATCAATATGAGATGTTTAAAATGCTGGAACATGAAAACATTGATGATATGATAAAAAGATTTATGCACATCATAAATCAATTGAAGGCATTAGGAAAAAGATATTCCAACACTGAGATGTTCAGAAAGATCTTGAGAAGCTTATCCAAGGCTTCGCACCCTAAGGTAACAGTCAATCAAGAAGCCAAAAGACTTGAATATGCTTAGCCTTGATGTTCTCATTGGGTCTCTTAAGACTCATGAGATTGAGCTTAATGAAGCTTCTGAGGAGAACAATAGAAAAGGAAAATCTATTGCCCTAAAGTTCACTCAAAGAAGATCTAATTCTTCCAAAGCTATAAAAGCCTAAAAAAAAATAGACGAAGAAGAGGAACCTTCTGATGATGAAGATGAGGAAGAGAAAGATGAAATTGCTCATTTAGCTGAGAAGATCTTAAGAGCATAGATCAAAAGGATGAAGAAGAAGGGGGTGAGTCCCAAGAAGGACAAGAAAGGAAAAATAAAGCAAAATGAAATCATCTACTATGAATGTAAGGAGCTTAGACATTTAAGATCTGAATGTCAAAAGCTGAAGAAAAGCTCCAGAAAGAAAGCACCCAAGAAGAAAACCATGATTGCTACATAAGAAGACCTTGATAAGGAGCAAAAAGGTACAGAATCTCCAGAAGAAGAGGAGATAGTTGCAAATCTCTGCTTTATGACTGATATAGTCTCTGATGAAGAGACTGAGGTAATAGATTCTAAACCAAAACCTTCTTATGATGATCTCCAAAAGATTTATGATGAGCTTCTAAATGATTCTCAAATGCTTTCTTCTCATTATGCTTCCTCAAAGATTAAAAATTCTCCCTTGAGTTTGAAAACCTTAAGTCTAAAAAAGAGAAGTTGAGGCATGAAAAAGATGAGCTTTTAAAAGAAATGACCTCAAGAAGGATGCAAATGCCTTAAATGCTAAAGTATTTGATTCTACTCGGAAAACATCTTTTGACGTTTCTGAATTTCAGAGAATAGTTAAGCTTCTCAAATCTGATCTTGAGAAGATGGTGAATGGCTCTAAGAATCTTGATTTGATGCTTGGAAGTCAAAGGCCATATTTTGAAAAATTAGGACCTAGAGATGAGAAGGAAGAAAATGAAAAGGCATCCAAAAGCTCTCAAGACAAAGTTCCTATTTGTATTTATTGCTTTAAAAAGGTCACTCATCTAAGAAATACTTTTATCGAAGTAAAGCAAAGAAACAAAAAGTGAAGAACCCAAAAAAGATAACTAACCCAAGAGGATCCAAGAAGATGTGGGTACTTAAGGTAAAGAATGTTTTTGATGCAAATGTGTCTTAAGTCACATCATCAGAAAGAGTTAAAGTGGTATTTGGATAGTGGCTATTCTAAACACATGATTGGAAATAGATTGTGGTTCAGAAACCTGAGACCCAAGAATGGAGGAGTTACGAAATTTACTGACAGAATCAAGTCAAAAATCATTGGTTGTTTGAAAGTGGGTTACTTGGAAGGACTCGGAACCGAGATTAGGATCTCCAGCTGCTCCTGATGTGATCAACGAGTTGATGAAGTTGAGGTCCACAGTAGTGGGGGTACCTACAAGGACCTTGATGCTTAAGTCAGTGAGTGCAGGTAAGTTTATGAGAGGTATCTAGAAGAAGTACCTGAAGTCCGTAATTGGACTCTTATGTATGAGTAGGTAGTTGAGAAGATGGGGGTGTGGTTTCGCCATCATAGGAGATAACTAGGGATGTTCATTAGCTTGGGGTTAACGGATGGGTCTGAGTTTATTAGCAACACGTAAGGTAAGTACCGATTCGCAATGTTAGGGGTTCGTTATACTAAATCTGGATTTGGGCCCTAGCTCGTACGTGTATCCGAGATGGGCCTCGAACAGTGATGAGTCCGACTTCTAGCTGGGCTTAGTGTTGGGCTGAGTTGGAATCTTACACTCTAGTCCGAAATAGTGACCTTAACTCGATGACCGAGGTGACTTCTTTGGGTGCCAAGTTCCCTATGATTCTCCGACTTAATATCCTATGTTATGAGAATAGGTCACCATTTTTCAAATGACTTGATGTTTGCTTGTGGCAATGTCTTGAATCTTCGGGAAGCGGTGATGCCCTTTTGCCTCGTAAGTCCCATATCGTCGCCCCGAGCAGGCATGTGTTGTTTTGGTGCCTCGTTTTGAGAGCCTCATCATTTGAATTAGGGTTATTTTTCCACTTTTGGCCCTAACCCCTTTATGCGAAAAGTCATTCCATGCCCTTGGAGACGTTTGGGTTACGCGGTAAGGGGGTGTCTTCACGCTTATAAATGTCGCTTTGCATATTCACTCCCCCATTTCTTTGCTTGCCAAAAGTTTCTTAGTGAAGGAGAAATGGGTGTTTCCTCTTACATCAACACTATCCCCCACATTGCCAGCATTTGCTTACAAGTAACAGGTATGCCCTTTCTTTTTGTTTTTTGTTTCTACGACTTGTAGTGCATGTCTCGTAGGGTGAAATAGGATATAAGTGGTGGTTTGGTTCCCTTTCATTATTAATCCGCATTCCTTCTATAACTTGGGGGTGGTTTTAACCCTTATTTTGCTTAGTTGTTTCATTTCCGCCGCCCACCGGCGACTTTTCTTATAGAGGGAGACCACCATAGGGAGCGAGCCTTTTCATTTTCCACTTTATTTCCAAGAATTTCTGACTTAGACTTTTCCCGAGTTTGTGACGTAGGGGTTGTTTCCTTTGTAGGTTGTCCGAGATCATGAAAATGGTCAAAAAACAAAAAGCTTTAACGTTTCCTCCCAAGATCAACTTCGTCTACTAGTGGGTCAATCCAGAGGTCCTTGGGACCCCCTCGGTCGTGACCTCAGAGTTCCTAACTCATTTCATAGAGGAGAACCTGATCTCACCTGAGGGCGAGTACGATGAGGAATACCATTTGAAGGCTCCTAGTCCGAGCGAGAGAGTGAGCGACTTTAACCTTCAAGTGGGGCCTCGGTGGATGTCATGTTACGGCGTCCTTATCTCCAAACTAGGAGTTCAGATTCCGTTTACTTGTTTTCAATTGGAGATTCTATGCCAGACTGAGGTCGCTCATTCTCAACTGCATCCGAATAGCTGGGCGATGATTTTGGGGTTCGAGATCAACATGAACATCTCGGAGTAGAGCCATCCACGGACGCTTTCTTTTTCCTTTTCACTCTAACCCGACCTACCGACGGTGGAGTAACCTCGAGGTGGTTGTCTTTCTGAGCTTACGTCAATCGAAAGGTATTCCTTCTATATGAGGAATCCTTCCATAATTTCAAGCCTATCTACTTTAAGGTTTTTGGGTGCCCGAACTCGATTCCTTTTTGGGAGACCTTGGAGGGAGAGCCCTAGTTTAATGTCTTTTGGTGCAAGCACTTCGGCACTCCCCGAATAGAGGAGAGTTCCCTTAAGCCCAAGGAGAAGGCTGTTGTTGACTTCTTTCTCGAATGCTTTGGGAAGAATCATTTAAACTTAAAGAACATAGTTGGTATAAAGCTCGGGGAAGCCAGACGATATTTAGATTATTGTCTTTTTCTATTGTTGCTGCACCTTTTTCCTCATTTCTTTATTATATACTTATTGTTGATTTCTGTTTTGTAGATGAGATGGCCTCGAAGTCCGCCCTTGCCAAGCTCTGACAAAGGATACTGAAGAGGCCACATGAGGGGGATAGGAGTAATAGCCCGAAATCGATGGGATCTAGAGAGCCGGTGTTCACTCTTATTCTCAATGAGGTAGCCTCGGTGGCCTAGCCTTCGAAGAAACAAAAATCGAAGAAGGCAGCCAAAGAAAAGTCTATGGCTATTGACCCCGAGGGTCTTCCCTCATTGAAGGAGAGGTCCAAAATCCACATGATGGATAAGGATTTTCCTTATCCCGACTTCATGGATAAGGAACTGATGGTCCCTACCCTCTTCAAGCGTCTAGAAGGTGACGATGAGAACTTGGTTGCAAAGTTCCAGCGGGCCAGGCATGCTATGCTGAAGTCGGTGGCCTTACTCCACTAATCGAAGCCAGTTATTACTTCTGACATCCGATCTATGGAGGAGGTCAAGGTCTTGAAGGAGAAGCTCTCCCTTTTTCAAGATGAGAAGTCGGCTTTAGAAAAGGCTAAGCAAGATGAGATCAACAGGCTGAATGAGGAGCTTAAGTCGAAGGACAAGCAATTGGAGGATTCCCGTTCTTGGGTGTTAGAACTCCAGAAGGCTTGCGCCAACTCTTCAGAGGCTGTTGCTAGAGCGAGGGACGAGGTGACTCGAGTGGAGTAGTTGTGGGTGACTCGAGCATCGTAACACGAGCAAATTAAATCGAATACCAACTATAGTATATTAGGCAACTTGGATCATTTCCCTAAGATGAATGAACTATGTGATCAGAAAATTCAGGGGATTTATTTCATCAAATAATTGAAATGCAAAATGTATAAACCAAAATAAAATAGAATTGATGAACAATGAAACCGAATTAAAAGATCTAATCTAAGACACAAGATAAACATAATTAACACTCCATCATTCGATTCTAACTATATGCAACACTCCAATTTGGTCATTAGACTTAGACTTAGTTGAACCCTCAATCTAAATCTAGCATTCACATGGTAACCTCCATGAATTCAACTAATTAACAATCAATTTGATTCAGATACCTCTAAAATCGAATTGAATTGAATTAGTTTGAAACACCAATGCAACTAATCATATATTCAAATCTAAACATAATTCACACTTTTTCAACAATCAATTCACATACATCAACCAAATCATATATGACATGATTACATTCCTAATCAGCATTCAAGAATGAAGAACTTCAATTCATGCACGAGATAAAGAATAAGAGAAAGAGAGATGATACCAAATTGATATCTTGCATCCAAATGATACACCAATCCTCAAGAGTTTAATTGCTTCACTTGATGTCTTGAATTAGAGGAGAATCACTCCTCCATTAATGGAGGAAAATGCATGAGAGAGAGAGAGAGAGAGAGAGAGAGAGAGAAGTTTTTATTTTCAAAATCTGATCCAAAATAAAATGAGTCAAAAAGGTCCCTTCTCAATTTGGGTTCCCTCCTATATATACCTATGATTAACACACTAATTGACTAATTACATTAATGACATCTCATTTACATTAATTGGACTTGTGGAATGAAACTTATGCTAAAAACACTAATTCAGCTTCACTGGATCTGTCAGTGAACTTCAACCGCATGTTTGGTCTAGAAGATGCATAATTTGCATTAGTGATCTGAAGAAAAGTTGTAGGCCTGGAAGTCATCTTTCCAATGGCACTAATTTTACCTCAATTGGATTCCTATAGCATGAGATATAACCCAATTATTACACTCTACTCAGGATCCATGTCTACCTTTCTTGAGTCTACTTGAATGCCCAAATTCAGCTTAAAAACTCCCGAACTAGCCTCTGACCTCTTCACAAGAGTTGTAGGCCTAGCTCTTAGCTTTCCTACAAACTACGAATCATTCCAAAATGAGTTATATAACTCAAGTTATGGCTAACCAAAACAATGTTAGAATAAGGCTAGTGTAGGAAAATTAGATCAAAGTCCAATTAATAGAAAATGATCCAAGTCAATTCAAATATGCACAAAAGAAGGTTAATAAGCTAGAAATGAGAAAAAATAAGTATATAAAATTCCAATTCATCAAATTTCCCCACACTTAGCCCTTGCATGTCCCCAAGCAAGACTCAACCTAAAGAAAGTTAACCAAAGAAAATACCAAAAGTCAACTACGATCTAAACTCAATACTCAAAATGGAAAAAACTTATTCTCCAATGAATAATTAAAAGTGCTAAGTTTAGGGACAAAATAACATATAACATATAAGGCATCAAGAATTTTCCAACAATCAAATCAATTGACTCCCCACCTCTCTGAAGTGTAAACCAAGTAACATCACTCAAAATGTAAAATCAAGTATGAAGATCCTTACAAGACGGTGTATGTAGGAAGCTCATCAATTCTCAAGTGTGTGGGTAAAAGTGTTTCACTTAATTTACCTCAATAGATCATGCATTACCATAGGCTTGCTAATCTTCTACTTCTCCACTACTTGTGATCACATGCAAATATAAATCAAGAGGGCTTTATTAATAGTTGTAATGGGGTTGAGGTAAGGGTAGGAAATATGGAGATATGACAAGGTAAAACCCAAGGCAATAGGAGAAATATTGGTCAAGATACAAGCCAAGTTCATAAATATGGGGGGTTTCCCCAAATAATTCGATAGCATATTCATTCCCTTCATCAAAACTCCCCATTTTATTCGTTTCTTTATTTTCTTTTCTACTTTTTTCTCTTTTTCTCTTCTCTTTTTGTTTTTTTTTTTGTGTCTCTTTTTTTTTATTTTAATTCCTTGCACCCCCCTACACTTGAACGTTTGCACGTCCCAGGCAAAACCCCCACACTTGATCCTTAGCACAACAATAATAATAAAACCAATGCCTTCCTATGCCCCAAGGTTAGGTAGAATCATGGTTTTTTGCTTTAGGCTTGTAATGTGCTAAAAACAAAGAGTAGGTAAAAAGGCTTAAAAGGGCTAAGCAAGGGGAAAAATGCAAGGATGGCTATTTGGTTAAGTGGCTAATCACAAAAAGAATTGCCTCTATCATGCCCATGAATGCATATGAAAATGTAGCCTCAAAGAAGAGTCAAAGCAAGTTCTAGAATGATATAAACTATGAGGGATGAACACACAAGAAAGAAAGGAATGGCATGAAATGCAACCATCCAATACATAGCTCAAAAGCACACAAGGGTAGTGTTCATCATACTCAATCATAGCAAATCAAGATTAATTACTAAATTCACACATCTCAAGAGGGAAAAGAACAATGAAATCATGTTGGAACTCTATCCTCCTTAATGAATAATGCCCTAACTCAACAACTTTCAATTCATCAATGGAGAACAAGATCAACCCAAAATACAAGACTAACTAGAATAAGCACATGAGAAATAAACCAAAGCTAATCAACCCCCCCTCACACTTCAATTCGACATTGCCCCCAATGTAATGTAGCAAATAAAATGTGAGGCAAGTAGCATGAGGCAAAAGAGGGAAAGGAGGACTCTCCTATCAAGTGTAGGTGGCCGCTAGCAAGCGAACCTCCTCATTGGTATCCAGAGGTAGCTCCTTATGAAACGGCTTTAAGTGGTGGCCATTCACAATGAAAATGCTATCTAGCCCAGGCTCCATAATCTGCACAGCACCATAGGGAAAAATCTGGGTAACAATATAGGGACCAAGCCATCGAAAATGAAGCTTACCAAAAAAGAGCTTGAGGCGAGAGTTGTAGAGGAGCACTTTCTGGCCAATGGAAAACTCCCTTCAGAACAACATCCTATCATGGATGAGTTTGGTCTTCTCCTTGTACAAGCGAGAGTTCTCATAGGCCTTTAACCGGATCTCCTCTAACTCTTGAAGCTGGAGCTTCCTATCAAGCCTGGACTGGCTCAAATCCAAGTTGCAGTGCTTGACTGCCCAATAAGCTCTATGCTCAATCTCCACTGGGAGGTGGCATGCCTTACCAAAGACGATCCTATAGGGAGACATCCCTAAGGGTGTCTTATAGGCAGTGCGGTAGGCCCATAAAGCATCCTCAAGCCTCTTACTCCAATCCTTCCTGTTTGGCTTGACTATTTTCTACAAGATCTGCTTCAACTCCCTATTTGACACCACCGCTTGTCTATTAGTTTGCAGATGGTATGGAGTTGAGACCTTGTGGGTAACACCATACTTCTTGAGCAAGGTTGCCATGTTTCGGTTGTAGAAATGGCTACCCTGATCGCTAATGATAGCCTGGGGCACTTCGAACCTGAAAAATATCTGTGATCGGACAAAATCTATGACAACATGAGAATCATTAGTCCGGTGGCCTTGGCCTCCACCCACCTGGAGACATAATCAATAGCAAACAATATGTAAACATAACCAAAAGAAATAGGAAAAGGACCCATAAAGTCAATACCCTAAACATCAAATATCTCACAGAATAATAAGGGCTGCTGAGGCATCTCATTCCTACGGGAAATACTACCGGTCTTTTGGCATTGTTCATAATGCTTACAATATGTGTAAGCATTAAGGAATAATGTGAGCCAGTAAAAGCCTGCATCTAAAACCTTCCTAGCAGTGCGCTGTAGACCAAAGTGGCCACCGCAAGCAAGAGTGTGACAAACCTGCAAAATAGATGGCATCTCAGACTCATGCACACAATGTCTGATAACCTAATCACTACACATTCTCCACAGGTAGGGATCATCCTAAACATAATGCTTAGCCTCATTCCTAAGTTTATCTATCTGATGCTTTTTAAAATAAGCAGGCAACTCAGCAGCAACCAGATAGTTAACTAAATCAGCATACCATGGGTCCTTACTTCGTAGTTGTAAAAGCTGCTTATCTGGAAAGGTCTCACGAATAGGAAAAGGCTCTGAGGACTGCGGGATCTGGCTCAGATAGTCTGCCAGGTTTTCAGCTCCACACTTGTCCTTGATCTCAATGTCAAACTATTGTAGCAGCAACATCCACCTAATAAGCCTGGGCTTAGCATTTGGCTTCTTTAGCAGAAACTTCAATGCTGCATGATCAGAAAAAACAGTTACTTTAGTTCCCAAAAGATAAACATAGAATTTATCTAAAGCAAAAACAATGGCAAGAAGCTCCTTCTCAGTGGTGGTGTAGTTAGCCTGTGTAGAGTCTAATGTCTGGGAAGCATATGCTATAACATGGGGTGTTTTCCTAACCTTCTGTGAAAGAACTGCTCCAACTGCAAAGTTAGAGGCATCACACATCAGCTCAAATGGATACTTCCAATTCAGTGGTTGAAGCATAGGAGCAGAAATGAGATGCTGCTTCAGCTGGTCAAATGCTCTCTTGTACTCCTCATCAAACTGAAAGTCAACCTCCTTCTGCAATAGCCTGGATGACGGAAGTGCTACACTATTGAAGTCCCTGATGAAACACCTATAGAACCTTGCATGGCCAAGAAAAGAACGTACTTCCCGCACACATGCGGGGTAAGGCAAAGAAGCAATCACATCTATCTTGGACTTATCAACAGAAATACCTCCTTAGAGATAATATGTCCTAAGACTACACCCTGCCTGACCATCAATTGACACTTTTCAAAATTCAAGAGAAGGTGTGACTTAACACATCTACTCAAAACTCTAGCAAGGCTATCCAAACATGCATCAAAAGAAGAACCATAAATAGTGAAATCATCCGTAAAAAGCTCCATACAATCCTCTAAAAGGTCAGAGAACATACTCACCATGCACCTCTGAAATGTACCTAGGGCATTGCATAAACCAAAGGGCATCCTCCGGTATGCAAATGTGCCCAATGGATAAGTGAAAGTGCTCTTCTCTTGATCCTCTGGTGCAATATGAATATGAAAATAACCAGAAAAGCCATCAAGAAAATAGTAGTGTGACTGACTTGCCAATTGCTTTAGCATCTGATCAATGAAGGGCAATGGAAAATGGTCCTTCTTGGTGGCCTGGTTCAGCTACCTGTAGTCAATGCAGACCCTCTAGTTATGCTGTACTCTTGTGGGCACCAGCTCATCATTTGCATTCTTCACTACTGCTATCCCGATTTTCTTGGGGACTAGTTGCACTGGGCTCACCTACTTGCTGTCTGAAATTGGGTAGATAATTCCTATAGCCAGTAACTTGCTCATCTCCTTCTTCACTACATCCAAAATCAGTGGATTAAGCCTTCTTTGGGGCTGACTCACTGGTTTCACACCCTATTCTAACTGAATTCTATGCATGCATGTAGAGGGGCTAATACCAGGTATGTCTGCAAGTGTCTACCCTATAGCCTTTATGTTCTGCCTCAAGACATTCAGCAGCTTCTCTACTTGTTCAAGTTGCAGATCCTTGGCTATAATAACTGGCAGCTTCTCATTTGGTGCCAAAAATGGATGTTTCAGATTTTCTGGAAGTGGTTTCAGCTCCAAAGTTGGTGGCTCTTGTATGGAAGTTACTAATCTTGGAGTTGCTTCTGCTGGTGTAGCTTAAGCACCTGAAACTTGAGAATAATTCTACAAGACAGCATTATCATATTCTATGGAAGTAAAAGCAGTAGAAG
Organism: Pterocarpus macrocarpus; assembly: GCA_031439585.1. Taxonomy (NCBI): domain Eukaryota; kingdom Viridiplantae; phylum Streptophyta; class Magnoliopsida; order Fabales; family Fabaceae; genus Pterocarpus; species Pterocarpus macrocarpus. The sequence goes on from CM062521.1 coordinate 32,754,049, forward strand.
TAGTATAAACTGGATCAGGAAGTGCATAATTAGAGAAGACAGGATTAGTAAAATTGATTGCAGAATCAGAATTTATAAAAACAGAAACAGACTCCGAAAATGCAACTGCAGGAATAGAAAATGCAGAATTCAAGGGTGTAAAATTTATAGTTGCAGAATCAGAATTTGCATAATCTACAGCAGCATCAGTATTAGTGTTATTAAAATTAGTGTAAGTAGAATTAGTAGAAACAAAATTGAAATTAGTAGAAGCAGAATTTAAATCAGCAGAATTTAAACCATCAAAAACAGCAGAAATAGAATTTACAGAAGTAGGAATAGGAACAGCAGAATGTAAGATAACAAAATCAGAATTTACAGAATCTAAAACAGCAAAAATAGAACTAGAATCAGTGGAAATAGCAATAACAGAATCAAAAACAGTAGAATCAATAGAATGCACAACAGAATCAGAATCAGAATCAGAAACAACAACACTTGATTTATCAGAACTAGACACTACAAAATTAGAATTTACAAAACCAAAACTCATAGAAATTGAATGAACAACATCACAACTATGTAGGCATGCCTCAATTTCAACACAAACAACACATAAGTCATTAATACCATCACAATCAGAACAATGGAATTCATTCTTGATCCCTACAATTTCAGAAAATTCAGCCAATAAGTTTTCATGCACATCTTCAACCAATGAATCAATACTGTCTAAGTGAAAAATAGAATGCTCTTCCGGTGGATATCTCACGGCATCAAACAAGTTAAACTACACTTTGCTATCTCCAAATTACATGGATAAGGTACTGGAGTGCATATTAATCTTGATTTTTGCAGTTTTTAAAAATGGCCTACCTAAGATCAATGTTGGTTGATTAACATTCATGTCATCCTCCATGTTTAAGACATAAAAATCTGCAGGGAATATTAAATTATTCACTCTTACCAAAACATCTTCTAAAACTCCCTTGGGGTGGGTTGTGCTCCGGTTTGTAAGTTGAATCACCACTCCCATTGGCTTGAGCTCTCCAATGTGCAATGACTTGTAAACTGATGTTGGCATGACATTTATTGAGGCTCCAAGGTGTAACACCCTACCAATTTAGTGTTATGCTTTAGTCATAGTATGAAATTTAGTAGTTGTGTTATCGTGTTAGTACTCCGTTTATTATTTATTTATTATATTATTTGCTCTTTTCCTCTCTTTTTTTTTGTGACGAAATACACCATGGGGGTGTAGAGGATATATATATAATAAATGTGATCGACATCAGAGAACATTGAAAATAAATAAAAGTGCAACAGAAAAGAAAAAGATAAGTAGTATAACATCAACTATATATATATATATGTATGTATGTATGTATGTATGTATGTATATCGAAAGCTAATGCTTCAGTTTATGTACAGGTTCAAAAGAGGAGGAGGATGAACCGGAAGCCTCAGACGGGTCACTCTCAAGACTGAGTGGGATGTCTGGGACTACTTGCAGAGGTGATGCTGGGGAAGGGGCTGCAGGAGCTACGGGCATTGGAGGAGGTGCAGGGTGTGCCACGTGTAAGGGGATAGCAAAGTAGAGGACAGCAGGATTGAACGCAGGATGAAACAATGGGACTGCAAAGTTCTTATTACTAAAAAAGTAAAGGCGAAAATAGTAAGAGCCAGCTATGTACAGTGAATCAAACATGGGGTCATAATGCAGTTGTATGTCTGGAATCTCAAGAAAAAGCACGGCCATCGTGTCCATCACCAGAGTCTGAGAATGACGCGGAAACATGAAGCAAAGTGAGAATTTGAAGAAATTCTCAGTAGGATTCGAGTGCTATATTAACTGACATCGCCTTCATTCTTAATTGCCTCAATTTTCGTGTAATTATATAAAAAATTGGTATCAAGGTGAACTACCTACATTTATTAAGTTTAAGAAAATACCTAGTCTGAGACAAGGTCCAATTTTACTTAGGACAAAAAAGGAAACAGAATAAACTATTATATGAATATATATAGAATAAAGAGCAGAATAAATAAATAGATAGCAGTAAATGAACATAATAATCAATTTATAAATCGCTAACAATAATTATATAATGCAGTCATGTAGGTACTCTCTTACTCTTACTTATTCTTAAACTTAGTATCATAAACTTTTCCATTATTTGGTCCCCTGGGAGTCCTTGGCCATTCAACTCCAGGGTAATAGTCTGCTTCTCAGGATTGAGCTTGTTGCTATATAGGAATGCCGGGTTTACTTTCCCCGATCTTCCCACCTATCTATTCCTCTTAACTTTAATCCTGGGCTAGTCCAAGTATTATGAAACTTCTATCATAACATAACCTTTATGAATTTCTTGCAAAATGCACATGTAACTAATGTATCTCATAACTTATGCATAGGCTTTGTTGAAATTTTGGCAACATGATAGAATATGTCCACTTCCCCATGAATAGTACCAGTATTCAGACAACCAATTTTACAGAAAAATCAGAACACTTCATTCACAATTCCACATCAATTTCATAGTAACATTAGTGGTTTTTAAAGTATAGTTGCTATCTTAGCACCTTCACTCAACCCGATTTTTTTAAAATAAGCCATAATTTCTATTTAACTCATTTAGACCTAAATTTTGGGTATATTGGAGTGTTGTGTGTCTATTTTCTAACCTCTTTAGTCCCATCTAATTTGATAAATGTAGCTCAAGTTATTTAAGTTCTATCTCGGCCTGCCCTGTAGCTGGCCAGAATTACACATTTAAAAGTAAAAATCCACTAAAAATCGAAAACCAGTTCAAATCGTACAAAATTTGTATCATATTAAATTTAACAGGACAAGATTTCATTTGCAAAAGTCCCATTTCATTTGCTTGAGTTGAGCTTGAGTTATAAGCTCTGTTGTTTGACCTTTCTGGGTTGCCCTATTCTAGCCTGGTTTGGGCTTAGGGGGATTTCCTTGAATCACTGGGAGCAACTGAGACCGAATCTAACTTTGAAATTTTTATGGGGTGTTCTCCTATGTGTAAGCTTTATAAAAATGTTCGTTTCATTCAATTCCAAGTTGTATAGGGCAAGTTTTGCCCTAAAAAATCTTGTCTACCCAGAATCAAACTCAGAAACCTAGGTCAAACTTCCAAAATTCATATCTCCCTCATCACTAATCCGATGGCTTATAATTTATATGGTTGGAAAGCCCTAGATGTCTAGTTTTACATGAAAATAGTTTCATTAAATTTAAATGGCTGTAGGTAGAGCTGTACACTCTACCATACGGACTGCCATAGGGTTTTTGATCATCTAGCCTCTCATTTCTTTCTATTCTCATCCCTTTTCACTTCCTCTTCAATTTACACACAAAAATAGCCACGAAACCAGCCAATAATCATCATATATATCCAAATAACACATCAAGAAGTGCAGAAAATTAAAATCCCAAACAGCTTCCATAACCAAGGAAACAAGAAAAGAGGTTGAATCTCTACCTCCTTTAGGTGTGATTTTGCTAGATTTTGAGTTTTTGCTTGAAGGGATCTTGTTGAAGCTTGAAGATTGGATGAAAGTAGACTGAAGATTAGTGAGGAAGAAGAGAAATGGAGGGGGTCTGCTGGCTTAATAGTGTAGAAAGTCCACGGGAGCAAAAGGGAATTTTTGGGGTTTAATTACATAAAGATTGAAAGATGATTGGCTCTTGAAATGGGTGGTGGCCAAAGGAGCAAGTCTCTCCACCAATTGTTGATGTATGTGGCGCCACCATTCAAGGGCTAGGTGGCTGAATTTTCAGCCTCATAATTCAGGCCTTCATGTGTGGAATTCAGTTATTTCGGTTTCGACAGTTTAAAATATCGAAATCTTACCGATTTCTTTTAAATTGGTAAATCGATTTAGGAAAAATTCTATGAAATCTTCTATGCTTCTAATCTAATTCCCTTGCATCTAATCTCTCTAAATGCTAATTAATTGACCTTAAATAAATATTTAGTCAAATTTTAATTATCCTCAATTATTCGATAAAAACTGAATAACTAGGTGAAAAACGATAAAATTCATTGGATGTTACACAAAGTCTAACATGGCTTGATTGAATTGCTCGTTTCCTATGGTGCAAGGAATGGTGAAAGTGCCCGGATCCTTGCATTTAGGAGGAATGCTTAGTTGAATAATTGCAGAGACATTACTGCCCATACTTACTTTCTCATTCCCTTTTAATCTTCTTCTATGGGTGCACAAGTCCTTGAGGAACTTAGCATATTTGGGAATCTGTTTGATGGCATCCAAAAGTGGGATATTGACTTTAACATTTCTGAATGTCTCCATGAGTTGTCCAATTTAGTCTTTACTATCTTCTTATTTTAAGTCACTCTATTTGGAAAAGGCAGTGGAATGTTTGGTTCAGAATGCCTGCTGTCTCTCTTCGTGGATTGTTCTGGTTTCCGTCATTTACATCTATCTGTGCAGAATTCAATTTTTCTATTGCAGCAGAATGTTCTGCAGAATCTGCATGGTTCTTCTCTGCAGAATCTGTAGCCTTAAGCTCCTTGCCACTTCTAAGAGTGATGGCACTCACATTTCATGGGTTACTCATTGTTTGGGATGGAAGTTGGCCAGAACCTTGTGTTTTTAGCTCACTAACAGTGTTGGCTAATTGGCCAATTTGTGTTTGTAGGTTCTGGATGTTGGCTTCTATCCTTTGTTGGAATTGGAGGCTATTAGTTGCCATTTGCATCACCAAATCTGCCAGGCTTGATTCATTGCTGGTCTGAGGTTGTTCTTGTTTTGGTTGCTGCTGCTATTTTATGTTTGAACCTACAGCCTGATGCCTAAACTGCTGCTGAGGCTGCTGCTGAAATTGATTAGAGCTATTACCATACCTCAAGTTTATGTTGTTCCTCCATCCAGGATTGTAGGTGCTGGAGAAAGGATCATAATTTCTCTGCTGCTGTTGTGGTTGTTGATAAGGTCTGCCAGGAAATATTCTAGCCACAGTTTCATTTCTCTTATGTAATTCTGGACACAAAGCTGAAGTGTGGCCTAGTAGGCAGCAAATGCCACAAATATTTGCCACTGCTAGATAAGATTCTGGGGCTGTTGCTGCTTTTGACCAATGGCTAATTGCCTAACCAGTGAGGTTAGCTTCTCAATTCTGTTCTCCATGCGTTGCTAGTTTGCATCAGAAGATTGTAGCTCATTAACTCCCCTAGTGAACACCATGGCTCGAGTACCAAATTGTTGAGCATTGGCAACCATATTGGCAATCAGATCTTGGGCTATAGCAGGTGTTTTATCAACCAAAGCTCTTCTTGAGGCAGCATCCACCATGCTTCTATCTATTGGCAGAAGTCCTTCATAGAAGTATTGGATTAGGAGTTGGTCACTTGTTTGATGGTGTGGGCAGCTTGCACATAACTTCTTAAATCTCTCCCAATATTCATGCAATGTCTCACCAGTAATTTGCCTTATGCCACAAATATCCTTCTTGATGGCAGCAGCTCTTGAGGCAAGAAAGAACTTCTCTAGAAACAGCCTATTCATGTCTTGCCAGCATGTAATTGAACCAGGATGCAAGTAGTATAACCAGTCCTTTGCAGCTCCATCAAGTGAAAAAGGAAAAGCTCTTAGCTTAATGTGATCTTCATCAACTCCATGTGGCTTCATGGTCAAGCATACCACATGGAATTCCTTGAGATGCTTGTGCGGATCCTCTTTAGCCAAACCATGGAACTTGGGGAGCAAGTGTATCAATCCTGATTTGAGCTCAAAATCTGCATCTAATTTTGGATACTGGATGGCTAGAGCTTGATAATTGACATCAGGTGCTGCAAGTTCCTTCAATGTTCTATCATGATTATTAGCCATATTTTCTGCAAAATTCAGATGGTTAGCAACAGGAACACTATGAACAGAATCAGAATCAGAATCAGATACTAAGCTAGAAACAGAAATAGGTGAGTTGTATGCAGAATTATTGGATGAATGGTCCTCAACCAAGACAGGGTCAAATAATCTCCTCTTAGTTGATCTAATCAATCTAAGTGTTCTCTCAACCTTAGGATCAAATGCAACTAAATCAGGATTCAAATAAGACCTAGGCATGCACTAAACAAGGCAAAACAGAACTAGTCATGCACTTATGTCACCTACTCACATAGAACACTAAAGAATGCAAACAAACACTCAATATTAATCAAGAAAAATCCAAAAACACTACCAAATGATTTTTAAAAATTTTGGGACCACCACAACTCAAATATTTGACCCTCAAGGAGTCTAAAAATGCAAAGAAAAATCTTAAAAAAATTAAAAAAGTGGTCAAGATGAAGGAATTTGGCTTCCAAATGAAAAGGTCAAATATTTGCAAAATTTTTTTTCAGCTGACCAAAAATCAAGAGGTCATTTTTCTTCAATTGACCAAAAATCAGCTCAATCGGAGCACAAAATCTTTTTCAAAAATACAGGCGATATCCCGAAAAAATTGAAAAATCTCAAAAACTCTATCTAAACGATGGAGTTTGACAAAAATAGGGGTGACCTCAAATCTTTCAAGAATTGAGCCTTTCTCAAAATGGTGTTTTCCAATAGGATCAAGTGCCCGTAGGTTGGTTTGAAAAGATTCAGTTGCCAAAAACTGTAAAATCTATCTCTTAATGCACTAACTATTAACAAAAGCTTAAAACCTATGCAAACACTATCACAAACAGAGTTAGCACTGATATTCACATGATCAAACAGCATATATCATCCCCGGCAACGGTGCCAAAATTTGACTCGAGCGTCGTAACACGAGCAAATTAAATCGAATACCAACTATAGTATAGTAGGCAACTCGGATCGTTTCCCTAAGATGAATGCATCATTTGATCAGAAAATTCGGGAGATTTGTTTAATCAAACAGTTGAAATGCAAAATGTATAAACCAAAATAAAATAGAATTGATGAACAATGAAACCGAATTAAAAGATCTAATATAAGACACAAGATAAACATAATTAATACTCCATTATTGGATTCTAACTATATGCAACACTCCAATTCGGTGATTAAACTTAGACTTAGTTAAAACCTCAATCTAAATCTAGCATTCACATGGTAACCTCCATGAATTCAACTAATTACACAATCAATTTGATTCAGATAACTCTAAAATCGAATTGAATTGAATTAGTTTCAAACACCAATGCAACTAATCATATATTCAGATCTGAACATAATTAACACTCCTTCAACAATCAATTCACATACATCAACCGAATTATATATGACATGATTACATTCCTAATCAGTATTCAAGAATGAAGAACTTCAATTCATGTACGAGATAAAGAATGAGAGAAAGAGAGATGAAACTAAATTGATTTCTTGCATCCAAATGATGCACCAATCCTCAAGAGTTTAATTGCTTCACTTGATGTCTTGAATCAGAGGAGAATCACTCCTCCATTAATGGAGGAAAATGCATGAGAGAGAGAGAGAGAGAGAGAGAGAGAGAGAGAAGTTTTTATTTTCAAAATCTGATCCAAAATAAAATGAGTCAAAAAGGTCCCTTCTCAATTCGGGTTCCTTCCTATATATACCTATGATTAACACACTAATTGACTAATTACATTAATCCTCTCTTCTAAAGCTACAAGTAGACATCTCATTTACATTAATTGGACTTGTGGAATGAAACTTATGCTAAAAACACTAATTCAGCATCACTGGATCCGTCGATGACCTTCAACCGCATGTTTGGGCTAGAAGATGCCATAATTTGCACTAGTGATCTGAAGAAGAGTTGTAGCCTAGAAGTCAGCTTTCCAATGGCACTGATTTTGCCTCAATTGGATTCTTGTAGCCCGAGATATAGCCCAATTATTACATTCTGCTCAGGATCTGCGTCTACCTCTCTTGAGTCTACTTGAAGGCCCAAATTCAGCTTAAAAACTCCCAAACTAGTCTCTGATCTCTTCACAAGATTGTAGGCCTAGCTCTCAGCTTTCCTACAAACTAAGAATCATTCCAAAATGAGATATATAACTCAAGTTATGGCCCAGAAACCAAAAATAATGTTAGAATAAGGCTAGTGCAGGAAAATTAGATCAAAGTCCAACCAAAGTCCAATTAATAGGAAATGATCCAAGTCAATTCAAATATGCACAAAAAAAGGTTCATAAGCTAGAAATGAGGAAAAATAAGTATATAAAATTCCAATTCATCAGTGAGCGAAGTCAGCTAAGGAGATTAAGGAGTCTTTTTTGGAGTAATGCCAGATTTTTTGTCCCGACACTGATTTTAGCAAGGTCGGGTTGGACAAAATCGTAGTTGATGGCTGCATCGTGGTAGTTTTGGAAGAAGATGACGAAGGCACCAAAAACCCAGAAGCTGATCCGGTGAATCCGGCATCCGACCCTTGACATGCTTGTGAATTTTTATTTTGTATTGCCCTGTTACGGGCTTTTCTTATAATGAATATTTTCCCGGTCTCCTGGGTCTTGTAATGAAACTTTCCGTATTTTTCGGTTTTATTTCTTGCCAACTTTGTTAATTGATGTGCCTGTTTTTTGCCTAAGTTATACCTTGAAAGGAATATTGGTGGCACTTTATTGTTTTATTGAATTAGAGGTTATCCTAGTTGGATTTCCTTGTAGGCTAAAACTTAAGGGTTTCTTTTGTTCGCTTAAGTTAGCAAGGAGGGCATGACTGACTTGACGTATAACATTGGATTTTTGCGAGTGTCTAAGTTTGTTTACTTCGGGACTTTATGATCGCATATCCAGGTTGTTATATTAGGATCCGTTTTCCTCAACTAAGGGGTGATCAATCCTTTAGGAGAACCAAGGTGGGTTGAGAGCGTTAAATAACAACCACAATGAGTGTAACGAGAAATAAAAGGGGGAAAATGATGATAAATAATTATAATAATGAATGTAAAATGGGATAAAATTGTAGCAAAGATAATGTATAAAAGCAGAACAAAGATAATATGTAAAAGCAAGAAATCGAGAAGGATTTACTATATACTGCTTTGCCCACGGAGTTCCACCTCGTTAAAACCTCCCCGGGGAAACCCAATGGGACAAAACCCGAGATAGGAAAAAGAGTACGGCTATTTCTCGCAGTATACACTTTAGATGAAAAATTTTCGGAGGTTGGAGGAGTTCCATGACCTTAGAATTTCAGTGCCTGATAATGTGGAGAGTTTGTATGCCCCCTTTCCTAGGACGTCAATAACTCTATATGGGCCTTCCCAGTTTGCAGCTAATTTTCCATGGCTCACTGGAGGCTTTTTGAAGTCAGCACGTTGGAGGGCCAATTCACCTTTGTTGAACGTCCGAGGTATTAACTTGGCATTATATCTTTGGAAGATTTGATGTTTCAGTGCCTTCTCCCTTAAATAAGCCATTTCCCTTGCTTCATTGGACAGGTCGGATTCCTCCCGAAGTGCTTGATGGCATGTAGGTCGGAACATGATGCGTGGGCTTAACTCCTCGACTTTGATCGGTATCAGTGCGTCCACCTTGTAAGTCAACTTGAAAGGAGTTTCTCTCATCGTCAAATACAGGGTGATTCGGTAGGACCATAGAACACTCCTAAGCTCATCAGCCCACGCCTCTTTTACCTCATTGAGCCTCTTCTTTAACCCTCGAAAGATGACTTTGTTAGCAGCTTCGGCTTGACCATTTGCTTGGGGGTGCTCGATCGTAGTGAAGTGGTGTTTGACCTTGTGGCTCGAGAGGAATCCTCGAAACTTTTGGTCTATAAACTTGGTTCTGTTATCAATAATGATGGAGTCAGGTATTCCGAAGCGAGTGAAAATGTTCCTCCATACGAACTTCCCAACTTGGGTGGCAGTAATGGTGGAAAGCGGCTCTACCTCTATCCATTTCGTAAAGTAGTCTATTACCACAATTAGGTACTTCACTTGCCCCGAGGTGAGTGGGAAAGGACCTAGGAGGTTGAGTCCCCACTTGCTGAAGGCCTAGGGGGACATGATCGAGGTTAGTTCGTTGGAAGGGGCGAGGTGAAAGGTGGCATGTTTTTGGCAGCTAGAGCACTTCCTTGCATACTCGATCGAGTCTTTGATCATTGACGGCCAATAGAATCCAGTTCGCAATACTTTCAATGCGAGTGACTTTCCTCCGAGATGGTGGCCACAAGAACCTTCATGGACTTCCTCAAGAATGGCGGGAATCCGGCCTGATCCCACACATTTTGGCAGTGGCTGGGATACTCCCCTTCTGAATAATTGTTCATTGATGATGGTGTAGTAAGAGGCTTCTCTAGCTAGCCTCTTTGCATTGACAGGATCTTCTGGTCGAGTTCCATTTCGCAAGTACTGAACAATCGGAGTCATCCAGTTTGCAACTCCATTGATGGATAAGGTCGGAAGAGGATTCGTTATTAAGGGGGGCTTCAAATTCTCTTGGATCAAACTCTGGTTGTTTCCTCCGGGCTTAGTGCTTGTCAGCTTGGAGAGGATGTCACCTCTGACGTTCTCTTCTCTGGGAACATATCGGAACTCTACACCTGAAAACTCTTTTATGAGCTCTCTTACTTTTAGAAGGTATTTTTATAGTAAAACATCTTTACCTTGGTACGTCTTGATTACTTGGGAAGTCACGACATGAGAGTTGCTACATATCAAAAGTTGGGATACGTCGATGTCTTTAGCTAACTTCAAGCCAATAATAAGGGCCTCGTATTCGGCCTGATTATTGGAAACCGGGAAGTCGAATTTAATGAAAAGCTCAATGATTATTTCACCTTCTTTTTCAAGGATCGCCCCGACTCCGTTTCCTTTCAAGCTGGAGGCTCTGTCCACATGTAGTATCTATCCTGGTTCTAGAGTATTCACATCGTCCACTATTTCGGCTAAGAAATCTGCCAGTGCTTGAGCTTTAATAGTCATCCTTCATTCGTACTGGATATTGAACTCCGAAATTTCCACTGACCATGATACCATCCTACTTGCCACGTCCAATTTTTGTAGGATTTGCCAAATCGGCTGGTTAGTTCGGACGACGATCATGTGGGCTTGAAAATATTGGCGGAGCCTTCGTGCTGCTATAACTAGGGCCAGGGTGACTTTCTGGATTTTTCGATATCTTACCTCGGGGCCTTGTAGTACTTTGCTGATGAAGTATACCGGGTGCTGTTGTCGAATGTCTTCCCGGACCAATGCCCTGGCTATGGCAGCATTGCCAACTGACAGGTACAAGAATAGTGGTTTCCCGACTTTCGGCTTACTTAGGATAGGAGAGCGGGAGAGATACTCCTTGAAGTCGGAGAAGGCAGTTTCACACTCTGTCATCCACTCAAAGGTATTCCCCTTTTTCAAGAGTGAGAAAAGGGGAATGGCTTTCCAGGCAGACGTAGCCATAAATCTCGAAAGGGAGGCAATTCTTCCCATGAGACATTGTACTTCTTTCACAGTTGTTGGACTTTTCATTTCAAGAATTGCTTGGCACTTGTCGGGGTTTGCTTTAATTCCCCAATGTGTGAGCATGAATCCCAGGAATTTTCCAGCTTCCACAGCAAATGCACACTTGTGCGGGTTTAGTCTCATGTTGTGTTGTTGGAGGCGTTTGAACACAACCTTAAGGTCGAAGAAGAAACTCCTTTTTCTCTTGTCTTGATTAACATGTCATCGATGTAAACCTCTATCAAATCTCTTTTAAGCTCTGTGAATACCTTGTTCATAAGCCTCTGGTATGTGGCTCCTGCGTTCTTTAAACCGAACGGGATGACCTTGTAACAATGGTTAGCCACTGGAGTTATGAATGCCGTTTCCTCTTCGTCGAGGTGACACATTGGGATTCAAATATATCCCGAGTACGCGTCCATCAAGGTGAGCAATCGGAAACCGGAGACGGCATCTACTAACCCGTTAATGCTTAGTATAGGATATGAGTCCTTCGAGCAGGCTTTGTTTAGGTCGATATAATCGATGCACATTCGCCATTTTCTATTAGACTTTTTGACCATCACGACCATTAGATAACCACATCGGGTACACCATCTCGCGTATGAAGCTAGCATCTAGGAGACTTTGGACTTGTTCCTGGACCGCAAGGGCTCTATTTAGACTCATTCTTCTTCTCTTTTGAGCTACCGATTTTGAACTGGGGAAAATGGAGAGTCAGTAGGACATGAACTCCTAGCTGATTCCAGGCATATCGGCCGCAGTCCAAGGGAACAAATCTGTGTTGGACTTGAGGAAGGTGACTAGTCTTGTTTCAACATGCTCGGGAGGTTTTTGTTAATTCGAGTTGTTTGTCCACTTTCCTTTCCAATTTGGATCTTTTCTAATTTGCCATCCGGCTCTGGTCTTCCTCCTCTAACTTTCCTTGCATCTAAGTCTACCATCATGACTTTTGAAGCATTGGAGGGTCGAGCATTGCACTGGGACACCTTCTTTTGCTGCCCTTGAATTTCGAGGTTAGCGTTGTAGCATCGCCGAGCCATGACCTGGTTTGCTTTTACCGTGGCAATTTCTCCTTTGTCAAAAAAAAACTTCATTGTTAGGGATGCCGTTGAGATAACGGCACCTATCTTGTTCAATATCAGCCTCCTGAGTATCACGTTGTAAGTTGAAGGGTAGTCAATAACTAGAAAATTGACTTTAACAGTCTGGGTTTTAGGTCGAGACCCCAGGGTTAGGTGGAAGGTGATGAACCCCTGGGGGTGGACTTTCTCCTCAAAAAATTCGATCAACTCTTCCTTACGTGTTTGGAGGTTAGCGGTATTCAGTCCGAGCTTATCAAATGCATCTCGGAATAAAATGTCTGCTGAGCTCCCTTGGTCGACAAAAACCTTTTTTACTTCAGCATTGACCACTGCTGCAGAAATCTCCATAGGGTCATCGTGTCCAGGAATCTCGCTTTCTAAGTCAGAGCTTGAAAAGACTATATCCGGTGTTGGCTGTGATGTCGGCACTGGCTTTTTTATCTTCCCTGAAGACACGTTGAAGACTTCTTGCAAATGCTTTTTCCGGGATGAATTTGTCGCTCTGCCACCCGCAAAACCTCCAGTGATGACGTTGATAGTCCTAGTAATCTGTTCTTCATCATTACCTTGATTTCCTTCTAGTTCCGAGATTCTCTGGCTCCTTGGTTTCCACCTTTCTTCGTTTCTGTGATCAGATACTTGTCTTCTTCGCGGATTTCTTTGGGAAGCCATGTACTTTGCCAATCTTCCTTCCCTTATCAATTGTTCTACGGCATCTCAGAGATCGTAGCAATCCTCGATTCTATGCCCGAAGCCATTGTGATATTTGCAAAAACAAGGACTTGCTCGTGTTGGCCCTCATTTTGAGAACTTTTGGCTTGGGGAACCTTTCGACCTAATCGACTTCTCAGAACAGCTCGGATAGGGATATGTTAAGGGGGTATACTCGTTGTATTTACCGACCCTTGAACGTATGTCCTTCCTCGGGTGTTCATCCTAACTGCTGGCCTTTTTGTTGGATTGGTGCCTTCCTGGGTTGGCTATGGCTCTCTCCATTTCTTTGAGAAAGATATACTTCTCGACTCTCATTTGTATTTCTTCTGGGGATTGTGGGGGCCTTTTCGACAACGAAGTTTTAAATGGCCCAGGTCGTAGTCCGTTTAGCAATGTCAAAATTACCGCTTAAGTCTGCACATCATCAACAAGCAAAGTTTCGGCATTATATCGCTCGAGAAAATCTCGGAGCGACTCATGTTGCTGTTGATGTAAGCTAAAGAGACTGGAAACTAGCTTAGGTTTGAACTTCTTGGTAGTGAAGTAGGCCAAGAACAACGAAATAAGGTCAGAAAATCAATTGATCGACCTGGGTGGGAAAGAGTTGAACCATTTGAGTGTAGCTTTTTCAAAGTGACCGGGAATGCCCGGCATCTGATGGGATCTGAGACTCTGGCCAGCGCCATCCTTGGCTTGAAGGCATCCATTTGCTCTTGGGGGTCAGTACTCCCGTCATAAGGCTCCATGTCGGAAAGGGGCTTGAAACCTTTGGGTGGCTGAGTTCCCATAATAAAGTCGGAGAATGGCTTGTCATCACCATCCTCGGGGTCCTTATAACGTTTTGAGCCACACCTTGCATGCTTATCATCATACCGAAGGTGAGGTCGGGATTCGAAGTGTTCGAGGTGGTGACGGACACTTCCCACTCATGGTTCTTTATGGCTGTTGGCTAAACTCCCACATGGTGAGTTTCCACGATGACGACGTTCTATGCTGCGACTACGTTCTCTCGAGCTTCGGCCTCCATAATGGTCTGGACTCCTATCATGATGGCATCGATGCCGTTCCTGGCGTCATTTTCAGTCAGCTTCTTTCATGCGATCCATATTTTGTTCCAGATTTTGAATACGGGTGGCTTGCTTCCGCATCAAGGTTAGCATCTCGGCCAGCAGTTTGGTGTTGGCCTGAAGGCGGATTTCCTAAGTTTCCCACGGCCCAGATGAGAGAGCGGTGAGCCGTTGAGTTCTGCTCGTAATGGTGGTCTCCGGCATCCGAAGCCAAATTGGAAGCTGTGCGACCATCCACCAGTGGTTGGTGGTTACTTGCGGGGGCATGTGCCACCTTGTGTTCTTGCCTTGGGTGTAAAGACATTAGTATGAATTCCGCCCTAGTGTGATGGTGAGTAGCGTTTGAGTTCCCATAGACGGCGCCAATGATCGGAAGTGGGTTACCCAGAAGGACTCCGAACCGAGATTGGGATCTCCAGCTACTCCTGATGTGATCAACGAGTTGATGAAGTTGAGGTCCATAGCAGTGGGGGTACCTGCAGGTACTCTAACGCTCAAGTCAGTGAGTACAGATAAGTGTATGAGAGGTATCTAGAAGAAGTACCTGAAGTCCGTAATTGGACTCTTATATATGAGTAGGTAGTTGAGAACTAGGGACATCCATTAGCTTGGGGTTAACAGATGGGTTCGAGTTTATTGGCAACACGCAAGATAAGTACCGATTCGCAATGTTAGGGGTTCATTATACTAAATCCGGATTTGGGCTTCAATCCGAATTTAGGCCCTAGCTCGTACGTGTATCCAAGATGGGCCTCGAACAGTGATGAGTCTGACCTCTAGTTAGGCTTAGTTGTTGGGTTGAGTTGGACACTTACACTCCAGTCCAGAATATTGGTATATATAATATTGGTAAGAACAACTCCGACTTGATTACTAATGTTATGTTGGTTTAAGGGTTGACTTATAACCTTTGGAGCATTAGTTAGTTTTGTGACCAAGACTACAAGTTATGTTTGAACTTTCAAGATGTATCATAAAAGGCGTAATAATACATATGTATTATATTTAGATGAAATCATTCTTACTACAAGGCATGATAATACATATCAAATAAAATTATTCTTACTACTAAAAGGCATGATAATACATATGCATTATATCCAGATGACCTTTTAGATCGGAATATAAAATGCTTAATATCCTTTTGCGGATGAAAAGTGGATATGGTATAAGAAATTTGGTCATGCTCACATGAGATTAGTCTCTAAGATTTCTTAGAAGAGCTTGTTAAGGGTTTATCCAAGATTAGTTTTGTGACTCAATTTGTGAGTTCTGCCAAAGGGATAAACAAACCAAGAGTTCTTTCCAAAGCAAAAATGTAGTTTCAACTACAAGGCTACTTGAGCTTTTACATCTTGATCTCTTTGGACCAACTAGAACTGCTAGTTTAGGTGGCAAGAAATATGGGTCGCTTATAGTGGATAACTTTTCTAGATTCATATGGGTTATATTCCTAGTCCATAAGGATGAAGTTTGTAAGGCCTTTAAAGTGTTTGCAAAAGAGTTCAAAATGAAAAGGGTTTATGTATCTCATCCATCAGATCTAATCATGGTGGTGAGTTTGAAAACCATATTTTCGAAAGTTTTTGAAATGAAAATGGCATTTTTCATGATTTCTTTTCTCCTAGAAACTCTTCAACAAAATGGGGTTACTGAAAGAAAGAATAGATCTTTGCAAAAAATGGCCAAAACCATGCTTTTAAAAGTGGTTTGTCAAAAGGTTTTTGGACACAAGCAATTAACACTGCCTACTACATTCAAAATCATGTTTTTCTAAGGCTAATACTCAAGAAGACCACCTATGAATTATAGAAGGGAAGGAAACCCAACATATCTTATTTCCATGTATTAGATTTAGAATGTTTTATCCTTAACACAAAGGACAAGCTTTCAAAGTTTGATTCTAAATCTGATCTTTGGATATTCTTCTATGTCTAAAGCTTATAGAATGTATAATAAGAGAACTCAGATTGTAGAGGAAACACACATTTCCTTCAAAGAAAAGAAGAAGCATCTAGACCAGAACATTCATAACCTAGAAGAAGACTTGGAGAATTTGTCTTTGAATGATAAATCACAAAATGAAAACTCCTTTCAGATAGCCACAACAAATGATAATCCTGAGCCCTACATGCCTCATCATGTTTCTGATAACATTCTAGAGGATTCTGATACATCCCCATAAAGAGAAGATACACTGGTGCAAGGGACGTGAGAGTTGTATCTGAAAATCAAGTTGTTGGTGAGCCTTCTTAAGGAATCAAAACCAGATCCTCATTCAGAGTAGAATCAAACATGGCTTTGATTTTTGAAATCCAACCTGAATATATTGATAAAGCTCTTCAAGATCAAAGTTGGATAGAAGCTATGCAAGAAGAGCTCAACCAATTCAAAAAGAGCAAAGTCTAAAGTCTGGTTTTACTGCCTAAAGGACATTATGTCATTGGCACAAGATGGCTGTCTAAAAACAAGCTTGATGAAAGTGGAAAAATGATCAGAAACAAAGCAAGGCTTGTTGCTCAAGCATATAATCAACAAGAGATAATTGATTATGATGAGATATTTGTTCCTGTTGTAAGACTAGAAAGCCATCAGAATATTGTTTGCTTTTGCAGCATATAAAGATTTTGTTCTCAATCAGATGGATGTAAAATCTGCTTTCCTCAATGGTTTTATTTCTGAAGAAGTGTATATTAAACAACATCTTAGTTTTGAAAATGAAATATTTCCTCACCATATTTTTAAGCTATCAAAAGCTTTGTATGATCTGAAACAAGCTCCAAGACCTTGGTATGAAAGATTCAACTCTTTTCTAATTAAAAATAAGTTTAAAAGAGGAAAAGTTGATACAATCTTGTTTATCATGCATGAGAAAGATGATTTCCTTATTGTTCATATTTATATAGATAATATTATATTTGGTGCTACTAAACAAAATTTGTGCAAGAGTTTTTCTAAGCTTATGCAGAGAGAATTTGAGATGAGCATGATGGGAGAACTCAAATACTTTCTAGGTCTGCAAATTAAGCAATAAAAAGATAGGATCCTTATTCATCAAGAAAAATATGCTAAGGATCTGCTCAAGAGGTTTGACATGGACAAAGCTAAGAGCATTAATACTCCCATGCATCATTCTTAAGTTCTAGAAGCTGATGAAGAAGGAGATAAAGTTTCTAATAAAATTTATTGAGGTATGGTTCACTACTTTATCTCACAGCTAGTACACCTGACATACAATTAAGTGTGGGAATTTATGCTAGATTTCAGTCTAATCCAAAGCAATCACACTTAAATGCTATCAAAAGAATTCTGAGATATTTAGTAGATACTACTAATCTTGGTCTTTGGTACGAGAAAGGTGTTAGCTCCAATACCCTTCAGAAATCGTTCTGTGGTTGTAAACCAGAATGAGAACTAACATTTTGATGAATACCAAATCAGAGTTTAACCTTGTCTTGCTATATATATATATAATGAATGAATTGTTTCTAAAAGTATTTCTTTGTGAATCATATGCATTATATGCTTAAGAATCATCAAAGTTAGGTTATCCATTGCTTCTTTAAATTGAATATACTTGATATGGAATATATGCTTTGTATACTTCTCAAATTATCATGAAAGAAACAAGAAAGAAGGTTCAGAAGGATGAAATTGCAATGTCAGAAGGGAAAACAGTGCCTCAAGAGCGAACATTGTTCATTCAGAAAGATGACTTTGTTCAGAAGGGAAAATCTCTAGAGATATGCTTCTTATGAAGTGTTATACCTTCAAAAATTCCTCTATACGCTTCAATAGACAAATTCAAAAAGTCAAAAAGTCAAAAAGGTGAGTTGATAAGATGCAGAAGAGGTGCTGACAAGTCTGAATAGTTGGCAAACCAATGAACGACTACTTTTCTACTTCTGTGTAAGTTTTGAAGAATGGGAAAAAGGAAGGTGTTCCGGACAGTAGTATTGGAGCCCAACTCGGCCCGAGGACTAGGCCCAAATAGATCTCGAAGTCATTAACAGGCCGAGCCTATCTCGGGCCATTAACCTGAGTTGAGGCCCAAACCCGAGTTAAGTCCCTCTGTTCCCTAACAGCTCAGAACGATTCTTTCCTCACGTGTAGCCGGTAAACTCGGACCCATCCATTATCCCCCATGATAAAGGACGTCCCGGGTTATCCTCTACGAAGGCAGGATCAAATCCCCCTTATCTCTCAACCGCTCACTCATATATATATGGGTCCAGCCTTGAACGTAAAGTATCTTTTCTAACCTACTTCTCATACTTTCCTGCACTCACTGACTTGAGCATCGGAGTCCTTGCAGGTACCCCCCTCACCGCCGTGGAAGCACTTACTCAGGCAGCTTGAGATCCCATTCTTAGTTCGGAAATTGCTCAGGTAACCCATCTTCGAACAGAAGGCTATTTCTTCTCTATCCAATCATAGACTAGCAGACCAAAAGGATCACAAGGATTAAGGCTTGCAAGCTTCAACGGTCATATTTCAAAGTCTAAATAAGGTTGGAAGTGGAAGAAAGAATAGTTAAACTGTTTAAATATTTTCTATGTAAAAAGAGCTTCCTTTCTTCATCCTTCTCAAGTTTCTAAAGCACCAAAAAGTTACTTATCGTAACTTTAGGATATAATAAAATCTTCTCTTCTGGTCTATAATAGATAATATTATCTCTTTGAGAATTTAGAGAAGTCTCACACATAGTACTTTATTATCCAAATCTCTGTTAAGAAAATTAGTGTGAGTATTCAAACTAAACATATTATTCACATCATTTGTATCTAGATCTAGTAGTGGTCAGTAAGAAGCTTGAAAAGGTTAGGAAAATACTACTCGTTTGTAAAACTTGGAGAGGCTTAAAAAAGACTACTCATTTGTAAGAAGCTTGGAGAAGCTTGAACAAAGAATATTTGAAGTATAAAATCTCAACAAAAAGTTGGGGATTGAAAATAGGCAAGTGGTTTAGCCAAACCAGTATAAAAATCTCTGGTGTGATTATCTCTATCTCTAATCTTGTTATTTGAATTTATCACATAGGTTCAACTCTGTTTAAACTCTATCTGAAACAAAGTTTATTTCTATTTTACATATAACTAAACTATTTTATAAACTAACCCTCGCTTTTGTAATCCAAGTTTGAACTTGAGATAGATTATTTTGACTAAAGTTTTCAGATATTAAAATCACTTGAAAGCACGATTCAACCCCCTTCTCATGTTATCTCATCCAACAATTGGCATCAGAATCTAACTCTGAGGTTGAGCTTCCTAATGGTTGTAGAGATCAAAGATCCTATCAGATGGCTCAACAAATAAATCACATTGTAGAAGGTCACTCTATAAATCATCCTCCGTACTTCAATGGTGAAGATTATCCTTATTGGAAGGATAGAATGAGACTCTTCATAGAGTCCGCTAGTCTGAACATATAGGAGATTATAGAAAATGGTGACTATATACCCATGGTTGAGCAACCAGCACCTCAAGTAGTTGCTAATCCAGAATAACCTCCACATATTGTAGTCAGAACCATCCCTAGAAATGAATGGATTGATCAAAACAAAACCAAGGTCCAAATGAATGCCAAGGCAAAGTATCTTCTCACATGTGCCTTGAGCAAAAGTGAATACGACAATATCATATCCTGTGACTCAGCTAGAAATCTTGGACAGACTTCAAGTGTCGCATGAAGGAACGGACCAGGTCAAAGAAACCAAAATTAGCATATTGGTTCATCAATATGAAATCTTCAAAATGCTAGAGAATGAGAATATTGATGAAATGATGACCAGATTCATGCATATCATAAATCAGCTGAAGGCCATAGGCAAAAAGTACACCAATACAAAAATGGTGAGAAAGATTCTGAGAAGTCTTTCAAAGGCTTGCCGTCCAAAAGTCACAACTATTCAAGAAGCTAAGGACTTAAACGTACTTAGCTTATATGCTCTCATTGGGTCATTAAAGACTCATGAGATTGAACTAAATGAAGTCACTGATGAGGCTGTCAAGAAAGCAAAATCCATTTCTCTAAAGTCCACTCAGAAAAGGACTTAATCTCTTAAATCTTTGAAAGTCTCAGAAGAATCTAAAGAAAAAGAAAAGGATTCTTCTGATGATGATGATAGTAATGAAATTGCTCACTTAGCAAGGAAGATTTCAAGAGCATGGATAAAAAGGAAGAAGAAGAGCCTTATTCCCAAGAAAGACAAAAAAGGCAAGGTCAAACAAGATGAGATCATCTGCTTCAAGTACAAGGAACCCGGACATGTCAGATCCAAATGTCCAAGATTGAAGAAATCCTCAAAAAAGAATATCACAAAGAAGAAAACAATAATGGCTACTTAGGAGGATCTGGACGAAGAACAAAAAAAATGCAGAATCACATAGTGAAGAAGAGATTGTAGCAAATCTCTATTTTATGGCTGACATTATTTCTGATGAAGAAACTGAGGTACATGACTTTGAACCTGAACTTACTTTTGAAAATCTTCAAAAAGTCTATGATAAACTCTTGGATGTTTCCAAGTCTCTTGCTTGTCATTATGCGTCTTCGAAAAAGGATTTTCAAAAATTATCTTTGGAATTTGAAAAACTCAAGATTGAAAAAGAGAAGGCTGGGCATGAAAAAGAAAGATTGCAAACTGACAATATCTTTCTTCAAAAGGATGTAACAGCCCTGAAAATCGAAATTTCTAAAACTTGCTCGAAGTCATCTTCTGATGTTTCTATGCTTGAGAAAACTGTAAAACTTCTCAAATCAGATCTTGAAAAAATGATTAATGGCTCTAAAAATCTGGATTTAATGCTTGGTGGCCAAAAGCCTTATCTTGACAAAACTGGTCTAGGCTTTGAGAAGAAAGATGACGAAAAATCATCTAAAGATTCCTCACATCAGATTCCTCTATGCATATATTGTTTCAAAAAGGGACACTCTTCTAAAAGATGCTTTTCTAGCAGAAATGCCAAATAAAAAGTGAAAAAACCCAAAAACTCTACTAACACAAAAGGACCCAAGAAAATATGGGTACTCAAAGTTAAAATTTCATCTATTGTAGGTGTGTCCTAAATCAGTACTCCAAAGGGAGAAAAGTGGTATCTGGACAGTGGATGCTCCAAACACATGACTAGAAATAAATCCTAGTTTAGAAACCTCAGACCCAAGGAAGGTGGAATAGTTAAGTTTGCAGACGGAATCAAATCCAAAGTCATTGGTATAGGTAATGCTAGTAAGAACAATTCCAACCTAATATCTGATATTATGTTAGTAGAAGGATTAACTCAACCTTCTGAGCATTGGTCAATTCTATGACCAAGGCGACAAAGTTGTGTTTCAACCTTCACAATGTATAATTAAAAATTCCACTACTGATAAAATAATTTTTACTGTTAGAAGGCACAATAATACATTTGTATTATATCTAGATGATCTTCTTGATCAAAGTGTAAAATGCTTAGCTTCCTTTATGGACGAAAAGTGGCTATTGCACAAAAAGTTTGCACATGCTTATATGAAATTAATTTTTGAAATTTCTCGGAAGGAGCTAGTAAAAGGTTTGCCTAAAATCAATTTTTAAAATTACTCTTCTTGTGAGTTCTGTCTTAGAGGCAAACAGACTAAAAGTTTTTTTCATAGTAAAAATGTAGTTTCTACTACTAGACTACTTGAGCTTTTACATCTTTATCTTTTTGAACTAACTAGAACTGCTAGTCTTTGTGGTAAGAAATATGGTTTAGTCATTGTGGATAATTTGTCTAGATTCACATGGGTTATATTCCTGATCCACAAGGATGAAGCTTGTGAAGCCTTCAAATCTTTTTCAAAAAGAATTCAAAATGAAAAAAGTTTTTGCATCACTTCCATCAAATTAGATCATGGTGGTGAATTTGAAAATCATTCTTTTGAAAAATTTGTAATGAAAATGGCATTTCTCATAACTTCTCTTCTCCTGTAACTCCTCAACAAAATGGAGTAGTGGAAAGAAAGAACAAGTTGCTGCAAGAAATGGCCAGAACTATGCTTCTTGAAAGTGGTTTATCAAAAGGTTTTTGGGTAGAAGTAGTAAACACTACCTGTTATATTCAAATTCATATTTTCTTAAGACCTATTCTCAAGAAAACTCCATATGAATTATGGAAGGGAAGAAAACTCGACATTTCTTATTTTCATGTCTTTGGATCTGAATGCTTTGTACTTAACACCAAGGACAAACTTTCAAAGTTTGATCCAAAATCTGATCCTGGAATTTTCCTAGGATATTCTTCTGTTTCAAAAGGTTACAGGATGTTCAATAAGAAGACTTAAGTAGTAGAAAAAACCATCCATGTAAGCTTCATGGAAAAGAAGAATGACCTTAATCAGAAAGTTGCAGATCTGGAAGAAGAAATGGAAAATATGTCATTAAATGACACTTCCCAGAATCAACAAACATTCAGATTGTCACTAGTAATAACGAGGATGATATTCCTGAACCTCCTTCTCATCAACATGTTTCTGATGACCTTTTTGAAGAACCAGAAGGTATACCCCTAAAGCGAAGATACACTGGTATAAGAGACTTGAGAGCTGTCTCTCAAAACCAAATTATTAGTGAACCCTCTCAAGGAATCAGAACAAGATATTCACTCAGAAGCAAATCAAATCTTGCTCTTATCTTTAAAATTCAACCAGAAAGTATTGATGAAGCTCTGACGGATCAAAACTAGATTGAAGCAATGAAAAAGAAGCTATCTCAATTTGAGAAGAGCAAAATTTGGACCCTTGTCCCTCTATCTAAAGGACAAACTGCTATTGGGACAAAATGGGGATTCAAAAACAAGCTTGATGAAAATGGAAAAGTTATCAGAAACAAAGCAATACTGGTGGTGCAAAGTTATAATCAGCAAGAAGGCATTGACTATGATGAAACCTTTGCCCCTGTAGCAAGCTTGGAAGCAATTAGAATGCTGCTTGCTTATGCCTCATATAAAGGTTTTATGTTATTTTAAATGGATGTAAAATCTACTTTTTTAAATGATTTCATATCGGAGGAAGTTTATATAAATCAACCTCCTGGTTTTGAAAATGAAAATTTTCCTCACCATGTCTTTAAGCTGTCAAAAGCCTTATATGGTTTAAAGCAAGCTCCTAGAGCTTGGTATGATAGACTCAGCTATTTTCTAATAAAAAATGGTTTTATAAGAGGAAAAATTGATACTACCTTATTTATTCTTTGTGACAAAAATGATCTTATAACTATTCAGATTTATGTTGATGATATCATTTTTTGTGCAACTAATCAAAATTTGTGCAAGAATTTCTCTGAGCTTATGCAGGGAAAATTTTAGATGAGTTTGATCGGAGAACTTAAATTCTTTCTTGGACTCCAAATCAAACAACAGAAGGATGAAATTCTGATTCACCAAGAAAAATATACTAAAGACTTACTTAGAAAGGTTAACATGGACAAGGTTAAGAGCATCAATACCCCCATACATCCTTCTCAAGTTCTAGAAACTGATGAAGATGGTGAAAAAGTCTCTAAAACTCTTTACAGAGGTATGATTGGATCTCTACTATATGTTACTGCTAGTAGACCTGACTTGCAATTTAGTTTGGGAATTTGTGCTAGATTTCAATATAATCCCAAACAATCACACTTGAATGCTGTCAAGAGAATTCTAAGATATTTAGTTGGTACTACTAATCTTGGTCTCTGGCATAAGAAAGGTACGGTTTACACTATTATAGGCTACTGTAATGCTGATTTCACTAAAGACAGAGTTGAAAGGAAAAGTACTAGTGGCTATTGTTGCTTTCTAATCAAAACACTATTGCTCTTTCAACTACAAAGACTGAATATGTGTCTACTGCAAATTGCAGTACTCAAATTTTGTGGATTAAGTAACAATTAGAAGATTTCAATCTGAGGTATACTAAAATTCCTATTCTGTTTGATAATACTAATGCAATTAATCTTACAAACACTACAACAAATTTGTCTTTTGGTAAGCATTGAAAAATGTTGCCTTTGATTGGAAATTGTTGCCTAAAAGCTAAGGCAATGTTTTTCAGCCTTGCTAAGTTGTTGCCTATTCTCCCGTTGCCTATTGTAATAGGCAAAGTTTTTATGTACTTTTCGGCAACACTTTGTCAAAACATTGCCTATACCTATCTTTTGGCAACATTTTCAAATCGTTGCTCTTAGTTACTTCTGGCAACACTTTTCTCACATTGCGTAAAGATTTCAATTTAGGCAACATTTGACTAGTGTTGTGCTTAAACTCGCCAAAAGGAAACATTTGAAAAATGTTGCCTATACATCAAACTAAAGGCAACACTTTCTTCATGTTGCGTGTAAATAGGCAACATTTTTGAGTCTTGTGTCTAAACTCACTAAGAATAACATTTATAAAGTGTTGCTTATACAACTTCAAGCAACACTTTTTTTAGTTTGTGTATAAATAGGCAATGTTTTCAACTAAAGCTAATGACTTTAAAGTGTTACCTATATGATAATTTTAGGTAACATTTTTATCAACTGCATTGGTCATTGCTTTTGAGAATCTTTTTTTGAAATGCCATGATTTCATTCTTTTTAAACAATATTTCCTATTTCATTTATTTTAAACAACACTTGTTACATTTGTAATGTGTTATCTATTAACACTATTAAATCAATATTGTTATCTGAGGGGGAAGTAGGGGCATTATGATTTGAATCTGTAAAAATGTTATTTGAATGAACTCTGTGTTAATATTCTTTATGCTGATTCTCTTTTCTGTTTTGGTTAGGAAAGAAGTTTTAATGTTCTTATGAATCTGGAAGTATACAGTAAGTCCCGCTGTGGTTTAAGGCAGTAAGTCAGTGGCTATGGAGGATTAAGAACATTTGAAAACTGCTTTAAAATAGAGATGAAAATAATTTTTTAGCACTACAAGAATATTAATATTTAGTTCAACAGATAAAATTTTATACAGAATCTTATCATAAAACTTTTATTGAACCCAAAGGAACTGATATCAGACAGGAATTAAAATTTTTATGTTTTTCTATTCTTTATCTCATCACTTTTCTACTGGTTCTTCTTCTTCCTCTTCTTCCAGTGGTCAAGATAATGACCACCAAACAAAAAACAAAACAAACAACATCTTCAACGAGGAAATCCGATTTGAGGATATAAACGATGAGGATCTAAGAACTTGGGAAATGCCTAGGATCCCAAAAACTCAAATTTACAAAAATGAAAAGAAAACTTTCTTCTCCAAATTTGACTACATAGTCAGGACTGTAGAAGAAGTCATCCCCTTGGATGACATAGATAAAACTTTTCAACTCCTTTCAAACAAATCCATCAGGAAACACAAAGAAGAATTCAATTTTCTTCACATAAGGTGCATTCAAATCTCCCTCAAACCAACCATCAGATTAGGTATGAACACTTCTGTCCTAATTTGACTTAGAGATGCTATACACAATCAGTTCCATGATTCACTCCTTGGAACTATTGAAACAAGCATATGTGCTGGGCCAATTTACTTTAATTGCTTCCAAGACCTCACAGTCAGTTTAATTGATAAAAATATCATGCATGTACTGACTATTAACCTTCTCATATCTAGCCTTGATATGATGTCTAGATCTGTTCTAATCAATTTAACCTATAAGGTCTAATACAAGGTCATGAACTCCATGATCTCTAGGGTTCTCAATCCAAAACAAAATGGTGAGACTACTTTGTTTCTCACTGATACAACAAAAGCCAAAGTCACGATGCCAAAGGCTATCCAGTGGGATGAGATTAAATTCCCCAAAAAGTGGACACTCGATAGACTTATCCTAGCCAAACCTAAACCAACACCTGATTTCCAAGATATCAGGCAATATGATACTGGAAAGGTTGAATTATTCTTTGATAGAAGAAATTCATTCCATTTTGGAGCCTCTTCCAGATCTGAGGTTTTTGAAGACTTCAAGACGGCTGCTTCAATTATATCTAGAAGATCTTTTTCTACAACCTCACAAGGTAAGATTCCAAACATTAAACTCTGTGGATTGGACACATCTTCTAGCCTTCCAAGGCCGGTTTACCAAAAGGAAGATGATGACCAAAAATCCATTCAATCTCCAACATACTCCTCTATGAATGAACCTTATGATGTGTAAGTTCACCATAGATAAAGAATCCTTTAGGAAAAACTTTTACTTTGAGGATTAGACTCCTCAAAGAAAATGGTTTTTTCAGCATTTTCAAGGAAAAAACAAAGAAAATATTCAAGAAAGGTTTTATGAATTTCTTGAAATGGTCAAACAAAATATCCTATTTTTTGACTAGTTCCATGCTTATTCTATTATCAATGGGATCGATTATCCCTGGAAAAACAGACTTAGGTGAAAAAACCCTTGAGGTTCTTCAGCATCTCAAGGATAACGAAACCGTTCAATCTAAACTTTCTCCTGAAACAAAATTTTAGCTTCCTAACATTAAGGATGCTGATGGCAAACCCATCATGGCATCACCTTTCAAATTCAGAAAGGATGATGAACATTTAAATCCAAGAGACATTAAGAGTCTCATGGAGCAATCCAATTATACAAATAAGTATCTTCAAACTTTAGGTCCAAAACTTCTTGGGAAAACTATCAAAATCAAAAAGGAGCCTTCTTCCTCTAAAGTTATTCCTGAAAAACAAGTTGTCAAACCTCTCTTCAAACCTTTCAAGGCTAGTAAGACTCTTAGTCTTCAACCTAAACTGATCTCTTCTCAAGAAGAATTCTTGAACAAAATCAATGAAAAACTTAAACTTTTTGAAATGACTATCCTTGATACTTCCCAACAGGACACTTCTAGGACCAGCTCTAGGATTGTCATTAATACTCTAGAGAAAGCAAACTCTGAGAAAACTGATCACTCGGAGGAATTGGATAGTGATAGAATCAATCAGGTTGCCTCCCATAATTGGAGAAAACCTTCAAAACTTTATTACCAACTTCATCTTCTCCAGACATATTACTTGAAGACAAATCTTTAGGCATTAAGTCTTTCAGTGCAAACAACATCTATGAATAGAACATAGAAGGTCAAACTGAATATCAAATTATGAACACCTTGCAGCACATGTCAATGTGTGCAACAGCCTACTCAACAACTCATAATTGTTCTGAAGAAACAATTGTCGAAATCCTTGTTGCAAGGTTTTTTCGACAACTCAAAGGTTGGTGGGATAATTATCTCTCCGATAATGAAAAGTCCAGAATTCTTTATGCCGTCAAAACTGAACCTGACAAAACTCCCATCACCAGCAATGGAGAATCTATCTGATGCTGTAAATACTTTAATCTTTACCATTGCTCAACATTTCATTGGTGACCCAACTCTTTAGAAAGATAGGTCAGCCGAACTTCTTTCCAATCTCAAATGTAAAACTCTTGCAAATTTCCGCTGGTATAGGGATACGTTCCTTACTAGAGTCCTTACTACAGAAGA
Source organism: Pterocarpus macrocarpus (assembly GCA_031439585.1). Taxonomy (NCBI): domain Eukaryota; kingdom Viridiplantae; phylum Streptophyta; class Magnoliopsida; order Fabales; family Fabaceae; genus Pterocarpus; species Pterocarpus macrocarpus. Next base: position 32,781,776 of record CM062521.1, read on the forward strand.
TAGCCAACAGCCTTTCTGGAAAGAAAAGTTCTTGGCAGGTCTTCCAAAATCTCTAGGAGATAAGGTTAGGGACAAAATTCGTAGCCAATCTCCCGACAGTAACATTCATTATGAGCAATTAAGTTATGGACAATTAATTCCACAACTTAATTGCTTATATCCAAAAAGTTGACTTGAAAATTTGCTAAGACAATAAAATTCAAAATCAACTTGCCAAAGAAAAGGCTCAAAACAGGAAGGAATTGGGAGCCTTCTATGAACAATTTGGTTTACCTTGTCCCAAGAGAAAATCTAAACCAAAATCCAAGCCTGACTTTTCTCCAAAAAATAACAAGAACAGGCCTCCTCCTAGAAGGCCCAAACCTAAGCCAAAATCCCCTCCTAATCAACCTTCTCTTAATCCTACTGATAAGCCTATTACATGCTTTAAATATGGCAAACCTGGCCATATTAGCCGTTATTGCAGGCTTAAACAAAAGATCAAGGCCTTAAACCTTGATTCAAACATTGAGGAGTAGGTTAACAATCTGCTTGCTGAAACCTCTGATGAGGAGATTAATTTATCCTTTGAAGAATTTGAAATCCTTGAGGATGAGGTATCTTCAGAAGAAACCTCTGAATTATCAATCAATGTTCTTACTAAAGAACAAGATCTTCTCTTCGATGCCATCAATACGATTCCTGATCCTGATGAAAAGAATATCTATCTCCACAAACTCAAATCCACTTTAAAAGCCAGTTCTTCTAAAGCCAAACCTCTAATCCAAACTAACAAGTTTAGTCTGAAGGATACTCCCAAGAAGCTTGAGAAGAATTCCGTCAAGCCAATCGCTGTGCAAGATCTTCAATCAGAGATTCAAAATCTCAAAGTTGAAGTTAAATTGCTCAAAGAAAAATAAAAAATTCATCAGGATATCATTGATGTCCTATCTTCAAATCGAAATCATGATGAGAGCTCTGTCTCGGATGATGATTCTCAAAAAATTAATGATAAATAATTTCTCGGTTTAATTAACAGATTAAAAATCCAGAAATTTTATATCAACATCAAAATCAGGATTAAAGACTTTGTTCTTGAAACTGTTGGATTGTTCGATACTGGTGCAGATTCTAATTGTATCCAGGAAGGACTTATTCCAACCAAATTTTTTGACAAAACTTCTGAGCAACTTAGCACTGCTAGTGGTCTGAAGCTCAGAATTAATTTCAAACTTTTTGAGGCTATTATTGAAAATCAGAACCTAAGAATAAACACTTCATTTTTACTGGTAAAATATAACACCCTAATAATACCATACTATGCTTAAGTCATTTTATGGCATCACTAGTTGTTACTCTTAACTAGCGGAAGTTCTTGTCTAATGAAATTAGCGTAATATACGAAAATAGCATGTAAATTTTTTTTGTAAAACCTTTATGCTTGAAGCGGGCCTTTACGCCCTTACTTACTATGCGTGTGAACGTTGTTCTTCATATCGCTGAGTTATTAATAAGACATATGACAAAATGGAAACAACATAACACAATACCTTAAGCCAAGAATGCAATCAGAGATAATCAAGGTCATCATTACACTTAATAAGTATCACATACGTAATATGTCAAATTAGGCAGCATGACTTCCTACATGCTCTTAATTACACATGAACTGCCCAATTAGGGCTCATAAGAAAATGAAGATACTATGCTACTCTCGATTCTCCTTAGCTAGGTGAAGAAACATGGCGACTCCTCGTCTTATCAGTCGGTATAAATCGATTAGTGCTACCATTGATCACTATCAACTCCATCTGAAGGCGACACGGAAGCGTAGGGTGAAATGCAAGATTTCACCGGTAGGATCGCGACTAAACAAACAACTTTGTGTCATCGTCATCGTCCCGACCACTTCGGGTTTAATTATAAAAGCGGTGGGACAGATATAAGTTCAATTTTAATGATTTTGAAAACTTAAACCCGAAGGCGGGTTGCTTTAGATTTAACATCATAACTACATCATCATAATCTAACATACATCTTTGAAACATAGAATAAACATTTATAATGCAAATGGACAACATCGGTACATGCAAGGAGATGCATCATCATAGACTTAACCATGGTTATCTTTGTTGACTTTACTTTTCATTTTTAACGTGCTTAACATTCTTTACTTTCGTTTGAAATAAATTTGCTTTTGGACATGAGCTCATTCCGTGACCGTCGTCACCTTGATGCTAACCAAATCGAGACTAAGCCGATATTGGTTACCTCTAAGTTGGAGGGTCCTCCATGTCACCCTTGCCTCCTCATAGAGGTTCCTTGAGTCTTTGTGGATATGTCTCTCACTTCCACGAAGTGATTGAAGAGTCATCCCATTAATTCTTTGCTTATCATTATACTTTACATGCATGATACTTCTTTGACTAGACACATGCAATGATATGACTAAGTCCATAATTAAATGGAAATCAGCGCATAAGCAACTAGGCAAGAGCTTTCCTAAAATGTCAATCACAAACTTTCAATAGCAGTTCATCATATCTATATCATATCATCCACTCATCATTCAATCATGAGACAAAGCTCAATCAAACTCATCATTCATCATCATGAATGGCATCACCCATTCATACCCTAAAGGGGTTTATAGCTGTGTTTTTCTTTTCGAAGAATATTATGAATCATCATTATGATTTCTCGTAGTTTACCCATGAGAAAATCACATAGTTAGGATATGTGTTAAGTGGTCTTTTAGTTGTAGTCCTCGTATGGAAGTATTCTTTACTTAAGTACATGTCTTATGGAATACTTGTTCAAATTAATTAAGTTAAGTGATTGTTCCTTTCCTTTAGATAGTGCACTTAGTGATTCACGGGTTCATGGTATGCTCGGAGGCCCTAATCATACTTGTTCCCAAGGAGTTGAGATCCTCTAATCCTTGGGTCATGACAACATGTATAACCACATCATGAACCAACAACACCATGTTCACTAATCACCAAAGGTGATTTTAACTTCTTCAAGTTACAAGGTTTTTAAACTTTTTACTCATAACATACCAAGGTTTTACCTTAAACATTATTAAAGTTATCATTCTTTATAAAGTAGTCATAAAGTTTTATTCTTTATGAGAAAGTGAGTGCCTTTGACATTAAGCTCTTATCTTAAGATTGGATCTTTATGAAATAATGATACAAGTTACTAGCTTTTTGAAATAAAAGTCTTGTCCTTTATAAAAGTTAACACCTTTTGCATTGTTTTGGTTCAAGATCAAAACTTTAGAATTAAATGTTACAAAACACCACTTTTATGACTTAAAGATTTCATTCTTGATTAAAGTTTGAAACTTTATAAAAGGTCTTTTAAGTAAGGGTGGATTTCTAAGACATAAAGTAACAAGATATCATTTTATAATTCAAAAACATTATTCTAAAAAGCTTAGACTTTCATGTATCTTTGTCTTCAAAATAAAACAAAGAAGACTTTTATGATGTACTAAAACTTAGCCACTTTTTGTGTATCAAGCAAACTTTTTAAAGTTTAAAGCTTTTAGAATGTTCATAGTCTTATCAAATCATGAAAACACAAAAAGGTGAAGCTTTTCTAATTAACAATTCATCATAAAAAGAAAGGAACAACTTTAAGCAAGATACCAACAAGAACATACTTTTCTATAAGAGGAAACTTAAGAACACTTGAAGAACATCAAGAACACATTTTACTAAAGGAAACTTAAGAACACATAAAGAGAAACTTAAGAACACATGAAGAATCATCAAGAACACATTTTTTTCCAAAGGAAACTTAAGAACACATGAAGAATCATCAAAGACATTTTCCAAAGAAACCTAAGAACACATGAAGAACATCAGAATACATTTTCAAAAAGAAACTTAAGAACACATGAAGAACATCAAGAACACATTTTTTCCAAAGGAAACTTAAGAACACATGAAGAGCATCAAGAACACATTTTACTAAAGAGGAAACTTAAGAACACATAAAGAGAAACTTAAAGAACACATGAAGAATCATCAGAACACATTTTTTCCAAAGAGGAAACTTAAGAACACCTGAAGAATCATCAAAGAAGACATTTTTTCCAAAAGAGAAACCTAAGAACACATGAAGAACATCAAGAACACATTTTCCAAGGAAACTTAAGAACACATGAAGAACATCAAGAACATATTTTTTCCAAAGGAAACTTAGAACACATGAAGAACATCAAGAACACATTTTTTCCAAAAGGAAACTTAAGAACACATGAAGAATCATCAAGAACACATTTTCCAAAAGGAGGAAACTTAAGAACACATGAAGAACATCAAGAACATATTTTCAAAAATGAAAACCTTGGCTCTTGAAGAGGCATGAAGGATCTTCTCAAGCTTTCACTTAGAAATCTTGGTTATGAAAAAACCAAGCTCAAGCTTTCTTGAGTAAACAAAATGAAAAGATGAAGATCACTACCTTTCTTGAAGGTGGCGCAAAAACAAGAGAGGAGGAAGAAGAAGATGATGGCTCCTCTTGATGATGATAATTGGTGGTTTGGCAGGAAGGAAGGAGAAGCTCTTGAGATCTTGTGACAATGGAGGTGGTAGTGTTTAGATCTTGTCTCGAAAGACCCAAAGATGAGGTCTTTGAAGGGACTAAGTGTGGTTTAGGGTGGTGGTGGTAGAGAAGGGAAGAAGAAGATAGAGAGTTTTAGAGAAAGTTGGAGAATTTGGCTTGAAGAGAGGGAATAGGATGAGTAAAAATGAAAATGGATGAGGAGAGAGAGAGAAGATGGCGTCCATGATTAAGGGAGGAGGGTGAGATATTTTGCTTAATTTTGTGTCATCTTGTGTTAATTAGTGATTAAGGGGACAAATGGGATGATGGGGAGACAAAGCATGGTCAAACTCTTACATAAAGTAGTCTTGTCTAATGCTTTATGCTTTAATGACATCACTCTCTACTTTATTGTCTAGTTGACTAAATTTGAATTTAATCATGTGATTAAGTGCTCATACAACTTAATTTAGGTGATTAAGCAAGGATTAGTGATTAATACACAAGAACACGATTAACAAAATTTAATCTTATGATTAAGCTTAATTAACCTTAATTAAACTCGAGTAAGCTAATTAAGGGCGATTAGTGCTTAATTAAGCTATAAGGCTCTGACTTGCTTAATTAGAGATTATCTAATCTCGATTAAGCATTCTCTTGACTCTTCTCATCCGAGTCAACCCTTTAATTAAGCCTTAATCTCATAATTTCTCATTAAGTGCCTAATTACTCCGAGTTACTGAGGTAATTTAGCACAACATGAAATTGAGGATGTTACATAAAAGACCTTAGTAATGGGGTAATCTTAGGAACACCCTTTATTAGGTTTCTTTTCCCTTTAAACATCACCAATGATGGTATTTTTACTAAATACTTAGGTAAAACAATCAGTTTTCCATTTTTACGAAAGCCGATTTCAAAAAGGTTAAACCCAATTCTAACTAAACTAAACCAAATCAATTTTTTAAAAGAAGAAATTTCTTAAACTAATTCAAACTTCAATCTATTCTGATCTTCCTAATGCTTTCTAGCAAAGAAAAAAGCATGTGGTTGATCTTCCTTACAAAAAGGACTTTCATGAACGGCAAATTCTAACTAAAGCTAGGCCAATTCAGATGAATGAGGAACTCCTCATTTACTGTAAAAATGAGATTAATGATCTCCTTGCCAAAGGCCTAATTTGCAAAAGCAAAAGCCCATGGTCTTGTTTTGCCGTTTATGTCAATAAACAAGTAAAAATTGAACATGGGACTCTGAGGCTTGTTATCAATTATAAGCCTCTAAACAAAGCTCTTCAATGGATTCGTTATCCGATCCCAAACAAAAAAGACTTGCTGAATCGCCTGTATTCAGCAAAGATATTTTCAAAATTTGACATGAAATTTGGGTTCTGGCAAATCCAGATCAAAGATAGTGATCACTATAAATTGCTTTCACTGTTCCTTTTGGGCAATACGAATGGAACGTAATGCCTTTCGGACTCAAAAATGCTCCTTCTAAATTCCAGAAGATCATGAATGACATTTTTGACTCTTACTCAAACTTCATCATTGTTTATATCGATGATGTCTTAGTCTTTTCTTAATCCATTGAACAACATTTCAAACATCTTCATATGTTTGTTAAAATAGTTAAGCATAACGGGCTTGCTATTTCTAAACAAAAATCAATCTCTTCCAAACTAAAATCAGATTTCTTAGGCATAATATCTTCCAAGGTACAATTGTCCTAATTGATCGAGCTATCCAATTTGCGGATAATTTCCCAAATCAAATTATTGATAAAACTCAGTTGCAAAGATTTTTAAGCTGTCTTAATTATGTTTCTGACTTTTTCCCTCAGCTTAATAATCTTATCAAACCTCTTCCAGAAGCCCGGGAACGGCGAGCGGAAGGGATCACATGGGTGAAAAGTAGGGAGGAAGCAGACTCCTAGTGCATGCAGATGATATGCAATGCAAAACAAAAATAAATGAAAAAAAATTAAAACAGAGAAGCTAGAGCACGGTAGTTTGACGAGACTGGCAAAAGAGAGAGAGAGAGAGACTAGCAGATATGATAAATATATATTTTATTGAAAATAGGAAAGCTTACAATTGAGAACACCAGGCACTTTGAAAACTCTCCTACTCTGATAGGATTCTAAAAAGGATGCCTTACAACTGAGACAGGCAGTCCTTTTATAGACTCAAGTTTGGACTGTTACAATAGTACAGGTTACATGACCGGAATAATGTCTATAGTACAGGTTACATAACCAAAACTATTACAATAGTAAAAAGTTTGTCCTGACGCCTAAAGTGACTAAAGGTGACAGGGGCACACTGCTTTGTCTATAAAAGCAGATTCCTTTTATCGGCCATTTAAGGAAAAGAAGATTCCTTCTAACTAGGCTAACTTGTCGTTTGCCAATTCAACAGTCTTCATCCAGATCAATTCCAAAACAGTCATCTTCATTCTGTAAGAACCCTGATGAACCTGCAGAAGAAGAAGAAGACTCTGATAGTGGCTGTTTGGATGAAGATTTAGCTTCATCTTCTTGAAGCAATTTTAGGATATCCTTTAGATCTTTTGCAAAGGAATCTTTGTTGGTGAATGCTCCTAAAGCTGACAAAATTTGAGACCTTTGATTCAAGAATTTGCAAGATTCCGAATCAAAGGCTGATAAATGTTTGGGATTCCTCTTGAACCATTCTTTAACACTGCTAGGATTGGCTCGAGAAATATCAAATTCTGTCCACCATTTGACAATAGCTTGCCTTTGGAGATAAGGCAATAAGTTTGAATTTTCATGTTTGCCCAAGACATATTGCCAAGGAAAAATCCAGGTTAACGAAAATTTTGAATAAAAATGAAGATCCACTGGGAAAGGATCTCCTGATAAGTCAATCATTTTTGAAAATGTTTGTAATCCTTCTAAAGCTTAAGAAGGAAGGATTTGGTTAATTGGTCCAAAGAAATTCCACCATTAATGAAACCAGTGAGGGAATTTGTATAAAACATTTCTTTTGAAATAAATTAACCACGAATGGTGAAATGTTTTATTTTGGAGCCAGAAGACATTGGTCCAGGCTTGAATATAATCCTAGTAATTATTTCCAATTCGATCAAAGTTTTGAGAAAATTTTCTGATATTGTTTGGATTCTTTCCAAACTCAGAAGGTGTTAGGACCTTGAGGATTTGGAAAGTTGAATGAGTGTTTGGAGGACTGGCCTTGTCCTTGTGATATTTGATGGACACATGAATCTATCAAAATAAATTCGTAATATCTCTGTGTCTTCTTTGGAGCTAAAGGTCTAAAATGAAAATCTTTTGGAAAGATCTTGGAGGGGATCTTATTTGGATTTTTATCTGAAAATTTAGCCTCTAATTGAATAACTAGCGTAAATTTTTCTTTGGCCAGATATTGGGTTTGGGATGTTTTGATTTGGGTTAGTTGGCTTGATTTTTTTGCTATATTTCTTCCTTGATACCAGACTGGGAGCTATGTATTAGGGTTATTTTTTGTAACCTGCTAACTCATATTTTGAATCATCAAGGCTAGGGATTGTTCTTTGTCTTCATCAAAGACAATATCAGCCCATGATGCTTTTGGGAGTTTGGTTAGACCTTGGTCTTGGAGGGCTAACAAGGTTTGAATTGGGAAGGCATAGTCTTCCTTAGTTTGTTTTTGTGTTTATGATGTTTGCTAGGTAGATGACCCAGATTGTTTGGGTTGCTGGGTGGAAGACCCAGATGGAGTGGATGACTCCTTTTTGTTTGACTTTGTTATTCCTGCTATGACTAACAATTTTTCTTTTCCTTTTGTTTTCCCCCCTTTGGAGAAGGACGTAGCTGATTTCGGCATTGAGCAGTTGGTTATTTTCCCTGTAAATATTCACGGGTAAGGTAATCAGAAAGAGAGTTTGAAGTGTCTTTGATATACTCAATTTCAAAGTCAAAAACACTTAAAATGGTGCCATCTTGCAAAAATCTATTTTGATGCAAGGTTTTTAACATCTTTTTGTAAAATATCTTTTGCAGATTTACAATCAACTCTTATAAAAAACTTTTGATTAAGTAAATCTGATTGAAATTTTGAAATGCAAAGAACAATTGCTAAAACTTCTTTTTTGATTGTGGAATACTTTTGTTGTGCAATATTCCAATATTTTGAAGTATATGCAATGATATGCTCTTTGTTATCTAATTTCTGCTTGAGGATACCACCATAACCTAAGTCAGAGGCATCAGTTTCAACAATCTTGAAAGATTAAGGATTGGGTAGGTAAAGATAAGGAAGATTTTTAACCTAGGCTTTGACATATTTGACAATATTTGTATGAACATTTGTCCAAGGAGGAGGATCCTTTTTCAGACGATCATGAAGAGGTTTGATAAGATTATTAAGCTGAGGGAAAAAGTCAGAGACATAATTAAGATAGCCTAAAAATCTTTGCAATTGAGTTTTATCAATAATTTGATTTGGGAAATTATTTGCAAATTGGATACCTCGATCAATTGGGACAATTGTACCTTGGAAGATATTATGCCCAAGAAATTTGATTTTAGTTTGGAAGAGATTGATTTTTGTTTTAGAAATAGCAAGCCCGTTATGCTTAACTATTTTAACAAAAATATGAAGATGTTTGAAATGTTGTTCAATGGATTGAGAAAAGACTAAGACATCATTGATATAAACAATGATGAAGTTTGAGTAAGAGTCAAAAATGTCATTCATGATCTTCTGGAATTCAGAAGGAGCATTTTTTAGTCCAAAAGGCATTACGTTCCATTCGTATTGCTCAAAAGGAATAGTGAAAGCTATTTTTTAGCGATCACTATCTTTGATCTAGATTTGCCAGAACCCAGATTTCATGTCAAATTTTGAAAATATCTTTGCTGAATGCAAGCGATTCAGCTGGTCTTTTTTGTTTGGAATCGGATAACGAATCCATTGAAGAGCTTTGTTTAGAGGCTTATAATTGATAACAAGCCTAGGAGTCCTACGTTCAATTTCTGCTTGTTTATTGACATAAAAGGTAGAACAAGGCCATGGGCTTTTGCTTTTGCGAATTAGGCCTTTGGCAAGGAGATCATTAATCTCTTTTTTATAGTAAATGAGGAGTTTCTCATTCATCTAAATTAGCCTAACGTTGGTTGGAATTTGCCACTTATGAAAGTCCTTTTCATAAGGAAGATCAACCACATGCTTTTTTCTTTGCCAGAAAGCATTAGGAAGATCAGAACATATTGAAGTTTGAATTAGTTCAAGAAGATTTTGGATCCTTTTTGAACTTCTGGTTTGAAAAGTTGGGATTCAATATTTTAAAAAGAAATTTCTTCTTTTAAAAAATTGATTTGGTTTTGTTTAGTTTGAATTAGGTTTAACCTTTTTGAAATCAGTTTTTGTAAAAATGGAAAACTGATTGTTTCACCTAAGTATTTAGTAAAAATACCATCATTGGTGATGTTTAAAGGGAAAAGAGACCTAATAAAGGGTGTTCCTAAGATTACCCCATTACTAAGGCCTTTTACCAGTAAAAATGAAGTGTTTATTCTAAGGTTCTGATTTTCAATAATAGCCTCAGAAAGTTTGAAATTAATTCTGAGCTTCAAACCACTAGCAGTGCTAAGTTGCTCAGAAGTTTTCTCAAAAAATTTGGTTGGAATAAGTCCTTCTTGGATACAATTAGAATCTGCACCAATATGGAACAATCCCATAGTTTCAAGAACAAAGTCTTTAATCCTAATTTTGATGTTGATATAAAATTCTGGATTTTTAATCTGTTAATTAAACCAAGAAATTCTTTATCATTAATTTTTTGAGAATCATCATCAGAGACAAAGCTTTCATCATGATTTCAATTTGAAGTTAGGACATCAATGATATCCTGATGAGTTTTTTGTTTTTCTTTGAGCAATTTAACTTCAACTTTGAAATTTTGAATCTCTAATTGAAGATTTTGCAAAGTGATTGGTTTGACAGAATTTTTCTCAAGCTTCTTGAGAGTATCCTTCAGACCAAACTTGTTAGTTTGGATTAGAGGTTTGGCTTTAGAAGAATTGGCTTCTAAAGTGGATTTGAGTTTGTTGAGATAGATCTTCCTTCATCAGGATCAAGAATCGCATTGATGGCATTGAAGAGAAGATCTTGTTCTTTAGTAAGAACATTGATTGATATTTCAGAGGTTTCTTCTGAAGATACCTCATCCTCAAGGATTTCAGATTCTTTAGAGGATAAATTAATATCCTCATCAAAGGTTTCAGCAAGCAGATTGTTAACCTGCTCCTCTTGTTAACCTGCTCCTCAATGTTTGAATCAAGGTTTAAGGCCTTGATTTTTTGTTTAAGCTTGCAATAAAGGCTAATATGGCCAGGTTTGCCACATTTAAAGTACATAATAGGCTTAGCAAAAGGATTAAGAGAAGGTTGATTAGGAGGGGATTTTGGCTTGGGTTTGGGCCTTCTAGGAGGAGGCCTGTTCTTGTTATTTTTTGGAGAAAAGTCAGGCTTGGATTTTGGTTTAGATTTTCTCTTGGGACGAGGTAAACAAATTGTTTAGAGAAGGTTCCCAATTCCTTCCTGTTTTGAGCCTTTTCTTTAGCAAGTTGATTTTGAATTTTATCGTCTTGGCAAATTTTCAAAGCGACTTTTTGGATATAAGCAATTAATTGTCCATAACTTAATTGCTCATAATGAATGTTACAGTCAGGAGATTGGCTACGGATTTTGTCCCTAACCTTATCTCTTAGAGATTTTGGAAGACCTGCCAAGAACTTTTCTTTCTAGAAAGGCTGTTGACTATCTTCTCTAGTAAAGACTCTAGTAAAGAATGTATCCCTGTACCAGCAGAAATTTGCAAGAGTTCTACATTTGAGATTGGAAAGAAGTTCGACTGACCTATCTTTCCAAAGAGTTGGGTCACCAATGAAATGTTGAGCAATAGTGAAGATTAAAGTATTTACAACATTAGAGATAGATTCTCCATTGCTGGTGATGGGAGTTTCATCTAGTTCAGTTTTGATGGCATAAAGAATTCTGGACTTTTCATTATCGGAGAGATAATTATACCACCAAACTTTGAGTTGTCCAGAAAACCCTACAACAAGGATTTCGACAATTGTTTCTTTAGAACAATTGTGCATTGTTAAGTAGGCTGTTGCACACATTGTCATGTGTTGCAAGGTGTTCATGATTTGATATTCAGTTTGACCATCTATGTTCCATTCATAGATGTTGTTTGCACTGAAAGACTTAATGCCTAAAGATTTCTCTTCAAGTAATAAGTCTGGAGGAGTGGAACGTTGATAATAAAGTTTTGAAGGTTTTCTCCAATTATAGGAGGCAACCTGATTGATTCTATCACTATCGGATTCCTCCGAGTGATCAGTTTTCTCAGAGTTTGATTTCTCTAGATTATTAATGACAATCCTAGAGCTGGTCCTAGAAGTTTCCTGATGGGGAGTATCAGGGACAGTCATTTCAAGAAGTTTAAGTTTTTCATTGATTTTGTTCAAGAATTCTTCTTGAGAAAAGATCAATTTAGGTTGAAGACTAAGAGTCTTACTAACCTTGAAAGGTTTGAAGAGAGGTTTGACAACTTGTTTTTTAGGAATAACTTTAGAGGAAGAAGGCTCCTCTTTGATTTTGATAATTTTCCCAAGAAGTTTTGGACCTAAAGTTTGAAGATACTTATTTGTATAATTGGATTGCTCCATGAGACTCTCGATGTCTCTCGGATTTAAAGGTTCATCATCCTTTCTGAATTTGAAAGGTGATGCCATGATGGGTTTGCCATCAGCATCCTTAATGTTAGGAAGCTGAAATTTTGTTTCAGGAGGAAGTTCAGATTGAACGGTTTCATTATCCTTGAGATGCCAAAGAACCTCAAGGGTTTTTTCACCTAAGTCTGCTTTCCAGGGATAATCGATCCCATTGATAACAGAATAAGCATGGAACTAGTAAAATAACAGAATATTTTGTTTGACCTTTTCAAGAAATTCATAAAACTTTTCTTGAATATTTTCTCTATTTTTTCCCTGAAAATGCTGAAAAAACCATTTTCTTTGAGGGGTCAAATCCTCGTTTTTCCTAAGGGATTCTTTATCTATGGTGAATTTACACATCATAAAGTTCATTCATAGAGGAGTATGTTGGAGATTGAATGGATTTTTGGTCATCATCTTCCTTTTGGTAAACCGGCCTTGGAAGGCTAGAAGATGTGTCCAACCCACGGAGTTGAATGTTTGGAATTTCAGCTTGTGAGATTATAGAAAAAGATCTTCTAGATATAATTGAAGCAGTCATCTTGAAGTCTTCAGAAACCTCAAATCTAGAAAAGGCTCCAAAATGAAATGAATTTCTTCTATCAAAGAATAATTCAACCTTTCCAGTATCATATTGCCTGATATCTTGGAAATCAGGTGTTGGTTTACGTTTTGCTGGGACAACTCTATCGAGTGTCCACTTTTCGGGGAATTTTATCTCATCCCACTGGATAGCCTTTGGCACTGTGACCTTGGCTTTTGTTATATCAGTAAGGAACAAAGTAGTCTCACCATTTTGTTTTGGTTTGAGGATCCTAGAGATCATGGAGTTTATGACCTTGTACTGGACCTTATAGGTTAAATTGATTGGAACAGATCCAGACATCATACCAAGCCTAGATACGAGAAGGTTAACAGTCAGTACATGCGTGATATTTTTATCAATTAGACTGACCATGAGGTCTGGGAAGCAATTAAAGTAAATTGACCCAGCATATATGCTTGTTTCAACAATTCCAAGGAGTGAATCATGGAACTTATTGTGTCTATCATCTCTAAGATAGATTAGGATAGAAGTGTTCATACCTAATCTGATGGTTGGTTTAAGGGACATTTGAGCGCACCCTATGTGAAGAAAATTGAATTCTTCTTTGTGTTTCCTGATGGATTTGTTTGAAAGAAATTGAAAAGTTTTATCTATGTCATCCAAGGGGATGACTTCTTCTACAGTCCTGACTATGTAGTAAGATTTGAAAAAGAAAGTTTTCTTTTCATTTTTGTAAATTTGAGTTTCTGGGATCCTAAGCATTTCCCAGGTTCCTAGATCCTCATTGTTTATATCCTCAAATCGGATTTCCTCTTTGAAGATGTTGTTTGTTTTGTTTTTTGTTTGGTGGTCATTATCTTGACCACTGGAAGAAGAGGAAGAAGAAGAACCAGTAGAAAAGTGATGGGATAAAGAACGGAAAAACATAAAAATTTTAATTCCCATCTGATATCAGTTCCTTTGGGTTCAGTAAAAGTTTTATGATAAGATTCTGTATAAAATTTTATCTATTGTACTAAATATTAATATTCTTGTAGTGCTGAAAATTTAATTTCATCTCTATTTTAAAGCAGTTTTCAAATGTTCTTAATCCTCCATAGCCACTGACTTACTACCCTAAACCACAGCGGGATTTACTGCATACTTCCAGATTCATAAGAACATTAAAACTTCTTTCCCAACCAAAACATAAAGTGAATCAGCACAAAGAATATTAACACAAAGTTCATTCAGATAACATTTTTTACATATTCAAATCATAATACCCCTACTTCCCCCTCAGGCTCTGATACCAGAAGCTCAGAATTGATCTGGACAAAGACTGTTGAATTAGCAAATAACAAATTGGCCTAGTCAGAAGGAATCTCCTTTTCCTCAAATGGCCAACAAAAGGAATCTGCTTTTACAGACAAAGCAGTGTGCCCCGTCACCTTTTGTCACTTTAGGTGTCAGGACAAACTTTTTACTATTGTAATAGTTTCGGTTATGTAACCTGTACTGTAGACATTAGTTTGGTTATGTAACCTATATTGCTGTAACAATCCAAACTTGAGTCTATAAAAGGATTGCCCATCTCAGTTGTAAGGCATCCTTTTTAGAATCCTATCAGAGTAGGAGAGTTTTCAGAGTGCCTGGTGTTCTCAATTGTAAGCTTTCCTATTTTCAATAAAATATTTATTTATCATATCTGCTGGTCTCTCTCTCTCTTTCGCCAGTCTCGTCGGACTACCGCACTCTGGCTTCTCTGTTTTAATTTTATTTATTTATTTATTTTGTTTTACATTGCATATCATCTGCATGCACTAGGAGTCCGCCTCCTCCCTACTTGTCACCCTTGTGATCCCTTCCGCTCGCCGCTCCCGGGCTTCTGGTTTTGTAGCGATCACTATCTTTGATTTGGATTTGTCAGAACCCAGATTTCATGTCAAATTTTGAAAATATCTTTGCTGAATGCAAGCGATTTAGCAAGTCTTTTTTGTTTGGGATCGAATAATGAATCCATTGAAGAGCTTTGTATAGAGGCTTATAATTGATAACAAGCCTCGGAGTCCAGCGTTCAATATATATATATAAAGAGATGAGATATTTATTTTTTTGTGAAAAAGAATCCCATTCAACATTCTAGAACTAAGCACATTGACATCAAGCATCATTTCATAAGAGATCATGTTCAGAAAAGAGATATTGACCTAAGATCTATTAACACTAAAAGTCAGATTGCTGACATCTTCACAAAACCCTTAGCTGAAAATCGTTCTATAATGTAAAGAACCTTCTGAACATGATAATTTTTTAAATAATTCATATTCATTACATCTGATACCTCCCTCTCTCTTGAGCAAAAATAAATGCTAAGATTGCTACATCCTAGTTGATTTGCCTTCTGGAGAAAGTTCTTCAACTCAAATATGTGGCTCAGAAAGATCATATTCGAGAAAGGATTCAAAAAACCAACTCAAAATATTTCCTTGCAATGATTCAGAAAGTTAATTCAGAATTGGTGATATTGAGAAAGTTTGAAGTCAAGTTCAAGTTGAGATCAGATGTAATTCAGAAAGATTACTTCAGATTAAAGTGAAGATGAGTTCTAGAAAAATAGTTTCAAATTGATTTATTCAAGAAATAGATCTTCTCATTAGGCATAATTTAACATATCTCTCTAGAAAGATGATAAGAGGTTTTCATTAATGTCTGGCTTCTGGAGAAATAAAATTATATTGTGACATGCATCATTTTGGTTACCTCCACGATTACATGTTTGCCATGATCTCTAGAAGCAGGAAAACCAAAAGACTCACTTAACCTGAAATGGTAGCGTTTCATTTGAAACCTTTCACATACTTCAACCATCAATCTCAACCCAAAATTATCCTCATCTATCACATCAACCTTCCACTTCCCTTTATCTCATCAACTCAAATTTTTACCTACTTTCTTCTCATTCAAAAATCGTCTTCATTAAAAGTTTCTCACATTGTCTTGAAACATTTCATATTGTTTATCCTCCACTTCCTTTCTAATCAAATCTTGACCTATACACTGTCCAGTATTGTATGTACAATTACTATCTATTTCTAACACTTCAATATCAACTCTGTGTTCTTTGCATTATGACAAAAAGTAGAAAGAAGGACAAAAAGAAAAGCATAGACAAATCAAGAAAAAATCTATCTTGCATTTCCAAAAGGAAGTTCTTAAATAAGAAGAAAAAATTGGTTCCTTTTAGTGTTAAAGATACAAAATCTGCAACTAACACGAACTCAGTGGAATTTTCCTTTAGTAAACCAGAAATAAGAGTCTCAAGACCTCTCAAACAAGGAATTACAATCAGAGAGCCTCTTCCTCAGACTCATGAAAATGTGCAAGCTGATGAAGAAACTCATGGTGAAAATATATATTTCGACTACAAAAGAAAAGGGAAAAAGAAAATTTCTACTAATGATCCAGCAAAAGACTCAGCTCATTCTACTTTAAAAAGAGCAATAAGAGAAGCTACAGAACACAGATTTAGAGAAGAGGTGTAACATCCGAAAATTTTTTTTATCATTTTAACCAATTTGTTCAGTTTTAACAAATTAGTGAAATTAATTAGAAATCAAATCCGATATTTAATCGAAAGCCAATTAAAGACTAATTAGAAATTAGTTAGATATTAATTAAAAAGATTAGAGTTGAATAGACTATAACATAGAAACCTTCACAAAATTTTTTTGAACATGTTTTACTAATTTGAAGGAAACTGGTAAAGATTCGGTATTTTAAACTGCCGGAACCAAATCAACCAAATTATGCACCTATGACCCTGAAATGAGTGGTTAAAAATTTAGCCACTCTCACCAAGCATTGGGATGCCTAGTGGCTACCCTAAATAAGGTGGTCTTGGTTCATTTCACCACCCCTTTTCCTCCAATCAAATGCTAAAGAACCAACCACCCTCATCAATGCAACAGAAACACTTTTCTTCCTTTCTCTCAAATGTGCTTGCTTCTTTCCTTCCCTTCTACATTTCCCTCTTCTTATCCTACTTCATATTATCTCCTCTCAAGCTCTCATCTACCCTCTTTACCCTCAAACAGCTATTTTGATCAAGAAACTTACTTGCTAAGAGGTGGGATTCACTTGTTTTAATCATTGTTCTTCACCTGGTGATTGTTGGTGATTTCTTTTTTTATATGAAAATGATATTGTATGATGTTTATTAGGTGATTTAAAGTTGATTTGTATGATCTTGTTTGGGTTAACTTGAGGCTTAAGTGCTAATCACTAAGAATACCCAAAATAGAATCAAGATTTTTGAGAAAACCCTACGCTGTCCGTATTGCTGAGTTGTACGGACCATCATCCAGCCCTAAAAATTGAATGAAACTATTTTTAGATGAAACTAGACATTTAGAGCTTTCTAACCATATAAAATATTAGGCCATTGGGTTAGTATTGAGGGAGACATGAATTTTGGAAGTTTGACTTAGGTTTTTGAGTTTGATTCTGGGCAAGAGAGGTTTTTCAGGGCAAAACTTGCCCTATACAACTTGGAATTGAGTGCAACAAAATTTTTTAGGAAGCTTACACATAGAGGAACACACCATAAATATTTTAGAGTTAGATTTGATCCTAAGTGCTCCCAGTAATTCAATGAAATCGCCCTAAGTCCAAACTAGGCTAGAATAGGGCAGTCCAGAAGGGTCAAATAACGAAGCTTATAACTCAAGCTCTACTCATGCAAATGAGATGAACTTATTGAAAATAAAAGGTTGCTCTGTTAGCTTTAATATGATATAATTTTTGTATGATTTTATCTAGTTTTCGATTTTTACTGAATTTTTACTTTTGAGTGTGCAATTCTAGCTAGTTACAGGGAAAGCCGAGATAGAATCCTAATAACTTAAGCTACACTTATCAAAATTAAATGGGACCAAAGATGTTAGAAAATAGACACACAACAATCCAACATATCCAAAATTTAGGTCCAAATAAATTAAATAGAAATTATGGTTTATTTTACAAGAACTGGGTAGAATGAAAGTACATAGACAGCAACAAAACATTTAAGTGCAAATATTATTTCTATGAGATTGATATTGATATATGAATGAAATGTTGTGATTTTTCTGAATAATTGATTGTTTGAGTACTGGTACTATTCATGAGGAATCGGACAAGATCCGTCATGCTATCGAAATTTCGGCAAAGCCTATGCATAAGTTATGAAATACACTTTGATACATGTGCATAATTGCATAAGATTTACAAGAGTTATGATAAAAGTTCCATAATACTTGGGCCAGCCTCGGATTAAAGTTAAGGGGAATAGATCGATGGGAAGGTCGGGGAAATTAACCCCCGACATTCCTATATAGGAACGAGCTCGATCTTGAGAAGCAGACTATTACCCAGGAGGTATATAGCCAAAGACTCTTAGGGGACCCAGTATGGATAAGGATAAAAACAAACACCCTAGAGACGGCAATATGTAACACCTAGGTGTGCCAAGAAAAGAAAGTTAAAAAGAAACAGAAGCATCTACATCAAGAATTCCTGTTGCATTCATATTTGTATATTATTCATTTATTCTTTAGATTGCTATACTCATGCTTCAATTCCTTTCTCTACTTATCAGGAGCCTAATTGCTTCCGTATATATATATATATATATATATATATATATATATATATATATATATATATACTTTGTTTAATTAAGTGAATGAATAATTCCAATGTATTGATATGATTTAAACTTATGCATCTGCACACATCTCTATCTGCCAACTAGTTCTTATTATTATTGAGTTTACCTATTACCGTTTCATAATTACTCCCTCTTTGTTTAATCAGTGTGTGAATAAAACAAACTTTGCTTCGGATAATATGTTTTTGAACTGTTAAATTAGGCAGATTACATAGCATGTTCACCTTTTTCTTAATAAATCGAAGCAGCTGGAGATAATAATGATGACATAGTATATGGTGAATAAGGAATCCTATTGAGAATTTTCAATTCTCACTCCTATTTCCGTGTTATCTCCAGATAGTTCAAGGAGTATTGAAGACAGCCAGAGGTAGCTGTCAAACAAGGTCCATCCAGGTAACAGTAACCACTCCCAAGTGTAGTATTATGACTTAAGCATAGTACCGTACATGGGAGGATGTTACAAGAAGAATGGTTACAATAGCAAAGAGCCAGAGCTGATGGAATAGGTGCTTCATCTGAAAATTTCAGAAGGGTCACTACCTCATTAGAAATCAACCATCAGAATACTCAAAGATATTTGCCAAAAAGATCCAGTTCAGAGAAAACCCTTGTTCTTGAACTTGCATCTGAAGACATAGAGATTGTACTAGAAACTGCACCCCTTCCTACTTCTATACCCATTCCTGCTTAAGTATCTACTCGTTCTCTCTCGATATCTCCATCTAGAGTAAAAGGAACTCCTGATCCAATCCAAATTCAATTGGAATAGCTTCAAGAAAACATGTTCACTCTCATGTCAAACCAATATTCGATCTTGGTAAATCAAAGTAACATGGAGAGAAGATTGGCAAAACTAGAAACACTCATATTACGGATTCTGAAGACTTTTCAGAAAGGCAAAGGCAATCAGTGATGGTTCTTCCATGATCCCACATTCTCAATTTTTTTTTATGATGTCAAAGAGGAAGAAGATATTTCAGAAAAGTCTAAGTTGAGAGGAAGCATACACAGAGGGGGAGCAAGCATACATATATTTGCATACATTAATTTTTAGGACTTATTTTTTTTTCTTTTTTGCATCATAGAAACAGTTATTTATTCATTCCAAAAACATTTCTTTATTTTATTGTTGTTTGAACACTTTATCATTAGTTTACAATTCAGTTATAGTTTATGTTCAGCTATATTTATTTTCTATCACTTATGCTTTCATATCTCTTAATCAACTATTTTTCTTTTCACTGCAACTATATTATGTGTGAGCCTTTATATGATCTGATATGTGAGTTACTAAATGCTCTGATAGTTGCTTTGATACCTGCTCTGATATCTAAACTAGTTGATATGAAAGTTGCTTTTGTACTTTAAGATTATTCTGCTAAAAGATTATGGAATATGTGTGAATATAATTTCTTGCTACATAATCTTTTTGATTATTTGAATCTGATTTGAACTATCTGAACTGTTGCTCTGATATGATTAGAAATGTCATTCTGCTTCAATGATAATTTTATATGACAAAAGAATCCCATGCACTTTTACTTAGAATAAAATCATAGGGATTCAATCTTTCTGATAGTATGAGTGTCATCACTCTTCAAAAAGTTACTTTCTCTGAACAACAATTTGTGCTCGTTATTTTTTTAACAAGAACTTTTCTTAAATACTAATTTTCCATCATCAAAAAGGGGGAGATTGTTAGCTCCAATAGCCTTCAGAAACTGTTCTATGGTTGTAAACTAGAATGAGAATTAAGGTTTTGATAAATACCAAATCAGAGTTTAAGCTTATCTTGCTATATATATAATGAATTAATTGTTTCTAGAAGTGTTTCTTTGTGAATCATGTGCATTATATGCTTGAGAATCATCAAAGTTAGGTTATCCATTGGTACTTTAAATTGAATATACTTGATATGGAATATATGCTTTGTATACTTCTCAAATTATCATGAAAGAAACAAGAATGAAGGTTCAAAAGGATAAAATTGCAACATAGAAGGGAAAACAATGCCTCAAGAGCGAACACTATTCATTCAAAAAGATGACTTTGTCCAAAAGGGAAAATCTCTAGAGACATGCTTCTCATGAAGTGTTACACCTTCAAAGCTTCCTCTGCACTCTTCAATAAACAAATTCAAAAAGTCAAAAAGGTGATTTGACAAGATGCAGAAAAGGCGCTAATAAGTTTGAATAGTTGGCAAACAAACAAACAGCTACTTTTCTACTTCTGTGCAAGTTTTGAAAAATGGGAAAAAGGAAGGTTATTTCTTTTCTATCCAGTTGTAGACTAGCAGACCAAAAGGATCGCAAGGATCAAGGCCTACAAGCTTCAATGATCATATTTCAAATTCTATATAAGGCTAGAAGTCAAAAAAAGAATAGTTAGATTGTTTAAATATTTTTTATGTAAAAAGAGCTTCCTTTCTTCATCCTTCTCAAGTTTCTAAAGCACCAGAAAGTTACTTATCGTAACTTTAGGATATAAGAAAATCTTCTCTTTTGGTCTATAATAGATAATATTCTCTCTTTGAGAATTTAGAGAAGTCTTACACATAGTACTTCATTGTCCAAATCTCTGTTGGGAAAGTTAGTGTGAGTATTCAAATTAAACATAACATTCACATCATTTGTATCTAGACCCAGTAGTGGTCAGTAAGAAGCTTGGAGAGGCTAAGAAAATACTACTTGTTTGTAAAGTTTGGAGAGGCTTGAAAAAGACTACTCGCTTGTACAAAGCTTAGACAAAGAATACTCAAAGTATAAAATCTCAACAAAAAGTTAGGGATTGGAAGTAGGTAAGTGATTTAGCCGAACCAGTATAAAAATCTTTGGTGTGATTATCTCTATCTCTGATCTTGTTATTTGACTTTATCACATAGGTTCAACTCTATTTAAACTCTATCTGAAACAAAGTTTATTTCTGTTTTACATATACCTAAACTATTTTATAAACTAACATAATTGCTTCCGCAATCCAAGTTTGAACTTGAAATAGATTATTTTGATGAAAGATTTTAGATATTAAAATCACTTGAAAGCACGATTCAACTCCCCCTTTTCGTGCTATCCCATCTAACAAAAGGTACTTTCTATGATATTACAAGTTATTGAGATGCTGATTTTGCTGAAGACAAAGTTGAGAGAAAAAGCACAAGGCATTGTTACTATTTTCTTGGGAAATCCTTGATTACTTGGTCAAGTAAAAAGCAAAACACTATTTCTTTCTTAATTGTAAAAGCTGAATATGTATTTGTAGTGAATTGTTGTGCTCAATTTTTGTGGATTAAGCATGAACTGGAGGAATTCAACTTGAGGTATGTCAAAATCCCTATCCAATGTGATAATACTAGTGCTATAAATCTTGCAAAGAATCTCATTTAGCATTCTAGATCAAAACATATTGATATTAAGCATCATTTTATTAGAGATAATATTTAGAAAGGAGATATTAAGCTAAGTTTTGCAAATATAGAAGATCAAATAGCTTATATATTTACAAAACCTCTAGTTAAAGATTGTTTCTGCTATATTAGAATTAATGGTAGGAACCACAGAGGATCCATAGTAGAGTGAATCTCATGGTGATGATCAGAAAGAATGGACTAAGAACCATGGGAGGATGCTTAATAGAGCGAATCTCATGATGGTGATATGAAAATAATCCATAGTAGAGATATTTCCATATGTGCTTTTGAAAGGATCCACAATTGAGTGAATTATTTAGAAAGTCTTGTAGTGATCTAGCGTGGTCTGTGAGCCCCAATTTGTAGTGATATTAATAATGTTGATTTGATGAAGTTTGCTTGGAACCTAGTTAATAATCAAAACTTACTCTAGGTGCAAATTATGCTAGAAAAATATGGTTGTATTTAGAGTCTAGTTACAGTTATGAAGAAGAAAAATAAAGCTTCTATGCCTGGTGAAAGATCACTCATGTTTGGCCTAAAGTCCAATAGAACCTTATTTGCTGTGTGGGAAATGGTACATCAATTTACTTTTGGCAAGACCACTAGATACCGGAGGTACATAGTCTCCTAGAGTTGGTGAGTTTAGAGGCAAATGATGAAAATTTAAACTAGAACCTAGTGAAGTATATTGATGGAGAAGAGCGATGGGATTGGATGAAGTTGAACCTATCACTTCCAAAGGATTGCATAGATCTTATTGCACCATTGAAAGCTCCAGAAGAGGGGCTTAGGGAGGATAGTATAGCATGGTTGCCTACATCAATAGGAATGTTTAGTATTAAATCAGTATATGAAGTTTGCAAAGATGTCTCTTATCAAAACAATAACAAACTGTTCTCAACCATTTGGAAGGTCAAAGCACCCCCAATGCTTTTAAACCTTTTTGTGGCTGTCAAGGAATGAAGATCTTCTGGCCAATGTGATTAATAGAGCCTGGTCGAAGACATATGACAAATTAGGTTAGATGTACAATGTATGGTAGAGGGGATGAGTTTGTGCTCTATGTCCTTTGAGATCGTACAGTTGCAAAGGTGCTATGAGATAGTAATAGTACTAGTCATTTTTAGGGTGATGTATTCATCAACTAGCTTCTTGAAAGAAATCTCGTACTCTCTATTTGGTTCGCATGAAACTGTGAAGATAGAAAACACCACAAGAGAAAATGGGCTTATTTTAACTTTTCCATCTGTTTGGTATAGCACAGAAAAGGAGGGGAAAAGAAAAAAATGCGTGGGGCCCACACCTAAAAGTTTTAGGTCCAATGATGTGAAGAAAACTGGCTCGTGAAGAACGAAAGCACTTAAATTATAATAGTATCCTTTTATTGAGAGACTTTAAGAATAAAAAAAACATATCATGAAAGAAAACGTTAAACATATAACTTGATAACGAATTTTATAACCAAAATGTTAATAAATTTATATGTTAATAAATTTAATCTTTAATTAATATTTATTATAAATTATTTATATATGTAATTTATGAAAAGTGTTTAGAAATTATATAAAAAATAATATATGTTTGTATTTTATTACAGTAAGGATACATATATATATATATATATATATATATATATCATTTTAATACAATATTTATTTTCTTTCTTCTCATTTTCTCTTCATCCAAACATATAAAAAGAAAATACACTTTTTTCTTCATTTTTTTTATTTTCTTTCTTTTTATTTTCTTCTCATCCAAACAAACTTAGAGTGGACTCATACCTTTCAAGGGGTGGATTTACCCTTTTTTTGTGCTATTGCCATAATTGGAATAGTGTGATTTTTAAAAGGATCCCAATTAATATTCAAAATCTGTTCCTTAACACTTTTTTGTTAACTAAAGAGTATTACGTAGGTCTTCAATCATTCGAGTTTGCTTAGAAGAAAGTGACCAAGTTTTCTTTAGTATATATCAAATGGTGCCCTCCTCTAGATCCTTAGTTAAAGCTCAATACTAATGGACCAGTATTCAATCATTTTGGTGGAGCTTGTGGAGGTACTCCCCAAGATTGCATGGGAAATTTTAGAGGTGGCTTTAGTATATATCTGGGTTTACGTACCATCACTGAAGCTGAATTATGGGGTGTGCACTATGATTTGAGGCTTGCTCTGAACTAAGGATATTGCAAAATTCAACCGGTGTTGGACTCTTAATTTGTTGTGACTTTTTTGCAAAGAAGCGAATATTCAATACCATTCTTGTTCCCCCGGTTTTACGACCATCTATGTTTTATTAACTTAGGACTGGTTGGTGGAGACCTCTCATATTCATAGAAAAGCCAACCATAGTGCAAATTGCTTTGCAAAGTAGAGGCATCATAACATATTGTGTATAATTTTTTATTCTTCCCTCCCTAGTCTTGCTTATGATGCTTTTATGGCTGATAGAATAGGGTGCACTTTTCCCTGTAGACTTGCCTTGTACTTTGCTTTTGTTCCTTTAGCTTTAGCCCCAAAGTTAATTTAAAAAAAAAAAGTTTTTCATGAACCATAAATTCAATTTGAATTTATAACAATAATAAAATAAAGGAATCTACTACTATAATATTTTAAAAGTATTATAAGGAAAGTTTTGACAAGTGTCAAATAAAGAATAAAAATTTCTACAATACACTATAAAAAACTTACTATATACAGAAAGCTATTTTGAGATTTTATTTTTATTTTTAATTAAAAGTAATTAATCCACCACCACAAAAGGTCTAATAGGAAATTACTCCTTCCATTTCAATTTATCTATCCATTTAGATAACTTGGTATATTATTAAATCAATGTATCTGGATACATTGATTTAACAATATACCAAGTTGTCCAATAGATAGATAAATTAAAATAGAGGGAGTATTATATTTTTACCCACTATCTTGATATTATACATTATTAACTCCCCTCTCAAATAATTTTACTAACCTATCCTCATTACCTATTTTGTCTTAGGTGGTTTATTATCAACCACAAAAAAATTGGGATTAATTTATTTTAAATTATTATTAATTAAATGATATTCTTTTATTCAAAATGTTTACGTGAAATTTGTTCTTTAAAATTATTTTACTACAAGACTAAGGCTTTGTTTGGATGGAGGAAAGAAAATGGAAGGAAGGAAGTTGAAACAAAAAAAAAATTGAATGGAAAAAAAATAGAGTGGATTTATATTTTAGATAAGTATGTTTGGATGAAAGGAAAATGAGAGGAAAGGAAATAAAAGAAAATTTGTTTTTCATTATTTGTTTGTATGGAAAAAGTGAAAGGAAAGAAATAGATAATACTGTTAAATGATAATTTTAACCTTATGTTGTTATAACAGGTATTTCAACCATGTTAATTAATATCAAATAAAAAATTTCACTATTTTTAATTTAACAGTTTAAAATAATATCAACCTATTAAATCAAGCTAATATTAATAAAAATAAATTGTTCAATATTATTTAAAATAGAACTAATATTTTTAGTTAATCTAATATTTCAAAAATATTACTTAAAAATATGTTTTATCAACTAAGCAATACTAAAAATATTATTTAGCTATTGTTTAAACTCTTAATATAGCATAAAAGAAAATCAAAACTTATGTAATATCTTATTTAAAATAAAATATCTATTTAGAATAAAATAATAGTAACTGAAAAATTTTAAAATTTTACATAGCTTGTGCTTTGGGTATTTTTTTGCATTTATTTTTAATAATATAGTGATAGAGAAATTAAAATTATTTAGATGAAATTTTTAGAATTGTTGATTTGGAAAAAAAAAAAAAAAAGAGAGAGATAAAAGAGGGGAGAGACTATACAACACTTTTAGTGTTGTTGCGCACCATAGCCCTTCCCCCTCTCATCATCTCATCTCCCATCTCTCTCGATCTCGGAAAGGAGGGCAAGAAAGGAAAAAGAAAAAAACCCACCCCATTCTCCACAATTTTCTACCCAATAGTGGAGAGAAAGAATTTTGGCATTGTTCATGTAGGGTTCATGAAATTTTGGGCACTGTTCTACCTTTCCTTCACAATTTTTTTCCACAACTAAACAAGGGAAATATGTCCCTTTCCTTCTTATTTCCTTCTCCTCCCTTTCCTTCCTTCCTAAATCTCCCTAACCAAACATAGTGTAAAGAAATTTGAGGGGAAAGCAAGTTTAGACTTCACTTAAAATTAAAAGTACATTTATTGATTTTAATAAATCATTATTATGATACTAATTAAAGGGGGTAGAGAAAAAAGTGAAATAATTTTTCTCTTAGTTCTTTTATCCTTTCTAAAAACTTATAAATAAATTATTATAAAATGTATAATACTTTCAATAATAAGTTGTTATAGAGAACAAATTTATGCTTTCAAATATTGATATTAAATGATGTGGTGGAAGGTGGGTAAGTATATGGATTTTTTTCTTTTAATTCTTGATTTTTATTTAACTTTTGCAAGAATAAATATATTCTATTCAATTGAGATTTAACAAATTGTTAGTAAAGTGTTAAATAAAGAGATAGAAGTAATAAATGGATTGACTTTTTTTAATAAGGGGAGGAGCAGAGAAAATGAATTATTTTTTTTAATTGTTCAATTCTCATTTTAAAATTGAAAAAAAAAACTTATTAAACAAATTGCGCTATATATAATAAGATTATGTATATACACTTTTTTAATATAACTTATTTTTTCAACAATAATTTCATATTTATACTTTTTATTTCTAAAGTTATTTTATCTTAAGCTAATTGTACATATAAAAATATTTTATGTAATGTTCTATAAAATTATATATTTTATTGTAAAATATATATAATTATTTGTATTATTATACATATGTTTGAAAATTTTATATAAAATATAATTAAATTTTGGTTAGGTTAAAAAATTCAATATATATATACATATATATATATATATATATATATATATTATGAAAATAGAGTTATATTGAATTCCTATATAAGAATTATTAAAAAAATATTATAAATATACTTCAGTTTAGTTTTAATCAAAAACATAAATGGGTCAGAAAAGTATCAATTTTTTTTATTTATTAAATTTTTCTTAATATTGTAAGTGTAACACTCTACTAATTTAATGTTATGCGTAAGTCATAGCATGAAATTAAGTAGATCGTGTTACCGTGTTAATACTCTGCTTACGTTTCCTTTTCCGTATCACTTCTTTTTCTCCTTTTTTTTTTGTAACAGAAGAAACGGAGTGCTGTTAATAATTTAGAACGTAACGGAATTTAATAAAAGTACCACAGAAAAGAATAATGACATGTAATATAGCATCAGTTGTATATGTACATATATAAGTCGGAAGCCAACGCTTCAGTTTATATATATGCTTCAAAAATAGAGTGAACTAAAGGCACAGCTAAATTTCTGCTACTAAAAAGTAGGGCCGGAAATGGTGGAAACCAGCTAAGCACAGCGAGTGCAACTTGAGGTCCTGGGGGAGCTGCAGGTTAGAGGCTCAATAAACAGAGTGGCCGTCAAGTCCATCACTAGCGTCTGAGAATGATGCGAAAATGCCAAACAAGGTGAGAATTTAAAGAAATTCTCAGTAGGGCTCGCGTATGGTATTTAGTTGACGTCACATTCATTCTCAGTTGTCTTGGTTTTTATTTAATTATAAAAATATGGGATCAAACTGACTATCCATATTTAATAAGTTTAAGCAAATGTCTGGTCCGAGGCAAGGTTCAGTTTTACTTAAGACAGCATAAGAAGTAGAGTAAGCTACTAATGGTAATACACAAGATAATAAGCAGAATAAATGCACATACGGCAGTAAGTAAATATAACGGACAAACTGTAAACAACTTGTGATGACTGCTCAATGTAATCATGCACTTAATGCAATCATGCAGAACTTATGCTTCATAAACTTTTCCTTCCTTCATAAACTTTTCCATTACTTGGTCCCCTGGGAGTTGTTAGCCATTTTAGACTCCTGGGTAATAGTCTGCTTTTCAGGATCGAGCTCGTTCCTATACAGGAATGCCAGGTTTGCTTTCCTCGACCTCCCCACCGATCTATTCCCCTTAACTTTATTCCGGGGCTGGCCCAAGTATCATGGAACTTTCATCATAACATAATCTTTAGGTTCATCATAACATGATTTTCATAACTTTCTTGAAAATGCACATGTATCTATATGTATATCATAACTCATGCATATACTTTACCGAAATTTCGGCAGCATAACGGAACGTGTCCGCTTCCTCATGAATAGTGCCAGTACTCAGCATATCAACTTATCAAAGAAATCATATCATTCCATTCATAATGCATCATTAACTTCATAGAAACATTAGTTATATCAAGACAAAGATGCTGCCTCAGCTCAATCATTCAACCCGATTTTTGAAAATCAGGCCATAATCTCTACTTAACTCATCTGGACCTCAATTTTGGATATGTTAAAGCGTTATGTGTCTATTTTCTAACCTCTTTGGCCCCATCTAATTTTGATAACCATAACTCAAGTTATTTAGGTTTTATTCCGGCCTGCCCTGGGGCTGGCTAGAATTGCACACCTAAAAGTACAAATCTACTAAAAATCGAAAACTGGCTCAAATCATACGAAATTGGTCTCATATTAAAGCTAACAGGACAATCTTTCATTTACAAAAAGTTCCATTCCATTTGACTTAGTAGGGCTCGAGTTATAAGCCTCGAAAGTTGACCTTCCTTATCTGCCCTATTTTGGCCTGGTTTAGACATAGGGCAAATTCTCCTATGTGTAAGCTTTCTAACAAAGTTGGTTTCACTCAATTTGGAGTTGTGTAGGGTGAGTTACACCCTTCTCAAGTCACACTGTCCAGATGAAGGTCCTACTTCCTAGGTTAAACTTAAAAAATTCATATCTCTCTCAATACTAATCCAATGGCCTTATATGATATATGTGTGGAAAGCTCTGAATGTCTAGTTTCATAGAAAAATAGTCTCATCGGATTTAACTGGCTGTACGTGGAGCCGTACACTCCGCCATCCGGACTGCGAAGGAAATTAGTTTTCCTCTCCTCACCCTTTCCTATTCCTTAATAAAAAAAACAGCCAAAGATTATCATTTTCATTCACTAATTACATCAAGAAGTAAGGAAATAAATTCAAAAGCAACCATCCACAATCAGAATAACAAGAACTAAATTGAGCCTCTACCTCTTGTTATGTGATTAAGCTTGAGTTTGGAGTTTGAATCAATAGAACTTGGTTGAACTTGAAGGTCGGTTGGAGTTGGGTGAGTGAAGAAGAGAAGAAGAGAGCTGAACAAGGGAGAAGGCAGCGTAGAAATGGGCTGAAGGAGAGAAAGAAATGAGTTATATAAGCTTGAGCCTTGAGGTGGTAGTTGGCTTTGAGAGTTTTCATTGGTTGAAATTTTGTAGGTAAAGTTCAGCCATGTAGCCCTCTTTTATGACAAAATTGCTTTCCACGTCGCCTAAAAAGTGGAACTCGCTTCCATTGTATCTAAAAATGACATCATAACTCGTACTCTACTTAAAGTCGAAACTCGTGCACATTTACACGAAACTTGGAGATGAAATCGGAACTCGGAAATATTGTCTGGTTTATTCACAGCAAAGTCAGATGTCGAAAATCATACCGCACCCAATTACCTTAAAATCGAAAGTCGAGGGCAAGAATGTGAAACTAAGACACTTAAACCCAGAAGTCAGGAACATTATGTAAACTTAAATCGATTCTAAGCATAACACCGGAGATCGGGAATCGTGTATTATGTACATGAGGTCAGAAATCGGAAAATCCTAGCCAGTCTAGTTGAGCCTTGGAGATGAAGTCGGAAATTTAAACATTTTATTGATGAGGTCGGAAATTGGAAATCGGGGACGTTACATTACTAACCTCCTTAAAACAAAATTTTGTCCTCAAAATTTAGTGCTTGAGAATAGTTCAGGATACTCCCTCCTCATGTTTGATTCCAGTTCTCAAGTGTAGTCTTCAGCATCTTCCTTTCCCCATGCTACCTTTACTAGCTGCACGGTTTTGTTTCAAAGTTGTCTGCTGCTTCTGTCTACAATCCATGCTGGCTATACATGGAAAGTCGGGTCCTTCTTTAACTGTATTGATTCAGGTTCTAGAAGGTGTGTAGGGTCAGGGTGATACTTCCTGAGTTGGGAAACATGAAAAACATTATGAAGGTTTGATAAATATGGAGGTAAAGCGATTCGATATGCAACTGATCCGATTCGCTTTAAGATTTGGAAGGGACCAATAAAGCGAGGATTTAACTTCTTGACCTTAATGGCTCTACCTATCCCCGTTGTAGGTGTAACCTTCAAAAATACGTGGTCTCCTTCTTGGAGGTCCAGAGGTTTTCTCCTGGTATCTGCGTAACTTTTTTAACGGCTTTGAGCGGTAAGCATCTTACTCCATATTTTCTTGATCTGCTCAGTGGTCTGCTCAACTAAATCAGGCCCTAATAGAGTTGATTCTCCTGTTTCATACCAACACAGGGGAGATTGGCACTTCCGTCCATACAATGCTTCATAAGGAGCCATGCCGATGCTAGCGTGATAGCTATTGTTGTATGCAAATTCGGCTAGCGGTAAGTATCGATCCCAATTCCCGTGTTGCTCTAATGTATAGGCTCGCAGCATGTCTTCTAAAGTTTGAATTGTCCTTTCTGTCTGACCATCCGTTTGTGGATGATATGCAGTGTTTAGGCATAATTTAGCACCAAATGCCTTTTGTAGGGCTCCCCAAAACCATGACGTAAATCTTGGGTCTTGATCAGAGACAATGGTTGAAGGGGTCTCATGTAGCCTGATAATCTCTTGAATATACAATTGAGCTAACTTTTCTAATGGATAATTTGCTCGAATGGGTAAAAAGTGAGCAGACTTGATCAATCTATCCACAATGACCCATATGGCATCATATCCTGTTGGCGTTCTTGGTAATCCCATTATAAAATCCATGGAGATACTCTCCCACTTCCACTTAGGGATTTCCAAGGGCTGCAACATTCCGAAGGGTTTTTGATGTTCCCCTTTCACCTTCTGGTAGGTCAAGCACTTGCTTACGAAGCTTGCCACGTCTGACTTCATGCCTAACCACCAAAACATCTTCTTAAGATCTTGATACATTTTAGTAATGCCAGGATGTACGGTGAATTCACCCTTATGTGCTTCCTCCAAGATTCTTCTTCGAAGATCATTTCCCTCAGGCACACACACCCTATTGTGACACCGCCATATGCCCTCTTTATCTTGGGCAAAATTCGTCAATTTCCCTGATTGTACAAGATGAAGTGTATGTTGAAAATTAGCATCCTGCTGCTGTGCTTGCCGAATCTACTCCTTAAAGCTACTAGCTATATTAATTTGATATAGCTAAAAGGTCTTAGGAGTCATAAGGATTCCCAAATTAAGATTTCGGAAGCTCTCAATAAGTTCTGTCTCCT
The DNA here is from genome assembly GCA_031439585.1 of Pterocarpus macrocarpus. NCBI lineage: Eukaryota > Viridiplantae > Streptophyta > Magnoliopsida > Fabales > Fabaceae > Pterocarpus > Pterocarpus macrocarpus. Next base: position 32,813,173 of record CM062521.1, read on the forward strand.
TAATCATCATCCAGGCTACAGTTAGATATTTCCTACTCAAAGCATTTGCCACAACATTTGCCTTGCCTGGGTGGTACTTCAATTCAAATTCGCAGTTCTTAAGAAGTTCCATCCACCTTCGCTGCCTCATATTTAACTCCTTCTAATTAAAGAGGTATTTCAAACTCTTATGATCAGAAAAGACCTCGAACCTTACACCATACAGGTGGTGTCTCTATATCTTTAAGGCAAATACTACTGCAGCTAATTCGAGATCGTGAGTAGGATAGTTCCTTTCATGTGGCTTTAATTGCCGGGAGGCATAAGCGACTACGTTTCCAGTTTGCATCAACACGCACCCTAATCCTTATTTGGACACATCACAATAGACCTCAAATGGTCCACGAGGGTCTGGCAAGGCTAACACTGGTGTCGTAGTCAACCTTCTCTTCAAATCTTGAAAACTCTGTTCGCACTCCGGCGTCCATTCAAATGGAACATTCTTCCGGATTAGCTTAGTCAAAGGCAAAGCTATTCGAGAAAAATCCTTAACGAATCATCTGTAATATCCAGCTAAGCCTAGAAAACTCCTGACTTCAGTGACTGTGGTCGGCCTTTCCCAATTCAAAACTGCTTCTACTTTCTGGGGTCTACAGAGATTCCTCCATAGGACACTACATGGCCAAGGAATTTCACCTCTTTCATCCAAAATTCACATTTGGATAACTTAGCATAGAGTTTCTTTTCTCTTAAAATTTGCAGAACCAGCCGCAAGTGTTCCGCATGCTCTTGCTCCATTTTCGAGTAGACAAGTATGTCGTCAATGAACACCACTACCAACTTGTCAAAATATGGGCGGAATATTCAATTCATGTAATCCATGAATACTGCTGGTGCGTTGGTCAATCCAAACGACATCACGGTGTACTCGTAGTGCCCGTAACGAGTTCAAAAGGCTGTCTTAGAGATATCTTGTTCTCAAACTTGAATTTGATGATATCCGGAGCGCAAATCGATCTTGGAAAATACCGTTGCACCTTGTAGCTAGTCCATGAGATCATCAATCCTTGGCAGTGGATATTTATTCTTAATCGTCACTTTATTCAGCTGCCTATAATCTACACATAGGCGCATGCTCCCATCCTTCCTTTTGACCAACAAGACTGGAGCTCCCCATGGCGATGCACTTGGCCGTATGAATCCTTTTTCCAAAAGCTCTTCGATCTGTCTCTTTAGTTCTGTTAGCTCCAAAGGTGACATTCGATACGGAGCTATAGATATTGGTCCCGCACCTGGAACCAACTCGATGGTGAACTTAATCTTTCTCTTAGGAGGGAATTCAAGAATATCTTCTAGAAAAATATTAGGATATTCCTTAACAATCGGGATCTCCTCTAGTTTCTATTCAACTTCCACCAGTTAGGTGACAAGAGGATGTATCCTTGACTCTTCGACCCACTATAGTTTACTAATAAAGAGTTCAGATAGAAGAGTGTTGAGGCTTGGGATTCAGAAGATGAGACAGAGGGGAAAACCACCGTCTTATCGGACCAATTGAACATGACTCAATTGATAGAAAGCCAATCCATGCCCAGAATTATATCAAGTCTAGAGAGAGGGAGGCAAATCAAATTGGCTGCAAAGGTTCTACCCTTAATTTGAAGAGGAACATTGATGCAAATTTAACTAGTTTTAACAGGTTCATTGGTAGGAGTAGAAACCAGTAGATCATAAGGCAATTCAGAAATTGGTAATTGCAAAACAATCACATAGTCATGAGAAATAAACGAATATGAGGCACCCGACTCATAAAGTACAGGTAGAGTCTCACCGTTTACTTCACAAGTATCTTGAATGAGTCTCTCAGACTTATCAGCTTCCTCTACATCCATCGTAAAAACCCGTCCTTGACGTTGTAGTCGAGACAGCTGTGGTGGATTTCTGGTCGGACACTCATAAATTTTGTGGCCTGGCTTGCCACACCCACAGCAGACATTCTGGCCTGCCAAACACGGTCGATCACCGTGATTCCTACCGCACTTCATGCAAGTTGGATTCGGAAGAGGCCTCTGAGGCTGCTTGCCTTTGTTGCCCACTGATTGAAATCTTCTCTGTTGTTGAAAGTTGGGCTTAAATCTGTGCTAACCCCTTCTTGAAACCACCACCAGATGCCCTGACTACCACTAGTTTCGAGTTGCAATCTTCCACAAGTCAGCATTTATTTACCAACGTAGGAAAATCTCTAATCTCCATTAGCCCTATTGTGGTAAGAATGTCTTCTCGTAACCCTCCTTCGAACTTGACGCACTTCCAGGCTTCATCTGGGTTCCTCTGATAAATTGTAGAAAATTTGCACAGTTCTTCAAATCTGGCAATATATTCAGATACTGTCCGATCTCCTTGATGCAGCTGCATAAATTCAAGTTCCTTAGCATTTCGAATAGAGGTAGGGAAGTACTTTTGGTAGAAGACGTCTCTAAACACCATCCAGGTGACTGTTGTCTGAGACTCTTCGTATAATTTTCATACCCCGTTCCACCAGAACTCCACGTCAGCTTCGAGCATATAGGTGGCGAAGGTCACCTTCTGATGATCTGAGCAATCTAGGACAGAGAAAATCTTCTCCATGGCTTTGATCCATTCATCTACTTTATCAGGGTCATACGCTCCTTGGAAGCTCGGCGAATTCGCCTTCCTGAACTCAGCAAACTTAAGATAGTCCAGGTCAGCTCCTAGGCCATGAGGGTTTCCTTCACAGCTTGCCGCAGGTCGCTTGCCTAGTTGATCCATCATCTGGTGAGCTGCTGCGGTCTGTTCCCGCATCGCATGAGCCATTTCTCGTACTGTGTCCATAAGGTTAGCAGGGTCCTCTTGAGCAGGTTCTGCGCGTGATCTACCTCGCTTTCCGGGAGCCATTAAATTTTGAGCACACAAAACAAAAGTTATTGAGTTGATCAGGCTCAACACTAAGTTTAATGTGCTAGTAAATAACAGCTCATACGGTCAGGCACTTCTTACACATGCACACCTATATCTCAACCATACAGGCAAGATCTAGTGCATGTTATCAGCTAAAAATACAGAATATACGCGAAGCATAGTCAGTCCAATCCTCAGGCCTTAGCTAGGATGAATTGCTTTGATACAAAAAATGTAACACCCTACTAATTTAATTTTATGCTTAAGTCATAGCATGAAATTAAGTAGATCGTGTTACTGTGTTAATACTCTGCTTACGTTTCCTTTTCCGTATCACTTCTTTTTTTCTTTTTTGTAACAGAAGAAATGGAGCGCTGTTAATAATTTAGAACGTAACGGAATTTAATAAAAGTACCACAGAAAAGAATAATGACGTGTAATATAGCATCAGTTGTATATTTACATATATAAGTTGGAAGCCAACGCTTCAGTTTATATATATGCTTCAAAAGCAGAGTGAACTAAAGGCACAGCTAAATTTCTACTGCTAAAAAGTAGGGCCGGAAATGGCGGGAACCAGCTAAGCACAGCGAGTGCAACTCGGGGTCCTGGGGGAACTGCAAGTCAGGGGCTCAATAAACAGAGTGGCCATCGAGTCCATCACCAGCGTCTGAGAATGATGCGGAAATGCAAAACGAGGTGAGAATTTAAAGAAATTCTCAGTAGGGCTCGCGTACGGTATTTAGCTGACGTCACATTCATTCTCAGTTGCCTCGGTTTTTATTTAATTATAAAAACATGGGATCAAACTGACTGTCCATATTTAATAAGTTTAAGAAAACGTCTGGTCTGAGGCAAGGTTCAGTTTTACTTAAGACAGCATAAGAAGCAGAGTAAGCTACTAACGATAATACACAGGATAATGAGCAGAATAAATGCATATATGGCAGTAAGTAAATATAACAGACAAACTGTAAACAACTTGTGATGACTGCTCAATGTAATCATGCACTTAATGCAATCATGCAGAACTTATGCTTCATAAACTTTTCCTTCCTTCATAAACTTTTCCATTACTTGATCTCCTAGGAGTTCTTGGCCATTTTAGACTCCTGAGTAATAGCCTGCTTTTCAGGATCGAGCTCGTTCCTATACAGGAATGCTGGGTTCGCTTTCCTCGACCTCCCCACCGATCTATTCCCTTAACTTTATTCCGGGGCTGGCCCAAGTATCATGGAACTTTCATCATAACATAATCTTTAGGTTCATCATAACATGACTTTTATAACTTTCTTGAAAATGCATATGTATCTACATGTATATGATAACCCATGCATATACTTTACCGAAATTCTAGCGGCATAACGGAACGTGTCCGCTTCCTCATAAATAGTGTTAGTACTCAGCATATCAACTTATCAAAGAAATCATATCATTCCATTCATAATGCATCATTAACTTTATAGAAACATTAGTTATATCAAGACAAAGATGCTGCCTCAGTTCGATCATTCAACCCGATTTTTGTAAATCAGGCCATATATGATATATGTGTGGAAAGCTCTAAATGTCTAGTTTCATAGAAAAATAGTCTCATCGGATTTAACCGGTTGTAGGCGGAGCCGTACACTTCGCTATCCGGACTACCGAAGAAAATTGGTTTTCCTCTCCTCGCCCTTTCCTATTCCTTAATCAAAAAAACAGCCAAAGATTATCATTTTCATTCACTAATTACATTAAGAAGTAAGGAAATAAATTGAAAAGCAACCATCCACAATTAGAATAACAAGAACTAAATTGAACCTCTACCTCTTATTATGTGATTAAGCTTGAGTTTGGAGTTTGAATCAATAGAACTTGGTTGAACTTGAAGGTTGGTTGGAGTTGGGTGAGTGAAGAAGAGAAGAAGAGAGCTGAACAAGGGAGAAGGCAACGTAGAAATGGGCTGAAGGAGAGAAAGAAATGAGTTATATAAGCTTGAGCCTTGAGGTGGTAGTTGGCTTTGAGAGTTTTGATTGGTTGAAATTTTGCGGGTAAAGTTCAGCCATATCGCCATCTTTTGTGATAAAATTGCTTTCCACGTCGCCTAAAAAGTGGAACTCGCTTCCGTTGTATCTAAAAATGACATCGAAACTCGTACTCTACTTAAAATCGGAACTCGTGCACATTTACACGAAACTTGGAGATGAAATCGGAACTCGGAAATATTGTCTGGTTTATTCACAGCAAAGTCGGATGTCAGAAATCATACTGCTCCCAATCACCTTAAAATCAAAAATCGAGGGCAAGAATGTGAAACCAGGACACTTAAACCCGGAAGTCGGGAATATTATGTAAACTTGAATCGATTCTAAGCATAACACCGGAGATCGGGAATCGTGTATTACGTACATGAGGTCGGAAATCTGAAAATCCTAGCCAGTCCAGTTGAGCCTTGGAGATGAAGTCGGAAATTTAAACATTTTACTAATGAGGTCGGAAATCGGAAATCGGAAATCGGGGACGTTACAGTAAGAATATATTCTAAATTAAATTTTAAATATTTTAATTTGTATATATTCTATTCATTTTGATTTAATAAATCATTTTTAATATAAAATAATACAATAACATGACAAACTTCTTTTTAAAATTATCATGACTCTCATTATACTTTTATCTAATATTCTTTAAAATTCATACATATTAATTTAAATTTTTTTAATAATCTGGGCAATGCACAAGTCAAAAACACTAGTTGGGCAAAATAGAAGATGTCAAGTACAGGAAACTAAAAAGAGGCCGCACAATTAATCGAGAGTTAAAGACTTATCCTATTTATGACCTGCTTTGACTCTTTTTTATATTAAAAAGTCAAATTTGGACTTTTCAAAATATTAATTTAGCTCACATTTACAAAAAAATTAATTTAACTTTTATAATAAAATATGCATTTAACAAGATTAGTTTAGCCTACATTTTTAAAATAAGAAGTCTAAATTTCTTAAATTTTTAATATTTAATTTAAACAAACTTTTAAATTAGGCCAAATTTTTATATTTTACATACATCTTAAGTTTAAAACAAAAACTATGATTAATTAAGCTTGAGTTAATAAATTATAAAATAAATTTAGATTTACTTAAATAAATCTTATGCTAACTTAATCTATTTCTACCCTCATGTCAAAAGAAAAGAAAATCTATTTCTACCCTAATATGAGGACTCCCCCCTCTCATGATGATTCAAGTAATATGTTTTAAACCTAATAATTAAGATATTAGGAGTATAAGCTTCAAAAAGAATGCTTGTAGAAATTTCTATGGTCCCACATGTTTCGATCTTCGGAATTGCCTACGCGTCTTTGTTTATATTCTATAGAAATGAATCTTTGTGTCAAATCTTTGCACAATAAAGTCATGTGAAAAAACTAAATACAGAGATTTCAAATAATTAAAATTCTACAAAAATATATGGGATCTCATTTAATATCTTTATATTTATTTTTATCTTTATGTAAAAATCTCGCGTGACAACGTTCCATTCTATTTATATTACCACATTCATTACCTACTTTTATTTATTATTATTTCTGCTCCCTTTTTCTTTGATTAAAATATTAAAAAATTTATAGAAAAAGAAAAGAGATTTCTCACGCTCTCTTCCCCTCTCTATCTTTCTACCATTTTATTCCTAACCACAGTTTTGGATCAAGCCGAAACGGAGCAAAGTGCCTCACGATTCCGAACCCCCTTCCAAAACAGTACAACAAACCATTTTGTCTTTCTCCATCTCCCCCTTTCCAAGGAGTGGTTTTGGAGTAGACCCAAATCTTGATTTCAATATTTTCGCCTTACTTTCTTGCAGCATCCATTGTTTGTTTAAACAGAAAACAGATGAACATTACACAGACACGGACTACATAGGTAGATTAGCTAGATAGATAACATAGTTACATTACATATAATCTTCTAAAACTTCTGGTTCCTTTTGGACATCAAATTTTCCCTAATTACCGCTCATTTTTTTTAAAGCTTCTTTTTTTTTTTTTTTTATCTCTCTTTCTTTTTTCCTGTTTTTCCTTTGAGAAAAACCAGAAGAGCGTGGTCTTTGCTTCTGTGGAGGTTTTAGGCTAACGCCAGAACCTGAAAGAACAAACATAAGACGTGTCTGTCGGTTTCTGATTTTCTGTTGTTACCGTAATCCTCAATCCTCTTCCTAATCCATCCTTTGTCCATTCCCCATCCCCAAACATTACCCAACAATTCAATCAAATCCCAACCTTTGCTAAAACGCAACACCAAAAAATAAAATAAAATAAAATAAACAATATAAATAAATAAATAAAAAATTACAAACTTCAAGCATTGATAACAATCATCGACCAAAAAAATTCGCCGAATTGAATCTATTCTCTTCAGACATAGGTAGCACAGGAAACTAGAAATCCCATTCCTGAAGCTTGTTCTTTTGCAATGATCATTGGCGGGATCACAATCCGATTACAAAGAATCACAATTTTGACTAGTTGGTGATTCCCGGATTCCGTTTTCCTTCGATCCAGTATTGATCTGGGTGAGTGATGACGATGAATTCATCAGCGTCGCTGGAATACTGGAGGAGTTACTTCAGAACCGCGAATTCCGATATATTCAGCATCATTGACCATGCGATCATGGTGGCCGCTTACGATTGTCCCAGGGAGTTCCGGCTGCGGAGGGACGCGATTGCGGAGCGGCTGTTCTCTTCCAGATTGACTCGCTGCTTGGGGTGTGACCGAGTTGAGTTGGCGGTTTCCGGGGGCGGCTGTGGTGGCGGTGAAGAAGGTGATGGTGGTGGTGGCAAGAGTGCTGAGTTTGAGCTTGAAACGGGTGCGAGTAAAGAGAGCAAGGTCAATAGTAGCAGAGACGATCAGGGAGAGATGAACATGCAAATAGTTAGCAATTACAGCTATGGGGAAGCTGAGGCATTGACGGACGAGATTGAAGAAGAGTCTCAGTATGTTGATGAGGTCTTCAGGATCAGACAGATTTTGCTTAACTGCAAAGAAGAGGTATATATTTGCATTTTTTGCTCAAATTGCCTGATTTTATCTGTCTGGTTTTATGTTTTTTCACGAATCGGAACGATAAGTGCTGAATTGCAGTGGATTGTGGCAGCAAGGCCACCCTTCACCCTACCTTTTGTGTCTTTTCTTTTCTTTTTTTGTTAACTTTTGCTTCAATTGTTCCTTCTTTGTTTTGCAATTTACTTGAATGTTATTGAAGTACAGGATTCTGAGTTTATGAGATGGGTAGTGGGTAGGGATAATTTCGAAACAAATGTGGTTTTATTGGATGGCATTTGAGTTCTTCCATGAAGATAAACTTCTTTGGTGTCCTGTGGTCACTGATTGTTGGTGGTTTATTCATGTTGGAACAGTCTGATTCTGTGTTATTTGAGTCCTTGCGGAGGCTTCAGCTGATGGAGCTCACTATGGATCTTCTGAAGGTTCGAATTGAATCATCCCTTTACTCACATTCAATGAGCATTCCATTTTTGTCATGTTTTTCCACAAGCTGCTTTTTGTTTTTGGGTGCTGGTTTTGGTAAGTCCTCTAATTGTTTGAATGTATAACTTTTTTCAGGCCACTGAGATTGGAAAGGCTGTCAAACCTCTTCGAAAGCATGCATCGAGGGATATTCGTCAACTTGCACGGACTCTTATCGAGTATGAATTCATTTTTTCCCTGGATACTTGCTTGCCATCCTTAGGGTCATTTTAATAAAAGAAAAATGAGCCCATTTGCTTCTTCTGCATTGATCAAAGAAAAGGCTTGTAACCAGTTTCTTCCATACCAATTGGGTGGTTTGCCTTTCTACTGTTATATTGTTTAGGTATGAAGGAACATCAATATGCTTGTTCACTTTTGTTGTGCTAAATGCTAATCCATTTCTCATCTACTGTATGTATTGATACTGTTATCATAGTCCTTAGTCCTTTTAGTTAGTATGAAGTTGTATTTGTACATGTTTCTTAGTCAATCATGTGTCCTTTATTCTCAAATGTAATGCTCATTAAGTTGGATCAGGATCGGAGATAGGTGCCTGACTCATAGTCATAACTAATTTCAGTTCCACTTATACACTAGAACATCTCATCTGCTTAAAAGTCTGCTATTATTGTTTTGATTCATTTTAGCGTGCTAGTTTTGAATATGGGAAACAAACTATGCATTCTAAACACTGCTTTTGAATTGTAGTGGCTGGAAAGAAATGGTGGATGAGTGGGTCAAGGCTACCACACCAGTTGCAGGTATAAAAATTTTATCTGCCTTCATGTGATAGTCATCAACATCCTTCGTCTCCTTTGTCCATTTCTAAAATTAAGTCATGTTTAAAAGTTCTTTATGACATATTTGTAGGTTCGGAAGGTACCCCAGATTCAGTAAAGCCATCTGCTATTGATGAAGAAGAAGGGCTTCCATCACCTCCCATGGATGAAGGGGCTTTCTTTGCCGCTCAATCTGGTTCAATGGAGCTCTCGCAGGTACTTACTTGTCCTGTTCCCCCCATTATCCTATTTACATTTTTCAGGGTTTTGATAGTTAGAAACTGACTTCCACTTCTCCTGGCTGGATGCTACATATGTGGATGATGTAAAGTTCTTTGATGGCATGGACGATGATGGAAGTGAGTTGACTTTGCAATTTCTCACGCTTAGTCTAGCTAGCTTTTGCTTTTCGGTTCTTTATTTGAATTCCCCACCTCTTAGATTGATGATTATGAATGGGAAATGGTGTTTCAGATCCTCGACAGAGTGGGGAATTCATCAAGAACCGTGAAAGTGGCAGAAGACCATCTCTGGACAGTCAAAATATGGTGAAGAGGAAACCTCAGGCTTCCAATGAGGCAAAAATCATTGCCAAGGACAGCAAGGGTCAGCAAGCCATGAAAGATGAGGCTCCTGTGAGGCTAAATAAGCCAGTATTCACGGACTCTGGTCCCGGCAGACCGCCAAAATCTACCATGCAGAAAAAAGGCAACGCGGAACTGAACATGCTGCAAAAAATAGACAAGAGTGTTATCCCTAAGAGGACTCAAGTTGGTCTTCCAGATGTAAGGAAACACTCTCTTAGGGCATCAAATTTGTAGATATCAGTTTTGTCTGACCTTCATGTATTGTCTATCAGAAATTCAAGTCTTCGGATGATGCTGCAATGCAAGTGAAGTTAGAAGCCGCTAAGAGGAAACTTCAGGAGCGCTATCAACAAGCTGAAAATGGTTTGTCATTCCTTTTCGAATATCTATGTCTATTTTCTATGTCATATTAAATATTTAGAATTCAAACAGTCCAGTAGATTCTACGTTTCTGGAGAATCTATTATACTAAAGTTAACAGCCTAAAATGTTGGATTTGGCTGATCAACTTTTGGAAACTAAAGCTTGAGATTGGACTTTATTTGGTAACACTAATCATGACATATAATGTAAGCTCAGTTCATAATCAAATTGATGAGACTGCCTTTTCATTCTCACTTGCAGCTAAGCGGCAGCGAACAGTACAGGTTATGGAGTTGCACGACCTCCCGAAGCAAGCAGTTGTACATCGAAATCCGCGTGTCAAACCCGGAATTCATAAGAGGCAATGGACTCATGGACGAAGATAGAGCTGTTCGAGTGTTCATTCTGGAGGACCTTCATTTTTTTTAACCTTCACCCTTTCCAAAATAAGGAGGAAGAAGAACTACCTTTGCAAGCCATTCTGTGGACTCAAGCTTGATCCGCTTGACCATTAAGAACTACCTTTGCAAGCCATTCTGTCGACTTAAGCTTGATCCGCTTGACCATTGAAAATCACAATTCAGTTCACCATTCTTACTTGTATAGAGCCGTTCTGAATCATTGATTGAGAGGGAAGTAAACTCTGAAACAATGTTTATTTCCAAAGTTAAAATCGTTGAGTAAATATAGAAGTTTTGTTTATCCACCAGGATTGGATTTGGAGGATGGCCCTTTGGCACTAAAATGCTAACATTTTTTCTAAAATGAGTGTTTACAGAAATCTCCGTCCCCCCCCCCCCCTCCCCCCCAAACATGCTTGGTCATTTAACTTGTGACATTTTCCTTTTGTCACGTAAGACATACACTGTGGTCTCATAACTTAGAATGTACCCTTGGAAAATGCACGTCACATGTTCTCAAAGGTCTCTTATGTAAACTTTTGGATGTGATTATGCAAGGAAGCCGAACAGGTTAGTTTTTATATATGCTAATCAATTTTCCTGTTTCTTTTTCATAAATCAAGTTCTCTTGGATCAATTTGAACAAATAATACCTTTTTTAAAAGTGAAACATACACGTACATCTCCACATCCCTTTTATACTAATCTTTAAATAAAACGTAACTCTTGAATTGTACGAAATAATTAAAAAAAATTCTTAAAATTAGTCTTCCGAAGATATTAAAAACATCAAGCTAGTTCTTTTAAAAAATATACATTATTAGGCACTGTTGTTTTTAATAGTACATAGTTTTATTTTAACTCCGACGACCACAAAGTTTGTCTATTTCGCCCATCTTCGTACATTTCGGTAATAATTATAGCTTTGTTAATAGTGCTTCCATTAAATTGTTTTATAGATAAGGCAGGGATTAATATAACAGGTATAATTTAACAGAACTTCTATATTATTAAATATTTTTTTATACGTTTTATAAAATTTACCACTGGATTACATAAATCATAATTATGATATCTTACACTAATTCGAAATTATTTAAAACTTCCTGTCCAAGAAAAAAAATTATTTAATACTTACATTGATGTATCTAAAGAAGAAGATAATAATATATGCTTTTAATTGTAAAAGGGTATGGTTCTAGCATAAGAGTAACTTATAACCAAAAGGATAATGTGACTAGTCATATAAAGAGAACATACGTAAAACCCATGAGTTCAGATTCGTTTGGATGGTAGTGTCATACGTTTTAGGACTATGTCCCAATCCAATGTTTTTCTTGGTAGGAAAACAATAGCCAATACAATTAAAATAAAAAGAGAAAAGTGACCAGCGGTGCATGTCATTATTAAATTCATCTTCCTTTTTTTTTTAATCGTTGAACAGGATATCTTCACAGATATATTGTTGTGAGATTAATATATCGTGCGTCGTTGAGACTAAAAAGCTTTTTCAATAATTACTTAACATATGACAAATGATTTGCCATAGTTGAATAGTCCAGACTGGCCAGCATTTTCTTCACCCAAAAAAAGGTTAATTTGAACCAAATTTATGCAAATTACATGGTACGACTATGACCATGACTCGGAGAACGAGCGACAATGGCGAGTGTAAAAGTTGGAGGTGTGCTACTTTTACGTGAATAAATATTTATTTTAATCCTTGAAATTGTAAGTATAAGCTGCTTTACTTTTTAAAATTTAGAAATTAATTTTTTAATTTTTAAAATTATAAAATATGAGTCATATTAATTGTTAATTCTATTTTTATTTTTATATCATCATATTTTTATTGATATATCACATTAAGTGGTGTGGTGGCAATCTGTATGGCATATGAGGTGGCGTCTATCCAGAATAAATTTGAATTAGTCTATTAGGATGATATTTCTATTATTATCTCACTTATTTCATATGATCTTTTTGACATATTTTTTAAAATTTTAAGAATTAGTTTGAATTTATTCTTCAACTATACCACATTAAAGATCATGTGAAATGCATCGATATCATTTAACGTAACACATTAGCAAAAATATAATAGTATATAGTAGTGAAAATGGAATAGGACTAATAGAGTAATAGTAGGGGGATTCACAAACAGTGTGACGCATATTGAAAAGTAAAGAAAATGAAAAAAACATGCTTGGATAAAGATTTTATATAATCATTATTATTTTTATTTAATTTTTTTATCCAAAAATTTGCCCTTATAAATAGTATAAGTACCGGTAAGTTTTCTTTAAAAAAATCTTTTTTGTAATTAAAAAAAAAATTTTCCAACACAAATAGCGCAAATGCTCAGCGCAAGAACAGTTTACATTAGTAAATTTTTAGATAAAAAATTAAATAAAAATAATAATAATTATATGAGATCTATTATTTAAATATTTTTATCATTTTTTTTGCTCTTTTTTAATATATATTACGTGTATATCGTACTACTTGTAAGTTCACCAATGATTATTCGGACTGATATAACTCACATTTTACGCATTTTATAAATGACTCGCCGTGCAATTTCAGAAATTAAAATAAATATTTACTCATTTTTACGTCGGCTTGACTTTTTTTCCCCCTTTTTCTTGTTTTCAATGAGGCTTGACAAATTAATGTTGTGAAGAGGACATTATCGCAAACTCAACATATACAGTGTATTGAATGCAATACTTTAATAACAAGCAATCCATTTTGACCACATCTTTGGAAAACTTTCGGCTCACGCCACCACATCCACCGCGAGAGGCCGCGCACAAAATTGTTCGTCTACCACATTTTTTAAAGGTCTGACCAACCTAAAAAAGCAAAAAAAAAAAAAACGCCCCACATTTTTTAAGGGCATGAGTTGGACGTTAGGGACGCACACCTTATGCCAACTTAATATGTTTAGGATTGGTTAGATATTATTATAATTTTTTAAAAATTATTGAATTTTTTAGATTTTTTAAAAATTATTTTAAAAATTATAATAGTATTATTTAATAAAATAATATAAAAATTTTTAATAAATAAAAATTATAAAAATATTATTTAATAAAATTATTTTTAAAATTTAAAATAATTATAATAGATATAATCATATAAATATTAAAGAAAATAATTTATACTCTTAATTTAATTAAAAAAAGTAAGTATATATTAATCTTTTATATTTTATAGAGCATAAGCTAATTTTAAAAAATATTTTATAAGAATTATCAAGAACACCCCAATTTTTAAAAGTTAAAAACAAAAATATCTATTTTTTTATTTATCAAATAAAAAATTAATTTATACTTTCTATAAGTAAAAGCACTTATTGAAAAAAATCTATCAAACTACACCTTGAAAGATTAAGTGTTAACTTATAGTTTAATGTTGAGTAATCAATGTCCAGAGGTTACACTTCCGTAGTTATTACATTCCTTCTGCCACTTTAAATTGATTGAAGTTTATGTAATTCTAAACTAAAAGTTACGAAAAAAAATTTGGTACGAATATAATAATTATAATTTTTAACTGTTTATTATTGTAATATGCATATTTTATTTAACAATATTATTATTTTTATTATGAAAACTTAAATATGTTATCAATAAAAAATTAATATAGTGATAGAGATACATTACAATCTCATAAAAAATCTTAGATCAATTCTTAAAAAAAATATTAATTAAGAGCGTAAATCTTACTATGCTCGAAGAGATGACCCCAAGCATTTAAGAAATTATCATTATTTTCGTATCTCAGACAATTTTTTATTCACGGGGATTTTTCTTTTAGTTAGTGTGCACCTCAACGGAAGAAGACAAGGCATTCCATTTTGATAAAGAGGGAATCCATGGACCACCGCGGAAATACAAGATCTGCTGCCCTTGTCCCGCAACGATCAAGGAAAGAATTGAAAGCCACATGTTTTTTGGACAACGAAGATTTGCTGTGTGTAGTAGCTTCTGCTCTCTCTCTTCCCCTTCCACTATACCAACCGTGAACTGCTATTCAATGAAAAGAAAGAGGAAGAAAAGTCATTCCTTTTCTAATCCAATTCGAATCGATTTGGCACTTGGCATGCAAGTGACGGGAGATTAAGTGACAGTGCATTAAGATGATAAGGTTCAGAATATGTCACGTATTCTTATCCTTTAGCCACTAACAAATATAACAAATAAATATTGTTAAAGAAAGCATATAACAAATAAATAAATAGCTTCCTTCCATAGTGGAATCCAAGCATTTGCATTTGGGAGTAAATTATCGGAATCGATCAGTGGCCAAGCCAGAATTGGCATTCTATGGATGTATCCAACGAAGCCGCTACTAATATAAAATAAAAAGATGTGCCTTTTTTATCTTCTTAATTTTCCTGTTATGGATAGAACTTCAAGCAAGGTCAATGTGGGACGAGGCAAGAAGGAATGACGAGGTAAGAAGGAATGGCGCTTTCTTATTTCAGGGCCTTCTTATTTGAGTTGCAGTAATCTCTGTGCTGTTTAACTTCTAAGTTAGCCAGCTAATTACCACGATTGTTGGTGGGGGCCAGACAAAATGGCCTAGTTGAATAATGGATATACAGTCAGAAAGCAGAACAACAAATTAATTGTTACTGTAGTTCTTAAAAAATTAATTAGATTTTAATTTAATGTACATATAAAAAAAAATTTACACTTATATTCGGTTCTGTGCTAGTAAATTATTGAATAATTTAATGAATTTTATATGTTATATAATAATTATTATATAATATAATTAAATTTAGAATAAACATGTATTTTAGTTCCTGAAAGAACTTTGTGACATTAATCTAGTTTTTTAAAGTTTTTTAATATCAAATAAGTCTTTAAAAGGTCAGATATGAAATCATATTAGTTCCTAAAAATTGTTTGATATTAAATAAGTATCTAAAAATTAAAATATGATATTATTTTAGTTCATCTAAAAATCATTTGATATCAAATAAGTTCTTAAAAATTTAGGGTGTATTTAGTTTCTGTTTTTATTTCTTATTTTCAATTTTAATTACAAAAATAACATATTATTTTCAATCTATTTCATGATTTCATAATTTTTTAAAGAAAATAATAAAAATAGGTATTGAAAACAGAAAACAAAATTTTTCTTATTTTCATTTATTTCCTTTACAAAGTTTTAAAAATAGGAAATAGAATTAAAATAAGGTGGCATTTTTATTATGAAAATGAAAACTTGAAATGAAAATAGGAAATAAAAACAAACTAAATAGACTCGCATATTTTATCAAGGAGGATCAAATAGTCTTTCAAAAAAATTAAAGTGAAGTCATATTTTAACTTTTACATACCTATTTGATGTAAATAGTTTTTAAAGACTAATGTAATATCATAATTTGACCTTTCAAAGACTAAATTAATGTTACACAAATCTGATATAGATCAAAATGCATGTTTTACTCTTACGAAAGAAATCTACATTTTATTTGTTTTTGTTATTGCTATGCCAACTGTCTTTGAACAATTTAACCTTAACAGCCAAGTGACCATGATTCCTCTTAAACTCTTTATATTTGTTATGCTTTTCTTGTTCTTGTTATGTAAAATTAATATTCTTCATTTTTTCAAAAAATATTTTTGGAATCATATGGATTTTTATGTTAGTTAAATGAGTCATGCTGACTGTTAAGCTTGTTTCTGTATGTACGTAGGCCCTGCTCTGTTGATCAATGTTCCAAGAGATAAAAATATAACTGGCATGTCCAACTTGTGATTTACTGATTTTGCCTACCCGAGAAATTTATTTATTTCCTTGGTTTCATGTGGTGGGTGTATACAAGGATCACATACCAAGAAGAATTTTCCAGTTTTGATGTCTCTTAATTATATGCCTAGCATTATATGGTCTTATTACTGTTTTAGTGTCTCCATGGGTTGTCAAATTATTCACAGGTAGATATTCTGCTGTTGGCCTGTGTATTTCTATATTTTATTATTTTAGCATTGCTGCTCGCAACCATGGAATCGATAGCTAATTTTCCTCTATAAATCCGTTTTTCATGGGATGTTCTCTTCAATGTTCCTTCTGCTTTAAATCAGTTCTTGCCTTTTTGTTTTTGTTTTTCTTAAAAAAAAGAGGGGGCCAAATTTTCCATTGCTATTTTAATGTTCTTAACAGCTGTGGATTAAAGGAAAAGAAATTATGTCTTTTCCTTTTCCAGCTGATGTTATGAAGTTATTAAATATTCCAAGGGGTGTCAATCATGTGCCCTTCCTAACATTGAATACTAACAGGTAACTTGTACAAGTTCAATGTATTGACACTGCTGTAGGGAGTAATACAACATAATTTTGTTATCACAAGACCAAGTCATACGGTAATGCTGATACTTATAATTTTACAAATTTGGAGAAACAACCTTGAAATGTAATTGGTGACAATCCTGAAACTACCGGGTGTCTGGTTTATCTCAAATATGTTTTTGAAGTCTAGGCAACACAAATTTCCGTGTGAGCAACCAATTGCTTTCATATACTTCTTTAGGTTTAGTTTGCTTTACGGGTAAAGATAGAGATAAAAAAATTCATCAACCAATTTTCTATATATTTTATCCATAAATTTGAATCATAAATTTTTTACCCCCAAATCAAACTGGCCCTTAAATTTTATTATTTTCTGAACATTTTCTTGAAAATATAATGAGTGTGCTTCACATTTTCACTATCTATCTCATTGTGCTGCTTAGTTTTATTTATATTTGGTGACTTAAATGTACTCTAGCTCTTTCCAATTGCTGAGGAGTCAATGGATTACTATAATCAGGAAAGATCTGTCAACGGAGAGGACTCATTCTGCCTAATAAGATTGTAAGTTCCAATTCTGGAATATTACTTTTACTCTTGCTTCTTACTTTCATATGTTCTGTTTTCTTTAGAGGCATGTCAAATATTTTGAACGGGTCTTGACTTACTTTATTGGCGAAAAACTCGTCTGCCCGTAGTTATATACTGGGCCAGAAGTGACTTCAATATTTGCCTGTTATCGTGTGCTGAAGATCAATTTCTGTGCACGTGCACGCCTAGGGGATTTCGGCTTCACATATGCCCTTACTGGATCAGGCTCTCCAGCTATAGGTGGCGGATACAATGATCCTCACCATGTTTGGGAGCATTGCATACTCTATTTTTATGGACGGTTAGATTTGATTTAATGAAAATCAATGGCTAAGATAAAATGTGTATTAGTGGACCATAGTTAATAGAGAGCATGTTAAATTCTTCCTTGCATCTAGTGCGACAGCTAGCTCATCTTCTTCATGCTGCGTGACCACCGTCACTATGCACCACAGACCATCGCACGAGCTCGTCGCCGTTCCACCAAACTGCCACTGTCAGTGTCCTCGTGTCCTCGACCCATGAACGCAAAAAAATGAACTTGAAGCAAAAACATTCATCATCTTGTTCAATGGAACCATAGGTGCGCAATGGAGAAGGTGAATGGGTGATATAGCCACAAACCAATGCCCATACAATATTCAGAGGACATGATCTCCACCCAAATGTAATAAATCGGAAAAGATTCAATTTTGACATAATATAAATCAATTAGTGAACCATTCTAACCCAAAAGACCTTTCTTTTCTCTTCTCTATTCATTGTTCTCACAGCAAGAACAAACAACACAAGTGAAAATAAAAATATGCAAACTTGTAGAATTTTGGATGCTTTTCATTTTGCATTGTTCTGCTTTCAATCAAAAAAGGGGAAATTTGCTTATGGGTATTTTTGCTTTTAGTTAATTATAGCCCATGATAAAACTGAAGAATAGTGAGTTAATTTTATTTTATGGAAGGGGCATAGTGTTACGAAATTAGAGCTTCAATTTATGGTATACAAATCATTGTGCTGTTTAGTCCTATGTAAGATGATTAATGTGATGAATGTTGAAATGGGTTTTGATCTAAGAAATGGTTTTTGTTTACCCCTTTTTATGTATATATAAAAACTGCAGATGAATGAAGTATATAAAAACTGTAGATGAAAATGTTCGAATTTTGAGATGAAGAAGATGAGATGAGCCAGCCAACTCCAGTAGATGCAAAGGACTTGACATGCTTCCTGTTAATTAGGATCTACTAACACATTCATTTTGTCTCAGCCATTGATTTTCACTAAACCAAATCTGGTTCAAAAGGGTGGATCATGCAATGCTCCCAAACATGGTGAAGACCAATGTATCCGTCACCCTAGCTATAACTGTCTTAGGGTGGGTTTTACATTGGTCCGGAGAAGATGTGACCATGTGATGGTCACTTCTTTTAAATTAGAAAATAACCCCTAGGCATAATTATCAATATATTAAATATTTTTCATTTAGTCCCTCTAATGTTTTTGGCTTTGTAAATGATTTGAAGTCCAGCGACTATTGAAGCGAGATTTTTTTCCAAGGGTGATCGTTGAAGGGAGTCATTTTAGTGGCATGTGTGATTTGAACTCCAGCGACTAGTGTTGGTGTGGATCTACAGCGCTGCAGCAAAAGAAGCATCGCGATATGGTTGAACCCTTTTCTTGTTGCTTAAATGCTAAATACCCCAAACCTAGTGAAAAGAATTTGATCCACCTGCTGCTACTTTCGGTCTCTCTGTCAAATACCATAACCAATAAGACACCTGAAATTCAGCATAACTGGTTCAAAAAATTAGGACAATCAATTAAGCAAATATAAAGCTATCCTATACTGCATACAGTTACCTTCTTTTTGTCACATGTCCACCAACAGGTGGTCAGCAGAGATCATCCATATCACCATCATCACTCAAATTTACCTACAAACATGCAAATTTGGTTTCATACAACAATGGCAAGGCACCTAAACACATAAGTACCATGCAAAGGATATAGTTGCTTACATTTACTTCAAATCATTTACAAAGCCAAAAACATCAGAGGGACTGAATGAAAAATATTTAATATATTGGTAACTGTGCCCAGGGGATATTTTCTAATTTAAAAGAAGTGACCATCACATGGTCACATCTTCCCCGGACCAATGTAAAACCCACCCTGTCTTAGACCATAGTGGTGTGCTTTATACTTCTGTACTAAAATTTCCCCCTTGTTTATTGTTCATGCTATTCTATTGGTGAATTTATAATTTCTTATTATTGTTATCTAAAGTTCTAGTTTTGGAAAATTTTATTCTTTTTCTAGACTCGTTTGATGGTATTTACATTGGTTATGATTTTCTTAATTTCACTAGACTATTAATTTGTCCTTATTTCTTTCATGGTCTGCTTTATATTTGGTTTAGCTATATGATATGCACTTTGAGATCTTTTAGGGTATGTTTGGATAGAGGAAAGAAATTAGAAGGAAGGAAATTGAGAAAAAAGAAGTTGAATGGAAAGAAATGGAGTAGATTTGTATTTTTCATAGGTACGTTTGGATGAAAGGAAAATGTGAGGAAAAGAAAATGGAAAGAAAATGACTTTTCCTTGTTTATTTGAGTGGAAAAGTGAAAGGAAAGAAAAAGGTAATGTTGCCAAATGATAATTTTATCCTTATGTTGTTAAAAAAGGTATTTCAACTATATTAATTAATATCAAATAAAAAATTTCACTATTTTTAATTTAACAATTTAAAATAATATTAACCTATTAAATTAAACTAATATTAATAAAAATAAATTATTAAAACTATTTAAAATAAAACTAATATTTCAAAAATATTACTTAAAAATATATTTGATCAATTAAATAATACCAAAAATATTATTAAGCTATTATTTAATACCATATTTAAAATAAAATATCTGTTTAAAATAAAATGTTGCTAACAAAAAAATTTTAAAATTTTATATAGTTTGTGCTTTGGATATTTTTTATATTTATTTTTAATAATATTGTGATAGAGGAATTAAAATTGTTTAGATAAAATTTTTAGACGTGTTAATTTTTTTTATATAAAAAAAAGATAGGAGAGACCACGTAACACCTTTAATCGTGTTACACACCCTAATCCTCTCCCTATCAAAATCATCTCATCTCACGTCTCTCTCACATAGCGCAGAAGGGTTAAAACAGAAAAATCACATACGCATCCCTTCCCCTCCATTTTTCTGCCCGGTACAGGAGAGAAAAAAAATTGTGCTATTCATGCAGGCCCCACAGAGAGAATAACAATGTTTAGCTTTTCCTTCTTACATTTTCATCCAAACCAAATAATGGAAAGACTCCTTCCACCCTATTTCCTTCCCGTCTCTTTCCTTCCACCCCAATTCATTCCAACCAAATGTAACACCCTACTAATTTAATGAAATACTTAAGTCATAGCATGAAATTAAGTAAATTGTATTACTATGTTAATACACTGCCTACGTTTCATTTATCCGTATCTTTATTTATTTATCTATTTATTTGAAGAAATGGAACGCTGTATAAAGAACGTGACTGGGTTTAATTCATCACAATAGAAAGATAAGAACAATTTACACCTATGCCGTCAATTGTATATATATATATATAAAAGCCACTGTTTCAGCTTATGTACAAGTTTCAAAATAGGATACATGAGTGGAGCCGTGTACCAAAAAGACATAAGGCCCATGTCAGTCAACCTGATCCTATGTGGTCCTCAGAGGACATTTCAAAAGCCTACCACTAGGTCTATGACCTAAAGCTGCATGCTACCAAAAGAGGGTCATGTTATACAATATCGTCAGGCTGACCTACTGGTCAGGTAGCCGGATTGGCCATCTCCACCGTGGCGGTAGTCGACCAGTCTTGAGGAGGAGGATGCTGAGCTGGTGGCCTCTGAAGGGTTGCTATCGGAGCTGAGCGGGATGTCAGGTACGACCTGCGGAGATGACTTCGTGCGTGGTCGGCGGAGAGGTGCCGCGTGCGTGCAGGAGGTGCTGGGGGAGGGTGTACCGCGTGTAAAGGGACCACAAAGTAAGTGGTAGCAGGATCAAAAGCGGGATGGTGCAAAGGGACGGCAAAGTTCCTATCACTAAAAAGGTAAAGACGGAACTAACAAGAGCCGCTATGTCTGAAATGAGTCATCGCAGGTCATGGTGGAGCTGCAAGTCTGCCACCTCAATGAAGAAGGTAGCTGTCATGTCCATCGTCCACGTCTGAGAATGAGGTGGAAATGCAAAACGAGGTGAGAATTTAAGGAAATTCGATCGCAGGGGTCGTATGACGCGTTTAAGCGGCGACGCCGCTTTCATTCTCAGTTGCCTTGGGTTTCATTTAATTATGAAAACATGAGATCAAATTTAACCATTCATATTTAATAAGGTTAAGAAAATGTCTGGTCCGAGGCAAGATCCAGTTTTACTTTAAACAGCATAAGAAACCGTCTAAACTACTAACAATAATACACAGAATAATGAGCAGAATAAGTGAACATATGCTATAAGTAAACATAATAGCTAAATTGTAAATAACTTGTAATCATGCACTTAATGCAATCATGCAAAACTTGCTCTTGAACTTTCCTTCATAAACTTTTCCTTTGCTCATATACTTTCTTCATTACTCATAAACTTTTCCATTACTTAGTCCCCTGGGAGTTCTTGGCCATTTTAGACTCCTGGGTAATGATACTCGCTTAGGATCGAGCTCGTTCCTATACAGGGATTGCCGGGTTTACTTTCCCCGATGTCCCCACCGATCTATTCCCCTTAACTTTTTATCCGGGGCTGGCCCAAGTATCATGGAACTTTCATCATAACATATCATAACATGAATTTCATAGCTTTCTTGAGAATGCACATGCATCTACATGTATCTCATGACTCATGCATATACCTTACCGCAATTTTGGCGACATAACGGAATGTGTCTGCTTCCCCATGAATAGTATCAGTACATCAGAATGCCAATTTCTCATGGCAATTATAATATTGTATGCACAATTCATCATGGAGCTCATAGGAACATTAGTCTTCTCAAGACAGAGTTACAGCCTCACATAAATCATTCAACCGATTTTTGTAAATCATGCCATAATTTCTATTTAACTCCTTTGGACCTCAATTTTGGATTTGTTAAAGTGTTATGTGTCTATTTTCTAACTTCTTTGGTCCCATCTGATTCTGATAATCATAACTCACATTATTCAGGTTTTATCCCGGCCTGCCTTGTGGCTGGCCAGAATTGCTCACTCAAAAGTAAAAATCTACTAAAAATCAAAAACTGGCTCAAATGATACGAAATTAGTCTCATGTTAAAGCTGATAGAACCATATTTCATTTGCAAAAAGTCCCATTCCATTTGACGCAGTGGGGCTCGAGTTATAAGTCCCGAAACTTAACCTTCCTGAACTGCTCTATTTTGGCTCAGTTTGGACATAGGTTAACTTCTTCAAATCACTGGGAATAAATAGGATAATAACAAACTCAAAATTTCTGGGTAGGATGTTCTCCTATGTGTAAGCTTTCCAACAAAATTAGTTTCACTCAATTTGGAGTTGTATAGGGTGAGTTACACCCTTTTTAACCCATACTGCCCGGGTGGATATCCTGATTCCTAGGTCGAATTTCAAAAATTCATATCTCTCTCAATATTACTCCAATGGTCTTATATGATATATGTGTAGAAAGCCCTAGATGTCTAGTTTTACATAAAAATGATTTCATTGATTTTAAACTGCGGGAGGCGGAGTCGTACACTCTACCGTACGGACTGCCGAGGGTATGGAGTTTTCCAGCCTCTCAACTTCTTCATATCTTCATCCTTTCTTGTTTCCAATTCAATTTTAATCTCACAAACAGCCAATAAACCAGCCATAATTCATCATGATCACTCAGTCAATATATCGAAATTGAAGAATTAAACCACCAATAATCATCCAAGAATCAGAAAAATCAAGACAAGAATTAAAACCTCTACCTCTTGCTTTGAGTTTGGAAATAGAGCCAACAACTGATGAATTTGGATAGAGTGGGAGAGTTGAGATGAGAAAAGAGAGCTGAAGTGAGGAAGGGAAAGCAACATAAGAAATGAGCTGAAGAGGCAGGAGGAGGATATATATAGACAAGGCTTTGAAATGGTTGTTAGAATGAGTGGCTTTGATTGGGTGAAATTTTGTGGGCAAAGTTCAGCCATGTCTCCCTCTTTTGTGTCAAAATTGCTCTTCACGCGTCCAGAAGTGAAACTACGCTTAAGCGATTCCCAACATGACACTCGAACTCGCACTCTTAAGGTCAGAATTCGTGCCTATCTATTCAGATGAAGTTGGAACTCGGAAATATTGCCTTGGTTTATTCAAAACTCGAGGGTAAAGTTGAACGTCGGAATCGTAAGGTACAATTACCTTCAAATCGAAGGTCAAAGGCTAGAATGTGAAACCAAAATACTCGAACCCGGAAGTCGGGAGACATAAGTAAACTCAAATCGATTCTAAGGATGCCACCGGATATCAGGATTCAAAACATTAATCAAGTGTACCAAGAAATCGGAACTCATAGGATCTCGGCACTCCAACTCGATCTCGAAATTCGGGAGTTAGAGAAATGAAAAGCTTCTGCTAATAAACTCGAGATCGGGACTCAAAACTTAATATCGGAAATCGGAAGCATAAGCCACTACATTTGAACTAACGAAATTGGAAATCGGGATATATTACTGATGTGGTCGGAATTCTTACATGCTTACATAATGTCGGAAATCGGAAAATTCAAGGCAATCCGTTTGAGCATTCCTAAGGTCGGAAATTGGATATCGTGTTCATTCTAACTCGAGCCTAAGGTCGAAAATCACATATTATGTGCATAAGGTCGTAAATCGAAAATACAGCTAGTCCTTTTTTAGCCTTGGAGACGAAGTCGGAAATCGAAACTCTGACATTGTATTGCTAAGGTCGGAAGTCGGAATTTATCTGAAAGTTAAAGACAAACTCAGAAATCGGAAATTTCAATATTAAGTGATGAGATCGGAAGTCGGAAATCGGGACGTTACACCAAACACAGCCTTAGAGTGAACTATCAAGGCAGACCCTTGTTAGGATCTTCTAAACCCACTATGAATCCACAGCCTACATTTTATTCTCAGGCATTTTTGTGGAGAGTCCTAGATAATAGAAAATCAGGAAGAATTATAGGATCTCTAGCATTTGTGTTGCTCTTTTGTATGTTTTTCAAGCTACAATATGAAGGAATTGTATACTTTACTAGTTACTACTTATTATTAGTGAGTGCTAAATGGATATGCATGTGGCATATGATATGCTTTGTTTGTGACAAAGAATTGACTAGCAGTTGGCCCCTTTGAAAGGGTGAAGTGGGAGATCTTAATAAGTGAAAGACCCAGCTCAGTTAGCTGTTGACCCTATTAACACTTTTCTAATGTTTAGATGTTCCCTACCAAAAAGCATCTAAGAACCAAGGATCTTTTGGTGTATCTTGTTAATAATATGGTGTCAGTGTACTAAATGTTCATTAAGCTGTTATGCCAAAGTTCTTTCTTTTGTTCCTTTTTTTTTTTGCATGTGGGGGATTTCTCTGTGATCTGAGCTCATTATTTCCAGCCAGAAGATTTTTGGTTTAGTGCACTAAAGAAGGGAGTGATGGTCTTTCAGATTTGGCTGGGGAGTTCAAAAGCCATTTACATGATAGCCAAGGAGATTTTTAATGGTATTAATTAATTTTCTCCATCAGTACTTAATTGACTCCGCTGCTAAGCTTATGTTGAACTGAAATATATTACTCTATTCTATTTTAGTTGGTTGAACACAGCTATAACAGAAAATGGGAAAAGTATTGAACACCAGTGATCTCAATGGCTTTGAAACGGTAAGCCATTGTGGTTCTTTGATTAGCCTCCCTCTAATATCTCACGATTAAATTTTTTTGTTGTCAAGACTTGGTGATGTTAGTTATAGTAGAGAATGGTCTGACTCTTGTTCAGTAATGGTGTTCCTTTGGTTTTTTTTTTGTCATAATTGGATCTTGTAGTAGAGAAAATTGCCTTCTCCAGGATTCCTGGTTGAGGTTGTGCTAGTGGATTGTAATCGTAATGGGAATGTTGTAACTTTCGAACCCAAAACCTTTTCAAAGAAATCATATGAGAATTCAAGGATTAGTCTTGACCCAGTAGAAGTGAACACCCCTGTGTTAAATGCAGACAAAGACTCGCGGAAGTGATTTATGTACAACAAGATTATTTTTTTGTTATTATACTGTGATATTTGTATATAGTATTGCTTGCAGATTTGCTGCATTCTCAACAAAATCATGTTCATCCATCCATTTCATTGTTGTATTATTGAATTTGGCTACAGCCATTAACATGAATACATGGTAGGATTTTTGTATGGGTAAAATATAATTTACTCCTTTAAATTTGGGAAAATTACATTGATCTTTCTTAAGACCGATAGAAAATATACTTGCTTCCTCTTAAATTTTAAAATTACATTTGTCTTTCTTTATTTTGTCTTTCTTTATTGTTTAAAAGTTATTAACGTAACACCCTTTATCTTTAAAAGCACATAAGTTGCACATGATTAAAACATAGAAAAAGATATTTATACCATGATTCAAGTGCCGAGCTCAATTAAATCACAAAATAAATCAAGTAACATTAGTTTGTAATATAGCATGCAACTTAAGTCATCTCTCAAGGATGAAAAGTAACATTTGATCCGAAATCGTAGGGGAATTTTAACAAACACAATGTAGGAAAACTAAATTTGAGAGAAGTAATCAGAAATTAAGAAGTACTGGCTTTAGCACCAAAACTCAACTTACAATTCAAATCAAAATCATAATCTCTTAAATTCTCAAACTTAGATCCATATTCATCAATCAACGAAAATGAAAAGTGAGCTCAATTCAATTCATAGAAAAGAACCACAATCATGCATTCAAATCACAAATTGAAAGGGAAAAGAAGAAGAGAATCACAAAGTTATAAAACTCATTAATATTCAAAACAAAATGTCAAGAATACAGCTATGAAAATCCAATGGATCTTAAATTAGTATAGCTTCTTACACCTCTATTAATGAAGGGAATAAGCATAGAATTATAGAGAAAGAAGAGAAGAAATTAAAGGGAGGGAAGAGGGAGAAAGGAAAAAGGAAGAGGAACTCCTATTCTACTCTAACTACAATTCGGATCTAAACTAAAAACTGTTTTTTTTTTAGTGCCCTGGGCCTATTTATAGGTTCAATCTCTAATTATCTTATGCAAATTTGACCATCAAAATGATCTCATTTTGCATAGTGGCCTAAATATGAAATTAGCTCTGACTTTCATTTAGAACTGATTTGAGGTGAATTGAACTCCTATAAGCTAAGTTACACCCTAAATATTGCATATTGCTCACAAACGAGTGACTGCACTTCTAGCTTCACTTCTAAGCCGAGTTTGAGTTCTAAGACATCCAAATTGGCCTTTAAATTCTCATGAAAATTGTAGCACTATGTCTTAACTTTCTTACAAACCAAGTTGCACAATTTTGAGAGGTCTATAGTGAGACTTATGGCTAAAATACTAAAGTAATGTTAGAAGTAAAGTACGTTGAAATTCACATTAAAGCTCAAATTGAAACCTAATCACAAATAAAACCTAGTAAACACACAATTAGGTATAAAAAGGGAATAGATACTAAATATGATGGTCAAAATTAATATTAAAGTTCCAATTATAATAACCTTAATTATTTTTTCAATTTTTATTGAATGCCACTCTTACATTTCGACCACCACCTTTAACTTTTGTTGGTCGATGCCATGGGTGTATTATTTATGAGATTCTAGCTTCTGTTTTTGCTATTTTCTTTTTCCTTTCTTTCATTTGCAACATCTAGCACCAAATAGAAATTATGCATGTGTCTGGCAACCTTAACCTAGTAGTTGATATTGAGAAACCTACAAGTACAATATGGTAACAAAAAAGGGGTATCTTTAAACAATAATGATGAAACTACCCCCTATCAAAATGAAAATTGCATAGCACATAATGTTATAAGCATATGATTCACTAGTGAAGCAAAAGGATATTTTTTTAAGGCCAAAATGAACCCATTAAAATGAAAATTGCATAGCATAGCAATATTATTGTAAGCACATGATATCGTACTACTAGCATAGCAACAGAAGAAGCTTTGAATAAGCTTGACACTAAGGGTATTGAAACAAGTGGGGCCTTGGTGGACCCTAAGGGTGTCAAGGATTCACCAAAGCACCTTCATGCAGCTCTCATTCTCCAATGAGCAACCTATGCCTGTGAATTTGGAGTTTCTAGTTAATGTTGGTGAGCGTATTTGGTAGGTGAAGAGCGAAACAAAAGAAGAAGATTAGAGGAAGGAACATCAACTCTTTCTCCCTATGTGTGCATGTGTGTAACTGGATAAGATTCATTTAAATTAGGTTTTTGGAGGTGGGTGAAGATGAAGGTTGGAGGAGATGGGTTGTAGAGTTTTTTTGTCTTTAAGGGTAATTTTGAAATTTTAGAAATTATTTAGAGATAAGAGAAATAAGTGTAATTTTAAAATCTAAGAAGGGATAAGTGTAATTTTTGAATCTTAGAGGAGTTCAATGTAATTTCTCCTTTAAATTTTGTTTCATGTGCATTTTATCTTTACCCCTAATATTTAAGAACATATAATTAATCCCATACATTTTTTTGGGAGCTTAAAACCCCTAATTAAAATTTATTCAAATTATTAATGACAATGTTATCTAATTAACCCTCTAAATAATAACAATTCCTTATCTAAATTCATATTGGATTTCTAAATTTTGATGTTTTTACACTTTTTTTTCTTTAGCAACTTGCACTAAGTCATTACCATCCTCTTCATCTTGGCACCATGCAATCAAAATAAAATTGCATTACAACCAAAGCAAATTTATTTTGTTTATAATATATTACATAAAAAAGGAGCACTTATTACTACAAAAAAAATGAACTATGTTTATTGCTGCAATTTATTACAAAACTAATGAGAGAACATATAGAGCACCACAAGAGAGGATAACCTTGAGCCACTTTAGTCTTTAAGAAAGGTTAATATTTTCATTCTTGAATGTCTTGAATTGGAAGGTATCGGCTGGCATTTTATCATCTAGATCAGTACCACACAATAACTAGAATAATGTAGAAGAGAATGAAATGAAACACAGCTAACTCTAAATATAACCATCATATATGATCCTAGTTACAGAAACAACAAAAGTGAATGCCAGGGCAAAGAGGGATATAGTCGCTAAGTAGTGGGACTTGACTAGGAAAATGGATGAACACAGAGAAGAAAAAAAAGCATGTGCTATTGCCAACAATAAAGAGTAGAATAACTAGTAGGTGATTGGTAGCCAATATAAATTTTCTAGCCATATGTGGATGAGTTGCATTTGGACTAGTGAAAAATAGTTGTGCATGAAATCAATGAAGAGCAAAGAATTTTTTTTTTTTAATTTTATCTAAACCCTTGGATAGTGCAAAAATTAGGCTCTAGTTCTAAAAAGTCAAGCACAATTTGCAGATGGCCATAAGTAGCGGCAAGGTCAAAGGGGGTGAGCCGCCTGCATTTACACCATAGGTAAACCATTTAACAGTATCTAACAAGAGGGAGTCTTCATCGATCAAATGACCAAGATAATGCACATCTCCACTTTTAGAGGTTGCAAGCAATCCTTGGACATCCATTTGATTTTGTTACAAAAGAAATGGAATGCTTTGAGCAATTTAGAGTAGTTATTAAATTGGATATTTGGAGCTATATATAGATTCGAATCCAAAAAATTACTAGTCATACCCTTCTCCACTCTCACCATTTCCGTACGCATTTATGCACATTCAACTTAAAATTATTTTTGTCACGACTTTAATACAGCATAATACAATACATATATATATATATATATATATATATATATATATATATATACATCCAGAGAGTCGGGGTGCCCGGAAGGGTGGAAGGGATCACAGGGGTAATGAAGAGGGGAGGAGACGGACTCCTATTCACATGATATGCAAATGCAATGTAGATAAAATAATTTATAGGAAATATAAATTACAGAAAATAAGAGGAAGCCAGAGCGCGGTAGTCCGTCGGGACTGGCTGAGGGAGAAAGAGAAATGCAGAAATAAAAGATAATTTTTATTTCAAAAGAAAGCTTATAGAAGTATCTCAGAACTCCTACAAACTCTCTGCTAAGTGTTTGAGATAGGTTGTAAAAGGATGCCTTACAACTAAGACGGGCAGTCCTTTTATAGATACAAGTTTGACTGTTACAACAGTACAAGTTACATGGCCGGACTATTGATTACAGTACAGGTTACATAACCGAAACTATTACAACAGTAAAAAGTTTGTCCTGATGTCGAGAGTGACTAAAGGTGACAGGGCACCAAGCTTTGTTTGCCAAAGCAGATTCCTTTTGTTGGCCATTTGGAAAAGGAGATTCCTTCTGACTAGGCCAATTTTTCGTTTGCTTTAACAGTCTTCACCCAAATCAATTCCAAAGCAATCATCTTCATTTTGGTAGAATCCTGATGATGATGCTGATGAAGAGGATGATGACGGTAATTCTTGTTTGGCTGATGACTCAGCTTCATCTGTTTGGAGAAGCTTCAGAATATCCTTCAAGTTCTGAGCAAATGACTCTTTGCTTGTGGATGCTCCCAAAGCTGCTAAAATTTGAGACCTTTGATTCAAAAATTTACAGCTTTCTGGATCAAAGGCTGAGAGGAAGTTAGGATTCTTCTTGAACCAATCTTTAATCTTCTGAGGACTGATCCAGGAAGTATCAAATTCTGCCCACCATTTGACATATGCCTGCCTTTGAAGGAAGGGCAATAAATTTTTGTTTTCATGAACTCCAAAAACATACCGCCAAGAGAAAACCTAGGCTAATGAAAATTTGGAGTAAAAATGGAGATCTATTGGGAAGGGATCTCTCGTAAGATTAAACATTTTTGAAAAAGTTTGATATCCTTCTAAGGCATTGCTAGGAAGGATTTGGT
Source organism: Pterocarpus macrocarpus (assembly GCA_031439585.1). NCBI lineage: Eukaryota > Viridiplantae > Streptophyta > Magnoliopsida > Fabales > Fabaceae > Pterocarpus > Pterocarpus macrocarpus. Next base: position 32,843,696 of record CM062521.1, read on the forward strand.
CAATTGGTACAAAGAAATTCCACCACTGGGCAAACCAGTGAGGGAATTTATATAAAGCATTTCTTTTAAAATAAATCAGCCACAAATGGCGGAATGCTTTATTTTGGAGCCAGAATACGTTGGTCCAGGCTTGAACATAATCCCAGTAATTATATCCAATTGGATCAAAGTTTTGAGAAAATTTTTTAATATTGTTTGGATTCTTTTCAAAGTCAGATGGTGTCAAAACCTTAAGAATTTGGAAAGTCGAATGAGTAATGTTTGGAGGACTGGCTTTGTCCTTATAATGTTTGATGGACACTAAATCAGAATCTACCAGGATAAATTCATAATATTTTTGTGTCCTGTTTGGAGAAAATGGTTTGAAATAAAAATCTTTTGGGAAGATTTTTGAAAGTATTTTGTTGGGATTTTTGTCCCAAAATTCTGGTTCAATTTGGGTTACTGGCATAAATTTTTCTTTTGCCAGGTATTGTGTTTGGGATTTTTTGATGGTAGTTTGAGTGGTCGCCAATTGTTCGGACGACTCTTGTTTGGTAATCTGTTTGCTCAGGTTTTCAATAATGAGGGATAATGGGTAATCCTCATTATCTTCGTCAGAGGCAATTTCTGCCCAAGACTTTTTTAGTAGTTTGGTTAGGCCTTGGTCTTAAAAGGCTAACAGTGTTTGGATTGGGAAGGCGTAGTCTTCCTTGGTTTGTTTCTGTGTTTGCTGGGTGGATGACCCAGATAGTTTGAGTTCTTGGGTGGATGACCCAGTTTGAATTTTTTCTTGCCCAGTTAGGACAATTTCTTTTCCTTTTCCTTTTTCTTTTTCTTTTTCTTTTGTTTTTCCTCCTCTAGAGGAGGATGATGATTTTGGCATTCTTTTCCCTGCAAAAATTCACGTGTGAGGTAATCAGGGAAAGAGTTTGAAGTGCCTTTGAGATACTGTACATCAAAATAAAAAACACTTAATATAGCTTGTCATCTTGCAAAACCTTGTTTTGATGCAAGGTTTTTAACATCTTTTTGCAAAATATCTTTTGCTGATTTACAATCCACACGAACCAAAAATCTTTGGTTTAGTAAATCAGATTGAAATTTTGAAATGCAGAGAACAATTGCTAAAACTTCTTTTTTAATTGTAGAATACTTTTTTTGAGCAGTATTCCAATGTTTTGAAGTGTATGCAATGACATGCTCTCTATCATTCAGTTTTTGTTTTAAAATGCCGCCAAAACCTAAGTTAGATGCATCTGTCTCAACAATTTTAAAGGCTTGGGGGTTTGGTAGGTAAAGACAGGGAACGATTTTGACCTGGCTTTGACCTGTTTGACGATGTTTGTATGAACGTCTGTCCAAGGAGGAGGAACCTTTTTAAGATGATCATGAAGAGGTTTGATAAGATTATTAAGCTGAGGAAAGAAGTCAGAGACATAATTGCACTGACCTAAAAATCTTTGTAATTGAGTTTTGTCAATAATTTGATTGGGAAAATTTTCTGCAAAGCGGATTGCCCGATCGATTGGGACAATAGTACCTTGAAAGATATTATGTCCAAGAAATCTGATTTTTGTTTGAAAAAGATCAATTTTTGTTTTAGAAATAGCAAGGCCATTTCTTTTGATTATGTTCACAAAAATGTGAATATGTTTGAAGTGTTGATCAATAGATTGAGAAAAGATTAGCACATCATCTATATAGACAATGATAAAGTTTGAATAAGGATCAAAAATATCATTCATGATTTTTTGAAACTCAGAAGGGGCATTTTTGAGTCCAAAGGGCATTACGTTCCATTCGTATTGCCCAAAAGAACAAAGGAAAGCTGTTTTGTAGCGATCACTTTCTTGAATTTGGATTTGCCAAAATCCAGATTTCATGTCAAATTTTGAAAATATTTTCGCTGAATGTAGACGATTCAGAAGATCTTTTTTGTTTGGGATCGGATATCTGATCCATTGAAGAGCTTTGTTTAAAGGCTTATAATTTATCACAAGCCTTGGAGTGCCACGCTTAATCTCTGCTTGTTTATTGACATAAAAAGCAGAACATGACCATGGACTTTTGCTTTTTCGGATTAGACCTTTGTGAAGAAGATTATCGATCTCCTTTCTATAGTAAATGAGGAGTTCCTCATTCATCCGTATCGGTCTGGCTTTTGTTGGAATTTGTCGTTCATGGAAATCCTTTTCATAAGGAAGGCTAACGACATGTTTTTTCCTTTGCCAGAAGGCAGTAGGAAGATCAAAACAGATTGTAGTTTGAATATGATCGAGAACATCTTGGATCTTCTTTTGAATAACAGGTTTGGAAAGATGAGATTCAATATTTTTAAAAGAGATTTCTTCTTTTAAAAAATTGATTTGGTTTTGCTTGGTCTGAACCAAATTAAGCTTCTTTGAAATCGGTTTTCTTAAAAAAGGAAACTGATTATCTCACCTAGATATTTAGTAAAAATACCTTCATTGGTGATATTTAGTGGGAAAAGAGACCTAATAAAGGGTGTTCCTAAGATCACCGCATTACTAAGATTTTTCACTAATAAAAATAAAGTTTTTATTCTAAGGTTCTGATTTTCAATCATCGCCTCAGAAAGTTTGAAATTGATTTTGAGTTTTGAACCACTAGCAGTGCTAAGTCATTCAGAGGTTTTCTCAAAATATTTAGTCAGAATAAGTCCTTCCTGTATGCAATTCGAATCTGCACCAGTATCGAACAATCCAACAATTTCAAGAATAAAATCCTTTATTTTTATTTTAATATTGATGTAAAATTTTTGGATTTTTAACATGTTAATTAATCTAAGAAATTCGTCATCATTTGGGGGATTTTGAGAGCTGCTATCATCAGAGACAGCATCAATTTTTTGATTGTTTAGCAGGGTATCAATGATTTCCTGCTGAGAATCTTGTTGTTCTCTAAGAGTTTTAACTTCAACTTTGACATTCTGAATCTCGTGTTGAAGATCATCAATAGTAACTGGTTTAATGGATTTTTTCTCAAGTTTTTTGAGAGTTTCATTCAGACTAAATTTATTAGTCTGAATTGAAGGTTTGACTTTAGAAGAACTGGCTTCTAAAGTAGATTTGAGCTTGTTGAGATAGATCCTTTTCTCATCAGGATCCGGAATGGCGTTTATAGCTTCAAAAGGAAGCTCTTGTTCTCTGGTGAGAACGTTTATAGATGATTCTTCAGTAGTATCTTCTGAAGATAGTACTTCATTATCATCTGGCATAATGGTTTCTTTAGAGGACATCTCATGTTCCTCTTTAGAAGTTTCAGTGAGGAGTTTATTGATCTGCTCCTTAATGTTGGGCTCAAGGCTTAAAGCCTTAAATTTTTCTTTAAGCCTACAATTTCTGGCTATATGGCCAGCTTTGCCACATTTGAAACATGTGATAGGCTTGTCAGTGTAGTTTGGTTGTGAGTGAGTTTTGGGTTTCCTTAGTGGAGGTTTAACCCTTTTGGGTGGTTTGGGCCTAGGAGGAGGCTTATGTTTGTCTTTGGGCTTGGACCTCTTTTTTGGGCAGGGCAAACCGAATTGTTCGCAAAAAGTGCCCATTTCCCTTCTGTTTTGGGATTTTTCTTTAGCCAATTGATTTTGAATTTTGTCATCTTGGCAGATTTTTAAGGCAACCTTTTGAATATAAGCAATAAGTTATCCGTAACTTAATTGCTCATAGTGTATGTTTCCATTAGGAGATTGGTTGCGAATTTTTTCCCTAACCTTATCTCCAAGTGATTTTGGAAGACCAGCCAAAAACTTTTCTTTCCAGAAAGGCTGTTGACTATCTTCTCTGGTGAAAACTCTGGTAAGGAAAGTATCCCTATACCAGCGGAAGTTTCCAAGTGTTTTACACTTGAGATTGGACAATAATTCAGCTGACCTATCCTTCCAAAGGGTAGGATCCCTAATAAAATGCTGAACAATTGTAAAAATTAGAGCGTTGACAGCATCAGGGATAGGCTCCCCATTGCTGGTGATTGGTGTTTCATCATGTTCAGTTTTGATTGCATAAAGAATTTTTGATTTTTCAAAATCAGTAAGATAATTATCCCACCAACCTTTTAATTGACCAGAAAAACCAGCAACTAAAATCTCAATAATTGTTTCCTCCGAACAATTGAGGTTTGTAGAATACGCAGTTGCAACCATAGTCATATGTTGCAAAGTATTCATGATTTGATATTCAGTTTGACAATCTATGTTTCTCTCATAGATGTTATTTGCACTAAAGGACTTCATACTTAAAGATTTCTCTTCAAGTAATAAATTAGGAGGAGTAGCACGTTGATAATAAAGTTTTGAAGGTTTTTTCCAGTTTTGAGAAGTAACTTGCCAATTTTTTAACCTTCAGAATTTTCAGAAAACTCAGTTGTTTTTTCAAGAGCACTAATGATCCTTGATCTAGAAGTTTCTTGAAGTGGAGTATCAGGAACAACGGTTTCCAAAAGTTTGAGTTTTTCATTGATTTTGTTTAAAAATTCTTCTTCAGAAGAAATAGTTTTAGGCTGAAGGCTTAACGCCTTACTAGCTTTAAATGGTTTGAAAAGAGGTTTGACTTCTTGCTTTTCAGAAACAGTTTTTGAAGAAGAAGATTCTTCTTTGATTTTGACAGATTTTCTAAGAAGTTTTGGACCCAAAGTTTGAAGATACTTGTTTGTATAGTTAGACTGCTCCATGAGACTCTTGATATCTCTTGGATTCAGAGGTTCATCCTCCTTTCTGAATTTGAAAGGTGATGCTATGATAGGTTTGCCATCAGCATCCTTAATGTTAGGAAGCTGATATTTTGTTTCTAGAGGAAGTTCAGATTGAACCGTCTCATTAGTTTTGAGATGCCAGAGGATATCTATAGTTTTCTCACTTAATTCTGTTTTCCAAGGGTAATCAATCTTATTTTTAACAGAAAAAGCATGAAACCAGTCAAAGAAGAATATGTTTTGTTTGACCCTTTTAAAAAAATCATAAAAATTTTCTTGAATGTCTTTTCTGTTTTTTCCCTGATAATTTTGAAAAAACTAATTTCTTTGAGGGGCCAAGTCCTCAGAGTAAAAGTTTTTCCTAAGGGATTCTTTATCTATGGTGAACTCAGACATCATAAGATTCATTCATAGAGGAAAAAGTTGGAGATTGAATTAATTTTTGGTCTTTGTCTTCCTCCTGATAGACTGGTCTAGGAAGGTCAGAAGACATATCCAACCCATGGAGTCGGATATTTGGGATTTCAGTTTGTGAGGCAGTAGAAAAGGAATTTCTAGACATAGCCGAAGCAGCTGTCTTAAAATCCTCAGAAACCTCAGACTTGGAAGAAGTTTCGAAATGGAAAGAGTTTCTTCTATCAAAGAATAACTCAACTTTCCCAGTGTCATATTGCCTAATATCCTGGAAGTCAAGAGTAGGCTTAGGTTTGGCTGGAACAACTCTGTAGAGTGTCCATTTTTGAGGGAAATTTATTTCATTCCATTGAATAGCCTTTAGTACAGTGACCTTGGCTTTAGTTGTGTCAGTGGGGAATAGAGTGGTCTCACCACTTTGTTTTGGTTTGAGAGCCCTAGAGATCATGGAGTTCATGAACTTGTATTGGACCCTATAAGTTAAGTTTATGGGAACAGATCCGGTCTTCATGTCAAGTCCGGATATCAAAAGATTGAGGGTTAGTACATCAATGATATTCCTATCACTAAGACTAACCGTGAGATCTGGGAAACTATTAAAGTAAATAGGCCCAGCACAGATACTAGTTTCAACAGTTCCAATAAGAGAATCATGGAACTGATTATGTCTATATCACTGAGGTGATTAGAGCAGTGTTCAATCCTAATCTGATAGTGGGTTTGAGGGAGACTTGAACGCACCCTATGTGAAGAAAATTGAATTCTTCTTTGTGTTTTCTGATTGATTTGTTTGAAAGAAGTTGAAAAGTTTTTTCTATCTCGTCCAAGGGGACGACTTCTTCTGATTCGACTATGTAGTCAGATTTGGAGAAAAACGTTTTCTTTTCAATTTTATAAATTTGAGTTTCAGGGATCCTGGGCATTTCCCAAGTTCCTAGATCCTCTTCGTTTTTCTCCTCAAATCGGATTTCCTCTTTGAAGATGTTGTTTGTTTTGTTTTTTGTTTGATGATCATTTTCATGATCATTGGAAGAGGAAGAGGATGAAGAACCAGTAGAAAAACGGCGAGAAAGGGAGCGAAAAAACATTAAATTTTAATTCCTCTACTGATACCAGTTCCTTTAGGTTCAGTAAAGAATCATGATAAGATTTAATAAAATATTTTATCTGCTGAACTAAGTATTGATATTCCCTTTTGCTGATAATTTTATTTAATCCTATTTCAAAGCAACTTTCAAATAGTTCTTTTAAATCCCAGCCATTGACTTACTGCCTTTAACCATCACGGGACTTACTGCATGCTTCCAGATTACCAAGAACTATTAAAGTTTCTTTTCCAACCAAAATAGGGAGTGGATCAGCATTAAGAATATCAGTACAGAGTTCATCTAGATAAAACATTAATTAACTCAGATCATAATCCCCTACTTCCCCCTCAGGCTCTGATACCAGAGAGCCGGGGTGCCCGGAAGGGTGGAAGGGATCACAGGGGTAATGAAGAGGGGAGGAGGCGGACTCCTATTCACATGATATGCAAATGCAATGCAGATAAAATAATTTACAGGAAATATAAATTACAAAAAATAAAAGAAAGCAGGAACGGTAGTCAAAGTCACTAATTTGAGGGAGAAAGAGATATGCAAAAATAAAAGATAATTTTTATTTCAAAAGAAAGCTTACAGAAGTATCTCAGAACTTCTACAAACTCTTTGCTAAGTGTTTGAGATATGTTGTAAAAGGATTATATATATATATATATATATATATATATATATATATATATATATATATATATATATATATATATATATATATATATAGTTTCTAGTTTTTTAAATTTTAAAATAATTTTTAATATTAGATAAAAATAAGATAAGAGTGAAATTTATATACATAATAGTATGGATAATGAATATTTTTTAACTTTTGAACCTTATAGTGCAATCCGTATGTGTGTGGTTCATCTTCATAATCGATTGACTGAAATATATAAATATATAACACATAAAAGCACTAGGAAGGGTACAGAAATTTAAAAAAAGTTCCATTACACAATGCACAAAAAAGATAGTTTGTCATTTTTTCAATTTATATATCTGACAACATTACTTTATTAAGTAATAATGTTTACTTCCATGGTTGATAAACTTTCCACTTAATTCTTAAGCTCTTATAAGTTTACAGCCTTACTATACCCAAAAAAAAAAAAGTTAACTCGCATACAATCTCTTTTTCTGTTAAACTTGTACGGATTTAAGTAAAATCTAACAAAATCAATAAATTCTCAATTCTACTGGCGAGTTTACAAGTTTGAATTTACACCTGGTTTCCAATCAATCTGCAAAGGATTGACCTTAAGAATTTTGATAAAAATTCTCAAACAACAATTATATACATATACTTCTCTAAAATTTCAACGTAAAATTTGTTTCCCATGAAATTGCATGATTAGAAGTTCTCAAATTTTCATATAAAGTTTATGTCTCACTAACATACAAAATTTATTTTTCACTCATGCAAAATTTACTTATAATCTATTCAATTTAGTAATAGCATCATAAGTATACTATTAAAAAATTATGCCATTAAAAAATATCATGTAAAAATTATTTCCTTCTCACATTACATGATTGATAGTTCCCAAAAAAAATTAATTTAAAAACATTCATGTAATTACTTCCTTTTATAGTATATCACATAACAAAACATATTTAGTTATCTATTGAAAATGAAAACATGAAAAGGACAATGAAATAATAAAAGAGAAAAATTAGACAAATTAAATGATTTCAATTTTTTTTAATAGGTTTCATATTTAATTGAAATAAAAATGAAAATATTCCTTTTGATATATTTTTATTAATTAGTATAAGTTGATCAATGAAATTCGCCTTTTTATTTTTCATTCATTTATACTTGAGGATTGAACACTAAGAAATATATATTGATCATCATTTATCAATATTTTTCCGTTTAAAAAAGCTAAGATGAATATAAATTTAAATAAATTTTATAAATAATAATAGAGTATATTGATTTTTAAATAAAGTAGTCACATATTTGATCAGATTATCTTTAAAGTTAACGTAAGTCTGTGTCACTCAAAAGAGGTGGTGATTCAATAACTTTAATTATCATATAAATCCATAAAAAGTATAAAGAGTTGATTGTAGGTTCTGTATGTATAGACAAAGAAACTAAGTTACTTATTATCTAAAACAAAGATAAAACATATGAGAAAATTATAAATATTAGGATTAAAAATCATTACTATTACACATTATTGCTTAATAATTTGTGTAGTGAACCATTACAAATTTAACTGATAGAATATTTTCAATAAATGTTGCTACTTTATGAATCATTATATTCTTTACCATTAAAATTTTAAGTAAAGTTTAATCATATAATAATTAGAAATTACAACCAATTTTACATAGATATATGGATAGATTTTTAATATTAATCATAAACATCCGACGCTCAAGTTAGAACTCTGTTCCACTCAAGTGTGAGTAAAAGGGATTAGTTATTTATCTTTGGCAATTCACAAGCCCCTCCTTTTATTCCAATTCTAAATGTGTGCTCCCCCAATTCTGCAATGGTTTCTTACCCTCCTATTTTCATGGAGTTCCCCTATGCTCGGTAACCAGCCTTAACAGGTTAGCTACTTCCATGCGTTGATTCAATTTGAGCTTATCCAGAGGCTGTTGCTTCTAGAAAGGCCCTTATTAGGCTCATCTAAGCCGAGCTCTAAGGCCCAATAAATTTGTTCAATCCACAACCCCCAAGCTTAGTTATTATTATCAATAACGATTCGAGCTTATATTTCCAATTCCTATTTCTAAGTTTGATGGCCGAGCTTAAGCCTTTCGGCTTTCCTTTCAAGGTTATGTTTCGAGCTCATATAATTGACTGTGTTCCAAAAACATTCCAATTCCTTTGGCAAAATGTGCATGAACATGTGTCATGCTATGAAGCCCCCACTATCACGTCATTCCTGCGTAATTATCATTATGATTCCAGCTTTGAATTTCAGCCTTTAGATCAAGCCCCCAGCCATTGATTCCTTTAATAGTGGAGATTTATTCTTAATGGTGGGAAACTTTTTGACTCGTTGGATCATGTCTAGTGCTCTCAGAATGGGTTTTAAGTCCTATCCCTAAATTTTTCCCTTTCGAACTCATTCCATATTCAGAATTCCTCCTCTCTTGTTTCCCTTTATTGTTTTCTACAAGCTTTTTTTGTCGCAAGTTTTTCTCCAATTCCAACCTTCCGACATTGCTTCCTCTTTTCCTAGAATCTTTCCAGTAAGTACTTTACTCTCCTTTTTAATTTTTATTCTTTAAGTTTCTCGTGATTTTCCATTGGGAACCCTAGGGTAGTAGACAATTGGTCTCCTTTCTTCCTCCTCCATTCACTGTTTTTTCTTTTTCATTTCTAGAGGTTATCTTGAGCCTTCCGTTCCTCCGTTATCAAAGATGGAAAAAGACTCTTGTGAAACTATTAAGAATGTTGGAGGTCCCTCCAAGAAGAAAGGGCCATTATACTATTATTTTAGGGTTATAGATGAGGTCAAGAACTCTCAATCTCTTTACACCAACTAACAAATACTAGATCATTTTCTCAGGGACTATAAAGTAGCTTGCCTTGAACAGGAATATTTCATTGAGTGCCTTCCATGCAAACCCAATGATTGAGCTTGCCATATAGCCAACCTTTCTAATGACAAAGAACCCACCTTCTTCTTCGTTTATGACATCCTTTTTTCCACCTTGGGTATTAGGTTTCTTTCTACCCCATTCAAGGTTGAATGCCTAGATTTTATCAATGTAGCTCCAACCCAGCTCCACCTTAATAGTTAGGCTTTTGTCCAAGCTTTTGATGTTTTGATGGAGTTTCTAGGTGTTGTTCTGAGCATAGGAATTTTATTTTCCTTATTCCAGGTTAAGGATGTTGAAAAAGGAAAATGGATTTCCTTGAGTGGGCAACCTAGGAGATATTTTTTTTTACCTTTTCACCTCCAATTTCAAGCATTTCAAAGACTAATTCTTTAGGGTCAGAGCCTATGAGCATGAATAACCCTTCTTTTTGGATGAGAAGGGTCATGCTAAATTGCCTTTGTACTGCAATAGGTTCCGAAAGAGGGTTCTTACTATAGATTCCTGCAACCTTTCCTAGTATGGGCAAGTTATCCTTGACTATCTCTCTAAGCATTTGTCAAGTAAGAAAGTTTTTTGTCTTGCACCGAACTTTTAAAATGGGATACTAAAAGGGCCGGGTGCTCAAATATCTCAGTAAGTTTCTTCCACGATTTCTTTCCTTGTTACTTCCTGTTATGATTGTTTTTCTTTACTTCATTTTCTTGTATCCTTCCTTTTGCAGGAGAAATGGCCCCCAAACTCTCCAAATATTCCCTCTAGGCTGCACTCGCTTGTTGCCGAGCTCGTGCTGCACAAGGCAGTGCTCCAACAACAATTTCCAAGCTTGCTAGAGATAGTTCAGAGACAACTTCTAACTCCTTGTCTCATCATGAAGTAGGGAAAGAAAAGAACTCTAGCTGAGGTGGTTCACTCGGAGACCACTTCGGCATGCCAGGCCACTCCTCTAATTTTGCGTATGCATATTCTTGATTGAAGAAGGCCCGCTCTGGTTCTTCCGAGCCCTTTTACCTCCTCAATAATTTCCTTGTAGATGCTTCGCCTTTCTCACTTTGGAGCCCTAACTTCCTGACTTAATAGAAAAGGGACGAACTCCTTAAGTCTTCCTTTTATCTTGATATGTTTGATGTTGCTGGAGTCACGGGGATGCTCCAGTGGGTTTAGGCAACTAGTCTTCACTCCTGTATGATAGCTCGTCATCTGGAGCTTAAGGACTATTTCGAGGAAAGACCATCGCTAAGCTTAAGGAAGACCTCGTAAAGGTGAGGGAGTCTCACGCCAAGGAGATTTATTCTTTGGAGGAAAAGTTGAAAAAGGCCAAGGACAAGTGCTCTGCCAAGGAAAAAAAGTGGGAGGCCTAGGAGAAGAAGCTCCAAGATAAGTTCACCTCATTGGAAAAGGAATTCAAGGAGCACGAGGACTACTATGCTACTAAAGTAGCCGAGCTCAAAGACCTACTCGAGGCCAAAACCCAATACGCTGAAGGCCTTGAAGGGGAGGCGGCCGAGCAATATGTAGAGGGTTTTGATGAAGCCCTCAAGCAAGTCGCATTCCTCTACACCCATTTGGACGTTTCCTCTTGTAGCTACTTTAAAGAGATCCAGGATGGGAAGTTGGTGGACAAGCCCCTTCCTGGAGCCAATGCTGCCACATTGATCAATTGAAGGTTCTTGTGGATGTCTCTCCTTTAAGAGACGAGGAGCAAGTATATGACTCTCTAGCCACCTCTTAACTTTATTATTTTCCGGTAATTTTTGTAAATTTTGAATGTTTTTTCCATATATTTCTTTTTAGTAGTTTAAGCTTTATTCCAATTTTTGTAGTTACAAGTTATCCTTGGCTAGTTGGTGGTTCTCATTTTCCAATGTGTTTCCTTTCTGTGCTAAGTATTCCTTTTAATTTTGAATTTTGCTACTAAGCAAGTGACTTTTTCGATGCTTAATTTCTTTTTCGAAATATTTTCCTTGGATTGTATTCAAATATTAAAGCTCTGAGGGATGCATGCCCATAAATTAATTATGAATGCTTTTCTATTCTTATTTCCAATTTAAGTTCTAAGTAGCTCTTGTAGGTTATAAGCCTTCCTCTAGGCTTATTTCTATTCTCTTTTTTTGGACTCAATTTTCGCTTAGTTTTCTCAGATCCTCGCTTACAGGCAAGGCCAGAAGTTTGAGTTTTTTCCCGAACTTAATTTGCATTTAAATTTTCCTAAGGATCCTTGCCTATAGGCAAAGAGCTTAAGTCCTCTCCTGGACTTAATTTTCATTTAATTTTTCCATAAGGTTCTCGTCTACAGACGAGGAGCTAAATTCCTTTCTTGGACTTAATTTCCATTTAATTTTTCAAAGGATACTCGCCTACAGGCGAGGAGCTTAAGTCCTCTCTTAGACTTAATTTCCATTTAATTTTTCAAGGGATCCTCGCCTATAGGTGAGGACTATAAGTCCCTCATTGGACTTACCTCCACTTTGATTCCTTTTATTCGAATATCTCTTGTGTTTTCTTTTCCATCCACAATTCCATGACAAAGTATTCAAATAATTCGAATAAACTTTATTGAATAAAAAGTTTAAAATGATGAACTATTTGGGAAATGCACATTTTTATTCCAACCACCGAGACTTATACATGCTTGGCTTATGTAGGTTGTGTCTCATCAAAACCTCTTATGCATAAAAAATCTTGTGGGAAAAAATGCATAAGAAGAAAAAAAGTGCACCTACCTACATAATTTAAGGATTTCTAAGTATAATACTTATGGAGTGAGGACACATTCCACATCCTCGATAGTTTTCTTCTTCCCGGTTTGGCTATCTTGTAGGCTTTTCTTCCTATCTTTTGGATGACCCAATAGGGTCATTCCCAATTTGGCTTAGGGTTTCCTAATGAGTTCCACTTTTCTTAAGACTTGATCTGCCTCCTTAAACTTTTATGGGTGGACCTTCTTGCTGTATTTCCTCGCCATTTGTTGCTTAATAGCCTCCTCCTTTATCCTGGCTTTTTCCTTTTCTTCCTCTACCAGGTTCAGCTCGACTCTTCGGGCATCCTCATTGGATTCCTATGTCATAGTTATTATCCTCACACTAGGTTCCGAGAGTTCAATGGGTATTACTGCATCAGCTCCATACACCAATCTGTAAAGTCGACGAGTGGAGCATAGTGTGATAGCCCACAGTACAACATGTAACTCATCGGCCCATAGGCCTTTAGCCTTTTCCAATCTCTTATTCAATCCTACCAAAATAATTTTATTGTCAGCCTTTGCCAAACTGTTGGTCTGTGGGTGTTCCATTAATGAGAAAAGCAAAACAATTCCTAGCTTCCTATAGAAATCTTTAAACCTTCATTTTGTAAATTGAGTCCCATTATTGTTGACCAGTTGGCAAGGTATTCCATATCTGCATATTATTCTCTTCTATACGAACTTCCTTACTTAATTTGTGGTGATCGTAGGCAAAGGCTCAACCTCAATCCACTTGGTAAAGTAGTCAATAGCAACTACCAAATATTTCAACTGTCCTGATACTAATGGAAAGGGGCTGAGGATATCTATTCCCCATTTGTGAAAAGACCAACTAACCTTCGAGCAATGCAACTCCTCAAAAAACTTGTGCTTCAGCTTTCCAAATCTCTAACATATGTCGCACTTTCTCATAAATCTCAAACAATATTGTTTCATAGTAGGAAAAAAATAACCAGCATAAAGTATCTTGGTTGTTAAGGCTCTACTCCTAACTTGGATTTCACATATGCCCTCATGTGTTTCCTCTATCACTGCTCGGGCACATCCTCTGTTTATATATTTTAATAGCGACTGAGAATATCCTTGGTGATGGAGCTCGTTTGCCACTATTGTGTAAAAGCTCAGCATTCGCTTCATTGCCTTGGCTTCCTTTTCTCTTTTAAGTAGCTTTCTAGTAGCCAAATATTCCATGATGGGTTATTGCTGACTCTTTTCCTACTCTGTAGAGTATACATTGAGGGGGGATACCATGCTCAGTTCATCGACTAGCTCCTGGATGACCGATCTATTGTTTGCCACTATTCTTGTGCTTGCGAGCTTTGACAATAGATCGGCTCAGGCATTTTGCTCCATTGGGATGTATTCTATGGTACATTCTTCAAATTCTCCAACAAATTTCTTTACCTTGGCTAAATATTGTTGCAACTAGGGTTTCTTGGCCTAAAATTCTCTTTAGACTTTAGCCAAGTACGAGCTGGGAGTCTCCCTTGATAACTAGCCTTCGAACTCCTACTTCCTTGGCCAGTCTTAAACCAGCTAACAAGGCTTCATATTCAACCTGGTTATTATTGGCATTGAATATGAATATCAAAAATAGTTCAATAGACACCCTATTCTGGTCTTCTAGAATTATTCCAACTCTACTTCCCTTCTTGTTAGATGATCTATCCACATATAATCTCCATGTTTGCTTCCTTTCTTCACTAATGATAGGTGGTGATAGTTCCACAATGAAATCAGTAAGTACTTGCGCTTTTATTAGCCCTCAAGGTCTGTACCCCAAGCTGAACTTAGATAGTTCCACTGACCAGGCTATCATCCTCTCAGTGAGATTAGGCTTCCTTAGTATTTGCCAGATAGGGTGTTTAGTCGTAACGATTATATAATGGCCATGAAAGTAGGGTCACAATCTCCTAGCGGTGATAATCAGAGTGAATGCTAGCTTCTTGATCTTTTGATATCTGACCTTGGCTCTTTGCAATGCTTTGCTAACATAATACACTAGCTTCTATTGTTTTTCTTCTTCCCTTACTACTATCGAGTTTATAGCTTTCTTGGTTACTGATAAGTATATGTAAAAGGGTTCTCTATCCCTAGGCTTACTCAACACTGGGGGTTCTACTAAGAACTTCTTCAAATCTTGAAAAGCTCTTTCACACTCCTTCGTCCATTTGAAGTCTACTTTCTTCTTCAAAAGACAGGAAAATAGGTGTGCTCTTTCAGCCGACCTTGTCAAGAACCTGGATAGGGTGGCTATGCGCTCTATTAGTTGCTGCACCTCTTTGTAGGTGCTCAGACTCCTCATCACTAATATTGCTCAGCACTTCTTTAGATTTGCCTCAATTCTTCAGTTGGCAAGCAAAAATCCAAGGAATTTGCCTCCTCAGACTCTAAATGCACATTTTTTCAGGTTCAGCGCATGTTGAACTTCCTTATTTGGGCAAAGATATCTCGTAGGTTCTTGCAATGGTCTCCACTTCCCGTCATCTTAGCGACCATATCATCCATATAGACCTCTATAATTCTTCCAATTCGATCGACAAAGACTTTGTTCATAGGTCTTTGATAGATGGCTCCAACATTTTTCAATCCAAATGGCTTTACTTTATAACAGTAAGTTGTATTTTCCGTTATAGAGGCCATGTTTTCCTCGTCCATGGGATGCATCTTAATCCTGTTATAGCCATAATAAGTGCCCATGAAGCTGAGGAATTTCGCTTCCAAGGCTCCATCAACTAGCTTGCCAATACTTGGCAGTGGGTAGACATCTTTTGGGCACACCTTGTTCAGATTTGTGAAGTCTACACACATCCTCCATTTTCCCGAAGACTTAAGGACTGTAACTGCATTAGCCAACTAAGTCGTGAAATGTATTTCCTTTATGAATCCGACTTTCAACAGCTTCATCATTTCTTACATTGCTGCATTTTGTTTTCCTCTTTTTCTATGACACAGGGCAGACCTTTGGATCCATTGCTAATTTGTAACAAAGGATCCTCAAGTCAATTCTGAGCACGTCCTCAGTGTCCACACAAAAGGTCTATATTTCTTTATAGCAGATTTGTGAGTTTGGCTTTCATAGCTTTGGATAGTTCATGCTCGATAAATATGAACTTCTCAGGCATCGCCCAATTTGAATCTTTTAGAGCTCATCATTGGGCTCATATCTGGCCCTTCCTTTTTCTCCAGGATCCAAATCTCTCATGATCATTTTCCTAAGTTGATCAATTTAAACCATGTGGACTTCTTGTGTTTCTTCTTTTCCTTGTTCTTTTCCCATTTTCTTCAATGACTCATTGTAGAATTGCCGAGCTTCCTTCTAGTTGACATGTACGACTCCAACTTCAGTAGGTAAAATCAGGAATTTTAGTGACAAGTGCAAAGTTGACACTACAGCTCCCAAGTTATTTAAGGATGGTCTCCCCAGTATCAAATGGTATGGGGTTCAGAAATCAATAACCAAGTACCGAACATATATGGTTTTGATACTCGGCTCAATTTCGAAAGTGGTCCTCAATTTAATAACTCCCAAGATGTTAACCCGCTCTGCACAAAATACCACCAAATCTCTATTGTAAGGACTAAAACTGGATTCAAGTATTTGTACTTTCTATAGTATGGAAGCATATAGGATGTCGGCTGAGCTTCCCTGATCAACTAGCACCTTCTGGATTATATAATTTCCTATAAAAATAACCATGGGATGATGCAAATTCTAATCAGTTCCCTTATAATCGAGATAAGAGAATGAGATTATCGGGTTTGGTGTTTTGGGTGGCCAAGGAGGATTTGACTCCATATTCACAATGGCTCAGAGGTGCCTTTTCCTTGCCAAGCTTGTTTCTCCTCTTCCAGCAAATCCTCCTTGGACCTCTTGTTGTTGCCGACTTCTAGGCTGCTCTTTATTGCTTGTATCTAGTGTTTGTCTTCCTCAGCTATGGCTCCTTCGTCGTTTCTTTCTTCTGTCCTTGTCTTTTTCGCGACTTCTTCTTCACCAAGCTATGTACTTGTCCAACAATCCTTGCTTAACTAGGCACTCAATTTGGTCCCTCAAAATGCTGCAATCTTGCGTGGTATGACCATAATTCCTATAGAATTCACACCATTAGTTCTTATTGGCTTTAGGGGGAACTTGTTGCTTTCCTACATTGCGTGGCAATTAGATCAATCAAGCATTGTATACCTCTTTTAGTATGTTCTCCCTCTTCATAGTGAGAGGAGTATATTCACCATAATGAGATTGAGGGAGATAAAAATTGCGTTTTCCTTCATCTCAACTCCTCTCCCTTGGGGCAAGTTCTAATCTCCTTTGGTTCCTTTTTTCTTGCCTCCGACTTTGCTTTGTCTTTTCAACCTTTTCCTTCTCTATCTGAGCCTTTGCTTTCCTTGTTTATCATACCTCCTCCATGTTGATGTACTCCACAGCTCATTCCTTGAACTTGGTTAAAGACCTCAGGGGGTTGATTGCCAATAAGGCAAATGACCCACCCATAGTCCTCTCTTTATGGAATGTAAGAGTCAAGATCATCAATCTACATCACCACAGTATTAAACCGATCCAAGTACTCTCTCAATGGTTCTTGTGGTCCTTGTCATATGGCATTTAGAGAGTCCGAGATTTTCTTATAAACTTGGCTTGAGGAAAACTTGTTCACAAAGGCTTGTGATAGTTTGGCAAAGTTATGGATAGTCCCAACAGGTAGAGACAAGAACCACAATAGAGCTACCATTTCCAAGAAGGTCGGGAATGTCCTACAGAGAAAAGGATCACTCGCTCCGTTAATCAACATCATTAACTTGAACATGGTCACATAGAGTTGAGGATCTCAAGTTCCATTGTATGGCTTCAATGTTGTCAGCAATTAGAAGTTCTCCGGAAGGGATACCGACATGATAAATTCCGAGAATGGCCTGAAATATATCGACGGGTCTTGATTAGTGGTCGTGTGAATGGTTTCTTCTCTCCTACGAGCATTATGGGTGTTGTTTTCTTCCTCATCTCTAATGGATCATCATTATTCCGGTGACTGCTGGCCTGTGAAGGAACCTAGCAAAGGATGTAACAACCACCACAAGTTCCGACTTCACCTTCAAATTTCCATGATTTCCGACTTCATGTCCGATTTCCGACTTAATCTTCAATTTTGATTATTCACGATTTCCGACTTCATGTTCTAGTTTCAAATTAAATGGAGTGTTTTCCGAGTTCCAATCTCCGACTTCGAGTTTCCAGTATATGGTACATAATTTCCGACTTCTGGGATTCAGGTATAAGGATTCCCATTCTGGTACCAACTTCCAAGTTTATGTAAAAATCCCGACTTCCGGGTTTAAGTATTTTAGGTTCGATATTCTTGTCCATGACTTTCGATTTCAAAGTGTTTTTATGTGCTTGTGATTCCGATTTCCGACATTAGTCCATATTGGTCTTCCAAGTTATGAATGTTTCCTAATTACTGAGTTCTGACCTTAACCATGTATTCACTCATTTACGACCTCCGACTTAACGGTTCAAAATAAAGTATGCATGGTTCCCGACCCCCGAGTTTATAGTTTAACAAAATGATCACAAGTACTGACCTCCGGGTTTAATATAACGAGTTTCGACCTTAGAGTTGAACTCAACTAGAATAGACAAGAGCTCAGATCTTTGAATTGATCTCCAAGTTCGATCAAGATTTACACGAGTTCCGATCTCAGAATTTATTTCCAAGTCTCAAATAAGGTGGGCACGATTCCCGAAATCCGACTTCAGCTCCAAGTTCAGATAAAATGGACGCGAGTTCCGACCTTATACAGAATAGAGACGAGTTTCGACTTGAAATGGAATAGGAGCGAGTTCTACTTCTAGGACAACGTGGAGGATAGTTTAGTCACAAAAGAAGGAGATATGGCCGAACTTCAATCACAAAATTTCAACCAATCAACACTCACAATTCCAACTACCCTCGTGTATTTAAGTCAGACTCTCCTTCTCATTTTTGACTGACTTGCGCCTCCCTCTCCCTCTTGCTCCAGCCCTCTTCTTCTCTTCCCCTCTCAACCTACTCCATCAAATCTCCAAGCTTTGTCAAGGTTCCATCAATCCAAACTCAAATTTAGCAAGATCACACCTAAAGGAGGTAGGATTCCATTTCTATTCGTAAATTCTTTGAACTATGGTTGCATGAAATTTTACTCTTCTTCATGTATTTGATGATATATTGGATGTATATGATGTATTATGGTTGGATTAATGTGAAATTTTGAGTTGGAATTAAAGTTAGAAGGAGGAAACTAGAAGGAGTGAAGAGTTAGGATGCTATCTGGGTAAAACATCCACAACAGTCTGGATGGCGGAGTGTACGGCTCCGCCTACAGCTGGTTAAATCTGATGAAACTATTTTTAGATGAAAGTAGACATTCAAGGCTTTCCATACATATATAATATAAGGCCATTGGATTTAGTATTGAGAAAGATATGAATTTTTGAAGTTTGACCTAGGAATTAGGACTTTCATCTGGGCAGTGTGACTTGAGAAGGGTGTAACTCACCCTACACAACTCCAAATTGAGTGAAACTAACTTTGCTAGAAAGCTTATACATAGAGGAACATCCCTTAATGAAATTCCTAGTTTGTTATGATCCTATTTGTTCCCAGTGGTTTGAGAAAATTGTCCTATGTCCAAACTAGGCCAAAACAAGGCAATTCAGGAATGGCGAATTTCAGGACTTATAACTCAAGCTATACTAAAGCAAATGCAATGAAACTTGTTGTAAATAAAAGTTTGTTCTGTTAGCTTTGATATTACACCAATTTCATATGATTTGGACTTGCTTTCGATTTTTAGTGAATTTTTACTTCCAAGAGTATAATTCGGACTAGTGACCGAATAGGCTGAGGCAAAATTTAAATATCTTGAGCTACACATATCAAAATGAGATGGGACTAAAAGGGTTGAAAACTAGGCACATAGAGCTATGACATATCCACAATTCAGGTTTAAATGAGTTAAATAGAAGTAAAGGTGGATTATATAAAATTCGGGCAGAACTGAATAGAATTGGCAGAAATGACCAAATTGATGGTTTCACAAGTGTTAGTGAACATATAAGGCTTGAGTTGATGGTTGCAAGTTTTACATGGATAGACATGTTAAATTGATTATACTACTATCACTGATTTGTCCATGAGAGCTGGCATTATTCATGGGGAAACGGATCTGATCCGTTATGTTGCCGAATTTATGGCAGAAGTCTATGAAATTATGAGTATTGATATTACAAGTAATTTATGATATGAACAGCTATACAATTATGAATATGTATATGGAAATTCTATATGCAAGAATGATATAAGTATGATATGAGGTATATGAAAATAAATGATGAAGCATATGTATGAGTGTATTCAGCATGTCTATGCTTGATTATGCATGAGAATGAAAAGACATAAATATATTAAATGTGAATCCCTTCACTTGGAGGCAGTTGCACATTGAATCCCTCCCTATGAAGGCAGTTAAAAGATAAAGATGTGAATCCCTTCACTTGGAGGCAGTTGCACATTGAATCCCTTCCTGTGAAGGTAGTTAAAAGATAAAGATGTGGGTTCCTTCACTTGGAGGCAGTTGCATATTGAATCCCTCCCTGTGAAGCCAGCTAAAACTATGAGATCCCTCTACCTTGGAGGCACATGGTTAGATGAGATCCGTCTATATTGAAGGCAGGTGGTTAGATGAGATCCCTCAATTTGAGGCACGTGATCAGAAGAGATCCTTTCAATTAGAGGCACATGACCAAAATGAGATCCCTTCAAGACTAGAGGCACGTGAATCCCCTTATGAGTTAGTCTGTGTGACGATGGTCACAAGATGAGCTGACGAGCTCACTCATAGATCAGACTACCCAAGGGCAGTAAAGACTAAAGACTAAAAATTAAAGCATATGCAAGCACCCCACTCGCATGAGGCATGACATCGACTAAGCTAGTGTGAGTATAGGAAACAGGGTTTACATGAAGCATGGCATGACCCAACTAGTGTAAGTACGAAAATTCATGGTGACATGTAAAGATTTTATGATGAAAGATATGATGATGAGTCTATATTCCTAAGGAACGTGACATGGTGATCACGCTCTGATGGTGTATGACATGGCGATAATACTCTGGAATATAGCATAATGATCCTACACCCTAAGGAATGTGACATGGCGATTACATTCTAATGGAGTACAACATGGCGATCATACTCTAGGATGTGGCAGGAAGAACATATTCCTAAGGAATGTGATATGACGATCACATCCCGATGGGGTATAACATGGCGATCATACTCTGGAATATGGCATGATAATGATAAGCAGAAGATAAAGAAAGAAAAGTAAATTTTATGTATCTGCATAACTTCAAGTACAAGTAAAGTCATGTGTAGATGTTATGTCTCTAGTATATTGATGCTATAGTATCTTACGATGTGTGCAGTTATCGTTCATAGTATGATTTATGGATTGACTTTATATGGGTTCCAAATGCCAAGTGTATGAGTAAAATGAACTTTGCTTCGGATAATATATTTTTGAACCATAAAATATAACGGTTTACATAACATGTTCACCTTTTTCATAACAAACCGAAGCAACTGGAGATGACAACGATGACATTATATATGATACTTAAGGAATCCTATTGAGAATTTCAAATTCTCACTCCTATTTATGTGTTATCTCCAGATAGTTCGAGAAGTTTCGAAGACGGCTGAAGTTGCTATCAGATAAGGTCCACTCAGGTAACAGTAACAACTTCAGGATGTGGTACTATGACTTAAGCATAGTATTGTACTTAGGAGAGTGTTATAGAGGACAGCGACTATGAAATGCTTCTTAGATTTGTGGGCCACAATGCTTTGCAATGCTAATAATGGTTGAGGACAATGCTCAGTGGTTACAGTGAGGGTCTATAGGGATGCAAAAAACTACCTCACACAAGGAAAATTTTGTAGCTTTGGGTGATGTGTATGGTGGAGAAGGAGATCGATGGTAGAGGTAGGGGCGGACAGTGGCGACAGCTATAGTTTGCTGCAAATTTTAAGCAATTTTAAGTTAAAATTTATTGATTATTTTGTAATTATCAAGATGCAAAAGGTGTAACATCACTCTAACCATAACACTATACCTAGGTCATAATATTATAATTAGAGATTGTTACTCATTTACATACGTAAACTTAACCTTGGTATTTAAACAGTTGGTGGATTAATGCGAGATAGATATGCCTAACACATTGCAAGCCGATAACACTAAAGATACTTTCATATATACAATATATACAAGAAGAGTTCTCAAAAGTTACAGACCGGACATGTCAAATTAAAATACCAACACATGTCATGTTAACTATATAACTAAAGCACTCAAATGTATCTATGGTTTGTACTGTGCCAAAAAGAACCACAGATTATACATGATGAGCAAGGTGCCATCAACGATGTGCTTGTATGGTCTTCATAGAGTGTAACGTCTGAAATATCTTATGGTTTTTAACCAAGTTGTTCAGTTTTTATCGAATAATTGAGGTTAATTAGAATTCAATTAAGTATTTATTTAAGGTCAATTAAGTATCATTTAGAGAAATTAGATGTGAGGGAATTATATTAGAAACATAGGAGACTTCATAGAATTTTTCCGAAACCATTTTGCCAATTCAAAAGAAATCGGTAAAGATTCGGTATTTTAAATTGTCGGAACCGAATCAATAGAATCATGCATTGGAAGCCCTAGATCCAAGGGCTTACAACCCATCCACCCACACCTCCTAAGTGGTGCCATCCAAGGGCCAAGATTGATCCTTGTGGCTCACTTGTGAGCCACAAAAGCAACAACCAATGAGAGCTAAAAGAATTCAACCACTATTAATTACCCAAGATTTTTTTTTCTCTCTTCCTTTCTCCTTAAGCTACTATGGTTCTCTCTTTCTCTTTCCTCTCCTCATTCATTTCTTCCTCTTCTCTTGCTTCATTTCACTTCTTCTCAAACTCTTATCCATTTCCTTACCCACAAACACCAATCTTGATCAAGAATCTCACTTGCCAGAGGTAGGATTCTTTAGTTTGTGGTGTTTTCTTGAATTAGTAGATTATATCATCTCTTTATTTGTTCTTTAAACTGCTATGATATGTTGTATCTCAAGTGATTTGGGATGGATTTAATAGGGTTTTGATGGGCTTAATTCAAAGCTTGAAGGGAAATCATTAAAATCCCCAAAAATAGAAATCAGGAAACTTAGGAAACCCTACGTTGTCCATACTTCTAAGTCGTACGGACCATCATCTAACCCTGAAATTGAATGAAACTATTTTTAGATGAAACTAAACATTTAATGCTTTCTAACCATATAAAATATAAAGCCATAGGGTTAGTATTGAGGGAGATATGAATTTTGGAATTTGACCTAGGTTTTTGAGTTTGATTCTAGACAAAAGAGGTTGCTCAGGGAAAACATTACCCTACACAATTTTGAATTGAGTACAACAAACTGTGTTTGAAAGCTTACATATAGAGGAACATGTCATAAAAATTTCAGAGTTAGATTTGATCCCAAGTGCTCCCAGTAATTCAATGAAATAGCCCTAAGTCCAAACTGGGCTAAAATAGGGAAGTCCAGAAGGGTCAAATTACGGAGCATATAACACAAGCTCTACTCAGGAAAATGAGATGAAACTTATTGCAAATAAAATCTTGTTCTGTTAGCTTTAATATGATATAATTTTTGTATAATTTTAACTAGTTTTCGATTTTTAGTGAATTTTTATTTGTGAGTGTGTAATTCTGGTCAGCTACAAGGCAGGCCAAGATAGAACCCTAATAACTTGAGCTACACTTATCAAAATTAGATGGGACCAAGGAGGTTAGAAAATAGACACACAACACTCCAATATATCCAAAGTTTAGGTCCAAATGAATTAAATAGAAGTTTTGGCCTATTTTACAAAAATTAGGTAGAGTGAAGGTACATAGGCAGCAACTAAAATTCAAGTGTAACTAGTATTTCTGAGATTGATAGTGATATGTGAATGAAATGTTGTGATTTTTCTGAATAATTGATTGTCTGAGTGCTGGCACTATTCATGGAGAAGTGGACACAATCCGTCATGCTGCCAAAAATTTTGGCAAAGCTTATCCATAAGTTATGAACTATACTTTGATATATGTGCATATTTGCATGAGATTTACAAGAGTTATGACAAAAATTCCATAATACTTGGGCCAGCCCCGGATTAAAGTTAAGGAGTATAGATCGGTGGGAAGGTCAGGGAAAGTAAACCTGACATTCCTATATAGGAACTCAATCTTGAGAAGCAAACTATTATCCAGGAGTTGAATGGCTAAAAACTCCCAGGGGACTAAGTAACAGAAAAAGTTTATGATACCAAGTTTAAGAATGAGTGAGAATAAGAGAACTCATGAGTACCTGCATGATTGCACTACATAGTTATGTTAGCTATTTATAAAATTGAATATTATGTTCATTTATTGCTTCTTGTTTATTTATTCTGCTCTTTATACTATATATTGTCATAAAATAGTTTATTATGTTCTCTTTTTCCTGTCTTAAGTAAAAATTAGACCTTGCTTCGGACCAGGTATTTCTTAAACTTAATAAATGAGGGCAGTTTACTTTGTTACTAATTTTTTTATAATTAAATGAAAACCGAGGCAACTGAGAATGAATGCGACGTCAGTTTAACATAGAACTCGAATCCTACTGAGAATTTCTTCAAATTCTCACTTTGTTTCATGTTTCCGTGTCATTCTTAGACTCTGGCGATGGACGCGACGGCCATACTTTTCTTTGAGATCCCTGATATGCAGCTGCACTATGACCCTATGTTTAATTCGCTATACATAGTTGGCTCTTGTCGTTTCCGTCTTTGCCTTTTTAGTCATAGAGACTTCGTGATCCTTCTGTTTCACCCTGCATTTGACCCTGCTACTCCATATTTTGCCATCCCTCTGCATGTGGCACACCTCGCACCTCCTCCACCACCCGCAGCCCGGGTAGTCCCTCCACCAGCTTCACCTCCACATGTGGTCCCAGACATCCCGCTCAACCTTGAGAGTGACCCCTCCGAGGTGATTAATTCACCCTCCTCCTCTTCTGGACCTGACGCAGATTATGCTCCGGCCAGGCCTGATATGGCCAACGACTACTTGATGGACTAGACTCCGACCAGCAGGTTACATTGTACAGTATGGTTCTCTTTTGGCGGTGTGTAGCATTGGGCCATAGGCTTAGTCATATGTATGTAGTTAGTTAGATCCACTAGTTTGAAATATCCTTTGAGAACGCTGTAGGATTGTATGTCACTGACACGGGTCATATGTCTTTTTGGTGTATATCGGCCCAACATATTATATCCAACTTTTGCACTTGTACATAAACTGAAGCTTTAGCTTCCAATATGTATATAGCGGATGTTATACTACTTAACCTCATTTGTATGTTATATTATTTATTCATTTCTAATGTTCTGCGATACCGATCAAGTTTATTATATACAAAGCGCTGTGTCTTCTGTTATTATACTCTCTATGCCCGAAGGTATATTTCGCCAAAGTAAAAATAAACGGAATACTAACACAGTAACGGAACTACTAAATTTCATACTATGACTTAAGCATAACATTAAATTGGTAGGGTGTTACATAGAGGAGCTTGGGTCTACTAGCAAAAGTTCTCCTAGGCAGCTATACTGACTACACTAAGTATGAAAGTTGTTCTCCACAGGTGCAAGGCCCTTTGAGGCAAGTTTCGAAACTACTTGTTCTCGTCCCAAAGATAAGGTGGAAGAGCTATCCTCTGAGGGGTCTATATCACTGGAGGGTGAAGGTGGGAGTGAAGGTGAAGGGTAAGATGGATGAGCTACGTGTAAGGGAACAACATTAAAAGGGAACTCTGGGTCAAACTGAGGGTTAAGTACAAGGACAGCAAACAGGCGATTGAAAAAGATATACATTCTAATGGTTGCGTGGCCGAGCAGGTACATTGAGTCTAAGGCTAGATCATGATGCCAAGTCCAGTTGGGAGTCATAAGGAAGATGGTGATGAAGGCCATTGGTGGTGTCTAAGGATGACACGGAAGAAAAAAAACACATGAGAATTTAAATTCTTAGTAGGAAATCCTTTTACTACCTATGATGTCACCACAATCATCCCCAACTCTGTAGCATGTAATATAGGCACATTCTTACCAAGTTAGGACTTATGCCTAATTAATAATATGATTCCGAATCAGATTCATTTTTATATATGCAATGCATAATGGCAAATGTTCTAATCAATATCAATATTATGCTAAGAGAAATAGTTCATGTATCAAGGAGTATGGTATGTGACATGAATGGAATATGTGATACTCTAGGCTTTCTACACTTCTACGCATCTTGAATTAACTCTCGTGCTTGGCTTGGTAACCCCTTGACTTAAGTGGCATTCATATACTCTAGGTAATAGTTCATGTTGTAGGATTGAGCTCATTCCTATACGTGATTGCCAAATTCACTCTCTCTGACCCCACGTGGATCTATCCCTAATCAGGTTCACTCTCCCTGACTTAATCCAAGGGAGCTAGATTCACTGTCTCTAACTCAAGCACAGCACCGTATAGTTCTTTCTTAATCAAATAAATAAGCATGTGTGAATGCACTTTCATGCATGTAATTCATCATTAAGGAGACATAATTACATTAATATGCATATATACTTCAAGTTTTACATAGAAAATAAAAGAATGTAAACTTTATCAATGATAGTTCATTAGGGATGTATCAATTAATTTGACACTTAGATCCTAACCAGGCTTGTCTGAATTGTCGCTAAGCCCCCGAGTTTTGTGTTCAAAATGTTACTTACCTGAGGTCCGAGTTCTGACTCCATTTTTTCGAGTTTTTAGGTTTTGAGTTTAATAGTACACTCTCCCTAGGTTCTAGATTGCAAGTATCCAAGTTTCGAGTTCCGACTCTAGGTTTTGGGCCTTTAGGTTCTGGGTTCCATTCGCAGTACCTTCCTCTTAAGTCTCTGAGTTTGACTTCAACACCTTTCTCTTGGACCTCCGAGTTCCGACTTCAATGCCTCTTTCTTGGACCTCTGGGTTCTGACCTAAACACTCCCCTTCTAGATTTTCTAGCTCCAATCTCATCACACTCTGAATCCTCGAGTTCCAATCTTCCCTTCTAGTTCGCTTAGTTTCGACCTCAATACTCCCCTGCTAAGTCTCTGAGTTCTCGGCTTAACCTATCCCTTGATGAAGAGAGAATTCACTTCCTCCACCTTGGTCCCCGAACTCCAGGTTGCAACCTCCTCCCCTCATATTTGAGTTGCGGGTTACGCTATCACTTGCTGAATGTGTTCAATTCTATCTTCCCCATTCGAGGTCTGATTTCCAGGTTTATGAGATGACCCTACTTAAAATTCTAAGTTGAATTCGAGTTATACATCCTACAATTACTTGGTTTAGGTGCTATTATTGTAATAGGTACTTCACAAAATCATTGGAGCCTCTGCTAGGGGAACTCAGCAACAAGACTTTATAGGGATGTTCTCCTATGTTTTAACTTCCTAACAACATTTCACTCAAAGATGATTCATATAACTCCAAATATTAAGTGTCAAAACCAAGCTGCTTCAGAGGTGCATACTATGAAACCGAGGCAACTTCCAAAGTTCATAACTACTTCTACCCAGTTCGCATGAGCTTATAACTTATATGGGTAAACTCATCTCTAAGTTAGCTTTTATATGAAATTAATTTCAACCCATTCTAGAATTCCTAGCATCAATTATGGTAGCCAAAGTACAAACTGCCAAGGTTCCCCACCTTAACTTGGTACCTAGCTTCTTCTATATTACATAACAACAACCAATCATCAAGACTAGATTCCAACTACATTAAGCATGTAGACGCCAAAGTGAAACAGCTTGAATCACTATTCCAATAATTCTATCAAGAAGGCAACATCATCTTGGCAACAAAACATATTCAACAAGACATATACACAAACAATTTGAGTCTTAGAATTTCCAATCTCAATCGTATAATTAGCAGCCCTCTATCTTGATGTTCTTGAAGATTTAACCAACTTTAATCAACTTAAGATATGTGTATCTTCCTCACCCCCTTGTCGGAACTGAAGAGTCTTAGTTGGTCAGGGAAGAATTCTTTGAGTTGATTGTGTTTTGAGGGGAATAGAGTAACCTAAGTAGGTGTAATTTCCTATAGAGATGATAAGGGTGAAAGGTTGGATGAATAAAAAAGAAATGGAGGATGGAAGAAAGAAGGTGGGAGGAAGGAGAGTGGTGATGTATTGTGTCTAATGTAAATTCTTATGATGAGTTGATAGTAAAAAAAAATTTGGCTGGTGGAATTTGTGGATTGTAGTTAATTTCATTTATTTAGTTAGGTGGTTAAATGTGGCTCCTTAAATTTTACCAACCAAGTGGCAAATTTTGGAACCACACAATTTTTTATCACATGAGATAACAACTCGTAACATAGCTAATATTCATTTCCTACTACTTAGAATTATTGCCCTCTGCAAGTTGTTGTCTTTTTTTTATTTTTTTCCAGCAATAAACTCTAATAGTGTTATTTTCTGCTACAGTTAAATTAGGACATTACAAAAGGTCAGTTTTGTAATTTTAGGGGTAGATCATGAAACGGTGCAAAAGATGGATGGACCACCTTATCCTCCACCCTACAAAAGCTAACTCGTCTTTTGAGCAAGTCAACCTTAATCTAGTTTCTTTTGACTTAGGACGGGAATGGGATCTTAGAGTGAAGCCAATGCACTCTAATGTGGCAGAGATGCTCTAAAAGGCTTAAACCACCCTTTAAGAGCCATGGAAAATTTGGTAAGTCTTGTGCGGTTGCAATGGTCCTCATAGATTTTGGCATTAAAGTTTTATCATTCTGGACTAATTCGAATAGAATTAATTGATCCCTCATCATAGCTTGCATTTGAGCTAAGAAATCATAAACTGCTTGGCCTGGCTCGTACTTCAACCTGTGGAGTCACTTCAAAAATTTATATTGATGGGAGAGATAACAGATAATGTAATGATTTTTCCTGTGGTGCCTTACTTCTCTGGCAATTTCCAAACACCTAAATTGAAGATGAAGGCATGGAGTGGAGGTATTCAAAATAAAGTGACACATTACATTAGCTCATATCACTTGTCTTAGATGGGGATTGTTATTCAACGACCATCATGGTCCTTGAATCCTAGCCTTTAAAAATTCAAATCAATTGCTAACATAAATTTCAATTAAAATTTTATTTAATATAAAAATAACTTAATTATATGTTACATGCTCTGGTGGAGATGGGTTTATAATTTTCACCTGAAAATATAGCATGGTTATAATAAGAAAATGACATCTGGCTTGGATGGAGTCCACGTTAGGTAACTGATCTTAGAACTCGGAACTCTGAATCTCAGGACAAGGAAGAAGTGACGCTTGGGCGACTTCCAAGTTCTGGGTTCCGAGTTAAACAAAGTTCACTTCTTCCTTTTCCTAAGTTTCCAAGTTTTAGTCTAGTTGCCTAATGAGGGCCTGCAGCTTCCGATTTTCGAGTTCTGAGTTCAACAAAGTTCGCTTCTTTCTTGTCCAACTTTCCTACTTCTGAGTTTCGAGATTAGTTACCTAAAGTGGACCGCACTCGAGCCAGATATCATCTTCTTATTACAACCATATCATATCTTCAAGTGAAGATTTTAAACCCATCTCCACCAGAATATATGCTTTAATAATTATATGATTAACTCAACAAAATAATAAATCATAATATTTAACATGTATTCCCCAGTTTACCCTCTAACCCTTTCTACTCTTCCACTGCCCTCAACCACCACCACCGCCCCATCTTAGCAGCACTGCCTCTGGCTGTCACTCCCTCGCCAAAGCCCTCCTCCTTTATGCGTCCTCTTCCAACACCACCACCACCAAACCCATGTTCCCTATTGACACCATCATCATCATAAGTCTTGTTCTCCAAGTGCAAGCTCTCCACCAACAACTCCACAACCACATATAAGAAGTTTCATTGGATGTCATCCTCGTGGATAGGCCACGACAAAGGAGGGGGAGTGGGTATTTCCCGTGCGTATTTCATGCTATGCACTTTGAATGAACAGTCAAGTCACATTACCACTTCCTTCTATTTTCATTTATCAATAGTGTCCACTTTCACACAAGCAATTTTATCAGCTAGTTTTCAATGATTCCCACATGAAATTGGCTAAATCTCTACTTTCTAAGATTCCTAGTCATGAAAGCTCTCTCATTTTAGAGGTCGACAACAGGAAGGAAAAGTGGCTATGGCAACAGCCGCCAAGGCTGGGTGGCGGTGAGGGGCAATGAAGGATTCAGGCAAAAGAACATTGAATATTTAGTTATGTGTATGAGAAAAAAGTAATTCTATACTTCTTAACAGACTATTTGGAAAGCCATGGAATTAAATTCATTAAAAAAATTAAATTCAATTTCCTAATTTAAAATCAACTAATAAGGTTTGATTTATAAATTTTAACCTAATAAATTTGATATTAAAAAGTAATATGTCAAAAATTCTTTCAACCCTAATAATATTTCTCTTTCTCTCCTCAAAAAGTGATATTAATAAACAGCAAAATAATTAAGATAAAGAATTCAATTCATTTCTATATACATTCTAAACAATGTAAATGAATTCAATTTTATAATTTGCTGGTTTATTCCAAACATAAGAATTCAAATCATAATACAATTAAATTCAATTACTAATAAAATTGAATTCAATTCTATCTCATTTTATCATTCAAAACAAGATGTAAATTTTTTACTTAGCATCTGTAAATGCGACTTTTATTAAGGACCATCATGGTCCAAAACTACCCAGGGCCCATTGTAGAACGCTCCATTACTTCGTGGCAGATGATTGTAAGAAATGTTGCAGATTATTGTAAGATGAATACTCGGATAATGAGTAATGTAGCCTGTATCATAGCATAGTCTGAACTCTTAAAACACTTGATATTGTCTGGGTTTTTGTATAGAAGGCGAAAGGCTGCACACTCCTTAACCTACAAGAAAAACAAAATGCTCCATATGCTATGCTAACTTGTTTTTGAATAAGGTTCTAGAATACAAAGCGGCTCAAAACTCAGACAAGTAATCAAGTTTTTTTTCATTTGGCTATACACATCTTATATTGAAACAATTTCCAGTTTTTCATATGTCATCATAGTTTAATGGTTAAGCACTCCCATCAACCACTTCCATCAAGCTGTCCAAGTGAAAGGAGGTGCGCCATGTATTTCTGTAAGAAGCAAAGCACATTCTAGTTAAAACAAAATATAGAGGTGTAACATCCAACATTTAGTTCCAAAGTACAGCCAAGCAACACACTTGACTTTCAAGTCCAAATGTCACATGCTATGTAAAAAGGGGGTAAAAAACCTTTTGCCTATGGACATATTGTCTTACACTATACATCATTGACAAGTGAAAGAAAAACTTAAGCATTAAAACAGTTTCCATGAACACCTTAGAGACCCAAAACAAGATGGAATACAATGTAATGAAATTCAACAAACATAGATGAATGATTGAAATTATGGCTAAAAGTACACTGCGTGGGTTGAATTGAGTCAATGAATTGGTTTAGCCTTCAGCAAAATGTAAATAAGAAAAATATTTGCAATGCTTCTGCAACAGCTGTTATTGGTTGGTTACATTACACTAGAACAGAGAAAAAAACTACTCCTTGCCCGAACCTAATATTTTTCTTTAAATAAAGACTTCAATCATGAGCATTCCTCCCTTACTTCTAACATTATGCTTTCATTTGACCTATAGTAATATCCTTATTGCAGTTGATGTGATTTATTAAAGATAACCAGGCCGCACATCAAAGCGTTCATCCATTGCCTAGCTTTTGTTATCAATAGCCTACATTCGCTTGATAGAATATTTGAAAATAAGATAAAACTGTGATTTGTAGCACCAGAGCGGACTGGACAGTCAGACTGGAAAAAACCAGGGCTGATCCTCTGGCAGCTCTAAATAACCTAGAAAAATCAGCTTTTATAAGAGCCGGTATTTGAGCCAGAAAACCGATGTCAAACCAGTCGACCCATGCGAGGCCGCCTCGGTCGAGGGTTGAACTGGTTTTTTGAAAAAAGATAATAATAATAATAATAATAAAGTAATTTCAAGTTTTCCGCTGAATTGAATATTTGATTTCAAGTCTCACTCTTTTCCGCTAAGATGAACAGCTTTGCTTCTCTTTTTTTACTTATTCAATGTTGAACTAATATTGGTTCAAAAATAATATAATACTTTAATTTAAATACTTATTGTATGTGATAAACTACTGTAGTGATGATAGAAATATACCTTAATACCTTTTCCATGATTTTATTAACTAAGGTGTTTCAATTTTTCTCTTGCATGTCATACATTTATACAAAATATATGTATATATGAAACCCAGGTTCAACCATGGTGCAACCCCAGCTACACATTAAAGACTTGAATCTTTTACCAGTTCAATGACTGGTCCAATTCTGAAAACGTTGGATAAAATCCATTTATTACGTACCACTTAAATTATAACAAGATTTTAATTTTCTGCTAAATAAAAAAAGAAACAATATTCTACATCACAGGAAACAAAAAATCCTAATCCTGGAAATTGATGCTGCTTATACCACAATATTAAACTTTTTTAAGGTGATTTGAGAAATACAAGAAAATTAGGCGTGTTATCCAACACTTATACTGTATTCCAGGTAAAATCATCAAGATCTTGTCCTAGGACACCGAGGGTGACCCAAGTGTACACTAGGAAAAAAATTTAGAAAAAAACCAAGTGAGGAGAGTGAGAAAGAGAGTAAGGGATCCTCTATTAATTGACTCGTGCTAAGCAGGCAGAGAGAGAAAGATTGGAGGGTGAGAATTTGGCGAGATTCTCTGGTGGGAAACCAATATGTCATTGGGTTGGGACTTGGGAAAATTTTAGGAAATCAGTGAGTGGAATTGGAGGGAGAGACTCAAGCCTCTCCAATGCTCAAGGGGTTATTTTCCTTTTCTCTGATCATATTTCATTTTCTAGTTGCAGAGCTTACAGGCATTTCTCGTATATCAGTCTAGCTACGCAAATATTCAAGCATTTTTTCTTTGTATTTTTTCTCTAATAACAGTACCTATGATCTTTCTTGGACATTCAACAGCAAAGTTTGAAAATTCATCCTTCCATAACTTCTCTTGAGTTAGCCTATCATATACGTCTCTATGTTATTCTAGAGGAAGCCATGAAGGGTACCTCGCAAGTCACTCTACTCTGTACCACTTAGAGAAAGGAGGAAGAAGGACTCTATTCAATGGTTCCTCAACAATCTTGTTATAATGACAAATAGCCAACAATAATCCTGGATTTTACCAAAAGAATATTCTTTACAAAATACCTAGCATTACACAAAATTTAAAGCAATTTATCATAATTCCTTTAGCATTTTGTTAAAACTCAGAGGAGTTATATGAAAAATGAAAAGCATCGCATGGTTATGGGATTGGAGTAAAACTAGGATTCACAAATCAATGTCCTTAAGAATCAATATCAGTAGGAAAAACTGTTCTTATTCTTGAATTACAAAAGATACAGGTAAGATATAAATAATTCTAACATAAGGGCAGAGAAAGTCAAAATAGAGCCTGATATGGGTTTATATAGCTTACTGCATGATATGCATATGGCGCCTTCCCTTGACGCTCAAAGTGTTTGGCCATGATGCAGAACTCAATTGGACCCCACTCTTCAGCTTCAAAGCAGTTTCCAAGAGCAGCTTTGTATAACTAATAACAAATTGTAAACAATACTATTATTCTTAAGATTACAAAAAGGTATATAAGATATGCACTTTCCAAATTAGACAATGGCAAATACCTTGGAAGTATCTGTTAAAAGCTCAGTACCAGCCGGGTACGATGCATAGAATTGATCAGCTCTGGAATACCCAGCCCGAGTTCTGCAACACAAAGATCATACATCAACACACTAGAGATTAACATGAGAACCAATCTCAGATAAAATCCAAACTCTAGTATTAATAAGAAGGTTTTAACAGCATTAGACCCACGTATTGCTAACATAAGCATAGCTTATAAGCGTGGCAAAGCAGTAGAACCCAGTATAAGACACCAATCTTCGGAACTTCTGAATCTTTAGTATCTCTTTGAATTGTTCATAGAGCCTCATGGACAATGATTAGAAGTCACCCTGAGAACCAAAGATAGCAAACAATAAGACCCTTAATCAAGCAAATGGTGTGCACAACAAATTCCAATACAGTCATCGATTTCTTATACTAAAAATGCTATCAAACAAGTCACCAAATAAAAATAATGGAAATAAACAATGGAACACCCACTTGGCCATTCACAACGATGAATTTTTACTGCAAAACATTACCATCTAATGCCTAACAACCATCTAGTTGTGTAATGCCTAACAACCATCTAGTTGTGCAAGAACTTGGGAAGAAAGCAAGTTGAAAACAGAAGGAAACATAGAGAAGCCAATTGGTATTCACTAAAACCACCCCAAATTGTGGGAAAACAACCAACATGACATATAAGAGAGCTAAAGAGGAATTGGCCACCAAATAAATTCTCATCATAAAAGGTATTTAGTTTCTATTATGATTAATTCACTACTAACTTTACTGTATACATGAAGATTGAAGACACATATAAGACTTCATAAAAAGTTTATAAAGGCATTTGCCCACACAAGTATAACAGGACAGGGCAATACTCAAATAAAGACTTCTCACGGAATGCTACATGAAACACAGAAACCAAGCCAAAAAAAGGAAAAGGAAAATTAATGTTAAAAACCTTCAGTACAGGTTTTATACATTATAGAGAAATGAAATAGACGAGAATCTGTGCAACTTCATTGATTACCACCGACAGCTAAACAACCTCCCTTTGGCACAGGGTGTAAACGAAACTACAAAAATAAAATATGAAAACAGAAATGATAAAAACTAGACAACATTATTAATTTCACATAACAATCAGCGAGCATGGCGTAGCACTAGCAGCAACAAAACCAGTTAAAATGACAGAAGCATTTACAAAACCAAGTGAGTAAATCAGCCTCGAGAACACAGCAGCCAAAGATGAAATAGGTGCATGTTTGGGAATCATGCTCATTTCCCCAAAAAAAATTGCTTTTTTCTTAAAATTGACAAACAACATAGATGTCAAAGAGCACAAAATACACAATACAATACAATACATTCATATTCTACAACCACAGCCAAGATAAGATTTCTCCAGCTTGCAGGGAGATAAGAAACCCATATAGATAAATAATCTTTTTTTTTTTTTTTAAGTTTCAAACAAACTTAACAACTTTAGTCAATAATATAACGAATAGATGGGGAATACCGTAGCCAAGATTTATTGATTTTGTGAAAGGGCAGAGAGTGAAAGGGCAGAGAGTGATGGGAAGGGGAACAGGTTCCAGCGCCCGTGAGAGCGTGAGTGAAAGTTTGGGTGAACAATGGAAAGGAAAGTAAATGCACAAAGCAGAGTGCGAGTGAAATTGAAGAAGAGAAATTGATTTTAGTTTTGTAAATTTTAATTTTAATGATATTTTGTAATGAGATTAATTAATTCTAATATATCGTAAACGTGTGATACACTATGGTATAATATAAAAGTAGCATATTCACCCGTTCGATGTATGAGTTGTTTGACGTTTACAATAACAAATATATGAATGTCGTTAATATATTTAAAAAATTTATTTCATTATAGTAATGAGTAATGTTACGATCAATCAAAATAAATCTGTCAATATCTTAACTGAAATTATGAGCGATATTAGATGAAATGAGTAGGTAGGCTCTAATTATTCATTTAAGAGTTAATAGTATATCATATTTTTTTAACAACTTGATTCTAGAAAAAAATTATGACAAAATTATTCAAACCTACTTCAAGTAATTACATCTATCATATTTTAACTAATCAAAAAATAAATAACATTACATTGTTTATTAATACTTAAAATATCAAATCTAATAAATATATCTATAAGATTTTAATAAAAATTGATAGAATAAATAGTAAACCTTCTAAAATTTTTCATAGATGCTTTTCAAAATATAAAATCCTTAATAATTTTATTAATAAAAAATTAAATAACATTGCTTATTCAAGTTTAACGTACTTAATGTAATAAATATAGTTATAAATATATAATAAGAGTATTGTAACATTTAAAAATTTAGGGAGAAGGATAAATCTCCTTTAACTTTGGTCCATTTGTAGTAATATGCACATATAAAAAAGTTTTATAATCAATTTGCATGTTTTTAAAATAACATGATGAAAGTGCCCGTGAACCAAAAGTTGAAGAGTTGTTTAGACTTTTTCCCAAAAATTACTGAAAATAATTTAAACTATTTATATTTTATTATCAAAATTCAAAAAAATTATTTATCATAATATTAACAATATGCATAAATACAATTTATTGATTTAAATATAATATAATTTATTGGTTAAAATATTTTTGAAATGATCAATTTTAATTGAAAAAACATCAATTATAATCAATTACATATCAATTAGCTTATATTTGATGTGTAATGGGGTTTGTAACTACTTTGTAAGAAAAGTAAACATAAATGTTATGAGTTAAGATTAATTATTAATTTTAAGTACGATTTCAATTATAACTTATGAGTCAATAGTTGAAAATTTAGGAAATGAGAAATTTTAAATCTAAACAAAGAAAGTATAGTAAATTGGTATACATACATATGATATAAGTTCTCAATTTTACTTGTATCGCTGATATCGATTTTAAAATATTTTGAAGTGATCAAATTTTATAACAAAAATATTAATTATAATTAATTACATATCAATTATAATCAATTATACATCAAAACAATTTTCCTTTCGATAGGTAATCTATACTACACAATTGCCGATTGTGTTAAACTACTATCCATTCCATGTGGCGTGCAGTGATAACCTCTATCTTTTTTTTTTTTTTTACGTTACTCTTTTGCCCCAAAAAAAGTGGGCAGATAATTGTATGGTTAATGGTTTACAGTCATTGCTGAAATGTCCAAGTAAATTTCCAGTCAATGCCTCCTATGTATTTGTACAAGTGATGGCAATTCTACACAGACGAGGTCAACTTTTTCTTTGACAGCTATGGTTTGTAGTTATGTAATAAACTAACCCCCAACCTTATTTCCCCTCTTCGTTTTTGTTTTTGGCTTCTACGTTCTTAAATTTAAATTTTTTGAAAAAAGATGATGCAAAAGAGAGTGAAAATTACCATTTCTGATGAATCATTTTCATTGTTCTGTTTGAGTCTGTCACCGCCACACCGCCTCAGAGGATAGCATAAATCCTAGTGTTCCATTTCTTTTCTTTTGCGAATAATTTTTTTCTATTCTATGTTTTTTTAGGATGGATGCTTCGTTGTAATGGAAACTATAAAGTCTATAGTAGAGGATGGTCCTTGGTGGTATACATCATGTTGATGTGGGAGGGCAGTTGTCCTAGAATCTGGAATGTATTTCTGTGACTTCTGTTCATGTCATGTCTTTAGCGTTACTCCTAGGTTTGATACTGTTATGCATTTTATCACATATGATGATATATATTTTGTTCCTAATTTCTGAATGTCCAAGAGCTTTATTTGTTGACTAATGAAACCATTTCTTTTTCCACAATGTTAGATTTAAGTTGAAGTTGGAAGTTGAGGATTGCAGTGGAGTTGGTGTGTTTGTTCTGTTTGAGCATGAGTGCTCTTACTTATTTCGGAAGTCATGTGTTAAGATTTTTGCGGAGTATATGAAGCTACCTTAGGTAATTTTTCCTGATTGATGTTTTATTCCTTCCTTAGTTGTTGATATTGAAGTGCATTTGGATTGGATTGGATTTGGATTTTGTTATTGAATTAATAGTAGCTAATATTGTTTTGTCTATTTATTTCAGAATATTTGCAACAATGACTATCCACTTCTGTTTAATGGGTTGTTTGAAAAGAAAATGTTGTTCAAAACTGAGACAAAGAGTGTATCCCCTGAGAGATATTATGGTACTTTTCGTGTGAAGAGGATTTGTGATGATGCCACAATTCTGAGTATGTTCAATCTAGATAGTGCTGATTTAACTCTCACCAAGGTTAAAAATAATGGCATTATTATGACTAACTAATGTTTCTACAGAAATGTGTAATATGTTTATAACTGTGATAAATTCTATGTGTAGGCCATTTTTACTCCTACATTCACACCTACTGTTGATTTAGGTTTGAATTTTGATGTGGTTGTATGTGAATCTGTGGAACCTGAGGTATGTACACTTTCATTTTTACTGCTTTATTCATTTATTTACATTTCTTTTTAATTTACTGATTTCGATGGACATTGATTATTGATAATTTTTTATATTGTCAGAATTTTATTTCAAAAGTAATAAAGAGTACCATTTGTGATGATTGTGTAATTGTGGGTGAATCCCACCAACCTGGTTACATCCCTGCCAAGAGGAATCTCGAAAATGAGTTTGATGAAGTTGCTGTTCCTGAAACAAGTTTGAAATTAAAGACTATCAAAGTTAAGGTTGACTGAGTTTGGGGGATATATATATATATATATATATATATGTGTGTGTGTGTGTGTGTGTGTGTGTGTGTTCTATTTCGTTCCTATGGTTGTGTTCATCACTAGGTGTTGTTATTTTCTAATATTACATTTTGTCTATCCTGGATAGTATTGACTAATCTTAGCTGAAGATGGAATAGGATAGTTGGTTGTTGGGTTTAGGTTTGAAAGTTTAGCTAAATGATGTGTTTCAAGCAAAGTATTTTGTACTTATTATGGGTTAGGACTTCGATTAGTAGTGTTGGCAAATATGTTGGGCTATGTTTATTTGTGGGTTTTTTGTCTCCTTTGTAATGTCTGCAAATTTATAATGAAATATTAAAATATGTTGATGCATTTTACAATTTTGCTTTTATCATTTGCAATTCCTCCAGTATTTAAATTTATAGATAATGTAATATCTATTACATTTAATTTTATGATAATTTGTTTAACATTTCCAAAGTTTACTAATAAATAATTTTAAAACTAATGAACCCATCGTATTGAAATTGATTGAAACTACGACTATGAGTTCGAGATACAAACTTTTAATAGAGAGATTATAATTTCTGTTTTTTACCCATACATATCCTGTCCGGTGTTAGTGACAATTTATATAATTGAATCTATCTTCAAATTGTTAATTACAATGATTAAAATTGGAATCATATATTCAAATTTTTTCTTTTATATGGACAATAATTATTTAGTAAATTTCTAACATATTTCTTAATTAGAATCTTAGTTATTCATTGCTAAGTAAAAGAATCATTAAGCCTTGATCCATTGCTTCGATGCATCTAATGTTATTTGGTATATAGTTCAGTATTTTGTTACGTAATAAATTTATGTTTTCAGAAAATGATTTAAAATGTTATATTATATTATTTGTTCGTGGTTTAAACTAAATAAATAGTTGGTTCCTATTACAGATAATATATGCAATCTAATTTATGATTTGTGTACGATTGTATAGTGTCTGTTTATTGTTCATATTATTTATTTGGTTTTAAAATTTATACATCATAAATGAATTTTTTAAATATGAGAATAATTTTAACTTTTTCTTGCTATTAGGATCACAATGCATTGCCTAGCTCATCTTATACATTGATATCCAAAATTGCTAGAAATTATGTCTTCAGCAAATTAGATGAAAAAAAGAGGTCACATTTACTTGTAAAAAGTACCAAATTGTATATCTGATTTTATAATATCTT
This sequence comes from Pterocarpus macrocarpus, assembly GCA_031439585.1. NCBI lineage: Eukaryota > Viridiplantae > Streptophyta > Magnoliopsida > Fabales > Fabaceae > Pterocarpus > Pterocarpus macrocarpus. The sequence continues at coordinate 32,883,129 of CM062521.1, forward strand.
TACAATGGTATTAGTTATTTGTAATGATATACAAAAGCCAATATTGATTTAAAATTTTGTTATGTAACTTAAAATTTATTAGTTTTATTATTGTACAGGTTCTTCATTATTAGGGTCAAGAAAATCTAGACATGTTGGTATACACATCGCAGATGATTTCACCCATCATCCTTCGGTGTCATATCCCTTTTTGAGTATGATATAAATTGGGATCAAATTAATTATGTTAATGAGTTAATTTATACTTTTTTTTTAAAATCATTTGTTATTATTATTATTGGATTATTATTCAATCCCTGACAATGGTATTAGCTATTTGTAATAATATACAAAAGCTAATATTAACTTAAAATTTTGTTAATGTAACTTAAAATTTATTAGTTTTATTATTGTACAAGTTCTTTATTATTGGATCAAGAAAATCTAGACATGCTGGTATACACATCGCAGATGACTTCACGCATCATCCTGTGGTGTCACATCCCATTTTGAGTATGATACAAATTGGGATCAAATTAATTATGTCAACAAGATAATTTATATTATTTTTTTAAAATGATTTGTTGTTATTATTATTGGATTATTATTCAATCTCTGACAATGGTGTTAGCTATTTGTAATGATATACAAAAGCTAATATTGATTTAAATTTTTGTTAATGTAACTTAAAATTTATTGGTTTTATTATTGTACAAGTCCTTCATTATTCGGGTCAAGAAAATCTAGACATGTTGGTATACACATCCCAGATGATTTCTGTAACATCTCCACTATTGTAAACAGAACGTAATGGAAACTTTGAATTATTTCCCTTAGGCAATGTGAGAATTTCTTAGGCAGCGCTATGCCATGATGATCCTCACACTTTGAATTATAGGGTAGTGTAATACTGTCGTTGAAAATATGGCACTGCCATATGTTAAAAATTAGGAAATGACAAAAATGTCTCTGTAAACTTTTGTTAATTGCAATGATGCCCAGGATTTTTAGGAATTATATTTTGACCCCAAAGACTTATTCCCACAATAACCCTAGAACTTTTCACGAAATGACCTTGATATCCCCACATTTGTAGAATTAGCATAGTGGGATTTTAAACAGAGCAGAATCGCGTGGTGAAATCGTAGAAGTTTAAATCTCTGCTGATTGGACCATGGAGGCAGTCTGGTGTGAAATGACATAAGGTGCCCCTGGACTTGCTTAGAATTATGGAAATGATATTAGCTATAGAAAACAGAAAACAAAAAAGTTCTAAATTTACAAAATGTTTAAATTATGACGTTAATCGATTTACTCGATTTTATCGCATAAGCGAGATTAATTAGAAATCAATTAAGCATTTAATTAAAGCCAATTTGGTATTAATTAGAAAGATCAGGATTAGAAACAATTAGAATAGAAACATAAAAAACCTCACAAAATTCTTCAAAATTTAGAATAGAAACATAAAAAATCTCACAAAATTCTTCAAAATTGTTTTGCTGATTTGAAGGAAATCGGTAAAGATTTAGTATTTTAAACTATCAGAACCGAATCAACAGAATTATACACTCAAAACCTTAAATCAAATGGCTTAAAACTTGGCCACTTAACCCATTAAGAGAGGTGGAAGACAGCCACAAGAGTGGAAGAGAGTTAGCTCCTTCTTAGCCACTTATGCTAAAGATCAATGGGGTGCTTTCCTTCCAGCTACCCCAAAATTCTGCTTGCTTTAATTCTTTTTGTGCACCCATTTTCGTCCTCTTCTTCCAGCAGGCTTCTCTTCTTCTTCTCTTCATCTTCTTCATCTCCTTTTTCCATTTTCAGCCTCTCTTAAGTCTCTTGTACCCACATCTTTCACTAGAACTCAAAACTAGCTAGTTTTGCATCCAAATAAAGGTAGGATTTTTATTTTCTGCTTCTTGTTTTCATGGATTAAAGCTAATGAGAGTTCAACTCTCTTCACTTCTTTGATGATATACTTGATGTGTGTGATGGTTTATGGCTGGTTTATTAAATATTTGGAGGGATTGAGATTGAATCTTGCATGGAACATAAGATAGAGAGCAAACTAAAATCTGAAAACCTAGGAGAACCTATGGTGGTCCATACGGCGGAGTAAACGGCTCCTCCTACAGCCATTGAAACAAAATGAAACAAATTTTATATGAAACTAGATATTCAGGGCTTTCCATACATATAAAATATAAGGCCATTGGATTAGTCTAGAGTTAGTTATGAATTTTTGAAATTTGACCTAGAAATCTGGATTATCATTTGGGTAGTATGAGTTGAGAAGGGTGTAACTCACCCTACATAACTCTAAATTGAGTGAAATGAATGTTGTTTGAAAGTTAACATATAGGGGAACTTCCCATAAAAATTTTAGAGTCAGATTCGTTGCCAATTATTCCCAGCACATTAATGAAGCTACCTTAAGTTCAAATTAGGCTGGAACAGGGTAGTCCAGTAGGGTCAAGTTACGGGGCTTATATCTCAAAATATACTCGTGAAAATGAATGTAGCTTTTTTCATTTGAAAAATTGTTCTGTTAGCTTTAAATTGACATAAATTTCATATGATTTTACTAAGATTTCTATTTTTAGTGAATTTTCACTTATAAGGGTGCATTTCTGGCAAAGTACAGGGCAGTCTAAGGTAAATATTAATAACTTGAGTTATACAAATCAAAATGAGACGGGACTAGAAGGGTTGGAAACTAGACACATAGAGCTATGACATATTCAAAATTCAAGTTTAAATGAGTTGAATTGGACTAAAGGTGGATTATACAAAATTCACACAGAATAGGATAAAGTAAGCAGAAAACTCTATTAAGGGTTGTATTGAATTTAATGAATGATATTGTGAATATATAATTACTATTCCATATTGATTTGCATGTTTGAATGATTTTACTGGTAGTCTGAAACTATTCATAGGGAATCAAACTCGATCCCTTATGCTGCCGAATTTTTGGCAGGAGCTTATGAGAACTTATGCTATGGGTAATTATACTTTGGATATATTTACATTTACATGTCATGTTTATGTATGTCATGCATGCAAGTATAATTAGAATATGATATGAGAAATAAGAATATAATATGAGAAATAAGGTGTGAGACACATCCATGAATGCACAAAGTATCTGCATGCATAATAAGATATGGAAAGTAAAAAGACAATAAGAATTTGCAAGAGGAACGTACTAAGCTACCACATGAGGCCTGGCATAGACCTAGCTAGCATGGGCCAGAGCGGTACTGTCTAAGACTTAAGCTAGCCCTCGACTAGATTTAATGGGAATAGACTGGTGTGAGGGTCGGGGAAAGTAAACCCGTCACTCATGTATAGGTACAAGCTCGGACCTGAAAAGCAGGTTATTACCTATAGGTGAGAGAGGCCATTCACCTCCGGGAGACCAAGTACAAAAGTGGAAGGTTAAGTTGCAAATTAAAGAAATATATGAATTAAGTCAATTGCATTTGCATATAGTCAAGTATAAGCATCTATATGTGCATATTCAATTATCTCGTTAAGTCATAATGCTATTATGATTTTTGTTGAAGCATATTATATTATTCGTATTTCTATGTCTGTCATATGATATGGCAAGTGGTTGTTAAAATATAACCCGCTTCGAGAAAGGTGTTTTCAACTTAAAATTGAACCACTATTTGCATATATGTGCTCATATTTTCATAATAAATTGAAACGGTTGGAATATTTATGATGACACTGTAAGATTGGTTTGAGTTTATCTATTGAGAACCTTAGGTTCTCATTACCTGCTTATATGTTTTTCTTTTCCGTAAACATTCCAGTAACCAAGTTGGAAACCAAGTGCAAGGCGGAGTACAGAGCCATTCACTAAGCAAGACCCGGGCATAAACCAGACCAAGAGACTATTGAAGCTAGCTAACGACTAGTCGGAAGCAAACGCTATGTGTTATGTCAGTCACAATTTCTTTTAAATTGTAATTATTTCATTCTCTATGTATCAAAGATGACGAAATTTATGAACTATTAGTCAGTGATAAAGTGAGCAGTTAAAGGGTCATGTATTATATTTTCCATATTTTAAAGATTTCTTAGCATAGTGACAACCTTTTAATATAACTCCATGACTCAAGCATGATTTATATGATAGAGGTTGTTACATTGTTGGTATCAAAGCAGTTCGTCCTATATAGGCCTGTGGATGGACTGATTATGCTTCAATGCATACTCTGAGAATCTAGATGCACCATGCTTTAGGTCCTCGCGTGAAGAGAACATAGAAATATTATGCATGGTAGCCTTGTTGTGAGTGTTATGGACTACCTGTTGCACTTGATTGAATATTAAGCCTGATCACCTCAATAAAAAGTTTTATGTAAACAGAAGCCTAAAACACCCAACAGGCTTATTAGGAACCTTCTAAACATAATCAAGAGGGGCAAAACTCCTAGGAAGTAGCGATGGCATAAAGGGATAGACAGTTGAGCAAGTTAAGGAGTGTAGAGAATTGGGGATTCAATCAAAGGAATTGTGTCGGACGGTTTGCTATGGACATAGTAAACCTAGTTATATCGAAAAAGGTTGTTTGTAAAGTGTTGCCGGGTAGCCGAAGATTTTCCATCATCAAGGGTAGGGTCTTAGTTGGAGACAAACTATGTAAGAATCTTCTTCACCTTGATGGGGCTTGTTTCAAGCTTCATTGCGATTACCCAATCCAAACTATCTTCTCTAGCTTGAATCTAGGGGATTCTTCTACCTGGTTTTGTAACATTAATACTTGACAGGAGTAAGGTGATTACCTGCTGATAAGGTTATCTTATATAGCATGGATAGTGCCCTTATTTTCTTCATAGATGAGATTACCCCGAAGGTATCTCGCCAACAAATTCAGTCAATGCTTTTTATTTTGGATTGTGGTAATACCACATTATAAAGACCTAATCCTTAATTAAGAAACTTATAGAGTGGACAGATGAAACAGAGAATCAGTGAAAGAAGCTAAGGGGTTAGGTATACGAGAGACCTTTTTAAGTCTCCGTCCAGAGCATGGAGTGGTTTTCTCCCTCAAGAGTATAGGGAACTAACCTTGTAGCGATTATGAATTGGAAGAATATTAAGTGGAATCTTGGCTTCGAAAGGGAAACAGTTGAGCAAACTGTAAAGAGACCCATCTAACTGTACATTGAATCAAGATGAAGATATGGCTATACACGGTATGGAAAGCAGATGGAGTTATAAGTGTAACAAGAGAGAGAGGCAATATATCTCCTACTAATATGAAGTAGGAACACTTTTAGACTAGAGGTGGCATATGAATCAAATGTAATTTTTCCTACCTTTCAGGGATAAAGGAAGTGCTAGAAAATTTAGTTATTTTCAAATTCTATCAATCTCAGCCACCACAGAAACTGGATGATAGAATCATCTTCAACATATTATTAGTAAAGGAATGAGGTTATTCAGAGAAAAAGGCAAAGTCGAACAATCGCCTTTAAATACCATTATATATGCTATGGGTGGAATAACTCGATGAGGAATGTATTTAGATTCATGCGAGAGTAATACAGACTTAAAAGTATGCAACTAATCCCGATAGAGCAAAGGAAGGACAATAGCAAAGTAGGTTCTGACGAATAAAAATAGACAAGTTTCTTCAGTAACAATAGAACATAGTAGGAACGAGGTAGGAAAAGAGGAAGTTTGGATTTCTGACTGGCCCACTAAAAAGAGAAAAGCTATCTAGTATGAGATTATGGTGCAGATAAGATTGTGTACGAAATACTAAGCAGGGTTGCCTTGGCACCGGTCATAAGTACAACAAACCTAATGCACCGTAAGCAAGACCGGATGATGCACCAATATAAGATAAAAAAGGATTTAGAAACGTGCCCCATGAGGGGCAAGGTTACGATGACGAAATTAGAGGCAGTCAAAAGAGTCTCTATATCTTGGGCCAGATTAAATGCGATCATCACTAACGCACTAGGATCCATCAGAGTTCCGTAGTTAAGCGTGCTCGGACGAGAGTAATATTAAGATGGGTGACCATCTAGAAAGTCCTCAAATTGTAACTTCAACAGGGAAGCAAGACCATCATTCCCATCTCTCACAACAAATGGATTACATCCTAGGGGCAAGATATTATGAAGAATATCCATAAGGCATAGCAGTTAGGGTAATATGAGATTTAGTCACTAAAACTAACACACCTCTATATATTGTATTAGGACAAACCCCCAATGAGATTGATAACATTGGTGCCCATAAAAGTGGGAGATGGACATCAACACAATAGTCGAGGAATCTCCATACTAACCAATTGAAGAAAGTAGAAGAGTGACAGGGGCTTTGGCTGTCCCACAATCCTTTCCTTTCGTGAAGCTGATCATATTTTGAGGGAACAAGTATCGCAACAATCATTGAGAAGTTCAACAAGAACGACACGAGATCCAATTAGCAAATAATGAGAAATGGAATAAAGTCCGCAAGAGCAAGGAGAGATTTCAAAGCAAGGACCATGGTTATAGTTTAGAAGGGAGCTCTAGCCTTACACCTGAAACCTAACGGAAGGGGATTCATCATTGATCAAAGAGGATCAGGTAGGTGAGAGTTTGGATATGGCTTGATCAATTTCCTGAAAAACTTCAACAAAGCCACTATGACCACTATTTGTCGAAGTTGATTGCTGCTGTAGCTGATAGTTTTCGTAACGGCAAAACTTCTTTAGTTGATATTTAGGGCCCAAGGCATAAGTATTAGAAAGTTTACCAGAAAATATAGCGCACAAGTAGTCAGACACATGACAAGGAGGATGAGGAATTTACTCGATGAACTTGATGATAGATCAGAATGTCAATGAAACAAACTATATTTTGGCACCCATATAATCCACGACAACTCTCTGCATAGATATTGGAAAGGCATTTTGTAAGACAATATGGTAAGGAAACTCTGTAGCTTTGATGAAAGAATCTGACTTTTAACCTTGGTTTTCACATTAAATTGCTTGTATCTCAATAATTAGGAATCAAGGAGGATATCAGACTAATAGAAAGAGTCATGAGTCTTAGAACTTAATCCGTATAGTGGGAGCAACCTAAAATTTTCCTATAGGCATTAGACATGAGACAAAATTTACCAAGAAGAATGAGTTTTAAGATAAGGCTCCTAGTTATAATTTTGAGAAAAGGCCGAGCCTATGTTTCTAAAGAACCATATCGGCGGCAAATTTATTATTGAACTAAGAGTAGCTGAGCGAATAAGAATCTTGGGAAAGAATATACTGACCTCCTTGACATAAGCATTATCATTACTACATATTGACGTCAATTACTACGATAACTGCTAATCTTTGCAATTGTAAATCTTCATGAGTTGAATATTTGGGGTCTCATGTACAAGTAGCAGAAGATTTAGCAGCTACCACAAAGCAGGAGTAGCGGAATATAGAGCAAGGGAGATGAGTAAGAGTCTCCAATAAACTAAACAATGATTCAGAGCGTCATAGAGACAAGGCAAGATTGGACACCATCATAACCCTTATGGATCCTTTGTACGTACTAAGACAATACCTCATAGCTACTGGCAAGTAATCTCAAGACAAGATGCAAACTCGAAAAGAGGAGTATCCTCATAAGTTACAAGGATTTTTCCTTTACCCTTCTTAATCCTAGAATTTTGAGGACAAAATTCTTTTTAATATGGGTAGAATGTAACATCCCCACTTTCGTAAATAGAACATAATAGAAACTTTGAATTATTTCCCTTAGGCAGTGTGAAAATTTCTCAGGCAGCGCTATGCCATGACAATCCTCACACTTGGAATTATAAAGTAGTGTAATACTGCCGTTGAAAATATGGCACTGCCATATGTTAAAAATTAGGAAATGATAAAAGTGCCTCTGTAAACTTTTGTTAATTGCAATAAAGCCCAGGATTTTTAGGAATTATATTTTGACCCCAAAGACTTATTCCCAAATAACCCTAGAACTTTCACGAAATGACCTTCATATCCCCACATCTGTAGAATTAGCAGAATGAGATTTTAAACAGAGCAGAATCGCGTGGTGAAATCGTAGAAGTTTAAATATCTGCCGATTGGGCCATGGATGCAATTTGGTGTGAAATGACGTGGAGTGCCCCTGGACTTGCTTAGAATTACGGAAATACCATTAGCTATAGAAATGTTTAAATTATGACGTCAATCGATTTATTTGATTTTATCGCATAAGTGAGATTAATTAGAAATCAATTAAGCATTTAATTAAAGTCAATTTGGTATTGATTAGAGAGATTAGGATTAGAAACAATTAGAATAGAAACATAGAAAACCTCACAAAATTCTTAAAAATTGTTTTGCTGATTTGAAGGAAATCGATAAAGATTCAGTATTTTAAACTGTCAGAACTGAATCAATAGAATTATACACTCAAAACCCTAAATCAAGTGGCTTAAAACTCGGCCACTTAACCCATTAAGAAGGGTGCAAGACAGCCACAAGAGTGGAAGAGAGTTGGCTCCTTCTTAGCCACTTATGCTAAGGACCAATGGGGTGCTTTCCTTCCAGTTACCCCAAAATTCTGCTTGCTTTAATTCTTTTTCTGCACCCATTTTTGTCCTCTTCTTCCAGCAGGCTTCTCTTCTTCTTCTCTTCATCTTCTTCATCTCCTTTTTCCATTTTCAGCCTCTCTTAAGTCTCTTGTACCCACATCTTTCACTAGAACTCAAGACTAGCTAGTTTTGCATCCAAATAGAGGTAGGATTTCTATTTTCTGCTTCTTATTTTTATGGATTAAAGCTGTATGAGAGTTCAACTCTCTTCATTTCTTTGATGATATACTTGATGTGTGTGATAGTTTGTGGCTGGTTTATTAAGTATTTGGAGGGATTGAGATTGAATCTTGCATAGAACATAAGATAGAGAGCAAACTAGAATCTGAAAATCTAGGAAAACCTACGGTAGTTCATACGGTGGAGTGTATGGCTCTGCCTACAGCTGTTAAAACAAAATGAAACTAATTTTATATGAAATTAAACATTCAGGGCTTTCCATACATATAAAATATAAGGTCATTGGTTTAGTATAGAGTTAGTTATGAATTTTTGAAGTTTGACCCAGAAATCTGAATTCTCATCTGGGCAGTATGAGTTGAAAAGGGTGTAACTCACCCTACACAATTCTAAATTGAGTGAAACTAACGTTGTTTGAAAGCTAACATATAACAGAACATCCCATAAAAATTTCAAAGTTAGATTCGTTGCCAATTATCCCCAGCACATTAATGAAGTTACCTTAAGTTCAAACCGGGCAGGAATAGGGTAGTCCAGTAGGGTCAAGTTATGGGACTTATATATTAAAATATACTTATAAAAATGATATGAAGCTTCTTTTATTTGAAAGATTGTTCTGTTAGCTTTAAATTGACATAAATTTTGTATGATTTCACTAAGATTTCTATTTTTAGTGAATTTTCACTTATAAGGGTGCATTTCTAGCAAAGTACAGGCAATTTGAGGTAAAATATTAATAATTTGAGTTATATAAATCAAAATGAGATGGGACTAAAAGGGTTGAAAACTAGACACATAGAGCTATAACATCCAAAATTTAGGTTTAAATGAATTGAATTGAACTAAAGATGAATTATACAAAATTCAGGCAGAATAGGATGAAGTAAGCATAAAACTCTATTGAGGGTTGTATTGAATTTAATGAATGATATTGTGAATATATATAATTGCTGTTCTATATTGATTTGCATGTTTGAATGATTTTACTGGTAGTCTGGCACTATTCATGGGGAAGCAGACTCGATCCGTTATGCTATCGAATTTTCGGCAAAAGTTTATGAGAACTTATGCTATGGGTGATTATACTTTGAATATATTTATATTTACATATCATGTTCATATATGTCATGCATGCAAACATAATTAGAATATGATATGAGAAATAAAGTGTGAGACATATCTATGAATGCACAAAATATCCGCATGCATGATAAGATATGGAAAGGAAAAAGATAATAAGAACTTACAAGAGGGATGTACTAAGTTACCACGTGAGGCTTAATATAGACCCAGCTAGCATGGACCAGAGTGGTACGGTCTAAGACTTTGGCCAGCTCTCGACCAGATTTAATGGAAATAGACTGATGTGAGGGTCGGGGAACGTAAACCCATCACTCATATATAGGTACAAGCTCGGATCTGAAAAGCAGGCTATTACCCAGGGGTGAGAGAGGCCATTCACCTCCGGGGGACCAAGTACAGAAGAGCAAAATTAAGTTGCAAGTTAAAGAAAGTACGGATTAAGTCAGGTGCACTTGCATACAATCAAGTATAAGCATCTATATGTGCATCTTCAATTATCTCGTTAAGTCATAATGCTATTATGATTCTTGTTGAAGCATATTATACTATTCCTATCTCTATGTTTGTCATATGATATGACAAGTGATCGTTAAAATATAACCCGCTTCGAGAAAGGTGTTTTCAACTTAAAATTGAACCACTATTTGCGTATATGTACTCATATTTTTATAATAAACTGAAGCGGCTGGAATGTTTATGATGATACTGTAAGATTGGTTTGAGTTTACCTACTGAGAATCTTATATTCTCATTGTCTGCTTATATATTTTTCTTTTCCATAAACATTACAGCACTCAAGTTGGAAATCAAGTGTGAGGCGGAGTACAGGGCCATTCACCGAGCAAGACCCGGGCGTAAACCAGACCAAGAGACTATTGAAGCTAGCTAACGACTAGTCGAAAGCAAACACTGTGTGTTATATCAGTCACAATTTCTTTTAAATTGTAATTATTTTATTCCCTATGTATTCGAGATGACGAAATTTATGAACTATTAGTCAATAATAAAATGAGCAGTTAAAGAACCATATATTATATTTTACATATTTTAAAAATTTCTTAGCACAGTAATAACTTTTTAATATAACTCTATGACTCAAGCATGGCTTATATGATAGAGGTTGTTACATATCGCATGACTGCTAAATGCAAAATTGAAACTGCAAGTAAACAATCCAGAAAATGCACAAGTCTTTATCTATGATGAAAATACTACTACTACTTTCCGCTGGTTGAACCAAAATAACGCCATTTGTAGTTTTCTTCCTTTTTAATCTCCTTCTCATCAAAAATATATTTATTCCTACACCTTCATATAATCCAAATAACCACAAAAAAAAAAAGAAATCTAGCAAACCTTCCTTCTGTCCCCTCTTAGTTTAACATTGATACAATATATCTAAATATACATGATTACCTACTACAATATATAGAATATATTTATAAGAATAACAGTGGTGTATAAATTTGAATTAACAACTTCAATTATAAATTTTTAATCCAAGATTCCATATTCGATACCCATCAAATTTAGTAGGGGTTAAACTTAAAAGCGCTAAGGATGTGAATCCCAGCAGAAGTTCTGAGGAGGTGAATTGTTTACAAAGGAGATTAGCTGATCCAAATAATGCAGCAACATAGTGCCTGGGTTTGATTTGATGACCGCAGCAGAATCTGATTTGTGACAATTACTATGCTATGAATCTATGACAGTGGATGCAGGAGTTCTTGTGGGATCAAAGGATATCTACCATGGAGAGATACATTGAAGTCGGATAGTGTAGCAGCTGGGCGGCATTACTGCTTGTTAGGATGTTAGTCAGTCTTAATCTTGATGTTTTTGGTTTTGTAGCTCTGAATTAATATGACTAATATGTCTATCATGCTATATTTTCTCCCTGTAACATCCCCATATAACGTCATAGGAAATAATGAAAAAGTCCTTGGGCAAACTTTTATTATTTACAGCCTTGCCCCTGAACAATTTTGAAAATGATATTTAGGTCCCTATATTAATTGAATTAGCAGAATAAGATTTTAAACGAAGTAGAACCACATAGCTTACGTAGAAACCCAATACTTGACCAATTGGGCCATGGAAGTGTCCACATGTGAAATGATGTGGGATGCCCCAGACTTGCTTAAAATTACAAAATTGCTATTAGCCATAGAAAACAGAAAATAGAAGGCTCTAAATTTGCAAAACATTTAAATTACACCGTTAATCGATTTATTCGATTTTATTGGGTTTGTAAAGTTAATTAAAAATTAATTAAATGTTAACTAGGAGTTGATTAGAAGTTAATTAGAGAGATTAGGATTAAAAAGAATTAAAATAGATATATAGAAACTCTTACAAAACTATTTAGTAATATTTTGCCGATTTGAAGGAAATCGGTAAAGATTTGGTATTTCGAATTGTCAGAACTGAATCAATAGAATTACATATTGAAAAACCTAAATTTAGTGGCTAGAACTTAGCCACAAGCACCGTGAAAGTGGCACTATTTCAGCCATAAGAATGGAAGCCACTCATGCTTTAACAACACCACAAGTTCCACCTACCACCACCTATATCACTTTCACTCTTTAAATTCAAAACTAACCTAACTCACCTTCTCTCCCATAGCAATTTCGTGCTCCCTATTCAGCAGAGGTTTCCCCCTTCATTTCTTCATCCATTCCATCTTCTTCTTCTTCTTCTTCTATCTTCAACCTCCATCAACCCCTTGCACTCAAAACTCAAATCTAGCTAGTCTTTACATCAATTTAAGGTAAGATTCAACTTCTTTAACTAATTTCTTGTGAATTGGTAGCTGTTGGTACTTATTTATATTCATGTACCTGATATTATGTTAGGTTTATGTGATTGTCCATGGCTGGATTATTGGATTTTTATTGAGTTTTGATTGGTTAATTAGTGAAAGGATCAAGAATGGAAGCAACTAGAGTGAGGTTAACCAAGAAACCCTACAACAGTCCATACGGTGGAGTGTACGGCTCCACCTACAGCCATTTAAATTTAATGAAACTTTTTTTATATGAAACTAGACATCTACGAGTTTCCAACATATAAAGTATAAGGCCATTGGATTAGTATTGAGAGAAAAATGAATTTTTGAAGTTTACCCTAGGATTTTGACCCTAATTCTGAGCAGACTAGATTTCGAACGGCATATCTTGCCCTATACTCCTTCAAATTGAGTGCAACTAATTTTGTTAAAAATTTAAGACAGATTAACATTCCATAAAAATTTCAAAACTAAATTCGGTCCCACTTGCTCCTAGTAATTCCTTGAAGTTTCCTTAAGTCCTAACCCGGCTGGAACAAGGCAGCTAGAGTTAATCAAGTTCATGAGCTCACAACTCCAGTTCTGCTTACTCAAATGAAACGAAACTTGTTGGAGATAAAATATGGGTCAGTTAGCTTTAAAATGATATAAACTTCATAGAAATCCATTAAGATTTCTATTTTTCGTAGATTTTTATATTTAAGTGTCCAATTCTGCTGAGTGTTAAGGCAGCCTTGGGAAAATCTTAATAACTCAACTTGTACTTATCAAAACTTAATGGGACCAAAGAGTTTAGAAACTAGACAAATAACATTTTAACATATCCAAAATTTAAGTCTAAATGAATTAAATAGAATTTATGACTGAATTTACAAATTCGAGCAGAATTGAGGAACATAAGCAAAATTTCCAAATTGAAGAACTAGGCACCCTAATATATATATATATATATATATTTATTTATTTATGAGTTCAATTAAAGTCTAAGGGATGTAATTCCATGTTGATGTTTGAAATATTGATGTACTATACTTGATCTATTACTGTGACTGACTATCTGTTGAAATTGGCACTATTCATGGACAAACGGATTTGATTCGTCATGCTGCTGAATTTTCGATAGAATTGTAAGGAAGTTATGAGCATTTATATGTTAAGAATATGTATGTGAAAATCATGTATGCAAGGATATATGAAAGTAAGCGATAAAGCATATGCATGAGTGCATTCAACATGTCTATGCATGATTTTGTATGAGAATGAAAGGATATGAACATATTAAATGCGGATCCCGTCACCTGGAAGCAGTTATGAGATCCCTCCTCGTAAAGGCAGTTAAATAAGATAAGATTAGGTCCCTTCACTTTGAGGCAGTTAATTGGGTCCCTCCTTGTGAAGACAGTATAAAAGTATGAGATCCCTCTACCTTGGAGGCACGTATTCAAATGAAATCCCTCTACATTGAAGGCAAGTGGTCAGTTGAGATCCTTCTATTCTTAAGGCATGTGACCAGGAGAGATCCCTTCAATTTCGAGGCACGTGTCCAAAATGAAATCCTTCCAAGACTAGAGGCATGTTGGTCCCTTTGCTGGTCAGTACTGTGTGACGACGGTCATGGGTGAGCTCACTCCTAGATCAGGCTACTCAAGGGTAGTAAAAATTAAAGAAAGGCAAGATACAAGTAAGAGATGCACTTGAGGACGGCGATACATAACGCTCAAGTGTAAACCCCAATAAGCACCCTAGGGATGGCGATATGTAACGCCTAGGTGTGCCAAGTAAAGAAAGTTAATAAGAGAAATAATCACTTATATCAAATGTATTGTTGCACTCACAAATGCATATCATTTAGTTGTTCTTTGATCTACTATGCTTATGATTCAATTTTTTTCCCTGCTTATTAAGAGACTAATTGTATTTATATACAGACGTTAATTATTCTGCTGCATTTATGTTTAGATTTTTCCTTTGATTAACAAGTGTATGAATAAAATGAACTCTGCTTCGGATAATACATTTTCGAACTATAAAACTAAAAAGTCTATTAACATGTTCACCTTTTACATAATAAATCGAAGCAGCTGAAGATAATAATGATAACACAGTATGTGATAGTTAATTGAATCCTACTGAGAATTTATAATTCTCACTATATTTCCGTATTATCTCTAGATAGTTCAAGAAATATTGGGGACGGCTAGAGGTTGCTATCAGACAAAGTCCATTCAGGTAACAATAACAACTTCTGAGTGTGGTGCTATGACTTAAGCATAGTATTGTACTTGGGAGGGTATTACACTCCCCACTGGTTTGGTGGGTTGAAACTTTTGAAACTATCGAAAAATAAATTAATGAACTTTATAAAAATGATATAGAACATATTAAATCCTAAATCTTATATAATGAAAATTAAGAATAAGAATCAATTATATATTGGTATCAATTAGAATAAATAAAAAATTATTTATTTTATTTGAAAGACTAAAAATATCTATTCATAAAAGTGTGGTAAATTGAATTACAATTTGATTGCCACTATTTTCAATTTAACGATAATGACCACTAGTCGTTCCATATAAGAATACCTGTTTCATTGACATTTACAATAAAAGTAAAGAAGTAAATATAAAAATAAGGCCTTTTTTTTAACTGATATAAAAATAAGGTTTTTATATACAAAAAGACTGCGAATAAATCAATTGCAACATATTCAAATAATAAACCTACTGAAATAGATACCGTTGATAAACAAAGCACACATCTATCCAGTACAATAACACCAAAAAGAACAACTGCAAAATAACACATGATGCAACTTCATTGAACCCGAGCTGACGGCTTTACTCTTTGTAGCAAAACATAAAATTAACCAAGTCAGAATCAAAACAAAATACAAAGGCCAATAAGACAGAACAAATTTCAATATGTTTCAAGCTTCGCCATAACCAGATTTCTTAGAGATATAAAGTCAGATTTTCCTAAAACTTACCCTTTTAAAAGATTTTTACCAAATTAAGGGAGATTTTCCATCTACTAAACACCCTTAGAACCCATAAGGATATTATCCTCTCCCTATGATGTTGCATTGGTTTGCCTTTCTGCCTTGTTCCTCCGGACGTGCTCCCCTTAAATTGCCTTTATACGGCATAAAAGCAGTTACATGGCTAGCAACTTAGTATTACCAAGAATATATCCAATTGTACAAAATGAATGTTTGATCGAAATAAGCTTGACCCCACAATTTAAAAGTAGCACTATTCATTATTAATCATCATAAAGTCGAACCGATGATCCCACAGGAAAACCGTGATGTGTCTAATCGTGTGCAGATGATGCAATTTTCTTGTGGGATCAAGGTTGAAAAAGAAAAAACAAAAAAAAGTTATCCCATATAAAATTAAGACTGGACATAACAGATTCATGGGAGCGGATGATTATATATACTAAATAAAGAATAGAATAAACAGGGACAATAGTAATAGTAATACTTTTAAATAAAATAAACACAGAGATATGAAACTGAATCAAAGACCGAATCATTACCCGTTAGATGAGGCTACCATTGTATGTGGTTTTGTAAATCCTAAAAGTACATATGAAAAAAAAAAAGCAAATACTAAAAATAAGATGCACCAGAAATAAAGAAAATAAGAAAATATATTTCAACTTTACTTATTAAGTAGAATCAGAAAAAAGAAAATTTAGTCACCCAAAATCGAAAGTTTCTAACTCTCGCTGCCAAAGAACAGAAAAGAAAATATGAAAACTTTAATCTATTGAAAAAAGGCTAGTTCTATAGTACACATGATTATGTACGGTGTGTGGTGCAATATTTAATAAATGAGGGTGCACCTGTTGACTTGACCTTGTAGAAGCCGTCTGCGTTATTTAAAACCATTGGATGGCTGGGATTTAAACTGGTTACCGGTGCTCAGGAAAACCTTTGTTTTCTTTTTCCTTTTTCTCAATTTTTGTTAAGTAACCAAAAACAAAAAAATTGCGGATTGATGAAGAAGGACGGGTTGAAGAACTTGCTTGCAGTAAACAAGTCGAGGAAGATCATTTCGGCGTGACAAATTTAATTACAATTTCTGCATGAAAACCCCCCATTTTTCACGAGCTGAAACAAATCCAGGGTCAATTATATTCAAACCAAAATATGTATGTAGTCTTACCCACAAGGTAAAGGTCACAAGTTGGGTACAAAGACCACCCAATCAGACAAGCATTCACCAACAATATTGTCAAAATGACAAAACCAAAAGAGAAAATATGTTAACTGCTAATGGGTACCTCCACCACGATGCAAGCAGGTGAAGTCTATTCACAAGGATAGAGCACAAAAATGGCCAAGAATCTCTGCCAGAAGCATTAGCCCTTCCTCAGACCTTGTTGCCGATCCATAGCCGCTCCAGATCTTGCCACCAATATGAGCTCTAGTTGCCGCAGCCAGCCGCCTTTTTGTCCTTCTTCCCGTTGCAACAGAGATATTTGAATCAATTTTTTTCAAGAAAAAAAGTAATTTTTTTTAATATTTTTATAAATTTTTATAAATATTTAGATATAATTTTTTAAAAAAATATTTTAATTAAAAAAATTAACTTATTATTTTTTTAAAAATTAGGAATACCTAACTTCTAAAAAAAATAAAAATAGAAATAATTTTTCATAAAATTATTTTTTAAAAATATATTTTATTTTTAATTAAAATTATAATATGTATTCTTCCTTTTTTATTTTTTATCAAACTTTACTTCTTTTTTTTTTAAATATTTTTTCATAATTTAATTATAAAAAAATACTTTTATTCTTTTATATTTAAATAAATTTATATATATTTTTAATATTTAAAAATATTTTTTATATATCTATCTAAATATAAAATAATTTTTTTAAAAAATTATAACTCTACTAAAAAAATTTAAAAAAAAATCTTTTTTTTTAAAACTTATTCAAACGGACTTTTATTTTAACCACAAAAAAAAAAGCCTTATTATTAGAAGTAACCAGCCAACACACGTCAACCTCGTCCTCCAAGTGGTATTCCACGGTGCTCCCTCATTCATGAAATGATGCACCACATACCATACATAATCAGGTGTAGCACAGAACTAGACTTGAAATGAAACATTAAACAGAAGAAGGAAGTAATGGTTATCGCATAAAAAAAAAAAAAAAAAGACTAACAGCAATGAAACGGATCGATCAATTAGAACAACGAAACAGTAAGAATCTGAGCTCCAGAATTTTGTACCAGAAGAGGCAAACCTCCTCTTGGTTCAGTACTATTTTCAAGTTGATTAATCCTTCTTCTCTTGTTTGTCTGCAGAATTCTTCTCATTCCTGCCAACTTTGTGTCGATTTTTTTAAGCTCCTCCGTTGACCAGAAGCTCAAGAACAACAATGACAATATGTAGAAACAGCAAAAGATAAGAGCAAGAAGACCTAAAACATCTAACAGGTGGTTTGGAAAGTTTTAAAATTGAATTCATTTAAAAAATTGAATTCAATTCCCCAATTTAAAAATAAATAATAGCATGAAATTAAAATATAAAAAAATTCAATTTTTTAAAAATAGTAAAAAATAAATCAAATCAAAATAGATTTAATTTATAATTTTGAATCTAATAAATTTAATATTAAAAAATAATATACTTGAAATACCTTCCATCTTATATAATATTTTTTCTCTTTCTCTCCTCTTTACTCTCAACACTTTTATCTTCCACTCTCTTCAAATAAGTTGCGAGTGCAAATTAATTCAAATCATTGCTCCATTCTCCTTTTTTTCATATTGTTTGCAAGTATCCCTGCTTTTTTGTCTTACCCACCATTCACACAAAAGTCACATCATTGTTTCTTTGGTCCCAACATGCGCCATTTATATTTGATTCTTTTTCTGCATATCAATGATAAAACAAGAATCTTGATTTGAAATATTTCTATTTGCTTTTTAAGATCTAGTTGGTAAAAAAATAATTTTTAATTATTTTTTGATTTAAAAACACACACCTCTGTGTCTTTGGTCCCCACATTTTCAAACTTTCGAGATTATAAATGTAAAAAAAAAAATTTATAATATTTTAATTACTTATAGCTCTTTTGGTCCTAATGTTTGGTTCTTTAGTTAAAAAAATTATTAAAGTACTATTCAATTTTGCTTTTGATAGATTGCATATTGTTGTTTATGTTTGTTGTGCTGTGTATTATATAGACTTTATCAATTTTAGTGTTTCTTGTGAAAAAAATATTTTTTATAAAATTATTTTATAAAACGCTTTGATTTAGTTTTGATTATAGCATATTGTCTAATAAATAATTGAGTCTGTTATTAAACTATAATGTTATATTAATAAAAAACAAAATAGTTAAGATAAAAAAATTCAATTTATTTTCATATATATTCCAAATTGTATAAATAAATTAATTTTATAATTTACTAATTTATTCAAATCATAATACAATTGAATTCAATTACTGATAAAATTTAATTTAATTATATCTCATTTTATTATTCCAAACAAGGTGTCAAAAATTGTGATGGTAATATATATTTTCAGGTGAAAACTCATGTTCACAGTGCAAAACCAAATTTGAAAAAAGGAGAGGCAAAAGTAACGTTGTAATGGAAATATTGATAGTAGTAATTCAATCAATAATAATGGAAATAATTTAATTCAATAAAAAGATACTGAATTCAGTAATTGCTATTTTTACTCTCTTAGAGACAGCGCTTATTATAGAAACACCAAATAAAATCTTGACATAATTTAAATAAAATCAGCAAATGCACATATAAACCAATAATAGTGGAATTTAAAAGGTAGCATACATTAGCGGTGATAAGAAATAATTAAATCATTTTTTATAATCATTATATTTTCATTAATTTCATGATCTCCTTATATTCTAGAAAGAGCAACGGTACCAATAAAAGAATTCAATCAAAAAAAGAAAGTAATGATAATTTAGAAATCATATGAACAGATTTTGGGGTGGAATTAAATCAATAATAATATCTGCATACAAAATCAATAATAATGAAAATCAATACAGTAAGAATAAAAATCATTGGAATAAATTTTAGGGGGAATATTTAAATCAAATAATTTAAAAAATGGAATAATAAATATTAGGGTAGCTAAAATAGTTCCACATGACATTTTGTTAAAACTGATTGCTAAAATTAAGTTCATTTAAATAAATATAAATATCATGCAATTAATGTGGTTTCCAATCAGTAAAAATCATGGTTTCAATTAGCAAATATAAAGGAAAAAAATAAGTAAAATGTGATTGGTCAATAAAATTTTAGGTGGGCATCCATTTGCTTCTCATGAAACGATGTCAACATTTCCAAATTTGCATAAACTCTTTATATATATATATATATATATATATGGATTTTTAAATAATGTGTGTAAGAGACAAATATTTTTAATAATATAATAATATATAATTAAATATTTATGTAAAATACTTTTATACTTATAGTGTATTAAAATTAAATTATTTCACAATTGTTTAGTTTTTTATTTTAAAAAAAGTGTTTACTAAAATGTGGAACGAGTTGCTTGGATTAACCTTTTTCTGGGCTGCTATCGTTGTGGGCCGGCTAATCTTTGTTAAGGGATTTTTGCTGTTCGTTTTTTGAAAAGCTAAATAAAAATTATGAGTAAATAGGCTAGCTAATTCATAGTAATAATAATATAGATTCAGGTTCATCATAAATTTGAGTCTATATTACATCTTAACAATTGAAAATATATTTTAAAATTATAAATATATAAATATTAAAAAATTAATAATTAAAATAAAATATAAATTTGGATTCACTTTAAATTTGAGTATATATTATTATTTCTCCTGGTTTATCTAGGGGTTACTTGTTTTAATATTTAACAAATAAACAGGAAAAAAAAATTGATGCACTTTTAAATAAAGTAACAATTTTTTTACTTCTATTAAAAGTATTTTTATAGTTGTCAAACTATAAATCAAACAGACACCTATCAAGGGACCTATTTAACCTGCAGTTTAGGTTAAATAAGCCAATTAAAAATGAATTAATTTAAATGAATTTTAATTTTTGAAGTTTATTCCACTTAATTTATTTGAAAAAAACTTACGTAATTTAAGTAAATAAACAAATTAATTATACATATTTAATCCGTATGACGGTGCGTCACTTATTTATATTTTTCAACTAATATTTGGTTGGCCCACAGCCCAACAAATAAAACATCAATGTAATTTTTATTTTTTTATATATTATGTATTGGAAAAAAAAAAAAAAGAATGGCCCAACTGATTTTAATTTAAACAAACTAGGTTATAAATCGACTTAAAGGCATAATTAATTTTGAAATTTAGTCGATCTAAATTTAGCCACTAGAAAAGTTAGTATGATAGTTTAAATTCATTTCGATGTTTGTTCATAAATATTATCCATACGTGTAATCTATACATCTACACATGCAATAAAACACTAGCGTAAACTGAAAACTTTTGGCAAATGTCATTCAATTAGAGAGTTGCACCACTAGAAATGCATTGCTTATTGATAGATTTACCGATAGAAAATTGGACAAAATCTATTGTTAAGAATTTTACCGACAGATAAGATTCATCGAAAAGAAATGTGTCAATAACAAATAAAAAATATTGCCGATAGAAAAGCTTATCTATCGGTAATTTATGTAAACCAAAGGAAAAAGTCCATCAGTATAATAAAAACACCATTGGTAATAATAACATTAAAAGCCGTCAATGACAGAATTAAATCGACAAATTATTTATAATTATCGACGATATATCCATTGGTAAATTTCCATTTTTTTTATAATTTAAAAATATTATCGACAGATAATCCATCGGGTATATATATATATACACATAAAATCTATCGGTACTTAAAGATTTTTTTTTAGTTTAAATTGTTAAATTTTGCAATTAGTATTAAATGTTTGAAATTATTGTTTTAATTATTCACAAATTCATATAAATAAAAATATAAAAAATACTAATAATTCTAAAATATAAAATAGAAGAAATAAAAAAATTAATTAAATAAAATATATATACACTGTTACTTAAAATAAAAATTGTCAATAATAGAAGAAATAAAAAAAATTATCACAGTATAATTCTAAAAATAGAAAAATTCCTGAAAATTATGAATACTGATCATCATTAGTATCCGAAATGTCGTCGTCGTCTCCGGATGTCGGGTGGTGTGGAGAAAGCTAAGGTGGTGGACGCTATGCACTGGACGATGAACCACCACTCCGCATCTGCTCGAAGTAGCTATACATGATTATCATCCTCTGCTCTATAGACTGTATCTGCTATGTCCACTGCTCCTTATCCCTCTCGTGGTGGTTATATAGCTCCATGTACCTCCTATCAGCCTCCTTGAGTTGCCTTTGCGTTTATTTATTTAGTGCATGGACCTGATCACAAATGTCCTCCGCATCAATCCTAGCAGGCCCAGCTCTAGATATAGAGCCTGGAGAATATAACATGCTACAAGAGGTCCCCACACCCTAAATCCGCCCATTATAGCGGACGCCAACCATTTGGGCTCATATCTCATCGTCGTTAACAGCTGGGCTGGCAGGAGTGCTCACGTCCCCTTGCGGCAACTACTGCAATCAAGCTTAAGTCAGCCACTGGGTGAACTCATACTACAATTGGAAAAGAATAACAAATATAATAAATTAAAAGTATTGAAAACTAAAATTATAAGTACTTATATATGTAGTCTCTGATTGGGTATCAACCTATTAAGACTTGTCTTGCTTCCGAGTGTGGGTCTCCCGAAATAGCCCCCCTGAGTCGACGGCCTGCTTATTGCATTCATCTACATTTTAAACAATTTTCACGTGATCATATAATATTTAATATGAAAATTGAATAACTAAATGAGTAAAGGATGATATTTGTTATCCTCCACCGCGTGCTCTCAATGGTAATGGAGCCTCCAGTATGCAGCAAGCCACCTTGGGCTGATCCTCTGCTCGTCCAAGCCTTCACCTGCTTTTCCTTGAACCCGGCTGAGTCCCAGTGGTCCCTCAGTGCCTAGAGGATCTCATCAGGGAGCTAATAGGAGCTAGCATCGTTCTCGCGAATATCATGAAACATATCACGGAGCCGTTTTTTGGCACTAGTTTTCCACGCTCTATAGATCGAAGCCTCCTCACATGGGTCAATAATAAACATACGCTGCATATATGTAACACAATAGTTAGTAGAATTGTAATAAATAATCATGCATAAGATAAAATCAAAACTAATAATAAAAAAGTAAAAAAGTAATAATTATTTTACCTTCCACTCTCTTCACTACATCTGCTGTGTAGTCTCAGTGGCCTGCACAAAACTGGTATACAAGGTGTGAAAGTTCTCCTCGAACTTTGGTAATCCTATGTAATCTCAGCAGTGATTGAATTGAAATGTGTCATAAACAATAGATTATGTCAGTTATCTATTAGTTAAATTTTCTATAACAATTAAAAATTTATAATAAATTTAAATTTAAAATTATTTACTAGAATTTACATCATATCTAAGCTCCATGCACTAGTTCGTGGAGCCCTGTGAGAGGTGGACAAGTGGCTGGGGGTAAGGAAAGGCGTGGAACCATGTACATGCCTCACCTCTTAGAGATGGGGGTGGAGGTGGAGAAGACTAAAGGGGGAATAAAGGCTGAGGCCTTGGCTTCGCATACCCAGAGTTGGATATCATAACAAACTCTTGAGCATATGGAGGATGACCAGGAGGGGTGGAGATAGTAGCAGTGGTGGGAGTGGTGGACGCGGGTGTAGTCAAAGCGGTGGGTGGAGCACGTAGACCATGCTTCCTCAATCTACCTCTGCCTCATTCGAAACCAAATCCTTGTCCTACCATAAGTGATCTATATAACATGTGTATAAATCAATAAATGTGTACAACACACATAACATGCATATATAACCATAAATGTAAAGAATTAAACTATAACACCGAAATATATATGCACAAAATTATTTATTTCAAGCAATTTTGTAAATGATTAACAAAATTTGGGCAGATTCTCGCCTTATTTTAGGAACCTCCACAGAAATTAGTTCACCAATCAAATGCAAATAACAAGCACATGCAGTCATAAAAATTAATTAGATAATCTTAAAAATCGTTCTAGAGTGTATCCCCTTACTTCACATTATGCAGGCATACAACACCACAACACATAATTCAAACAATGAGAAGGAACTCTAAGCCTTTCCCCAGTCATGCAATCCCATCCTCCTTCTTCTATCCTAGAACTCTATCCTAGAAATTTTAAGTCTCTAATATTTCAAAAGACATAAAGTTTAAAAACGGGTACAATATACATGCCTAAAGTTTCCCAACTCACTCCAATTAGTCTATGCACCAATCACTAAGTGCTCCAAACGAGATCTTTAGCAATCAACACAACAAATCACGTTAATTAACATAGAAACTAAAAATTTTGTGCAAAGAAATAGAATAAAAAAAAGAGACTAAACAAAAAAAATAAACCGATTAAAATACTCATTGATATACCACAAACACAATGACGATCTCCGGTAGCTAAATGGAAGCTCCGATGGTAAGAAAATGGGCTGGGGTTATATGGGAGATGAGAAAGAGAGAGTGTGTAGCGAGAGAGAGAGAGAGAGAGAGAGAGAGAGAGCAAACCATAATGAGGAAGAAAAAGGGAGCATTTGCGTTTTAACATTCTATTTCATTATTACCAATGGATTTTCCGTCTGTAATAATTAATAAAATGATTTGTTTCACTAATTACATAGTAGCGACAAAAAATACGTCAGTAAAATGATAATGAAACAAATCATTTCATTAATCATCCATTATCAATAAAAAATCCTTCAGTAATATAGAAAATAAACTGCCTCTGGCAGTAATTTCAAATTTCAAATATCGATTGAAAATCTATCAATAATAATTAAAAAAAATAAAATAAAATAATAAAATAATATTTTTTTCTAAATCACCGACAAATATTTCATCAATAAAGTATTGAGTTTCTAAATTAAATTAAAAAGAAAACATAATTACTTACCGATGGGTTTTCTATCGGTAACGGTTTGATGCCATTTGGCACGAACATTTATCAAGGCATTTATTGATGGAATATTAAACCCTTAGTAAAATTCCAAGTCAATGATTTTTTTTAATTTTACTGATTATCTGTCAATATTTTCAATAGATTATAGCCATCGATAAAATTCATCAGTATTTAACGAATTTCTAGCAGTGTTGTACAAAATTTTTCATCAGTGATAGTATTAAAAATGAAATTCAAATTTCAAATACAAATCCTACTCACTATCGCGCTAGCCACTAATCTATCCACAATGTATTCTCTTTAAATAGAATGTATTTGGTCTCATTATCAGTTTCAGTTCAATTGATCATTAATCTCATCCACTATCAATTGATAAATACCCACGATGAGCCCAAATACTAATAGTCGGCTGGTAATTTTCATGCCCTTGGGTATATACCGAAACGTCATTATGGAGTTCTATCTTTCAAACTCTCTTCCATTATTATATTTTCTCTTTATCTATCTATTTCTTTCTAGAGAATTTCTTATATCTCATTGTGTTCTTTCAAATTTTTTTCATTATTTCTCTTTAATAAATTTGTTAATGTTGCATTTTTCCTAATTATTTTGGTGTTGATTTTTCTCTCGGTTCTCAACATGCCTCTTCCCATTTCCTTCAACGTGCATCTATGGTGTGTCTCCAGTTATAATTTGTTGAATTGCTCATTTCGTTGATTGTTTTCGAGTGATATTTATATATGGGTTTTGTTCTAATTCTCTATTTACCTTCTGTTTAAAATTGGATGGGAAATTTTAAACAGAAAGAGTTAGATAAATATAATTTTTCAGAGAGAAAGGTTTAAAAAAGAATTTGATGCCCTGATGCAACAGATTACCAAACATTTCCACCCAAGAAACATGTCCATTACATTAAGATTGCTCAAAATCAATGGCCAAAATTTTATAAATTTGTATGCTCCTTGTTTTTCCAGTTCACATTAAATGCTTTATATATATTGTCAAGAGTCCCTTAAAGCAATGAATATGGTTAATCTATATTGTGCATTGAATCTATCTATACATGTCATAAAACATGAGCATAAACTAAAAACTTTTGACAAGTGTCGCTCAACTAGAGAATTGTACATAGTTTTTTTTTTTTTTTAAATTGCTAATAATATAAAATTTTCATTTGTGATAGTGCAAAAAAAAAAAAAATAAATTAAATTTCGAAATTTAAATCCTACGCACTGTCACACTACCTACTATTCCAACCACTGGCTATATATTCTGTTCATATAGAATGTATCTATTCTCATTATCAGTTTCAATTCAATTGAACTTATTGATTAATTTTTATTTATTTTATTTTAATAATTAATCTCACCCACTAAGAGCCTAGGTACCAGTTGTCGGCCGCTGTCTCCAACTCTCTTCCATTATTATATTTTCTCTTCATCTACCTATTTCTATTCAGAGAATTTCTTCTATCTCACTGGTTCTTCCAAATTTTTTTTCATTATTTCTCTTTGATAAATTGTTAATATTGTATTTTCCTAATTATTTTGGTGTTGATTTTTCTCTTGGTTCTCAACATGCCTTTTCCCATTTCCTTCGACATGCATCTCTGGTGCATCTTCCAGTTTTAATTTGTTGACTTGCTCATTTCATTGATTGCTTTCGAGTGATATTTTTATGTGGTTTTTGTTCTAATCTTCTATTTATCTTCTATTTAAAATTGGATGGGAAATTTTCAAGAGAAAGAGATTGGATAAAATAATTTTTCAGAGAGAAAGGTTCAGAAAAGAATCTGATGACTTAATGCAACAGATTAACAAAATTTCCACCAAGAAACATGAGCCGTTATATTAAGATATCTCAAAATCAATGGCCAAAATTTTATGAATTTGTATGCTACGTGGTTTTCCAGTGCACATTAAATGCTTCCTTATATATGTAACAACAAATTCTTTATATCAAGAGTCCCTTAAAGCAATGAACATGGTTAATCTACATTGTGCATTGAATCTATCTATATATATATATATATATATATATGTAATAAAACACAAGCATAAACAAAAAACTTCTGACAAGTGTCATTCAACTAGAGAATTGCACAAAGTTTTTTTTCAAAATCAAAACTTACTAACAATAGAAACTTTTCATCTGTGATAGTGCGAAAAAAATAACAATGAAATTTAAATTTCAAAATTTAATTTCTACCCATTATAACACTACCCTTTTTTTTGTCCACTACCTATTCTCTTTGAATACAATAATGTATGTGCTCTCATTATCAATTTCAACTCAATTGAATTATTAATTCATTTTTATTTATTTTATTATTTTAACCATTAATCTCACCCGCTATCTATTGTAGAATATCCACTATGAGCCCAGATACCCAGAGTAGGAGTTGTTTTTCACACCTTGGGCATATCACTACTAGAAGTACGCGGAACACCGGCGGATATGTAGGGCTTGTTTGAAATCATTTTTGTTTTTAAGTTTTCTAAAATAATTTTTAAAATAAGTTTAAATTCAATTTTTAAAAACAAAAAACAAAAAATTTGTTTGGCAGCAATACTCACAAAACAATTTTTAACAAGTAAAAAACCAAAAATCTTGTTTGGATACTTTCATCATGTTCCAGCCATGGCTGGGATCAACACATTTTATTGGGTTTGTGTCACAGCTTTGTATTCTCAGGGTCAATCTTGTTGATGGGAATCGAAAGGAGGACACAGCCAAAATTACAAAAGATGCCATCATGTTTTCAATGTTTTTTCAAAACAAAAAAACCAAAACAACTCTAACTTGTTTTCGAGTTTCTGTTTTTAAAACTCAGTCTTTTTTTAATTTTTAAAATCAACATAAAAAAAAATACCAAAACAAGCTTTTTTGGATTTTTGTTTTTAAAAATTGAAAATTGTTTTACAAAACAATTTTCAAACAGCCCCATAATTTTTATTGACGAATTTTTATTTTATTGATGGGTCTTGTGATGGATAAAATCCATCAATAAAAATGGCATTAGTAAAAATTACTAACAGATATTATTTATCCATTGGTAATTTACATCAAATTTACCAATGGATATTTTTTAATTTTCGTCGGCAAATAAATAAAATATTTGACAAATTTTTGTTAATTTTTAGAAAACACCGACGATTTTATTTAATTTTACCAATGGATTTTAAATAAAAAATTATATATATTCCCATAACTTCCCAACGAATTTTTTGTTGCTAAAAATGAAAAATAATAATAAATTAATTTAAATTTTGTTTAATTTTCGACAATAAATTCATTGGTAAAAATAATTTTCATTATTTTTTAATTTCAATTAATTATTCATTATTCATTATGATTAATTGTTATTATTTACGTTAATTTTTTTAATTAATTATTTAAATTTTTACATAATTAAAAGTATAAAATATATTAATTGTAATGAAAAGCATAAGAAAAAAAATTATTGGAAGCAAATAATATATTAAATATCCATCAAATAAAAAAAATTAACAATATTAAACAATCTAATAGGTACTACAAATATAATAAAATAAACAAAATGACAAGTTTAGGAGTACTCTTGCTTGTTAGTGTTAGGGATGTTGTCCTAATCATCAATGGTAGACGAAAAAGAAGAAGAAGACGAGTAAGACTCCCGATCCGATATGGTCAGCCACTTGAGAAGAAGAAGTGCCGAGCTACTGGCCTACAAAACTTGAAAGTACTTCTGCATCTGTCTCATGATCCATCTCTCCATCTTCTTCCCCACTACAGCTGAAATCCATTATAATGTTAGTAACATAACACAATCTTAATTAAAAAAAAAATACATTATGCAAATCCAAGTTTTTGTAAATTTTATTTTGGTGAAAGTTAGTCAATGATGTAAATTTGATTTTGGTTAATGTTTAGTCTATCATATGTTGACTATATTTTGGATGACCGCCAACTGTTTGTGACTATACCATGTCCTTGTCAACCAGTGGGCACTCAATAGTGGTCCCGTCCTAGGATGCTTGCTGAGATCTAGCCTCCTCGAGTCTTTGCATGTACTCAACCTAAATTAATTGAAACAAGTATTAAATTTACATTATATTGGATATAAAAATAAGAACTAATGAAGTATAAACTTCACAAATTACATATGTGGTGCGAGCGTCCACCCACGTTGTCTTATCAGCCCTCTAGGTGTGCATCTCCTTGAAGACCTATCTCTATGTGGGTGTCCTATTTAAAAACCTTGACTACAGTTCAAATTGATTAGATGTTATTGATCAACAAATAATTAAATACAAAATATTATCCAAAATATAAAATTAAATACATTAATTAAATTAACTTACCATATTGGCCTTGGTATCAGTCAAGGTAGTCGAGCTACCATAGTGCAAGGATCCACCCTTAATGAAGGCTCTATTGGTCTTGTTCTTCCTTGAGTTCACCTAGAAATTAGAGGTAGCCCAATATTCCCGACATACTCATAGGTGGGCCTCCTGTAGCCATGAGTGGTCGGTGTCCCTCCCAAGCTACACATCCCAATACATGTCATGGAGGCGCTTGAAAGCTCGAGACCTCCAAGCCTTGTACATGACTGTATCCTCTGCTGGGTCAATAATGAAATTCCTCTGCACATAGAAACGTAAAACATGTCATGTATGAATGTACATAAAATTAACACATTGAATTAAAAAGCTGTTGTTTACTACTTTCCACTCCTCGTACCACCTCCGCTTCATGGTCTTCAAAATTTTGCCGAAGTTCTTGTATGACAAGTCATACACTTTTTTGTCACACCTGTGATATGATGCAATCCCTGCATAGGAGGCTCCCAACTAAATAATATATAAAGCAAAGGCAAAAATGTTAGTCATTAATTACTAAGAAATCACAATTTAACACTAAAATTAGATTTAAAATACAAATTGCTTACCAGGTACCTCCGTCAAATCATAGATGCTGGCTGTGGCATCCTCGGGAGACTGTCTGTGGCTACTACGCAAATGATGAGGCAACTACTTTAGTGTCAACTTTGGTCTGGGAAGATGAAGGAGTAGAAGCACCTGCAGGTGCAAACTGTGTTTGGGTGGGCAGTGGTGGTGGCGGTGGTGGAGCATCAGCAGCCATATGCTTAAAAGTGGATATCATGTAGATACCCTATGGATTAGGCTGAACGGGCTAAAAGGTAGAGGCTGGACTAGAGGAGTTGGATGGAGTGCTCTTGGTGCTGGAAGGCCCTGGTATGGACTGAGGAGGCTGACCATCCGACCTCTACCACAGCTAGTACCTCTATCTACCATATTTGAATCAAGTACAATATCTATCTATATATAAGCTAATGTGAACAATAGAAACATGAAAAAGAAAAGACAAATAGTAACCTTGATTAATCCGAAAGTTCTGAGCTTTCCCCAACACTTTCGGATTGAACATCATCCTCAAATTCATCTTCCTCCACTTTCGGATTGTGGTTGAATGTTGATGCAAAAGGTCAATTACATCAACTTCCCTAGAAGTAGAAAGTAGGTTAGAAGGAATGCTTGTATAAACAACTAGTCTTGAAGGGATTGGATCATCTAATTAATAAGCTTCTTCTGATACTTCTTCAACTTCAACTCAATCCCTTGCTTTAGCCTTGATACCTCCAATTTGATTTGCATTTTCCAAGATAAGGGAGATAATATACTTGTCTTGTATTTCAGGCAATAATAAATAGATCATATCTCCCATATCTTTTGGTATGGTTAACTTCAGTGATTTTATAATGGTTATGCTTATGTGTTTCAGTTGGACACATTGGATCATACCATTCACAATTGAATAGCACAATCGTTTTCATAGGCTCACCTTCATACTCCAACTCAAGTATTTCTTTATCTACTCCATATTAGTTGGTTTCTCCTTCCTCGGCATCACCTTTAATACAAACTCTATTGTTATCTGTTTTTCACCCTCCCTATTCAACTGTATGAAATATGTATTTATTGACATAATACATAGGCCAACTATCAGCTTTATTTTTAAGGCCCCAAGCTATAGTAACTAAGCGAGGGTCAATTATATTATTCCTTGTATCATGCACATATGAACAAACATTCAAATTTCAAACATTTATGGCAATATGAAGAAACAAATAGTGGAAAAGTTGATATAATTATTATATACCACATACATAAGATTTGAACCATGATGCAAATTGTTCAGGTGATTGTTGACCATGCATTTGTTTGAAGTACTAGTGGGCATTGCAACATGTTAAACAAAATTGGTCAAAATATTCAAATGTACATAATGGACTTAGGACAGCAAAAAAAAAAAAACTAAAGAATTCACTTACGTTCGGAATGGTTGCACTTCCTTACAATTGATCAACACATGCAAATATGCAGAATTCTGTTCCTTTCCTGTTAATCATTGGTTTTTGCATTTCCCAGTAGCATGACTAAGTTAGTTGAATACGGACAAGGTTGGCTCAATTGAGCTTTTAGCTCCGTCGTCATCTCAACAAGTCCTAGTTCTTCTGGATTGAACATGAGCCTCAAAGTAATAGGAGCAAAAATTTGAAATCTTTTTCGAAATGTATGCCTGACATGTTGATCCCACAACTTGAGCCATATTTTTCACAATTCTTTTATACCTCCTATCTCCCTTTCGATCGGATATATCCATCTATATTGAATTGCGCCACACACAAATGTGCTTCATATGCCAAGTATATTGGCAAGTGTTCCATGGAGTCAAAAAATCCAAGAGGAAAGATTCTTTCTAATTTGCACAAAATAGTGGGAATGTTTTTCTCTATCACTAATAGATCATCAACCCTAAGAGTAGATGAGCACAGGTCTCTGAGATATTCACTTAATTTAGTCAATGGCTTCCATACATGGTTAGGCAATTCTCTAAATGCAATAGGAAGCGATCACTCTATGAATACCTGACAATCATGATTCTTCAATCTGAAAAATCTTCCTTGTGCAACATTGACACACCGACCTAAGTTTGAAGCATAACCATCGGGCATTTTCAATTCTTGCACCTACCTACACACATCTTGTCTTTGTATAGATCTTAATGTCCAACTTGCCTTAGGCTTACACAATCTACCATCTCCCAATTATTGCAAGTTCAACTTAGGGCGTCTATAGTACTCCTACAAATTCATCCTAGCCTTGTCATTGTCTTTGGTTCGGTCAACATCCATCACATTGTTTAAAATATTGTCAAACACATTTTTCACTACATGCATGACATCCAAACAATGACAAGCCAAATGATCCTTTCAATACAGCAACTCATAGAATATGCTTTATTTGGTCCAATTGTGCTCTATACCATAGCCTAGTATTCTTATAAATTTCCTAATTTTTGTTATTTTTGGAAGATGCCTAATCCTTTCCCATATTTGGTGATCATATAGCCTAATTAAGGCCTTATCATTCTCTATAGTATTCTTTCTGAATCCATACTTATTGCACCTATATGGATGATCATTGTCTAAGAACTTTCTATGACAATCAAACCACAAATTCTTTCCTCTATACTTCAAAGTAAATGCCTTTGTATCGGCCATAGAAATTGGGCATGCCAATTTACCTTATGTCATCCATCCAGACAACATCCCATAAGTTGGAAAGTCATTAACGGTCCACATTAATGCTGTCCTTAACAGGAAATTCTGCTTCATTGAAATATCATAAGTCAATACACCCTAACACCACAACTCATTCAATTCATCAACCAAGGGTTGGAGGAAAACATCAATATTCGCTTTGGGATTATTCAGGCTAGGGATTATACAGGTGAGGAACAAATAAGGATCTTTTTGCATATCTCGAGAAGAAGGTTGTAAAGAGTGACAAGCACAGGCCAATAAGAATAGGGTTTACTAAATTGATTGTTTAGAGAAAAATCATCAGAACAAAGCCCTAACCTAATATTTCTAGGATCAGAGGCATAATCAGGGTAGGTTTAATCAAAATAATGCTAACCCTCATCATGAGATGGATGAGTCATTACACCATTATCTCTCTTATTCTGAGCATGCCATCTCATATGCAATGTCGAGCTCATTGATGCATATAACCTTTTAAGCCTAGGGATTAGGGGTAAATAATGCATTCTTTTCCAAGGAATATCCTTATACCTCCCATTTTCGTCTTTCTTGGGCTTAAACATAGACTTTTCATAGAATTTGTAGTGAGTTAAGGCAACATCATCTTTATAATAAAGCATGCACCCTTTCACATAACAATTAATCTTTTCTTCTTTCAACCCTAATTTAAAAACTAATTTCTTAGCTTGATAAAAGTCTTTAAGAATGGTTGTGGACTAAGCTCTCTAATCAAATCAATCCACCGAGCAAAAGAACGTTAGCTTTGGTTCCTTTCTAACTTAATACTTAATATTCTTATCGCCAAAGACAAGTCCGAATATATACAACCTTCCCATTAAGGCTCCTTGGCTACCTTTAACAGACTATAAAACCTTCAAGCTTGTAGATTGGGTACCTTATTAGAAGGTTAGGAATGCATTCCAAATTTGGGTCTAGCGGCATCAAAAACCATTTCTTGATAATGATTAGCATTATCCTAACAATTTACATTACCCATATCTCGGTCACCCATGTCAATTCCACTGCCAAAACTACCTCCAACATAACCCATACTAAACTGAGTCTCCTCGATAGCAACTTTCCCATGCTCAGTCTAGACCCAATAATTAGATATAAATCCATCTTTGTATAGATAGTACCTAATAGTTTCAATATCTAAGTACTTCGTACACCTGCTCCTAACACATGGACACCTAACTTTCCTTTCACTTAAGAACTGTTATGATTGACATGAAACACCTACGAATTCCTCAACACCCATGTAAAATTCTGGTTCATTACCCGCTCAACCTTGGTGCAACCTATCATACATCCATAAATGATTTCCAAGAAATATATCGCTCTTGAACAATTTTCAACCTAAAAATTACACGTATAACCCTTAATAATAGATTAGAAACTTTTCCTTGAATTAATTATCTTTAATCCAAAAGCAAGAAATTAATCAAACAAAAATTCGACAAAATCTCCCATCATATTAGGAGTCTCCGCTTAGTTGATTAATATATTTTTTTAGTTACAGTAACCAATATAAACAATAACAAAATTTTTTACAGAGTCTCCCCACAAATTAGAGAGAATCCCCTTAATTTGCTTGTTAATTGAAAATAATATATTTACGTATTAAAAAAATTGGGTAGAGTCTTCCCTTAAATTAGGAGCCTCCACGAAGAATTGATTTGGCAATTAGAATAAACAATCGATACCAAGCACATACAATCATTCAATTCCATCAATCCTAAGAACAATTCTAAAGTGCACCCTCTTACTCCACAATATGTAGGCACACAACACAGCACACAAAGAAACGTTAAGCCTTTCCCTAGTCATGCAATTCCATCCTCTTTCCTCCATCCTGTAACTCTATTCTACAAAATATAAGTCTCTAATTTTCTATAAGTATAAATTAAAGTAACAAACTATACATTATACTAACCTATACTCCAAAAACAATGCTCCAAACTCCAATTGCTCCCAAATGTGGCTCCAAAAGTACTTCCTATTAAATGAAAGAAGATAAACATTAAGTTAAATAATGTAAGAAGCAAACAATTTGACTAGAGGAATGGATCATTAAAAAGAGGGCAAATCAAGAAGTTAAACTAATTAAAATACTCTATACAGTACCAAGAACACAATGGTGGTCTCTAATGGCATTCAAATGGCTCCAGCAACAGTGAATGGGACGGTGGCCGGAGGTGGGGTATTAATGGTCAGATAGTGGCCGAAGAGAGAGAGAGAGATAGAAGGGAAAAAGAAATGAGGGAGGGGGCTTCGCATTGAACATTCATATTCGGGACATACTGACGAAATATCTGTTGGTAATAAATAAATGAAACGCATCGTTTTCATTTATAATGTTATTGATGGATTTTTTGTCGATAATTAAAAAATAGGGCAGCTAAAGAGACGTTGGTGCTAACATGTGAAATTCAAATACTGACGAATTTTCCGTCAGTAATTAAAAAATAATCAAAATTTCATTTACATTGAAATGAATAAAAATAAAAATAAAAATTAGTGACGGATTTTTTGTCGATAAATTAAATTTTTCATTAATTAAATTTAACAATTTTACTAACGATCCATATCCATCAGTAATTTTCTATTATAATAACAAAAATAAAATGAAAAAATACCAATGGAAAATCCATCAATAATTATAGCCTTCACCTCGATGGATTTATCCATCACTAAATCTGTCAACAATATTTACCCACCAATTGGTACCAAAATTTATCGATGGATTTACCATCAGATAATCTTGTTGGATAGTAATTTCATGATTTTTTTCTATTTTAATTTTACCCATTGGTAATACTTAACGGATAGATATTCGTCGGTAAAATCTGTTGGAGTTCCAAAAGTTTCTAGTAGTGTATGTGGAAGTGTCAGTTTGGAGTTCTATCTTTCCAACTATTTTCCATTATTATTTATTCTTTTCATCTACTTATTTCTTTTCAATGAATTTCTTATATCTAATTGGGTTCTTTCAAAATTTTTAATTATTTCTCTTTTATAAATTTATTAATGTTGAATTTTTCTGATTATTTTGGTGTTGATTTTTCTCTCGATTCTCAACATGCCTCTTCCCATTTCCTTTGGCATTATTAGAATCCTCCTCCAGCAAGAAGGAAGCAAAGGCCAAGCCAAGTGAGGAGAATTAATTACTGAGCTTTAATTAGTTGGAGAAGACCATTAGTGGTGGTTATCTTAGTTATGAGATTTTATTCCATGAGTGCTGGTGTATAGGTAGCTGGTGCACTCAATTCCTCTCCATATAAACTCCTATTAGTGTATCAAAATTTTAAATGTGAATTCTCAATTTTCTGGTTCCTCATTTTTCTTTGTCAAACACTAGAGTTGCATTTTCCTTTGATGGTATTGGTTTTCTAGTTCTTGGAGCTTTGTTGCATATCATTGAAGCTATGGCAAGAAACACGCATCAAGGTTCAGTTGCTACTGCAAATCAAAATCAAGGAAGTGCATCAAATCAGAATATGCATATGTAGAATCAGAATCAATGCCAAGATCCATCATAGAACCCTTATTTTCTTCATTCAAATGAAAGTCCAAATCAAGTACTAGTTTATCCTATTTTCACATGTTTTAACTTTCACACTTGGGCTGGATCTATGGATAGATCCTTGATCTCTAAGAATAAGTTTAAGTTTGTCAATGATTTGATTACTAGACTAGATGAATTTCATCCTTTATTTGACACATGGGAGAGATGTAATAACATGGTACATAATTGGTTGATGTATTCCATTTCACCTTCAATAGCTAGGAGTATGGATGCACTACAATTGACATCTGATATGTTGAAAGACTTGAAGGAAAAGTTCTCCATAGGTGATATGGTGAGAATTGTAGAGTTGATGGAAGAGTTTAATGCATTCAAGCAAGGTACATTAACTGTAACTGAGTATCATATAGAACCGAAGGCATATTAGGAAAAGCTGGAAAAGTATAGGCCAATTCCTCTTTTCTCCTGTTTAGTTCAATGTAGCTGGGAAGCAATGAGGAATGCTAGGCAATTCCAGCAACAAGAGTATATAATCAGATTCTTGAATGGTCTGGATGATCAATATTCTCAAATCAAGCTTTAGATTCTGCAAATAGATTCATTTCCTTGTATGAACCAAGTGTTTTCTAAGATTTTGCAGTAAGAGAAATCAGTTTTTGGTATTGTACAATTTTAGGATGAATAAAAAATTTTAGTCAATGCAGCAGCAACTGATACTCAAGGCTATGGAAAATGTAGAGGTTTGAATGCTAGTAAGTGTGTACACACTGTGTAAAGACTAAACATACTATAGACATATGCCATATGAAGCATGGCTTACCTCCTCACTTCAAATTTAGAATTGGACCTTTAGCACACAATGTGTTTCAAGAAGAAAATGCAGATGTGAAGAATAATGAAGAGGATATTGCATCCAGGGGTGAAGTTTCTCAGCAACCAACTTTTGGTTTGACTCGAGCAATACAAAACCTTAGTGACACTACTCCAACAAGCAAACTTGCACAATTAGGCTTTAGTTACAGAAAACCAAGTCTCAGCTTTCAAACTAGCATAATTCGTCAACCTGTTTGTTCACAGTCTTCATAATCTAATCCTAGTGATAGTCTTGTTCTTTCTTGTTTTCCCTCAATTTCTTCATATTCTTAGATCTTTGACTGTGGGGCAACCAATCATGTTTGCTTCTCTTTAGCTTATTTCACTTCTTATTCACAAATTAAGCCCATTCAGGTTAAGTTGCTAAATAGTCACACAGTCTTAGCTCATTAGGTAGGTGTTATGTGTTTTTCCAAGTTTCTTATTCTGAGTCATGTGCTTTACATACCAAAATTCAATTTCAATTTTATCTCTATTTCTAGATTATCCAATTCACTTAATTGGTCCCCTACCTTTGCTAATAAACTGTGTATTGTGTAAGATTTCCAATCTCAGAGGATGATTGGTTTGGGTAAGGAATGTAATGGCTTATATTACCTAGACATTGCTATGAAGAAGGACAGTCATGCTAATTCTCTCCATACTCGAGCTTATACATTTACTAATCCAACCATTCAAGAAATTGAATTATGGCACTGCAACCTGGGCCACTTCTCCAGTAACAGATTACATGTCCTTAGTAAATAGTTTCCCTTTATTACATACAACAATAACGTACCATGTGATATATGCCAGTTTGCAAAACAAAAAAGATTACAATTTCATTCTAGAAATAATAGAGCTTTGTTTGTTTTTAAGATGTTACATCTTGATCTTTGGGATCTTTTTAGTACTCCTTCTATTCATGCTAATAGAATCTTTTTAACTATTGTTGATGATCACAGTAGATTTTGCTAGACTATCATGCTTAAATCCAAATCTACGGTGATTTTAAGTGTTCAAAATTTTGTGTGTTGAAAAACAATTTGGAGCTAAGATTAAGATCGTTAAGATAGACAATGGAGCAAAATTTATTATGAATCATTATTTTAATTCAAAGGGAATCATTCATCCAACTACATGCATAAAAACTCCCCAACAAAATGCTAGGGTATAAAGGAAACATCGGCATTTATTAAATGTTGCTAGAGCTTTTTTGTATTTCAGTCCAAGTTACCAAAGATTTTCTGGTCTTATGCTGTTTTACATACTATAGTTTTAATTAACTGAATTCCTACTCCATTACTGAATAATTAATCACCATATGGACTATTCATTTTTTATTTTTATAGGCAAAAGCATATTTACATGTCCTTAAGCCCTTTGGTTGCTGTGTGTTATGCTGCTTAGTGGCAGACACAAGTTTTATAAACCTAGTATAAAAGGGGCATGTTCTTTTAGGTATTCATACTACAGAAGTCCTTATACCTAGAAATGTTTTTTTTTCCATGAAACTTATCTTCCATATGCATCTCATGGCTATATTTTTCATGATTTGCATCCCACTAGCACTACACATGATACAAATTACACCCCAGCATGCACTTACCAATACATAAAAACAAAAATTTTTTCTCACCCATATGATATACCTCAGACCTTACGTCTCCTCTAAACCTTAGCATCACTCATCACCATCTGACATCAACACAAACTCATATCTTGGAAATCGAATAAACAAAACACGATCTCTCGTTCCTCTATGGAAGTTGAGTACCGTGCTTTGGCCACTACCACATGTGAGCTTCAGTGGTTGGCGTATCTCTTGAATGACCTCAACATCCAATTCACTCGACTTGCTATCCTCTATTGTGATAGTCAGAGTGCATTGCACATTACAGCTAACCCTGTTTTTCATGAGTGAACTAAACATTGGGATGTTGATTGTCACCTACTTGGTGAGAAGTCTCAATCTGGGTTGATGTGGCTTGTTCCAATTTCAACACATGATTAGTGTTCCGACATCTTTACCAAGGCCTTTTCCTTCATATCCTTCATTTCTTTTGCTGGACATCTTCTAGCCTCAAGCTTGCTGGGGGGGGGGTATTAGAATCCTCCTCGAGCAAGAAGGAAGCAGAGGCCAAGCCAAGTGAGGTGAATTAGTTGCTGAGCAATGCCGAGCTATAATTAGTTGGAGAAGACCACTAGTGGTGGTTATGTTAGTTGGGAGTTTTTTCCATGAGTGCTAGTGTTTGGGTAGCTGGTATACTCAATTCCTCTCTATATAAACTCATCTTAGTGTATCAAAATTCAAAATGTGAATTCGTGGTTTTTTAGCTCCTCATTTTTCTCTCAAATTCTCTCTCAAACGCTACAGTTGCATTTTCCTTTGAGGCGTGCATCTCTAGTATGTCTCTAAAATATAATTTGTTGATTTGCTTATTTTTTTTCAATTGACATTTATATGCGGGTTTTGTTCTAATCTTCTAATTAAAATTGGATGGAAAATTTTCAAGAGAAAGAGGTTGGATAATATAATTTTTCAGAGAGAAAGATTCAAAAAAGAATTTGATGACCTGATGCAATAGATTACCAAACAATTCCACTTTAGAAACATGAGCCGTTAGATTAAGATTGCTCAAAATCAATGGCCAAATTTTTATGAATTTGTATGCTCCTTGTTTTTCCAGTGCACATTAAATGCTTCCTTATATATATAATAACAAATTATTTTTGTCAAGAGTCCCATAAAGCAATGAACATGGTTAATCTGCGCTGTCCATTGAATTTTGTTACCAAGTATGATCATGAGAATTTAATGATAGACAAATAGCAAAATTTATAAACAATAACATATGTAAATATACATCTTCATCTGGGAGGATTATCTCGATAAAACTATTTGAGCCTAGTAGCCTAAACATGAGAACCCTGTACAAGCGAAGTATCCTTACATGTATCTTTCATATATTTTCATGATGGTCAAATTCACGGCAACTATTAGATAATAACATTGGTCTCTAAAACGCAATAGAATGGTATTCGTTGCAACAAAGGTTTATATTATTGGCCTTATGTATACTATTTAAATTTCCCATTATTAGATCACTTCTAGTGTTTTTACAACAAATGTTTCTAATAATTAAAAAGTATAGTTTCTAATTATCGAAAAAAAGAAAGAAAGAAAGTATGGTTCTAATTAAGTATAACATGTGGAATATTAAAATTAAAATCAAATATCGTTAAAATCAAAATTATATAATTATTTGATTAAAGTGAATTCTTTTATAGAATAAAAAATTTAAAATTTGTAATCAACATTAAATTGTCTTGTGTCAACAAATCATAAATATAATAAACCTAATATTATTAAAATTAATTAAATATACATAATTAAATATGTACGATATTATAGAAATAGCTTGTGAAAGAAACTTTTTTTTTCTTTATATGAACCAAGTAGATAAATAGACAGGAAGAGATAAATTATTTTTAAATAATTTTAATAGATATTTTAGAAAGAGATTAATTTTAATATACAGTTAGTGTAAGCGTGTTTCACACTATTATCTAATTATATATTTCTACCTGTAAGAATTTTGAGAGAGTAGGTAGTTGAATCAAATATTTTTGTTAATATAACAATATATGATTAGATAATAGTAAAAAACTTTTTTCAATAATAATGTATCAAAATTAAATTCTTTTTAAACTATTTTATTTTATATGACATTTATGCACAACAATAAAAATCAACAAAGTGTCATCATTATGTATTGTCACATGGCGGGAAATGGATCCTCCGATATTAATTTTTACATGATTTTATTATGTGTGATCTCTTATCCTTGATTTAAAAGATGAGATCTAAACAAGACATATAAGAATTTACACACAATAAAATCATGTAAAGTTTTACACATTTTCTCATGGCAGCATATACTTTTGAATCTTTGTTAATTTTTTATTGATTCAAAAATTTTGTTAATGAACTATATCTATATATATTATTATATAGATGAAACATATTAATTTAAAATAATACTGATAAAATTAATCTATACTATATAGAAAGAGGATTTATCAAAATAATTACTTTTTGATATCTCCTCACTCTATTGAAATCTTTTTTCAAATATATAACAATATATAATATAATATTTATAAAAGAAAAAATATTTAAAAATACTATATATAAAGAGAATTTATCAAAATAATTGTTTTTTGGTATCTCTTCACTCTATTGAAATATTTTTTCAAATTCATAAACATATACAATATAATATTTATAAAAAACTAGAAAAAAGATAGAACAGCACCTTGCACGTTGAACATTTGCATGCCTGTGCACACTCACTTCTTCATGGAAAAGTAACTACCCTCTCTGAGTGTTGGAAAAAATCGTTTGATTTTTTTTTTAACTGAAAATCGTTTGGTTTCAAAAATTATTTATAATTTTTGTATATTAATAGTTAAAATAATTTATATTATGAGATTAATTTCTATAGACCGATAATATAAGATAATTTTATACTATCAACCGATAAAAATATAAAAAAGTATCAAAGTATATTAGATAATTATCCATTATGATAAATAATCCATCATAATTTGATACTTCTTGAATTTCTATTCTTAGATAATATAAAGTTATAGAAATTAAACTCTTTTGAAATTATCATTCAACAAAATTAAAAATATCAATATGGTATATTTTTATTAAAAAATATAAAATTATTTTATATTTTCAAAACAAAAAAATTAATTTTTTAATTATAATAATATCTAAAAAAATTAAAACGCCGCTAGTAATTAATAATCTTGATTATTAGAAATTAATGTTGCGCAAAAATATTTTTACTTTAAGATGGAATGTCCAGATCAATTGAAACGAATGAAATAAATATAATCTAAAAGATTAAGTAATCAGTGATAATTAATTGATCTAGCAAATATAAGCGAATTTTTAGATTGTTTGAGATAATCAATTTAAGATTCGATTAAGATTAAAGCACTGATACATTTAAGTCCAAAAAATTATAATTTATTTATAATAATTTTATATATACTTTCGCAATTTATAGATTTGGTTAATCACACGGTTTATTATAAATAGTTAAGATGTAGTAGCTTTTAAGACAGAGAGACAAGTTTAGGGTCCAAAGTACTCAAGAGCACCGCGATCAATGAACATGCAAGAAACTCAACGGTCACACTCTGACTCTGTTGATGGGAGACAGAAGAGCATGGTGATGGGTAAGCTCAAAGGCTCTCTCATGTCTCGGCTTGCAGCATTGAACCCTTCAATCTCCATCAACTCTTTCCATTCCTCCTTCATTGAGCAACGGCTTCAGCAGCTTTTCAACTCCTTCAACACCCCCACTCACCCCCCTTATGCCTTGGTAACTCTCTCTCTCTCTCTCTCTCTCTCTCTCTCTTCATCACTCAACTCATGTGCTTTTTAGTGGATATTTTATTGCTTTTGCCTTTCTGGAATGTGCATTAGCTTATTGTGCTCAAATAATGTCCCAACCAAAATTTTACTTAAAGAGCTTTTATATATTTATTTATTTATTTATTTTAAAGAAAGCTATAATTGCCTGAAACAATCGAATCCAAACATGTGATGCAAGCCAAATAGTGCAATTGAATTTATACTTCTACTGTTTCTTGGGTTTTCTTGCTTTCTTTCTTTCTTTCTTACTCTCTTTCTTTCTTCTTCTTTTCTTTTTTTTTTTTTTTTTCACGTGCTTATTTTCCCTATGGAACTGAGTTTGAGATAAATATGGAACCGAGTTTCAGTTTGCGGAGATTCTTAACAAAACTATTTCTTTTTCTTATTTTATTTCACTTAATTTTTTTTTTTTATTATTATTTTGGTGGGTATGCAGATGATACAGAGCGCTTTGAAGGAGCTAAATGAGGAAAGTGGGTCGACTGAGGAGGCAATCTCTGAGTTCATTACAAGGGAATATGAGGGCTTGCCTTGGGCCCATTTGAGGATTCTTGATCTTCATTTGAGGAGGCTTTGCATGGATGGGGTGATTGTGCGTACTAGCAATGGGAGGTACCGTCCCAGAAAGAGAACGGGTAGAGGACGTAAACAGAGAACCACCATTCTGAAACGCTGTGAAGAAGGTGAGAGCTTTAGTGGGATGCATGACCAAGAAACTAAAGAACAAAGTGCATTGGAAGAAGAGGGAGAAGTACATTGGAAAGGAAAAGATATTGCTTAAACAGCAAAGTCAATCAGAGTTTCAGGGGACTGGAGTTACTGAAGAACTTGCTGAAGAAGATGAGTACCGGGGACAGATTGCTAAAAATGAAGCAGAAGAGCAACAAATACACGTGATGTGGTGTTGCATTAATTAGGTTTTGGCTTTTAATGTTGATACTTGGTAGTTATCCTTCATTTTCTTGTGCCGTTAGATGCTTTCTATATTTGAGGTTATTTGCATATATTAGATAGAGACAGTCTTATCAAATCAAAGTTGTACTCTCAACCATCATGGCCAATGCTGATGATAAGAACATTGACTTTAAGCTTTATATCTAGCATGTTCCAATGGCCAAAGACAATAAGTACAGTGATGCAGTTGGCTTCAAGTTTAAAACTGAAAGATGAAAACAATTGTTATGCATATTATAGCATTATAGTTGATAAAGCCTAGCATTTGGATCAATGAGTCTGAATTTGGATGTTAATTGTAAGTAGGAGAATAGCACTGCTACCTGACAATTATTTCTTTTTGCAAATTTATGGTGGTGATGAACTGATTAGTGTCAGCTCATACATGGTTCTTTTTTAACTCATTAGTGAAGCCAAGGTTATATTTTAATCAATTTTCAGTATATTGCTTAAAAGTAGTGTCATCTTATTGAATTTATTGTGGACTTGAATGTTTAAGATCTTCTTACACCATTGAAGGTAATATTATTACTGTCTAGCTCAGCTGAAGTTTAATAAAACTAAAAAGCATTTGATCCCTACAAAGAGAGCTGTGCAATTAATTATCTTTGCTATTCCAAATTAGTAAACCACTACTTGGCTATATGCTTGCACTGTTGATACTTGTGCTTATCCTGACTTCCTTTTACTCAAGCAAATAAGATAGTAGTTGTTTTGGTCTAAACCATCGATATTTAGAGTCTACTAGACCCCAACTAATCTAGTTCTAACCGGGTCGGTCTATTGTGAGAGTGAAGCTCTGATAACAATGGTTTTACTAGGATTATACATAAAACTTTTGTTTCTCTATTACTAGTAAGCACTTGAAAGTCATTGATTGTCAAAGAGAGTGTTCTTTTTTCTTTTTCTTTTTCCTTTTTCTTTTTTCCGCTTCCTCAATCAAATGATAGAATTCTCTCCTGGGGCGGGGAATTCCATTCTTGCTAGGCATATGTGCAACTTCTGCCTCTCATCCATTACATGCCAGAGCAGGGTGTTTGAAGTTTGGTAAGTATTCTGCCCATTATGAGGTAGATGTAGGGCGAAGTACTAGGTCTTCCCCTTTCAATTTTGGTTAGTTTCTTGTGGCATGTTCTACCCTTTTACCACAAAGGTTGGGCTTTTAGATGGAATGTTTAAAATCTTGTGTTCTTTTAGTCTTTACAATAAACGCCGAGCCTCCAATTCTGGGTAGTTTTTCTGCATAATTTATGGTCTGGAACTCTGTTTACTCTTCATAACATTCACATTATCCGCAAACTTTAGGGGGAAAGAAAAAGGCAGTGCATCGATGAAAATGCAGTTCAACCTTGTCTAGGTTCTGATGTGAAAAATATTTGGTGCAATGATTGCTGTGCAGGAGACTGTGAGAGAGTGCACTTTGCATGCTTTCCAGATACATGACAAATACATGTTAATGGATTAATGGTGAGTATTTTCTGTTTTAGTATAGCTACGTGTTATTTTCTGCAACATCGAGTTTGCGGTAAAAAATTACTGCATATTCTGCTAGGTCAAGGGAAAATCATGCTTCTACTACCTGCCTGATTCACTGCCCTGTAAAGTATGCTTTCCCTGGGATGAGAAGAATGTGATTTCTTGATGTAGAAGAAGTGAGGCATTTAAGATATGCGGAAAATACGACCTTCTGTATTTTGTATTAACCTTTATAATATTTGG
This sequence comes from Pterocarpus macrocarpus, assembly GCA_031439585.1. NCBI lineage: Eukaryota > Viridiplantae > Streptophyta > Magnoliopsida > Fabales > Fabaceae > Pterocarpus > Pterocarpus macrocarpus. Next base: position 32,927,987 of record CM062521.1, read on the forward strand.
ATTGCGCTTCTATGTAAAGTATTTTAGGAAAGTACAGTTTTTGAAGAATGATTCTTCTTGGATATTGCCGAAGCTTGGACAAAATCCCAAAATTTAGCAGCGTTCTACCTTCCATATTTATTTCTCCACTTTTTCTATTTTCAATACGTAAATTGAAAGCACATTCTTATTTTTGCCCAACCGAGCCGACAGTTTATCAGAAGCTAGTCTGCAGTTTTTTTTTCCCCGATTGAATAGAAGCTAGTTTGCTTTTTCTTTTCTTGGTTAAATAGAAGCTTGTTTATTTATCATTGACAAACCTCTCCTAAAAGATAAAATAAAAAGCACACATAGGAGTGCAACCAGCTTGAATTATTAATGAGTGGAAAACAGTAAATACAGTTAATATTTAATGCTTTTATATCTTTAAAATGGATTTAACTGTCATTGCCAGGAAAATCCATTGTTTCAACACTGGATTGTGCTAACCTAAGCACTAGCCTCTAAATTTTTAAGTAAATACATGAAATATTTAACTAATATTTTACGTGTGTTGTACTATGTACACTTACCCATCTAAGGGTTTTTAGACATACTCTAAGGGGGCATTCGGTAGGGGGCGGGGGGGAGGGAAAACAATCTCGGGTAACTAAAAACATTCCCATATTTATTACACAGTTTGAAGCAACATTCTTATGAATACTGTGTTCTTAGAATTGAGAAGTTCCCCAAAATCAATCCTATCTCTCACATGAGAATGTAATATTCTCATGGAAAGGGTTGTGAAAAGATCAAATTATTCATGTCGCCACCCATTAGCACTCATTGCCAGTTGCGCCTGTTGCCGTTAAGAGTACTTTTGAAAATATATAAAATATTCTTGGGAATTCAATCTGTATACCAAATATGCCAAAAATATCATGCCCGAGAAATTTATTCTCAGAAATAGCATTCTCAAGATTGAAAATTCATTTCATCTATCAAATGCCCCCCAAAGACCAAACAAAAAGCATGCTAGAGAAGAAAAAAAAGAGTTTTGTAGTAAAGAGGAAATATATTTTACAAAAACAAAATTAATTAAAAATTGAAATTAGCATGTGATACGATAAAAATATGGATTGAGATTATGGATATAAATAAACATTTAATATTTAATTTAATATTCCTAATAAAATTTATTATTTTATTTTCATGTAGTGTAGAATAAAAGTGGAAAGATATTTTGTAAAATTAAAATTAATTGAAATTAGTGCCTAGGACTAGGAATTCCAAGCCCAAAGCTTGGCCTAAGTAGACTCTTCTAAAAGAATCAAAATTAACATCACCCAAGCTATTATCACATAGCCAGAATTGGAGGGGAAGCATTTTGCCATTTCAAATTTGAATGTGCTTCCCTTTATAGAACACCAAAGATCTCAAAATATTGAAGAATAGTTGGGATAATGATATCTCTTCATTATTTTTTTAAATACAAATACTTTACCTCTACCAGGTAACAAAGAATTGTGGATGGCAATTGGCACAATAAAGGGGTTGAATAATGTCTTCAAGTCAATTTTTCAAACTTGAAAACTCAAACAATTTTCTCAATTTGCACTTGGAATGCAAAAGCATATGAGTTAGAGAGTAAAATATTGATTTTATCTTTAGGAACCTGGTTTTGTGGAAAAATTCTTATAATTATCTCTTGTTCAAAAATCGTTTATCACAATTAAATCGAGTTCAGAAGTGATCAATGTGTAATCAGAAAGGAGAGATAACAAGAAGAGATACAATCACAAGAGTTTATCCTGGTTCGGCCAAATCACATGCCTACATGCAATCCACAACACAAAGTTGAGATTTTCACTATTTGAGAAGTATTGGACAAGTCTCTCCAAGCTTACAATCTTAGTAGTATTGTATTAGCCTCTCCAAGATAACTAAAATGAGTAGTATCGTCTGCCTTTCCAAGCTAACTTTTCTAATCACTATCGGGTCAGCTTACAAAGATTTGATAATGAAGGGTTTGTGTATAACACTCACTCAAATCATACTTGAAGTGTGGATAACACAATATAGTTTAAGTGAGAACTATTTTTCTACAATTATCTCAAAGAGGTGTTTACTAATAAGCTTGTAGAGATAGTTTACTTTTCTGAAAGGTTCAAAAAAGTATAGCTTTAGAAACTTGATCAAAAGAGTAATTGCTGACTGAGCGTATTAAATGGCTTCAATAATTGTTTCAACAACTTCAATCAAGCACTTCAAATGATTTCTGCAACTAAAGTAATAGGGGTTGTTGTCTTATTTAGCCTTGGCAAGTTTCTATTTTTGTTCATCTATTAGAAAAGTCAAAAATGGTAACTAGTTGTTGGTGCCAGTTGTCCATTGTATTGTATCAGTGTGAAATCAAACTTTTTCCAATGTTTAAACTTGTACCAACCAAGCTTGCAAAGTACTTTGCTTGAGATGATTCCTTAATGGACTTCTTTCTAATGTACTTCTTTTCTAATGGTTGACGTTTCTGAACTAGGTGACCTTTTCTGAGGTTGCACTTTTCTGAGCCTTTGAAGTTTCTAAAGCCTACTTTAGTCTTCTGATAAGTTCCTCATTCTTTTCAAAATGCATAGGCTTTTGAATTTTTCATGCTTCATGTGTTCTTCATCATGTAGGAGCATTCTTCTTCTCTTGGAGTTCCTTTCTCATGAAATTTGAATCACTCTTGAAGATTCTAATTGATCATGAAACTTGAAATTGGTCTAAATCATAGTGAGAAAGTTTTGTCCAAATAGCATCACTCAACAAATTTGTTAGTACTCACTAAGTTCTTTAGGTTGTTTGTTAATTAGAAAAAACATTACGATTTACGAAAAGACATTTAGAGCCACACTTAGGGGATCTTGAAAGGTTATGGAGCTAACAAGAACCATCATTACTACCTTTATATCTCCCACACTCACTAACTTAAGCATCAAAATCCTTTTTGTTTTAAGTTCAATTTTGATCAAAGAACACAATAGAGAAAATTGATACTATACTTCTTGAGCATGACATTGCAAGGAGCGAACATCACATACTAAAAGAAAAAAAAAAGCTTGCCTATGCTTTGATCATCTCAGCCAAGAAATTTTGACCTTACTTTCAAAGCCACCACATCGTAGTAAGGATGATACAACCTATAAAATCAAGTTTTCAGAAAGCCCGAGCTCGTAGGATGCATGATTGCTTAGTCTGTTGAGCTTTTCGAGTTAGCATTGAGTGCCAACCTTAGGGACCCATCAAAGCTTAGGCATTGGATAATTTTATTGCCATAACTAACCCCTATCAATGATAGATAGGAGAAACATGGGCCCTTTATGTTGATGGAGCCTCAAATGCTAAGGGAAAACGAAGCTAGCGTGATGTTGGAGGACAAAAAGGGATTATAGTAGAACAATCTCTACAGTTTAAATTTAAAAACTAGCAACAATCAAGTTGAATATTAAGCCCTTATTGTTGGATTTAAGCTCGCCTAGGAGAATGTTGTCCATCAAAGAAGATTCCCAATTTGTGATAGGACAAGTTTAAGGAAAATACTAAGTTTAAGATCCCCTCCTAGAAAAATAACTATAGAAGGTACAAGACTATTAGAACACATCTCCTAAGAAGAATATGTGATGGCTAACTTCCTCTTTAAGCTCGCCTGTATTAAGAAGCCAAAAAATAACAGGTCGGTCATTCAACAATTCCTTAGTTCACCTAGCATTGAAGGAAACAAAGTTGCAATAATTGAGGTTGATAGTGATTAACAATATCCCATACAATAGTACCTCTTGGAAGGAAAGCTCCCCAAAGACAAAGTTAAGTCTAGGGAACTACAAAGGTTGGGCAAGTTTTGTTCACTAATGGCTAATCAGCTATACAAAAGAGGATTCTCACAAAGGAGTCTGTAACAACCACAATAGCAGAAGCTCACTTGTTGCAAAAGTTCTTAGAGCTGGATACTTTTGGCCGATGATGAGGTCAAATAGTACTTAATATGCTTGATGTTGTGACAAGTGTCAACGCTTTGCAAATGTACATCAGAAACTCTTGAAAAAATTCCATACCTTCAAAGTCACTTGGTTGTTTTACTAGTGAAGATTTGACCTCCTTGGCCCTTTCCCCTTGAACCAAGACAACTGAAATATTTATTGGTAGTTATTAATCACTTCACTAAATGGATAGCGGCAGAACCATTGGCAACAATCAGAATAAAGAAGAAAAGAAATTTATCTCGAAAAGAATTATATGTAGATATGGTTTGCCTTTTAGTTAGTTAGTAATAACAATACCCAATTTACATATCAGAGGCCTAAAGACTTCTAGTTCGAATATGGAATCACTCAGCTATTCACATCAGTAGGGATTGGTCAAGGCAGCTAATAGGATTGTAACAAGTGGATTGAAGCAATAATTGAAAAAGGCGAAGGGACTGTGGGCCAAGGAGTTGTTAGCCATTTGGTAGGCCTAGCACATCACAGTCCAATCATCTATACACCCCCACCAACTACTATTTGGCTTGGAAACAATTTCCTAGTTGAAGTCAAAGATCCTAGCATACTAAGTCAACACTGTGATGAAGAGACCAAAAAGGCTATTAGACAATCTGAACTCGAACTCATTGAAGAAGAAAGGAGGCTCACCCGAATAAAAAAGGAAGCCATGAAGCAAAAAAAAAAAAAAAAACTTAGAAATATAATTAGCGCATGCCACCCAAAGCTTTCAATGAGGAAGATCTAGTTCCTAAAAGGATAGAGCTACAAAGGAAGCCTGTTGTAGAAGGAAAGCTCTCCTTAGATTAGGAAAGTCCATACAAAGTCATCAAAGACTTAGGGAAAGGAGCATGCAAGATAGTTGAGCTTAATGGATGAGAACTACCATGAACATGGAATGTAATGTCCCTTAGGAAGTATTATAGTTAAATTTTTCCTTAAATTATGTAAGATTAGTATACTCTTTTTGTTCCATTGGATATTTTTCCACTATCTTTTTTTTTCGCTTTCCAATAGAGGTTTTAACAACATATGACCTATATAGGTTGGACAAGAAAAGAAATCAGTAGAGTTTTTGATATACTATTCTAGCCAAAATAGAATTATGAGATTTTGATATTTTGATATTTGTATTTTTACCAGTCCAAATGCAGAAAGAAAAAATATGTTAAGGTTGAGAATAAGGCCCCAAGCACTTGCGACCGACAATAAGATCTCAAACATGCTCAAGAGTAAGACCGTAATATGAAAATGCCAAGATTAAGGTCCTAAAAATGGTTGAGGATAAGGCCATCCAAAATAGATGAGAATAAGGCTATCTCGTGCCTTGAAAATGGAATGGATGTTGAAAATCCAAGCTAAGAATAAGGATGGGAGAAACCCAAGCCAAGTATAAGGATGAGAGAATCCTAAGCATAAGGAAAGGCAAAAGGCGAGGTGCCAAATAATGTATGCTTGGTTGGCACATTGAAATATCCCATTATTTCTTAGAGGTTTTTGTTAAATCTTGTCCAACTTCCCATCTTCCACAAGTCCATTATTGGTAGAAAGATTAATTTCTTTGTGAAAGATATGGAGAAATACCATCTAGGCATGTCTTCAAGTAGAATTTGTTGTTTTTGGTAAGAGGAGGTAACGGGAAAGATTGAGTAGTATACTTAATAGGAGGTAAAACAAGTAGCACACTATATAGTGCAAAGTTATCCAACATTCAAGCTATGGGGTCAAGGATCAATGAAAGCCTACAAGAGAAAAAAAAATTTTGAAGAGATAAATAAATGGCAAAATAGAAACACAAAAGATTGAATTTGTTTTCATCTAATTCTATTTTTGCAAATGATTGAGGCATGTATTGGATTATAGGGGTGGAAATAGGCTAGGCAGCCTACTAAGGGCCTGTGGCCTGGCTTGTATTCGGCCTGCCCTAGCCTGGCCTATTTAAAAATAGGACCAGGCTCAGACCTATTTTCTTTATCAGGTCAAGCTAAATTTAAAGTCTATCAAGCCTGACAGGCCAACCTGGGCTTGTTAAGGTTATGCGCACATATAATTCAAACTTAGCTACATTGAGAGACTTACCAGTCAGCTTGCCACTACACCACCACTCTCTTTTAATAATAGTATAAATAATTTATAATTTTATGTTTTCATATTATTACATTTAAAATATAGCAACCCTAACATTTCTATTCTCTCTTCACTCCTCACCCTAACACTACTTCATTCTGCTCAACTCAAGCTCCCTTTCTTGCCCAATAGCTTACCCTACCCATTCTCTCACTGCTGCCTTGCAGCCATGATAAAGCTCGTTGGCCGCTGCGCAAATCACCTCACTAGAGCTAGAGCTTCCATGTTCTGCACCCGCTTCAGTCCAGATCACGAAGGGCATGCAAATCACCTCGCCAAAGCCGAATCTTCCACGTCCTGCACCCACTTCAGTCTAGACTGCAAAGGGCCTTGTCGTGCATCTCGGAAAGAGCCTCACTGTCGTCGTCAGAGCTACTCACACCACCGAAGCTTCCTCACCAATTTTGGATCTGTCTCAACATTGGGTATGTCTCAACTCTCACTTACATTACAAAAATAGTAACTTTATGTCAATTAGGGACCGAAAAAAGGCTTCCCAATTATTCTGGTGTGCTATGTTGAGTGTTGACATTATTTTGCTTTTTAATCAGTGTTGAAAAATGGCTTCCCAATAGTAACATTTTGATTTGTGTTGAAAAATGGAATCCTAGTTGTTCTTGTCAGAGTAATAATATTCACTTGCCAATTATCAATGTTATTTCAATATGAGTCTAATGTGATTGTATCCAAAAAAAAAAAAGAGTCTAATGTTTTAGTCTAATATGAGCTTGAGTATTTGGTTATTGGTTGAAGAGCATGTTGTTTTAGTATTTGGTTATTGTTGTTTATGAAAGAGGTTGCATGTTTACATTCCTGAGGGTAGTTCTAACTCCGTTAGTGCCTTGGAATTGTGGAAAAATAATAGCCTCAAGTATAAGATTTTATCTAAAATGGCTGATAAAATATTAGCTATTCCAATTTCAATAGTGGCATCAGAGCCCACATTTAGTGCTAGAGGAAGTGTTATAGATTAATATCATTCCAAATTAAATGAAGAGTCAATTGAAGCACTTATTTGTGGCGGGGATTGGCTTCACAACAAGTATGGTTTAAAGGAAAAACCAAAGGTACATTTTGCATTGTTTAAATATTACCTTTTCTTATAGTTATTACTTGTTAAATTGTGTTATGATTTAATGATGTATTTGATTTCTTATTTTTTAAGGTGTTTGAACAAGAAGAAGAAATTACATTGAAGATTTGATGCTTTGTTCAAAGAGACTGGCATCACTTTGTCTTGGTTTAAATTGTTGTGTTTGTTGTTGTGTTTGGATAATCTGGATTTTAGATATTGTTTTGCATAATTTGGTACCCTTAGTTAACTTGTTAAATTGGTATTTTAGATAATTGGACTGAGTTGCTGTGAATAAAATATTGGAAGTAGTTTGATTTTATCATTATGGACAAGTAGATAGTTGTTTAGTGGCCTTTCTAGGCATATTTATAGGCTTGGGTTGTTTTGAGGCCTACATGAAAGGCGGCTTGTATACGGCCTATTTGATATGTAAGGCCTAATTGTGGATAAAGGCCTATTTTTCGGCCTGTTTAATGCTTTGTCCTGATGGCTTGTAAAGAATATTCTAAATTACAGGCTTTGTAAATAAGCCAAAAGCCAGGCCAAGTTTATGAACAAATTAGGCTTAAGCCAAGAAAAAAACCTATAATAGGCCACAGGCCAGGCCAAGATCAATTTGTTACTATACAAGCCTAGCCTGTTTCCAACCCTTTGGATAAAATGCAAAGCAAAAGAAAACAACTTACTTCTCGCTTCCACGAGTAATTATCTTAGTAACAATAGCATCTTAACTACCCCGCTTCTTCTTTCTGTAAAGAAAACTCAATTTGCATTGCTTTGGCAAAGACTAAATTTGCATATCTTTGACAATAACAGTTTAGATAGATCTGCATAAAGTAAGAAAATATGAGGGTAAATTAATAGTTTGATGGAAATCATGCTTCAAACACTTGAAAAATAATTTCAATAAGAATGGATAGGATAAAAACAAGGCCCGTTCGATAATGCACCTTGTTAAGTATGGTGCGTCATGCACCTTGTAAACGAGAAGTATCCCAACCTTCTATTTATATATTAAATAAATAGAGCCATCCGTAATGCACCATGGTAATTATAGTGTGCAGTGCACATGGTTAAGTGGCATGATGCAGAAAGTGTAGATCTAGAGGTATATCTATACACCCATAGTATGTGATAACATGGTAGAACATGTCCTTCGCACTCATGACCCCATTCCTCAACTCTTCGTCCCCGATTGTAGAAACTCCCGTCTCTCTAAGCACCTCTACGACGACGGCTACACCGCCATCACCAACATCGATTCCTCCAAGGTCATCATCTCCAACATGCTCCGCCGCATCATCGGCCTCCTACCCCAAATGCTCTGATGTTGTTTCTAATTGATTACACTAAAGATTTGTTTTTCTTTTGCTACAAATGAAGTTTTATAACAGGAGATTTTACTAAAAATCTGAAGCTACATGTTCCAGTAATTCTCCCTTTTGACTTCTTCTTCTCCTGCCACCCCGGCTCTGATGTCAAGCTCAAGTCCTCCCTAGACAATGTCGTTTCCACTGCCATGAAGTTCGCCATGAAGATGTTGGACAAGAAGTTGTGGGGCAATATTGTGAGGGTGTGAGGGTGGTGATTTGTTCAAAGATGGCAACTACAGCACTGCCAACACACATGAAGAGATTCTTGGAGGTTGTGGTTTTGCTACAGAGGTTGTAGATGGCGTGGCGAGCGATGTGGTGGTCATGTCGGCGTCAACAATGGGTCCTTATTTTTCCGGCGACAAGGAGTGACGGTAGTGTCAGGAAGAAACGCAATGGTGAGTGGTGGTGCTCTCTCGACGGATGGCTGCCAGATTGAGGGCCCTTGATGAGGGTGGAGAGAGATATAGTAATTTTATGGTATACCACAAGAAGTAGATGTATAGATATACCTAAATATCGAATCTATTAGATCATATGGTGCATGGTGCACCATTCTTAACGCAATGCATACTCAAACGCGCCAACAATTTACATTGTTCACCCTAACCTAATATCCAGTTTCTACGAAACACCTTATTCTTACCCTCTTCCATCCACACTGCTCCTCGCGACACCTCCATGATTGCCTACAAGTCCTGGCGCGCGACCCCTCGTTCAAAAATTCTGTCACTTTCCCAAGTGGCTAGTGAGTGAGTGAGTTAAAAAAGAGCATTTTGGTAACAATCCAACAAAATCAGAGCCTTTTTCCAACATCTCTCCTTGTTTCCCTTTCAATCTTTTGCGTTCAAACATCAACAACGTGCAATAATGCAGCGAACAAAAAAAGAAAAAGAAAATACTTAAATACAGCAAAGTAAATCGCATGCTCAAATTGGCATAACAACTATACAGAAGAACCAACACCCAGAGAAAACACAAACAAAATTTCGTCGGAATTTATTTCGTCGGAATTTGGGGGCAAAGTGGAATCTCCTTGCCTTAATTCCATGTAAAAGCCAGTCACATTATTTCCCCTTCCGCGATAGATGCAAGGTGAGATTAAGTTGACTTTGAACGCAATAGATACGGGGCTTGCTACATTTTTTAATTCTTCGCTAAATTTATCTCAACTGATAAACTTTTTAAACTTTTTCAACATTGAACATGGTGCATGAGAAGTTTATCATCCTTACCATCTTCAACACTTCCAAGCTCCGCCATCACTCCTTGCCAGATGCCCCATTCCTCCCAAATCCCAATGGAGCTCCCCGTCTATGCCGAAGCACCTGCACCACCCGTCCACACAACTTTAGAATTGGGTTGCAGAAAAAGGGCATGTCGAGATTGAAAAACATTTGATTTTCTTTCTACGGTTTCAATAGAGAGAGAGAGAGAGAGATATACTGCCTTGATGACCCTCTTTCTCTCTCTAGCAGTGGAGATCACTTTCTCCTAAATCTTGAGAGAAAGCAGCTGAGGTGAAAACAAATCAAATAAAAGAATTATCTAAGAAAATTCCCTTTTAAATGTCTTCTTTCTAACAGAGGAGTTAATGGACGAGAACCACAACAAAGAAGTGATTGGTTGATAAAGGGGAACAGCGAACGGAATCGGAGATCGCTGAGTCAATTCACATACTGGCATCAGAGTGTGTGCAAGTACAAGAACAAAGAGAAAAGAAGGTAGTTATGAAGTTATCGGCTTCAATCTCTAATAGTCAGCAACCGTACACGATGCATCACGCACCAAACTTCCCCCGGTGCATTTAAGCCTGCGCCCAACAGACAAATATTGTGTTCTGAATTTACTTATCTGCTGGTCCTACATTTGACAAATACGAAAGAAATATTACACCATTCTCGCCGGTTTAAATGGGTTATTTTTGGGTACCAGCAAACCAAATCGAATTTCTAGGAGCATAATTACCTAAACCAGTTTCATATGAATTATGTAAAAATGAAAATAACAATTTAGATACAATCATGATAAGTAATTCCATAGAAATAACACGTCCCTCTCTATCAAAGAACTTCCACCAACTGCGAAGAGGTGCGACTGACATCATATAGCATACACAAGCTCCCAAACATGTCTAAAACAAACAAGTGACAAGCTCCTCCTAAGCATGGGGGAGTGATACTCAAAAACATTGCAAATGTCAAAAGAAGCAAATTTTTCCAAGTGAATGTCTAAAGACCTAATCCAACTGTGCGTCCATCTCTTCGTCGAAGGCCTGCAGTGTACTGTTTCTCTAGATCCAGCTGGAGTTCCCTCTGCTTCTCTGCGCGGAGTACGTCGTCGCCATTTTGGTTGTCGGATTTCTGCTCCACTTTGGCTTCGCCTTTCACACCCTACAATTTGCCATAGGCACGAGTACAACCTCAGACTCTAAAACTGTGTTAGTAAGTGAAGAAACTTAAATGATGGGAGCCAGTCATTCAGGAACATGCAAATATCCTCATGTTACTAGAACGAAATAGAAAAACCACTCAATCAAGACTTACCATGAGTTTATTGAATTTCTCTTGCCGCTCACGATCAGAAAACATTGCCGTATCCCAGCGATGGCCAGACTACAACATTTGGCAAGTGCATTTTATAATGCAGCAATTGCATTGTGAGTATTAGTAGGGAATGCAAAACAAATGTGCATGTACATGATTACCCATGTCACAGAACAGCAACAGTATAAAATAAAAATAATGTTATTTGTACTACATTTTAGGACATCTTTTAAGGGATATTCTGAAGTATCCCTTAAACATTGGTTGAAAGAAAAGTTGGAATCCACTCTCAACCAATGTTTAAGAGACTCCTCAAGGTGTCTCTTAAAAGATGTCCCAGTAAATGATTCAAATCATATTTCACAAATAACAAATTCAGCCAGCTCAGGTAGATGTCATCCATAATAACTCATACAACCTCAACCACATGTATCATCTTTGAGCAATAGTTCAGAATTATTCCTAACTTTAACATGCTGGAACTGGACTGGGTGGCTTGGGTAAAACTATGGGATTGTAGGACTATTGCACGCTTCATTGACACCCTTAATATACCATCTAGAAGAGCCACTAAGAGAGAATTTTCAAAGGCAACATCTCTGTATTGCTCCCTTAACACCACATATGATTTAGAACTCAAGAACTGTCCAACAGAAGTCCTAAAATCAAGGACTACAAATGATGGTTCTACAGGTTTTGAGAACTGCTGGGAATCATTTGAGAAATTGAGAAATTGCAAGAGGGAAGTTTTCAATTGAAAGCAGGCTCTAAAGTCCCTTCTTGTTTGCTTGTCATCTCAACTTGATTTTCCCAGAGTTGTCAGTTGTTATTGATGTGGACTTTACATTCCAACATCTGTCTACATTTTTTGGTTTCTAACAGTTGATCAAATCATTATGTAGGTCTAAGTCAACAGATGTAAAGGGAGACTTAGGTGTACAAACAAAAACCCTACTTATGCAGCAGGGCCCCGCCCATCATGCATCAAGCAATGGATAAGTCCTTGTCCACAGGAGGCAAGTACAGTTAGGCACTCCCACGCTCGACCACAGGAAATATGTGTAAGAGCAGGAAGAAGGATTTGGGTCACAACAAATTTGCCTACTTGGCAAGGGTATGGGAAGCAAGGGGAATAAGTTAGAGGCTGCATAGCTTACAATGAAAGACGGAAGAATGAATGAGGTAGGCAATTACTAGTGATGAATGCAGAGAGGTTTGCATACCCTTTTAAGCTCTGCAGGGTCCTATCCATGTTTTTGGTTATTTGTCTCTTACTGATTGTATCCACCTTCTCTTTGTACTGATATTACTCCAAATCGGTAGCATAAGGAAATATTACATTGTGAATTTGTGATAATCAATAAAAGTGTTTACATGTATGTTAAAGATAGTGCAATGAATTCATACACTATAAATTCAGTGTATCATAGAACTGGTCTCAATTTTATATTGTTGCTACTTAATTCTAAAGCACTATTTTGTAAGAAATAGAAGCATAGCAGCTCTAAGTTATACTAATGCAGATCGCTTCAGGTTCCCAATCATCCTTTGAATATCAACCCCCCTTGAGTCTTGCCAAGAAGAAGAAAGAAGAAAAAAGAAAGAATTATTCCATAAACTATAGTCTATACCATGTTACATGCGAAAGTATGAAAACTGCGAGAACAAAGAAAAATGTTACAAATGATTAAAGATACCTCTTCTGTAGTTGAACTCTTTTTGCTGCCCCACAACAGCTTCTTCTTTTGGTCAGTAGTCAAGCAACCAACCCCAACTAAGTTTCTATTGACTGTCATGCATCATAATTTCCAGAGTCAGAGATGCATGAGATTTACAAGTATAATAATCAGAACTAGTAGACCTTGGATATATATATATATATATAAACAATAAAGACTAACAGAAGATACAACATGTGTTCAGAAAAAATAAAGTGACAGTTACTGCAAAGCCCACAACAACCCACCTTGAGCAAATGGTTAAAAATTGAAATCATAAACCATCAGTGTATCAGAATCCAGTCAATCATTGAAGACAAACTTCATATCACAATAGTAGGGCAAGCATTGAGCAAAGATAGTGTATACCTAATTCAGCTGCTTTCATGGCTGCAACTTTTGCAGCATCTAGATCATTGCCAACATCAAAACCACTGGTCTTGGCAGCCCCTAAATCTGCCTTACTCTCATGAGAAAGCTTCAGACTTGAAGTTTGCTTTTCATCTGCATTAGTACATGATAATAAGTAATGCGATCATCACAGTTTATATGGGTAAAAAATAATACCTAGCATAAGAATAAAATATATGTAAACAATACCATCTTTTCCATAATTGTCATCCTTGTCATTGCCAAACAACTTTGGTTTTTTTCCATAAGATTCTTTACCTTCAGTACCAAACTGCTCACCAACCTTTCTAGTGTTCTGGTCCTTCTCCTTACCAATCTCACTGTCATCATATTTTCTCTTTTCTTCCAATGGAAGGTTTTGACCATCCAGCTCCTTCTGTTCACTCTTATAAGCTTCTTTTAGACGATATTTACCACTGTCTCTTTGTGAACCTGAGTCATCTCTTTGGCTCCTTGACTCTGAATGGGAGACTGCTCGGTCACTTCTGTAATCACCATAACTTCTGTGGGAACCTCTTCTTTCATCTCGACCATCCCGTTCTCTTGTACCCCTCTCCCTCTCGACCTCATCATATGGAGCATGCCTCCTGCCAGATCCAGATCTTTCATATGAAGAATCCTTATCTCTACATTTCTGATGCTCTAAATATGTTTCTCTATCTTTCTCTTTGCTTCTATAATTTGACCGATCATATCTGTCATGTGAATACTTGTCCACAGTTCGCTGATAGTCTTTTGACCTACTGTCACTCTCTTCTCTTGAATGGTCACCTTTTGACTCATGTACAGAACGAGAATATAGCCTCTCACGATATCTATCTTCATCTGCATGTTTGTCATGCCTAGAGTGACCATAGGAGCTCCTGGATGACTGTCTATCAGAATGTCTAGAAGAATCACTGCTTCTGCCATAGTGTTGTCGTTCTTGTTCCCTGCTATCATATTTCCTTGAATGGTGGTGAGAAGCTCGTACAGAATCTTCCCTCAATGGATTCGGACTTGAACTGTGTTCATGCTGGGGACTACCTGCACATATGGCAAAGTATATTTTTCTTTATTCAAGCACTACTTTTTTTCCTTTAAATATTCAAGCCCTAATCCATATAGAATAGCTTACCACTAAATTTGGCAACACTATTATCAGTATCACAGAGCCAAGTGTTGAAATTATGAGTTATAGGCAGGAAAGGAAGAAAAAGAGAATAAGGGAGTGAATAGTATGAAATTGAAATTGATTTCTTGTATCACTATATATTGATTGATATGATGTATTGTGTTGAAAAGAGACAGATTAATCTCTATCTATAACAATACTAGTATCCTAATCCTAATTAAATAAGGAAACAAACTGGGAATTGGGAATGAGGAACAATACAAAATATGAAAACTAATCCCAAGAGATCATCTAAGCTACTCTATGATACTAAGATATAGTTAGGATAACATAAAATATTCTCATATATTCTAACACACTCCCTCGAGCTAAAGCTTAATTGTTGTTACAAATGAACCATTCACAATAAGAAAATATATAAAAGGCACCATAAAACATGAATGGCAAGGTAACAAATACTGGAGTGATCATCAGAAAAGATTTTCAGGTAGAGAATCACAGACAATAAATCCTCAAAGTTCAACAAGAGCATTTGGAAGCCTCATCCAGCAAGACAAACTAAAAGACCAATTAAAAACTAGGAACTTAAATCAAATGGCCCATGTGAATCACAAACATAGGTCACCATTGGAATGATTGCCGATGGAAAGAAAAGTCACCATTAAAAGAGGCCTGCATGGTTGTCAGGAGCACGTTCTTGCACGTAGGAATGTGCGATCCTACACTCCTGGAAGCCATCAGGGTGCTCAAAACCCGCCTTTTGCATGAACTTGACGGAACACGGTGGGAGCACTGTGCAAGAGCATAAGAGCACTAGGATCATGCGATCCGAACAAGCTGGGTGCTCCCATAGGTCCAAAAACCGACCTGGCCCATTTTAGAAAGAACCCTAAGGAAAACCCCTCCCCCCTTTCCTTCGATCTCTCTCTCTCTCTCACTCTCTATCTCTCTCACACTCGAACTCACTCTATCTCTCAAGCAACAACCATTTCTATCTCTCTCACTCAGTTGCCAGTTGCCACGCCACTTCCAGCCACCTCGCTGCTGCCGACCTCGCCTCCACCTATGTCTATCTTTACCTCTTCGGTGGTCTTCGCTGGTTGGGTTTTGCATTGTGTGTCTTCGGTTGGTGGCTCCATGGCTTGGTTTGGGTGTTGCTACAATGCTGC
Organism: Pterocarpus macrocarpus; assembly: GCA_031439585.1. Classification (NCBI taxonomy): domain Eukaryota; kingdom Viridiplantae; phylum Streptophyta; class Magnoliopsida; order Fabales; family Fabaceae; genus Pterocarpus; species Pterocarpus macrocarpus. The sequence continues at coordinate 32,943,494 of CM062521.1, forward strand.
TTCTTTGTGTTTTCTTCTTTTGGGACTTCTATTTGGGGAGTGTGCATGGGTTTTTAGTTTTTATGGTTCATTATTTGATTTTTGTGTTGGCTCTAAAATTTTCTTAATGTCAGTGCGATTATTTTGATTCTTTGTTTGAGAATTAAGGGGATATATCTTTTTTTTGTTAATTTTCTATTAGGTATTATTTGAAAAAAAATATGTCACTCTAGTTCTAGTAGTTGGGTTGTAGACTTGCTTTCAACGTTTTAATTTTAAGTGATGTCAAAAACTTGTGGGTTGTTATGTCTTTTATGCTTTGAATTATGACATATGGACTTGATGTATTTATGTGATCTTTAAATTTGAAGTTGTGATTGGTGGCTTTATTTGCTTATTTGTGTTATGTTATATGCATATTCACATTTGTATAATGTAATTGTCTATTCTGGTAGGATCTTACGATCCGTGCTGCGATCCTACGTTTTACGCTCTTGTATCCCCTTCCATTCGTACGTAGGATCTCGCTCCCAACAACCTTGGAGGCCAAAGTGCATAGAACTACCAGATAACGGACTAGAGTGCCTGGGATTGCTAGATACACGCCAGAATTGGGATTGCTAGATACACGCCAGAATTGCAACTGCCCGATACAGGCCAGAACTAGGACTATTGGAATGATCTTCTTCAGGGAAGAGAACAAACATCACAAAAACCTTCCAACTTTCTCCCTCTAATGGCATTGGAAAAGAGCCAAACAATAGCTAGAATAATTACTAAAGATCCAGAGATAACAACCACAAGTAAAGCCAAGAAATAGCCTAAGTACATCAAACCTGAACCATCTTACTAGAATCTAACAGGAGTTGTTCGAAAACTAGCCAGAATAACACCAGAAATTCATCAGCAAAGCCAGCTCAGCCTAGAATAAACAAATGACAACAGAAGAGGGTGAAGAGAGAATAAGGGACAAGTCATGGACAACTTTACCACTCTAATACTGTGTTGAGATTAGGGTATTGGGTTTTAGGCAGGGAAGGAAGCAAAAGAGAGAATAAGGAAGTGAAAAGTATGAAATTTTATTGATTGATGTGATGTATTGTGTTGATAATAGACAAAGACTAATCCCTATTTATAATAATACCGAACTCTTAATCCTAATTAAACAAGGAAACAAATCATGAAAAAAAACAAAATATGAAAACTAATCCTAAGATATCATCTAAGATACTCTATGATATTCTAAGACATGATTAGGATAATATGAGCTATTCTCATATGTTCTAACACCAAGCATATACAGATCACTTTCAAAGAAATGTTATTGCACCAAAGTAGTTCATGGCTGATCGCATCACAGGACAGCCATCATAAAAACCTACTAATAGAGAGAGAAAGAAAGATAAAGAAAGTGTGATAAAGTGTGAGAAAGTGTAGATTTTTGAGACTAGGGAGACAGTGAAACTACGTCATGATGATATTATCAGAGAGTTATCTCATATAATCTTTATATAAATGTAACCTTAAGTAGAGCAACTAACTCTAACAGCTATAACCAGAGAAATAGCTAACTATCTAACTAACTGTTTAACCATTCTGCCGTTAATACACAACACGTGGGCTGAATTATAGTTCAGTTCATTCTATCATGCCCCGTCAATTCAAGAGGGGGTTACTTCCCAGATGACTGATCTTGATGCCGTGTGGTGTATTTGGAAGTTGTTTGACTAGCCCCTCTCAATTCTTTTGTGGGGAGGGAGGAGGCCAGGGTGTTGCCTCTACTGGGAGCGCAGAGAAGTGAGATCCTACACTTCGAGCTTGTCTCAGAGTGTGATAAGTCTAGCAAGAGAGGCTTAATAGGGATGTCAGCAGGTTGACCCACAAAGGGGACATGAAGCATCTGTAGCTTGTTCTGCAAAACACGCTCTCAAACAAAAGATAGGTTCAGTTCCATGTGTTTTGTGCACAAATGTAAAACTGAATTGTGAGCAAGCATGATGGCGCTATTTTTGCAAGCACACAGCACGGTACAAGTTCCCCACATGCAGAGAGGACAGACGTAGTAAACCAGCCTTGCATCTATCATTCCCCTAAATTAGCCTTGGGAATCGATAGATACAGGTGTATAACTAGGATTGTTAAAGTAAGCTCCAGTACACATTACAGAGGCAGCTTAAATAAAATAGATTCTTTGATTTTCTCAGAACCCAGTGTATACGACAAAGCAATAAGGTATAACAGCATCAATACCTATCTACTTTCCAGCACAAGAAGAACCATGCATGAACAACATAATGCAGTTGATACTAAGCAATTCAAACACCTATACTGGATGCAAATATACTTAGCCTCTTAACGTTACAACCATTCACCACAATACCATTGTAACTTCTAAAAGAAATAAGTACAAGAGAATAAAAGATCCTAACCATCAGGTGATGGTGATCCATCAACAGGTGATCGGCGCCGATAATTCCTATTGGCTGCATCACCAGAAGGTTTGCGAAATGCATTTTTTGCATCAGAATTGTCATGAGGCAGAGGAGGTAAGTTTGAGTCCATCATGCCAAGCCTGAGATAGCAACAACACAAATTAGAATGCAAATAACCTCAATGAATCAAACCATCAATACAAGGCAAAAAGAGTAACGCTCAAATTCCAAAACAGACAAAAAATAAGGCCTCGTTATAGTGCTTATTGAACTCATGAACAAATTCATTTCAATCACTTCAACCAAGTAGCTCATGCTACCAAAGGCATACTATATTATGATAATATCAAATGTCAAACTTCATTGTTCTAACATCAAAGCAACCAAAAAAAATACAAATACAAATATCCTTTCAATAAGAAAAAGAAACTATCCTCTTCGCAGTAACAATAAAAAAATGTTAAAAACAAAAATCCAGCACCGCTTCAATTTTTTAAGCGAAAATAAAAATTACTATAAAAAGAAAAATAAACATTAAATTTTGTTACCTCGGTGTCATCGGTAATCAATCAAAACGAAAAATGGAAAAAGTAAAGATTAAATGTATCAACATATTCTAAATGATACGGCATGAAAATTTCATGGTCTCAGATGCGCACCGCACAACTGAAAAATCGCCAAAGAGAAAGAAGAGAAAAGGAAGGGAACCTGGGAGGTATCGAAATTTCAAACGGAAGATGATTGATTCATTGGGTTAAGAGTGATTTTGGTGTTTGTAATATTAGCAGGTAGGGATAATAAGCGTGAAGGAGAAACCCTCGATTCTGCACTATGTGGTTTTGGGTTCGCTTGGATGATGGAGGAACTTGCGTCGCGTTGCGTCGTGGGCCTTAAAAAGGGAGAGGAGGAAGCAAACGTGGAAAGGTGCCCACGGAGATATTTCCTATTTCTCCCTCTGTACGTGGCATACTAGTAGTACAAAAAAGCAAAACCCAAAAGAAAAACAAAAGAGGAATCCCCCACTGTCATCCAAACAGCGCCTTCAAACTGAAGGTAGGGGTAGAAAAAATGAAAAATGATCTCGCAGTCATACTTATCAAAACCGGACCAAACCGCCCAGTTCGGACTGAAAATCACTAAACCGGTCATTTGTCCGGTTTAGTTTTTTATTCGGACTGTATATGCATTTAAATCAGTCAAATCTGATATGAACCCTGTTCATAGATAATGGGTCCATATTCCACTATCACTAAATCATATGATCTGTTGTGTTGTAATATGTCAATAATAATATATATTATATATTTATTTAAATTATATTATATTTTTATATATTTATTTAATTTAATTTAATTCAATTCAATTGATTTGATCAATGACTCATTGATTGAAACACTGACCTAGTATCTTGACTAAGTCAATCATTAGATCAAGTTTAATAACTATGCTTGCAATCTCTTGTCATTAAAAATATAGGACAAGTTAGTCTCATTCTATTATCCTTAAAGAATTTATTTGTCCTATTTTACTTTTTATCAAAGATCAATTTAAACTATTTATAAATTTTGAAAGGCTAATTTGTTTTATAAATGCTACAAAAATTTTGAAGAGGGATTAACTTACCCTATATTTTTATGGTGAGGGACCACAAAGCTTGTTTTTATAAAGACTAATTTATCTAATACTATTTTTTATAGAAAAGATATTGGGGGTTTACTCAAAACAATATGTGAGAGAATATTTATTAATAGACATAAATAAAAATAATGTCATGAATCCATGACAGATAGGATTTTAGGTTTAAGTGATTAAGCATTTGTTTCTCTTAGTGTATGTTTTAGAATATATCTTATTTCACAATATAATCTGATATAGATAAAATTGACTATAATTTTTAATTCATTTTTTTATACTAAAAATGCCTTTTTTTTTTCAAAAAGCATTATTGTTGAAACTATTGATTATAAGCTAATCACGTTAATATTATGATACTTTTGCTAAATTAATCCTAAGTATAAAATATTGTATGGTATAAACAAATCATTTCATACTTTTTAGTAATTTATTATATAAAAGTATTTTTCTTTCATATAATCGAATCAAAATATATTACTTTAAAAATACTTTTTAAGTTAATACATCCATTCATAAAATTTTCACACATAACCGATTATAAAGAATATTTATTACCCTTATAATTGAATATTGAAATAATTTTGATTTCGCAGCTAATCCTCATAGGAGACTTGGAGACTTTTCACGCAGCAATGTAATTAGTTATTTGATTTTGAGGATCAATGATTTTGAGGATCTATTGATGTTATTACTTGGAATACTATAAGGTGGAGTTTGGTATGAGGTAATCCATCTGGATTACTGGTAATTTTTTATTAAATTGCTTAGGCCCACAATATTATCCTATTTGACTAGGTAATATAACTGATAATCAAAATTTTCAAAGTAATGTGGATTACCACTAATGTGGTAATATGGATTGCCCCTTTGAAAGCTGGTAAACTACCAATGTGATAATCATTACATTATTATTATTATTAATTAATAATAATATTAGTATTATCAATAAATAATAATAATAGTTTATTATTATTAATAATTGTTAATTATTGTAATTATTATTATTGTTAATATTATCATGATTAATTATATATATTAATTATTATTATTTAATAATAATTAGTAATAATATTTATTATTTTTTAATAATAATAATTATTAATAAAATTAACTATTATAATCATAATTAATAATTAAATTTTCTTATTCTTATTAATTAATAATTATTGTTAATTATTAATATTATTATTATATTAATTTAATACATATATTACCTAATAATCTTTTCGATATATCAAACAAGGTAATGTAAATTGTCATTTAAATTACCTATGTATACCAAATATTGCATTTAATATTATCAATAATTTAAAAAGTGGCAATCTTTCTAAATGATAATTTACATTACTGACAATCTTAATAGGCAATGTACCGAATGCCGCGTAAAAGTTTTGTGGCTATCTTTTTGTACGAATCTTGTTTTCTAACAAGCAGCCGTAACATGTCTTTCAATTATTAATGTAATATAAAATTTCATGCTTCAATGCATGCGCCAACACATGCAAAGGTTAATTAGTTTGTGATATAACACTACAGCTTAGAGAATGACAGCATGAAGAAAAACTAAGCAACATTTTCTTTTCCCAAGTGTAGATAGTGAAGAAATATTATGTAAGCAAAAGGGTTGTTGTATATTAGGTTCATGTGCAATTAGATTGACACATTCAAAGCATAAGATTCAACCAAACAAGTAATTCTTGCTCTATTTGCAAAGTCTACTAAAAATCAAGGTGTCATATAGTCCAAAGATTTACTATACCACAATCGAAACTAAGAAGGAAAACTAAGCCATGGTTTATGTACTAGGCAAACAAATAGAAAACAAGCAAAAATCTTATTAAGCTATATCTTACACACTAGATTCATGCATAAATCGGTTTAGGCATGTACCAGCCGCAAGAATGATTTCTACTACTTTCAACAAAATAAGTACCACCTCTATTTACTTCGCTAATTGATTCTTGTAGAATCTGCTATAAATGATTATAAATATCTACCTTTAGCATATTCTTGATCAAACAACATCTAGCAGTGAAATGGCACCGATGAATTTATTTACAGTACGAAATGACAATGACCACTTTGTTTGTATGTGTGCTAACCTTCTTTTCTCTACAAGTCTGAGCTCTTTGTGTGCATCTCTGGTGGGAAACCTACAAGGGACTCTAACGCTTAAGTCAAAACTCTCTTCCACTCAAGTGTGAGTAAAAAGGATTAGTTACTTACCTTTAGCTCTCCATGAGCCCCTTCTTATATTCTAGATCTGAATTCGTGCTCCCCCAGTTTTGCAGTGGTTCCTTATCCTCCTATTCTCAAGGGATTCCCCTATGCTCAATAACTATCCTTAACAAATTAGCTACTTTCATGCACTATTCAATTTGGCTTATCTGGAGTGATGAGTTTTTACCATAAGCCTCTTGAATTAGGATCTATCTAGGACTTGGACACAAGAAATATGATGAAATCAAAAACAAGTTTGCGCAGAAAATAGGGCTCCAGACGTCTTGTTAAAAAGGTTTCGTATCTCACCCTACAGACCTCGAAATTGAGCGATTCAAAAACGAGGTGAACGTTCACGTTCTGAAACACAATTTAGACCCAAGAATCACCGAAAAACAGTACGTATAACTCGAGATATGAGCAAGAGATAATTGAGACGAATTCTGGAAAATTGACGCGAAATTGATGAAAAAGAAACCAGAAAACAATGGCGCCACAAACCTAGTTTGATAAGCCAAGAAGGATCACCACAAGAATTGGAGGATTCTTGATAAGATCAAATGATGCAAGGAAGAACCCTAGCAGAGAAAAACTCACAATTTCTGAAACATTAGTATTCTGCTGTCTATTGATCTCCAAATATTTTAATACAAATCAGTTTAAAAGTTTGCCCCTGAGACTTAACAAAACTAAAAGCAAAACCCCTTAGCATAAGCATTGCTGATATGTTCCAGTGGTTAAGGAGACATATTCAGCCTCAAGTGCTTGGGTTCTAATCCTGCTACAGATAATTTGTATTTTTTTTTATCACAACATAATAATAGAAAAATAAAATAAACAACTAAAGTCTTGCTAATTCAGATTGACTCTTTGGGCTCTTTTCCTCTCTTCCAAGTGGGCTACGCATGTGTAAACCCTCAGATTCATGTGTTGGGCTTCATTTGGAAATTGGGCTTCAAATTTTGTTTGGGCTTCCAACAAAGAGATAATCGCATGTTTGACAGCTTCTTGGGCCTTCTTTGCTCTAGCTCTTGTCATGGGTCCTCCTAGGCCTTGTATTGAATCTTGGGCTTCTTTTTGGGCTTGAGTCTGGATTTGGGCTTGGGCCTTTGTGTCCTCATCATGGAGGAAATTCCTTCTACAAGAGCCCTTGCTAAGCTCCTCTGGGCCAAGCTTTAGGGCTCAGTAAATTTGTTCAATCCATAGCCCCCAAGTTTAGTTGTTATTAGTAATAACGATCAGAGCTTATATTCCAAATTCCTATTCTCGAGCTCTATCACTGAGCTTAAGCCTTCTAGCTTTTCTTTCGAGCTTACATTCCAAGCTCATATTATTGACAATGTTCTGGAAACGCTTCAACTCTTGTGTGGGCTATCGAAAAACATTTGTGTACATGTGTCATATCATGAAGCACCCACTATTATGTCATTACTGTATAGTTATCATTATAATTTCTGCTTTGAATTTCGATCGTCAAATCAAGTCCACAACCATTGATTCCTTAAATGGTGGGGATTTGTTTTTAATGGTAGGAAACTTTTTAATCCGTTGGATCATTTCTAATACTCTCAGAATGGGTTTTAAGTCCTATTCCTTCAAATTCATTCCCATATTCCCTCAAACTCCAGATTCCTCTATTTTCCTCTCAATTTCTCTGTTACTTTCTGAAACCTTTCTCCTATTTCCAAGACTTGTTCCAATTCCAACATTCCGCTCACTGCTTCTTCCTTCTCCAAATACTATATAGTAAGTGCTTCATTTCTTCTTCTTCTCTTTCCTTTTCATTCTTCACATTTTTCATGATTTCCCTTTGAAAACCCCAAGCTAATACCTGATTGGTCTCCTTTTCTCTTTCCTCCATTCACTAGTTTCTCCTTTTGTTTTTTCACTTTTTATTTTGGCCCCCGATTCCTCTATTAAATATGGGAAAAAGTCCCCAAGAAAGTTCTGCTAAGCCCTTCATGCAAAAGAAAGGAAAGTTGGATTTCTATTTCTAGGTGACCGATGAGGTCAAGAATGCTTATTCCTTATACACTTATCAACATATCCTTGATCACTTCCTCAAGGGTTCTAGGAAAACCCATTTCAAGGAAAAGTACCTAATAATATGCTTGCCCTGTAAACCCAGCGACTAAGTTTGCCATGTAAATAAGGCCTCTAATGACTCAGAACGAAACTTCTTTTTTGTATATGAAGTCTTTTTTACCATTCTAAGTCTTAGCTTACCTTTCACCGATTTTGAGATTGACTGCCTTAATTTTATAAACATAGCCCTATCCCAACGTCATCCGAACAGTTGGGCCTTTATCCACTCTTTTAAGAATCTCATGAAGTTCTTAGATTCCTTTCCGACCATTGGAGTGCTTTTTTCATTGTTTTTTCAAGTGAAGGACATTGAGAAAAGGAAAAGGAAATGGGATCTCCCTTAGTGGTTAGCCTAAGAAGAAAATCTTCGAGCTGTTCACCTCGAATTTCAAGTAGTTCAAAGATCAATTCTTCAAGATCTTAGCTTCCGAGCATAAGTTTCCCTTTTTCTTGGATAAAAAATGTCATGCGAAGTTCCCCTTTTACTGGAATAGATTGCCAAAAAAGGTTCTCAGTGTTGACTAGTGCTTTCTTGTACCAATTTGTTAAAGTGGGACATTAATAGGGCCAAGGGGCTCAAACACCTTAGTAAGTTCCTCAAAGATTTTCTTTCCTTGCTATTTTCATTATAATTGTTTTCCTAACTCCTTCTTTGTGGTTTCTTTCCTTTTGCAAGAGAAATGGCCACCAAGCTATCTAAGGAACATCTCCAAGCTACCTTCACACATCGCCAATCTTAGGCTGCACAGGATGGTGCTATAGGGGTAAGTTCCAAGCCCTCCAAAGATAGCTCTGAGATGGCACCCAACACCTCGCCTTTCATCATGAAGTAGGGAAATAAAAGAGCTCCTACTGAAGTAGTTCACTTGGAGACCACTTTAGCATACAAGCCATTCCTCCAACTACCAAGATGCACCCGCTCGGCTAAAAAAGGTCCTCTCCAGTCCTTTCGAGCCCTCCTACCTCCTCTATGCCCTTCTCCCTTTGGAGCCCTGGCTTCCTAATTCAACAAAAAAGGGACGAACTCCTCAAGTCCTCTTTTGATCTCGATATGTTTGATGTTGCCGAAGTCACGGGGATGCTTTAGTGGATTCAAGCAGCCAGTCGTTGCTCCTGCGCGATGGTTTGTCGTCTAAAGCTTAAAGAGCATTGTGGGGAAAAGACCATCTTTGAGCTCAAGGAAAAGATCATAAAGTTGAAAGAGTCTCACCCCAGGGAGATTCGATATTTGGGGAAGAAGGTTAAAAAGGTTGAGGACAAGTGTTTGGCTAAGGAAAAAAAGTGGGAGGCCTAGGAGAAGAAACTCTAAGATAAGATCTCCTCATCAAAGAAAAAATTCAAGAAGCATGAGGGCTTCTATACCATTGAAGTGGCTGAGCTCAAAGACAACCTCGAGACTAAGATTCAATATGCTAAAGGCATTAAAGGGGAAGTAGCCAAGCAAGATGCTAAGGTTTTTGACGAAGCCCTTAGTAAGTCACATTCCTCTATGCCCATATGGACGTTTCCTCTTGCAGCTATTTTAAGGAGGTTTAAGACAGGTAGTTGGTGGATAAGCCCTCCCCGGAGCCAACGCCGCTGCGGATGATCAATCAAAGACTCTTGTGGATGTCTTTCCTCTTGGAGACCAGGACAAGGAGCAAGTGCATGACTTTCCAGCCATTTCCTAGCTTTATATATATTTCTTCCTGTAGTTGAACAATACTTTTACTTTTTTGTAAATTTTGGATATATTTTCCGTACATGTCATTTCATTTTAGTCGATTTTATTCCATGCTTTCCAAGTTGGTACTTCCAAGTTATCCTCGACTAGCTAGTAGTTTTTATTTTCCAATGCGTTTCCTTTTTGCGCTAAGTATTCCTTCTAATTCTGAATTTGTTAATAAGCAAGCAACTTCTCTCATGCTTAAGATAATAACCATCAACTTCTTTTCTGAAATCCTTTCCTTGGATTGTGTAACTTAGACTTCACGTACTCAAATATTAAAGCTTCGAGGGGTGTTCTCCCCATAAGTTTATTATGAACTTTTTTCTGGCCTTATTTCCAATTTACATTTCGAGTAGTTCCTGTGGGCTATAAGCCTTCCTCTGGGTTTATTCCTATTCTCCTTTTCTAGATTTAATTACCACTTACTTTTTTGAGATCCTAGCCTATAAGAGAGGTAAGGAGTTTGAGTCTTTTCATAGACTTGCTTCCATTTAATTTTCCAAGGGCGAGAGGATAAGCTTAAATCCTTTCTAGGACTTAATTTTCATTTAATTTTCCAAGAGATTCTATCCTGTGGGCAAGGACTATAAGTCCTTCTTTAGACGTATCTCCATTTAATTTTTTAAAGGATCCTCACCTGCAAGCGAGGTCTATAAGTCCCTTTTTGGACTTATTTCTATTTAATTTTCCAATAGGTCTTCACCTACAAATGAAGGGTTTAAGTCTTAATGCAGCTCCGACAAGTATACTGAGTCGTACAAGTAATAAAGTGATAAGTAAAGTATCATTCCCATGAGAATAGATCAAATACCAGATAGTTTAAAGGATGACTATTTGGACAAAACGAATTCACAGATGCAGAAAATTAAGATAAAATTTTAATTAAAATAAATAAGCAAAATAATAACAGAGACTGGTGCTAATGGGATGGATAAATGCAATGGGATGAATGCTAGGGCTAATTAATTTCACTTATTGTAGACATATTTACTATGAATTCCTGTTAATTAGTTCCTATCCTAATTGACTCACAGTCGGTTCCCCTTAATTTATTCCTAGCCTTTCTCGAGATCAAGCAATACTCTTTATCCAAAATTGATTTTCTAATCTCTTAGCACAAACTAATCTAGGTAAAGGTTGAAGCTCTATGAATTCCTATGTTGATCGCATGAGCCGCATTTATTTATCTCTAGTTTTTTCTCAGCCCATGGTGTTTATGTTAAGAGGCTTTATTCACAAACCCTCTCTCGAGTTATTGTAAATCCTCAAATCAATTAATTATTGATCGAGCAATTAAAGGCATTACGTATAAATAAAAATACTAAGCAATTGAGGTAGAAACAAGATTAACATTAATTCATAAGTAAAATTGCCATACAAAAAAGGTCCATTAACGCCCTAGCAAAAGAAAATTAGTTCATGATTGAAAAAATGTAAACATCAAAAGGATATAGAGATGCAAAGACGAAAGAACAAAATGCTATAAAGAATGTAGGCTAGAGACAAGAGATTTGGAAGAATATGGATCTCTTTGTAATGAGTTTGAGCTCTGGAATTCTTGAATCTTCATCTTCAATCTCTGTGTAAGAAGTTTTTTGTCTTGGGAGGTGTGTAAGTGTGTCTATGGATTTGTTTATGATCTGAAGTGTTGCCTTTTATAATATACAGATCCCTTTTTCAAAAATTAGCATGAGCCAATAAAACAGACAAGGTCGCGCTATAACGCAAGGGTTGTGCTATAGCGCAACTACGATGCCGCGCTATAACGCAACACTCAAACTTTACAGACTTTGTATAAATGGGAGCATGCTATAGCGCGCTAGGTTGCACTACAGTATAACACAAAATTTGAGCGATTATCGAACGTCAATGTGCTATAGCACACAAGGTTGTGCTATAGCTCAACAAGAAACTTTGGCCTTTTTTTCTTCTATGGCAGTGCACTATAGCGGAAGATGCTGAGTTTGAATTTTTCCTTTGGCTGCTTCAAACTTCTTCCGGGCCCGCTTATACCTAACAACAATCAAGTAAACCCAAAATAAGTATCCAAAAATATAAGAAAATAACGGAAACTAAAAATACTAACTAATCTAAACTATTTCCTAAAATAAAATAAAATAGAAGCTAAACTAAACAACTATATCCTAAAGTAAACAAAAACTAACTAAAAATATAACTCATCAAAGGGAGTTATCAAATTCTTCATTAGACTTATTTCCATTATTTCCATTTGTTACTCTTATTCGAGTAACTCTTATGTCTTCTTTTCCAAACATGATTTCATAATAAAATGTTCAAATAATTCAAATAAACTTTATTAAATTAAAAAGTTTAGAATGATGAGCTATTTGGGAAACACTCACTTTTATTCTTACTACTGAGGCTTGCACATACTCAACTTATGTAGGTCATGCCTAATTAAAACCTCTTATAGATGAAAAAATCGTTATAGGAAAAAATGCATAAGAGGAAAAAAAGTGCACCCACCTACATAATTTAAGGATTTCTATCTAAAGTACTTTTAGAGCAAGGACACATTCCAGGTCCTCAATAGTTCTCTTCTTCCCAGTTCGACTATCTTGTAAGCTCTTCTTTCTATCTTCCGAATGACTCGATAAGGTCCTTCCCAATTTGGTGGCAACTTTCCTTCTCCTTGCGGCTTCCTGACGAGTTCCACTTTCTTTAAGATTAGGTCTTCTTCTCAAACTCTTGCCAATGGACCTTCTTCCTATATTTCCTCACCATTTATTGCTTGATGGCCTTCTCCTTTATCTTGGCTTTTTCCCTTTCTTCCTTTACTAGGTCCAACTCAACTCTCTGACCATCCTCATTGGATTCCTTCATCATAGTTATTATCCTCAGACTCGGTTTCGAGAGTTTAATGGGTATTACTTCAACAGCTATGTACACCAATCTGTAAGGTGTTTCTTGGGTTGACGATTGGGGCATAATATGGTAGGCCTATAGCACAACATGTAACTCATCGGTCCATAGGCCTTTAGCCTATTCCAATTTTTTCTACAATCCTGCCAAAATAATTTTATTGGCAGCCTCTAGCAACCCATTGTCTGTGGGTGCTCCGCTGATGAGAAAAGTTAAACGATTCCTAACTCCCTGCAGAAGTCTTCAAATCTTCAGTTCATAAACCGGTTTCCGTGATCACTGATCAGTTGGCAAGGTATTTCATATCTGCATATTATCCTCTTCCATACAAACTTCCTCACTTTCTCCATGGTGATTGTAGGCAAGGGCTTAGCCTCAATCTACTTGGTAAAGTAGTCAATCACTACTACCAAATATTTCAATTATCTTGGCTATTCCCCACTTGTTAAACAACTAACTAACCTCCGAGTAATACAATTCCTTAGAAGGCGTGTGGTTCTACTTTCTATATCTCTGACATTTGTTGCATTTTCTCACAAATCTCAAATAGTCCTATTTTATAGTGGGCCCAAAATAATTGGCCTGAAGTATCTTGGTCGTTAAGGCTCTACTTCTGGCGTTGTTTCACATATGCTCTCAGGCATTTCTTCTATCACTGCTTAGGCACATCCTCCGTTTATACATTTTGACAGTGACGAGCTCGCCTTGCTTCATTTCCTTGGCTTCCTTTTCTCTTTTAGGTAGCTTTCAAATAGTCAAGTACTCCATGATTAGTTGTTGCCAACCCTATTCCTCCTCCATAGAGCATACATAGGGGGGATACCACAAATATGCTCGGCTCATCAATACCTCCTAGATAACTGATCATTATTCGCCACTGATCTTATGCTCATCAACTTTGACAATAACTCGGCTTGGGCATTGTGTTCCCTCGAAATGTATTCCATGGTACATTCTTCAAATTCTCTAATAAGTTTCTTTACCCTAGCTAAATATTATTGCACCTAGGGTTCTTTGGCCAAAAATTCTCCTTTGGCTTAGCCAATTATGAGCTAAGAGTCTCCTTTGATAACTACTCTCAAAACTCTTAATTCCTTGACTAGATTTAAACTAGCTAACAAGGCTTCATATTCAGCCTAGTTGTTACTAGTTTTAAACATAAATCTCAGAGATTGCTCAATGGACACTCCATTCTGGTCTTCTAGAATTATTCCAGCTCTATTTACTTTATTGTTGGATGATCTGTACATATATAATCTCCATGTCCGTTTCTCCTTTTCGCTGGTGATGATTGGTGATAGTTCCACAATGAAATCAGCAAGTACTTTGGCTTTTATTAGTCCCTGAGGTCTATACTCCAAGCTGAACTCAGAAAGTTCTACTAACCAGGCTATCATCCTTCTGGCAAGATCTTGCCGAATAGGGTGCTCAGTCATGATGATGGTATGGTGGCCTTGAAAATAGGGTCATAGCCTCTTAGCATTGATAATCAAAGCAAATGCTAGCTTCTCAATTTTTCTGATATCTGAGCTTGGCTCCTTACAGTGTGTTGCTGGTATAATACACCAGATTCTATTGTTTTTCCTCTTCTCTTACCAGTACCAAGGTTATAACTTTCTCGGTTATTGATAAGTATATGTAAAAAAGTTCTTCATCCTTGGGCTTGCTCAGCATCGAGGGTTCAACTAAGAACTTTTTGAAATCTTGGAAAGCTCTTTCATATTCCTCTGTTCATTTGAAGTCTACTTGCTTCTTCAAAAGGCGGAAAAATAGGTGTGCTCTTTCAGTCGACCTTGCCAAGAACCTGGATAACGCGGCTATGCGCCCTATCAATTGCGCCACTTTCTTGAGGGTGCTCAAACTCCTTATCTCCAATATTACTCGACACTTCTCTAGATTCACCTCAATTCTTCGTTTGGTGAGCAAGAATCCGAGGAATTTTTCTCCTCGGACTCCAAATGCATATTTTTCTGGGTTTAGGTGCATGCTGAACTTCTTTATCTGGGCAAAGATCTCTCGTAGGTCCTTGCAATGGTCTCTAGCTCCCATAGTCTTAGCAACCATATCACCCACATTAACCTTTATGATTCTTCCAATATAATCAACGAAGACTTTATTCATGAGGCTCTGATAAGTGGCTCTAGCATTCTTCAATCAAAACGGCATTACTTTATGGTAGCAAGTTGCATTTTTGTTATAAAGGCCGATTTTTCGCTATCCATGGGATGCATTTTAATTTGGTTGTAACCATAATAAGCGTCCATGAAGCTGAGAAACTTCACCTCCAAGGCTCCATCAACTAGCATATCAATACTCGACTGTGGGTGGGCATAATTTAGGCATGCCTTATTTAGATTTGTGAAGTCCACACATATCCACCATTTTCCCGAAGCCTTTGGGACCATAACTACATTAGCTAACCAAATCATGAAGTGTATTTCCTTTATAAATCCGGGTTTCAACAACTTTTCCATTTCCTGCATTACTGCCTTTTGTTTTTCTATTCCCAATTTTTTGTTCTTCTATGACACAAGTCAGACCTTTGGATCTGTTGCTTGTTTGTGGCAAATGACCATCATGTCAATTCCAAGCATATCCTTGGGTGCCCATGCAAAAAGTTCTGCATTTCTTCTTAAGTTCAGCTTTCATGGATTTCAGTAGTTCTTGTCTTCTTGGGCACTTCTCCAATTTGAATCTTCTGAAGCTCATCATTAGGCTCAGGTCTCGCCTTTCCTTTTTCTCTAGGATCCAAATCCCTCATGTTCATTTTCCTAGAGTGGTCAATTTCAACTATGTGGACTTCCTATGTTCCTCCTTTTCCTAGTTCCTTTCCTATTTTCTTCAGTGACTCATTTAGCATTATCAAGCTTCCTTCTAGTCAACATGTACGACTCGAACTTCAATAGGTGAAATCGGGAACTTTAGTGCCAAGTGCAGAGTTGACACTACAACTCCCAAGATATTCAAAGATGGTCTCCCTGGTATCATATGGTACGAGGCTCGGGCATTAATTACCAAGTACCAAACATCTATGGTTCTGATATCGCACCAAATCTCCATAGTATGGACTAAGATTGGATTTAGGTATTTGCATTTTCTACAGGGTGGGAGAGTGTAGGATATCGGTCGAGCTTCCCTGGTCAACTAGCACCTTTCGGATTATATATTTTCTTGCAACCATAGAACTAACCATGGGATCATGCAGATTTGATCAATTCCCTTAAAATTGAGATTAAAGAACAAGATTATTGGGTTTGGTGTTTTGGGCAGTCGAGGTGGATTTGATTCCACAGCCATAATAGCTTGGAGGTGTCTTTTCCTCGCCGAGCTTGTTTCTCCTCCTTCGGCAAATCCTTCTGCGGTAAAATTAATCACACCTTGAACCTCTTGTAGTTGCCGATTTCTAAGCTCCTCTTCATCACTCATCTCGGGTGTTTGTCTTTCTTAGATATGGCTCCTTATCTTTGCTGTGGCTTTTTCTCCACTGAGCTATGTACTTACCCAACAATCCTTGCCAGACTAGGCACCGAATTTGATCCCTCAGAATGGTGCAATCTTCCATGGTGTGACCACAATTCCTATGGAATTCACACCATTTGTTCCTATTAACCACAAGGGGAACTTGTTGCTTCCCTGTATTGTGTGGCAATCGGAGCAACCGAGCATTGTATACTTCCTTTAGTATGGTCTTTCTTTTGACAGTGAGAGGAGTATATTCATCATAATGAGACTGAAGGAGATAAAAATTATGTGTTCCCTTATCTTGGCCCTTTTCCCTTGGGGCAAGTTTCGATCTTCTCTGGCTCCTTTTTCCTTGCCTTGGATTTTGCAATACTTGTTAAATATGCAGACTTATCTAAACATGGAACATTTATCCTTAGCTCTAGATTTCTTTTAAATAAAAAAAATTCTAAGCACCATAACACCTGAACTCTAAAATTGTCAATAGGAAGCACAATGACAGATTCACTTTTTTCTTGAGTTATAGGAGGGGAATGTTTGCAGGAATTGGTACTAAAGTCTTTAGGAGGATTACTATTTTCAATAATCATGTGATCAATTATCGAAGATAATTTATGAATCAATTTTCCAAAATAAACTTCTATGATTCTTTTTTCATATCTCTATGTTCTTTGTGTGCTAACTCTTTTTGAAGAATTAAATATTCAAAGTGGGAGAGTGGCACTTTTTCGTCTATTGCCACTCCCACTCAAGAATTCTACTTACTAACTTCCATAAATCACCCTTCCATATTTTCATAGTTAAATTATCAAAATTGTTCAATTTCACAATTTCTTATAAAATGCATTAGATTAAATTTTTTAATTAAAAAATAAATAAATAATTTATATGCAACCTATATTTATTATCATGATAATAAAACTACTTTACATGTTGAATTCAAACTTTGCTTCATATTTTTTAAGATATACTACTTTTTATACTTTTATATTGTAATATTATTATTATTATTATTATTATTATATAAGGAAATTTGATAAAATTTTATTAATATGTCAAATTTTGAATTCAAAATAATTGTTCTTAATAATCTTAACACAAGAATTTATCATTTTTTTAAGGATTCTTGAAAAAGATTTGAAATCATGTTTATTTTATACTTAAGGTTTAAATTTTTATTAAATAATTATACTTATGTAAATTCATAAAATGGTTAGTTGTCAAAAAAAAAAAATTAGAGTAGTAATAAATAATTAAAAGAATTTTAAGGATTTGAGTAATATTAGGAGTTACAATAAAGAAATAATTAGTTTTATTATGGAAGAAAGAAAAATATTTTAAGCAAATTTTATTAGAGAGGAGAGAATACAAGTATATAAAATGACAATAGTCCATAAATTAATTCATAGAGAGTGAACTGTGACGATGGAGGAAGGAAGCCTCCTGACAAGCATGGTGAACCATAGAAAGCTACACAAACTCCTTATTTCAAAGAAAAGCTTGTGGGCAAATAGGTGGCATCATTCAAACCTATCCAAGGAGACGTATTAGAAAAGAAACTGGCATCTATAGAGTATCTTCAAGGGGACAGACTTTGGCCATCTTTTTCCTTGGACCCGAAGGTGTTAGAAGCGGCCAGTCAACCCTTTCAAGGGGTGCTTATGGTTAAGCTGATAGGGAAGGACTTGGGCTTTATGACGATGAAAGAGATACTACAAAAGCTATGGAAGCCTTTGGGGGGTTTTTAATTTATGGATCTTGGGTGTCACTTTTTTCCTATCATGTTTGGTCTAGATGATTATAGAAATAAGGTGATTAAAAGGGGTCCATGGATGCAATTTGATCATTACTTGGCCATTTAGTTTTGCACCCCCTGGTTTGTTGCATCGAAGGCCAAAATCAACAAAACTATGGTGTAAGTCAGGTTTCCATGCCTTAATCTTTCTTCTTATTGGGAGAAGATTATTCATGCGTTGGCTCATGTAGTGAGGAGTTCGATAAAGGCAAATTTGCACACTTTACATAGGGTAAGGGGGAAGTTTGCCCATATATGTGTAGAAATAGATTTATATAAATTAGTGGTAGTAAGAGCTAGAGTGGATGGCTCCTAGTTAAAGATTAAATACAAAGAGTTACACACTATTTGTGTTAAGTGTGGCTATTACGGGTACTATAGTTGTGACTGTCATGAAGGAATTCAAGTAATTTACGAGAATGACACCTTTGATAAGGGCAAGGCATTGGTTGTTGCAGCAACGCCAGTGTAGAACCCTAGTTTGGAGAAGGTCAATGTAGAGGGAATCCCGAAAAAAGTGCATGGTGATTGGCTAGTTGTGACTTAAAGGGCCAAAATAAAAATAAAAAAATCCCACAATTAAAGCCAAAGATTTTGGGAAGATTGTGAAAGGTAATGGGTTTGAGGATCTCGCTAATATTTTGGAGAATCATCAAGATGCTATTTTGCATGATAAGGAAGCCGATAATCCCATGCAAAATAATGTACAAGACGTACACGACTAAAAAAAGAGGAAGTGTGGATCGTGTGAATAGTAAGTTGCATAGAGTAAGGGTTAAACATGTAAAAACTCCTCCAAAAATTGAAAAGTGGGCTAGTAGGTGAGACTTCTTCAGGAAAGCAGGCAAATTGCCGTTCGAATAAGGGTGCTTCTGGGGCTAACTTTGAGGTGAGAGCAACTTCTGGGGTAAAGAAGCGAGTGGCCCAAAGAAGGCATGGTGGGTATATAACACCAAAAAAAGAAGCAGCAGCGTGATTCCTCAAACAATCCAAAGTCGGCGTAAGGAAAATCTCCAAGGACTGTACTCTTAAGAAGAAGATAAAAGCAATCATGGATAAAGATGATAGTGCTTCTGCATCACTAGCCTTTCTAGATGATTATTCTTCAAGATCTTTGTCGAATTTCCAAAAGGTAGCATGGGCTTTAGAGTTTAAAGACAAACCTCCTCATGAGGTTAGGCTTGATAATGAAAGGAATGATGAAGGTGGTCAAGTTGCAAGCCATCCTGTCAATACCAAGGGTAAGGTAGATAAAGTGGAGTCTGCGAAGGAGGTAGATCTCATTGACTTGAGTTTGGTACTGCCTGTGTCTTACTTTTCTTTTTCTTAGTTTTTTATGGATCATTTATACAATATTCTTATCTGGAATTGTTGTGGTGCAGGGAACTTATTTGCTTTTGTGAAAGATCTTTGTGGCCAATATCGGGTATCCTTTCTTGTTTTACTAGAAACTAGGATTAGCAGTCAGCATGCAAATAAGGTGATGAGGAAACTTAACTTTGATGGCTGTTGTATTTCTAAGGCTGAGGGTTTTGTAGGGGGGATTTGGTGCTTGTGGGATAAGTCTTAATGGTTTATTAAAGTCTTGGAAAAAGACAAGTAGTTTACTCACTTGCATGTAAAATCCCTTCTTAGGTTGACGTGGTTCTGCACCCCTTGTTATGGTAGACCTCAGAACTCACTGAGAGCTAGTCTTTGGGAAGCACTAAAGCGTCTTAGCCCATTGATTTCTAGCCCTTGGTGCGTAGCTAGGGATTTCAATACTGTAATGTTTGATCATGAGGTTCATGGTGCAGGAGATTGTTAAAAAGGAAATTGTGCTTTTAGATATTGTCCATCTTTTTGTGAGTTGATTGATGCTGGATTCTCTGGACCTTTTTACACTTGGAAGAGGAATACACTAAAGGAAAGACTGGATAGGGTCCTTGGTAATTGTAATTGGTTTACTTCCTTTCCTGAAATGTCTATTACACATCTTCCATTCTTTGGGTCTAACCAATGCCTTCTATGGACCAAGTTCAGTTGCTTGAGTTCACATGTTCAACAGCTTAAGTCATTTAAGTTTTTGGTGGCATGGCTTGACCATGATGGATTTGGTGTTGGTCGCTGATAATTGGAATTTTGATAGCTCTTAAGAATGTTGATTGGCTTTCTCAGTCTGCTGGTTATTAGAATAAACATGTGTTTAGGAATATTCATAAGAAAAAGAAGTGTTTGTTATGCAAATTGGAAGGTATTTAGAGAGCCTTCTCAATTGAACAAAACTTGTTCTTGGAGGATCTTAAATGTCAGTTATGGGTTGAGTATGAGCAAGTTTTGGATGAGGAAGAATCCCTCTGGGCTCAAAAAGCAAGATATCACTAGATTACTTAAGGAGATAGAAATACTAGATACTTCCATGTTTCCACTATCATTTGGAGAAAGAGAAATAGAATTGTGGCTTTGAAAGATGAGAATGGGAGTAGGTTGCATGAGGTTGATAATTTAAAAAGCATGGTTAACGTGAATCTTTCCTTTGACCTTTCCTTTGCAAAGTGGTTTCCCTATAGTTTCTCCGAATCTTTTGAATGAGGTTGGAGCACCTATCACTAAGGATGAGATCCAACAGACTCTGTTTTCCATGGGTGGTTTAAATTTTTCAGGCCCATATGGGCTCCATGCTTTGTTTTTCCAAAGAAAGTAGGCCATTGTGGGTAAGTTGTTATGTGATTTGGTGTTTAATATTTTTCAACATCCTGAGCGGAGGGGGGAAGTGTAACACCCTCCTAAGTATGATACTATGCTTAAGTCATAATACCTCACCTAAGAGTTGTTACGGTCACTTAATCGGACTTTGTCTGGCAGAGACCTTCGGCCACCTTCAATCTTACTAGTCAACTCCACTTCGGAGGACCTTCTTCGGAACTTCTGAACTATCTGGAGATAATACAGAAACAAACATAGGAGTGAGAATTATAAATTCTCAGTAAGATTCCTTAAACTACCATATGCTGTGTCATCATTATTATCTCCAGCAGCTTCTGTTTATTATGAAAAATGTGAGCATATTAACTAGATTGTTCAATTTTATACTTTGAAAATATATTGTCCGAAGCAGAGTTCATTTTATTCACACACTTGAGTCGCATTAGCAGTATTTCATATTTGGAATAATAATCACAGTATAATTAGATAGAACAGTCTCAGCATCAATAAAATATAGGATATAATTATGCAAATACTCATACTTGAATTCATGCGAATGCACTGGTGTTTTGCTTAATTTCCTTTACTTATCATGCACATTCTAGAGTATGATCACCATGTCATACTCCATCGGAGTGTGATCGCCATGTCACACTCCTTAGGATGTGCTTATCATGCTATATTCTAGAGTACGATCGCCATGTCATACCCCATCGGGGTGTGATCGCCATGTCATACTCCTTAGGAATATAGAACCTTCATCATATCTTTTAACTGCTTTCACAAGGAGAGACCTAATTAACTGCCTCCAAGTGAAGGGATCCAATCTTATCTTATTTAACTGCCTTCACAAGGAGGGATCTCATAACTGCCTCCAAGTGAAGGGATCCACATATAATATGTTCATGTCCTTTCATTCTCATACATAATCATGCATAGACATGTTGAATGCACTCATACATATGCTTCATCATTTACTTTCATATATCCTTGCATACATGATTTCCACATGCATATTCTTACTCATAACCTCCTTACAATTCTACCAAAAATTCGGCAGTATAATGGAATGTGTCTGCTTTCCCATGAATAGTGCCAGTACTCAGAAAACCAATTTTTACAAAAAATTTCCAACACTTCATTCACAATTCAACATCAATTTCATAGGAACATTAGTTGCATTTAAGGTATAGTTGCTGTCTTAGCACTTTCACTCAACCCAGTTTTTGTAAAATAAGCCATAATTTCTATTTAACCCATCTGGACCTAAATTTTGGATATGTTAGAGTGTTATGTTTGTCCCCATCTAATTTTGATAAATGTAGCTCAAGTTATTTAAGTTTTATCTCGGCCTGCCCTGTAGCTGGCCAGAATTACACACTTAAAAGTAAAAATCCACTAAAAATAACAAATTAGTTCAAATCATATGAAATTGGTCTCATATTAAAGCTTACAGGACAAGCTTTCATTTGCAATAAGTTCTATTTCATTTGCTTTAGTAGAACTTGAGTTGTAAGCCCCGAAATCTGACCTTTCTAAACTACCCTGTTTTGTCCTGGTTTAGATATAGGGCAAATTCTACGAATCACTGAGAACAAACGAGACTGTATCTAACTCTGAAATTTTTATGGGATGTTTTCCTATGTGTAAGCTTTCTAAAAAAGTTTGTTTCATTCAATTCCAAGCTGTATAGGGCAAGTTTGGCTCTGAACAACCTAGTCTGCCCAGAATCAAACCCAAAAACCTAGGTCAAACTTCAAAAGTTCATATCTTTCTCAATACTAATCCAATGGCCTTATATTATATATGTATGGAAAGCCCTGAATGTCTAGTTTTACATAAAAATAGTTTCATCAAATTTAAATGGCTATAGGCAGAGCCATACACTCCGCCGTATGGACTGCCGTAGGTTCTCCTAGGTTTTCAGATTCTGATTTGCTCTCTATCCTATGTTCCAATCAAGATTCAATCTCAATCCAACCCAATACTGCTAAACCACCCAAGAACACTTACATAATCTCAATTAAATATCAAATACATGCATACAATTAAATGAATCAACAGCCACTAGTCACAAGAAATCCATAAAAAATGTGGAATCCTACCTAGTTTCAAGCTTGAGTTAATAGAAAACCAAGTCTTGAAGTGAAGGAAGTTGATGAAGGATGAAGATGTGAGAAGAATGGAAGGAGATGATGAACAAAAGGAGAAAGAGAGCTCAGCCTTCATGCATCGAAAATATTGAGGAAGGAAGTGGGGTTATGTAGGTGTAAGTCATAAATGTAATAATGACTTGAAGTTGTTGGCATGGGTGGTGGAGACAAAGCCAAATCTCCCCTCCTCTTTGGCTGTATGTAGCTCTAGTAAATGAGAAGGGAGAGGCAAATTTTTGGCCACTCAACCTAGGGTTTCTAGTGTATAATTCTATTGATTCGGTTCTAGCAATATAAAATACTGAATCTTTACTGATTTCCTTTAAATCGGCAAAATATTACTAAATTACTTTGTAAAATTTTCTGCATATCTATTTTAATTTTTTTCCTAATCTTAATCTCTTTAATTAACATCTAATTAACCTCTAATTATCCTTAATTAATTTCTAATTAACCTTACCTAATCAATAAAATCGAATAAATCGATTAATAGCGTAGATTAAACGCTTCACAATTTCAGAGCCTTTTTGTTTTCTATTTTCTATAGCTAATGGCATATCCGTAATTTTGAGCAAGTCCAGGGGCACCCTACGTCATTTCAGACCAGACTGGCTCCATGGCCCAATCGGCAGAGAATTAAACTTCTACAGTTTCACCATGTGATTCTCCTCTACTAAAAGCCCTATTCTGTTGATTCTATTTATTTAGAGACATAAATGTTATTTTCTAAAAAGTTTAGGGGTAAGACTGTAAATAATGAAAGTTTACCCAAGGACGTTTTCATTATTTCCTATAACATTATACGGGGATGTTACAGGAAGTAAATCAAACCTTCATTACCCTTATTCCCAAGGTGGATCATCTAGAAAATGTGAAACAACTTTGGCCAATCAGTTTGCATAATGTTGTTTATAAGGTGCTGATCAAGATTGTTGCCAATAGACTCTGGAAGGTGTTGTTTGTGGTTATTTCTCCTATTTAGCATGCTTTTATTAAGGGGAGGAATGGATCTAATAATTTAATTATTGCACAAGAGGTTATCCATAAGATGAGAAAATCGATGAGAAGGAAAGGGTTTACGGCTATCAAAATTTACCTTAAGATAGCTCATGATAGATCTTAGGATTTTATTGTTGACTCTCTGTGCACCATAGGTGTTGATGATCATCTTACTCATCTGATTTAGTGTTGTATTTTGTCAATTTCTACGAATGTTTTATGGAATGGGGAACACACTAAGAAATGTAACCATGCTTATGATATCCGCCAGGGGGACCTGCTTTCTCCTTATTTATTTGTGATATGTATGGAGCGGCTTACTCATCTTATTGACACTATAGTGGCTAATAGTCCGTGGAAGCCTATTACTTTTTCCAGATGAGGCCTCTTCTCACCCATTTATGCTTTGCTAGTGATCTCTTTATCTTTGCTAAGGCTATTATGGATCAGGTTGAGTGTATATCCTCTTGTTTAATAGTTTTCTATGAGACTTTTGGCCAGAAGATTAGCAAGGATAAAACGAAGATTTTCTTCTCTAGAAATATGCATTTTTTTAGAGCCACAAAAATTGCAGATGCTTTTGACTTCTCTCTTATTAGGGATCTTGGCAAATATTTATGAGTTCCCGTACATCATAGGAGAGTGCCTCCTGGATCCTTTAATTTCTTGACGAAAGGCTTTTGCAAAGGCTTTGTGATGATTTGAAGGCTTTATCTCTCTTATTAGCTAAGTGAGCTATGTTTTGTAAATTGGTGGTGGAAGCTATTTCGTTTTATGTCATGCAATTTGATTTGGTGCTTGTGCTAGTGTGCACTACCATTGATAAATTGAGTCGCAAAGGGTAATAAGAAAATTCATCTTTGTTCTTGGGAGAGGGTTTGCTTACCCAAGGACATGGGTGGCCTCGGCTTTCGGCCTACTTAACAAGTGAATACGGCTTTCTTAAGTAAGCTGGCTTGGAATTTAATATTGAACCGGGATGATCGTTGGGTGTAGGAGCTAAGACATTAATATGTCACAACGTGCCCGGAGGGCGCCGCGACGAGAGGCAACAAAAATATTGAAAATAATAAATTTCAATGGAGTCGCCACCAATTTTTATTATGGAAAAAATCGGAAAAAACCTTTTACTTTTGCAAAACTGGTCTTTTAAAGAGATTGAATTCGGGAGTCCAATTATGCACAGGGAAGGGTGGAAACTTAATCCCACTGCACCCCTGATACATCCGTTTCGCAACGGTTACCCTAGAGCTTATCATGCAAATTAATGACTTTAATAATATTGATTTTTCCCCTTAAGAACATAATAATTATTCACAAATAAAATAAAGCAAAATTAGTACCACAACTATTTACAAAAAAGAAGATAAAATAAAATTAATATGATAATTATTTATAAAAGGAAAGAAAAGCTAAATTGATATAATAATTATTTACAAATAAAATAAAGTTAGATTAGTGCAACAATTATTTACAAAAAAGAAGATAAAATAAAATTAATATGATAATTATTTATAAAAGGAAAGAAAAGCAAGATTGATATAGTAATTATTTACAAATAAAATAAAATAAAGTTAGATTAGTACAACAATTATTTACAAAAAGAAAAGAAAAATAAAATTAATATGATAATCATTTATAAAAGGAAAGGAAAGCAAGATTGAGATAGTAATTATTTAAAATAAAATAAAGTTAGATTAGTACAACAATTATTTACAAAAGAAAAGAAAAAATAAAATTAATATGATAATTAGTTATAAAAAGAAAGAAAAGCAAAATTGATATGATAATTATTCCCAAAAAATGTAAGATTAATATACAATTATTCACAAAAGAAAAGGAAAGTAAAATTAATGTTATGATTATTTACAAAAAAAGAGAAATTGATATAAAAATTATTTACAAACTAAAAAGGAAGTGAAATTAATGTTACAAATATTTAAGGAAGTAAAATTAAACCAAATTTAAGAAAATTTAAATTTTGATTTGACAGAGATTGTCTGCTCCTACGTATCCTCTGGTGCAATAAGGAATTCAAAATCACGTAGTTCTTGTAGAAAATGATTGTGGGTTGGATTAATTTTATTTATGAAAAGATTTTATTTAAAAAGAAAAGAAAACAAATCCACTGTTGCACAGGGTTTAGGATAGCGTAAGCTATACAATAAACCCTTATAATTCTCATAACCCTTGAGGATGATCAAGCCATACATCAAGGCTAGAGATTGTTGCATGGATTAAAGAATTTTAGAAATGTTATTTTTATTATTTGAGCTAAAAAAAGGAAAGAAAATTATCTTGTGTATATTTACAAAAATTAATAATAACAATAACAAAAAAGTAACGCCCAAAAAAAAACATATAATTAAAAATTTAAAATTGAAAAAAAACCAACGTTTTTGAAAAAAAAAAAAAGAGAGAGAGGGGCACACGCGTGCACCATGAGCATGGTGGTGCACCATAGTCCGCCCCATTAATCGAAAGTAACCTGCAGAAACCACGCGTTGCCGTTCCGCGAAAAAGAAAAGAAAGAGAGCGTGACAGCTTGATTTTTTCCACTTTGACGTTAGTGTATACGTCGGAGTTGATGTGGCTATGGAGGCTTGGTGATGAGGGTGGATTTACGGCTAGTCGTGAGTATGGATTAAGGATGACAGGATTGTGCGGTGGTGAATGAAAGTATGTTGTTGTATTGAGTGAAAACAAAATCAGTGCACAATGAAGTGTTGAATCAAGAGGTGCAGGCAGACGGTTGAGAAGACGAGGTAGTATGTATATGTGTAACCG
Source organism: Pterocarpus macrocarpus (assembly GCA_031439585.1). Taxonomy (NCBI): domain Eukaryota; kingdom Viridiplantae; phylum Streptophyta; class Magnoliopsida; order Fabales; family Fabaceae; genus Pterocarpus; species Pterocarpus macrocarpus. Next base: position 32,970,317 of record CM062521.1, read on the forward strand.
GAAGAAAAAAAAAATGAAGAGTTAAACGAGACGTACCAGGAAATACACTATAAGCGGATCAAGTGTCAACCTTTAGCAATAATTCTCGCAAATTCTCACAATTACTCTCTGCTTCTTCCGTGACTTTTATGACTCTCCGAAAGATCCTCTTGAAAAAAAACCAACCCCCTTCATCTCTCAATATTGGCTCTATTTATAAGTGTTGGAGGCATCAATTGCCATTAAATTTGATTGATTCTAATTGAAAATTCAGCCTTAATGATGATTGACGGATTTGATCCGATTTGGATACAAATACCAAATTAAAAGATTTGACCAGATTTGTTCTCATTTATTCTGATTTGATTTTTTTCTTCTTTTTTTTTTTTTTTTGGGTTAGAACATTTCATGCTTGGGCTATTTATAAAAAATAAAAAATAAAAAAATAAACGGGCCAGCTTCTTTCCTTTCCCCTCTTTCTCTTTGTTTTCTCTCTCTCTTTTTTTTTTTTTTTGTGTGTGTCTCGGACAAAATATGGTGTTCACAATAAGTGTGGCTCAAATTTGATTCCAGTTGTGCAGTGGAGGTCAAGGGGTTCAAACTTGTGGCGAGTTCTTTGCAATGTGTGGGATTCTATTTGTAATAATCTCCACTAGAGGATTGGTGATGGTACTTCTATTAGGGTGTGTTTGTTTGGGATTTTTTTGCCAAAAAAAATCACTTTTTTCATCCAAAAAAATTAATTTTCATATATTTGAATATTTTTTTAAAAAAGTTAGAATCTCAAAAAAATATGTTTTCAACTTCTATGAAAAGAATAGCTTTTGAAAAAAAAAAATCAATTTTCAGCTTTTTCAACTTTTCAGCTATATAAAATTTAAGTTTCAAAATCATTTTTTAAAGTTGAAACAAACACATCCTAAATTTGTGGCATGGTAGTTGGATTCCTCAAGTTGGATACCTAGAAGATGTGATGAGTGAAGGGGTGGCTGAGGAGTTAAAGAACTTAAAGCTTTCTCAAGTAGTTTCTAGTTCGTGTAAGTAGAACTGGGATATGTTGAAAGCTTTTATTCCCCCTCGCTTCTGTCAGATTGTTGTTAGTTTGTTTCCTCCATCTCCTGATAAGGATAATGATATAGTTTGCTGGGGTTTGAGTCATGATGGAAACTTTTCCATCTCCTCGGCCTTTAGATCCAAGATGGGTGCCTTGAGAGAGGTGCATGATCCACTATTTCGGCTCATTTGGCATTAGAAAGGACTTAAAAGGGTGAAATTGTTTCTTTGGTTGCTAGCTAATGATGCACTTCTGACTAATGCACATAGGCTTGATCATCACTTATTCATGGATCCTATATTTAGTAGGTGCAACTCTATGGTGAATGAATGCACTCTCCATGCATTAAGAGATTGCCCGACGATTGGAGATTCTTGGTTGCAGTTGATTCCACCTCAAGATTATGCTCAATTCTTTTCATTAAATATTGGGCAGTGGTCGCTTCTCAACTTGAGAAATTCTTTTCACTATTGGGGTTTTGAGTGGAAGACTATTTTTGGTATAGCAATTCACTGTTTGTGGGGAATACACAACAAGGAGCTTTTTGAGCATGTCACTCCCTCTTCTAATTAGCTGTGGCATAGGTTTTGGGCCTAGTTCACTAGCATCTAGGAAGCATAGACTAGGTGTGCTACTTTTTCTGATTGTTGGTCTTGGGACATCGTTTACATGGCTTAGCAGGCTACTTCTATGGGTTAGTATAGTGATGGATCTGTTTATCCTAACCAAAGGATGGCTTGTGGTAGTATTATTGGGGATGATAATGGAAATTTTGTTCGGGCCTTTGCTACTTTCTTTGGTCTTGCCTGGTCACTATTGCAGAATTGTGGGGAATGGTTCGTATCCTACAGATGGCTTGCAGTATGGACCTTCGGCGAGTCATTCTTGACGTGGACTCTATATGTGGGTTGCGTGTTGTCTAAGGAGAGTTGGATAGGAAGCATCCGTATAAGATGGTGGTTCATAAAGTTCTCGAGCTTATCAATCGTGGTTGGGAAGTGCATATTTTACACACCTACAATAAAGCCAACAGATTTGTAGATCTTTTTGGCAACCTTGGTCAATCTCTCCAACTTGGGGTGACTTATTTTTTGGAGCCTCCTCCATGTTCCTTGCAGGTTCTTGCGAAGGATCGGTATGGGGTAGCTCACCCCAGATTAGTGTAGTTTGTTTTGTTTGGGCTTTTGCCTTGTTAACTGTAACATCCCCTATAGTCGTTAGCTTAATAATTTGATTTATTATGCTTAGATATGAAATTAATTGTGCTTTAATATTAATATAAAGAATCAAAATTTTAAAATAATTATAGAAAATTCATATTAGTAATTTTTCTAGCAAGTTTAACCCTAAATGAGGTTAATTGACACCAAGAAATTTATTGTAATTTTTCTAGGTAATTAAGCAATTATTAATTGAACTATTTGTACTCGAAACTCGATAATAATTTAGAAATAGGAATAATTTTTGAAAAATAATGAATTTTTTTTAAAGATAATTAGGGTTATATTAGCTTATAAAATAAAAATCAAAATTTTCAAAGCTTGTTTGAATTTTCTATGATTTTCAAGTGTTTATTAGTAAATTGTATGATTAATAAAAATAATTTAAAAATAGGCAAGTGATGGAGAAAGTTTTTGAAAATTTAGAGGCATACTTAGAATAATTATAAGGACCAAATATAATTTTGTAGGCAATTAAAAGTTAGGGTGTGTTAATTAAATAAATCTAACTTAATTATCACAAGTTAACTGCTTAAAATTACAAGAAAAATGGCTAATTAAAATATAAGAGACATATAATCAGAAAATATGCCATCCTTTGATCTGGGACACTTGTCCACACCAGCCTTAAACTTGGTGACCAAGTTTGGAAGAAAATAATTAAAATAGGACATGAATAGTGTAATTGGTTTGTGCATGTGTGAGATTGAGTGTGCAATTGTATTCAGAGTCATTCACCCCCCCTCCCTTCAGCAGAACACACGATGGCAGCAGAAGGAAAGGAAAGAAAACAAGTGTGTTTGGGTGTGTGAGTGTCCACATAACCCTTCTTCTCCATCTTTAGGAAGAAGGAAAACTTTGTGAGCCATACACTTGAGTGATCTTGAGTTGTTCCACTTTCTTGTTCCCTTCAACCTTTGAGTTCATCATCATCACCATCCCCAAACCATTTTCGAGCTCTTCCATCATCCTTCAAGTTAGGGGGTTTTTCTTTTGTTTAACACTCCTAGGGATCTTATAGTTTTAGTTAATTCTAATCCTTGCTCTTGTTGATGTTGGTTTTGATTAATTTTAGCTCAAGCCCCCACCTTGTGACTGCGGCTGGAGCTTGCTTCTTGGGAAAAATTTATTCTACTTTGTGCCATATTTGAGAGTGTAAATTGATCTAAATTTGGTGAGAAGATTTGTGGTGAGGAGGAGTAATAGTTTGTAAATTTATAAGGGGTTATTTGGGGTAGTCTTATGGCGAGGCTAAACTATCTTTGTTAAGGGTAGGATTTTAGGTTGATGTGCTTCTTGTCCTTGCTTGTTTGATTTCTTATACTCTATCTCTTGCACGTGTATGCACAAAAATGCTTGGTTTGTGTGTGTGTTTGATGGCGATTATGTACTTATTGCTTGATCCTTTGATAAAGTATGCTACTGAAAATTATCCTGTTCTCTGTACTACTATGATTATGCAATTTTTTTCATCATAGAAGTTCTCATCATTTCGGTTTAAAAATTTTATATGTTGAATATAAATGTTGATGAACTTGCTTATAAATTTTCATAATTTTTAGTGAAGGTTTAGTATTTTTAAAAATTCATGGCAGATCTGCTTTGTTTTGGAACACAGGATGTATTTCCGGAAACACCAAAATTTTCCATTTTTGTTAGTATAGTAATTATGCAAATTTTGACCTCAAATTTTATGGCATGTAAATAATATTTGAAAATCTGACTGAGAATTTTTCTAGAATTTTTAGAAATGTTTGACTATATTAATTAAATTTTTGAAACTGGAACTGCCTAGCTAAAAAAAGGAATCTGACCTATCCAAGTTGTAAGATTTTATTACCACACTTATTCTTAAGGAATTGACACAAAATTTTTATAGAATACTATTAACATCCAAAGGACGACCACTGGCAAATTTTTATGAATTTTAGAGATAATTTACTATTTTAATTATAATTATTTTTTGCACTGATTGCTGTGTAGGTTGCAGTTTTTCTGGCCCAAGTATGAAAATCCATACCCTAGTGTTTAGTTTGACACATAAAATGTTTTAAGCCCATGGAAAATAATTCTAGAGTACTACTAGTATAATATTGGCCCAAATTGGTAATGCATAAAAGAAATTAAGTAAGTCATAAAATTTGGCCCGAATTGCTCATAAAAGTTAAACACATTTGCTACTTCTCAATGCCTTGCTTATTTTATATGGGCTTGTATGTGTATCATAAATCTACATGAACATTCATGACCATATGTGTGTATTCAAATACATGTGAACCACACTTTCATATGATGTGTGAAGCATAAGTTATTGATGTATGAGCTTATGTGTGAAATGCATAGTATACATAATATATATATATATATATATATATATATATATATATATATATATATATATATATATATATATATATATATATATTGATTGTGTGAACATACATTAAATGAATAGAATCTTTATGAAATGTATGGTGAATGTCTTGACACCACCTTGTAATGGATTGGATTGGTGGGACATTCACCACTTTATTTGGAGTAGATGGTTTAGCTTGAACATGGGCCTAGTGTCCATGGTTTCTAATTTGGGACCATGGTTTCTGATTTGGGATTAGGGGACGTATTAGTAGAGAGTTCTCAGTAGATTGTGGTAGGAGATGAGATGGGGCTACCAGCTTCCCTCTTATTAAGTAATGAAAAGGAAAATGATAAGAAAAGATAAGCGAAAATACCAACAAAGGAAGAAAAATGCGTCATGCATAGCATCTATATTTCTCATTTGACAATCTACTATTACATATTATTTTATCTCATATTTACAAGGTATGCCATTTATTTATTTATTGATTATCCATCCATTTATCTATTGTCCCTTTTCTTACTTATTCATTTATTTATTGTCGACTTATTTATCTACTGTATTTATGTGATATAACTGTATTATGTTTGTTGTTTTTATTTTTATCCTACTTGTACAAACCTGGGAGCATTTAGGTGCCTGGCAGACCTCTGGAAGCACCGTCCCCTACTAAGATTCAGTTCTCATTATGTATTTCCCTTATGCTCTCAGATGGCTAGCATTATGATCATATATGGAGGTAGAGGTGACCATTGTGATTGACCAACTCACCGATTACGCAATCCTCGTGCTATAAGACATCTGTCCCTTATTCTATCTCATCACATGATGTAGATTTCTTTTATGTTGATAGTTTTGTCCCTGTTTGATGGATAAACAGATCCCTCTATTGTCCATCGATCTGGGTATGGATCAAGCGGAGTAGCCTTTATTTTGTTGGATGATTGTATATGTATTTGACATCCTAGGCTTTAGACTTTACTTTTGGAAGACTGCATTCATATGACCCTTCAGGGGATGACCTATAGACTACTAGACTCACTGTTATATTATGTATGATGAGGTTATTCACTATATTGAGTTTTGCTTCCGACTAGTATGCGTACTTAAAAAGCCAGTTTAGATAGTGATATTTACTTAGTTGATAAGATTGATAATAAAAAAAATAATTAAAATAAATTTCATAAGGAAACATGTGAAACATGCTAATTCAACTATTAACCATAATTAGAAAGGATTAGATTAATAATTATTTAGTAGCTATCATGATCCATCCCAGGCCGTGACCGTTACATAGGAGACAAGTGCCCTAGCAAGCCTTTATCACACAATTTTCACGAAAATTGTGTAGAGTCCCCTTTTGTATTTAGGTTGATTTCCAAATATGAGTCATCTACCTGCACAAATAAACATTCACACTCATCCATCGAGGATCCAGGCATTCTTAAAATGCAACCCTCAACATACAACATAAATAATTATCAAAACATGGTCAATCAGATAGATACACGGATATAAATATCTTTTCAAACAACTATAATTCAAATACATAGTTCCATCTCTATATAAGTCCAACAATTTTAGTGCACCAACTGCAACATAAACATCATCATAATCCAGCAAGGGTCGAAACTTGCCTATAGTGCCATGGAGCTAAATCGTTCTAAAAGTACACTAATAAGCTAAAACTTGATAAAACGCTCATCCAAGAAGGTTCACCAGAGAAGTCAATGATCAAAGCTGAGAAGCGGGAAGGTCAACTTCCAAGTTCACACCTATATCTGAAAAGAAAGAAAAGCAACGGAGTGAGTTTATACAACTTAGTGAGAGACGGGATACCCCTAACTCACATGAGTCAATGCGCATAAGTGTCAAATAAATCTCAATATAAAATGAAATTAAACTTCTTAAAACTCGTAAGAAACTATCTAACACAGGATAATCCGCCAGGATCACACTTAGGTGGCCTTTCCTTCGTGTGATCCCGTAATCCATCATGCACCACTTCTTAAGTGGCTGTGTAATTTCCGTCACACACCATATTGTGTATGGCTGTGTAATTAATAATTCAAGGTGCACCAAGGCGAACATCTACTATCGTTAGCATACTGATCCTATTTAGACTTTCCTATATCTTTTTCTTATCTACTATGCATTATCTTTACATAAGTTGCCAAAATCCAATTCATCGACTCGTGTGTAAAGTTCTTGAAAACAATACCATTATTCAAAGGGATGCTCAAACTTCATAAATTATCATAATTCAATATAACAGAACAATATGAAATATAAATTAAGCTAAAGATGCCTTGTCTACTCACAGTACGCCCACCAAGCAGAAGGTTTTAATCCTCCGGAGTCACAGAGCTAAGAGTGTAATCCTTGGGACAATCTACCATCACAATACGATAATTCAATCAATTATTAGCCATTAATTCAAAGGGTTAATGGTAATTACCCTTAAACCAAAAAACCCCTAATTTTTACTAACTTAGGGTTTATAAGAATTTCTTAGAAAAGGAAAGGAAAACATAAAAGATTACCATTAAAAAGGAATGAGGAGGAAGATGATAGTGAGGTTTTCTTGATTCTTCTCCTTTTCCAACCTCAAACTCAACGAGGGTGGAGTTTGAAAAAAAAGGAGAACGATTTGATGAAGATTTAGTGTTAAAGGGAGTGTATGTTTGTTGTTGGAGTGATTTTAATATGAAAAATGTGAAATGGAAGGAATGGTTGATGAAGGAGAGTATTTTAGAGGGAGGGGAGAAAGTTTGAAATGGTAGAGAAAGAAGGAAAATGGCGAAATGGGAGAAAGGGACACGTCCCTGGGCTATATATAGTGCCGTGGTAATCGATTACCACAATGAAAAATTTTAGTCCGTGGCATATAGAGAGGATTGTAATTAATTACCAACCCACAGGTAATCGATTACACTGCCCAAAATTTAGTTCCCTAGTTCAAGTGTCACCTAGACTTAGTGTATCACACACACTTATTTAGACGAAGTTAATGTCCTTTTACTCTCTATTAGCTTTAAAACATAAATATAAATAACGGAATACCCCCATTTGAATTCAATAAAAATATCAAATAAATCAAAATCCTCAAAAATCAAAATTCAACTGTTGGATTTTAGCATAATTTTCCAAAAACTTGCATTTTTACAAATGCTTGGATTAAAAAGGGAGGGGTTACCTATCCTCTAAAATTCATTAAAAATCATTTTTGTAACTCATTGATGCCCAAGGAACTATTATCGAGACTTTTGATCTTATAAAAATGTCTTGATCTTATAGCCCTCCAAGGAGGCATAGGATTCAAACTTAGAATTTTCACGATTCAATAATGACAGACAGCTACAACCCACACTAGGGTATTACATTCTTGCTCGCTCAAAAGAATTCGTCCTTGAATTCTAAACAAAGTAAGAATTACCTTAAGAATCAAATACGCGGGGATACTTTGCTTGCATTACTTCTTCAACTTCCCAAGTCACTTCCTCGCCTGAGTAGTTCTTCCAAATTACCTTTACTGAGGCCACTTCTTTAAACGTAGCTTATTCACTTGATGGTCAACTATTGCTATGGGATCTTCCTCATATGTTAAGTCTTCATCTAGCTGGATAGTTTGTAGAGTGAGCACATGTGATGGGTTGGGAAGGTATTTCCACAACATAGATACATGGAACACTAGATGAATCATGGATAGTTTAGGTGGCAAGGCCAAATGGCATGCCACTAGGCCTACCTTATCTAAAATCTCAAAAGAGCCAATGTAACAAGGGATGAGCTTGCCTTTCTTCCTAGACCTCATCACACCCTTCATAGGGGACACACAAAGGAACACAACGTCACCTATGGAGAATTCTAGATCTCATCTCCAATGGTCAGCATAGGCTTTTTGCCTACTCTGGGCTGCTAATAATCATTCTCTGATCAACCGAACTTTCTCCATTGAATCTTGAATCAGATCTAGTCCTAAAAGCTTGACCTCGCCAATCTTAAACCATCAAATAGGAGACCTGCAACGTCTCCTATAAAGGGCTTCAAATGGTGCCATCTGGATATTGGCTTGATAATTGTTATTATAGGAAAATTTGACTAAGGGCAAGTAGCTATCCCAATTGCCACCAAAGTCCAGAACGCAGGATCTTAGCATATCCTCCAATATCTAGATGGTTTTTTTTTATTGCTCGTCTGTCTGAGGGTGAACACCGTACTGAGATCTAATCGGTTCCCTAAGGCCTTTTGGAAGGCCTTCCAAAAATAAGAAGTGAATTAAGGTACTCGGTCCGAGATAATGGACGTTGGAACCCGGCAAAGTCGAATGATCTCATCGACATAAAGTTTGGCATAACGGAAAGCATTATAGGTAGTCTTGACCAGAAGGAAATGAGCTAACTTGGTCATTCTATCTACTATTACCCAAATGGAGTCAAAACCCTAGAGCTACGAAGCAACCTAATCACAAAGTCCATGGTAATTCTTTCCCATTTCCACTTAGGTATTTCAATTTGTTGTAGTAACCTAGCAGGCCTTTGATGTTTGGCTTTAACTTGCTGACATACCAAGCAGCATGACACAAAGTCCCCTATATCCCTCTTCATGCCTTCCCACCAAAACAACTGTTTCAAATCTTGGTACATCTTAGTGGAACCTGGACAAACCGTATATTTAGAATTGTGGGCTTTCTCCAAGAGAGTCTTTCTCAAGTTGCCCACATCAGGCACATATAAATGGCTACCACACCTCAATGCACCTACTTGATCAAGAGACAACTCAAATTCCTTCCCCTTGCAGACTTCCTCTATTAGTTTATGGAACTTTGGATCTTCATACTAGACAACCTTGATCTACTCAATCAAGGAAGATTGAGCCCGAATATGAGCCAGAAATGGCCCAGAGCCTCCAAGCTCACAATGTACACCCTCAGCTTCTAACTTATGGATCTCTTCCACTAATGGTCTCCTCACAGGGGCTATATGTGCCAAACTACCCATGAACTTCCTGCTTAATGCATCTGCCACCACATTGGCCTTACCTGGATAGTATAAGATAATACAATCATAATCCTTGAGTAGTTCCATCCACCTTCGTTGCCGTCAGTTTAAGTCCTTCTCTTGGAAAATGTACTTTAGGCTCTTATGGTCAGTGTAAATCTCACATCTTTCGCCATAAAGATAATGCCTCCAAATCTTTAATGTAAAGATAACAGCTGCTATTTCCAAATCATGAGTGGGGTAATTCTGCTCATGCATTTTCAATTGCCTTGAAGCATAGGCTATGACTCGGTCGTGTTGCATAAGAACACACCCAAGTCTTACTCAGGATACATCACATTACACCGAGTACCCCCCAGAACTTGAAGGTAAAATAAGCACAGAAGCTGAGGTTAAACAAATTTTGAGTCTCTAGAAACTTTCTTCACAGACATCAGACCATTGAAATAGTACTCCCTTCTGGGTCAACTTGGTCAAAGAGGTAGAGATCTTAGAGAAATCTTTAACAAATCTTCGATAGTAACCTACCAAACCCAAGAAGCTATGGAATTCTGTCATGGTTGTGGGTCTTGGCCACTTCTGAATAGCCTCCACCTTCCTAAGATCCACCTTAATCCCCTCTTTAGATACCATGTGACCTCGAAAGGTCACCTGATCCAACCAAAACTCACATTTAGAGAACTTAGCATAGAGCTGGTGATTTTTCAAGGTTTGCAAGACGATTCTCAGGTGATACTCATGTTCTTCCTTGCTCTTGGAATATACCAAGATGTCATCAATAAAGACAATCATGAAGTGATCTAGGAAGAGCTTGAACACATGGTTCATTAAATCCATGAAAGCAATTGGAGCATTGATTAACTCAAAAGACATCACTAAGAACTCATAATATCCATAACAGGTTCGGAATGCGGTCTTGGGAACATCTTCTTCCCGAATTCTTAGCTGGTGATACCCAAAACGGAGATCAATCTTAGAGAAGCATGATGCCCTTTGTAGTTGATCAAACAAGTCATCAATTCTGGATAATGGATAATTATTATGAACAGTTAATCGGTTAAGTTGTCTATAATCCACACATAACTACATTGTCCCGTCCTTTTTCTTTACAAAGAGCACTGGAGCACCCCATGGTGACATGCTTAGGCGGATGAAGCCCTTCTCTAGCATATCTTACAATTGAACCTTTAATTCTCGCCATTCAGCTAGAGCCATACAATAAGGAGGAATGGATATAGATTGGACATCTAGAGCTAGATCTATGCAAAACTCAATCTCTCTATCGGGAGACATTCCTGGTAATTCCTCTAGGAACTCCCTGACCACCGGGACCTGGTCAAGACTCGGCATTACAACCTCAACATCCCAAAACATTGCAAGATAACCTTCATTCCCCTTATTCATTAAGAGCATAGCACCCATAGAAGAGATTAAGCTGGCAGAGGCCAAGCAGCTATCTACCCAGAATACCAAAGATGGTCCATCTGGAACCTCAAACTTCACTGCTTGGAGTAGCAATCCATTGTAGCATGGCATGAAGATAACCAATCCTTGCCCGAGATGACATCAAAGTCCACAATCTTTAATAGCATTAAATCGACTAGTGTATCCACTCCATTAACACTAACTACGCCTGATGGGAATATCAGTTGGACAATTAAGGGTTCCCTCATTGGGGTGCTAACCCAAAATGGGTGGTCCATCATCACCAATTGCCTGCCAAAGCGAGACGCAAACTATTGGGACATATATGAGTGAGTAGAGCCCGAGTCAAACAATACTTAAGCCTCGCAAGAATAGACATGCAAAGTACCTGCCACCACAACATTTGAAGCTTGAGCATCTTGACTTGTCAAGGCAAAAACTTTGGGTTGGCCTCTGCCCGATCCTCTACCACTAAGACCTCTACCACTAGCTCCCCTGCCTGATCCTCTGCTTGGGGGCCCAAATGGACTGCCTGGAGATAAAGTTGAGCGAGATGATGCAAGTGCTGTGGGACATGCAAAACTCTGTCCAAAAAGCTCCCCTAAAGTAAGGACAATCCTTCTTGAGGTGTCCTGGCTGTCCACACCCAAAATAAGCTCTAGTGGCCAGATGACGTGGCCCAAAGTGGTAGTTTCCACAAAAATGACACGGTTGCCTAGGAAAATTCAAATGTCCCGACCCCTACATGCCTGGCTATGACACACTACCAGCCTGGGATCTTGAGGCAGATACACTCATCAGAACAGGGCCAAAAGAATTAGCCCCACCTGATGGTGCCTGACGTCGGACCTGATAACCTAGGCTCTTCCAAAACTAGCTCCACCAGAAAAAGTTCCTTTCATCTTTTGCTTCTTACATGACTCCTTGGCAGCTCTCCGCCCTTTTCTCCCAATCTCAAGACTGTAGGCAACGTCCACGATCTCAGTATATGACATTCTTCCAATCATAGGAAGTAGGTTGGAGAATAAAGGGTTAGCTACGCCTCGAACGAATCTCCTAGCCCTCATGGTCTCATTCGATACTAGATTATCTGCATATTGGGATAAATTAGTGAACTGCTCCTCATATTCTCCTACAGACATCCCAGGGGTTTGCCTCAATCTCTCAAAATCAGCAGTATACTTCTCCCTCTTATTGACAGGGAGGAACCTCATCATGAAAATCTCAGTGAATTCCTCCCAAGTAAGGGGAGGTAGGCTAGAAGCATCCCTTCCTCCAAGAAGGGTTGCATACCATTGTTTTGCAGACCCATTCAGGTTGTAATCTAACAATTCTATCACTCTTTCACTCGGACATCTAAGGGCTCTAAGGACCTTGTTAGTACTGTTAATGAACTACTGTGGATCATTCGTCAGAAGATTCTCGGAGAAGCTCGGCAGGATCAATTTGAGGAAGGATTCAATCTGCACCTCTACCCCTACATGAGGCTGATGATGCCCCCTAACAGGTGGGGCTAGCTTAGCATGGGGTTGTGGCTCCCCCTCCTTTGTTGGGCTAGGAGTTCTACTAGAGTGTTAAAAGTTTGATGGACTCCCCTCATTTTAGCTGCCAAATTAACTGGCTCATCCTCTAGAACAAGCTCCTCTGCTTATTTAGCTGGTCTTCCATGGCCCCTTCCTTGACCTTGGCCTCTCCTTTTAGATGGAGGAAAAGCGAGCTGATCAAATTCAGTAGCAGAAGCCTCGTGGACTTCCGTCTTTATAACACGAGTCTGAGTTCTAGGCAGCATTTCACTTAAGGGAAGAATTATTAAGGTTAGAACCTGATTGAATTTCAAGATAAGAGAGCACTCGAAGTGCATATAACTTGATATATAAACATAAGAATGACAATCCTAAAGACCTCTGATAGCATCACACCTTGTGAAAATAGGTCGGCTTCCATTTGCATAATCGTGATCCCATTAAAGGATACTTGCTCCATGGTACACAGGGGAACCTAGGCTCTGATACCAACTTTGTCACGATTTATCCCGAGCCATGACCAGGGCATAAGGGACAAGTCCCCTAGCATATATGGGATTATTGTGAGGAAGTTAGGAGGACAAACCCAAGATCTAGCCTTCAAGTGAAAGCTGATAGGCCATCACTTACTCATCAACTAAGATTCATGAGGTTGTATATGTTCTTAGATATTGTTAAAAGAGGGTTTTGGATTACTTGTAGGCCAACAATTGGTCTAGATGGATGCTGTTTGAAAGGGGAATATGACCAACAATTTTTGGTTGCTATTAGTAAAGACCCAAATGACAATTATCTCCCACTCGTTATTCCTGCTGTTGAGGCAGAAACTGAGGACTGATGGGGCTTGCTTTTAGACTTGCTTTTGTAAGATATTAGGGAAAGACTTAACAGGAGATGGGTATTCATATTTGACTAACAAATAGTAAGTTATTTTTAGTTTATGTTTAAGTTATTATACTTGAATATGTATTATACTATATCTGATATTTAATTTAGTTTAATTTTGCAGTTATTTCATCAAATTCTGTAATTTTAAGTGATTGCATATATCATATTATTGTAATTAGGCCCTGCACTAAAATTGAATGCACATAAGATATGTGAATGCATATCAGATTAGCTACTGATATTAGAAATTTGTGGACTTGATTGAATTTTTAGTAAAACTATAGAGACTTGATTGGATTTTGTGATCAAACTATGGGGACTTGATTGAATTTGTAATAAAACTATAAGGACCTGATTGCATGTATCAGATCGAAGTTACTAAGTAATTACAGTAACTTGGTGACTGCATATTAGATTAGGTGCTAATATAAGATAAAGACTTGATTGAATTTCTTAGCAAAACTATAGGGACTTGATTGAATGTTGTGATAAAACTATGGGGACTTGATTGAATTTGCAATAAAACTATAGGGACTTGATTGAATTTTGTAATTAAATTATAAGGACCTGATTACAATTTTTACAAACTATAGGGACCTAGATACTAATTAAGTAAAATAAGTATTTACTGCATATTGATATACTATCTATGATATATTTATAGGGTTTGGTTCAAGTTTTTGAGGAGATGATAACAAAGGTGGAACATAGATTCTATCTTAGGCATTTATATACCAATTGCAAAAAGGCCTATGAAAGGGGGACTTTTTTGAGAGATTTAATCCTTTTATAGTAAAAGCAACATTTGTAGAAGAATGGGATAGCGGAATGAAGTAATTAGAAAGCAGAAAGGCAAAGTACTATGAGAAATTAGCTGCACTGCCTTCTACTATATGGACAAAATCACATTTCAGTTTTTATTCAAAAAGTGATATGTTGATGAACAATATCTTTGAAGCTTTCAATGCTAGGATTCTTGAAACAAGAGACCAACCTATCCTTAAAATGTTCGAGTGCATTAGGTGTTATTGGATGGAGAAGTTTACTTAAAAAAAAGGAAAAATGAGTGAGAAGTACTTAGGGAAAATCCTGCATAAGCCAAAGAAGAGGTTAGATGGTGAGGTAATGAAGTCCAGAAATCCGACATCTAAATAGGTAATGAACTGAAGTTTGAAGTGGCACACAACAATAGGCATATTCATGAGCAATTTGTAGTTGACCTACAAAGTGGAAGTTATAGTTGTAGGTTTTAGGACCTCACAGGTTTGCCTTATGAACATGCTTGTAATGCCATATTTTGTAAGGGGACAAATCTAGAGGATTTTATCAGTAACTATTACACCCTAGAAGCTTATTTAGCTTGTTATGACCATGTGGTGTATCCAATAAATGGGGAAAACATGTGGCCAAAAATGAACTTTGATGCTATCATTCCTCCACTAAATAGAAAAAAACTTGGTAGAACAAGAAAGCTCAGGAGAAGGGAACTTGCTAAGGATCGATATGAAACCAAATTGAGGAGGACAAATACATATGTTATATGTAGAAAGTGCAAGGAATATGGACATTGTAACATCCCCAATTCTGCCTAAGCTAATTAGCTTAGTGTCACTGACTAAATAGAGAGATTAGTGATTAGTCAAGGATTAATCAACTAATCTCGAGCAAAAGCTCAGCAATTAGAGAAAAGTCAACAATAATCCTACAAAAAAAATCAATTTAAAACAATAAAAGATAAAATTATGGTGAAATTTCTATGTTATTGCCCATAGTGAAAATATAAATTTGGTTAAGGTAAAGTGAAAAACAAACTTGAAGACCCTAAAGACCGTTAACTTAAAGCATTGAGACTTCATAATTCAAACTGAAAGATTTAAAAGAGAAGTAGCAGAAACTTACCTTCAAGAATGATAAAAGATTGGCACAAGATGAAAATTTAATTAAAAGCTTACACCTAAATTACTAAGCTAAGCTTATAAGATTTTGCTTGTGAATTATGTCTCTATGTGAAGTATGATGATAATGATAATGATGATGACTATGCTGATTGTGATGATTATGATGTTGTTAGATGCATAATGACGATTGAGAATTGAAATTCTCTGTTTGGCAAATTTTGGGGAAGCTCCGGTCTAGCCGTTTTGCTCTGGATTTTAGTAAAAATTATGGACTTAGCATAATTTTAGCATCATATACATTAATCAAGATAAGATAGAACTAAGGGTTTGATCTTTCAAAAGGGAAGGTGACCCTCAAAGACAAGATAAGAGGATATAATCCTTTAAAAAGGAAAGTGATCCTTAAGCTTTGGGTGATCCCTCGATAATAGAAGGTGAAGCATATTTTTCCCCTTCTCCAGCAAAGGTTCCAGGAATTTATAGTGACGATAGCCACAATATGAGCTCATTACTATTCAAATTAAGAGGATGGTAAATAAAAGATTCATGATAAAGTCCAAGTTTAATGAAAGAAAAAGGCTTCGATCCAACCTAAGAAAAGAAAAGAAAGAAAATGTCAAGATGTTTATGCATGATGCCTCTATTTATATTTCCTCTTTATGTCTATACTAATGTAATTTCCATGATAAGAATGTATATTTAAAATGGAACCCACTTCGAAAAATTGTGTTTTAAAAAATCCCAATAATTAGACCACATGCATGCTCACTAATTTTTGGGCAAACCCGAAGTGGCTGGAATGATAATGAAGACATTTTGTGTCAAGTTAGAGTCCTACTGAGAAATATTGTTTCTCACCTTTATGTATTTTTCATATCATCACCAGATCTTGACGGCGCACTTGGTGGAGTGGATCATGGATCCATTGGAGTATGAGTGGTTCTATGATGCAGACGCAAATGCAATCATAGCAACAACCACCACGGTTGTCCATACATACTTCCACCTAGGTCGTATGCACAAGTTAGCAGAGCTAGATCTTTTGCTAGCCCCTGCTATCATTCCTAAAGCACCCCCTGCTCAACCATTAGCTCCTTGGGACTTTCCACTGTTTCCTCTACCAGATATCGAGATTAAGCCTATGTCTCCTAGATTGCCCTCTATGGAGAGGCTGCCCCATCTTGCCATCCCAATTATCGAGTTGAGTTTGACTGCTACCCTGGTCCTGATGGCAGCCTCACCCCCAATTCTCAAGTATGACCAAGGTGCTAGCCTTACGCATGAGGAGGACCCCTCTATGGAGGCTTCCACGGCTGTGAACTGTCTTCAAAACATTGTTGCTACCAGTCGTACCCCGCCGGTGGCTGAGTCCAGTCGTGCTCCCCGCGTAGTGGTGCTTAGTAGGCACCCGTGCATTATCTGTACACCCTTCGCTCCTCGAAGGTAAGGAGCTAGGGGACGCAGTCACTGTGGGTCACAATGCTTGGAGGGCTGAAGGATGAGTTCGTGGACATCCGCTGCTATGACTATGATGGTGTTAAGTTAGTAGTTTGCTCTAATTTCTATTTTCCTCATGTATTTTTATGATATGTTGGAACTCTATTGTATTTGTGCTGGTATTATGAAGGCCATGGGGTAGCTAGCATCATTATTACACTTCATTACATTATGTATTATAGTTTATGGAATGTGAAACTTAAGCTTTGATATATATTAATGCTCTATTTTTTGCCCTTATGCTTTATTTTGATATGATGAGATTTCATATGTACTACCCTTACTTGACTTTTCTATTCACACTCGAGGCTCAAGTTTTTAATGCACCAAAAATAATGATGTATTTCAAAAAAAAAAATTGCCTTATTTTTCACATAATGTATTTTCCAAAGGAGTTTAAGTTTTCTGCAAGCTTAAGTAATCACTGATAATTGGATATAATACGACTTAAGTGTCGTATAAGATTATTAGGGTGTTACAGACATAATAGTAAATATTGCCCAAACTTTCCATCAACACTAAAGGTTGGAAAATCTACACTTGTTGCTGGAAGTGCTGCACCTACACCTGAATCTGGAATTGTTTGAATTTTTAATTAGCTAATCATTGTATATATGTTTTACTAATATTTTCAATTTTAGGAACTGGAGCTGTACCTATACCTACATCTACACCCAATGCACCTGCTACTATTGTTGGAGTTGCACCTGCTCCTGGTGTCATCGGATCTACATTTGCTATTATTGTTATTGCTATTGGATCAATATCTCATGCTACTACTATTGTTGGATTTGTATCTATTGATGGATCTAGAAAAGGAAGAGGAAAAGAGACAAGAGTAGGAAGATGTTGTTGTAACAAATCCTACACCTTTAGTTGATGCACGTACACACCATAAGGCATTAGACCTTATTTTTTCATTTGCTCCAGCTACCATTATTGGATCTGCACCAAACGGTAATGGATCTGAAGCTGGTATGTGAGTTCTTTTCATTAAAAGTTTAGGGTTTGCACTTATTTTTCATTAAATGCTTTGTACATTATTTTGCATTATAGGGACTACAACATCAAACCTTGCACCAATGAAAGAAAAAGGAAAAGGGAGAGAAGCTAAAACAAATGAAGGAGTTTAAGTTCCTACAATACAAGGAGAGGATTCACAACAAAGTGCATCTCTTCCAATAGTATTCAGATATAGAACTAGTGAAAGAATCAAGCAAACTGCAACAAAAAAAAAAAAAAACCTAGGAAGGATTGAGATAATCGATCTCACTAACTCTACACCAAGCATCCAGTGACAACCTTGGAAAGGAAGAGTTTTTATTCAAAGACTTTAGAAAATTGTTGGATATGAGTTGTAACCTTTTGGGTTATAATGTATTTTGTTGTCATGTGGCCACTGTGTATTGGACCACTTTTTTAGCTATCTTTTTGTGATATTAACTATGTTATTAAATATTGTGTACCTACTGATAAACATACTCTCTTTTGAATATTAGTAAATTTATCATTTGGGATCCATTATTTTCTAATTCCCTTTGTCCATTTATGTATTGTGTTGCATAACCAAATAATTATATATAGGTGAAATAATGACAAATTTGACTAATAAGTGGCCATATCATTTCATTTCATTTCATACAAAAGATATCACATTACAGGACAAATCCATAAAAGCAAAACATCTGAATTATCCACTTTGTAAAACATTCTAAGCTCCAACATAGATAAGAGCAAAACATGCCATATATTTCCATAAAAGTCATACACTACATTCACTTTTACAAAACATCCTCAGCCCTTCCATATATGTCATGATCCATATTAGGATTCATGATTGGCGCTCAGATTATATCAAATTTAATATAGTTTGGCTAGCCTTACAAAATAATCTATTCCACAAACGATAACATCTCATATAAAAACATATCTAATCCGTAAGCTTAGCTGATGATTATTACCAAACAATCTTACATCTCCAGTTTATTTTAAATAACTAGATTAAGTCGCACCTAACCTATAGCTGCAGACTCTAGAATCAGAAGTGACAATATCCACCCACACCATATTGGAGGCATGCCAACAATATCCATCAATTGATCAACCTGCATGTATGTTAATATATAAAGGGGTGAGTCACACAGACTTATTAACGACATACAAATATAGCGGACAAAAAGGAGAAACTAAAATATGCACGAGTGTTTTAAAATAAAAGGAGATAACTTAACTATATTTCAAACACTAAAAGAAATCGATTGAAATCACAGTTCATCTATTCTATACCTTTTTAATATCTTATAAGTAGAAACCTATTCATATATCTCATTTGTAAATAGAACTCAATAATTCTCAATATGTTTTCTCAATATTTTTCATAAATCACTCTTCTAAAAATAAAACAAAATCTTCATCAATTAATTAAATACCCCATGAGGGTTGTTACATAAAAAGAACTAAATCTTGTGGGGAGTAGTCCCAACCCATCTAATCATAAATCTCATGATATCTTAGGTCGGGGGCCTTGCCTCACCCAGTGTAGTCTCATAATCAAGTTTTTCTTACCCTTTATCTCAATGAATATACTATGTGCACATAGACTGTTATATCTCTTCACTATGATGAGTAGTAGTGCCATTACATCTCTTCACTATGGCGAGCGGTAACGTTGTTATATCTCTTTGCTATGGTAATGGTAGTGCCGCTATATCTCTTCGCTACAGTAATCAATAATTAACTTATAACTCACCATGGTTTTCTCAAAATAACTAATATCAAAACTCAACGTTCAAATCTATAAGTCAATATCATTTGATTCCGATCTTAAAATAAAATTTTTTATAAAATTATTTTAGTGCAAAAGTACCAAAATTCATCAACATCCTAAGATTATAAAAATAACAAGGAAATCTGATAATGGTTTAAAACCAGTTACTAAAGCTATAATTTAAATATGCTCATAGATAGGTAAAGTAGCTAATCAAATGACTAATCAAATAAATCAAATAGTATAATGTCATTAACTTTAATGAATTTGTTTCTCCCATAAAATAAATTTAAAACATTGCCACAAATTAAATATTCATTCACAATTACAAAAAACCAATCCAATTGCTCCTAAGCAGCTCCAAGAAGAGTAATCGTTAAAGTATCCAAAGAATCTAATCAGAAGCAAATATTTTTAATGGGCTTAAATAATTTAAACAAAGAACCATACGAAAAACTAACCCTAAGGATTCATACTCTCCTTTGAAATTTGCTCTTAATTATTAACTCACTACTGTATTCAAAGGGATTGGATAACTTATAGTTATCCACTAGATCTCATAAAGTGTAAAACTCACATTTCATAAATAAATAACTTTAAGCATCTTTAGAAATAGATTAACAATTAGCAAAATTATTGGGTAAAAATACGCAAATTCTAAGATCTAGGGTTCTTAAGAATTTAGAGTGGATCTCAAAGTTTAGCTAACCCAACATAACTTAGTGTTCAAACTCCTAACTTATTAGACTTTTACACAAAATCTCCAAACATTTACTCGTGTCACTATTTTTACTACTCACAAGCTTTGAAAAAAAAAAACTTCCTAAGAAAAGGATTTAGAATTACCTCGACCTTTGGTAGCTAATGGGTGTCAAGATTTTGTGACAAATTAGAAGAGATTAATAGTTGAATGTAGAAAAAGGGAAAAAAAAAAAGGAAGAAGAGGAAGGAGAAGAAGAATTGAGAAGAGAGAAGGAGGGCTGAGAGAGTTGAATGAAAGAAGAGAAAAAAGGGTAGTTACTCTAGTGCCTAAGGAATTGCAAGGGTTTCTGTACCCTTCCTACATAGACCACTTATATAAATGCCAAGTAACCAAAATATTGCTAACTCATAAGTTTAGATATCATAAATATTTTATTTGCAATTCTGTCCTTCTCATAATTAAATTTTAAAATATGTTCAAAAGGATTTAATTACAAAATTAATTAAAATCAAATAAATTATAACATAATAATCAAAGAAATTTCATAAGTTCAAAATCAAAATCAAAATTCTGGAATAACGAGAATTTCTTCCCAAATCTTAAATCCTAACACTACAATTATTTGCTTCTTTTTTTTTTTCAAATATCCTATTGTAAAATTACGAAGATGTCATTGCTTCCTTTTTTTTGAGTTTGCAACATCACAATATAACACTACAATCATAGTAGTTACAAAATAAATGAACACAAACATCTAATATTTTTTTATCTTCAAATAATTAGTCTTCAATTGAGCAATGTCAACCTCCAATCTTCCAATATTAGCTCCAATATTCTATTATCAGCCTTTAGCCCTCCAACATTAAAAGCTAACTTTTTATTTTCTTTTCCTGGTGTGCAAACAATGATGTAATTGCTTCATGAACTAAATCATCAATCCACTAGAAAATCTTATATTTTGTTGGCTTCTACACTCAAAAAAGAAAAAAAAAAAACTAACTGTCATTGCATATAGAGAATTGTAACGTCCTCCTCTGTACAGTACTATACTTAAGTCATAGTACCCCACTCTAGAGTTGTTACTGTTACCTGAGCGGACCTTACTTGACAACAACTTCAGCCGTCTTAGAATCTTCTCGATATATCTGGAGATAACACGGAAATAAGAGTGAGAATTTTAAATTCTCAGTAGGGTTCACTAAGAAATTTTGTACGATGTCATCATTATTATCTCCAGCTGCTTCGGTTTATTATAAAAAAAAATGTGAGCATATTTACTAGACTGTTTAGTTTTATAGTTCGAAAAATACATTGTCCGAAGCAGAAATCATTTTATTCATGCACTTGTCATTTGGGAGAGCTAATACACGAAAAAATCATGAAGCATATTACGCATAATAACTATAACATATTAAAATATAATAACACTAACATACTGGAAACTTGAAATTTTGCAACTGCCTTCACTTGTACTTGAACTTATGCAAATACACATAATTGTCTTTTCTTTCTTGGTCTTTCTTTACTTGTCATGCACATTCCAGAGTATGACCGCCATGTCATACCCCATCAGAGTGTGATCGCCATGTCACATTCCTTAGGATGTGGTCATCATACTATATTCCAGAGTATGATCACCATGTCATACCCCATCGGGGTGTGATCACTATGTCACACTCCTTAAAATATATTCATTCTGCCACATCTCAAAGTATGATCGTCATGTCATACTCCCTCGGGATGTGATCACCATGTCACATTCCTTAGGGGTGGGATCCTTATGCCACATTCCGGAGTATAATTGCCATGTCATACCTTATCAAAGTGTAATCGCCATGTCACGTTCCTTCGGAATATGGACTCATCATCATATCTTTTATCATAAAATCATAAATACATAGCTTTGTACCTTAATCTCAAACAATAATACTTGCTTAATATTCATACACGTCACAAAACAATATTAACACAACAACCTTTAGAACTATCACTAACTTCTGCTGGAAATTCGACAGCATAATGGATCGAGTCCGCTTCCCCATGAATAATGCCAGACAACCAGTACAATTGTGCAAACTTGCAATTCAATATAGACCAGCAAATATATATATCCATAGAGTCATTCTTTAGTCTCAATTCAAGCATCAATAGGGCTTTCAGTTCATTCTTACTTATCCTGCCTGGTTGTTGTATACTCCATCCTTATTTCAATTTAGCTCATTTAAACCTAATTTTTGATATGTTGTAGCCTTATGTGTCTAGTTTCTAACCCTTTTGGTCCCATCTCATTTGGATTTGTATAACTCAAGATATAAATGTTTTACCTTAGCATGCCCTATTCTTTGCCAGACTTAGGTTCTTATAAAAGAAAATTCACTAAAAATAGAAAACCAGTGAAATCTTAAAAATTTTATATCAAATTAAAGCTAACACAACAAGCTTTCAGATGAATTAGGTTTCATATCATTTACCTAAGTAGATTTTGAGTTATGAGTCCTGAAACATTACCCTACTGGGCTACCCTGTCCTAGGCCAGTTTAAACCTAAGGCAATTTCATTGATGTGCTAGGAACAAATGATAACGAATCAAATTCTGAAATTTTTATGAATGTTCTCTCATATGTTAGGTTTCAAACAACTTTAGTTTCACTCAATTTGGAGTTGTGTAGGGTGAGTTACCCCCTTCTCAACCCATGCTGCCTGGGTAAGAACCCAGATTTCTAGGTCTAACCTCAAAAATTCATAACTAATTCTATACTATCCAATGGCCTTATATTTTATATGTATGGAAAGCCCTAGATGTCTAGTTTCATATAAAAATCATTCAATTTAAATGGCGGTAGGCAGAGTCGTACACTCTACTGTACGGACCGCCTAGAAAAAATCCTAACAACTTCTAGATTTGTTTCCTTTCGTCAAGCTATTTGTCCTCAATTCCAATTTTAATCATAACATACATGCAAAATTAGTCATAAACCATCATAATCACTCTACATAACATCAGCATCTCATGTTAAACATAATCACCATATAGCCCCAAATCAGAGAAAACAAGAAGAGAAGTAGGATTTCCTACCTTGTCTAGTTGAGTTTAGGTGGATTTTGTGTCTTTGATGAAAGCAACTTGGGATGAGACTTGAGAATGGATGAAAATGGAGTGAAAATGAGGGTAAAGAGAAGAGAAGGAGATGAGTTTCAGCAGCTAGAGAGAGGTGGCCAAAAATAATGATAAGGGAAGGAAGGAAAAGGTAGAGATATTTGGAAGGTGATGGCATGTGATTGGTGGACTCCATCAAGTTCTTCATTTTGGTTTGGCTTCCACCATCAAGGGCTGCTCTAGGCACCACTTGGGTGGTTTATTTGGCTAAATCTTAGCTATTGATCCTAGGGCACTCATGGCATAATTTCTACTGATCCAGTTCCGATAGTTTAAAACACCAAAATCTTACCGATTTCCTTTAAATCGGTAAAACGATTTTGAAGAATTTTGTGAGGTTTTTATAAGTTTCTATCTTAGTCCTAATGTCTCTAATTTAACCTCTAATCAACTTCTAGTTAACCTCTAATTAACTTTTTAATTAACTCTACAAATTCAATAAAATCGAGTAAATCGATTTAATAATGTATATTAAAATAGTGTACATTAAACGTTTTGCAAATTTTAGGGCCTTCTGTTTCAGTTTTTCAAGGCTAATGGCATTTTCATAATTATGGGTAAGTCTAGGGGCATCCCATATCATTTCACATATGGATACCTCCATGGCTCAATCGGCCAAGGTTTAAGTTTCTACGTTTTCGCTACGTGATTCTGCTTCGTTTAAAACCTTATTCTGCTAATTCTATTGACATAAGAACCTAAATATCATTTTCTAAAAAGTTTAGGAGCAAGGTGGTGAATAATAAAAGTTTGTTATTATTATTTTCTATTACGTTATATGGGGATATTACAAGAATCATAATACAATCTATAATATTTCAAGTGTCAAACCTAGTAGTTAGGACAACTAATGAACCTCCTTCCAGGATTCATGATTGTATTTGAGATTTAGGCCAATAATTTATCCACACAATAGCAATAGTTTCTTCTAGAACTACATGACTTCAAGTTGGCTTTTTTTTGCTGCAAAATGGACTGAATGTTCCATGGAAAGCTTCAATGGAGAGAAAGGGGGAATGATGTTGGCATGGTGGACAACAATATGTTTGTTTGGGGTTGTCAATGTGCGTTTTTTGGAGAAACCCTAATTTTTATTTACCGAAAAAAAAAAGGGGCATGATGACATGTATTAGTGAAGATGCATCATTTGTCATGTCAGCTTCTATGACATTTTTGGAATAATGAATGTGATCGGAGACTTGATTACAAATTATTTTCTATTATAAGAATTTAATTATAAATTTTTAAATTATATAAATTTAATTAAAAATTGAGTAAAATTAATAATTAAACCGAATAATAATAATAATTCTTTCGGAAAAATCTCGGAGTTGGGGTGTGTGAGAAATGCTAGACAGCGAAGTAGACGTGCCACGCTGTGCCCAGCCCAATATAAGTTTTACATATAAGATCGAGAGAGGGTTTTAAAGTTCTAGGGTTTAAGCTTGCAGCTTCTTCACCTTTTCCATTTCCAATTACCACATCATCAGTTCGTTTTCCCTTTCCCTTCAGTCACCATGTGGGCTCTTCGTCGAGCTTCGCTTCGTCTCAGGTAAACTCTCTTTCCCTCCGAATTCCTCCCAAATCCAACGTTCCCCATTTCCTAACTCACTGCCACTACTTGCTCCCTTGTAACCCTTCTGGTTCTTCTCTTTTCTTCACGGAAAAATTTCGTGTTATCAGTCTGGTTAAGTTTTTTTTTTTTTGTTTTTTTTTGGGGGGGGGTGCATTTGAGTTTTTTAAATTCATAGCAAAAGTTTATACAGCAAACTGCAACAATACATTTCACGCGTGTAAACGTTATATCTTAGTTTAATTGTTGCTATTATGTATTGCTTATACACCTAGAATTGCTTCTTCTTTGTGAGCAACTTGTAAAGATGAGAACTTGACAACCTGTGGTGTGACTGTAGGAGGAAGAAACAATGTGTGGGATGATATTGGCAATTTATGTTATTTACTTTAAAATAGAAAATTAATTTTAACGGAAAAATGAATATTGCAATAATTCATGTTAAATGAGGGGTGCAATGTGCCGAATTTCATTAATTAGGGGTTGTAGGTGCAATAAGGCTAATAATATAGGGGGTAAAGTTACGTATATAAAAGTAGTCACATATAAGTAGTCACTATTAAGACTTTTAAGAGTATGTTTGGTTTCTGTTTTTATATTCTATTTTCAGTTTTAATTATAAAAGTGTTACCCTTTTTTTTTCCCTATCTGTTTCGTGTTTTCGTGATTTTGTGAAGCAAACAATGAAAACAAGAAAATTCAGTTTCTTGTTTTCACCAATTCTTTTACAAAATCCTGAAAACAGGAAACACATTGAATTTTGTAATTAAAGCTATAAAAACAGGAAATGAAAATAGAAACCAAATAGAAACTGCACTGATTGACCCATGTAACTCCACATTGAAATCCTGTTTACAAGTTAGAGAGACTGTTGGTTTTGTCTTAGTTTCACACTTTGCATTTGCTCATGCTTTAACACCTGTAAGAGTTTGTGCTGACTGTTTATCGTGCATTGTTTGTAGGAGCCAAGGATTTAATTTAGGAGCATCTCGCGCTTCTTGTGTCAAACTACTGCCAACTGCTTGTGGGGAAGATGAAACTGGTATCCATGAGTCTTCTCAAATAACATGTAGCAGAGTTCTGTCAACAAAGACATTTTACCACACTGGTTATAGTTCCCTGAGCTTTACTGTGAGCAGACGTGAACTTTCGTCACAAGCTGACACAAGTAGCACGAAGGATGACGATGATTTGGAAGAAGGGTTGTCTGAGCAGGAGACACATGGAAATAATGATGAAGCTGAGATGGACCTAGCCAATGATGATGAGGATGTTGAGAAACCACACAACGAGCTGGAGTTATCAGATACTGAGGTTGATCCTACAGAGAAAAAATCACAAGGTAGGAAGGCTCAGTCAGAACTATTCATGGCGATTATAAATGCTCCAGGGTTGTCTGTTCATTCTGCTTTGGATAAGTGGATTGAAGAAGGGAAAGAACTTAGCAGGCAAGAGATCTCATTGGCCTTGGTTAATCTCCGTAAGCGTAAAATGTATGGGAGGGCTTTGCAGGTAAATGGATCAAACTTATATCTTGTTCCAATTTATACAATTCAACTTTTATAAGTACTATGCTGATTAAGTAAACATTGCCTCATTTTTGTTGACATTTGGTGTTTGTATGTTAGTATACTGTTAGTAATATTGTTAATATGAAACTCTGTCTTAGCAAAATAATGCTGGCTTTCAGTATTATCCTATGACTGTTTATCTTTCTATCTTTCCCATTTAGCAGTTTCCTGCTTGAAAACATTTCCTATGCCTGCCAGTGGATTGATACTCAGGGCAATGTTAAATATCTAATTACTTATATTTTAATTTAGTTTACCAGATCAATTTTCAACTGCCTTAAGATTGGATTTTGGGCTTTTCTGAACAGTCATCTAGTGCTCTTTCAACCATTATTCCTTCTTTGCGAGAAGGATCATGCTATTGCTCTTCTCCTTTTGTCTAGTGTTCTTTTCCTTCCTTCATTCTTATAATTTCTTGGGAGTTGGGGCATATTTTCTGGGCACTTCTTTTCCTCGGTTATTTGATTTATTGTCTTCTATGAATTTATTTTTCTATGAAATTTCATCCTGAAAATAAAATAAAAATATCTATAAATGTATTCTATGTGTGTAAAGACTATATATTTCCTTATTTTGTTGATTGACATTGTTAATGTATATTTACCTTGTTTGAGCTTCTAGTTTTACAATGTGATTTTTTATTGTGTAACTTTATTGTATTATTTTTTGTTGGCATTGTAGCTCTTGGAGTGGCTAGAGTCAAACAAGAAGCTTGAATTCATGGAGAAGGATTATGCTTCTCGACTTGATTTGATTGCTAAACTGCGTGGTCTCTCAAAGGCAGAGAAATTCATTGAGAGTATTCCAGAGTCTTTTAGAGGGGAGTTGTTATACCGAACTTTACTGGCTAACTGTGTTAGTCATAACAATTTGAAGAAAGCAGAGGAAATATTCAATAAAATGAAGGACTTGAATCTTCCTGTTACAGCATTTGCTTGTAACCAGTTGCTTCTTATGTATAAGAGGATTGACAAGAAGAAAATAGCAGATGTGTTATTGTTGATGGAAAAAGAGAATGTCAAACCTTCTCTGTTTACCTATAAAATTTTAATAGACACAAAAGGTCAGTCCAATGATATTGCTGGAATGGATCAAATTGTTGAGACGATGAAGGCGGAAGGCATTGAACCGGACACCCAAATACAGGCAGCCTTGGCCAGGCATTACACCTCTGCTGGGCTTACGGATAGAGCTGAAGCTGTATTGAAGGAGATTGAAGGTGAAAACTTGAAAGAGCATCAGTGGCTAAGCCCAACTTTGCTCCGCCTTTATGCAAACCTGGGAAAGGCTGATGAAGTAGAGAGAATTTGGAACGTCTGCGAGTCAAAGCCTCGAATTGAGGACTGCTTGGCTGCAATTGAAGCTTGGGGAAAGCTAAAGAAAATTGAAGAAGCAGAGGCAGTTTTTGAGATGATGTCAAAGAAATGGAAACTTTCTTCCAAGAACTACTCAGGACTCCTGAAGGTTTATGTCAATCATAAGATGCTATTGAAGGGTAAGGATCTTATTAAGCGAATGGCAGATAGTGGTTGCAAAATAGGCCCATCGACCTGGGATGGACTCGTCAAACTTTATGTGCAAGCAGGGGAAGTGGAGAAGGCAGATTCTCTTTTGCAGAAGGCAATCCAGCAGAATCAAATGAAGCCAATGTTTACCACTTTCATGGCTATTTTGGAGCAGTATGCAAAGAGGGGTGACATCCATAATTCCGAAAAGATTTTCCATAGAATGAGGCAAGGTGGCTACATTTCTCGTCTAAGTCAGTTTCAAGTTCTAATGCAAGCATACATAAACGCCAAGGTGCCAGCATATGGGATCAGGGAGAGGATGAAAGCTGATAACATATTTCCAAACAAAGCTTTGGCTGACCAGTTGGTTCAAGTTGACGCATTTAGGAAAACTGCACTTTCGGATCTGCTTGACTGAGGGAATTAGCATATGTGAGGATTGCTTCTACACTTTCGCATGCAACTATTATTAGTTATTTAAATAGGAGTTGAGCATCCCAGAGCTTAAAGTAAATTTTCAAATTCATCCTTGACTTAAACAGTGTCAGACATATTAGTTCAAATGAAAATTCTAATATAGTGCTTAAGAATTACAAATATCAGTCATATTAATCGTTTTTTTGAACTAATGTGTACATTGGCTAAGGATATATATGATTGACATTTTAAATTGTTAAGGATTCTGTTCGGAGTTTTCATATCTCGGAAACTAATATATCTGATGCTTATTTAGTTAAGGAATAATTTAGAGGTTTACTCCAGATTTCATTGTTGGCCTTATACTCTATTTATGTTAGAAAATTCACATTTGAGCGTATAAATTACTGCATAAATTGTGGTTGCGATTTTATCCCCTCTATTGGTTGAAATGCTAACTTTTTCAAGGCCACCTTTTTTTTAACGATAGAAAAGCAAAGTGGTAATAGGCTAGTATCCTCTTTGAGTTAAATGAAAGTAGCACTAAGTAATATCTGCTAAAGCAAAATAAACAACTCTGTTTTTGTCTTTATTTCATTTCTTCAAATTGGTTTTCTATTTTTTTTTCCCCTTTGATTTGGTCTTTGCAGTTTTAGTGTCCACTGATTTAGTTTTTCGTAGTGATTTAGTTTATTTCGATTTTGCTACAGGACTTAACGAAAGTGATGAGTTGTTACCGAAGACATCGTGTTGTGATATGTAATGACATTATATGAGATTTAAATTTGTGATATATCATTACTACTCTTAATAGAATTGATGATAGTGTGATGAAAGATCAAATTAGTATATGATTTAAAATGTAAATTTATATTAAAAAATAAAAAATGAGATATCAAATGATAAAAATAGAGATAAAAGATTAAATTATTCCTTCGGCCTAACTTGCACTGCATAACTTTTATATAATTTTAGTAGAATTGCCTTCCATTCTCTTGTAATTCCCTTTCTTTCTTTCTTTCTTTTTTTTTTTTTTGTTGTAATTTTCTTCTCTTATTGTTAGTAATTTTTTTATCAAAAAAATTAGTAGGAGATCACTTAAAAGTATTAGTTGTCACAATATAATCTTGTTTACATTGTCTTGGTTGACATGTAATGAAGGAAAGGAGATTGACTTTTTTTTAGGGATATATTAAGGTTGAATCTATAATTTCATATAAACTATTCAAGTCTATCAGAGCTACCACTCTTAATGGTTCGACTCTTCTTATTTGAGAGTATAAAAGAACTTTTAAAGAGAATTTCATTTACATCTCTTTCTGAGTGCCGACATGCAATGAGAGAAGATAATGTGGAAAGCAAAAATTTCATATTTGAGACCTTAAAGATAATTAAAAGAAAATTCGGCTCCAACAGTACCCCCTCCCCTCTCTTCTCTCTCTCTCTTTTTTCTCCTTTCCCTTCTCCCCCCCCTTTTCCTTCTCTCTCGTCTGATCTCTTTATTTAATATTTTTGAATCGCTAGTTGTTCAAGTAGAAGGCCTAATCACACTAGGTTAGTGGCCTGAATATGGGTCAGATGATCAAATCGAAAAACTTGTATAAAAAATAAAAAAATTTACCCTCTTAAAAATGTATTTTATATTTCTCATAGTTGTATAACTCGGTTCGGTGACCAATTAGAGTATTGCTATTATGAAAGCCATCCGAATACAATTGATTAGGTGTACTGTAAATATTGTATAGTTGATTTCTATGTTTTGTGGGTATCAGCAAGTAGTACCGTGATGTGGGAGATACTTCCCTCATATCCTTCATAAAGATAGAGCTGCAATCAAACAAGGCAAAAGCCGAGAAACGAAAATAGGGGAGCCATTTTTTTGCTTCATTATCAAGCTTTTTAGTAATAGAATATGAAAACGTAGTATATACAACTCCGAAATTTAAAAAAAAAAAACACTATAATCTTTTTACAAGTAAAACTTGAAACACTCTTCCATTTTATTCACCCAACTTGAACCTATTGTATAGTTTACACATTTATTTATTTCCTCATCATGTTAGTTAATAGATCCAATGTAAATAAGTTGCATGACTTATGGATGGCATGACCTCCAAATTTCACCATTGAGTTAGCATTAACACATCTCTTTTTGAACTTAAATTCTAAGATAGCATTTTACCGCTGTGCTAAACCCTCGATCACGAGGCCTAGGCTCTTAGATGTGTGAAGTAAGCACATCCAATGCGTAGGTAAAGAGATATAGGCTAAAAGTCAACCATTAGTGCAGTTTTATAGTTATTTGGAAGTCTTTTGTGGCTCATCTTGCATCCTTACACTTGTCATGATTCCATTACACATACCTCTTATATCTTATGTTTAGTCAAATATAGGCAATATAAACTCTCTTCTTCTACAAGACCTCACACAATGCCTCTATTGGGACCCTGTTGTGCGCCATTTCAAAATCAATGGAAACCATATGCAAGTGTTTTAGTTGCCTATGATATTACCCCATCAATTTGGGTAGTAGATTGCTTCCACGGTCGACCTTCTAGGTATAAAATCAAACCGATTCACTATAATGTGAGTCTTGTGTTAATTTCTACACAATTACTATCTCCTATGACTTCATAGTATGGCTCATACAGTATTCAAATCAAATTTAAATAATTCAGCAAAAAATATTTTGGCCATATATGTATAAGTTTCTATAGTAAGTATTTACATCAAAAACTAGAAACAAATTAACTTAATTACTAACAATTTAATCGTATCAGTAGCATGTAACTTCCCTCGCTCCCTCTCTCCCCTAGTGAATCACAGTTCTAGACAAAGATAGTCTTCAACTTTAGGCATGCAATATCAAATGAGGAAAGTATGAAACCAGAATAATTTCTTCATGGAGAAAAGTCATTGAGTCTTTAGAGTGGATTTTGAAGGCACTTGCAAATAAATATGACTGCGTAAAAGATGTGTAGTAAGTACAAATGAGCTAGATCAAAACAAAGGCTCAGTTAATTAATCTGCGAACCTCCCAATTGATATAACCAAGATTAAATTTTGATCATTTCTTAGAGTAGTACATTTATATAGCATTTAATCCCCAAAGAAACCAAAAAAGAAATGTCCAGTCGCCAAAGATTATAGAATATGATGGATCAAAAAAAGAGAAAAAAAAAATATTATAGAATATGAAATTGATATTGGAATGAATATCAATACCATTATAGCTCCGAAACTGGATTTATGATAGCATATTTCTTTTTGAATTTAATTTTAATATACTGTCAATATAAGAGTTTTACACACACATCAAATTATGTATTGCAATATCCGCAAAAATCTTTAACTCAACTGCCCGCTATTTTAAAAATTTTATAAATAAAAATATATGATTAAATAATTATGTAAAACTCTTACATTATTCGTGCATCAAAATTAATCTCTTTCTAACAGTGGATTTATGAAAACATATTTCATTGGTGGATTTAATGATCGAGAACCCTTGCAACTTTTCAACCTTATATTAATTAATAATTACACTTTCACAATTAATTTTTTTTATCTGGTATATTATCAGCAATAAAGTTCAAATCATTGACCTCATATATAATAACCAATCCCTTAATCACTAGGCCAATTATAGTGGCTTACTTTCACAATTGATTTGAGTATAAAAAAATTTATAAAGCATTTAATCCCAAAAATAAACTTTCTATAGCCACACAAATTGCTGACGATGAAAGTTATACTAGAATAATTATATGGGTTTTACTAACTAGTGCAGAAAGTTTTGATTGAAAAGACATTGAAGTTTTCAATACATTAAAAGATTGAAAACTTCCCACTATTAAAATCTTAACCAATGCCCACTGCACTGGTTAACAAAGCCCTTGTATAGTTACATTAATACCATTATACTTCCATTGGCTAGAATTAAATTTGATGATAACTTTTTTCAATGGTAGATTTAATGATTATGGCCATTCCAATGATGCAGCCTTTTCTATTAATTACACTTACGTGATTAATTTGGGTATTACATAATTTAAGCCCGCGCCTCAAAAATAAAACATAATTTGAACTCCTTTTGAACTAGAAATAACTTGTTCGAGTTTAATAAATAATTATCCAAACAGTTAATTAGATAATTGATTCTCGCATTTCAAACTCCCAAAATTTAGTACTTCCATCGAAGAACGCTGTAAAAGTTCACCTAGAATCCGAGTGATCAATGGTAAACAAGTATATTTCATGGAATTATTAACATGTTCTTATGAAAATTTGGTAAAAAAAAGCAAAAATTCACCCTAGTTTAGCCTGTATCGATCTAGATCAGGTCTAGCACGAAGGTTACTTAAAGCACATTGTTTGAATTTTGAAAGAAACTTATTACAAACAAAAAGCAAAAATAAATGAAGGAAGCTATATTCAGATATTTCATCTTCCATAAATCTCATGGAACCATTAATTCTAATTTTCTTTCCGAAGATAGTAACATGGTATACGAAAAAATATACAAGACATGCTTCCCGGGAAAACACAAGGTCCCTTCTTTACACACTACCCCTGGCCGAGACAGCTAGACAGCTAAAAATGGTGGACACGAAGAAAAGTGAATAGAAAAATTATAAACCGACAATCCTATTCAGCACGGGGAGAAGAATTCAAAAGATATATACCTTTTGTCAGGTCACTCTTGCATTGCACAGGATCACAGCTAAATGAAATTGTTTAAAAGTTACGTGCACTCCTGAAACATGCAATGGAAAACATTGTCAATGAGTCTACTCCAAGGAATAATGAAACATCAGCAAAAAGGTGATGTCCAAAAGGACCAAATTCCAAAAAACATTAAAGGGCACGTTTTTAATAAAGGTAACACCCTAATCCTATATTTCAACAAGCAAATGCTCAACTGGGAACTACATTTTTATGGTACCGGCCACTCTTTCATCGTTGTCAAAAGTGGTTCTAACATCAAATATTGCCAACCAAAAAAACTTAGGTACTGGCAACAAAGACGATAAAACAGAATGTCAGATGCTCATTCAAACTTGTAGTCCACATCGGCATCATACATTTGTCATTAAGATAATCTGAGGTAAATGGTGCACTTCACTCGTAACAACTGATGAGAACTCGAGGGAGTTACACAAAACCATTGATTGCACAAAGTTGCTTGTACTTATAAAGTCTAAACTGTTACTTTTTCCATTAGCAATGAATGGTAACCTACTCATCTACTCTGCATTTTAAAGGAAATAAATCCAATATAAGCTGTGACTGTTACAACCATGTTCTAGCATTAAAATAGATTCGGTTGTGATCTTCAAATCAGAAAACCATGATTCTGGATTAACAATGAAGAATAAAAGATACTAATAATAATAAACATAGAAGAAAGAAAGAAAGAAAATTGACCTGCCAGAAACTGGCTGAGAACTATTTACAGCCCCCCTAGGAGCACTAGCTCGTCGTGCCCTATGATCATGTTCCTTGCTAACCCGCATAGCAGAAACTTCCTTTTCCTTTGCAGCTACTTCCCTACGCATTTTTTTGGCTTCAACGTCCATAGCTTTGTTCAATGTATCAACCTTCTTTGCCAACATCTGCACATTCCAAAAAGCAATAAATCAAATTAGGGGGGAGGAAGAGTGAGAGAGAGGAAGAGGGAGAATTGAATCTGCCATCTTAACTAAGGAATCAGATGTCAGACCTCTATTGCATCATCCTTGTCTTTAAGGGTCTTATCTTTTTCATGGCAAGCTTTCCTCAGAAATATAACTTCTTTTTGCAACATGTCATACAGCATTCCTGAAACATAGTCTTCATTTCCTGCTCTGCATTTTTCAATTGGAGTGCCATTTGCAGTCTCCTCATCTGTGGTAATTTTCTCAGTAGCACTGGTCTGATCAGTAGTGTTAGCCGGCATGTTATCTTTCCCATTTGCTACAGAAGTTGGCCTCTCTTTCTCAAGGGATCTACTCCCACCATCAAATGATCTAGATGAGAGTTTGGCATGCTTTAGTAACAAACTAGCACTATTTGATCGTAGAGACCCTGATTTTGAACTTGAGCTTTTCTTTGATAGATATCCATTAGAGTAAGATCCAGAGAGACTCTCAGCTCCACCTAAAGACTGGCGCCGTGAAGGCCCACAAGCTATTTTTCTTCCATCTGATGCAGTGATTTTGGAATTGCCATTAGACGTTTTAATCCTTTCTTCCAAAACTTTAAATCGCAATTGATATTTTTCCTGTGTAATCAATAAAGTAATTGGGATTTGAGAAGGGGCTTTTTAAGCATAAACAAGATTTTAGAATAACAGAAAATATTAGGTACCTTTAGTTGCGCTTCAGCTTTTGCAGTACGCTCAGCTACAGCCAGTTTATCTCGTAGTTGTTGCATTTCGCCCTACAAAATAATGCAAAAGTAAGTTTCGGATAGAACCACTACAACTCCATTCTAATTTCAGTGCCATCAAATTCACTGAAAGCAGGAGAGCACTTTATCATGTTAATGGATATCAATTGTTCAAAAGTTCAAACTCGAGTATCCACAACAAATTTGAATAATGAGCTGTCTCAGAGGCATCCTATATTGAGTTGTTCTCAAGCCAACAGGGTTTTAGTACATCAAATAAGAAATGATCAGATTTTAAATTGTGGAATCAAGTTCATCACCAGTTATACAAGTGAGAAAGGCAATTGAGACAAATATACAAGTTTTTTTAACTCTTTCAGCCAAGTAAATGTCAATTAGAACCCAGGTTGTTTCTTCCCCATTCCTGTACCACAATATAACTAGGTATTTTTCAATCTTGTCCAACGCTGCCCAAATGCATAAACATGTATATATAACAAACAAATTTTGTCAATGATTTGGGCAATTTTAAGTTTTGTTTTTCCCCAAGGTTTTGTCAACAATTGAGCGTGAATTAGAGGCAGGTTAAAGTAGGGAGTTATATACAATCTATATTGTTACCCACTGTTGATATGGGCTGATTTGCTTATCTTATATAAAATCTATCATATCTATTGTATTAAGATTAGATAATTACCCGAAATTAGAGATTTGAATCCTAATTTATAGGATTCCCATTATATATATATATATATATATATATATAGGTGTTGAGAGTAAAACTCTCAAGTTGGTAATCCAAAGCCCAGAGAGAAACCATGTGTCAAGAGGACCCACTGTCCTTTGGTGAAATTTTTTCGGCCAACTATGTCGTCAATCCGATTTGTCACCTGTCATCCCTCTAGCAACTTCTCATCAATATCAGTCATCACCCACCAATGCCAACTGCAGCCGCCATATGCCAATTTCCCATAATCAAAAAATCTCTCTGGCAAGTTTCTGATTGGCAACACCACCCCTGTAATCGCCTTCCTCTATTTAGCCCAAATCTAGTGACAGCATCTCAATCCAATATCCCATGCGCTCTCACCTGCCACTTCACCTCTGCCAATCTCCTCTGTTGCCGTTGCATGTGGTGGCTTATCTACCCATTTTCGGCCACCGCTTGCATGCCGTGGTCACTGGTGACCCTGAACTCGAATCTGGGGTCACTTGATGATTTTGAGCAATATTTCTATCATGCATCTTTGTCACCTACTATATTGGTGTCTCCATTCAGCTTTTTGCAGCTTTGCTCGTGTTCTTAATCCTAAGTATGTCTTCTACCACTGATAGCTCCTCTATGGCCACAATTCTCTCTAAATCAGTCAAAAAGAGCCTCATCTCCTTTGCCTTCTCCGGTACACCCACAACAACATCCGAGAAGTGGAATGGTAAAAACTATTTGCACTAGTATGCTGTTGTTGCTGTTTGGTTCTTAGGTCAAGGACTATCAAATCATTTAACAAAGAAGCCTAGTGACATTGATGCTAGCATAAGAGAAGAATGGCGGAAAGCCAATTATCAGTGGGTGTCCTTATTATGGCAGTCCATCAATCCCAAGTTGTTGGTCCATCATTGCTCTTATAAGTCATGTTATGATATCTGGAAGAAGGCTAAGAGTGGCTAAAACAAAAATATACAGCAGTTGTATGACTCAGCTCATAACTTGGCCACTCTTTAGATGACAGATTGTGATTTACACTTATATCTCAATATAGCACAAACCACCATTGACCAAATCAAGATGATTATTACCAGTGATACACGTGAGAAGGTATTGGACAAGTTTGATAACATGTATAAGGTTTTTGTCCTCGATGGTCTTCAAAAGGATGTTTAGAACCTAGTCTTGATGAATCCAAATACCCCTTTGGTGGAAGAATTCATTGATTGTTTATTGTGAGTTCCACCACCCAAGGCATCACCTACCTTTGGTTCTCAAACAGGTTTAGAATCCTCAACTTTTGTCTCTAACTTAGCTAAACGTGGAGAATAGGGCCATAGTTGTTGTGGTGGTAGTGAAGCAAGGGTTCTGGCCGCCCTCATTATTCCCATTGCAACCACTTTGGGCATACTAAGTATTGGTGTTATTCTCTGATTGGCCTACCAGAGAGGTCTATAAATGTCATTCAATCTCAAGCTTAGGATGTTGAAAGGAGGAGTGAATCTAGAGGTGATCACCAGAATATCTTGTCAAATTATGAGTATAAGGAGTACTTCCAACTATTGGCTGCCCAACAAGCCTCATCTTCAACTGTTGTAGCTCATACTAGTAATTCTATGGTTTGTCTCTCACAATCTTCATCCGTTGGTCCTGGATTTTGGATTCAAGTGCTTCTAATCATATGGCTAGTAATCCTTCCCTTTTCTCAAAACTATCCTCTCTTCGAACTATACCATATTATTCTTGCCAATGGTTCCAAAGCAAAAGCCACTGGCACTGGCCAAGCTACACCTCTCCCATCTCTATCTTTAAATTATGTCCTTTAAATACCTGATTGTCCTTTTACTTTGGTTTCTATTAGCCAATTTACTCACACTTTGAACAATTTCGTAATATTTATTCTAAATCTTTTCTTATACAGGACCAAAGCACTAGGCAGACGATTGGAACAAGATTTGAATCACGTGGCCACTATTACCTCCAACCTTCTTCCTCTACCATATGTGCTACCACAAAGTCTCCTAGTTTCTTCACTATCATCTAGGTTATCAAAGTTTTGATAAATTGAAGAAAATGATCCTACATCTCTCTCACCTGTAGTCTGTAGAATTTGATTCATGTCAGTTAGGAAAACATATCCGAGCCTCTTTTCCAAGCAAAATTAGTCATCAAGTAAAGTCCCCTTTTGATATTGTTCATCTGGGGTCCTAGACATGTCAATACTATGCTAGGATAGAGGTACTTTGTTGCTTTTATTGATGATTTTTCAAGAATTACTTGGATCTTTTTAATGAAAGATCGTTCTAAGTTGTTTAGTATTTTTCAAAATTTTTGCAAATAAATTCAAACTTAGTTTGGACATCTTATTTGCACTTTTAAGCAGTGATGACGCAAAAGAATATTTTTCTGCATCTTTTAATAACTTTATGGCATGGTTCATCAATCATCCCACCCACACACTCCTCAACAAAATGGAGTTGCTGAAAGAAAACAACATCACATCATTGAGACAATTCAGACCCTTTTATTACAAGCTAATGCTTCTTTAAAATTTTGGGGTGATGTTCTCACTGCAGGATTTTTGATAAATCGCATGCCATCATCTATTTTAAAGAATGAAGTATCTCATTCCATTATATTCCCTAGTGACCCTCTTTATACTGTTCCCCTCCACCGTTCAATCCCCCACTATGCCCAATTATCACTTATCAACATCACCCACAATCTACCATTCATGAAGCAAAGGTTCCTATAAATCATGGTGATTCATCACCTGCTTCATCATCTCCTCCTGCACTGGACCTGTTTGATCCGTCCACTAACTTACCTATAGCCCTTCATAAAGGTAACAATTCTACTCGTAATCCTCACCCCATTTCAATTTCCTTAGTTATCATTGTTTGTCTTCAACCCATTGTGCCTTTTTTTTTAAAAAAAACTATCTTTTCATCTATTTATGTCCCTAAAACTGTTCAAGAAGCACTTGCCCATCAAAGATGGCGACAAGCGATGATTGATGAGATGACAGCTTGGGATTCCAAGTGTACATGAACTCTTGTTTCATCCCCTCCGGGGAAGTCTACTAAAGTTGGTTGTTGATGGGTCTTTACTGTTAAGGTTGGCCCTATCAAACAGGTGGATTGTTTGAAAGCATGTCTTGTAGCTAGAGGCTACACCCAGATGCTTGGTCTTGATTATGGTGATACCTTCTCTCCTATGGCTAAGATGGCCTTTCTTCGTCTTTTCTTGTACATGGCTGCCATGAAAAGTTGACCCTTGTATTAGTTGGATATCAAGAATACCTTCTTACATGTGATTGGGAAGAGTAGGTTTACATGGAGCAACAACCTAGGTTTGATGCTTAGGGGAGCTGGCCTAGTGTGTTGGAGCAGTCTCCTTGAGCATGGTTTGGGAGATTCAACAAGGTCTTATAGCAATTTGGTATGATCCATAGCGAAGCAAATCATTCGGTGTTTTATAAACATTCTCCCTCCAGTCTGTGCATCTATCTAGTTGTCTATGTAGATGATTTTTTTTTTAGGCGAAGATTGTGAAGGAATCAAGGGCTTAAAACAACACCTGTTTCTTCGTTTCCAGACTAAGAACTTGGGCTGGTCCCGCTGTTACGTTGGGAATAAAGTGGCTCAATAAAGAACCGGAATTACCATCACCCAAAGGAAATATGCTCTTGATATTTTGGAAGAAATTGCGATGTTAGATTGTAGACCAGTTGACATTCTGATGGACCCAAATGTTAAGCCTCTACCAGATCAAGGGGAGCTCTATTCGGATCCAAGATTAGTTACGAAACTAAGTTATCTCACTGTTTTAGTGTTGTGAGTCAATTTTTTAACTCTTCTTGTGATAGCCATTGGTGTATGGAAATAGGGGCCATACAGATATTATTGCTTATTCATATGCTGATTGGGCAATACCTCTCAGTGATAGGAGATCAACAACAAGATAGTGTTCATATTGGTGGTAATCTTATCTTGTGAAAAAGCGAAGAGTATAATGATGTAGTAAGATCCAATGCAAAAGCAAGTATTCAGCTATGGCTCTCATGGTGTGTGAACTTATTTGGGGAAAACAATTGATTCAAGAGTTGAAATTTTGTGAGATAGGAACCATGAAGCTCACTTGTGAAAACTAAGCAGCCTTGCACACCGCCTCCAATCCAGTCTTTTGAAGCATACCAAGCATATAGAAATTGACTGTCATTTCATTCGTGAAAAGATTGTTTATAGAGAAGTTACCACATCCTTTGTGAACTCTCATGATCAATTGGCTGATATCTTCACTAAGTTTTTCTAAGGTACTAGGGTAATTTACATATCATAGCAGTCAGTGCAGAGCGGCCAAACCCGAAAACGCTATAGTGGGATAGCGGATAGCGGAATGACCGCTATTTGAATATATATATATATATATATATATATATATATATATATATATATATATATATATATATATATCATGAATTTATATAACATATATAAATATTCAAATATAAGAAATCATCCACAATTAAAATCATGTCATCAATAATGAAAAATCATAAATCACAATCCATTCCATAGTCTAAAAACACAAAATCACAATCAATCCAATGCATAAATATTAAGTCCTAAGGGAAAACAAAAAACAGAAGGGAAAAAAATAAGTAAATAGAAGGCAAAAACAGCAAATAAAATAGGGATAGAAGATGGAAGAAATAGAGAATGAAGAGATGGGAGGAAAACAAGAAAAAATGAAAAAATAGAGAGAGAGGAAGAGCAAGGTGCCGCCGATCTTGTTGCCGCCGGAGGTTGAAGGATCGCCGAAGTAAGAGGGGTGAGGGGAGAGAGAGACCGATTGATAGGGAGGAAGAGAACAAAGAGAAGAAGCCCTAACCCCACGTTTAAATTGAAGAAAACAGGACCTCGACTTCCTTGAATGGCCGATTTTTGGACCTCAACTGCAATAACGGCCGCGATGGCCTGCGATAGCAGCTGTGATTTGCCACGACGAGAAAATGCGACGCACCGGTGGCTTAGTCGCGCGCGATTGACTACTATGTTACATATGTAACAAGCTTGATGCATATGACATATATCCACTAGCTTGAGGGGGAGTGTTGATATGGGCTAATTTGTTTATCTTGTATATTATCCTATCATATCTATTGTATTAAGATTAGCTTAGACTAGATTAGATAGTTAAATGATATTTGAATCCTAATTTATGGAATTCCCTTTGTATAATGTTTAATGGGATTATATATATTAATATTAATATCAATGCTGAAAGTAATTTTCTCTCAAGCGATTCACTCGAACTCTCTTAAGTCCCACCATGCCCAAGTTAGAAAAAGTTGCCTACACAGGAGTGAGGCAGGTCATGGAAATGTGAGATGACCAAATTGCCATACCTATTATGTTGACCACTAATATGTGAAACCAGCCTTCTTGTGCAATGA
Organism: Pterocarpus macrocarpus; assembly: GCA_031439585.1. Lineage (NCBI taxonomy): Eukaryota > Viridiplantae > Streptophyta > Magnoliopsida > Fabales > Fabaceae > Pterocarpus > Pterocarpus macrocarpus. Next base: position 33,011,389 of record CM062521.1, read on the forward strand.
TAGCCAAGAAGGCTAGTTTCATCCTGATATAAACTGGAACTTTGCTATAGGAAAGTGTGGAAAAACACCTCCAGGAGCAAGTTCCAATTACAAGAAATATCAGAAAAACCAAAGCAGCAAAGATCTAGTCTAAGAACAACATAAAAGAAAAAGGAAAGATAACAATCACAGACTATAACAGCCTCTGCCTTCCCAGTGGCCTAAGCCAATTCCTTTCCAAAAATGATGCTACACCCCCTCCCCCAGGTGCAACCCAAAAATTATAAAAAAAAAAAAAAAAAGACCTCAACCAATTGATGCATTTCCTGGTATCTTTCCTCCCCATTGACCTGATGACAATTGTCCCCATTTGTTCCCCATCCTCTGTCTCCTCTAATTGACTCCCTTTTCATTCTCCATCTTCCCTCCTTCATAAACTGTAATGTGTCTTTAGCCCTTTCTGGCCCTTGCAGCCCACTATTATGTGGCCCAACTCTCCCCCTCCTAGCCCTTCTACCATACACGCCGCCTAAAGGCCTATCACATCTTGATGGAACTGGTTCAAATTAAGGATAAGGTTATGAAACAATCAAAGAATCAAGTGTAATCAAGAATGGTTCTTGACCATTGTGATCAAAGAACCAGAAATACAACATGTAGAGGGGTATTTGAGAGCCACTCCAATCTCCCTAACAATTCCAACTGAACTCCTAACTGTCCTCCCCTCCTCACCTTCCCTATTATTCATTTAACTCACTACACTCTAACTACCTTCTAACAAGCCATCAATATGTGCAGCAAAATATTAGTGAGTGCTATGCAATCGGCCCAACTTGACTAGGCCCATTCCACCCCCCCCCCCTTTCTTCTCTCTTTCTCCTAATGGAGACCTGTTTACTTACCTGTGTCCTATCACATTCATTAGAAGAATCAAAGTAAAACAAATAATATATGTAGAAAACATTTCTTTTGCACACATCAGCAGATTGGAATACATTCCAAATATCAGCTATCGGAAACATGCAAATAACTTGTGAAGATAAAGGAAAAGCAATTTCTAAGCTGGCTACATGCCTGAAAAAATTTTCTTTCTTCTAACCACTGCTTTACAGGCATCACTTTGTCATTAGCATCTTTCCACTCATTTGCAACTACAGTGGCAACCCTGTTTGCAGTAACTTTAGCACGAGCTACTTCCCGCTCCAAAATTTTCCTCTCTTCCTATGGAAACCTTGAAGGTTAGAATATAGAAGCAGCTCAGAGAATCTACAGCTAACTCAGCAAAACAAAACAGTTAAGACTATCTCAATAATGGCAATTATTACATTCATCTCTTGCACTTTTCGCTGGTAATCACGGACAGCATTAGCAGCAGCACCACCAGCCAAGACAGCCTCTTCAAGCTCACGAACTGTTTGGGTTAGCTTTTCAACTTCAGCAACCTTTTGTCTATGCATTTTGTCCAGTATTTTGTTCTCCTCCTGCAATGAGAGAATAGATTAAAAGACTAGTCTAAACCATGGATTCCACTGATTGATTATATATAATATATGTTCCTTCTGGACATGCATAAACACAATTAAAAAAGGACAACAAACCTGACATATTTCAATTTGTTTCATTAGCTCTTGGTTTTTGTTTTGCAGATCATCAACCAAGGATGCTTTTGCCAAAGCAATCTGAACAGTTCTCTCAGCCTCGAGAAGTGCAGCCTCCTTTGATTTAGTCAGCCTATCTAGTGCTCTATTGTCATCCTGCAACTTTGCCACCTAGAAAATAAAGACATCAAGGATAAGTAAAATGGTGACCCCTTTACCTTTGATTCTCGTCAAGAAATAATACATCCAGAAGATAGGGAATAATTGAATAAAGTGGCATCTACCCCCAGCCGAAAGCCAATTCCATGCAATTTAGAATTTTCACTGGCAAGGTTGCACCACGCAGTATGCAGGAGTGAGAAAGAATGACAATGTAAGCATAACAGAATGACCATGCCTCATGCAAAATTTAACCACCAAAATATACCTCCATTCTAGCCAGCTTGAGCTCTGCCTCCAGTGGCGTAATAATGGCTTCAATAGGAGGCATTTCATCATCTTTCTGAGCAGCATGGACCCTTCTAAGTGTGGCCTCAGCAGCAAATTGTGCAGCCAATGCCGCCTTTTTCTCCTCATTGATTTTTTTTATTTCAAGGTTCTGTGAAACATAATGTAAAACTAAGTAACCCCAAAAATAATGATTTTGAGAAGTGAAAATGAAATAACTCCAACAAGGCAATAATGTTGCAATAAAAAATACTACCTTACTTTCCAGAAGAGCTTCAGTTGCTTTAAGCTTTTCATCCACCTTGTTCAGCTCATCTGCTAGCTGAAATGATTAAACCCACAAAATTAGCAGCTGCCATCACATTGAACGTTGAAATTTTCAAGCATAATACCGATAACTTCTTCATGTACGAGACATTATATAGCAAAAAGATTGTAAGCTAACATTTATACTTCAAGTAAAAGAATTACTAAATGAATAGAATTATAGACAGATGAGAACATTGTCAGGTGATTGTTGACAACAGACTACAAAGCATAGAAAAACTGAATGCAGTAGTTGACTGCTTGAATGGAATAGTGGATCATACCACATAATATCTAGGTTCCTTTTAATGAAAATGCAACAAATAATTAAAAAAATTAAATTAAAAAAAAAATGTCAAAATGCTGGAACTTGCAGCTAAACAGTTGGGTGCAGAAGCATCAAGCCATCAACCAACCACAAACCATTCACAAATCAGACCTGTCTGTCATACAAATAATCATACCAGTTGTCACCTACTTGATATTGGTAATAAGTGGATATTCCTCCTCCTTGCTTTGAGTTTGAACCTTAACGACATAAAATAATTATACCGTTTCCTTGTGTATTATCGTAGCTATTGAATATTTAATAATAATTTTTTCCATTAATAAATGAGATTAATTTTAATACATTATCAATATAAAATATTTTAAACTATCAACCAATCACATCTCAACATATGTGTGACTTTTGGGTAGTTATTGTAAAAGTCAAACATTTTTAATGAGGTGACAATACATGATTAGATGACTGTATAAAAATATTTTACAATGACAATAATGTATCAAAATTAAATCCCTAATCAATTATTATCCGAGCTCAAAGAGATTAAAATTTCATTGCTGTGACTATAACATAAAAGATTCCAGTATATTTAGTAGACAAGTAGACATTACGTTAAGTAGATGACTAATGAGAGCAAACAAATCACCAAGGGACTTATTATTCTCTAATGGCTAATGGATTCCTGCAGTCTGCCCATAATGAAGAATAAGCACAAGTTCCTAATTGATGGTTCATGGAGTTTATAAGAAAGACACCATTTTTGTTGTCAATTTAAGAGGAAAAATCATTAAAATATGGAAATTCAGATTAAATTAGTAACTCAGATAGAAGGTGCAAAATGACATATGAACCACATGAAACGGATATAAGGAAACACAACCTACCTGTCATTGCAGCATTCTTGTTCAGAAAAAAGCAATCACCCAAAGTAAAAAAAGATTTAGTCTGGACCCTGATATCAACATTAGTTTCTAATAACATTTTTCTCAAAGAAAAAAATCACAAAGCATGTTATCACCACGTGTCATTTACAGAATCTAAGCACCAGGAAAAAAAAATATTTTATACTAAAAAAAAAAAAGAAATATACCTCTTCAACCCCCTTTTCTTTAAGACGCTCCGAGTTCCTCAATGACTTAATTTCTGCAAGAGCCTCACCCAACTCTCTATCTTTCTCTGCAAGTGACACAATACCCAAGTCAGCAAGCTGAAAATTCCTCAAATCCAGCTTTGGGAAAAGAGAGAGAGAGAGAGATAATAAACCAAAACTAATCAAATTCACATAAACATTCAAATTTTACACAAAACAAAAATAAATACATTGCCCACGGGAAAAATTCGGCCAATTTCAAATTTTCAATACACAATGCTTATGCATTCTTCAAATAGCCCGCATTCTTATAAACTGGAAAAATAAAATAAGATGTTGCCAAAAATAGAAACATTTTTGTTTCCTTTTTTTTTTTTTTTTTGGTAAAAAGAGAAAGAAAAGAAAGGGTTGGTATTATTTGGGAAAGGGACCTCGTAGTTCATTCTCGAGGCGAGTGAGCTCAACACGGACTGGATCGGAGCCGTGTAGGAGTGTGATGAGGTCGTCGGAGGGCTTCTTGGTCCGACCTTTGAAGGAGGCGGAGGAGGTCGGGCCATTGTGAACAATGTGGCTGCTGCTGCTGCTCTCCATCATCACAAGAGATCTGCTGCTCTCCACCTCATACAAGAAATCCAAAATCCCAATCCAATGTCTGTCTTGTTGAATGGGATTAGGAATGAGAATGACACGGAGAAGAAGAACAAGCTTTAGAGCCCTTTAAATTATAATAAATTCAAAATCAAAATCAGAGGGACAGAGGGTTCTATTCTGCTCTGTAAGTACCCTGCACTGTGTCCGTGCATTTGTGGCTCTATATATTAATTAGGAAAACACAATCAGTGCCACTTTTTTTTTTTTAAACCCCAGAATGCGGTGTTATTTTTTATTTAAAGTCCAAAGCACATTTGATACGCATAATTTAACAAGGATAAAATGTGAATAAAAATAAAATAAAATAAAAGGGATAAAACTTGCAGCATAAAATTTTCAAAAATTTTAATATTACACATTATTTTGTGTGACATTATCACGAATAATTTCAAAGATTTAATTCTAATATATTATTATAAAATATTTTTACATAATTATTAAATTATATATAATTATGTTATTAAAAATTTTTATTTTTACAATAAATACCTATTCAAAACTAGGAAATCGGATAGAGATTACTTGGTCTCGGGTGTAGGTAGGGTAGGAAACACGAAGCTACCGTTGATCTTCGCTCCCGGTCGGTGGGAGTGTACCTGCAAGGACTTCGTCGCTTAAGTTAGCATGGGTCAAGAGATACTGTGTAAATAGTAAAGAGAGTATACCTAAATCATCTATTTAGAAGACTATTTATAGAGAGATTTGGGGGTTTGAATAAAAGAGATTATCTCCTCTTTTCATGGGATTCTCCTTTAGTTATGATTCCCTGTAACCGCCTTAAGATATCTCCTCTAGTAATAAAATAGAACCCTTTAATGGATGTAGGGTATATATATGGGCCAAGACTTTTGACTTAGGCCTTAGGTGTCGTCATCCTATCCATGACTATTGGGCATATAGATTAGTTCATAACAGAGCCCCCAACTCGGATTCGAGGTTAAGACCTCGGATTACGAGTTCTAATGATATTAAGGGTCAGGTTGTTATCTAATCTTTAAGCTTAACCAAGTTCCAAGATTAGGACTTTGGACTACAAGTTCTAATGATATTAGGAGTTGAATTATTATCCAAACTCTAGCAATAACTTGATTCTAAGGTTGAGACCTCGAATATTACATTTGGGAGTCGAATTGTTATCCAGACTCCAAACATAACTCAATAAACTCCCAACCTAGTTCTGAGTTTAAGACCTCGGATTACGATGATTTCAGAAGTTGGGTTTTTATTCGAACTCTAAGCATAAGTCGGTTCCAAAGTTAAAACCTTGGATTACGACCTTGTTGTACTCGTCTGTGAGGCATGCATTGAATCATCCCACATAAGTTATGTTTATGTGGCCTTCATTGAGTGTTCTAGCTTACATGGTTAATTGGTGCCCCCAATCATTTGATCAACTCTATTGTTGAGATTAAGATAAGCCTGGTAGGAAAATATGTTCATTTGTAGTCATGCACAATCATGCCAAAGCTGATGTAACGTGTTTGCTAGCTCATGTTTTATTAGGGGTTGCATGTAAGATAATAGTGACTATTGTAAATAGAGCTAGCTCATTGCATTTTATCTTGAAGCCCCCCATTATTCATTACTCCTAGGTCCATGATCATTTTCCTTTTAGAGGAAAAGATGTGAACTATCAGATTTGGAACAATATGTAGGTCAGGAGCCAAGGTTCATATTCCTTTGATCCTCGCATGTTTTGAGGAGGGTTGTCGAGGAAAGCATGATATGAGTTCCAAGCTTTGCTTCCATGGGCTGCTTTGACGTAGGTTTTATTCAATAGCTACATTTATCGAAGCTCCAAAATCTTTTACCTCGAGCTTTATGAGCCCATTGAGGTCTTTGTTAAGAGGCGCTGAGCTCATTTTTTCGAGTTCATCTTTGTAGTTAAGCTCATTACCTTCGATCTTTCATTATGTGTAGTCAAACATTTATGAGTGTCTCCTTGCTGTGGAGTGGTCATGTTCATGGAGATCTATTTCTTGAATTTTGAAGGGATCAAGCTCCTATTACTGATGAGCTCATTGGTTAGGATCATAGTTCTTTCTTCACCTAGTCCAAACTTTTGGGATAGGAAAGTGAAATGTAAACATAAGATCCCCTAGAACTCATTCCTTTACTTGATCATGGTCGGTTCCTGGGCAGTTTCTAACTTTTGCCTTTTGTAGGCAACCTTTTAGGCCATTTAGTGCATAGAGCCTTTGAACTAGTATATAGCAATGCTCTCATTTTGGCCTAGAGATTACAACCTTCGGCTTCAAGCTCTCAACGATGGGCTTTAGGTAATTGGCATTTCCCAGTTTCTGGGTTTATTGATGAAACTAACTTTGCCAACTGTATGTGCATTTTATTTTTCTTTTCACCTAAGCTAAATAACTTGAAAGGAATATTAGCAACATTTCAATTGGCTTGTCAACTCACTTAAAGAATTAATGAATTAATTTGAAGTTATAGAGAAAACTTGGCTATTTCGAACTGATTATAACCAGATTAGATTTTTTGAGTTGGTTGTGACCGAATTGTATTCTCGGAATTGGTTCTAACCAAATTGGACTTTCCGAATTGGTTCGGACCAATTACTTTTCTGAATTGGTTTTGACCAAATTGGACTTTCCGAATTGGTTCTGACCGAATTGGATTTTCCGAATTGGTAAACCTGGATTAAGTGTTCCACTTAAGTGAACTCGGTCCTAGGTGAAAACCTAGACCTTTTTGAGGTGGTAAACTTGGATTAAGTGTTTTGCTTAAGTGCACTCGATCTGAGGTGAGAACCAAGACCTTTCCGAGGTGGTAAATCTGAATTAAGTGTTCCGCTTAAGTGAACTACTTAAGGGTCATATAGTATTTATCTGAGTCATTTGTTAACTTGAATTTTTTTTGTCATTATTCCTAAGGTGCTGGACCTGGGTTCTGTGTATCTCGACTAAGGGCTGATCAGTCCCTTAGGATTTATGATAACCTTATTCTTAGTTAAACATTGGTTTTCTTGACTAGGTTCTTGGTCAAGGTCTATGCTAAATTCAACCTCATTTTCAATTGCTATTTCCCAACCTAAATTTGGTCTATTAGCCCCCAATTTAGACTTAGCTTTTGACCTTAGAATTTAGGAAGCCTTGATGGCTTCCGTTGTAAGATTCTTGAAAACACATGAAGAAAACTCCTCCTTCATAGAGAGTTTTCCAATTTCTTCTATTAACAAATCCCATCTATCAGTGGGTGGATAAGGTGTTGGAAACACATTTTTTAATGATAAAGAATATCTCAGATCTTTACAAGTATGCTATTAAAATATAAAATATTTAATATTGGCAATATATTAAAATTAAACTCTATATACTTTATCAAAATATTAAATCCTTAATTTCATTCTTAAAAAAATTAATAACAAATATATTTGTTTTTTAAAATTAAAAAGCTCTTAATATTATCTTCATGAAAAAAAAATCAATTTATGAATAAAAAAATCAACTGCATTAGGCATTAGTCATTGACAGATTAATTTGGAAAAAAAAAATAATATAGCAGATATTAAAAAAAATTAACGACTAATATGTTCAACAATATTTTCTGTAAAAAAGAGGCTTAAGCAAACCAAAAAAAAAAAAAAAAAAAAGGATCAAAGTTAAACCTTTCAAGCGAGGTAATTCAATTCTTGCAATAAATATGTCGCCTCTTATAACATCAGTTTAACTAACTTTATTCAATTTTCAACTATTCATGGATAATTAATTTTTACCTAATCTAATTAAATGATTCATTAAATGAACATAATTGATCCACATTTGGATTTAACAAACAATGATTTTTTTTTTATTTCTATTTACTTGCTTTTATTTGAGCTGCGAAAGATATAAATTGAAATTTAAAATAGAAAACGACTTCAACCTTCTTTACTGCAACAAAAAATATATAGTAAAAGTCAGATAAATTTTGAATAAAGAATTGTGAGGGTACATTTTATTAGAGCAGTGTTATATTTGAAAGATTTTAAATGAATAGAAGGCAATGAAAGAAAATGAATGAAAAGAGTTATTATTCTTTGTTTGATTTTATTTTTTAACGAATTATTTGTTTAATTATTAAAAGAAATAGAGAAAATTACAATTTTCCTTCTTGCAGATTCCAAAAAATGCAGCAAGCGACCTAAAACTTCAAATGTAATGCTCGACTCCAAAATTTTTTCCAAAAGTAATTGCTGGCACCGCAATGGAGTTAACTATGGACCGATAAATGACCTGAAATTGGGCTAGGATGAAGGCTGAAATGGGCCAATGAAAATAATTAGGTCTAAGAAAAATATTGATCAGCTGAGGAGTAATTCTAGGCTTAAAGGTGCTATATCAGCTGAACAGTGAAATTGGGCTAGAAGAAGTAAACAAGCCCAATGGTCAAGAAAGAAAAGGTAGTTGGAGACCGAAAACATGATGAAGTAGCGGTTGCCACGACTAGAAACGTGGGTACATGAAAACTCAACCGAAGGCCATTATGTGCATGACTTGAGAAAGTGGCGAGATTTTAGGAGAGCTATAAAAGCTCATGTTTACACAAAAGAAAAGTATCACTCAAATCAATACACATCATGTTATTTTAATTATCAACTTTTATTTCTCTTTGTTAGTTTTCTTTTTAGTTTTATGTTACTTCTTTAGTTTCCTTATCAATCTTCAAAGTTTTGTATGAACTCATGTTTGATTAATAGAAATCATATTTCTATTCCAATTCTTCGTTAATTGGTCTTGCTCAAAGGCTTGCTCTCGTGAGCCGTTTGAAGAGTCCACTTGCTAAGGAGCAGAGTACCCTCCGTAGTGTTAATCGTCTAAATATTGGTAATCTTTGGAAGTTTGCTTTTCGGATAAGTTTCTTTAGAGAAATTTAGCCAATTGCATTTGCATCTAACAGTAATAATCTATTGCTTGAAGTTAACTATGACTACTTTATTAATGACGCATCTCTTGTCATGCTTTAGTTAAAAAATTTTGAAACTAAATTAAAAATAAAACTTAATTTTGATACACTTTTAATATAAAAAAAATTTACACAAATATTCAAGCATATATTACTATATTACAAAAGTATTTGACTTAACCACTTGCTATATTAAAAGCTTTACAAATAGAATTATATGATTGGATGATGGTGTAAAACTCTTTTATATTAATAATACATCAAAATTAATATTTTAAAAATAAAATAAAATAAAATGTAAGGCATATGATAAGAAGATTCGTCAATTGCTACAATTTTCTTAGAAGTCTTTTATTATCGTTGTTATTTATTATGTACTTGGAATATATATATATATATATATATATATATATATATATATATATATATATATATATATATATAAAGATCCAATAAAACAGTACATAAGCTTATGTGAGATTGACAAAACAACTAATAATATAGTTGAATAAGAGTTTATATATTGAATGGATATTTTAATACTTTAGATTGAATTCCCAGGGTTTTTTTTTTTTATATATATATGGCATATGGGTGAAAAATGTATCAGAGTATAGGAATTGAGAGGAATTTACACTGAAATGAGATCTAATAAAATCGAAATTTCCAATTTCATCAAAGTTGAATTCAGAAATTCAAAATTCAATTAAAAAAATATTTTGTTTTGAATTCAGATTTTTTGGATAAAAAATAACTGCAAATTGATGCAAATGCTTCCGATCAAAAAGGACTGCAAATTGACTTTGAGTTGTCTCTCCTTCCACCTCCTTCATAATTAAGACCTCTCTTATATATAGCTCTTCCAAACTAGTCAAGCTTAAATAAAAATATGGTGGAAACTATTATATCAACCTTCCATGAGACTAGGAAAAATTTTCTCAAGCTCACAATCTTCAATATGCATAGAAATAAGACTAGAAAAGAAGTCGACACTGACTTTGACTTGCCATATGTTCATGCATGCATGCATGCATGCATTGTGTGTATGTGTATGCGTGATCCTAAACAAGCTTTGGAATGAATTGGACTTGAATAAGTTAGGGATACCATTTGATGGTAATGATTTAGGCCATGTGACTATCAATGATAGAAAGGTTTTTGGCTAAAAAATGGCAGGGAAAGACAAATCACTCGGTGATTATGATGGTGATAAGGATATTATTTGTAAAAAGGTGAAAATGAGGATTCTCCTAGTGTGTACAAGGGGTGCAAAATTTCACTCACTTTAAGAATTAATAAAGTGTTGTCTGATAAATGAATTTTAAAGAAAATTCAATTTTTCCTATGATAGGGTTAGGTGATAAGGATGTTGTGATATTGCTTAAGAAGGTGGCTGAAATACCGGATGAAAATACCCAATTTAAACAAGAAATTGTTAAGAAATATCGTGCAAGGTTATCCAAGGGATGTACACATCTATAATTTTCAATTATCGCAAATACTTTAACTCAGAAAGAACCGAAATTTGACTTTGATTTGTCTCTCCTTTCATGTCCATTTAATCAAACTCTTTCTTATATACAACTTTTCAAAACTAGTTAAGTTTGATATAAAATAAGGTCGAATCAAGTTGCCTTTGGAGCAATTGGATGCACACACAATCTTTAAGCTATTCAAACTCGGTTACTAACCTACCATGTGACTAAAAGAAATTTTCTCAAGTTCAGTCTCTTCAATATGCATAGAAATGAGACAAGGAAAGGAATTCGGACTAACTTCAGCATGCCATATATGTTTATGCATGCGTGCATGTGCTCCTACTTGACCTTCAAGCTTGTTCCTTCAAAATGAGAAACTTTATGATTTTCGACCGATCTTGGTATTGGTCAAAAAATGATTATTTGCTATGTGATTTATTTTGTATATTTTGTCCTCCTTTCCACTAGTTTCGAGCTTTTATAGCTGAAGAAGATTCTAAGAGGTCTTTTAGGCATCCAAACAGACGGATAGGACACTTATGGCATTTATGGGTGTTGTTTGGCATTCATAGGGTCATTAAGTCTAATTATAAGGTCTGTTATGTTAGAAACTGTTTAGATCATTCTGGTCATTATGAGAGGTCTAGTCCGCAAACCCCTTAGCTCTTAATCGATGAAATCATCTTAATGAGCTATATTGATTAAAGATAACATCCATTCACCTTTAAGAAAGTTTTATAGAATTGTCTAAAAAAAAAATTAGTTACTTTTATGAAGTCTTATAATCTTAATTTTCTTTTCAAATTAATTTCTATGTCTAGATTCATTTTAAGAAGTCATGGGTTTAATGAAGCAAAAATTAAGGGGACATGTGTTAATATACCAATGGGTTCTCTGCCATTTCATTTACAGGCATGTTGTTTCGAATGCCATTAGCTATATTTACCATTGGATCATTTTCATAGGGGGAAATGAGCCTTGTTAAAGCTATTTTCCAACCACATGATCGTACATGGTTTTCTAATATGCACATAGGATCAATTGTGAATCTTTGACATTCCTACTCTCTTCTTTTTAAATCAATACCTTTCTTTTTCATTCTTCTTCATTTTATATTTACTCGTTTGCTCCCTCCAAAGAGACACCTTCACCGGTGTGCCACCAAAGATTACAGTTAGTTTACCACCACTATATTTAGGCCATCTACGTCTGCTAGTGTTCCAGGTACCAGATAGTTATAGTTTAAATACATGTTTCTATTTGTCATATCATTGCTTCCTTCCTAATCTTATATTGATATGAAAGGAACCTAAGATTGCTTCTTCTTCTTTTTTGGGTCAAAATTTGAAGATAAGATGGCATTGCTACCAACATGGGCTTTAATTTGTTGCTGTAATTATTTAGTGGCATGTTTGGTTTTATTTTTATTTTCATCATTATAATTTTAATGGAAATAAAACTAAGAGTGGGACTTGACATCCATTCATAAGTGAGATTTCAATAATATATTTGGTATTATTAGTAATAACTAAGAGCAGGTCATGGCATGTTTGATGTTAGTATTATAATTTTCTTATAAATAAATTAGAACAAATTCTAATGATAGATTTTATTAACCATAGGTGGGAATGGATGGATTTGGATGTTTCATCACAGGTTGACCTATTTAGCTGGACTGATCCTAGTGTCAAGGAAATGTCATCTTTATACATAAAAGTAGAGTAGATTGAACATTTTAGAAACATTGTACCTTCTGCACATGGAAACCTTTTTAAATAAGATATATTATGCCTCCCTTGTGACCCGAAGGAGAGGATATACATGTGTCCTAACTCAGAAAAAGAAAAAAAAATTGGTGCTATATGTATGAGACACAACTATTAAGAGTGAGGCTTAGGATTCCATTATTTGTTCAAATGTGACGTACTTAATCCTATAAATGTGGCATCATTACTATTACAAGAACCTAACTCATAGGGATTTATTCGAGCTTTTGAGATTTTGTGCCATTTCTTAGAAATAGAACCTTTGGTGAAAAAGTTTTTTTTTTTTTATTTCTTTTACATGCCTTGAATTCCCCTAAGAGCCATTTGTTGGGCATTTTTTCAAAGTTTTTCCTCTCAAAGGATTCTAATCCCCATGCACTATTCCTATAAGAACTATAAAGAATAATTCTTAAAAACTTTTCCTCGACCAGGAATTTAGCCTTTTTTCTTGGCGAACAATGTAATTGTAGGTTTCCTTTATATTGGACTCAAAATCCTTGTTATCTAAAATCTATGCTTAAATCTTTGGCTTTTAAAGATTGTATAAAGATAGAGGGTTTGTGTGTTCAAAGATTAAATTGTGAAGGTCTTATTATAAATGCAGAAGGCAATCCTAAAATGCTACAAAGCCATTATTTTAAGTTACAATTGGGGTCTTGCATTTTTTTTTCATTATTTCCACTACTTCTTGATGACTTTACTATTTTAATTCCTTGCTTCAATCTAGTTAAACTGTGAGATTAATGTTCATGTGTTGCACGGGAATGGAGCCTTTAGTGTCATCAAAGGAACTTTGAAAATTCATGAAAAATTGTAGACTTCTGCCTGGTGGTTCTAGCACTGTGAATACTACCAAAGAAGAAACTAATCATGGGAAGAAGTGAAAAGCCATAGCAAGCACAAGTGTTATTGAGGTGGATGATCAAGAAAACACTTTGGGAAACAAGCCAAAAAATGTGCCAAAGAACATACCAGGGTGTAATGCTGCTGAGGATATTTGACCTAATTGTTTCAATGTTCCACCCAAGTCACCTAAACAAACTAGTCACTCAAGCGCAAGGCGTAGAATATGGGGAGACTTAGGACACTATTTTTCCCTTGGTAAATCCAAACATGATTGTAAATGTAATGAAGGAATTTGATGGCCCTACCAATGCCATCCCCATTTCAATATGGGACAAGAAATTGAAAAGCGAGGTGCTGATTGATCCTCAAGTAGCACTAGCACATGACATAAATATGCTCTGCCCAGTTGGTGCTCAAGTGCTAAATCATTGGATTGAACTCCATTCCTTACGAACAACGAGTGTAGCTAGAATGGTAGAATTGGAAGTAGAGAATATGGAAAAACACATCGCAAAACTAGAAAAAAGAGAAAAAAAGCATTTGCAAAAGAAAAAGAAAAACTATTACAAAAGATGGAATCCATTACTATAGAGAACATTGTTTTAAAAGACAAAGTGAAGACCTTTGAGCAAATGCATAAATCTTTGGAGAGGGAAATTGAAACATTGAAAAATACCTTGAAGAAAGTGTCAAAAAATTAAATGAATACCTAAAGAATGAGAAAGAATCATCTCAAGCAAAGGAGGCTGAGTGGAAAACCAAAGAAAGCAATTTGAAGAATGATGTCGGTATCCATCATATAACCTCTTTTGATAATTGTGTGAGTCAGGTAAAGGTGTTATACCTAGTTATAGATCTAACACACCGTGGGCCATTCAAGGAAGTTTTTGACGATGAGATTTGGAGTCCAGTGGATTTTTAAGATGAGGGAGAATAGGAGGAAATTGGAGAAGAAAATACCCCCAAATATTTAGATCAAGTGTATGTTTAGACCAAGCCGTAGCTTGTTTCTTTAGTTGCTTTAGTTATCATATTTGTGGGACACCCACATGACTCTTTTTGAGTATTATGTTTGATACATTAATTATCATATTTGTAAGACACCTACATGACTCTTTGTGTTTTATGCATCAAACAATTTGGTTTGGAAACTTTGGTAATGAAAATAGGTGTCTGAATGTGGTATTGAAGTAGGTAATATGCTTTACATTATTGCAGGGTAGAGTTTGCAGAATTTATAATCAAAAGCTTATTTTGGGTTTAAAGTAGCTTACGACCAAAAGTTTTCTCAGATAACTTTTGAAAAATAAGCGATTATATTATAAAAAATAATTTGTTACCAAAATAACATTCATATAATTGGACCTTTTTAATATGTTTTAGAGGTTAATAGTGAAGAATATTTTGACACTAAATAGTAAATAACTAATAATATTTGATTTAATTTTCTTTTTTGTGAGAAGATTGAATTTATTCAATAATAACTTCCAAGAAAATAATTAGATCAACAGATTCAAGGGCTCCTTAATCCAAATTTCAAAATTACACTTTTTAGCATACTTGGCAAGCATATCTACTGCCTACATTCTAGGCCAATTGGATAGTTGGTGGTGCTCATTTTGGTCTATGCAACACTCTAATAAGACTACATTATGCTTAAGTTGCATTGTAGTATTTATTAGCCATTACAGCTTAACTAGTGGAACATTTGCAGTTACAAAATATGTTGGTTAACGAAATAAGGGTATAATTTTTTTCTAAAAAATATAATTTCTAAAAGTTGAGCCTTCTAGCGCATATAATCGATAATATCGTCATGGCATATAGAATTAAAATTCGTA
The DNA here is from genome assembly GCA_031439585.1 of Pterocarpus macrocarpus. Taxonomy (NCBI): domain Eukaryota; kingdom Viridiplantae; phylum Streptophyta; class Magnoliopsida; order Fabales; family Fabaceae; genus Pterocarpus; species Pterocarpus macrocarpus. The sequence goes on from CM062521.1 coordinate 33,026,579, forward strand.
ATTAGTTTGCATCATAATAATAATAAAAAATAAAGAGGTAATATAATTTACATGGATAATTGAGCAATTCATATATGTAGATATAAAAGTACTGGACATACATATTTATATATTAGTATCAAGATTGTACATAAAACCAAGTCAAATTAGCAAGGCTCTAGGCCAAGCTAAACAAAATATACGTATGGTCATCCCAAAGGAGTGAGTCTATCATGGTCAACTCCTACAGATACGCCCAATAGACCGTTGGGGAAAATAGAAAGTCTAGAACTATTGCAGCTACCAAAACTAATGAGTCCAAGGTAAGATGAAAGTGTCAGGTCCACTCTAGCACCTCCAAGGAGATCACCACGGATGCCATCAGCTTCGTCTGAAGATGACATCGGAACATACATAGAGATGAGAAATAAAATATTTCTCGGTAGGGATTCCTAACTAAACATACAACTGACATCATCATTGCCTCAGCCACTTCGATTTATTTAATAAAATCAGTGAACATGCTTGAAAAGAATAAAGATTTCTTTTAGCAAGTTCAAAATCATAAACTCCGAAGTGGGTTCATTTTATTCAATCACTTAATTCAAGACTCTAAAACATAATAGCATTGATAACACATTAAATTATCACTTCATGATCATCATGCAATGAATGCCATGCAAATCTTGTGGATGAATACTTATGCACTTTATTCTTTGTCATTAGGACTTCGTTTAGCATGTGTACTTATTATTACATGCCTTTGGATAGACTGTCCTAGGATATGAGCTCGCTCTATGATCGTCATCATATAGTACTATCTAAATCAAGCTCCAGCTAATAATGGGATCCACCTCAACAATTGGAGGGATTTATTTGGCCGCTACCTCCAAAGTAGAATGGTATCTTGGGGTCACCTTCCTTTACTGAAGGATCATACCCGATTATCTTATCTTTGTGAATCACCTTCCCTTACCGAAGGATCACTTGCAAGTCTTAACTAGGATTGCCTTCCCTTACCGAAGGGTCATATCTGATTATCTTGTTTTTGTGGATCACCTTTTCCTAACCGAAGGATCACTTTCGAGTTTAGGATCGCCTTCCCTTATCGAAAGGTCATTTCCAAGTCTTGATTAGGATTGCCTTCCCTTACCAAAGGATTATTTCCAAGTCTTAATTAGAGAAATTGGTGTTACATTGACATGTAATATTCTTTAAAATGGAGTTTATGATTCATGGCACAAACTTCTCTAATCTCATGCACTTATGCATTATGATGCAACTCATAAAAACTTCCTGTCAAAAATCTAGCAGCATAATGGTTGTACCAAGAGAAATCCAAAATGTGAAATGCTAATAAACAGTCAATAGGTTCTAGTCATAGCATTAGTCAATAAATATTTACCAATCTAGAATTCCAATACATTCTTTATAATAACTAAATCCATCATCATCATAAGCCACACATATAAATATATGGCAATTCAAAATAAACCATAAAAAATCCAAGCATCAAGAATAAGATACACACTTTGGCTTCCATCCATGGCCTTACTAGCCATAGAAAATCATCCAATAATTTCATTTCAAGTGGTTTCCCACCATCATACTTCACATATTAAATATATGCATAGAAAACACTAAAATGGATTCATAACACTTTCTATTAAGAAGCACTTGGCTTTCAATTAGAGCTTTAATTAAAGGAGGTTACTTCCACTTAGTTGGTACTTTTGACATCACTAAGTTTAAGTTCCAAATCTTTAACTCGTGCAAAAGGAATAGTACAACACTCTCATTATCCTAGTCATAGTAATATATCTTAATGTAAACACCTTGAAACTAACTCCAAACCTTCTTAAACTTACCCCACCTTATCTTATATGGTCCAAGGCACTTAAATTTACCATAATAACTGTAAATACTCAATTAAAACCCCCTAAGTGTAAGGTCGAAAATAGCTTTAGTGGCTAGGAAACTTGAGTAGTTAACACCCAATTATCCAATAATTCATCTTAAACTAATTTCAACCATTCAAGGTCATTTCTAAGGTCTATATAACTCAAATAATAAAGCCTAAAAATACTTTTGCTATCCATTGAGGGATAAGAACCAAAATTCACCCTTCTAATGGCTTAACAGAATTAGTTTAGGTCTAAAATCATTTCTACTTATTCTTCCACCAAACCAACTACTCAAAGACAATTTTAGACTCCATACATCATGTATTTTAAGTGGTGAAATTATTTTGTATTTATTCCATTGGTAAGATAATTAACTCTCCATCTTTCTAGGTTGCTAGTGTAGGATTTAACTACTTCTTTTTGTAACAAGGCTCTCGATAATGATCCTACAAGTTTGGGATTGTAATTGCACTTATTTTTAGGGACAACTAAATTATTCAAACTCATAAGGACCACAATCTCACATTAAATCTTGGGGATTCAAGTCTTAACCCCAAAAGTCCTATTCTAGCTAGTTTATGGCATAACTCAATTAATTGCTCTCTAAGGGTTCCACCTCACAAAATCCATTTTAGATCACTCACCTAAGCTAACATAAACTAACTCTCAACTTTAAACATATCACTATGTTCAACTCTTTGAAACCTTGAATAGTAACCCAAGCCCCAAATCACATATTTCTTCATCGATAACAACATAAAGGTGTTAGAGATCCCTACCTCTACTTCCAACCTTGAAAATCCCTTCAAGATTTTGAGCTACACCTTTCAAGATCCACCAATCAAGAGAAAGATCTCTTACCTCTTCTAGGTAAGCCAATTGCGGCCTTTAAGGGAAAAGGAAGAGCAGATTTTCATCTTAGAGGGAGGGAAAGGAGAGAAAATGAGAAAAAGAAGAAGAAGAGAGCTTGGGGTTTGAGGGTGAGATGTAGTGTTTATGGAGGGGGAAGAGAAGAAACGATGAGGATTTTGGGGAAGGGGTAGCCGTGGGTTTCTTTTTGGAGAAGGTGAGGGAGAGTGTGTTTGGGTTAGTGTTATATTTAGAGCACTATTAAGAAAATCGGACTAGACCGGTCGGTTGGACCAATTGAACCAGGAATCGGACCTTCATCCAGTCCGGGTAGCTTCTGAAATCAAAAAATTTAAAAACCGGCATCAAATCGGGAAAATCGGCCGAAAACCACTAAACGCTTGAATCGGGAGTAGGTTAAACAATCGGCGATTCAGCAAAAAATTCCTCATAGCCACCCCTATAAACACTGCTTGCCACCACCATTGCAGCCCCATTTTCATTTTCGACCTCCACCACTGCAAATCTATGAAGCCTCCACCATTGCAACTGGACCAGACAGCCGGTTGGACTGATTAAATTGAGAATTGGACTGTCATCCGGTCCGGGTAGCTTTTGAAACCGAAAAATTTAAAAACCAACATCAAACCAGAAAAATTGACCCAAAACCGTTGAACCGCTTGAATCGAGAGAAGGTCAAACGGTCGGCGGTTCAACAAAAAATTCCTCACAGCCACCCCCATAACCATCGCTTGCCACCACCACCATAGCCCCATCTTCATTTTTGATCTCCGCTACTGCAAACCTATGAAGCCTCCACCACTGCACTGCTATCAACAATGCTCGATCCGAATTGCAAGTCTCGTCCAACACTTGAAAGCGCTCGCACAGGAGGCCATTAAGCAGTGCGACGAGTTCAGCAAGCACCGAGATGATGCTGTTTGCGAGCATGATGAGGCTGCGAAGAAAGGTTCTGTTGTTAGGGCTAATAGAGGTAGGAAGTTAAGTGAGATGGAACATGCGACATCAGTGAAGTTGAGGGAAGAACAAGGCGAGGCATGGTTGAAGGAGTTGGCTGGTGAGCTTGATGAGATGTTGAGTAAGTTGGGAGCAGCAAGATGTGAAGGCCTGTTGCAATTAATCCTAAATTTTGATTAGAGGTTTAGATTTCATTAATTCAAAGAGATAAGATGTTGGGAAATAAAGGGATGGCATTTTTTATTTTTAGTTTCATAGGCTTTAAGCCTTTAACTTACTGTGTTGTGCTCATCTGCAGTGCACATTAAAGTGGGATGTGGGATTTTTTTTTTTTTGGGTATAATCTAATATAATATTTATTGGTTTAACTTGTCTTTTAATTATGCTTTTTGGTATTTCTTTTAATTTTCAAAAAATAATAAAGATTTATATATATTTTATTATACTCCAATTGAACCGGTTGGACCTCTAAACCTTTGAACCAGTGTCTTGACTGGTTCTATGTCCGATCTAGTTTTCTTAACCTTGGTTTAGAGAGAGTTGGAGTGTTTGAGGGGTATTAGTGTTAGTGGGTGTTTAAAGTCTTACCTTTAGATTAAATACAAGATTTGTAACTTGATCCAATCCTTTAATTAAAAGTCTGGAAGTGATAGTAATCACTTTATGTCACTCATTGGTACCTTATGACATGACACGGGTACTCTGTTATATTCGGAATCCTTAAACTAAACAGTTATGGAAGCTTTAAGAGATTTTGGTAGAAATTTGAAACTATTTCTAAATGTTTTACCTGAGAATATAATTTACTAAATTTTTATTCTTGATAGGATCTTTAATTGTGCAATTTAATCTATTATTATCTTATTTTATTCCTCCATTTAATTTTTTATTAATTGCATTTTGGTAAATAATTCTTCTGTTAGCTTTTTATTTAAAATTTTATGGTCTCTAAATAATATTAATCTTAATCTAAATATATCTTTTTCCTTAATAATTTTACATAGTATTATTTATTTAATTTGTAATGCAAAGCTATAAATGCAACAAAATCGAGGATGTTACAGTCTACATGAGCGTTGGAGCTTTGGAAGTCTCCTTGAATTCACCAAGGATGATGCCTACAAAAGACACCTTAGCAGTCATGTTAATAAGAGCAAAAGTTTTAAGTTTAGATAAGAAATGAACATATCTGAGCAAGTTTGAATGGAGGTACTTATAGTGATTAGGCTCACAACCATTAAGCCTATTAAGAAGAGACAACATAACGATAAGCAGCTCATAAATGATGTAATTAATAAGATTTTGTAATGATCTTCAATCATTAAATTATATATAGGTAGGTGAACAATCTACTTGAACTAGTGTTGACGCAATCTTTACCTGGTCTGATCAAATATGGCTATTCTCAAAACTAGTAAACTACTCACTAAATGGAAAGATATCATTCAGAAGTGACCCATCGTAGGAGAGGTTTGTGGTTTGTTCTTGAATTTCTTTGATCACCAGCTAAGCATCTCTTCTTTTCTACATGGGTAGAATTTCTTTGCTTTATATGCACTTTAACCCTTCCTTCCTCCTACTTCTTGTAGTTTTTTTTTTTTAAAGAAAAAAAAAGCAAAAGAAATGCTATTCATTATTAATTAATGTTCTCTTATAAAATTTTCAAATTATGGACTACAAACTAGTAGATAATGCTCCCATTAATCTTAAGTCTTGATTCTTGGCATCCACCACCAATTAATCATTCATTAATTATAGATTATAAATTATAAATATTAATAATAATAGATCTACTTGTATTTATTAGGGCAAATATATGAGGAAAGGTATATTACATAGATAATGATTAAAGGATGAAAAGTAATAACCTATATATAAGAATAAAATATCATTACCCAAATAAAAGAATTGTTAAAGAAGACAGGGACTCAATCTAGCAAGGGACATGTGCTTCTAGGAGAATTTTTTAGATACTTTTGGAGCACCACGTTAATTGTTAATAGCAAGGGACATATTTTAGATAAAAGTGTATGTTAGTGATGGGTTCTATCTTAAAATGTCATTGTATTATTAACTATAAGCATATCCACGTGGCACTCCATGAACATCTAGCAATTTCTCATGCTTCCAGAGGCTAGAAGCTAAGACAGATTGCTTAGAAATGGCAAATGCTCTCCAACAAAATGCAAATAGGCTAACCTACTTCCACTCGATAATTAGAAACTGTTTGGAGGAGTATGTGTTGGAATTTTAGAGCCCTAGGGTCTTGATTAACTCTTATTATAGCATGCAAATTAACAAGAATCATGAGCAAGATTTGGGTGTCTCATGATTGAATTGGATTGAGGAATTGGGTTTTCTAGGTTCTTTGATCTTCAGATCTAAAATAGGGAAAGAGAGAGAAAAGGGAGAAATATGCCAATGCAGGTCAAAGGGATAAAGAACTCCTCCTATTTTAGCACTGGAACTAACTATGAGCTCTATTTTGATGGGACAATAGGCATCTATTTATAGTTGTTGGCTAGGAGAAAAGGCCTCTCTTTTGTGTTAGTAAAATGATGAGTTAAACTTATCTATTATAACAAAGGCCATGCACAGAAAACTACAACAATATCCACTTATGAGCAATGTGTAAAGCCAATTGGGCCTAATAACAATAGCTAGCATTTACAACACTTTTAGTTAATAATCGACCCTAATTAATTTTGACATCTAATTAATCCACATCCAAAATTAAATGTGATATTGATTTATGTAAGTCTATAAAATATTCCAACAGTATGTTCACATGTTGTTGGTTCATACACTAAACGAGAGGGAAACAGGGTATATCTCATAAACTGGCAAATTTTGCATGTATAAATCAGGATTTTGGATGGCTAGAAGAATGCCCCAAGAGTGTTATCCCTCTAGTTCGTTCTGACTATATGAGCTTTCTAGTTAGAATGAAAAGTTATCTTCCACCAAAAAAGAAAATAGTCCAATCGCATGGTATATGATCACTAGACCCTGGGGTCACATAATTGCATTAAGGGAGAAGATTCTTATTCTTCAAATTAGAGATGCTGTCAGACAATATATGATTGATTAAGGGAGAGGAAAATAGGACACATGTCACTGAAGGGGATGAAACCTACACGTGTATACCTGGAATAAAACAAAAATCGAAAAATTCTTGCACATGCAATGTAATGTAATGGCATAGTTTACAATTCAAATGGTTATACTATAGGTGGTGTCTAATTTGGTCCCTATCATTTTCTGGACCATTACATGGTCCACCACTAAAAATCGTTAGATTTTGTTTAATAACAATCTTATGGTTAAGATCAAATGCATACCTATATGGACACTATTTCTATGTCAGGTTTTGCAAGTTTCCCCATCTCTCCACCCGCTAGACCTTCAGGAAACCAAACCTCCATTCTCCACCTTAGAGCCACCAATCCCATCCAATGCCTGAAGAAACATCACCGCTAAGCACTACTCTCTAACATAAAAAACGCCACCACTAAGCACCGCTCTCAACATCATAATCGCATAATTTAGGAAGAGTAAACATAAGCACATTTAATGTCAACACACGTTTTGATGTGTTTTAGAAATTGTGCAATCAGTGCATGAAAGTTCATTCCCTCTAGATCTAAGCATTACAGTAAGCAAACAAAGTAGAACACCAACTAAGCATACAATGATTGATATCTTTTAAGGTAAAAAAAAAAAAAAGGAAAAACAAAATTGTTGAACACAATACAAAAATTCTAGCTTCCAATGATTCAAAGCATGTGGATTTCATACACCCCACTTGCACCATTTTTTTAAAAAGAAAATCCAGGCTTTCCACCCCACTAATGGCAAATTGCAAGGTCTGTACAGGGGAACAAGTGCTCCTTGACCAACCGCTTCCAATGATAAAACTTTTTGTCAAACTCTTTTTGTTCCCATAAGATTTCTCAGAACTCATATATCTTCCTCTTTATGGCCCTCACAAGTGCTAGAACCTCCTCTATTTCAGACTTTGGGTTGTTGGCATTAGATGGAGTTGGTGCTGATGGTGGTTCTGCAACTAAGAATGGCATTGAAGGTCGAGATAGGGAACTTGCAAAAACATGACATGCACCATGATAAATAGGGTCTATATAGTCAGACATTTGTTCTTAGCCATAGGATTGTCATTAAACCGAATCTAATGGTTTATAATAATGGACCATGTAATAGTCCAGAAAATGCTACGGACCAAATTAGACGCCACCTATACTATAAGTTGTTGACCCAAAAAAGAAGAAGAAGAAGGTTATAATATAAGTGAGATATTGTATGTTGAAGCATGACAACAGCTGCGACATATATTTTAAGAAAAAAAACTGGAATAAAGTTTACACCTTTGTATTTAAAACTGAAAAACACTCTCAATTAAATAAAAATTAAATCATTGCTTGATTTGTATATGATATAGAAAAATTAGTAAAAAGTTACAAATTATAATTTAATTTATCAACTATTCTCTTAATGACGATTTTCTTTATATTAAGGTATTATTATAAATTAAAATACTTTTTATTATTTAATTATTTTTCATTCATATAGATTTTCTTCACTAATTTTTATGTATAAATCATTTGATAAATGTATAATATTTGAAGATTGCTTAATAAATGATCTTTTTTACACAAACTACAGTATTTAAGAAGTTATTTGCACTTTTCAAATCCTAAATTTTAACTCCAGGAAATATTGTATTTAACATTTTAACTACTTAGGTTTCAATTTTATATCAAATCAGAAAAAAAATTAATTCTTTTAAATATACTACTTTAGTATGAGAAGAATATTCTTAAAATCGTATAAAAAGGACTTGGTCTCAATTGAAGACGATATTTGATCTTAAATTGTTCTTATGTTAAAAAAAAAAATATTAATTTAGATAAAAGAAAAGGTATAACTGAAATAAAAAGACACATAACAAGAAGTCGAACATAACATTAAGCCAAATGCATTGTTGTGAGAGGGTAAAAATTTATCTTCATGGCATTTTTTTTTATATATAATATAATTTAGGCTGAAAAATATTCATCTCGAACTTGTTGATTGCTTGTAAAAATATTTGTAAATAAATTATTAACATGATATCAAAAACCAAATTAAAATCATAACAAATAATGAGTAAAAAACAATAAAGTGTGTCAATTTCAATTGCTTTGGAACATTATTTTATATATAATAATTAAGCTCCGTTTCACACGTAAAAAGAGGTGAAGATTACAAAATAATAATAATAATAATAATGTTAATGTTTTCGTCTAAATTTTGGGGCGACCTAATAATCGGTGTTGGCCATTTCAGTATCATTGAAGACTCAAGTCAGTAAGAGTGAAAAAATATATAGGTACTTCTAATAGTTAAGTTCGTAATCGTTGAGATCATAAAAGAGGTATTATACCGGTCAAATGGTTCATAAATGACTTGGTTAATTAAATTATATAATAATCTTTGATTTTTAAGTCATTTAGAAATGGGTGAATGTTTTACTTAAATTAGTGTTGACTCGATCTTTTCGTAAGTTTGGCTTAGTTAATATATTATAATAAATTTTATATTTAAATATATTTTTATTTTAAAAAATATTATAAATTCTGATTTTGACATCTATAAAAAATAATTTTTTATTTAAATTCAAACATTTATAAAAATATTTGAAACTATATCAAAATGAAATTTTTAAAAGGTTTAAAGTTAATTTTTTTTTAAAATATTTGGATCTAAATTAAAAAATATTTTTAATAGAGATCAAGATATCAAGATCAAAATTTATAATATTTAAAAGAACAAAAAACATTACTTAACTTTTATTATAAATTAATTATATAATATTATTCATATAATTTTAAAATAATTATATAAGAATTGTGAATATTTTTAATATTATATTATATAATATAATTAAATAATAATATTAAAAATTTAAATTAATAATATATTAAAAGAAAAAGTAGGATAAGATGGCGAGAGAGAATCAGAAGCAAGACCGCAAAGAGGCGAGTGAGATATGGACAAGCGCACATGAGAGTGGGGGGAAGCCGTAGTGAACACATGTGACATGACGGACAAATCTCGAATCCCAACGATGCATCTTCCTTTGCGGTTGTCCTGTGTGGATCATATGATATGTATGGATCATATGATAACATGTTCCAAATTCCACATAAATCCAAATAACCAGCACGCGCCCCCACACGAGCGTGCTCATTGCAGCTGCAGCAGCAACATGCAAGTCTCAGCGGATTCAAACTTTGTCTCACACCGTCACACGTTTCGCTTGCTCCCACACCACCATGTTCGGACAGGCTGCGTATCCGTACGATGTTGTTGGAAAATCGACCCGAGTATCCGGTTCATCCACATCAGCTCGAGAATATCCAATAGTGTTACAATTGTCATGAATATTATTATTAGTAGAAAATTAATGTTTAAAAATTTACTATAAAAAATTGGATGATAATTTTCTCATATATATAGAAAATTGGTCTCTAATATTGGTTAGGTCATGTTAAAAAGTGAAAAAAATTAAATAAAAAATTAGAAAATTAATGATAGAGATGTGCACATAATATAATTATGTGCAATTTTTATATGAGAGGATATTCTCTTAAAATATTATTATCTAAGTTTAATTTAATTATGGTTTGATTATAACAAAAAATCTTATATCTAATTGGAACTTAACTACCAAAAGCTTGTATCTTAAGATTTGATATGATTTTTATATACTTAATTCATGGATCATAAATACTCCTTCATGTCTTGTATGTATACACACCTTCGATCTTGACCAATGACACTATCTTCACTATACTTCTACTAGTCGTTTGACCCATGCGGTGCACAGGGTGAAAAGAAAAATACTTTGAAATATGGATTATGAATGATAGACTTTTTATTAACCCAGAAAAACAAAAAAACATAAAAACATGAAATTAGTCCTAATAGAACCCAACAACAACTTCACTCCTTCTCAACCTTAACACATTTCATGTTGTCAGTTTGAAAGTGAAACTCCAAAGCATTCTTATAAATAATTACAAACAATATAGGATAGTAATAATGCTAAAGAAAAAAAATAGCAAAAATAGAGCTTATGACAAACTTACAAAGTCATCCATGAAAATCATTTCAATGGAGTTTATGTTTTGTGGATTGTTAAAGCTTGAGAGAGTCCATAGCCGTATGACTCAGATTTTAACTCTCTAGCACTCCCTAACGAGAGTAATTTTTTTTCCAATGGATCAATATAATTTGCCGTCATAGTGAATGAGCAAAGAAAAATTACGACAATCAAAGTTGGGGATGAAAGTTAAAACAATAAGAACAAAAGCTATTGAAGAGAAATTTAGGCAAATTGGCAAGAATCAAATGAAAAGAAGTGAACACAATTTATACATTGGAAATAAGAAGGGAAATAGTTCATCATACTTACTGGTTCAATTATTTAAGATAAATTATACCTGATTTGATCAAATTATATCAAAAACCCTCTCATCACACTCCATTTGCAATCCATTTCTTCCCCCATTTACGATGATAAGTAAATTAATCCAAGGATCTGAACAGTAATCATTACCTATTTTGTTAATCTAGGGAAAATAAATCCAAGGAAAATGAGTAAAATAGGTAAAATCTGAAAAAGTATTATTACTTGTTTTATCCCATTGGGAAAAATAATGGAAATAGGCACGAATCTGATCAGCAATTGACATGATTTGATCCCACAAGATCAGAAACCACATTGCATTGAGAGAACAAAAGGGAGAGCAGTGTGATATTGTTGTAATTCCAACTGTAGAACATGGGATTTGAAATCCTCAAATGATTATCTGAAATAAGTTCTTGACAACGTTAGAGAATAGAAGAGAGAAAGACCAATTTTCTATAGGAAGAAAAGCATGGTAGAAGCATTAGATAAGGATTCTAAATGCTAGGTTTATACACAATGATGCTAAATAGGGATTATTCTAGATGAGATATTTTTAAAATTAAAATATAAAAAGAATATGGTTTTAAAAAATACGTTGAAAGTGATGATCACAAGCACAATTCTAACCACAAAAAAGGCATGTGTATATTTCATTAATTAACTTTTTTACACTATTTTAAAGTTGAAATTTGAATTGTAGTACCACTACATTGTAAAGTAAAAGTAAAATGAATTGACTTTTTTTTTTGAGTTAAATATATGTAATAAAAGGATAGAGAGATATTTTAGTAAAGTATTATTTAAGAAGATTAATTGGAGGAGCAAATCAAGGTAATATGTTATTATTAATTAATTCATGAATTTATTTAAAATTGTAATAAATAAAATAAATAATAAGTAACAGACTCATGAAAAAATGACACGTGAATTAACTTTTCATGTTATGAGTCTGGATTATTAAAAGTTGTAGATGTCTATGAATTACTAATCTGTATTTTATAACACGTTACTAGCATATGTCTCTACTGTCTAAGTAATGGATTGAGCGCTAATTAGGAGATGCTATTAAGAGAAAAGTTTTGTTTTCATTTTTTCAATGATTTTAATTTTACTTAATATTTTTCATGGCTTTCTTCATATAAATGAAACTACCTTTGTATTTTATCCATGGATATTTTATTGTAAAATATTCTTAATTAACATATTTGACCTTTTATTTGATTTGTTTCTCATAATAAAATACAATACAAATTATCTAATACGATTAATTAGTTTTCAAATTACAGAAAATGATAAATTTAAGTATCCCTACAAAATTGCGCAAAATTATTAATTTTTCTTGGTCATTATTTCTATATAAATTTTGGTATACTTAAAGAAGAACTTGACCTTTAAGCCAATATTAATATCCAAAGTTATCTAGAAGATCTATGAAATAATGAAAAAAATATTTGTGAACGAAAACAACCTTTTTTTTTTCATACCTCGATTATACTTTTGTGGTATAGTAACATCAGAAATAAGGCTTCACGGATATTTTAAATTAATCTTATATCTTATTATGGCCAAAAAATAATAAGTTACTGATATAGAGGCCACAAAGATATACTTTTGGCCTCTCTAGAAGTTGTCGTAAGGCCATGAACATGACAGATGTCTAAGTAAATGATTATTAACGTAGTGCTTTAAATTCTTCTCATGAGAAGACATCCCCAATCTAGCTTTTATCGAGCAATTGATCATCTAGCTATCGTACATTTAACCATGCCCAACTCTTTTTATTCCAGTCCAAGAAGTGAATATGACATCCAAATACATGATGAGTATATGGACATGGTAAAAAATGTGACTATATATTTCACCAGATGTGGAGTAACTATTGTGGCATTTGTTAGTAAATGAATAACTTAAGTCTCTAGTAGAGCTATTATATTTTCCTAGGAGTAATACCATTTTATTATGCATGATACTTTGTTTGCTACCAAGTTACAAAGGTTTTATTAATTATTCTAAAGATTAACCACTTTTACCTCGGTCTTTATTATATTGAGTGTAATTAAAGCTCATACTATTGTAAACAAAAAGTTTACTACCCAAATAACTTTAGGACAAAAATCAAATCAAGCTCCTTATATTTATTCTATTCGATTTCTAAATGAAATAATGATATATAGACTTTTTTTCCCTTCAAAATAAGTGATCTAAAAATTGAAAGTGCAGAGTTATTTAAAGAAAAATATCTATATATCATCATTTGATTTGAAAATTAGATGTAATAGATATAAGGAATTTAATCTAAATATTTTTCATAACTTTATTGTTGGGCATGACCATTTATGACATAATAGTCAAAATCTTCGGAAATTTGCTGAAAACTACAAGACTTTTCAATATGAAAAGTTTTCATGTGTGACAAGTTCTCAATGTAATACTGCCACCAGCTAAATTCAGAGTTAAATCTCCTATAGTTCTTTGAGCATATTTAAAGTAATGTTTGTGATCAATTCATACACCCCCTGGATTGGGTAGGACCATTTATGATTTTAGTATATGCACATGTAAGATGGTCATATATAAGTTTATTGTCACTAGCAATTAGGCGTCTGTGAGAATACTCGTGCAAGCTATTAAATGAAAAGCAAAACTTTCATATAATTAAGAAATCTTGATAATACTAGTGGATTCTCAAGCTTTTGATGATTATTATACGGCCTTTAGCATAAATATCGAACACCTTGCGCCTGTGTTCGTACAACTCCATTTGATAATAATTTATGAGAACAAAGCTTCTTATTATGCTTATGAGCATTGTATATTTTTAATGTTGCAACACTTGTTTGCATAAGACTAACAATTTATTTCAAGTCTGGCATATATAGCCAAAATACTTCACATATGAATTATCATGTGTGATATATAGTCATTGCTCTATCTAGAATTGTTATTTGAACATAACAATTATCGACATATATGGTGAACACCTATGGAGGAATGGGTGAAATGAGTATAGAAGTTACGGTGGGGTTAAAAATAATAACATTATAAAACAAAAAGGGACTGAAGCTCCCTATCTTCACACCAGGACGGACAAACGCTTTTTTAACTTCCACTGCTACAATTTGTCTGCAAGGATGCAGGGGTTGTGCTAGACCATTTTGTTGGAAGGGATCAATATTTAATAGGTAATTTTATATAGAGAATAATATTTTTTTATAATTTTTGTTTTTATAAAAAAAATTTAAATAAAAATCATAATATATAAAAGAAAATATATAAATATTTTACTATATATATATATATATAGTATGTAAACAACTAGTTAAGTAAAGAGATTATAAAAACTAATTAAATAAAAAAATTTAGAGGAGACCAAATAAAAAAAAAAGAAATTTACAAAGAAACTAATAATTTTAGTGGGGTTCACGGCCCTCTTCACACAGAACAAGGCTCCACCCTTGCGAGGAAGGAAATTGATCATAGTGGAAAACACCACTTAATATACCTAGTAATTTATACGATGGTGTGCTATGCGGCCATATTGGTGTGCAAGATTAATGTAGAGTTTCAAGTTTTAATTTATGTTCCTTTGTGAAAGGTTTGTTTATTTATTTTTTGGTCATGTTCCTTTGTGAAAGGTTAGCAAGATGTCTCATTCTAATAAGGGAGGAATATGATGAAATTTGGTGCAAGTTACATTTTTGGTGGAGGGTTTTTGACTTTTTGGTTGGTGTCTCCGGACGAATTGGGGTTGGTTTTTGGTTTGGATTTAGTTTGGAGATATAATGATCAGAATGAATTGGTGTGCTTAGGAGCTTGATGGCTTTATGTTAATTGGCTAGATAATAGGTTGGATACTTGGATTTCATGAGTGGGCTGTTGATAGTGGAATATGCAAAGATTGGAGCATTTAAAATGTGGGCGGAAAATTGGAATAGCTGGAACTTGCTGTTGAATTTTATTTGTTTCTTGGATAGAAACATTTAACCAATAGATGATGCGAGATTTGAAGACAAAAGATATTGTAGAAAAAGTGGAAAGTTATGAAAGGAATGGTGTTAGATATTGAGTTTTGATGATGAATATTGGCGGAATAATTGTTGATTTGTTTTTTGTATTGAAAGCAAATATTATGTTTAATAGTTTTCTTATTTGTTTCATTGAAATTAATCTTTTCTTATTGTATGTATCTGTCATAAAATAAATGTGATGTCGAAGATATTCTAACATGTTATTTCACTCAAGAAGGCAAGTTTAGGGAAGCAAATTAAGGATACTACAGTCATAGAGCAACAATCTTGCTTGGTTATGCAAACAGAGAGAAACTGCAACTAAACCATAAATTTTTAGACATAAAAGACAATTACTCATCAGAATAAGCAACAACTAGAAAATGAAATTAGGCAAATCTTTTGAACCAAATTCAAGTCAAAATCTTCTCCAATGACTAGGAGACTTTAGTGGTTCATCATTTATATAAAACCTTGAAGATTTGAGAGGAAAAGAAGAACCTCCATGAAGAAGAAGTTGTGAGAATATTACCTTGCTCATCATAACCTTTGTTCTTTCACTTGTATATCTATTCTAGAGAGAGAATATTGTGTGAAACCAATTGTAGATCAATTATAAGAGCATCCATACTTTGTCACGTTTCCTTATTTTGATTGAGATAGATAGAGGTTTTGCAATATCCTTGTAAGAAAGAAATTATGGGTATACTCTAAATAAAGAGAGATTTGATAGTATTTTTATGAGAAACAAACCACAAAATACTCTACTTAGGAATTGCATCATTTTGTTGACTAATTTCAAGTTTTTTATTCTGAATTTTATGATTTAATTGTACTGAATTTTTTGTTACATAGTTTTTTGCTATTGAATAATATTAAACCAATTCACTCCTTCTTGATTCCTTCAAATGGAGCCAAGAAAATAAATTTAAATTGAGACGATATTGTTTGATGTTTCCTTAGCACGAGAACCATAGTCAAAATTGTTTGAAAATTGACTAATTATAATATTGGATTTTGAAGTTGTGGTATGCATGATGAGAATGACTTATCTTAGTCTGTGTACTTTTACTCTCAGTCTTAGCTTGAAAGGCAGTTGTTTAATCTCTTTTTTTCTAGGAAATATCTCCATATGTGCACGTAAATCTTACTAACTCCATATATGCTATGTTCAGGATTTACGGTAAGTCCTAAACTGCTAAGTACTAGCGAATTCAAATTATTATGTGCAACTGAAATACAAATTGCCATCACATATACAAGTGTTAACTACGTGCAGAACTTAAGTTTTTTTCTCTTGTACATCATGTGTCAAGAGATTATGCCTTTAGTACTAAAATAATAGGAATACTCATCAATTGTAACATTTGAACAATTAGATTTATTTTAACCTTTTTTAATTAAAGGCTACAACAAATCAACAACTGCTTATCTTCATACATACAAAATTTACTCTTATT
Organism: Pterocarpus macrocarpus; assembly: GCA_031439585.1. Taxonomy (NCBI): domain Eukaryota; kingdom Viridiplantae; phylum Streptophyta; class Magnoliopsida; order Fabales; family Fabaceae; genus Pterocarpus; species Pterocarpus macrocarpus. The sequence goes on from CM062521.1 coordinate 33,043,227, forward strand.
TAGCTATACATTGAACATAGCGTGGTTGTTTGCATACATAAGATTGAGTCATTCTATTAGCAAAATTAAATTTCTATCCTATTATGTAACTACGATGTTTTATTTGCAGGGTTATATTTCAACATTCTACCGGGAAGTTTAAGACAAGTTATGAGGAGATCAACTAAAAAGATAAGGTTAAAACACTATCGTAAACCCACAAATCTAATCCAGATAAAATCAAAATTTGTCCCCTCTACACAAGAAACAAATTCAGGCCAGTCCATTCAACTGGTTTCTTGATGTGCTACTCAAATTGCAGCTATCTTCTTTGTTATTGTATGAGAGGCTGAGGCTATACAGTGAGGGATAAAGGTTATAGAGTTTAGCTCTAAGGGTATGTTTAATTTGGAGATAAAAATGAGGGGATAAAATTTCGATGATAAACTCCATATATAAAATTATATACAAAACTCATTTATGAAAATTTTCCTCCTATTTTCGCCCTTAAACCACACACACCCCAAGTGTTTTCCTTAAACCTGGCCCCCCACATAATAGGCCAACCATGAACAGCTAAAGTGGAAGCTCCCTCCCAAACACACAGTTTGTTCGGTGAGCCCCCCATTATGATTGCCAAAGTTGTAGAGCTGTTGGAAAATGAGAACACTAACTCAGATCAACAAGTTGACAACTTCACCGCCTGTCTTATTGGCATTTGGGGAGTTCCATTTTCTGAATTCATCTCAGAAGCATAAAATGCATGATGCATTCATCCCACTGCTCAATGACTTGGATCAAGTAGACGGTTACTCCTGGAGCATAGCAGTCTACGAATTTTCTGTGCAACGGTTAAACAAAGCATTTGACATATCAAAGCAAGGACTCAACAAGAGGGAAAAAGATTTGACTGGTTGTGTGACGTCTTCCAGGTAAAATTTTAACATGCTGCTTTGCATTTCTTGACCATACTTTTAATTGTACCGCATTTCGCAAATATTCTATTAAATAACCCATTCATTTTCTCTTTTACAAGACTAAGAGATTCAGTTTCCTCTTCCGCGTGCAATAAAAATTTCCTTGACATGTAGCCAAAAAAATACAGAGGCCCTTGATAACTCAAGCTTACCGACCTGAATTTTCCACCAGAAGACAGCTCTAAATTTATCCAAATCAATGGCCAAAGTAAATTGAAAGAAAAAAAAAAAAAAAGGGAAAATCTATCTAAATATGATAGGACTGATTGTTTGGTTGAGACCAATGTAAAGCTCTAATAAGGATACTTTCAAAGACGGGCAAAGAAGGCGCCCAATTAGGTCCAAGTTTTCAGACTTCTATTACAAGATATTCTACATTGCAAGATTCCAAGAGAAAAAATTTCCATCATGAGATGAAGAGACAGCAAGAAAAATCCTAGCCAAAAAGGTCGTCCAGGTAGACCCTGTTATGGAATGGTTATTTTGAACTGGTAGCTATAGCAGCTTCACGCTCCTGGCGACGCCTTTCCCTCTGTAAACAATAAACATTGGGTTAATAATAAGTCATCTTGCCTAATTAACAAATCAATTGCAGGAAAAACTCCCACATATTGAATTGCTTGAGGTTTTGACCATTTCCAAAAAGCCAATAAAAGAATGCTTATCAAACATAGGCTACATGGATAAAGTATACTTCAGCTATAAATTCAATAAACTTCAAAAGGATAACTTTCAATTTGTGGAAAAGATTTTCAGAAAGCAAATTTTCTCCTGTAAAAATGGAGACAGCAGCTAGGTTGAAGAAAATACTACCAATATACTCGTAAATCGTAACAATGGCAGAAGCACAGAGCTATCTTCTGCTCTGCCAACTTTGTGTCATTGACTTTTAACATAAACGGGTCTTAGTCATAGCTATTACAACTTATAGTCATTGGTTCATGTTTACTCCGAACTATAGTTAGCCTGTTTGGTTCTCCGTTTGCAGTGGCCAGAAGGCCTTCTAGGAGAAGGAAAATGATTTTGTACAGTAAATGGTAGTGTTTGGTTTAACTTTTTTCAAAAGGCCTTCTTTCAAAAGGCCTTTTAGAAGAAGTATCTTTGTTCTTTTCATTCTAGAAAAAGACCTTTTGAAAAGGAATCTTACTATTACTCTCACATCAACAACCAAAAGTAATTTTATATTATCCTATCCAAACAAAACTCATTCTTCTAAAAGGCCTTTTGACATATTCAAACCAAACAAAAATCATTATTTTAAAAGTACTTCTTCTAAAAGACCTTCTTTTAAAAGATCTTCTTTTAAAAGATCTTCTCCCAAAAGTTTAACCAAACGGACCCAGTATGATTGGAAAAAATGATAAATTAGATGATCCTAATGCAAGCTTTCAAAATGTTGGACAGATAAGGAGACATCTTAGTTAAGTTACTTATGTCCAGCCACTAGTTAAATAGGCCAAAAGGTAACTTCCAACATATCATTGAGGTCAATTCAAGATCAATTATCAAAAGCTGTTAACAAGGAAAGTTTCTATATGATTAGCCAAATAGCCAATTCAGATATGCTCAATTATCTGAAAGCCACAAGAAGGAAAGGAATGCGCACAGCACATCCTTTTGCCACGGTAGCAACTCCTGAAACTGGTGGATTTGGCCTGGAATCCTGATTCAGGCACATCAAGCAATGTCACTCCTGATTTTGGCAACTTAATGCACTCCTTGCCCTATCATGGAGTTGAGCAGCCTCATGTAGGCAATGGACAAGTTCTGCCCATATCTCATGTTGGTTACCCTAATGTTATTTCTTCAACATATCCCTCACAATCACTTACACTACATGATCTGTCATGTGTTCCTCAAATCACCAAAAAAAATTTAGTATAAGTGAATTGGCTAGGGATAACTCTGTTTGTTTTGAATTTCATCCAATTGCTCCGTGAAATTCACAGGCAAAACGTGAAGTCCTTTTACAATGTCACTTAGGCAAGGATGGGTTATAACAGTTCACTCAGTTCAAACTTCAGTATCTCTCAGAAGTTCCATCCTCTGCATCTTCTGTAAACTCTGTTAGTTCTGCATATAGTTCTCATGTGCACCAACATTCTAGTTCTTCTTGTAATTCTAATGTGTTTCCTAGGTTTTCCAATTGCAATGTAAATACTAATAAACTGTTGGATGCCCTAACCTCTCAATATGAGTTGTGGCATCAAAGCATGTTGTAGTTTCCATCATGAAACATTGTAATATGCCTTTCAGTAATAAAACAGCTATGGATTTTTGTAAAGCTTGCTATTTGGGTAAATCTCATCAGTTACCCTCACAATCTTTAACCATGGTTTATCGATTCCCACTTGAACTTGATTTTACAGATCTATGGGGACCGACCCCTATAGTCACTACTCAAGGATATAGGTATTATATATAGCCTTCATTGATACATTTTCTATTACTTGGGTATATTTTCTAAAAGCTAAGTCTGAGGCCTTTTTTTGCTTTTTTGAAATTCTAATTCTTCTGCTGAACTTCAACTAGGATATTCCCTTAAATTTGTTCAATCAGATTACGGTGGTGAATTTCGTGCATTCACTAACTATTTTCAAACTCATGGCATCTCATATAGGGTCATTTGTCTGCGTACTCACCACTAAAATGGAACAGTTGGGAGGAAACACAGGCATGTCACTTGAACTTGGATTAACCCTCTTTGTTCAAGCCTCTTTACCTAAGTTTTAGGGATGAACTCTGAAGCCTTTGCCACTGCAACCTATATCATAAACAGAATAGCTCCTTCTTCCCTACTTAAACCATCAACATATGAAATACTTTTCAAACACAAACCTCACTACTCTTTCTTTCGTGTCTTTGGATGCTCCTGTTATCCTCTCCTTCAGCCATACAATTGACAAAACTCCAATACAGATCATCTGAATGTATTTTTCTTAGCTACCCCATAGGGGTCATAGGTGTTTGGATGCCAATGGTAGAGTAGAATATATGTCTCTAAGGATGTGTTGTTTCATGAAAGTAGGCTTCACTCTAGGGATCAATTACCCTCTTAAACTTTACCTCCTTCTTCATCATAGCAGATAACCGAGTTTTTGTTTTTTTTTGTTTTTTGATAAAATAGTATATAACCAAGTTCAACAAGTAATAAAATTGAGATCTACTCTATGAAACACAGGGCAATAACAAAATGCTCTAAACAAAACTAGCAAAATCTCACATAATTTTCTTTGATATACAGAACCAGATGATGAAGAGGAAGAAGTAGACTTTCTTTATCTAATAGAACATAGATTATATAAACTTTTTTCAAAATTAAGAAAATAGAGCAAATTTCTCACCCTTCTTTCCCAGTACGGAAGAAAGCAAACAAAGTCATAAACTGGAGTAATAGTTGTACACAAAACTGCGTTCAGTGCAGTAAAAACCAATAGTGCTGTCATAGGTCGGGTTTTATGAGGCATTGTTCTTGCTGGTAGAGACCAAGCCCTGCAATCATATGCAGCTTAAAGTAAGGGGCGTTTAATAATAAATAACATCTTATTCATACAAATATTCAGTTCAGGCCATAAAAGTAAAACAAAGATAACAGAAGGGTAAGGTAAGCATGAATTGAAAAGAAAATGACCTATTTAATTTTGTTACTGAGACTCCAACTCAAGTGCGATAAACACCTACAGCACCAGCAGATGGATTCAATAAGCCTGATTGCTGTCCAAGGGCACCCACGACAAGTAAGTCAATTGAACATAAAAAATTTCATTTACCAACTTAAATTGATTAGGGGAAAAAAATTTGAAAAACCTGTTCTTTTTCAATTTAAAAATAAGTTTGCGACTCCAAGGATCAACAACAAGGTGAACGATTCGCTAGTCCCTTCATGTTTGGGACTACCGTTAGTCCATCCATCTATCACCGTTAGATTTAATACTAAAAATAAGTGAATGGATCAGATTTAATAGTTCAAATAAATAAATTAAATTTTCAAGATTGAATAAATTTACGATTCTCCAAATGTACCCATTCTACATCCTTCCTTGCGAACAATGTCCCCTCCCCCTCCCTCTTTGCCCAGTCACCATGTAACTTTGCCGGCGACAAAGATGACCGCTGGCGGCTGCCCACCCCACCACCATCTGCCACCCACAAATTGTCCAGTACCCTCATTTGAAACTGAGCACCCATGTTTGCCACCAACAAACTACAGGCCCTCATTTGTGGACACCCAACATTGCCGTGTAGCTTCACCAACATTGGTCCAACGCCCTTAGCTGAAACTGCCCACGCTCACTCTCCACCGCCATCCCCACAAAATCAAGATATAAGCTTTTCCGAAAAAACAAAAAAAAGGAACGACCTAGAAACCAGAACTGGAAAAAAAAATTGAAAAAAATAAAGATAAGTTAATGGTGGTCCAAAACTGACTTAGTTCGTACGGTTCCAATAGAAGGCGTTTCCAAGCATTCGGTATGCTGACCACTGACGATGTCGCAAACCTTCTTCACTGACGCTCTGTGACACAAGACAAGGTCCTGCACGCCGCTCATTGTCACACTTGTTGTGAAGGACGTGAGTTACGGCAGTCGCCACAGATTGTTCATGACAAGGTCTCTATTAGCAATGGGGCTGGAGGTTTTCCCCTTGATGGAGGCGAAGCGGAAGAGCTTGAAGAGGCCAGGGCACACCTTCCAGAGCTCTTAAGAGGGCGTTTGGTATGCATGCATCTTTTTATTTTCTCGGGAATGTGAAAACATTCTCATGTTTGGTAGAAGGTTTGAAGCAATATTCCCAGAAATATTACATTCCTGAGAATGAATTTCACCCCGAAAATATTACCACCTACCCCTATGGGAATCCAACATTTCCATAGGAAGGGAATGTTGGCCATTATGAAACGACCAAAATACCCCTATTACCACTCAAAGCCATCAGCCACCATTCGTCGCCGCCGCCATCCACTGCCATCGGCCGCCGGCCACTGCCCGCTACTGGCCGACCAGTTGTCACCACCTCCGTCAAAGATATTTTTGGAAATTTATCAAATATTCCAGGGAATTCAATTTGTATACCAAACACTCCTAAAATATCATACCCAGGAAAGTTATTTCCAGAAATAGCATTCTTGGGAATCCTATTCCTAGCAATAAAAATTCATTCCGTCTACCAAATGCCCCCTAAGGGTTAGAATGAAACATTCAACATTAAAAAAGGACAAGATGGAAATTTTAAGAGGAGGAAGAAGAGGACTAACGTTAGTCCATAAATAGAGCGGACCAACGAATTGGTCACCCAACAACAAATAGATCTATCACACATTTTACCCACAGCATGCCAGAACTCTCAATATGGGTCAGCCTTAGCCCAATAGGATAGCGCCAAAAATCCCACAATGATAAAAAACCCATAGGGCCATGTGGATCAGGGTTGGCCCACTAAATGGGATTGCGGCTAGTCCAAAAACTGGAAAAGCTAAATCTGACCTAAGTATTACATGGCTGGACCTAGCCTAGCCAATTTATTCAAAAAAGCTTGAAACCACCCATTAAATGGGCTAGCCTACACATGCATATCAATTCAAGTTTATCATTTAAAATGATAAAATCTTTAACCCAAAATTGGTTTCAAGTGCATATGCCAAACATCTGAATAGCATTAATACAACTGTAAAAGTATTAAGTTCATTAAAGAAACATTTTATGGCCCGTATGAATCACTTTGCTTAGGACTTTTTTTTAACTTTTTTGAAATCAAAAGTTACATTTTTAATTTTTTGTTCTATTTAACTATCTAGTTTATTATTTTTTAAAAAGTTATTTCAATACTTTTTTGGAAGTTAAAATATTAAGCTTACACTTTTTAAAAACTTAAATCGAGCGCTTTTATTATTGTGCATTCATGGTATTTATTTAAACTTAAAACTTCTGGCCTAGCTCCAACCCTATAACGTAACATACTGCTGTTAAGCTGAGATAAAAGATGCCTCAAATGCACATATTGTGTACCTTCTATCACAAATTACGATTCTTATCCCATACTCTTACAAGTGTTAGTAGCTGCCTAAGGTTGAGCAAAACAAAACAAAATGATGTCTTACATCACAGCTAGCAGCACATTCAGAGCTAAATAAAGCATTCATCATTTCAGAATTCAATGTGAGTCACATTTATGTCACCTGAGAGTCACCACGAACAAATATGATGCCTTTCACTGGGTAGATTGTAGCACCACTGCATCAGTAAAGTTCTGCCCTGATACGGCAAAACCAAATACTAAATACACTTGCTGCAAATATATTACAAATCAAGCAACAAGCTATTTGCAATCCACATTCCACACACATAATCTTTCCTACCAATAAGAATGCTTAAGAAATTTAAGGAAAGCTAGTTAATTGTAGGAACATTCCCACATGCCTAACTGTTTTCATTGGTTCAATCAAGCAGTGGATAAAGAGCATTTTTCCAGTAATCATATATAACATATTGACATAAATAGAATTTTTCATCTCTCTCTCCCTCTCTCTCTATTTTTTTCCCCCATCTTTTTGTTAGCTGCAGAGTTTAGTTAAGAAAATTGCTTTGGAAAGTGCCGAAATATTATGCCTGGCCTGCCATCTCATCAAAGATGGATGTTTTGGTGACCAAAATTACTTGAGCCAGGATGTCTATGGGGTTTAGTTCACTTCATTTCCGGTTTTGATACCAGAAAGTATCTATTTTTCTCACATACTTAACCAAAAATCTGCAGTATTAAGTACATTATGATTTATGACAGTTCTTAAAATTTTTGACTAGTTTCTTACTTTTGCAATTTTCTTTTTTTCGGGAATAAAAGAAGAATTTTATTGATATGAAGATAGATTACTTTTTCTAATTTGATCTCATTAATCGTAGTGATGAGTGATGACTTGCTACAAACAAATCCTACTCCCGCTTTATTATATTCAATTTATGACTCGAACTGAAATATACTAGAAAGGGCTATGCTTTTGATTAGTCCTGAATCATGAATTAGCTTTATCTAAGTAAGGAATCAAGTAGGGTACTGCAGACTAGTTTGTATCAGAAGATTGAACCCACGTGTTATCATCAATTCGTCATTTCCTCCAAAATCACCTAAACTATGATTGCTATTAGTTCCTCCTACAAACTTTTATTATATAATAACCATTATTTTGATTGTCATAAAAGATCACCAAAGCAGCCATAGCAATCCACATCTAATCTTTAACTTTTAGCTATGTTGCACAAGTATGGGTATTGTACTAACTGGGAGTGGGTATGGATACGGGTATGGGGTGAGGAAATTTTGTAAAGAACAGGGTACAGGTACCTTATATATAAAAATTTCACAAACTTCACATGATAAAAATCTAATTACTCATTTAAATAGACAGAGAAACAATAAAGAACCAAAGCAAAAAATTCAAATATTAACCCAAAGCCGCAATTTGAAAAATCAAAGGATTGGATATAGGCAACACAGGTCAATCACCAAGTTTTGAAGCCATTTCGAGGCAATACAGGTCAATCACCCAAACAAAAAAGAATAAGAACGAAAATTTAAGAACAGAACAAACATCCCTTCATTTTGTACCAAGCAACCAAAAAGAAGCACTCAAGTCGCAAAAATTCTGGAATAAATAAATAAATAAATAAAGCACCATGTGTGGGTGGTGGGTCGTTATAATTTTAGTAGTGAGCAGAAAAATTTCATCCCAACTCCTCCCAGCATGATTGGCGGATTAAACGAATAAAACTCACCAAAATTTAAAAGAAAAAAAAATCATAAAAAAATGAGGGAATACTCAATCATAGAAGTTACTGATTCCATATTACACAAATACTTAGAATTCCAGAGCAAAATGATACTTAATCTTATAAATACTCAACAGAACCACGCATGTGTCAAAAGATTCAAAAGAAACCTGATAATAGAGGGCGGGTGCTTTGTTGTTTCGAATGGGAGCTGAGAGGACACTGGCGGAACAGTGGCGAGGGGGCCAAGGAAGAGAGGCAGCGAGGGCTGGTCGAACATTCAGAGTCTCAAATGATGGCAGAAGGCAATGTCTCTACAACCACGGAGGAAGGGGACATGAGGATTGAGGAAGTTACAAACCTGATGTTGGCAAAAGGGTTAATCCCTTTTCAACTAGCGTATTTTTTAGGAATTGAATTGGGGTCTTTTTTTTTAAGTCGTAATATCATTACACCAACATCTTTATTGGTAATATACAAATCTTATCAAAAAATTTTAAATTATAAAGATTTAATTAAAAATGAGGTTGAAGTATAGGATAGGTAGATTAATTATTTTTTGCAGTTTCAGGCTCAATATTTATAATTTAATATCTATGGTGTATTTGTTTCAATTTTTATAAAAAATAATTATAAAATCAAAATTTTTATATAACTAAAAAACAATTTTTTTGACAAATTTTATTTTCAGTGTTTACTAAAAATCTGAAAATTAATTTTTTTAATATTTTAAATATTTTTAAAAATTTATTTAAATATGTTAAAAATAATTTTTTAATAAAAAAAGTGATTTTCTATCAAAAAAATCTTAAATAAACGCACCTTATATCTATATTTATATCTACATCTATAATCTATAATCCATAATTCTATATAAAGGGACTAGTCTATTTTAACTCCTTTTAGTCACTATTATTATTATTATTATTATTATTATTATTATTATTATTGTTTAGTAGAGCTCACTGCAACATTGCTTTTATTACAATGAGCAATTAAAATTAATATGCATTTCTAACAGCAAAGTATGTTTAGCTATTCAAATTCTCAAATAATAATGGTATTTAGTTACAAAATTTAAAATAAATTATTTAGTAACTTATACTAAAATAAATTTCTTAAACACCATAAATATTATATTTATAAAAATTTTAATGAATAAAAAATGATAAAAATTTTATTTTATCTTTATATTAAATTATATTTTATATTTAATTAATGTGTAAATTTTATTAATATAGTGCTTTTATTATGCTATTTTTTATTTTTAATATTATTTATAGATCTTTTTATTTAGATTTTATTTATTATATATTTGAATTTATCACTTGTTATTATATATTCTAAAATATTTTATTTTAACTTAATTAAATATTCTTGTTTTATAATAAAAAATAGTAAAATAGAAATTAAGCACCATATGAAAATTGATGATTCATTTTTTCTTATTTGTAATTTTCATATAAGTCAGAAGATGGATTTATTTCATACTCACTTACTCTTCTTCTCAACATAGGGATTAAAAAATAAATATAGAAAGTGTGCTATCCCTCATTCCAAGAGAGTTATTGTTTCCATTGCATAATCAAATAACTGCTATTCTTTCTCAGTAACTACTTGACCAACACACTTTCTCTCTCTTTAGAGCCCGTTTGACATGCTTGATAGTATAAGTCGTGATAGGATAAGGGTTGATACTATAAGGTTTGATAAAAATTTAATACTATACATTATTTGGTATGTCACTGATAAGATATTATATTATATAAAATATAATCAGAAGAAGAAATTATAGTAAATATAATTTTTAAATAGTTATTATAATTATTTTAGCTTTTTTTTATTATATATAAAAATAATTTTATATTAAAAAATATGAGAGACAGAGTGAATGAAATAGAGATGGAGTTTTCATACATCAAAATCTAAACATCACATTCCTCTATTTGGTTGTGTTTTTTATTATATATAATTAAATTTATATTAAATATTATTATTTATATATTTTAATAATAAATTTTTATTCCTATATTTTTATTTTAGTTTGAATAGTTATTTTACAATTATGTTTTATTTATATATTTTTATTTTTATTATTTATTTAATAATTAATTTTATTTTAATAAAATATTAAAAATAAAAAAGTAAAAAAACCCTTATACATTGAAAGCTAATCAAGCTTAATACAGCCTCCCTAGGTTGGATTAAGTTATCCATCATTATAACATATAAGGGAGGTTTGATGGATAAGCTTATACATACGCTGATCGTATTAAACAACTGGATAAAGCCATAACGTATCAGACATCTATCCTATCATGATACCTTAATGTATAACCTTGCACTCATGCTATCACTAATGTTAGTCAGTATTCCCAACAAGTGTTACTGTAAATCATCCCCAACCAACAACATATTTTTTTCGTTTTGCAGTAAATCCTAGATGTGGCTCAGGGATAGTGTGATGAGAGTGGAGAAGGCTGCGTTAAGATTGTTCTGAAAAGAGCAATTTCTTTGCCATTAGATAAGTCTTCACCCCTAAAGTGAAAGCCGTCTTGCATGCTAAAGAACAACTTAATAAGTTTCTTCTATATTTTCTATTTTTGTGCCAAAATGGAAGATGGTAGCTTCCACTTGGAGATCACGCACAGAGTGGACGATACATGCCCATCAAAGTCACCTCCATGTGTTTCCAAAGGTTAGAGGTGGTTTCCTTAGCATCCTATGGAAGTGTCCTTAGTGTGATCTGTGATTGCTTTTATTGTACGTTTTGATGATGCCAAAAGGGTGATGAACGGATGCATTCAAAAAGCATGAAATTACTTGAAGAAAACCAAGTCCAAGACTAAATGGTATATAGATTCCTAGGACGTAGGTTCTTCTTGTTAAAAGCTTTTCTTTCAATAATTCTCATGGCCAAGTTTTTGAAACTCTAAGATTGTTTTTGACTAATGTTTTGGAAAAGCTATCCATTTGGATATTGATTTCTAAAAATATATTTTGAATTCAAAAATAGTTTGCCTTAAAGTTAGTTTATGAAAAAAATGTTTTTAAAGTGAGAAAATACTTGCTTTAGAAAGGTATAATCGATTACACAATGTTCTCAATTGATTAAGTTCGTTAAAATTTTCAAAAAGTCGTTACAACCGTGTTTTCAAAGCATGTAATCGATTACCATAAGACTGTAATCGATTACAAGTTCTAGGTTTCACTAGTAATTGATTACCACATGTTGTAACTTGCCCAGAAACTTAGTTGTTTTGCCATGGTAATTGATTACCATAGGTTGTAATTGTAACATCCCCATATAACGTTATAGAAAATAATGAAAATGTCCTTGGGCAAACTTTTATTATTTATAGCCTTGCCCTTGAATATTTTCGAAAATGATATTTAGGTCCCTATATCAATAGAATCAGCAGAATAAGGTTTTAAACGAAGCAAAACCATGTAGCAGAAACGTAGAAACTAAATTCTTAGCCAAATGGGCCACGGAGGTGTCCACATGTGAAATGACGTGGGATGCCTCAGACTTGTTTAAAATTACAAAAATGCCATTAGCCATGAAGAAAATAGAAAACAGAAGGCCCTAAATTTGTAAAACATTTAATTTACACCTTTAATCGATTAATTTGATTTTAGTAGATAAGTAAAGTTAGTTAGAAATTAATTAGAGATTAATTAGGATTTAATTAAGTGTTAGTTAGAAGGATTAATTTTAGAGAAGATTAAGATAGATGCATAGGAATTCTTACAAAACTATTCGATAATGATTTGCCGATTTGAAGGAAATCGATAAAGATTCGGTATTTTAAACTGCCGGAGCCGAATCAGTAGAATTATGCACCCAAAACCCTAACATGAGTGGCCAAGATTTAGCCACTCCTCCCTCCATGTAAGGTGCCAATTTGCTGCCCAATTTGTGAAGGAAAGTGGCCAAACACTCACCACATAAATAACAACCAATCAAAACACAAGCTTCCAACTACCAATGCTTCACAAAAACTCATTTATTCCCTTTAACTCCCTCATTTTCATGTTTTCTCTTCAGTTGGCCATTTCTCACTCTTCCTTCTCCAATTTTCACTTCATCTTCCTCAAAACTCCAAGCCTCATCCACTGCCTCCACCAAGAGCTCAATTCTAGCTAATTCTACATCAATTGGAGGTAGGATTCAATTTTTATTCTTGATTTCTCTGAACTGTGGCTGCATGAAGTTTCACTTTTCTTCATTTATTTGATAATGTATTGGATGTATTTGATGGTATATGGTTGGATTAACATGAAATTTTGAGTTGGAATTAAAGTTAGAAGGAGAAAACTAGAAGAAGTGGAGAATTAGGATGCTGTCTAGGTGAAGAACCTACAGCGGTCCATACGGCGGGGTGTACGGCTCCGGCTATAGCCATTTAAATTTGATGAAACTATTTTTATGTGAAACTAGACATTCAAGACTTTCCATACATATATAACATAAGGCCATTGGATTAGTATTGAGAGAGATATGAATTTTGGAATTTGACCTAGGTTTTTGAGTTTGATTCTAAGCAGACTGAGTTGTTCAGGGCAAAACTTGCCCTATACGACTTGGAATTGAATGAAACTAACTTTTTTTAGAAATCTTACACATAGGAGAATAATTCATAAAAATTTCAGAGTTAGATACGATCCCGTTTGTTCCCAGTGGTTCAATTAAGTTACCCTATGTCCAAACTGGGCCAAAATAGGGTAGTTCAGAAAGGTCAAATTTCGGGGCTTATAACTCAAGTTCTACTAAAGCAAATGAAATGGAACTTCTTGCAAATGAAAGCTTGTCCTATTAGCTTTAATATGATACTAATTTTGTACTATTTGAGCTGGTTTTCTATTTTTAGTGGATTTTTACTTTTAAGTGTGTAACTCTGGCCAGCTACAGGGCAGGCCGAGATAAAACTTAAATAACTTGAGCTACATTTATCAAAATTAGATGGGACTAAAGAGGTTAGAAAATAGACACATAACACTCTAACATATCCAAAATTTAGGTCTAGATGAGTTAAATAGAAATTTGGCTTGATTTACAAAAATCAGGTTGAATGAATGTGCTAAGACAGTAACTATGTTTAAATGCAATAATTATTCCTATGAAATTGATGATTGTGAATGAAATGTTATGATTTCTTTGAAAAATTATTTTCCTGAGTACTGGCACTATTCATGGGAAAGCAGACTCGATTCGTTATGCTGCCAAATTTTCGGTAGAATTGTAAGGAGGTTATAAGTATTTATGTGTTAACAATATGTATGTGGAAATCATGTATGTAAGGATATATGAAAGTAAATGATGAAGCATATGTATGAGTGCATTCAACATGTCTATGCATGATTATGTATGGGAATGAAAGGACATGAACATATTAAATGTGGATCTTTTTACCTGGAGGCAATTATGAGATCCCTCCTTGTGAAGGCAGTTAAATAAGATAAGATTGGGTCCCTTCACTCAGAAGCAGTTATTTGGGTCCCTCCAAGTAAAGGCAGTTAAAAGATAAAGATGTGGGTCCCTTCACTCGGAGGCAGTTGCACATTGTGTCCCTCCCTGTGAAGACATCTAAAACTTTTGGGTCTCTCTATGTTGGAGGCAGATGGTCAACTGAGTATCTTCGACCTAGAGGCACGTGGGTCCCCTTGCGGGTCAGTACTGTGTGACGATGGTCACAAGTTGAGCTCACTCCTAGATCAGACTACCCAAGGGTAGTAAAGACTAAAGATTAAGATATATGCAAGTACCCTAGGGATGGCGATACGTAACGCCTAGGTGTGCTAAAAAAAGAAAGCAAAGAAAGTTAAAAAAAAAACACCAGTGCATTTGCATGAATTCAAATATGAGTGTTTGCATAATTATATCCTATGTTTTATTGATGCTGAGACTGTTCTATCTACTTAAGCTGTGGTTATTATTCTAAATGTGAAATATTGCTAATGTGACTCAAGTGCGTGAATAAAATGAACTCTGTTTCGGACAATATATTTTCAAACTATAAAACTGAACAGTCTATTTAACATGTTCACATTTTTTATAATAAACCGAAGTAGCTGAAGATAATAACGATGACACAGCATATGGTAGTTTAATGAATCCTACTGAGAATTTATAATTCTCACTCCTATGTTTATTTCTGTGTTATCTCCGGATAGTTTAGAAGATTCGAAGAAGGTCCTCCGAGGCAGAGTTGACTAGTAAGATTGAAGGTGGCCGAAGATTGCTGCCAGACAAGGTCTGATTAAGTGATAGTAACAACTCCTAGGCGAGGTATTATGACTTAAGCATAGTACCATACTTGAAAGGGTGTTACAGTAATCAATTACTATGAGCCCTAATTGCAAAAACGGCTAGTTCTCAAAGGTCATGTCTATTTGCTAATTTTTCCAAATGGCTAGAACAAACATTGAAACCTATAAATACCCACTCATAACAAATTTTTTAAGCAGAACACTGAAGGATTAAACACTCTTAACCATTGTTTTCAATTCGTTAATTTTTAACTTAGTCTTTGTGGCCAAAGAGAGTTATCATTGAAAAGCTTTATAATGCTTCAAGTTATAACATTTCCTCTTTGAGAGGGTGTGGTATCCCTCAAGTGATCAATTCTTTCTTTACTTCCTCATAATTGTAAGAGGGTGTGGTATCCCTCAAGTGAGAAAAAGGGTGAGGTATCCCTTTTTGTGTTGAGTGACTCAAATACTAGGGTGTGGGATCCCAAAAGTGTGAGTGCTCAAGTGTCGTAAAGGTTTTTAAAACCTTGAAGGATTGGATATAGTGGAAAATCCTGAGTGAATTACTTGGGGACTAGATGTAGGCCACAAAGGGTGACCGAACCAGGATAAATTTGAGTTTGCACATTTTGTTTACCCTTATCTTTTTACTTAATTGCAAGTTGAATCCATTCTATTTATTGTTGAAGTAATTTAGAACTTGCATTGATTTCCAAATAGTCAATCACTTATTCTCAAATAAGATTTAAGAGAAACAGATTTTTGTGAAAAGAATTAGATAAACTTTAGAACTTAATTCACCCCCTCTTAAGTTCTTGAGGCCACTTGATAACATGATCTCTATCTAACATATCATTAAAGAGCGTGACTAAAGTAAGATAATTTCTTTTGCTTTGGTTGTTGAATCACAAATCATGATTTTGAGCAATTAAATTTGTACTCTATATGCATGGATATTTTAGGAATAGTTTACATGTATACTTCCATCTATGTGTGATATATGTTTCTAGCTACTACAAAATGGTATTGAGCCTAACCAGCTCACTATTTGACTAACTATGTATGCGGAATATCATGCCACCTAGACAAAAAGATATTGCACCGAATCTGGAAAATGGAAACAGAGGTAGGGATACCTTAGAGGATATGCTTGCTATGATTATGGAGCAAGTTGTGGTCACTACTCAAGTCCTACAGCACCTTGAAAAGGATAGAGCCAATGGCAACAAAAATGGAGTCAACAATGGAGATATTCCTGGAGTAAAGCCATAGTTTGACGGAGTAGAGTTCAAGAAGGCACAACCTCCATTCTGCAAAGGAGATTTCAACCTAGCAGTTGCTAAGGGATGACTGGTACAGATGGAAAAGATCTATAAGACCATGGCATGCATTAATGAGCATAGGGTCATATATGCTACTTATATGCTAGTGAGAGAGGTTGAGTACTAGTGGCGCAGGGCCAAGACTCTACTGTAGGATCAAGGAACTCCGCTCACCTAGGAAAAGTATTTTCCTGGAAAAGTATCTTCCAATGAGTATAAGGAATTAGAAAGATACGGAGTTCTCGCAATTGAAGTAAGGGAACATGATTGCGGGGCAAAACATGTTTAAAAGGAAATGAGAAAATGACAAGAGCAAGAGAATAACACTAGATTCCAAGGAAACTAAAACCAAAGAAAAGCACCCTGAAATAAAGGAGTAGTTACCAACTACCCTAAATATAGGAAGAATCATGGGATCAAACCATGTTTGCAGCACACGAGAGTCTACTATACCTATGGGAAACTTGGAAATTTCTCAAGGGAATGCCCTTAGTGGGAAGGGGTGAACCCTACCCAAAGACCATAGGCTAAAGGCCTTTACCCTAAGTGTAGGGGAAGCAGCTCGGTATTTGAATCCAATACAAGGTATGCAGTTAATTAAGAATAAAATTTTAATTGCATTATTTGAGAGTTATTCATTAGTTTATACCCTTGACATTGTGTTAAACAGTGATGAGTGTATAATATACACTCATTTAATACTTAATTTGACATGAGAAATAATCAATTTGTATATGGTATTTGGACTTATGTAAAACTATTGGAATTAATGTTAAATTGATAAACTTTAGGTGAATTGATGGCTTGGAAGCTTATTTTATGCAATTTTGCAAGAGATGAATTTTTTGAACCTAAATAGAAGATTTTTGGAGCTTATTTGAGATAATTTCTGGAAAGCATTACAGTTGAAAATTCGTATCTCTCTTTATAAAGACCGGTGTAAGACAAATAAAGATGTTATGGAAAGCTCAAGAAGTGCTATGTAAATTTGATGTTCAACCCAAAGCTCAGTTCTTAGAGCTTCATAGTTAAAATCCAAGTGCAAGATTGAAGGTTGTTGTTGTCTCGATGATATCCAGCCTGACACCTTTGCCTAGTATTTTGCCAACATCCTAAGCTATAGAAGTCTAATTGAGAAGCTAATTCAATTCTCTACAACTTTATATTTCTAGGTCGAAAGCAAATTCCAAGCCGTTTGAGAGTTATAGAGCCTGGAAGCTAGCAACCCAATATCAGTTTTCATACCAAAACATGAATTAGGCTATTATGGTCCAATTGTGTCATAACCCAGAGCTAATTGGACTCCTTTCTAGCTATTGTATGTGCAAAAATGATTAGTTTAGATGGAAAATTTATTACTCTAGCCCCAACCACTTATTAGGAGATGATTTAAATTCAAATTTTGGAGAGATAATTTGATATCTCATCTTATCTTATTGAAAACATAAATTATTTTAAAGCAAAATTACATATCTTGATTCTATGTACCAATTCATTATTAAAAGTATAATTTGTAACATAAGATTTCTATCCAATTTAGTGTGAATCAAGCCCCAAAAAAATCCATTTCCATTTTTAGGAAAACCTTTCAAAGTCATAAATAACCCTAATATGAATACTTCTGAATATTACATAAATCATTATATCTCTTATGCATAATATTACACAATACATTTTTAAATGTACAATGAAGTTTATATTTTTCAACTTCTCTTTCATCTTTTCTTTGGCTAAAAGTTGAATTTGCAGATCGTACCTTAGATATTATATTAGAACATGTTTTGTTCATCTGTAACACTTAGATACCGATTTTAGAATCACTGGTAAAATTGAAGCATTATGGATACATCGTCAATAGATATTCCACCTTTTCAATGGTAAGTTACTGAAAACAGAGTAGTGTATATATATATATATATATATATATATATATATATATATATATATATATGTATGTATGTATTGCAATTAACCATGGATAATTATTGCATGTAGAGTTAGTCTATCTTACTCACAAACAAGCAACAATTAAATTAATAATTGGTTTGGAATTTTTTGAGAGATTTGATTCTAATTGAAATATATAATTTTATTTAGATGCATAAATAAGTATATTTAAAAAATAAGTTTTGGTTGTTATCTACAATCTACAAAAGGATTAAAGAGATGCACCATTGTCACAAATTTAGGTTTGGTAAGCCACGTTATTCTTGCTTTAGATAGGTTAGAAGTATGACTAACTTGAAATATCAAATAGAACTTAAAAACATTACAACATATTGACAATAAGAATAGAATAGATTGAATAACACATATTCTACTCAACCATGCAATTGGTGTTAGCGTCAAGACAAAGGGCACTAAAAATTAATAAGAAGCTGTGGACATGTTTAAAGATCCAAGCTTCATATTCATTTGAATCTTGGTTAAGAGAGAATGTGTATAACAAATTTAGATAGCCACTAAGTACAGTGGTGCAAGAAAATATGGATAGAACTTTCAATATAATGCTTGTTCTACCATGCATATTCTTGATAATTTGGGTATATTTACAAGAGCATCAATTTTCTCATTAAATATTTCTTTTCATTTTAAAGAAATTTAGAAGAAGAATTGTTGCATCTATTTTACATTAACATAGATAAGATTATCAGAAACCATAACTTTCAATTGTGAATGTTAATATACTATATAAAAAATTTAAATGTAATTGATACTTAAATTATTAAAACCCAAGTAAGAAATGATACCCAATGGTGAGATGCACATGTGACTGCTTCTAATATACAATCCTAACATAACAGGATAAATTAAATAAATAACATAGAAATCTAATGCTACTAAACCATGCTATGAATATTTAAACTAAACTAATAAAATATCCTAAACTGTTCTTTCTTTTTTGTCTTTTATAATCACTGTTGTGCTTTAAGACTACTCATTAGCGTCATGGTAACCACAAAAAGTTTTGAAATGAGACTTAAACAGTAACTATTATCCTCATCGAAAGATAGAAAATAATATAATTTAAAGACAAATTATAATGACATAGAGAGATAATTAAAGAATCGATTTTTAGTTGCTAGAGATGGCAAAATAACACTTAAATTAAAAATGATAGAGAGCTATATCAATACCTAAGATTTTGAGGAGGCGCTAGTTGCTACTGTCTCTTCTTGCTTACAGGGGAGTATTGAAACAATAACCCTAGTCTTTATTGTTTAAAATTTACAAAGAGACATAACTCATGAATGAGATTTTCTGCTCAACAAAGAAAATTACCTGAATTAAATATAGGCATATAAACCAACTAAATTGAAAATGCATATATATGAATATAACTCATGTACATTAAGTGTGGTTCAAGAGGTGGAGGATATAATAGTAATATTGTTTCAGTTTGAATGAGTCAAGTGTGTGTAGATAATGTTTATCCTTAATTGTGTAAATCTGTTATTTTGGAGAAGTTATCTAGAATTCTGTTACATCTTGTAATTCAAATCCTTAGGATTATTTTGTAACTAACTCTACTGTATGTATCGTGTTCTGCATCTGAATAATATAACCTTTGATATTTCATAATTCTATATGGTATCAGTCGCCAATAGCCAAATGACTTCAATTCCTCTCACCATGACTTCCTCTGTTGACTCCACCAATCCCAATCCCAATCCTAATGCTCCCGGATTAGTTGTTGTTCTCAATATTCAACACCCCGTTAAACTCAACAACACAAATTACTTAGCTTGGAAAGTGCAAATGAATGCACTTCTCATAGGCTATGATCTTGTTGGTTTTGTTGATGGCTCCAACCCTTGTCAAGCCACAAACCACGCTGACTTTGCTTACTGGCACCACCAAGACTAGCTCTTTTTGCACGCCATAATCACATCAGTTGATAACAAAAGTCATCACTTTGTTAGGCAAAGTGCGGAGATCCAGACAAGGTTAGGATGTTTTGCACAAAGCCTTTGAAAGCAAGACCAGGGCCCCATATTCTTCACCTCAAGGATCAATTATCTAGGTCATCCAAAGGTTCTCAAACCATTTCAGAATATCTCACTAGTATTCGATCTATTGTAGGTGAGCTTGCAATCATCAACATTATAGTTGATGAAGATGATTCAGTCATTTCTACTCTCAATGGTTTGGGAGTAGAATACAAAGAGGTTTCCACTGCTATTCATGCTCGTGAGCACTCACTTTCCTTTGATGAGTTGTATGCGATGCTAATGGACTTTGAGACTTACCTTTGGAGACTTGAGTTCAGCTTTGAGCAATCTTCAATCCTTAGTGCTAATGCTATGCATCATGGGAAACACTCCTCTTCTCGTGGTGCACCTCAAGTTCAACCCGCTTCTCAAATCACCCGTTCTAATTTTCCTGGAAAATCTAAATGTGTCATTTGCCAATTTTGTGGAAAACCTGGCCATACAACTAAGGTTTGTTATAAGATTCATGGTTATCCACCAAAGTAAAGATCTAGGCATGTTACTCATCATGCACATGTCTCAACCTCTACTACCAATCTAGACTAGATTTTGGACTCTGGAGCACGCTACCATATCACTAAAGACCTTGATCAACTAAATCTTAGTACACCTTATCATGGCAGAGATCAAGTGATTGTTGGTGATGGTATTGCATTACCCATATCTCACACTGGTGACACCAAAATATTTACCCCTTCACACACTCTTCACTTATTTGACGTATTACATGTTCCTTCCATATCCCAAAAACTTTCACTTCTTGTTGATTCTAGTGCTGCTAATCCTAATATACACCGAAATACTTCCAATTCTGATATTCATGTAGTTCCTGCACCTAGAAGATCAGAAAGAGTTTGACAACCTCTTGGATATTTGCAACAATACCATTATTACTTGGCTTCCTTAGCAGCACCTCCATTTACATCAAGCAAATATCCTTTATCTCATCATCTTTCTTTTCACCATTTATCCAATAGCCATAAACATTTTTCTCTTGCAATTTCATCTATTTTTTAACCTAAAACATTTCAAAAAGTTGCAATTCATGATTGCTCTTGAGAAAAATGCTGCTTGGACTCTCACCAAACTTCTTATTGGTAAGAAGACAATTAGGTGTAAATAAGTCTTTAAGGTCAAGTTCAAGGTTGATGGAAGTGTGGAAAGGCACAAGGCTTGGTTAGTTACAAAAGGATATACCCAAACTGTAGGATAGATTATATGGAGACCTTTATCTCAGTGGGGAAGATGACCACTCTGTGAGTTTTTTTATCCGTTGCTATAGTGAAAGGTTGGTATTTACACCAACTTGATGCAAATACTACTTTTCTCCATGATGATTTCCATGAGGAAGTTTAGATGAAAATTCCCCTTAGCCTTGAAGTTTCTCAAACTGGTATTGTGTGCAAATTGCAGAAGTCTTCATATGACTTGAAATAAGCCATCAAACAATGGAATGAGAAGTTGACCTTTGTGCTTGACTTTTCTAGTGGGCTTATAGCCATTCTCGTTTATATAGATAATTTGGTATTGGTTGGTGATGAGCTTGCAAAAATCAATTCCATGAAGTCCCTCTTGGATGATAAGTTTAAAATCAACACTAAAATAGATATGGTTTACGGCCACACTTTTCTTAGCCATATTTAAAAAGTGTGGCCCATAACTATCAAAGACCATGCTTTTTCTAGGGTGGGCTTTGATCACATCCTTTAGCAACGCTTGCAAAGTGTGGTCATAGAATAAAAAGACCATGCTTGACAAGCATTGCCTATTTAGAGTAAAATAGATACGCTTATAGTGTTAATAGGCCACACTTAATCATCGTGCCTAATATTTTTAATTTAGGCTTCACTTTAAAAGCATAGTTTATAAAATTTCAGCTATAATTTTATTGTTTCTACCAATTATTTATTCAACAAACTTTTAGAGGGAGTCAAAAAATAAAGAAACATATTGTTCTCTACTGTTATCAAGCTCGCCACTACACTCTTAAACAAAAGCAAAAACAAATATATCCTTCTCTTAAACAAAAATCAAAGAAATCCCTATTCCTCAAATTGGTTATTGCACATTCTGAAACAAAAAATCCTTATTCCTACATTAATCTCTCACGTGTGCATTCATCCCTATCCGTTTCTTCCTTCAAATGCACCGCTGAGCTCCCTGTGCAACAAGCAATGTTGTCCCTGTGTGACCAGGAACACTGCCCTCCTTGATGAGGAAGCATCGATCATTCGGTGCTCATCACCAGTGCCATTCAGTATTTCGATGCCTCTCTAGCTATTACTCCTCTTTCGTCGTCCTGTCTCCAATGGTTGTTCCGCTTTTCACCACTTCCACTCTGGTAGCTTCTGCGGCCAAATAGCAAGTCTATATCTCGTCCGAGGAGTAAAGTGAGGCTTCCAAAGCCTTCATTTCTCTCACTCTCAAACCACGTCACGCCACCACCACCATCCTCTGTAACACCCTCCCAAGTATGGTAATATGCTTAAGTCATAATACCTCACCTAGGAGTTGTTACTGTCACTTAATCGGACCTTGTCTGGCAACAACCTTCGGCCACCTTCAATCTTACTAGTCAACTCCGCCTCGGAGGACCTTCTTCGGAACTTCTGAACTATCTGGAGATAATACAGAAATAAACATAGGAGTGAGAATTATAAATTCTCAGTAGGATTCATTAAACTACCATGTGCTATGTCATCGTTATTATCTCTAGCTGCTTCGGTTTATTATGAAAAATGTGAGCATGTCAAATAGGTTGATCAGTTTTATAGTTTGAAAATATATTATCCGAAGCAGAGTTCATTTTATTCACGCACTTGAGTCACATTGGCAATATTTCATATTTAGAATAATAATCATAGCATAAGTAGATAGAACAGTCTCAGCATCAATAAAACATAGGATATAATTATGTAAATACTCATACTTGAATTCATGCGAATGTACTGGTTTTTTTCTTAATTTCCTTTACTTGTCATGCACATTCCAGAGTATGATCGCCATGTCGGACTCCATCGGAGTGTGATCGCCATGTCACATTCCTTAGGATGTGGTCATCAGGCCATATTCTAGAGTATGATCGCCATGTCATACCTCATCGGGGTGTGATCGCCATGTCACACTCCATAGGATGTGTTTATCATGCCATATTCCAAAGTATGATCACCAAGTATGATCACCATGTCATATCCCATCGGGGTGTGATCGCCTTGTCACACTCCTTAGGAATATGGGACCTTCATCATATCATTTAATTGCCTTCATAGGGAGGGACCCAATTAACTGCCTCCAAGTGAATAGACCCAATCTTATCTTATTTAATTGCCTTTACAAGGAGCAATCTCATAACTGCCTCCAGGTGAGGGGATCCACATTTAATATGTTCATGTCCTTTCATTCCCATACATAATCATGCATTGACATGTTGAATGCACTCATCATATGCTTCATCATTTACTTTCATATATCCTTGCATATAGAATTTCATGTTCATATCATGAATATTCATAATAGAAACTATCATAACTAAATCATTAATATACTTTATATCATACTTTACATAACTAAATCATGTAAGGTATAGATGCTCCAATAATCAAACAAAATTTCATAACCTTGATCTTGAATTAGTTTTTTGCCATTTCCTTTTGATTCTACCGGTTTTTGTAACTTAGGCCATAAATTCATTTTAACTCATTTAGACCTAAATTTTAGAAATATCATAGCTCTATGTGTCTAGTTTCCAACTCTTTTGGCCCCATCTCATTTTGATTTGTATAACTCAAATTATTAGTATTTTACCTCAGGCTACCCTATACTTAGCCAGAATTGCACCTTTATAATTGAAAATTTACTATAAATAGAATCTGGGTGAAATCATACAAAATTTATATCAATTTAAATGTAACAGAACAATATTTCAAATGAAATAAGTTGCATATCATTTGCATGAGTATATTTTGAGATATAAGCCTCATAACTTGACTGTTCTGGACTACCCTGTTCTAGCCCGATTTGAACTTAAGGTAAATTCATTGATGTGCTGGGAATAATTGGCAATGAATCTAACTATGAAATTTTTATAGAATATTACCTTATATGTTAGCTTCCAAACAATGTTAGTTTCACTTAATTTAGAGTTGTGTAGGGTGAATTACACCCTTCTCAACTCATACTGCCTAGATGAGAATCCAGATTTCTAGGTCAAACTTCAAAAATTCATAACTAATTCTATACTAATCCAATGGCCTTATATTTTATATTTATGGAAAGCTCTAAATGTCTAGTTTCATATTAAAATATGTTCATTAAATTTAAATTGTTGTAGGCAGAGCCATATACTCCGCCGTATGGACCACCGTAGGTTCTTCACCTAGACAGTATCCTAATTCTTCACTTCTTCTAGTTTTCTCCTTCTAACTTTAATCCCAACTCAAAATTTCATGTTAATCCAACCATATACCATCAAATACATCCAATACATCATCAAATAAATGAAGAAAAGTGAAACTTCATGTAGCCATAGTTTAGAGAAATCAAGAATAGAAATTGAATCCTATCTCTAGATTGAAAGATAGCTTGACTAGATGAAGAGTTTTGATGTTGGAGGTGCTTGGAGCTTGCAAATGGAAGAGAAATGAAGTGAAAAGGAAGGAAGATGAGAGGGAATGATGGGAGGTCTGTTAGGAAGAAAGGGAGGCCGAAAATTTGAAGGAAGTAAGAAAGGATTATATGAATTTGATATAGAGATGGTGGGTGGAAAAAGTGGCTCATAAGTGAGCCAACCATGCTCACTCTTTGTGGCATGGGTGGTGCCACTTTTGTAACACCTTAATAAACCTATATTACACTTAAGTCGTATTACGGTATTTTATTAGTTATTACTTATGCTTGTGGAAAACTAAACTTCATTTATAAGTTAAGATACGCAAAAAATACGGTAAATTCTTTTTTTGAAATACATCGTCGCTTTGTAGCGTTTGGAAAGTAAAGCCTTGAGCGAGAAGACAGATAGAGAAAGAGCATATCGCATAAAATACTTACCCCAATATCATAAAACAACAGAAAGGTAAATAAATAGTAATTCACAAATACATTACATTACATAGCTAATCATTACATCTATATGGGTTCATAATATATATGTACATACATATATATTAGCATTACATCGAAGGAGGCTCATGGTCGTACCATGATCCAAATACTAGATACTAAATACAAACTTAAATGACAAAGCTCATCTTAAAAAGGAATATGCGAAGGTGCAGAGTAGGGATGTCAATGGGGCGGGGCGAGGGGGCGAGGATAGGCCCAGATCCCTCGAGAGTATATACCGCCCAGTCCCGCCCCATATATCCGTGCATGTACTCCATTTTTATTTATCCGCGGGTTTACGGGTACCCGTGGATATCCATGGATACCCGTTAAAATATTAAAAATTTTAAAAATTTAAATTAAATATAAAAATTCCAATATCATAAAATATTTAAAATAAACATAAATAATAATCTAATTTAACAATTAAAATTCTAACAATTTAATATACTTAAAATAAAAATAAACACATAAAATAAATAAAAAATAAGTACAATAATCCAATTCTACAATCTAAATTCTAACAACTTAAAATACTTAAAATAAAAATAAATACATAATAGTAATCCAATCATTAGTCTAATATATAATAAGTACAAATAAATCTAACTTATAAATTTAAACCTTAGTCTAATCAATTTAAATAAAAATAATATTAGTTTAACTAAGTTAATAATTTAAGGATAAAACAGTAATTTCATGGCCGGTACCCGCGGGTATGGGGATAGTGATCCCCGCCCCCGCCCCGTTTAACATGCGGGTATTTAAAATCCCCATCCCCATTACCCGTGGGGGCAAAATCTTCCTCACCACCTCTGTCATGGGTATTACCATGGTATCCATGGTGCGGGTTTTTTTGACACCCCTAGTGCAGAGCGATGGTCGCTGTAAGTCCCAAAACAGCTTCATCTGGCATCCCTCATCATACATCCACTCATAGTGCGGTGGCTCCAGGCTCCACTCTATTGGATGTGCCATCGGAATCTAGTGACGATGCAGAAAATAACTAGAGTGAGAAATGGGATTTCTCAGTAGGACTCAAACCCGACACGAAAGTGTCATCGTCATCGTCTCAGCCACTTGGGTTTTATTAATGAAAATAGTGAGCATGGTTTTCGAAAACATGAATATCTGAAGCAGATTCAATTTTAACATACCCTCTAATCATTTATATCATAACATACATGGGCACAAGTAGAATTACATAAAATATGCATCGCTGTACTATAAGCTTCTCTTAACTTCTTCCCTTCAAGGGTTTGGACCGAAGTCCCTTCTTCTTTTCTTAACTTGACTTTATCTTAGGTCTTTTTCTTTTCACCCACCAAAGATAAGTGGTAATGAGCTCATACCGTGGCTGTCACCACCATAACTTTTAGTCTTACCTTTGGTGATTAAATGGGTCATGCCATGCCTCATGTAAGCCTATCCACTATCACACTTTCAGCTGTTTGGGTCAGATGCCACGTCAATTGTCGTGGGTGAGGGGAGCTTACTTTGGGTCACCTTCCTTTTTGAAGGATCACACCCTTAGTTCATTTTCTTCTTATTAAGGCTTATGATACAAAATTATTATAATTCTTTTCCATATCTAGGCATTACGTATCGCCGTCCCCAAATGTGATTCGTTTATCGCATATCATTAAGCATTATATTATCAACATATTATATTCACATCATCATTACTCGTTATCATATCGTCATCATATCATTATCATAATCATCATCATCATATCATATCATCATCATCATGATCATCATCATATCATTGTCATCATATGGACACATAGAGGCATACATATCACACAAAGTCTTATGAGCTTAACTTAGTAAATTTGGTGCAAGCTCTTAATTGAGGTTGCCTCTTATATAAATTCTTTTATTAGGCATAGGGTTAATTTTGTCTATTATCCTTTTTGAAACTTTTAAGGTGAATTATGAAGTTTTCCAATATCTTAAATTGAGGGTCTTAGTGTGCTTAAGTAAGATTCTCATTAGTGTTATAAATTTTATCTTAACCAATTTTTACTTTTACTGCAGGGCAGTAATTTTAAAAATTCACCATAAATTCATATTTTATCATTTTAACTTGATTTTTGGTGGGGTTGTACTTTTCTGAATCTATTTTTAAATGAAATAAGTCCCACTCAAAAATTTCTTTTATAACTTGAAATATGAACGTTTTATTCTGACTGCTTAGCTTTTAAGTTTATTCTCAGTACAGTGACTTTTAAACTTTATTAGGAGTTCCTCACAAGGAATTTGACAAAACTGTTTTATGGGGATGTTTCTCTATGTCTTACCTTTCTAAAAAACTTAGTCCCACTAAAAAATGTTCTGTATAACTTGAGTTGTTAAGATTTTATTACATACTGCCCGAATAGAAACACATCTAGGGAGAGCACACTTTGAAAATTTATATCTCTCTCGTTTTAAGGCCAAATTTCACGTATTTTATATGTATAAAAAGATCTATGAGTTTATTTTCATTTAAAATTAGATCGTTGCATTTGAAATTATATTGAAAGAGTTATTAGTTGTGCCATATAGACTATCAGAATTTTTCAGCTTCCACAATTTTGGTTTCAATGAGTTTTCTTTTAAAAATATTAAGTCTTTTCTGAAGTGACCACTTTATATTTCCAAACCACTTTTATACTTTGAGATCTTGGTAAAAATCAATATTTTGAATTCTAAAAAGTTAGGTTCAACATAAAGCAAAATGCACAACCAAAGTCATTTTCCAAAAGAAGAGCAAAATCACAAACAACTTCTTATAATTAAAGCATGGCCATGAGACCTCTAGAGCAAGTTCTAAAACCACCTAGCTATGGAGAGCTTAGAAGTTCTAGAGCTTGAAAAACATAGAAGAAAGAGGGATTAGAGTCACTACCAAATGGGTTTCTTCAAAGGATGAAGAGTGAAAATGGTTGGAGATGACCTTCTCCTTCTTGAGCTTGATAATGGGGCTAAGTGAGTGTTTGTTTTGCTTCCTCAAGAACCAAAGAGGGTGGTCCTTGAAGGGCTTGTGAGGGTGGTGAAAGGGAAGAGAGTTGGATGGGATATGAAAGTGGGAAGAAGAACAAGAGGAATTAGAAGAGTAGAAGAGTTAGAATGAGGCTTAGAGGGAAGTGAGAGCTTAGGCTTGTATTGAGATGATAAAAATCACAAATAAGGGAGTGGGGGGCTGTTTTTGGGGCACAAAAATGGGGGGAGTGGGCTGATTGATTTTGCTTCTCTAACAAGCAAGGGGAAGTAAGTGAGTTTAACTTCTTTTTCAAGCAAGAAAGCTAGGAACCTTGGGGTAAAAGGGCGGGTTATGTTTTCCTTGAGTCTTGGCATTTGGGTAAAGACCATTTAGTATTTTTCAAGTGGTTAAAGGTATGACCACTCTTGGGATTGACTTGATTGAATAAGATCACTCCAAGTGGTATAATCCTAAGGGAGGAAGGTACTTCTCTTGTCTTGACTAAAGAGATACTACTAACATAGACCCTTGATCTAAGAGTGCATGATGAGAAGGCAAATGGATGATTGGATTTTGCTCTTGTCCTTGGCCGAAATTTGGTGCATCAATTAGGACAAATTTTTAAATCTTCAAAGCTATTAGAATTACCTAAGTTGTTAATCAATTTGATTAGTTAAATTGCTCTTTAATCGATTTCGGTTAATTACACTTTTAAGACGTTTTTCCTCTAAAAGAATTGATTTTATGAATTATGTAATTAGGGTGTGAGAATTAATCTATCTCAATTGATTAAGGTAAAACAATTGTCTTGTACTTAATTAATAAGATTGGATTAGCTTAATTATATTTCTAAGTTACGAATTAATGAGGTTTGAATAATTAGGTTTTAATTAAAATGTTTAGTACGTTATGATTCAATTATTGACTGGACTGAATTTACTAAGCTTTTGCTCATCGAGATTAGCCGATTAGTCCTCAGTTAATCGCTAATCTCTCTAATTTGCCAGGATCACTGAGCTAATTAGCTTAGACAAAATTGGGGATGTTACAACTTTGATGAGGGAGGTGGCTAAATTCTAGCCACTTGAAGTAGGGTTTAGTAGGTTAAATTTGGTTGGTTTGGGTTCTGACAGTTGAAAATACCGAAATTCTACCGATTTCCTTCAAATTGGTAAAACGGTTCTGAAGAATTTTGTGAGGTTTTATATGTTTCTATTTTAATTCTTCTTAATCCTAATCTCTCTAATTAACTTCTAATTAACTCCTAGTTAACCTCTAATTAACTTTTTAATCAACTTTGCAAACTCAATAAAATCGAATAAATTGATTAATAGTGTAAATTAAACGTTTTGCAAATTTAGGGCCTTCTATTTTCTATTTTTTCATGGTTAATGACATTTTTGTAATTTTAAACAAGTCTGGGGCATCCCACGTCATTTCATATGTGGACACCTCTGTGGCCCAATTGGCTAAGAATTTAGTTTCTATGTTTCCGCTACGTGGTTCTGCTTCGTTTAAAACCTTATTTTGCGAATTTAATTGATATAAGGACCTAAATGTCATTTTCAAAAATATTCAGGCACAAGGCTGTAAATAATAAAAGTTTGCCTAAAGACATTTTTATTATTCCCTATAACGTTATATGGGGATGTTATATCCTCTCTCTCATTCTTTCTCTAAAAGCAAGAAAGAAAAAACTCGATTGAGTAAGATCGAGGGCTCACAAAAAATTTACAAGAAGATGAGAGAGAAGGGAGAAGAGGAATATGGAAATGGATTTAGTTCCTTCAAATTCACACAGAAAACTTGATGAACTGATTTCTCAGCTTATGCAATGCAAGCCCTTATTCGAGCAAGAGATACTGTTATTATTACTTTATTTTTTCCTTTTCTCCTAATTATCATTATAATTATTGCCATTGTTTGGCATCAGCTTATCAATATTTCTGGAGCTATTGGAGCATAGCAACCTTAAAGATCTCATTCCAGTACTATTCTAATTTTGTTTAATTTGTTTAAGCTTTTTGTTTATTACTCTTTTGATTGATAGATACATAAGTAATAGTAATTAGTAATTAGTAATTGTTGTGAATTGGTGATAAAATTTCATTTTGAGTATTAGTTGTTGATTTTTTATTATGAGTAGGCAGTTGAAGGTGAAGATGAGCCTCTTCGTGTTGGGTTTTGGATATCAGAGGCTTATGTTGATAGTCTACACGTTGAGGTAATATTTATTTATGCCATTACCTGATGTCAGGATTGGGATTGTATTCTCAATCATTCAAGGGAAGATAGGTTTCTATCTATTTTTTATTTTTTATTTTTGTCATTACAACACAATGGTACTGTTTAATTTGTGTAACTGATTGCACCTAGTGGGTTCAAGTTTGACTGCTGTTGTTGTATAGGCTAATTAGATTATATCGAGAACTTCTCTATCTCTAATTTCAAGTATTGACTCCAAAAGGTGTCATATCCGCCATTGAATCAAATTTAGAGTACAACTAAGCAAATAGTTAAATAATTTGAAGCCTTGGAAGTTGGAACATGATAATAAGGACTATAATGTTGACTACCCTTGCATAATAGTTTATCACTTGTTTTTTTCATTAAATTTATGAGTTTTAATGATAAACTCATGGGAAACATGTAACATCGAGCATTTGATTAATCAAGGACATGACCAGCTACAAAGAAGCCTAAAAATATGGACAATTTGAGTTCTCATTGAGTTTATGATATGAACTTTGAAAAATGGTTATTGTTTATACCTATTCTATGAAACTTTAGCTCAAACTGCTTCCTAAGCATCCATCTGTTGCTCTTTATTATTAAATTAGACTAAATCCTCTGTAACTTAGTGTTTATGGAGATGTACTTCTATAAAACTAGGTGGTACATACAAACTATTGTAAAAAAACTTAAAATGTTCTAAAAGGTTGCTTATGAAGGCAAAATAAGGAATAATTTTAGTATTATTCAGACAAGTCAACACTATTCAAAGCTCCATTAATAGGCTTAAATTAGTAAGTAAAGAAAGAACACTATTGGTGTTGAAAAAGGAAGAACTAGATTCTTAGAAGGACTCAAGAATTAAAGATATACAAGAAGAAATTCACTACAAAGTGGTGCAGTGTTGCACCAAAACCCAATTTTATATCTTTCTTTTGTGTCTTAGAAAAGGGCTTTTCAATTTTCATGTGTCCATCACAAAACTATAATTCATTGCATTTTTCTGCCTAATGTTCTATTTGCATAAAGTTAGTACTAAAAAGTTTTCCATATTGTTTAGTTCAGTGTGTAAAATGCAAGCGCGCTCAACGTCTTTGTTACTTTAAAGCATTTGAGCTTTACTATGCCAAGCAGTTTTTAAAGTTATTTAATTGATCTTCCCAGAAAATGAAGTTTTATCCTCTTGTAACCATATCACTTTAAAATTCTTGTGTGATTTAGTATGGTTAAAGAGTGTTGTCTACCTTTAATGGCACTTTGATGCCTTTTACTTAATTTTAGGTTTTGAGGATAACTATACGTGTCTCATTATACGTGATTCATTTATATTTTCCATGTTTATTGCGTATGAGATCCTTGGAAATTAATTAGTCACTCAAGTTTGATTATTAAAATTTACTACATGGTATACATACTCAAATGTGGTGCTTTTATGTTGAAATGATAGGAGTATCACATATCCTTAGGCTGTGTCAATTAGCATGAACTCATTTCTAAACTACAGGAACATACAGCACTGAAGATTACACTTTTTATTTTATTTTATATATTTTCCTATTGTCTTTGCAAGACATGCTAGTCATGATTTTAATAATTAAGGATATCAAACAACATTCAAAAGGAACGAAAAAAACTGATTAAGCCAAAAAAGAAACCTACATATAGAGTTTACTTATTTGATCATAAAGGATTTTTAGAACTCAGTTTTATGCTTCCTATTCTATTCTTATGCATGAAAATACTACTATATTATTTTCCAATAACTAGTTATCTATGTTATTTACATATATAAAACTTACTATTGCTGAGTTAAAAATAGTTGGATATGTACACATATATTGATGATATACAGTATTTATAATTGATATATAGTGTTGAGAATTTGTGTAGAATGCATGGACATTGAATAGAAAATATATTACTTTACTTATTTGATCTATTTGCATCAAGTCATCTAAGTTGAATGTTATTGTCTTTCAATCTTTTACTATTATCAGATGGTTTGTGTTTAACTTGTTAGCAATTATGAGAAAGTCCTATATCCTTCCTTGTAATTTATTCTTTTTTGAGTGTTTATATGATATATGCTTGTGCATTACTCCAGGTTGTTTTCATTGGTCGTTGTGCACATTTGGGACGTACCAAGCTTGATGTGGGGAACCCCATCCTTACTCTATAATAGAGCATGGGCCGAAGCATGAAGTCATTTTGTTGTCTATAATATACGTTTAAAAGATTTTATGATGTAAGCCATTTGACATACTTACTCTTTGGCATGGTTGGTTTCATATACTTTGGGAATGCTATAGGTTTGTAAAATACTAATATCTTCTAAGATTTATTGCATTCTAGTATTTATATTTGGTAGCATATATTACTCAAATGCATTCAGAGTCTTTCTATTATTGGATAAGATATTTGATTCTTCCTACTTTTCTTAATTTCTAAAGGTGGTGGTCTATCAAGGTGGCTTTGGTGTAGTTGGATCAATTCAAAAACTTAAATTTAGACTAATAAATCATGGCATTATTTCCGTAAGAATATTGTTATCAAGGCCCTGAACATATTTTAGGTGTTTGGCAATTATATTTAAATGCAAACAAAGCGTTGTCTTTCAGCTTAAAATACATTGTCTTTGTGCCACTAAATAGCCACGCTTATAAAGCGTGGTCTTAAGTAAAGCTAATAGATAATGCTTTATAAGTGTGGCCTTAAGTGCACAAGATAGGCAATGCCTTAAAAGCATGGCCTTAAGTACAGACCATACACAACACCTAATAAGTGTGGCCTTAATTACATATCAAATCATTGCCTTTGCTAAATCAAATACCATGCTTTTTCAGTCAAAAGCCATGCTTTGTCCAAATCATAGTCTTTGCTTTGAAAAAGTATGGCCATAGAGAAAAAGGTACAGTTGTATAAGCCACAACACAAAAAGTGTAGCCTATTAGCGAAAAGTGTAGCCTTTGATCAAAGGCCACACTTTTTAGGCATGGCCATAAGGTATATTTGTTGCAAAGATCTTGGTTGTAACATCCTCCCAGTTATAATATTATGCTTAAATCATAACATTGTATTGGGAGGTATTACCATCAATTAAACATACCTTGATTTAATTTCTGCCTCAAGTTTTAAGAAAATACAACCTCTCTTGCATTTTACAAATAGATATATTACAATACGGTTCTTTCTAGGTACATAAGCAAGACTACTAGAAGTTTCAGCTAATAAAACAATTTGCTAATACTAGAATATGAGGATGTGTTCGTTAATGTGTCTTTGACAAATAGTTCAGCTGCAGTTGAATTCTTTTGAATTGGATCCTTATTGAGCTCCCTTGAGTTCTTTGGAGACAACACGGGAAATACGTAGGCATGAGAATCTTCATTGTCAGTAGGATTCCTAAGTTAGCTGATAATTCATGTGATTGTCGTTGTCCCAGCTACTTCGGTTTATTTAGAAAGAGTGGTCTCATGCACACACACACACACACACACACACACACACACACATATACACACATATATACACATTCATTTATTAAGTTTGGAAAATGAATTCTTTCAAAGCAGATTACTTTTATCAATCACTTAGCAGTTCTAAAGTAGATATTAAAATAGTGACAGATAAACTAGAGCAGATATAAGAATAGAATTAGATAAACTACAACCATAATAATAAGAGTAATAGCCATACAGTATGCATATGTAGATGCACATGCTGAACCATGCAATTGTGCTTAATTTTCTTATTTAACACACTTAGGCATTACGTATTGCTATCCCTAGAGTGTCTGCTCTTATCTTTCATCCATACTTGGTCCCCTGGGAGCATTTGGACATATAGCTTCTGGGTAAATAGTCTGCTTATCAAGATCGAGTTTATTTCTATATAGGATTGTCGAGTTTACTTTCCTCGACGCTTTCACCGATCGATTCCTTTTAACTTTATTCTGGGGCTGGTCCAAGTAAATGGAATTTATATAGTCTTTATGGAGTATGTAATCATGGGTAAATAATCTTGGATAACAGATGTATTTACATGTATAACATATCATATGCATAAGTTCTATCGAAATTTTGGCAGCAAAACGGATCAGGTCCACTTTCTCGTGATTAGTGCCAGTTTACATAGACAATTAGTCACAATAATAGAGCCAATATAATATATAAATCTTTCAGTATCACCATAGATTTGCAACATTCACACCTTAATCAATTTGGCAATTTTACTTACATCATTCAATTTTGCACTGTTTTGTTATTTATGCCATAGATTCTACTTAACCTATTAAATGCTGAATTTTTGCTATGTTGAGCATTGTTTGTCTAGTTTTTAATCTCTTTAGTCCCATTAAGTTTTGATGAGTATAAATTGAGTTATTGAGGTTTAACCTAGGTCTACCCTGCTGTTAGACAAAATTGGGGTTTGAAATGTGAAAATTCGTAAAAAATAGAAATCTTATTGGATTTGTTGAAAGTTATATCATTTTAAAGATAACAAGACCAGATTTAATTCCCCATAAGTTTTATTTCATTTGAATAGGCAAAGCTCAAGTTATAAGCTCTTAAAATTGGTTGAGTTGGCCTACCCTATTTTAGTCTAATAACATGGGGTAACTTTGGTGAATTACTAGGAGCAAACTACTTAGGGTTTGAATATGAAATTTTTATGGCATAAATTTCTATGTGTTAGATTTTTAACAAAATTAGTTACACTGAATTTGAAGATGCATAGGGCAAGTTGTGCTCTTTACAACCCATACTGGTTAGAATAGTGAATAGAATTCTAGGGTTAACTTCAAAAATTCATATCTCAGTTATCATAGATCCAATGGCCTTATAATTTATATGGTTAGAAAGCTTTGAATATCTAGTTTCATTTAAAGTTGATTTCATTAAGTTCTAATGGTTGTAGGAAAATCTGTACACTTTGCAGTACAGACACACCTAGGGTTTTCCATTCTAGCAAATCCTGGTCAGCTACCCTTTATGCTTTTCAGTAGATTTCCAACCTAAACCAAATATTTACATACTAATTCAGCCATAACAACTCATATAACCACAACATATCATCAAATATCATGAAATAAATGAATGGAAACAAAACCTCAAACAACTACCATATCGGATCAATGAGGAGAAAATCATGAATCCTACCTTAAGTTTGATGTTTGAATTAGCCAAACACAAGTCTTGAGTGAAAAGAGTTGGTAAAGGATGAAGAAGGGAGAAGGATAAGGTGACAAGGAAGAAGAAATTGAAGAGGAGGCTCAGTTGTGGTTAGGGCCAAAAATGAGAAAGGAGATATTGGGGATTTAGTGTGTTTTATGTCATAATCAATGAAAAAGACATGCATAACTTGATTAGTGGATGTTTGGTGTGAGTTAATTGTGGTTGAATGTGTATTTTTAAGGCTGATGGTGGTGCCACATGTGGGAGCATGTGGTTTAATCCTAGCCACCAAGGTTATTGTTTTAATAGTATAAATTTCTACTGACTCAATTCTTTCGGTATACAATACACCGAAATTTAAGCAATTTTTTTCTCAAATTAGCAAAACTAGGCTAATGATTCTATTAAACTTTCCACATAAGAATTTCAATTTCTACTAACCCTATTCTCTCTAATTCACCTCTAATTACTTTTGCATTTCTAATGAAACGAAATAAATCAATTAACAGTGTTAATCAGGCGCACTGTCCTTTGAGATGTTACATTGGTAACCTGAAATTCTTCTTAGGAATGGAGGTTGCATAGTCTGTCAAGGGAATCACATTGTACCAAAGAAAATATACACTAGATTTGCTAGAAAATTATGGCAAGTTAGAAGCTAAACCAGTCTCTACTCCTATGGACTACATGGTCAAGCTCAACAAAGAATCTAGCACACCATTTCCTGATTCCTTTGCATATAGTAGATTGGTGGGGTAGTTGGTTTATCTGGGCAACACTAGGCTAAATATATCATATGCTGTGGGAAGTTGAGCCAATTCCTTGACTGCCCTACCAACACACATTATCAAGCAGCTACTTGAGTCCTTTAGTATTTGAAGTATGCTCCTACTCCGGTCTGCTCTTCCCTTCTTCTTTTGATCTTCGGCCGAAAGGATTTATTGATTGTGACTGGGGGCCTTGCTTAGACGCTAGGAGGTCCATCAGTGGTTTTTGCTTCTTCATTGGTCCTAGTCTTATATCATAGAAGAGTAATAAGCAAACAACAATCTCTAAGTCCTCATTTGAGGCCGAATGCAAAGCATTAGTCTTAGCAACTTGTGAGGTTTAATGGCTCTTGTACCTACTTTAGGACTTCTTACTTGTTGACACTAAGCTAGTGGTCATTTATTGTAATAATAGCTTATAATCTTGCGTTTCATGAGAGGATGAAGCACATTGAAATAGATTGCCATATGTGTAACACCCCAGCCTGAGTGTAGTTACCTATCGAAACCGGAACCTGAAAAATTCTGAGTCTGAACCCTATGCCTCCTTGGAGAGCTATAGGTTTAAGGCATTTTCTTAAGATCAAAAGTCCCGGTAATGGTTCATTAAGCATCAATGAGTTGAAGAAGGATTTTTAATGAATTTTAAGGAATGGATAACCCCTTCGTTTTTAGCCCCCAAGTTTATAAAAACGCAAGTTTTCAGAGAATTGTACTAAAACCCAAAAGTTAGATTCTAATTCCTAAGGATTTTGAATTTTTAGATATTTTTATTGAATCCAAATGGGGGGTATTCCCTTATTTACATTTATGTTTTAAAGTTAATGGAGAGTAAATAAATCTGTGCAATATTCTGGACCTGGAAAATGACTGCAGAAGGAGGGAACCAAGTTTTTGGAGTTGGTAATCGATTACAGGAGATCTATAATCGATTACAGTCCTCTCTGTATGCACACAGGTTGAAATTTTCTGCGTTGTAATCGATTACCATATTTGTGTCGATTACGAATACTGAGTTGGTGTGTCGATTATCAAGGTCAATATATAAGCGAGAGCCGCATTCCCTTCATTTTGAATTTCCTTTCTCTATACCTCAAAACTCTCTCTATCTCTAAAACATCTCCCTTCCTTCTTAAACCCAATCCTTCACATCTTTCCATCAAATTACACCATTCCCATTCACTCAAACTCAATTTCTTTCTTTAATCTCAAATTATACCCTCATCCAAAATCAACAAATTTGGTCTTGGAGCTTGGAGGAGGTGACACCAAGGCTCTCAAATCTTTCTTCTTCCTTTCCCTTTCTAAAAGGTAATCCTTCAACTCCTTTCCTCTTCCTTTCCTATGAATTATAGATTATTTCTTCTATAGTGAGTTCCTGGAGAACCCTAGGTTAGAAGAATTAGCAATTTTCATATCTGGGAGCAAAGTAGATTAATCGATAGTCTAAGTGACTAATCTTGAATTAAATTTCCGTATTGTTGATAGTATATACCATTGGAGGACTGGCTTTGGCTTTCAAAGTTCATGGGATTAGGAGTTCGCTATTGGCGTTAAGTTTGTGAGTAGATAGTTTATCCCTATCTTAGTTTTAACATTTTTGTCTATATATATTCATATGCAAATGATTTGGTATGTCTTAGCAATATAATTTAAGTTTTGGTAGCTTATCTATTTTTACTGGTTCACATGAGACAATGACTTGATTTCAAAAAGAGAAATGTGGCAAATGTTCATTACCTTGGTTTCCTATTAAACCTTGGAAAATATTTCTTTGTTTTGAAAGGCTTTTGGATAAAAGCTTTGGACTTCTGTTCGTTTTTTATTTATTAAAGTGTTAAAGCTTTATTTTCTTTGAAGTTACAATTTTATTGTTTATTATAAGTTATATTGGTAAATTTTATAAGAACCTTTATTAAATGTGCTATTTATGGAAAAGAATGACTTGGAAAAGTCTAGACCAGGATCTGTAGGCTACTTGGCGATGGCGTTAGCCCTGGGTGCACCTAGGATGTTGGATTTCATGGCCACTCAAGGGAGTGGTGCGTGCCTATTATTCATGGCCACAGGAGGAGTGGTGCGTGCCTGATTACGGGTTTCACACGAAGGAAAGGCCACCTCAGTATGATTCCTGACGGATTTATCCTGGAATAGATGAACTTTGTTTTTGGAAAAGGAAATTTGAATAATATTGATTAAGATTTCTATTTTTGGTTTCATCATACATATTATAGTATCACCTTAATAATTATAAGTTGTACATTGTCTCATGTGGGTTAGGGACACTCTATCTCTCACTGAGTTTCTCAAAACTCACCCCGTAGTTGTTCTATCCTTTTCAGATGCAGGTTTAGGCTTGGGAGCCGATTCTTCAGTTCAGCATAATTTGATTCCTATATGGGTGAGCCCTAGTTAGCAATGGGCCCTGATTTATAATTCTATTTCTGTTGTAATCTTAGCATGTAGCTCCATAAAGACTACAAGCGGGTCAGCCTTAATTTTTTGTTGTTGTTATGTATTCATTCATATATCTATATACTTATATATATTTCAACTTGTTGGAATTAAAGTAGTTTAAAGGATTTGTTTTCTGAAGAACTTGAACTATGTATTTTTTTGATATACGATTGTATTTATGTATTTTACTGTTATATTGTGTCTTTGAGGATTGTATTACAGAATCACGGATCCCAGGATGAAATATTGTGTTTGTTTATCTTCAGGGTATCGCTTTTGTAATTGGGAAATATCCAGGATTAAAGGGGATTGTCGAAATTTTTATAAAATTTTTGTGGTGAAAGAACTGCGTAGGGACTTGTCGTCTGCCCAGCTACCATGGCAGGGTTGGGTCGTGACAATATGGTTTGGGATAAACTCCAAGTTGGGATCATCAAATAGCTTCTCATTTAAACCAATCATCAAATTGCGGAAATATTGACCAAGCCTATGGCCCTAGCACCTTTCCAATCTCTATGTCTAAAGCTAGGTTAGTTGAAGACTTACTGATGTGTCGTAGTTAGTTATTTATAATTAGTTAGCTCGTTAGAGTTGCTGGCTACTGAACTTTTGTATATAAGGTTCTCATTGTATCAGTTTTAACTTATGAACTTGAATTCCGATTTCATATGCAATCTTGCATCATTCTTCCTCATTCTCTCTGAGTTTGAGTTCTCTCTTTTGCGTTCTCTTCCTCCGTCGGAGGACATTGCTGAATACAATTTTCCTTAGTTTTTGCACATTTCAACAATTTGAATCATTATTATTTGTTATATTTTTAGTGCTATAACTTGTGTGTTATATACTAAATAATACATTCTTTGTATCCCTTGAACTATCCTTAAAAAAAAAAAAATTAAAATTCTCAATTAACTACTTCTAGTGGACAAAACCTTAAGATAGGATCAAAAATATATTTTTTAAAAATAATTTTAAAACAAAATTAACACAATAACATAAAATATTACTAAATTATATAAAAGTGTTAATAAAATTTTTTAGTAGCATAACCTATATATGGTATTTATAAAAACGTTATTAAAAAATTTTAATAATATTTTTATATTTTAATAATATTTTTAAATATTACTAAAGAACTTTAACAATTCTTTTTGCTATTAAATATTACTAAAAATTAAATATAGTATATAGTAATTATGACTCATCTTGCCTGTATTAGCTTTCAATGTACGCATCTTATAGATATTTAAATAGCCAGCAAATCGATCGTAAACATTATGCAAAATTTTTCTTGTTTAATTATTGTATCATGTTGCTGGTACTAAAGCATAATTTATTTTCCAATTTTAACTTTGATGTCATTCCGCAGGCTAAAATTAAATGTTATGTGGATCGGGTGGGCGGACTATTAAAATATCTATTTTCTATGGACGGGAGTGCGTGGTGGCTGGTTTCCTTGATATTGGAGGTTACGCGTAAAGCATATGCAGTTTTTGGCCTCGTCTTCAGGCGTCTTCTCCACCTGCACAGTTACTCGGTTCCTTTCATCGAATCGGATATGTCTTCCACTGGTTCCTCCTCCAAAAACCAGTCCAGATATAATCCCTTCAGAAAAAGGATGTATGATGTGTTCATTAGTTTCAGACGCCAAGACCCTCGTCCTTCTTTGATTTCACGTCTCTATGGCGCTCTCATGGATGCTGGGGTGCATGTTTTTGTGGACGGTATACTGCTTAGAAGAGGAGACCTTATCTTTCGCCAGAGTACAGGTATATCGGGCGCAATCGAAGGGTCCAGAGTTTCTATCATAGTTTTCACAAGAAATTGTGCTGAACCAAGACAGAGTTTGGAAGAGTTAGAGAAAATAATGGAGTGTCGCAACAGCAAGGGTCAGGAGGTTGTGCCAGTGTTCTATGGCGTAGATCCCTCAGAAGTATGCGATCAGACTGGTCCCTTTGGAGAAGCTTTGGCTTCTATGGAAAGAAAGTCAACGAATGAAAACAAGGCGTTGAGTTATAGAATCGCGCTTTCCGAAGCTGCTGGCATTTTACCCCGGTTTGTGACAGTTTCCAGGTAATTAAATTGCCAAATAGTTTTGCATGCTCTGAGATTTTTCATTCTTCATAGCCTTTTGTAGCTTTCTCTATCGGTTTAAATATTTCAGATACATTTTATTTCTTAAAAATTTATTTATCACGTGAATTTAATTTTTGATAAAATTTTAGTGTAAAGCTTTTATTAATACCTATCAATTATATATTATTTTTATATAATTTTTTAAATAATTATTGTAAAAATTAAATATTTTTAATAACATAATAATGTATAATTAAATTATAATATAAAATTTTTTATACTAAGAATATATTGAAACTAAATCTTTAAGATATTCTTTATTTACTATATAATCCTACCAAAATTATTTAAAGCAATAAAATATATCTCAGATGGAAAAATAATCTGAAAATTTGAATCTCCCAGCAATATTATAAAAAAATGCAATTTTAATTTCCATTTCATAAAGTACTTTCATTTTTTAGTAAAAATATTTTTTGAAGCATATTATACTTGCTTTGTTGTGCTTCTTTAAAAAAACATAGAAGCACAAAATAATTTATTTTTTAATTTTTAAATCAATAGCGGTAAAAAAAGAAAAAGAAATATCATACATAAAATATGAAAAATTTATTTTAAAATAGATTTTTTTTATAAAAATAAAAATGACGCATACCTTCTAACTTTCTTTTTGGGTACATAGCGATACCTCTTCTTTTAATCCGTGATATTTGTTTTTCTAAAAGTCATTCACTCTTATTACCATTTAGCCTAAATTTTTTTTAAAATAAAAATAAATAATAAATTAAAAGTTATAGAACAAAACTCCGTTTTTCCATGTTGGATTATTACTAGTAGCTATTTCTTTCCGGTAACTTTAAATTAATTTTTTATAACTACGCTTTCAATTAAAAATAAAGAATATAGAATAATAATTTTTTTTTAAAAAAAAATCATCTTGTACAAAAATTATATTTTATCTAAATATGTTTCTTAAAATATCACTTTATGTTGTCGGTTATAGTTTTATATAAAAAGTACTTTTATCTTCGTCATATCCATACAGTTGATAATTTTGAATTATAATAGTTTGAGTATCATAACAAATACTACGGTTATTGAAATGAACTCAATAATAAATTGGACTTTTGTTATACAATTAACATGGAACTTTTTCTTTACGAAGTTAACAAGGCACCTATATGCATATAATTCGCAAAAGTCACTGTATCTATTTTAAAACATTTTACAACCTTGGAAACCAAACAAACTTGAAATTTTTACTTTACATATAGTACACTAGTTCAATACCCGCGCGATAAATGACAAATGATAGCACTATTATAGTATATAAAATATAAGATTAATTGTGGAAATATTTGGTTAAGATTTTAAGATAAATACTTATTTAGAAGTAGAAACAAAAAAATATATATATAGAAGTAAAAGCTAAAAATTATTACTTATTTAGGTGTAATTATAAAGTACTTTTTGTTAAGATTAGAAGTTATTAAATTATTTAAATATGATAAATATAAATTTTTTTAATAAAATTATAATTAAGGACAAGAAAAAGTGAATGAGATTAAGAGTGAAAAAAAAGAGTGCTATTTTTTTAAAATGTTAAGGATATAATGGTAAAAAAGTGGAAAGGTAGCGATTGCAATTTTTTAGGAGTAACATTTTCTTTCTTTTACTATTTTTAATTCTAGGAGAAGTAACTTCTTATCTGCTTTTCAAAAAAATAGAAAAATTAATTTTTCTTTTCTATTTTCACTTTTTTCGAAAAGTACAAATAAACAATACTAGAAAAGTTTTAGAAGTATGTTTTTACAAAAAAAAATTTAAAAGTACTTTTTTTTTATTGTAGTATTACAAATAAACGGAGTCTAAATATGGAAACGTTTTTAATGCTGACGAAAGTGTAATGACAGGGGAATCCATCGAATACTATGATTATATTAATAAGTATGAATAAAAAAATTAAATCAAAAATAGTATATCGAATTTAAAGCAGGAAGTTATTAATATTTAAGAAGATAAATTTAAGGTTTAGACATAACCCTAAATCCTATACCTTAAATTTAAGCATAAATAAAAAAAAATTAATTTTTTTGGTACTTGTAGAAAGTTCAGCACTTTCTAAAGAGAGCAGAGCAATACAAAATACACACTAAAGACACCATCAAAAAAGTCAAGACACAGTCCAAGCAAAGCGCGCGCGCGCACACACGCACTCTCTCTCTTCATGCATAACTTGTGGATCTCATATAAAATACTGTGAAATTATTGACTGTAAGCACAATCACGTGGTATCCCAAAACCATTCAAGTATTTCTGCACTCACACACTCAACCATCCACCCACCCACACAAAAAAGAAATTGGTTTGGTCCCACTCTCGCTCGCATTCTTTAACTATGATATCACATTAAAGCTCCCATAATCAAAGCACTTTAAATGAAAAGGGTCGTTACAAATCCTCCGAAAACTGTTTCCAACTTTATGATTGATATTCTCTCCTGAAAGTTTGTCGTGCATTACCAAAACATTATCAC
Organism: Pterocarpus macrocarpus; assembly: GCA_031439585.1. NCBI lineage: Eukaryota > Viridiplantae > Streptophyta > Magnoliopsida > Fabales > Fabaceae > Pterocarpus > Pterocarpus macrocarpus. Next base: position 33,086,822 of record CM062521.1, read on the forward strand.
TTGAATCATGTGCTGGCACTAAAAGTTTGTCGTTACTCAAATTGACTTCGACTTCAACTGACTAAGAACAACCCTGACCACCAATTGTACCATTAGCACCACTGCCAGCCACTGCATCCACCTATTTATCTTCGTCACTTTGAATCTTCTCTTTATCAACTTGATCGAAATTATCAATTTTTATTTCATCCTCATTGATGCCCAGAAGAGTGATGGTTTTGGTTTCTAGAGCCTTCCAATGCAAACCTTCCTAATTCCTTTATAAAAATCATAGTAGTCAATTGCAGATAGCGGCGGAGAGCGGCCGACCCCGAAAACGCTATCATGGGATAGCGGATAATAGGATGGCCGCTATTTGAAATATATATCTTTATATATCATGAATTTATATAACATATATAAGTGTTTAAAAATAACAAATCATTCACAATTAAACTCATTCCTCATCAATAATGAAAAGTCATAAATCATAAACCATAAACCGTTCTATAGTTTAAAAACACAAAATCACAATTAATCCAATGCATAAATATTAAGTCCTAACTCTTAAGGTAAAACCAAAAATAGAAGGAAAAAAATAAGTAAATAGAAAGGTAGAAACACCAAATAAAATAGGGATAGAATATGGAAAAAAACAGAGAATGAAGACAGACGGGAGCAAAAAAAGAAAAAAAAAAAAAAGAAAAATAGAGAGAGAAGAAGAACAAACTGCTGCTGGTCTTACCTCGCCGATCTCGCAGCCCCGATCTTGCTGCCATTGGAGAGTAAAAAGGGTGAGGGTAGAGAGAGATCGATTGATAGAGAGGAACAGAATAGAGAGAAAAACCCTAAACCCATATTCAGATTGAAAAAAACTGAGGGGGGGGGGGAAGGTTCAATTTTTGGACCTCGACTGCAATAGCGACCGTGATGGCAGATGTGATTTGCCGCGATGAGAAAACGCGACGCACCAGCAGCTTAGTCGCATCCGACCTCCGCTTCGCTTTACTCCACCGTGATCACGCGACTATCGTATGCTATTGACTACTATGATAAAAACATTATAATTAGAGTAAAATTACAGTTTGATCATTGAAAGATTTGTGTTTTAATACTTTAGTTCTCAAAAGATCAATTATATACACTTGAATCTTCCAACAATTTGGCATTATAACACTTTAATTTTGGGGGCTCAAGTGTATGTAATTGATTTTTTGAGAACTAAAATGTTAAAACAAAAATTTTTCAGGGACTAAACTATAGTTTTACTGTTAAATTAAAATTTCAGTTTCATCTCTAATTCTTTTCTTTCATACTCAATCTTGTATCTAATATAAACAAGTTAGAAATTATTTTGTATAAAAATAATATATTTAAAATTCAAATCCTAAATATCACATAGACAAGAAATTTCATTCCTTTTTTTTCTACAAGTTGTCCTAAACTCAAAAGATTGCTTTTTAGTTTAGGAACGTAGTAAATATAGATGATCCATTTGTGAGTACCATCCTTCAAAGAAATTAAAATAGTACCTTTTCCATGGATTTGCACCTTGGAAGTGCCACCAAAAGAAACATTCCCACTTTCACATTCTCATCAAGCTCCATGAACTTCTCTTTATAGCCACACATATGGTTGTTTTCTCCATTGTCAAGAAACAATGAGTATTTATCATAATTTTCATTAATATTAAGTGATAGCTAAAAAGCTGGCTCTTTCATGCTTATCATCAACAAAATTAGCCTTCTCTTCAACATTACTTCGACACTCCCAAGAATAATGACTATATTTGTGATAATTAAAACATTCAATGTTGGGTTTCTTGTACCTCCCCTCATTTGGCTTATGGTAATTGCCTTTACCTCTTCTTTATCATGACCTCTAGTTGGTGGGTGGCATCTTTTGCCATTGTTGAAATTATCACCAATGCCTCATTCTCCTTTTCCTTGGTCACGACCACATCTTCTTCCATGTCAATGTCCTCTTTGGCTTCTTTCTCCTCCATCATCTCTCAAAGAAGTTTTGGCTTTGAGGACTTACTCCAAGGTTCATCATATTTTCTCATGATTCTTTGCTCATTAGCATGAAGAAAACCCATTTGCTAGTCTATGGACATCTTATCTAAATCCTTTGACTCTTCAATTGCAAGAATCGTGTAATCAAATTTTGTGGTAAATGAATGAAGCATCTTCTGAATCACATTAACATCCTACAATTTTTGTCCATAATGCTTCAATTGATTCACAACTGCCAACACCTTATTGCCAAAGTCCGAAATTGATTCAGATTCCTTTATTCAAAAAGATTTGAACTCACCATGTAGAGTTTGTTGATGCACCTTCATTACTTTGTCTACTGCTTTAAGAGAGTTCTTGAAGATACTCTGACCTTGTTTGGAGGCTATTGCCTTGGACACCTTCTCAAACATGGCATAATCTAGATATTGATGGATGAAGGAAAGGGCTTGTTTTCCTTTTTCTTTAACTTCAATAAAGTCTTCTTCTCATTTGGTGACAAGGTAGCCTTATTTTGAGGATAGATATAACCCTTATTTACAACCTCCCAAGCAACTTGAGGACCTAACAAGGCTTTCATACAATGATACCAACTAGCATAATTGTCTGGGTAAGATGAGGAAATTGAAATTTGTAACATCTCGAAGAATAGTGCTCTGGTTAGCTTTGTTAATTGATTTATTTCATTGCATTAGAAATATACAAGTAATCAGTTTTGAGATGTAAATGTTAGGGTTAGAAAAATTTAAGTTGCTTTGTTGAAAAATTTCATGTCGACTATTAGTAATGTTTTGCTAATTTTTAAAAAATCAGTTTAATTACAGTGTCATGTACCACAAGAATCAAATCAGTAGAAATTTATACTGTAGGATAACATGAGTACTAGTTTAAAACTCTAAAACATGTGGCTAGAAACTAGCCACTCACACCCTTTTGTTGGCTAAAGGATGGCCACAAAAATGAGGAGCTCAAGAGTAATTGAACTTATTTTGAGTTCCACCTGTTACAAGCACATGAGTCATCTCCACTTTATGACTTAAGGCACACAAATTTCTTCCAATTCTATCCCCAAAATTTTGCCCCCTACATCAGACCTCTCCCTTCCATTTTCTTCCTTAACTTCATCTCTCCATCCTCATTTTTTTATCCCACTTCTACATCCTCTCCCAAACTGATCACTTCCTTATTAGTTCAAACTTAAGATTTGAGGTAAGATTCTTGAATTTAATGGACTTTGAGGATATATGAAATCTACTAAGGCTTCTTGTGTTCTCTTTCACATAATATTGTTTGATGATTATATGACTTATTTCTAATGAATTAAGATAGAAATTGTTGATTTGGGTTGGAAATTTGATCATGAAATCAAGAAAAAACTCAAATAGAGTTGCTGGAATAGAAACCCTAAAGACTCATCCATATAATGAATAGTGCTTCTTGAGCTACAAAGGTTGAAATTTAGTGGAACTATTTTTAAATGAAACCAGACTTCCAGAGCTTTCCAATCATATAAATTATAAGACTATTGGACCTGAAATGAGAGAATTATGAATTTTTGAAATAGCCTTCTGAATTCTATCTACTAGCCTGACTAGCATGTGTTGTTAGGGGCATAACTCATCCCATACAGCTTCAAATTGCGTGTAGCCAATTTTGTTAGGAAGCTAAGACAGAGATCATGTCATAAAAATTTTAGACTTAGATCATAAATACATTGCTCCTAGTAAATTTCTAAATTTGACCTATGCTCTGTTTGGATGAAATAGGATAGTCCATTTTAGGAGATCATAGCTTGGGCTCTATTCACCTAATCAAAGTGAAACTTGTGAGAAATGAAAGATGGTTCAATTAGCTTTACTCGGATGTAAATATAGAAATAAGGAGAATTACTTAGTGATTTTCTAAATTTAGGTGCTCAAGTCTGTCCTAAAATAGGGTAGCCTTGGATAAAACTTTAATAACTTAACTTATATGCTTCAAAACTTAATGTGACCAAAGAGGTTTAAAGTAGACAAACAAGGATACAATTTATTAAATTTCCAGATTAAAATGGATTAATATAGAACTATAGTGTAATTTAGAAAACATGGTAGATTTAAGGAAAATGAGATAACTTGACATCATTAAGATTTAGAAGCTCTATGGACTATAAAGAGCCAATGGTTGAATTATTCATCTAATTTCTTGTCATAATGACTTGATATTCATTTATTGATATGATGATTCTGATTACTGGACTGGTTGACTGATATGATATTTTCTATATATGGGAAAATATCCTGTTTTTAGCTGTTATGCTGCGGGATTTTCGGCAGAAATACATGAATCATGCATCATGATTTTAGGTCTTCTAAGCATGTGCGTTCAAGAATAAATGGTCCAAGATGTAATTATGATTCCATATGCCTTGGACCAACCCCTGATCAAATGTAAGGGGAATAGACCGGTGTGAAGGTCGAGAAAAGTAAACCTGTCACTCTTATATAGGCATAAGCTCGGACTTGAGAAGCAAGCTATCATCTAGAGGTGAGAGAGGCCATTCACCTCCAAGTGACCAAGTATAGAGGAAAAATGAGAAAATGCAGAAACTCTAGGGATGGCAATATATAATGGCTAGGTGTGTAAAGAAAAGGAAGTTACAAAGAAAAAGAAAATCAAGTTCACTTGCATTAGTAGCTGGTAGCATCTGCATATGCATAAGTTTTATTTAATTGTTAGTATATTATTACTATTACGAAAATTTTCCTTTTCTATCAAGTATGTGAATAAAATTAACCTGCTTCAGAAGTATACATTTTTTAAAAGTTATTAAATGAACTTTTATCCTTTGTATCCAAACACAATTATTTTTCTAATAAATCAAAGTGGTTGAAATGGCAATGATAACATAAATCGCCAAGTAGCCTAGAAATCCTACTGAGAATATAAAATTCTCATTCCTATGTGTATTCCGTGTCATCTCCAAATAGCTTAGAAGATCCTGTCAAAAATCAACCTAATGGAATGTGACCAGGACTAGACTAGTTGCTGAAGATAATTTGCAAGTATATGTGTGTATATACATGCTGGTATTTGAAAAATTTGGTAATACCTATATTGGTGGAATGTAAAAGAATATTGTAATATTTGCACAAGGGATAAAGCAAAAAAAAAAAAAAAAAGAATCAAAGTCCATTTAATTAATTGTAGCAACTCCTAATATGATGTTATGACTTAAGCATATTATTACAATTGGGAGGCTGTTACAAAATTGACTTAAGCCACTATTTGCTATCTCTCAGCTCTCAATGTGTTTCTTTTAGCTCACTAAATGTTTCACTCCACTCACCATTGTTTTCCTCGACAATCTTCTCTAGAAGCAAGCTCTTGCTGCCACTATGTTGGGGAAGAGGCAAAATTAGAGAAAAGAGGATTTCTATTACTTGGTGCACTTGATACAAGATTAAATCTCCAAATTATATTAGAGCTAGAGTGACCCTTACATTATCATCTAGAATGGTCCATATTATGGCTCTAAATATTTAGTGCAGTAATGGATGACTCTTCAAGTAGATGTAATGACTCATAATATCTTAGTGATGTTAGTGGGTAATTACAAAGACTCTGGAATTTTCCTATTATTATGATAGTTTCTGGAGAATCACTTTACATCTTTCTCTTCTAACAATAATCCTCTTACTAGAATAAGCTAACCCACGTTAGCTAATGCTTAACATGCATGCTGTTGGATACAGAGTAATGATAATTGTACATAGATACTGATACTCGGCAAACTATATGATAAGACTCTCGGCACTATTTGTAAACATTCTCGATTCTAGACAACCATAATTCTGTCACGCAATTTTTACTTTGTTCTTTTGATGCATGTGCACATTCAAGAATGTTTATGTCATTGATTGTGCAACTCCTATGGTTCATATTTTGCAGGAATGAAAGGGAAACAATCGAGAGCATTGTTGAACATGTTGCTTCTTTGTTAGATACAAGAGACTTATTTGTTGTAGAGCATCCCGTGGGAGTACAATCTCGTGTGCAAGATTTAATTCAAATATTAAATTATCATAAATCAAATGACATTCTAGTATTGGGGATATGGGGGATGGGAGGAATTGGTAAGACAACAATTGCTAAAGCCCTCTTCAATCAAATTAGTCACAATTTTGAGGTCAAGAAATTCATTCCAAATATCAGCAATAGATTGAAAAGAAATAGAATGGCTTCTTTGGCGTTGTTACAAGATGAGCTTTATTATATCGCCCATAAAAAGGTATTTCTTATACTTGACGATGTGAGAAGTGAGAAAGAATTGGAAGATTTGCATGTAAGTCAAACATTGTTTGGTAGTGGTAGTATAATAATCATCACAACTACGAATAAACAACCACTTCATATGATTGGAGTTGACTGTGTATATAGAGTGAAAGAAATGGATTATAATGAATGTGTTGAACTTTTTAATTGGTGTGCATTCAAGGAAGCAACTCCTGAAAGAAAATTTGCTGGGATTATCAAAGATGTAGTTGAATATTCTGATGGATTGCCACTAGCTCTTGTAGCCATTGGCTCTATATTATTTGAAAGAAGTATAGAAGAGTGGGAGAGTGTATTGGATAGGCTCAAAAGATTTCCCATTCAAGATATACAGGAGGTGCTAAAAATAAGTATTGATTATTTAAACCATCAAGAGAAACAAATATTTCTTGAGGTAGCTTATTTGGGTAATTTCTTTATTGGAATGGACCAAAACGATGTAATCAAGATATTAGGATGGTCTTTTAAAGAGCTTGAAGAACAAAGTCTTGTGATGTTTGATGAGGAGAACAAGCATGCATCCTTTGCTACAAGACATAGGAAGAGAAATCTATCAGAAGGAATCATCTACTAAGCCTCAGGTGTGTAGCATGTTATGATTTCATGAGGACATGATTGAAGTATTGCTAATGTATGACTTTTATTTGTGAAATATCTAATGTTGAAGGTAGCAAAAGGAAGAATAGTGAATTGGTTATTGACATTTGGTTTCTTAATAATTATAAGAACTTTTGATTAAGGGTACATGCATGCATGCTAGGGAGTCAACCAAACAAATTTGGATTTTATTAAAGAAAGTTCTATGCATTTGAGTTTATGCAACATAGATTAATATTTTTTATTTTTAAATCTCAAAAACTTATGCAACCTTGCTTGTGAACTTCATCCAACAGTTACATCCTTGAATGTGTAACAAATCGAGCATAGCATCTTAAACATGAATCTTGATTGGTTGTCAAATGTTTTGTTCTTTCTTAATCAATACTCTAAGAAAACCCTTTTAAAATTAGTTGGGTTGTCAAATGTTTTGTGGGTTTGAAACCTTTATATTAATTACAAAATTCTTTTTGGTAGGTTAAGGGGACTATAAGTCCAAACAACATAAACCAATCCTAGGATCACTCTATGGACAGTAAAAAATTGCATCAAATCATCACAAAACTTACAATAACTCTAATTGCCATGAATGTCTATTTTTTTTTTTTTTTGTTTGGCTCTATTTTAGCAAAGGATGTATGATGTATTCTTGAGTTTTCGAGGCAAAGACACTCGTTCCAAGTTCATTTCACATCTTTATGCATCTCTTGAAAGTGCTGGCATTTATGTTTTCAAGGATGATGAAGAGCTTTCAAGAGGAGAGCAAGTCTCAATCTCACTTTTGAAAGCGATTGAAAAGTCTAGAATTTCTATCATTGTGTTGTCAACAAATTATGCTAATTCAAAATGGTGTTTGCAAGAGCTAGATGGCATCATGCTATACTACATAAACAAAGCTCAAAAGGTGTTACCAGTGTTCTATGATGTAAATCCCTCAGATGTGCGTAATCAAACTGGCATGTTTGGACAAGCTTTTGAAGATCTCATAAAAAGAATCCCAGAGAATAAAGATAAGCAGCAGAGATGGAGGAAAGTACTCAAAGAAGTTGGTTGCATTTCAGGGTTTGTCATCCCACAATCCAGGTAATTTAATATCTTTCCATGTTTTTAGAAAATAATTAGTTGATTTTGGGGCAATATATATATTTTTCTTTCGTGTATTTGTTTAAATATTTAAATTTAGGAAAAGCATGATAAAATTCTTACTCGTAATTCAACTTAACTTAGTCAAACTTGCATATGTTTGCAAATAATAAAAGATCAAATTTATTATAAACCTAATTACAATTACAATGTAACTTCTACATGAGAAAAATTTTAAACCCTCTCTTACTATAAGTGCAATTTTGTGAGAACTCCCCCATTATCATTAAAACTTTTCTGTATACACCAACTTCTACCACTACTAGTGTAACTTTTGTGGACATTCCTCCCACTACCATACAACCTTTATATACAAAATTGCAAATCCCTCTATTAGGGCAGGAACTTTTTAGGATAAAGTAGCAAATCTTTCTTAACAATGATATTACTAACAATTTCATTTCTTTTATTCTCATGCCTCAAACAATTTCTTAATAAAAGCTTTTATGACATGCAAAAACTTGTCTCAAGCAATCACCTTTACACAATTAAGATCAATAATGGCTTTTTAAGTTTTCAAGTTTACAAAAATATCTATTATCTCTTACATATCTTTAAATTCTATTAAATATTTTAATAGAATTATATTTAAAATTTGATTTCTCAACTAACATAGAAAAATCAATAATAAAAATTTGAATATCCCAACAATTATGGTACTTTGGAATTCGTTTAATATTCTATCTCCTAAAGTTTCCTAGATAGGTTTTCCTAACAATGATGCTAGATGACACGAAATGAAATTATACGAATGGTAATATTGAAGCACAAGTAAAGGCAAGCAAAAGAAACACGATGGCTTTTGATGTAACAAGTTTGAAAATGTGAAGAATCTAGCCAATGAGAAGCATTCGTACAGCAAGCACAAATTAGTTTTGATGCTATAAAGCATTTTTCTTTTCCTAAGCCATTTGGTATGCTCTCAAAGTCCAATCCCTATCTCAAAGTTATCCAAAATAACTAAATATCTGTCTCAAGTGGTTTTCGTGAAAAATAAAAAAATATGACTACTTTTGATATGCAGCGACATTTTTATTATGTGGCTGCTTAAAAGGAAGATTTTAAGGGGAAAAAAATAAAAAATATTAAGACTATATGTAATTATCATTAGATATACATATACATATTTTTTTTTAATATTAGTGACAATAAAGTTTGAATCTATGACTTTGTATATACTACTTGATCCTAGTTGCTTATGTGATGAATTTATTTTATAATAGACAAACTTAACATAGTATTTAATATTTATGTAAAATAATTCTATAAATTTAAAGTAATCATTTCACTATAGTTAAGATATACTATTAATTTATTACATTGACAATAATGACTTGAGTATTTGTATAATAAAAAATATATTTTTAAAATAATTTTGAATTTATATAATAAATGTATAATATTAAAATATTAATTTTTTCATCTTTAACACATTTAAAGTTTCGTTAAAGTGATAAGAATTAATATAAATGCTAAGAAATTAGTTAGTTAAATAATGCAAAAAATAAATATATAAGTCCCTAACCACCATTAAAAAAAAAAAAACCTTATATATCAGTTGAAAAATAAGATTTTCATTTAACATATTGCATTTGTACATAATTGATCCAAAATTGTCACGACCGGTCTTTGGGTTGGTGATCAGCGCACAGAGTATATCAAATATAATAGAGTTTGATTAGCCTCACAAAATAAGTTGTTTCCCAAATATTAATATTTCATATAAAAGAATAACAAATTTTCAATGTCAAACTCATGCTCATTACTAGATAATGCTTGCATGTGTAACTTATCTTAAATAATTAGAATAATCAAATACATACCCCTACACAGGTAGACTATGGAATCAAAAGCGACGGTATCCACACAAAACATGTTGAAAGTATACTAGCAATATTAGCTAGTTAAACAAGTTGCAACTAAACTCAATTAACAACTTGCAAATATGACAATATGTAAAAGACGAATCGCATAGATTTAGTGATGGCATAACATATAAGATGACCAGGAAGGGAAAACAAGTCATATCACAAATTTTCAAGTTTAGAAATAACTTGGAATAAAACAACTGAAATAATGGAGGATATTAATAAAGATACTTGTGCTTATATAAAGAAGTTTAAAAAATAAGTAAATAAAATATTACTTTGTAAATAAAATCATTCACATGGGTTTACTCATGGAAGAACTATCATGACCCAATCTAGGTCGTGACCGGCGCTTAGAGAGTACGCTTCCTAGCAAGCTTTACAAAACAAGATTTCACAAAAATTGGGCAGAGTTTCCTCTATATTTAGGATATTTTCCAAATACGAGTACTTTTCCTACAATTCAACAAATACACATTTCCATAGAAGATTCAGGCATTCTCAAAATGTACCCCTTAGCACATAGCAAAATTTATAATCCAGCATATTCATTCAATCATATATATATATATATATATATATATATATATATATATATATATTTCCAAGTTCAATTCAAAATCAAATCCAACATAATCCATTCATCAAATTTAATATACAAAATTCAATTCAACTCAGTCTAAACAGTCTCTGAACATAAACTTAACACATCAACAAGGGTCAAACCCTGCCTATGGTACTATAGAGCTACAACTAAGATTACAAACAAAACAGAGTATAAATCAGGGCCCTTACTATATAGGGCTCACCCAGATAGGAATTTAATGATGCTAAGCAGAAGGATCGGCTCCCAAGTCTGAACCTGTATCTAAAAAGAATATAATAACCACAGGGTGAGTTTGAGAAACTCAGTGAGAGATAGGACACTTTTGAACCTCATGAGTCAATGTATATGTAAGTATAAAATGATTTCATTCAGATAAAGAAAATAGTGGAAATATCTAACATGATAAATAGGCAGGATTCACACTTAGGTGGCCGTTCCTTCGTATTTAATCCCAAATCGACGATCCCCTTTTTGAGAGGCCGTGAAGTTCAAGCACACACTACACAATATATATGGTTGTGAAATGTCCATCACGCACCACCCCCTTGGGTGGCCATGTAATATCATAATCCAAGGTGCACTTAGAAATTTGCGTCTACTGGATTAGCAAACAGATCCTGTTACAGACTTTCCTATTCTTTCATATTCATAAATCATAAATCTCATATCACATTCAAATTTCTTTCGTCATTGACTCATGAGTAGCATTCTTAAAATAGATAACAATTATAAATTAAAACAAAATTAATTCAAAAGCATTCTATCTACTCACAGATCACTGGTCACAGGAAAATCTTAAGTCTCCGGATCCACAAGGTTGGAGAGAAGTTCCTTGGGAGTATCTAACATCACAATAGGACACTTGTATTAATTTTGGATCACTAACATTCTCCATACTATAAGTTCTTTAATCTAACAATCCTAAGGTTCCAAGAATTCATCTAGAGATCAAAGGAATTGGAATTGCTTGGGAAAAGGAAAGAATAATACATAGAATTTACCTTTAGAATTGGGATGAGGAGAAGGAGAATAGAGATGGGCTTTCCACTTCAAATCCACCCAAGCAAGAATGAAGAAGGAGGAGCAATTTGCATGGATGATTTGTATTTGGATGGAAGAAAGATTGTGTTGTTGTTGTTGATTTAGTTGGAAATGATGGAATGGAGTTAATAGATGTAAGGAATGGAGAAAGAAGGAATTCTAGAGAGAAGGGAGAGAGTTTGGGTTTAGAGAGAGAGAGAAAAATCGAAAATGAAAGCGTGGGACGCGTCTTCATATATATATTGGCCTGTGGTAATCTCGATTACTGAGAACTCAGCGTGTCGATTACCATACTTGGTAATCGATTACAATGCAAAAATTTTTAACCCATGGGCATACAGAGAGCCCTGTAATCAATTACCAGCCACATGGTAATCGATTACAATGTCCCAAAACATGGTTCCTTGATTCCAATTGACATCCAACACCCAAGATCTTCATATACCAACTAATTTCCATCATAATCGGATTGAACACATCGATCATACAGGATTAACACAGAAAAACTTGAAACTTCATCAAGGGTGTTATAAGAACCATATACTAGTTGGGGAGTAAACTCCAACCAACAAGTCTCATATATTTTATCATCTCAAACTAGGGGCCTTGCCATCATGTTGTAATAAAATGTTGTGGCAAAGGTCCTTTGACCCTATAGCCACATCAAGGGCTAAATGGTTGTCTCACCTAGTATTTTAACTAACTCTACTATATGCATAAGTCATTATATCTCTTTGCAAGTGGTGAAAGGTGCCCTTATATCTCTTTGCTAACAATGAACGTTGCTATTACATCTCTTCATTAATGGTGAATAGTATTGTTATATCTCTTTGCTAGTGGTAAATAGTATTATCCGTCATGGATTTTTTTTTTTTTTAAAACATAGAAAGTTAGCTTAAAACATAGTAACCCAAACTATTTCAACCAAGCCATCAATGCTCAAATCTCAATTCTTGAATCTTAGTTCTCAAAGTAAGATCATTATTCACTTCTCACAAACAACATACATATATAGCACAAGTAGCCTTATAAGAGCATCTTCAATGTTGGCCCCATTTAAATCATACTTTTGCCTGCACTACTTACTATATCAATGCCACACAATCAATACGTCATAAAAAATAAAAGTGTCCCAAGAATGGGACTTATATCTCCAATGGAAGGGACCAACTTTGATCCCATATAATTTTCAATCTTAAAAAGTAAAATTAATATATCTTATGAAATATTTTGTTGTAAATATTTGTATTATACAATTTTATTTTTGACTTGGATAAAAATATAAAATTTAAATTTTTAGAATAATTTTTATTTCAAATTAATTTTTAATAAATTAAATTATGGATAAAAATATCATACATTTACATTTTAAAAGTTACAATCTAAAAAATTTAAACTATTTTTTCAGCTAAAATAAGTCTTCAATATGCTTAGAAAATATTGCATAATTTTAAAAGTAATACATTATAGAAACATCACATAATTGAAACATGGGCTGCAACATTACATAATTGAAAGATTATATAACTAGCAGTTTTATTTAACGGGCATTATGGAATTGTCAAATATGTTCCACTAAATCTGCTGGTAGTAGTCGATGTTTTTGTCTATCACGAAGTCATGTATTATTTTGGATACATCTCTCATACAGAACAAATGTTTCCTTACCCAACTCTGGTTGTGATATGCCATTTTCCACATTGTTGCAAGAAGGAAGTTGAGCAAAGTTTTCTACATATGTGTCTCTCTTATCCTCAACAATAATATTATGCATTATAATACATGCTCTCATTATCTTTACAAACTTTTCTTTTTCCCATAATCGTGTAGGGTCTTGTATAATTGCAAACTGGGCCTGTAGCACTCCAAATGCTTGGTCTATGTCATTTTGTTGTCCTTCTTGATATTTTCCAAATAACTTTCGCTTATCTCTCTATGGTTGGGAGATTGTTTTGATGAATGTTGCCAATTCAGTATATATACTATCGGTTAAATAGTATCCCATATTATAATTGGTACCATTCATAATATAATTTACCTCTAGAGCCTAACCATCCAGAACTTCATCAAACACTAGTGAATGGTCTAACACATTAATGTTATTGTTCGAATAGGCAACCCTAAAAAATGTATGCCATATCCAAAGGTCAGATAAAGCCACAATTTTGAGTACTATAGTTGGAATCCCATGGTAACCACTCATATACATACCCTTCCATACTTTCGGGCAATTTTTCCATTACTAGTGCATGCAGTCGATTCTGGCCATCATTCATGGGAAGCCATGATCCTTTGCCATTTGTAGCAAGCGTTGTACATTATTTGAGTTTGGTTTTTGCAATTATTCAGTCTCGAACACCAATATCACATCTTTGACGAACTTCTCTAAGTAGTCAATTGCCTTGCTTTCACCTATCCACACATAATCATCAACGGCATCAGTTGATGCTCCATATGCTAATATACGCATGGTAGCCATGTATTTTTGTAGCAGGGATAAGCCTTTCTTGCCTGTAGTATTGATCTTATGCTGGAAATATGGATCAACATTTGAGCGGGCTTCCACTATGCAAAAGAAGACATGCCTTCCCATTCGGAACCTTCACCAAAATGTCTCAGGAGGGTACATCGGATTAGGTACAAAGTAGTCACTGAAAAGATGTTCATGTCCTGTTTTGCAGTCCCTATCTAAGGTCCTACAAGATTTGGAGGAAGAGTTTTGCCTGTATTCCTCGAGAATAAATTGAAATTGGCACTCATCTGCATCATTAAACATAAAATCCTTAATCCATTCATCCAAAGAGATGTTATTAGGTTAGTTTAAATCACTAAGCAAAACATCATCAATCAAGTCATCAAGAGACTTCTTATTGGGTTGATTGGAGGTTCCAACTATTCGTATAATGGATATTTTAGCGGTGATTGTAACATCCATCGGATTTTTTTTATCATTTTTCGCCTAATTGTTTGGTTTTATCTAATAATTGAGGTTAAGAAAATTTGACTAAATATTTACTTAGGATCAGTTAATTAGCACTTAATTGAGTTTAGATAGGAGAGAATTAGGTTAGAAGCATAGAAGATTTCATAGAGAATTTTCTTAAACCGATTTATCGATTTAAAGGAAATTGGTAAGATTACGGTATTTTAAATTGTCGGAACCGAACCAATAGAATTATATGCCCAAAACCCTATGACTCAAAGGCTGAAGACTCAGCCATTTAAGCCTCTAAGTGTGGCGCCACAAAGGCCACAAAGAGAGGGAGACTTGGCTAAAAAATTGGCCACAAAATTTCAGCCAATAACAACACATATAGCCAACTATCCTTTAATACTTGAATCAGATTTTTCTCCCTTATTCTTTGCTAACTTTGTCCTCTCCTCTCCTCTGATTCCAGCCTTCTTCTTCTCTTTTTCTCTTCTCCTTGTAACCTACTCCTTCAAATCTCCAAGCTTGACAAGGTTCCATCAATCCAAACTCCAAAACTTAGCAAAATCACATACAAAGAGGTAGAGGTTCAATTTTGTTCTTGTTATTCTGGTTGTGGGTGGCTAATTGTGGCTTTATTTTCTCAATTCTTGATGTGATTATTTAATGAATATGATGATCTTTGGCTAGTTTGTTGGCTGTTTTTTATGTTAAATTCGATTGAGAAGTAAGAAAGGGTGAAAGTAAGAAGATGTGAGGGGTTGGAAAACTGAAATCCCTCGGCGGTCCGTATAGCGGAGTGTACGGCTCTGCCTACAGCCGTTTAAATTTGAGGAAAATATTTTTATATAAAACTATACATTCAGGACTTTCCATAAATATATCATATAAGGCCATTGGATTAGTATTGAGAGAGATATGAATTTTGGAAGTTTGACCTAGGTTTTTGAGGTTGATTCTGGGCAAACTAGGTTGTTTAGGGCAAAACTTGTTCTATACGACTTGAAATTGAATGAAACTAACTTTTAGAAAGCTTACACATAGGAGAACATCCCATAAAAATTTCAAAGTTAGATATGGTCCCGTTTACTCCCAGTTGTTCGAAGAATTTGCCCTATGTCCAAACCGGGCCAAAACAACGCAGTTCAGAAAGGTCACATTTCAGGGCTTATAACTTGAGCTCTACTAAAGCAAATGAAATGGAACTTCTTGCAAGTGAAAGCTTGTCCTATTAGCTTTAATATGATGCCATTTTCGCATTATTTGACTGATTTTAGATTTTTAGTGGATTTTTACTTTTAAGTGTGTAATTACAATTAATATAGAAGCGACAGAGATAAAACTTAAATAACTTGAGCTACATTTATCAAAATTAGATGGGACTAAAGGGGTTAGAAACTAGACACATAACACTTCAACATATCCAAAATTTAGGTCCAAATGAGTTAAAATGAATTTATGGCCTAGGTTAAAAAAATCGGGCTGAGTGAAAGTGTTGAGACAGCAACTATGCTTTAACTACAACTAATGTTCCTATGAAATTGATGATTGAATTGTGAATAAAGTGTTGTGATTTCTCTGTAAAATTGGTTGTCTGAGTATTGGCACTATTAAATGAGAAGCGAATTTCGATCAGATTATCTTCTTAATTCCGTGAAAGTCTGAGAATTATTGGATTGATAGTTTTACCAGTCAAGTTGATTATTTATGAATTTAAAATTATGAGTAAGTATATGTGGTGACTATGATAATCATGCATGCAAATATGATTAAAGTATAATGTGGGTCATGTAAAAGAATGTAGAGCATTCATATGCATGATCAAAGGTGAACAAGTATACAATTATGAATGATGTGATCATGAATTATTCTGATAAGAGCATGCATATTTGCATATGAATGAAGGAAGAATATATGAAATCCCTTCACTTGGAGGCAGCTATTTGGGTCCCTCCAGGTGAAAGCAGTTAAAAGATAAAGATGTGGGTCCCTTCACTCGGAGGCAGTTGTACATTAGGTTCCTCCCTGTGAAGGCAGCTAAAACTTTTGGGTCCCTCTGTATTGGAGGCAGATGGCCAACTGAGTCCCTCCGATCTAGAGGCACGTGGGTGCCCTTGTGGGTTAGTACTGTGTGACGACAGTCATGAGTTGAACTCGCTCCTAGATCTGACTATCCAAGGGCAGTAAAGACTAAAGATTCAAACATATGCAAGCACCCTAGGGACGGTGATATGTAATGCCTAGGTGTGCCAAAGAAAGAAAGTCAAAGAAAGTTAAAGAAACACAAGTGCATTTTCCATGAATTCAAACGTATTTGTATATGCATGATTTTATGATGAACAGTACATACACACAAAAAATGTTTGTTATTATCATCATTATGGCATTGCAAGTAGGCTCTTGTTATCGATATTATTATTATTCTTATAAAATATTGTTATACTCATGCTTGAATCCTTACTCTGTTTAACAAGTGCATGAGTAAAATTAACTCTGCTTCGGACCATATATTTTCAAACTATAAAATGGAACCATTCGTATAACATGTTCACTTTTTTTTTTTTTAATAAACCGAAGTAGTTGGAGATAATAACAATGACACGACATGAAATTCCTTAGTGAATCCTACTGAGAATTTAAAATTCTCACCCATATTTCTGTGTTATCTCCAGATAGCTCGAGAAGTTTCGACGACAATGAAGTTCTATCGAAAGGTCCATTCGGGTAATAATAATAACTCTCGAGTATGGTCTTACGACTTTAAGATAAGATCTTGCGTTTTAGGAAGATGTTACAGCGATAATGTAACATCCCCCATGAGTTTCGACTTCCGACTTCATCTTCGAATTTCAGCTAAAAAGGGCATAATTTCCGACTTCTGACTTAACCTTCAACGTCAAAACAAAATGGAGTGGTTCCCGATATCCGACCTTATTTCCAAGTACATGATTTTCTGATATCCGACCTCATCTCCAATTCAAATGAAATGTTCATGACTTCTATATCCGAGTTTATAGTTCAACTAGAATGGTCACAAATACCGACTTCCGGATTGAATGTAACGAGTTCCGACCTATGGGTTGATCTCAACCAGAATGGACACGAGTTTAGATCTTTGAGTTGCTCTCTAAGTTCGACCAAAAATTTACAAGAGTTCCGATCTCTTACTTTATTCCCAAGCTTCAAATGAGACAGACACGACTTTCGATTTTTGGATTTATTTCCAATTTTCAAATAGGATGGGTACGAAGTCCGACATTCGACTTCAGCTCCAAGTTCAAATAAAATGGACGCGAGTTCCGACCTTAAGCAGAATGGAGACGAGTTCTGATTTCAGATAGAGTGGAGGCGAGTTCCACTTTTAGGCGACGCGAGAACGATTTTAAACACAAAAGAGTGAGACACGACCGAATTCTCATTCACAAGAAATTCAGCCAATCAATACTCTCAATCCCAACTACCTCTTCACTATTTAAATCAGATTTTCTTCTCTTATTTATGCCACTCTCTCATCTGATTTCACTCTCCTTTTCTCTTTTTCTCTCAACCAACTCCATCAAACCCCTAAGCTTTGTCAAGGTTCCATCAATCCAAACTCAAATTCAGCAAGATCACACCTAAAGGAGGTAGAATTCACTTTATATTCTTGACTTCTCTGAACTGTGGCTATATGAAATTTCACTTTTCTTCAATTATTTGATGATGTATTGGGTGTATATATGGATTATGATTGAATTAATATGAAATATTGAGTTGAAATTAAAGCTAGAAGGAGAAAACTAGAAGAAGTGGAGACTTGGAATGTTGCCTAAGTGAGGAAACCCAAAGCGATCAATACGATTGGAGTGTCTGACTCACTACACAGAAAATCTGATGAAGCTATTTTTAGATGAAACTAGACATCCAGGGCATTCCATACATATATAATATAAGGTCATTGGATTAGTATTAAAAGAGATATGAATTTTGGATGTTCAACCTAAATTTTAGAGGTTGATAATGGGCAGACTAGGTTGTTCCAGGCATAACTTGCTCCACACAACTCCAAATTGAGTGAAACTAACTTTATTAGAAAGCTTACACATAGGAGAATATCGACAATGAAATTTCGAGTTTGTTACGATCCCATTAGCTCTCAATGGTTCAAAGAAGTTACCCTATGTCCAAATCAGGATAATTCAAGAAGGTCAAATTTCAGGGCTTATAACTCGAGCTCTACTAAAGCAAATGAAATGGAACTTATTGTAAATGAAAGGTTATCCTGTTAGCTTTAATAGGACACCAATTTCGTATGATTTTAGTTGGTATTCGATTTTTAGTGGATTTTTACGTGTAAGTGTGCAATTTTGGCCAGCTTCAGGGTAGACCGAGATAAAACGTGAATAATTGGAGCTATATTTATTAAAATTAGATGGGACCAAAGAGATTAGAAAGTAGACACATAACACTCTAACATACCCAAAATTTAGGTCTAGATGAGTAAATAGAATTTATGGCTTGATTTACAAAATCCAGGCTGAGTGAAAGTGCTAAGATAGCAACTATGCTTAAAATGCAACATTTATTCCTATAAGATTAATGCTGAATTATGATGCTTTAACTGCAACTAATGTCCCTATGAAATTGATGTTAAGTTGTAAATGAAGTATTGTGAATTTTCTATAATGTTGATTATTTGAGTGCTAACTCTATTCATGCTGAAGCAGACACGTTCCGTTATGCTGCCGAATTTTCAGTAGAATTGTAAAGAGGATTATGAGCATTTATGTGTTAAGAACATGTATGTAGTACTCATGTATGTAAGGTTATATGAAAGTGAATGATGAACCATATGTATGAATGCACTCAACATGGCTATGCATGATTATGTATGAGAATGAAAGCATATGAATATATTGAATGTGAATCCCTTTACCTAGAGGCAGTTATGAGATCCCTCCTTATAAAGGCAGTTAAATAAGATAAGATTGGGTCCCTTCACTTAGAGATAGTTGCACATTGAATCCCTCCTTGTGAAGGCAGTTAAAAGATAAAGATGTGAGTCACTCGGCTGGAGCGAATTGGCTTTGAATCCCTCCCAGTGAAAGCGATTAAAACTATGAGATCCCTCTCCGAAAGACGCGATCACCGAGATCCCTCTACATTGAAGGTACATGGTCAACTGAGATTCCTTTATTGAGGCACGCGACCAGAAGAGATCCCTTCAATTTAGAGGCACGTGACCAAAATGAAATCCCTCCGAGACTAGAGGCACGTGGGTCCCCTTGTGGGACAGTCTGTGTGACGACGGTCACGAGATGAGCTGGCGAGCTCACTCTGAGATTAGACTACCCAAGGGCAGTAAAGACTAAAGATTCTATGATGAAAGATATGACGATGAATCCATATTCTGAACGTGACATTCTGATCACGCCTACGATGGGGTATGACATGGCGATCATACTCTGGAATATGGCATGATGATCCCACACCCTAAGAAATGTGACATGGCGATCACATTCCGATGGAGTATGACATAGCGATCATACTTTGGGACGTAGCAGGAAGAATATATTCCTAAGGAGTGTGACATGGTGATCACGCCCCGACAGAGTATGACATGGCGATCGTACTCAGGAATATGTGTGACAAGTAAAGAAATTAAGCTCCCCTTACCCACGACTCACATGAGGCATGGCATGGCCATTAGTGTGAGTATAGTGATAGAGAACTACATAGCGTGGCGTGGCCAGAATTGAAGTAAGTATCGAATACCACTTATGTTTAGTGGGTGAAAAGAAAAAGATTTAAGATAAAGTCAAATTACGAAAAGAAAAGGGACTTTGGTCCAAACCCTTGAAGGGAAGAAGTTAAGAGAAGCTTATAATATAGCCAAGCATGTTTTATGTAATTATACTTGTGTTCATGTATGTTATGATATAAATGATTAGAAGGTATGTTAAAATTGAATTTGCTTCGGATATTCATGTTTTCAAAAACCTAAGAACTGAACCTTATGAATGTTCACCTTTTTATAATAAACCGAAGCAGTTGGAGATAATAACGATAACACGGTATGAAGGTTTTTAATGAATGCTACTGAGAATTTTTAATTCTCACTCCTATGTTTATTTCCGTGTTATCTTCAGATAGTTCAAAAGTTCCAAAGAAGGCCTTCTGAGGTAAAATTGACTAGTAAGATTAAAGGTGGCCGAAGGTTGCTGCCAGACAAGGTCCAAGTAAGTTGTAACACCCTCCCAAGTACAGTACTATGCTTAAGTCATAGTACTATACTCTGAGTTATTATCAATTCTGAAATGACCTTATCGGACAAAGAACTTCACCGTCTTCTAACTTGAACTATCTGGAGACAACACGGAAAATAGGAGTGAGAATTTTAAATTCTCAGTAGGATTATCTAATTATCATAATGTCATCGTTGTCATCTCTAGTTTGCTTTGGTTTATTATGAAAAAGGTGAATATGCTATACAAACTGTTTAATTTTATATTTCGAAAAACATATTATCCGAAGCAAAATTCATTTTTACTCATACACTTGGCACCTGGGATGAGCCCATGCAAATCAAATCAATTCATGAATGTTAATGAATAATAACTGAAACATAATAAAATACATTAGCATCAATATACTGAACACATGAAATCTACACATGGCTTTACTTGTCCTTGAATTTATGCTTGTACATAAAATTTACTTTTCTTTCTTTATCTTCCTTTGCATCATAAAATCTTTACATGCCACATTTTAGAGTATGATCGCCATGTCATATCCCATTAGAGCGTGATCGCCATGTCACGTTCCTTAGGAATATGGGACCTTCATTCGGTACTTACACTAGCTGGGTCATACCATACCTCATGTAAGTTCTATCCCCTAAACTCACACTAGCTGGGTTGATGCCATGCCATGTAAGTGGGGTCTTGCATATACTTTAATCTTTAGTCTTTCGTCTTTAGTCTTTAACTTTCTTTATCGGTAGCTTGGCGCTTGAGTGAGCCTCGTCCACCGTGGCCGTCGTCACACCGACTCACCGCAGTGATCCATCGCTCTAAGTTGGAGGGACTCGATGTGCAACCAACATAGAGGGACCCAGTTTTAGCTGCTTTCATAAGGAGTGACCTAATGTGCAATCTGGTGAAGGGACTCATGTCTTTATCATTTAATCTGCGCGAGGAGGGATTGATGTCTGAATCGCTTCTAAGTAAAGGGACCATATCTTTATCATTTATCTGCTTCACAGGAGTGACTCAAATAATCGCCCGAGTGAATGGACTACATTCAATATATTCACATTTAATATATTCACGTCTTTATCATTCTCATACATGCGTAAAGACGTATTGAATGTACTCATACATATGCTTCATCACTTATTTTCATATACGTCATAACTAATATCATACTTAAATTCATCCTTACATGTAAACATCCCTAGTTTCATAGACTTCACAGTAAATCCGGCGTAAAGATAATCGATTCGCTCCATCTCCCCATGAATAGGGCCAATTCTCACAGACAAATCAGACATAGCAATATAAACATATCTTTTAATGAAAAACTTGCAATCCTCAACTCAAACCTTATATGTCTACTAACACTTATGAAACCATCAATTTGGCCATTCTGCCAATTCTATTCAGTTCTACCCAAATTTTGGATATATCATAGCTCTACATGTCTACTTTCTAACCTCTTTGGTCCCATATCATTTTGATTTATATAACTCAAGATATTTAACTTTTGCCTCAGCCTATTTGGTCACTGGCCCAAATTACTCTATTGGAAGTATAAATTTACTAAAAATCGAAACTAAGCTCACATCATACAAAATTGGTCTCATATCAAAGCTATCAGGACAACCTTTCATTTGCAATAAGTTTCATTCCATTTTATTTAGTATAGCTTGAGTTATAAGTCCCGAAATTCCATCTTTTTGAACTACTCTGTTTTGGCTCGTTTTAGACATAGGGTAACTTCCTCGAACCACTGGGATCAATTGGGGTAATAACAAACTCAAAATCTCATATTGGGATGTTTCCCTATGTGTAAGCTTTCTAACTAAGTTGATTTCACTCAATTTGGAGTTGTGTAGTGCGAGTTACACCCTCGTCAAGTCACCCTACCCGGATGGAAGTTCTGATTCCTAGGTCAAACTTCAAAAATTCATATCTGTCTCAATACTAATTCAATGGTCTTATATGATATATGTATGGAAAGCTCTGAATGTCTACTTTCATCTAAAAATAGTTTCATCAGATTTAACTAGCTGTCGATGGAGCCGTACACTCCGCCATACGGACTGCCGTGGAATTCCTCACCAAGACAGCATCCTAATTCTCTATTCCTTCTAACTCTAATTTCAACTCAAGATTTCATGTTAATCCTATCATAATCCATCATAATACATCCAATAATTCATGAAATACATGAAGAAGAGTACAATTTCATGCAATCATAGTGCAAGTAATTCAAGAATAGAAATGGAATCCTACTTCTTTGGAGTGTGATTTGAGCTAAGTGTTGAAGCTTAAGTTGATAGAACCTTGCTAAGCTAAGCTTGAAAGAGTGATGCAGTTGATTGAGAGAAGGGAAGAAGGAGGCTGGAACAAGGGGAAAGGGAGACGTAAATCAGATTAAAATGGAGAGGAGAGTCTGATTTAAATACATGAGGGTAGTCAAAATTGTGGTATTGATTAGTTAGAACTTTGCGGTTGAAGTTCGGCTATGTCTCTCACTTTTGTGGCCAAACTGCTCCCCACGTCGTCCCACAGACTGCTCTCCATGTCATCCCAAAAGTGGAATATGCTTCCATTCTACCTGAAATCGGAACTCGTCTCTATTATGCTTGAAGTCGGAACTCGTGCCATTTTACTTGAGCTTGGGGCTGAAGCCGGATGTCGGAACTCGTCCCATCTTGTTTGTGACTTGAGGAAATCTTGTCTAGTTTATTCGAAACTTGGAAGCAAGGTCGGATGTTGGAAGTCATATAGCTTACAATCACCTAATCTCGGAACTCCCAATTCAAACTCGGGAACACCAGCAGAAATGGATGGCCCCTAGGAATAAGCTTGAAGATCAAAACTCGTGTATAACTTGGAAATCAACTCAAAGATTCGAACTCATGTCCATTGAGTGCAACTCTAAGGCCGAAACTCATTACATTAAAATCGGAGATCGGTACTTGTACCATTGTGTTAAAGTATCAACTTGGAGTCAAGTTGGAAGTTGGAATGAGGATGGTTAAGGTCGGAACTCATGAATTCAGAATCACAATATCAAGCCCAAATACTTAAACTTGGAAGTCGGGATTTTTGATAAAAGTGGAAATCGGTACCAGAATAGGAAACCTTATGCCCGAATCTAGGAGGTCGGAAATTAAATACAATATATTTGAGACTCTAAGTCGGAGGTTGGAACTCGCGTATATCTTGCTTGTAACTTGAAGATAGATTATGAGATCAGAAATGAGGTAATTAATACCAGATGAAGTCAGGAATTATACAGACCAACTTGGAAGTCGGAATTTATCCCATTTTACCTGAAATTCGAAGGTGAAATCGGATGTAGGACCTCGTGCTTACCTTATTTGAGAGCTCGACATAACTTCGGAGATCGGAAATCATATCCGTCTTATTTGAAGCTTGGGAATAAAGTATAAGGTCGGAACCTATATAAATTTTGGTCAAACTTGGAGTCCAACTCAGAGATCCGATCTCGCGTCCATTAACTTGTAGGTCGGGAATTGTGTCTTATTCTGGTTGAACAATCAACCATGAAGTCGGAACTCGTATCCGATGTATTTGAAGCATAAGGTAGGTCGAAAATCGGAAATTGTAGCATTTGTCTGATAAGGTCGGAAATCGGAAATTGGGATGTTACATAAGTGACAGTAACAACTCCTAGGTGAGGTATTATGACTTAAGCATAGTACCATACTTGGGATGGTGTTACAGATAACGAGTGAAAAGGTGTTAGCAAGTATGAAAGAGTGATGCTCCATATTTGTAAGCCTTTTTCCACAACGAATAGTTTGACTAATAAACGGCTAGTTCTGCAACTGCTAGTTTTGTAACGGCTAGTTTTGCAATGACTAATTTTGTAATGACTAGTTTTTCGTTCATTTATTTTTGAGAAGTTAAAATCCAAATAACCTTGCATGATTTTAAAACACTACATAATTAAAACATTGCATATAACTAATAGTGTTACTTAATAGACAACAACATTACATAATTAAAATATTTCATAATTAAGAGCATTACTTAATAAATATTATCGATTTGCTACTTATACTCCATCAATACAATCGACACTTAAATTAAAAATACTTTCCACAATTTTCTCTACAAGCTTAACATGAAAGGATCGTTGTGTTTCACTAATTATAGAGGTGTATGTATAGAGTAGTTGCATGTCTATTTCCCTTTCCTTAACCTCTAGCTCATTTGCCTTGATCATCCTCTCCTTTTCCTTATCGTCTAGCTCCTTTTCCTTGATCATTATCAACCTTTCCTTGAACACCATATCCTTTTCCTTGTCCACTAACTCCATTTCCTTGACTTTCTTAAAATCTTCCATGAGAGAAAGTTTCCTAGCTATAATGGATTTGAACGCATCAATTTCTTCATCGAAACCCACGAGTGTTTCTGATTTACCCCTTACCCTTCCTTTTAGATGCTTTGGTGCCGTGTGGATGAATTGGAGACTCCACACCAACATCCTCACTTGTTGGTGTTTCTGGATTTGATGAGGATGAGTACACTCCACAAGCACCTATCTTTGTTCTCTTGGAACCTCCACTCTAAATTGATTGAATTCTCTATTTTTGTTCTTTTTGAAGTGCATTTCTTTTAGAGTTCATGAGCCAACTCTATTATATTGTCATTATTTGAACCATTCCCTATTCTTCGACATGCTTGATCGTAACAACCACCAAATTGTTGAGCCCCCGTGTTGATCCTATGCCATTATTTCTTCATTGCACCTACCCCTATTTTAATCAAGCCACAGTTGCTTTCCTTGCAATATGCATGGATCAAGTTCTAAAATACATCATCTTTTCAGTTGGCACCCACCAAAGGATCCATCAATACATTCAACCATACACTTATTAGTAGCTCATTCTCTTCCCATGCCATTGACTATTCTCTTGTGCAAAATCTTCAAATTGCTTATCGTTGAGGTTGATAGCATCTAGCTCGCTGTGATTTGAAAATTGTGAATATTGTGAACTCGGAGTTGAATTTATAGGTTTTTGACGAGATGAGTCAAATGACCCACCAATAACTGCCGATCTCGGTCCCGAGCCCCTGAATTGGGTTGA
This sequence comes from Pterocarpus macrocarpus, assembly GCA_031439585.1. Classification (NCBI taxonomy): domain Eukaryota; kingdom Viridiplantae; phylum Streptophyta; class Magnoliopsida; order Fabales; family Fabaceae; genus Pterocarpus; species Pterocarpus macrocarpus. Next base: position 33,112,641 of record CM062521.1, read on the forward strand.
AATGGGAGTAAAAAGAGAAATTGATATGGTTGTGAATTTTGATTATTTGAAAAAAAAAAGGAGTTTGAAAATTTGTAAAAATTTGAAGATTAGAAGAAACTTGAAAATTAGGATTTGGAAAAAAGTTTGGAATTTGGAAATTTGAATTTAGATTTAGATTTTGAGAGTTTAAAAATTGTGAATTTTGGATACTTGGATTTTGAGAAAAGTTGGAATTTTGTAAATAACTGGGAAACAAATTTAAATTAACTTGATTTGGATCCATTGTCTATGGAGCAATGAAGGAATAGAATTTGTATAGAAAGAATTTAAAAAGTGTAAAAAAAAAAAAAGTTATAAAAAGTTGATATTTATAGAGTGAAAATAAGAATAAAATAATATTTTAAATTATTACTGTTAATTACAACGATAAAATATGTTCACAAAATAAAAAAAATAAAAAAGGACACTCATTAGGCAGCATGGGATGTCCCTCTAAGCAAGGACTCAATCTTCTTTCTCTTGTTCCATGGATATGTCTCCAACAGCAAAATAAAGGCATTCCTGATAACACAGGAAATTGGAATGGGACAAAAGCACGCGTTGGAGTTGCTCTAACTTCCACTTAAATAATATAATCAATGTCATTGTAAAAAATCTACAGATGTGAAAAATAATAACTCTAGATATCAAATAAAAAATCAAATAAAAAGAGTAACAAGATAAAATAATATTTTCCCATTGGCAATTAATGTTAGAAACAAAAATCATTCTCAGAGAAAAGTCTTGTTTCCCTTAAAAATAAGTAGAAAAATTAACATAATGTAAATCATCTCCTCACAATTACGAGGCATAATTCTAGTTGTTCCCAATAGTCTAAGACAAAATTTGACAATAAAAAATATTTTGATTGGCTTGGAACATTTAAACAAAGGCCCATGCCAAATATTAATCTCAAGAACTCAAACTTCCTTGTTGAGCTTGCACTTAGCTCTTAACTTTTTGCTATTTCAAAAATGTTCAAGCTAGTCACTAGATTTAATAATTTGGAACACTCCTTCCATGGATAAATAATTTTAGACAATTTATTTAAGGAAAAACTAACAATTAACATAGTTACTGGACCAAATATCCATCTTGTGAGATATGAGTTTCCTAAGAATTAGAGTGAAATTTAAAGTTTGGCTTATCCATTACAGCTTACTAGATTTCAACTCAAAACCAAAACTTTTACTTTTTTTACCGCATTTACAACTCATTGACCTTGAGAGAAACCTTAGAATATATCTATAAGAAGAAAATTTAAGATTAGGTCTTACCTTAACTCTTAGAAGCTAATGGTAGCATTGATTTGATGATAAAATGAAACAATAATGGAGCTTTGATGGTTGTAGGGTGAAAAAGAGAGAAGAGTGGAGAAGGAATGAAAGAAGGTGAGCTTTTGCTGCGACTGGTGGTACTGTGCTTAAGAAAAAGACCTACTCTACCCCCGTTTTGTTCTTTTACTCTTCTTGCAAATTCACAAAAATGTCACGACTCTTTTTCCCCTTTTTCTCAGTTTGCGATATCACAATACATTTCCCCTTTAAAATAATTTCGTCCTCAAATTTAAACTATTCACTAACCTTACACATTAAAAAGATGTGGGTACTAGGTACTTCTCTTTCATAATTGCTTCAAGCTTCCATGTAGTTTCTTTGCTAGACGACCTCCCACCAAACAACCTTTACAGAAGCAACATCTGTGAATTGTAAATGCTTCATCTGTTTGTCTATTATCACCATAGGTTGCTCTCTATGGCATAGATTTTCATCAAGTCCAACCAGATGATGTTGGATAATGTGAAAAGGGTCATAAACATATTTCTGAAATGTGAAATATGAAAACTTGGTGAACTCCTACAAGGTCAGGTTGGAGGGCTAAGCAAGAAGCTACCTACCCTATGTAACATCCACAGAATTTTATCGTTTTTCGCCTACTTGTTCGATTTTTATCAAATAACTGAGGTTAATCAAATCTGACTAAATATTTATTTAGGATCAATTAATTAGCAATTAATTGAGATTAGATGTAAAGGAATTAGGTTAGAGCATAAAAGATTTCATAGAAATTTTCTACCGATTTATCGATTTGAAGGAATAAACTATCAGAACCGAACCAATAGGATCTTACACTTAATAACCTTACATCAAGTGGCTGAAAACTCAGCCACTTAACCCATAAAAGTGGCGCAAGACAGCCACAAAGAATGGGGGAAGGTTGGCTGAAATTGAGCCACAAAATCCTTCAACCAATGGGGTGTTTCCTTCCTAACTACCCCAAATATTTTGCTGCCTTATTTCCTTTTCTGCATAAGCAGAATTCGACCTCCCTCCAGCAGCCTCCCTCTCTCCTTTTCTTCATCCTCTTCATCTCCTTCTTCCACTTTCAGCCTCCATCAAGCCTCTTGCATTCATATCCTTCACTAGAACTCAAGACTAGCTAGTTGTTACTTCAAGATAAAGGTAGAGATTCAACTTTATTCTTGTCTTCTTAGGTATGGGTGACTAACTTCGGGCTTTTGTTTCTTACCTCTTGATGTGATTATTGAATGAATATGATGATCTTTGGTTGGTTTGATGGCTGTTCTTATGTTTAAAATCGATTAAGGAGTAGAAAAGGATGAGAATAGAAAGATGTGAGAGGTTGGAAGACAAAAACCTCTCGGTAGTCTGTACGGCGGAGTGTATGGATCTGCCTACAGCTGTTTAAATTTCATGAATCTATTTTTATATGAAACTAGACATTCAGAGCTTTCCATACATATATAATATAAGGCCATTGGATAAGTATAGAGATATTTATGAATTTTTGAAGTATGATCTAGAAATCAAGACTTTCATTCGGGCAGTGTGAGTTGAGAAGGATATAACTCACCCTACCCAACTCCAAATTGAGTGAATCTAACGTTGTGTGAAAGCTAACATATGAGGGAACATCCCATAAAAATTTTAGAGTCAGATTCATTGTCAACTATCTCTAGTACATCAATGAATTCACCTTAAGTTCAATCCAGGCTAGAACATGGTAGTCCAGTAGGGTCAAGCTTCGGGGCTTATATCTCGAATTATACTAATGCAAATGATATGCAACTTCTTTAATTTGAAAGCTTGTTCTGTTAGCTTTAAATTGATATAAATTTCGCCTAATTTCACCTAGATTTCTATTTTTGGTGAATTTTCTCTTATAAGAGTGCAAATCTGGCTAAAGACATGTATGAATACTAGATCAAGTTTAGTTAATATCGGAACTCGAAACTTAGTGAATAGGAAACTAGATCAGGTATACCTAATATTGAACTCGGAACTTAGTGAATAGAAAAATAGATCGGGTATAGTTAATGTCAGAACTTGGAACTTAGAAAACACATTCATAAACGTTTTGGAAGACTAATTGTGGCTTAAAATCGGAAATCGGAATCACAAGCACATAAATCACCTTAAAATTGAAAGTCAAGGTCAAGAATATGAAACCCAAAATACTTAAACTCGGAAGTCTACCAGAACATAAAACCTTATACCCGAATATCGAAAGTCGAGAACTAGGACGCTTTAAAACTCTTACACACGTGATTCCAAAACTCGGTCCAGGATCAATTTCGGAGACCGATCCTAAACATAACCCCGAAAGTTGGGAATCAAAACATTAACCTTATGTACCCAAAAGTCGGAACTTATATAATCTTGGAACTCGGACGCAATTCAATCTCGGAAGTCGGTCCTGAGCTCAAACTCGGGAACATTAGTAAAAGTTAAATAGAAATTGAGGCTTGATTTACAAAATTCGGGTTGAATGTAAATGTTGAGACAGCAACCATGTTTTAGATGTAACAATTGTGCCCATGAATTTTGATAATTGAATTGTGAATGAAGTGTCATGATTTTTCTGTATAATTGGTTTTCTGAGTACTGGCACTATTCATGGGGAAGCGGACACATTCCGTTATGCTGCCGAATTTTCGCTAGGATTTTATGAAATTATGATAGTTTCTATTATGAATACTCATGATATGAACATATTAAATGTAGATCCCTTCATCTGGAGGCGGTTATGAGATCTCTCTTTGTGAAGGCAGTTAAATAAGATAATATTGGGTCCCTTCATTTGGAGGCAGTTAATTGGGTCTCTCTCTGTGAAGGCAGTATAAAACTATGAGATCCTTCTATCTTGGAGGCACATGGTCAGATGAGAACCCTCTACATTGAAGGCAAGTGGTCAGTTGAGATCCCTCCATTCTTGAGGCACGTGACCAAGAGAGATCCCTTCAATTTAAAGGCACGTGGCCAAAATGAGATCCCTCCAAGACTAGAGGCACGTGGATTCCCTTGCGGGTCAATATTGTGTGACGACGATCACAAGTTGAGCTCACTCCTAGATCAGACTACCTAAGAGTAGTAAAGACTAAAGATTAAAACATATACAAGCACCCTAGGGACGGCGATACGTAACACCTAGATGTACCAAGAAAAGAAAGCAAAGAAAGTTAAAGAAAAACACCAGTGCCTTTATATCCCATGTTTTATTGATGTTGAGACTGTTCTATCTACTTACGCAGTGATTATTATTCTAATGAAATATTGCCAATGTGACTCAAGTGTGTGAAATAAAATGAATTCTACTTCGGACCATAGGTTTTTAAACTATAAAATAGAACAGTTCGTATAATATATTCACTTTTTATAATAAACCGAAGCAGCTGAAGATAATAACGATGATATGGTATGAAATTTCTTAACGAATCCTACTGAGAATTTATAATTCTCACTCCTATATTTATTTCTGTGTTATCTCTAGATAGTTCAAAAGTTCCGAAGAAGGCCCTCCGAGGTGAAGTTGACTAGTAAGATTGAAGGTGGCTGAAGGTTGCTGCCAGACAAGGTCCGATTAAGCGGCAGTAGCAACTCCTAAGTGAAGTATTATGACTTAAGCATAGTACCATACTTGGGAGGATGTTACACCCTACCCTTTCCATAATCTCATAAGGTCCAATGAAACTCAAGCTCGGTTTACCTCTTCTACCAAACCTCAAAATACCTTTCATAGGAGACATAAGTAGAAGCCATGTTCTCTTGGACCAAACTCCAAAGATCGACGTCTCTGATTTGAATAAGATTTTTGTCTACTAAGGGTAGTTATTGAGTGATCTCATATTAATTAGACCTACTCAATAGCTTCTTGAATCAAATATGGATTAACAAATCTAAATTCTCTAGTGCAAACCAACCAACAACGTCCTAGAATGCCTCCCATACGAAGCCTCAAAAGGCGTTATAATACCTTGTAAATGTGTTCAATCTTGTCCCAAACCCTAATTATGTTCTAAAACTAGTACCGAGGACTTTTATACTAGGATTTGCTCAACAGAACTAGAAACTTCATAAAACAACATGTATGTCAAACTCTTATGCTTTTAATCAAGTTATGACAAGAATTTTTCTTTTTTTTTTTCAATGTAAGATTTTATCAAATATTAGCTAACATGTAGACATAGCTCTATGAAGATAGAAAAGTCAAATTTAATTTAAGCTTCATACTCGTTTGCATTTATGGCCATTAAATAAATATTACTGTTGTGAATAATAATAGTCGTCAGTCATTTAGTGCCCAAGATTTCCAATTGAAATTTCCATCTTAAATTATATAGGTCTTTCAAGCATAAACTAAAAATTAATTGTACGTTTAACTTTGCCTTAATTACTTGTTACCACCAAATCACTCAATTGTAATATGATCACAAGCTTATTAGACCTCATAACTCCTTCTTACAATATGGTCACAGCACATACTAGTTAAAATTCAAATAGCCTCAATATCACTTAAATAAATGTAGTTAAGTCCATAGCCTAGTGATTGTCTTCTACACATTTTATTTGAGTTTGGAATGTCCTGTGTTCAACTACCACCCCCTCCCCACAAAAAATATTCTCTAGAAATAATTACAGTTTCACTACATCTCCATTTATTTTTTTGTTTTTCAACTTCAATCGGTACTCGTTTTTTTTTTTTCTTTAACCTCAAATTTCCAGCAACTGGCAACCATTTCTTAGCCTAAATAAAATGGCTAGTTATACAATACACTGTTGATATACATTTTTTTTTCAAATGTAGACTAACAACAAATAAGGAAACACCATATAAGGTCTTAGTATTTAACTAGTTTATTTTGTTCTTGTGACATTTTTATTTTAGGAATTGACCAGCCTATGCATGACGGTTCATAGCAAGGCCATCAGATTATTTTCTAGAATATTTACATATTATTGAAACTATTTAAATCTATCATTGGGTCCTTAATCACAGCATATACAAAGTTTACAGTATAACTTTTATCCTTTAATACTTAAGTTAAAGGGAGAACCATCAATTTAGCCCCTAAAAGATTAAAATACTAAGAATTTAGTCTTTAAAAGATGTTTCATTAATCTGTGGTACTCTAATGATAAATTTTATTATTGCTAATGGGCTTTATTAGTGTTAATAGAAGATGTTTTAGGGACTAATTTGATTGCAAATTGATTTTTTTTAGGGACTAATATGTCAATACATTAACCTTTTGGGGACTAGTTTATTAACACAATCATTAGTGGAATATTTCAGGAGAAAATAATATCTTTTAGGAACTTTATCAACTTTTTAATATTTCAGGGGCTAGATTGATGGTTCTCTTTTTTTTTTTTTAATTTTTTTCAATAATTCAAAAGTCTCAACACTTGAATTATGTGGCGAGAAAACGATCAAAGCATGAACAATTATTCAAACATAATAGCTCATAAATCTATTCAAACTATAGCGGCTAACAAAAAAATCACCAAAACTAACATAATGCATTGCAACTAACTGCTCTCCTATTATCATGAAACCTGATGTATTTTGAAACACCTGCTAGCATAACTCCATGCTGTTACTGGAACAGCTGCGAGATTTAAGGCACCTCGTTGGCAGACCATTGATTCAATTTGGTGGTTCTCCCTAAATTAAATCAAAACTTTGTAGTAATTTACATAGACTTATTTCAAATCCAAAGGAACAAATTTTGGTCATTATTTCAGCTCAGCTCGTTTATGTACCATGCACCTCATGTCCCAATTGCAAACTCAATTTCAAAGTTAAGATCAACATATCATAAACTAAAACACATTGCACACTAAAATATTTAACATAGTTTTCACGAAAAAAATACATCTAACAAAAATTTTGTAATATATTGTCTACTGAAGTGCCAACATAATCAAGTTTCATTGTTTTTTTTTTTTTTAACTGCATTTCACTATTTATTGGGTAAAATATCACAACCATTACATAAGTAATCACCATTTTCTTTTAACGTAAATTTGAAGTTAACTAAAGTATTCAACAACCATGAAATACTAGGTCAAGATAGTCGTACTCTTGAAGTCTAAGCATATGTATTAACAACTTGATAGCTAAACAACAATTTCTCATCCTCATATAGAGCCCATATTTATTTATCTCAGTATAGGTAATCTGACTCTTACAATTCTAAGTTCTAGTTTCATTTACTTGCTTCTTACTCAAACATGTCTACCTTCGTCTCAACCCAAATTTCAAGCTTTTTCAGCCTACGACATGGATATATTGACGTTCTTATTGATCCATCTTGCCCTCAGCCGACCTAGCCCCCGAGCGGATGAGACTGGGCTACTTAGCCTAGCTGGTCTCATGAACCATACAGACTAGCCTCCAGGGACTCTACCTGTGGGCTATCCTATTGATTGTCATGAATTTGGCATTGGAGCAGATATTATCCCATCGACTCTGAGACTTACACCCCAAACGAGATTGTTTTCTTAATCCATGATCTGTCAAGGATTTTTCTCTTAACCTACACCCTGATGGGATCTCTTGCTATAATGGTATTAGACCTATAAGTAACCCCTCTTCCACAGTGGAGTTAAGGCAATCCAAGCCTAAACACTAGTTTACTCTGCCTTAGAGTACAAGACTAGAGCACTTATCATGATGGCTTCACTATTAAACTATATTGCTTGATGGCCCTTGTACTTTGACTTGCAATATTGCTAGAAAGATAGTCTCACTCCAACAACAAAACTACATTAATCCCTCTTTTATTGTTATTTTTTGCCAAGTAAATTCATATGAGTAAGAGTTGATAACTTAATAACCAGGTCTTCTTCTTCTTCTTATTCTTCTTCTTATAAAAGCTTCTTTGGCTAAACTGCACTCCACAATTTCGTTTGGACACATCAGTTTGCCATGAATTAGTTAACTTTCACATTGAATATAATTGTAAGAGCAAAGCTTATATTTTCACAAAGACCACATGTTTCCTTAGTTTCTATTTTGTAAATTTTTTGAACATGACATTGGCTTTAAATTTATATTTGCAACTTCTCAATGAGGACATTGCATCACATAGTTTAATTCTAGATCATCTTAGTGCCGAGGATAAATATGAATCATCCCTACTTAAACAACGCAATGATAACACAACCATAAAAGAAATCATAATTTCCCAAGTACTTACTATCCAAGTATATTTATGAACAAGTTTCAGATCATCTAAATCATTCAAATACTATTATTTTTTCTTTTCTTTCTTTTTATTTCCTGGTAGGATTTGCTCATTTCTATAACACTAACAATGCTATAAGAGAGAAAAAAATTTCTAGAATTGCTACTCAAACAAAGTAATCATTTAAGCATTACACAATACACAAATATTTAACTCTATTATTGTTATTATTATTATTATTATTATTATTATTTTAACAAATATCCATACAGCACCACCAAGGATAAACCTTAAGAATTTTTAATCAACTAGATTGACATATAATTAAAAAGATTATAGATCTCATCATTCATCTTGTTTGGGTATTAGTTCAAATATCGAATTTGACTTTTCAAACACGACTTTATCAATAGCATTCATGTATAAAAGACTTTTAACTTTTTCTCTCCAAAGTAATGTTAAAACTTTAAGTCTTAGTTTGGTAGTACTCTTTGCAGAGGTATTCTGGCTTATGAAAAGCATAAGTCAATTTTTTCTATTTGGTAAACCAAAAAGTCGAGGTGCTTTTGCTCCTAGGTTTTAAAAGCTGGAGAGTGCTCTCAGGAGCCTTTATGGGGTACTTTTTAGGGTTGACTTGTGCTCTTCAAAATTTAAAAGACTAATATAACCTTACTCTATTTAATGACATTAACAATAGAAATTATTCTCTTTAGTATTTATAAATATTGTAGTCATTTTAGATATTAAAAGTAACTTTACCTAACACTACTTTTATTGCTTCTGCTTATTGAGAGCCATTTTTACATTATTTTATCAAACGATACGACAATGACTTTTTGTGAGTAGCTTTTAAAAAGCCACGGTAATACCAAACCAAACCTAAGACCGTTTCAATTGAGATATTTGTATCTTAACAACCCTATATCAAGATCTAAATCAAAAAGTATAGTCCTTATTTTGCAAAATTTTCACATCCTACTCAAATTAGTAGGACAAAACATTTCATGTCAAGTGGCTAATTACTTATGTTTCAATAGCATATTATGCAACATATTATTCAATAGTTTAATTATGCCACAAAATTTTCAACACAGAAATTTATTTGCACTTTCAAATATTCTTCAAAAATAATAATAATGCACCTATTTGACGTGCACCAAATCGGGAACCACTCAAATTAGAGAGACATATGACAAGCACATTTAAAGAATCCAAGAAACAAAACAAAACTAAACTGATATCACATAACTAAACACACGAGGGTGTTAATATCTCTGTGTCCATAAGTTGTGCCTAGGTACACAAAGTATAAACAAAGTTCTATTACTACCCATGTCTGCAGCAAATAGGACCAACCACCAATGCTCTGATACCAACTTTTTCACAACCCATCTTAAGGTTCGTGATCGGCACATGGATTATATCAAATCTAATATAGCTTGGCTATCCTGACAAGATAAGCTATTTTACAAATATCAACTTTTCATTTAAAAGCATAAACATTTCTCACTCAAACTCATGCTCATTACTAGATAATGCTTTCATCTCAAGTTTATCTTAAATAACTAGAATAATCAAATATATAATCCTATAGCAGGAGAATTTGGAATTAGAAGCGATGGTATCCACCCAAAATATGTTGGAAGCATACCAACAATATCAACTAATTGAAAACATCAGGAAATTTGATAATAGATAAAGGGTGAGTCATATAGGCTCAATGAGGGCATTAACATACAGGGTGAACGGGTAAGGAGAACAATTCATAGCACAACTTTTCAAGTTTAGAAATAACTCCAATAATAATGGAGGATACTAATAAAATCAATATATCAAACACTTTCCTTCTCAAAACTACTTGTACTTATAAGAAAGTTTAAATAAATAAATAAATAAAATGTATTTTGACTCTTGAAAGATTTATATGACATCAATTTAATCCTTGAAAGATTTTTGACATCAAATATGTCTCTGAAAACTAACATGTTGATATCACATTAGTCTTTGAAGTTGTTTGACATCAAATAGGTCCCTAAAAGTTAAAATATTATATGACTTGAGCCCCTGAAATATGAATGTGATATCAAGTATGTCCCTAAAACTTCTTTTAGTATTTATATTTATAATTAACTAAATAAATAAATAAATAAATAAATAAATATATATGCATATATTTATATATGTAACTTACTGAATAGTATTCTAAAAAAAATGACAAGAAAATACTTTCTTACCTGAGTCTTTGCTAAAAGCATTAGTAAGAAACTCCTTTCTTACCAGCATTTTGCAATTTCTTACCAGCGCTTTCAGCAAATACTCTGATAAAAAAGGGGTTTTGGTCAGATTTTCTTTTTAGGAATTTACTAGTGTGTTGCTAAAAACGCTGGTAAAAAGCTAGTAAGGAAGAGTTTCTTACCAGCGTTTTCAACAAAGACGCTAACACTGGTAATTTTTTGGAAAAAAAAAAATCAATTGGAACAATGATTATGTGGAACCAGTTATCTGAGCATTTTTGTTATTTTCCTCACTTTTCCTTTATGGTTACGTACAGAAAATATGATTGATGTATATTTTATTTTAGAAATTCAAACTTCTGAAAAACCTGGTAGTCAGGTGGCTAGTAGCGAATCTCCACCGTTCAATTAGCATTTTACTTAAAAGAACCCTCCAATCTAACTTAAGGTATAGGTGTGATAGTGGTGCATAGCAAACTACGGTGCATGTTAGAAAGCGCCTTGTTTTAATACTTTAGTCCTTAAAATAGTATGTATTTTAATCTTTTAAAGTTTATTGTTTATTTTAAAGAGTAAATCTATACTTTAATTCTTGAAAGATTTTCATTTTAACAATTTAGTAAAAGATTAAATATATACACTTTAGTTCCTTAAAGATTTTTATTTTAATACTTTAGTCATTAAAATAGTATGTATTTTAATCTTTTAAGGACTGGAGTGTTAAAATTAAAATCTTTTAGAGACTAAAGTATATGCACTTAATCTTTTAAGGACAAATGTGTTAAAATGAAAAATCTTTCAAGGATTAAAATATATGTATTTAATCTTCTAAGAATTAAAGTATTAAAACAAAAATCTTTTAGTGACTAAAATATAGTTTTACTCTATTTTAAATTTAAAAATAATTTTATTTATTTTAGTTATAAGTTTTTATTCATTCATAATCAAAATTTTATTTTTAACAATTTTGTATCAGGAAACATATATATTAAAACTAATTTTTAAATTAGTTTCAACCCAAACACTATATAATAAAAAAAACCGGTTTGTTTTTAGACTGTTTAATATAGCCAGTTCTAATTTACACTATGATAACTTAGTTTTTCAAATTGTCAAACACATTTTTTCCCCTTGAAATTTTCTAATTATGCACAAATCCTTGCTTGCATGTGGAATAATAATTTATTGTATGTTTAGGTAAGTGATATGAGAGTTGACACTTGCGATTTCAATTCAAAGCTTCTATTTCTGGCTATTTCAATTAAAATAGTTCTATATCTAAGAAACTACTGGATAACACTTTGCGTCCTATTTTGAATGCATTTTGTAAATAGTTGAGGTTTTGCTCATGCACTCTCATATCTGCAAGTATCATTTATTCAAATGCAACTATGTTTTTTTTACTCAAAGTTCCTATTTTCTCTTGATACTTTCGCATGTTGGAGGATGGCTATATAATCAATTGTGCTTCTTACCTCTGGCTTATATTTTACAGCAACGAAAGTGAGGATATCAAGAATATTGTTGAACATGTTACTTATATGCTAGATATGAAGGAATTGTTTGTTGCTAACCATCCGGTAGGAGTAGAACCTCGTGAGCAAGAGGTGATTAAACGGTTAAAGGACCAACAATCAAAAGATCCTCTACTATTCGGGATATGGGGCATGGGAGGGATTGGTAAAACTACAATTGCCAAAGCAGTTTATAATAAAATTTGTCATGAGTTTGAGGGTCGGTGCTTCCTCCTAAATATCAGGGAAGTTTGGGATCAAGATAATGGCAGTGTTCATTTACAAGAGCAACTTCTTTCCGATATCTACAAAACAATGAAAATAAAGATACAAAACATTGAATATGGAAAATCAATATTAGAGAGAAGACTTGGCCAAAAAAGGATACTTCTTGTACTTGATGATGTGGACAAATTGGAACAACTAAATGCTTTGGCTGCAAGTCATAAATGGTTCTGTCCAGGAAGTATAATAATCATCACAACAAGAGATGAAAGTCTTCTTAGATGGCTTGGAATTGACAATGACAAGTTATATAGAATGGATGGGTTGAAGGACAAAGAATCCATTGAGCTTTTTAGTTGGCATGCATTCAAAGAACCATTTCCTAGAGAAGAATTTGTTGGACTTTCTAGTGAAGTTATTTCTTATTGTGGGAGATTGTCACTTGCTCTTGAGGTCCTTGGGTCACATTTGTTTAAAAGGGGAATAAAAGAATGGAAGAGTGTTTTGGAGAAACTCAAAAACATTCCTAATAAACAAATACAAAAGAAGCTTAAAATAAGCTTTGATGGCTTAGATGATGATGAAGATAGGGAAATCTTTCTTGATATAGCTTTTTTCTTTGTTGGAATGGACAAAAGCAATGTAATTGATATATTAAATGGTTGTGGATATTTTGCTGAAATTGGAATAAGTGTTCTTATAGAGCGAAGTCTTGTAAAGGTTGACATTAAGAACAAACTTAGAATGCATGATTTGCTACAAGATATGGGAAGAGAAATCATTCGTGAGAGTTTACCAATGGTGCCTGAGGAACGTAGTAGATTATGGCATCCAAAGGAAGTGCTTGATGTATTATCAAAAGAAATGGTAAGAATCTCATTTGTGATTTTTTATTTTTAAATTTTTGATCTAATATTAATACTATATTTGGATTGATAGAAAGTGATAAAATGAAATAAAATGATATGGAATGATATTAGGTGTATAACTAGATATAATGGAACAGAACTTGATATACCCGATTTTATTCTATCTAATAGCTTTATTTTTCTTTTCTTCTAATTAATTAGAATGAAATGAAATGATGTGAAATCAAATAACTCAAAATGTTTACTATTCAATCCCCTTCCATTATATTTCTAAATAAGGGAGTGAGAACTTCTTTCCTTTCTATTCTATTCCCTACCATTCCACTGGCCATTCTATCCAAACAAATCCCAAGGGAGACAAAGGGGCGCAAGTTTTTCTATCACGTGTCCCACAAGGTTTTTAGCTACCATTAATTATCTAACCATGAGATTTTATTTTTCTGTTCATTCTATTTTAAGGGAACAAAAGCTATTGAGGGACTTGCTTTGAATTTGCCAAGGATGAATCCAATTCGTTTGAAGACCAAAGCATTTAAGTACATGAACAGGCTCAGATTGCTTCAACTTGCTGGTGTACAACTTCATGGAGACTTTAAATACATTTCAACAGATCTTCGGTGGCTATGCTGGCATGGATGTCCTTCTACATATACAACTGCAAACTTTGATCAAGGAAATTTAGTTTCCATTGACTTAAAATATAGCAATCTCCAACTAGTGTGGAAGAAGGGCCAGGTATAAACTCTAAGCTTGATTTTTTCCCTTGCATGGGTTGTTTCAATCAATCTTATTTTGGTGTAACAAATTCAAAAAGAGTACATATCTTTTTTAGTCCTAATATTTTGAAGTTGACATCAGTTTAATCCTGAAATAATTTTTGACATCAATTTAGTTCTAATTGAATTTTGACATCAGTTTGGTCCTAAAAAAAATAGTTCTAACATTTTAAACTTTGACATCAATTTCATCATTCTAATTTATTTATTTTCTACTATTTTTCTTATTTTCAAGTTGCTAAGGTAGAAATTATCTCTTGTCATTGGTTAACGAAGATAAATAAATAATATAGCAGTGCACTAATATATCAATTAGGATGAATCGTAATGAAAACTACTGATACTTTGATGAAAGGATGAAATTGATGTCAAAATTTAAAGTATTAGGACTAAATTGATATTAAAAATATTTTTAGAACCAAATTGATGTCAATCTAAAAATGTTAAGACTAAAAATGACATTTACTCAATTTAAATATGAGTTCTCATCTTATAGTGCTTCAATTTTATATTAGACGATTCTTTCTAGAAATTTATGTGTCAAAAAAATTTCCGGATGCCAAAGATGTAGATGTTTACCCAAACTAGACTGAAAAATATCTAGTTACACAATCAAATGTATGAAAAACAAAGGATGTTAGATACGAATACACATCCCCCCTCTCCTAAGTTCATCTGTAAACATAGTGAATAGAGAAGAGGAGATAGGATTGGTCAAAATATCAGCTACTTGATGGTCAGCATTGATATGACTAATGTGTACTCGACCTTTTGTGCCATGATTTCGAACAAAATGCAGATCCAACTCAAAGTGTTTAGACTTGGAGTAGAGAGTAGGACTCGTAGCTAGTAACACTACACTGACGTTAGACCAAAGGAGTTACTAAAAGATGAGTCTTCAATTCATCAAGTAAATTTCAAATCCAAAATAGCTTAGCAGCTAGGGAGGCCAAACTTTTGTACTCTGCCTCAATTATTGATCTTGAAACTGAATGTTGCTTCTTGGAGGACCACAAGATAAGGTTAGGACCATGATAGATATAGAATCCACTGGTGGATTTTCTATCATGAGGATGCGATCCCTAGTCAGAGTCACTATAGTTAAGTGATTCTCAGATCAGAAGATTTCTGAATGTGCAGCCCAAAATTGGAGGTGCCACTAAGATACCTTAATATTCTTTTCACCACCTTCTAGTGATCCTCAAGAGGGTTTTGCATAAATTGGCACACCCTGTTGGTACAATAAGCCAACTCAGGCCTAGTAAAAATTATGTACAGTAAACTCACAACCATAGGTCTGTACATAGCAGGATCAGAGAAAGCTAAACTTCCATGTGCATTGAGCCTTAAAGAGGAAGGAATATGATGAGTTTTTACCATAAGCCTCTTGAATTAGGATCTATCTAGGACTTGGACACAAGAAATATGATCAAATAAAAAACAAGTTTGCGCAGAAAATAGGGCTCCAGACGTCTTGTTAAAAAGGTTTCGTATCTCACTCTCTACGCACTTCTAATTGAGCAATTCAAAACGAGGTGAACGCTCACGCTCAAACACAATTTAGACCCAAGAATCACCGAAAAACAGTACGTATAACTCGAGATATGAGCAAGAGATAATTGAGGCGAATTCTGGAAAATTGACGCGAAATTGATGAAAAAGAAACCAGAAAACAATGGCTCCACAAACCTAGTTTGATAAGCCAAGAAGGATCGCCACAAGAATTGGAGGATTCTTGATAAGATCAATGATGCAAGGAAAAACCCTAGCAGAGAAAAACTCACAAATTCTGAAACATACATATTCTGCTGTCTATTGATCTCCAAATGTTTTAATACAAATCAGTGTAAAAGTTTGCCCCTGAGACTTAACAAAACTAAAAGCAAAACCTCTTAGCATAAGCATTACTGATATGTTCCAGTGGTTAAGGAGACATATTCAGCCTCAAGTGCTTGGGTTCTAATCCTGCTACAGATAGTTTGTATTTTATTTTATCACAACATAACAATAGAAAAAATAAAATAAACAACTAAAGTCTTGCTAATTTAGATTGACTTATTGGGCTCTTTTCCTCTCATTCCAAGTGACACAGTAAACCCTCAGATTCATGTGTTGGGCTTCATTTGGATATTGGGCTTCAAATTGTGTTTGGGCTTCCAACAGAGAGATAATCACATGTTTGATAGCTTCTTGGGCCTTCTTTGCTCTAGCTCTTGTCATGGGTCCTCCTAGGCCTTGTATTGGATCTTGGGCTTCTTTTTGGGCTTGAGTTTGGACTTGGGCTTGGGCCTTTGTGTCCTCATCAGAATAGGAGTAGAACAAGGTTTGCAACTAGCCATTTGAGCTATCTACAGTAAATCCTTGACATACTTAGCCTGAGAGAGAAATAGAGCACCATCAGCAGTATGAGAAACCTCTATTCCGAGAAAATAATGAAGGGAGCCCATGTCCTTGAGAGCAAAGGAGGAGTTTAGGTGCTAAATTAATTCAGTGATGTAAGAAGGGGAACTTCCAGTAACAATGATATCATCCACATAAATGAGAGTGTATGTGGTAGCTGAGAAAGTGACTTTTGTGAAGAGAGATACATCAGACTTGGTAGGCTGAAAGCCAAGCTGCCGCTTTGTGATACAAAGCCCTTGGGGCTTTTAAGACCATATAGAGACTTGGTAAGTTTGCACATTAAGGAACCATTACCAATTTCATATCCTTGAGGTTGTTTCATATTTACATCTTCTTGTAAATCCCCATTTAAAAATACATTGTTCACATCCAACTGCCTTATACACCACGATTTACATACAACTAAAGACAAAATCAACCTAATAGATATAGGCTTTAGCACAAGGCTGAAGGATTCTGTAAAATCAAACCTTGGCCTTCAATTGAATCCCTGTACAACTGGCCAAGCCTTATATTTCTGCAATAAACCATCTGAGTTGTATTTAACGCAAAACCCACTTACTCCCAGTAGCATTCCTCCCAAGTGGCAATTCAACAAGCTTCCAAGTGTTGTTCCACAATAAGGTGCTATATCCTTCATCCATTGCCTGTTTCTAATGAGGAATTGAGAGTGCTTCTTTGACAGATGCAAGCTCCAAACTTACATCATACAGCTTTGGTTTGTAAACTCTAGCCTTGGCCTTAGTAGCCATTGAATGTGTATTTTGAGGAATGTGAGATGCAACTGGTGCAGGCTGCACTACAAGCACAGAATCAAGAACTAGAGAGGAATGTGAAGGTGCAGCATAAAAAAGAAACTCAATCTGAATTCCAGATATGGGAGTCAACCACCACCACGTGCCGATGATGCGACAGGCACTGATTAAACCATTCTTGGCACTAGAGCAATAATAGGAATTGTGGATGAGACTTCAACATGAGATTCAGAACTAGAAGACCCAAAAGAAGAATCCTTAAAAGGAAGTTTCCTTTCATTAAACAAAACATGTCTGCTAATAAGCACCTGACCAATGGGAAATAAGACACTTATAACCTTTATACTAAGTTCCATAGCCAAGAAAGACATATGGAGCGGATCTAAAATCCAACTTATGCTTGTTATAGGGTCTAGTAGAAGGAAAGCATAAGCATCCAAATGTCCTAAAGGAATGATATGATGGTCTTTTATGAAACAATTATTCAGTAGGGGAAATATCATTGAGCAAAGGAGTAGGCAAAGCATTAATCAATTGCATTGCAGTAGTAAAAGCCTCCCCCTAGAACTTGATAAGCATAGAAGCTTTAGCCACCAAGTGAAGCCAAGTAAATTTAGAGCATGCATCAATAAAATGAATATAATATCGAGCACTTTTTATTGAAGGAATAGGGGCAGGACCCCAAATATCAGTGTGTACAAGATCCAAAGGATTATTATAGACTGAAACAGAATAAGAAAAAAGGAAGTTGATGAAATTTTCTTAAGCAACAACATGAACATAAGAATCGATCAATAGTATAAGAAAGATTACATGACTTGAGCACCCTAGACACAACAGTTGGTGCAGGATGACCAAGTCTAGCACACTACAGTTGGTGCAGGATAACTAAGTCTAGAGTGCCAAAGATGAAAGTCAAAATCTCCTTTTGTTGTGGAAATCAAAGCTGCAGGTGTTGAAGAAATAATAGGCTGAAAATTGGAAAATTGTATAAGCCATGATCAATAGTGCCTCGGAGAATTATCTCCTTGGTATCTTGACATTTGACATAGCAAGAACCAGGGTGAAATTCAAGAAAAAAAGAAAGACATGGTTATCTTTGGCAAACTGAGAAACACCCAAAAGATTCTTCAAGATATGAGGAACATGCAGTGAGTTATTGCATTAGAAAAAGCGAAAAATCCATTACCAACAATCACTTTCTCAAATCGAGCATAATCTCTAGAGTCATGTGATGAATGGCACGTCGAATCTAGGTACCAATTTGGATCATGAATGGTTGAAAGAGTGGCTAGCGCATTACTCATGTTACTTATAGAAAGATTTGCTCCTAGCCTTGGATTATTAGGCACCATAGAAGGCTTAGAAGCAAAATTCACACCATATTGAGAATCAAATCTATGCCAACAATTAAGAGCAATATGATCAACCTTGCCACACATCTGACATGTAGGCTAATTTGAGGATGAAAATCAACCTCCTCTTCTAGAGCTACCTCCACCTCTACCACGAAAATTATGAGCTCTAGAATTAGGTGGAAACGTGCATTGTTGATCACAAGGATTAAATCTTTGTTGTTCTTGAAATTGAGCTACATTTGCTTGCACTATATTATCATTCCTTCGATACTTTTCAATTAACTCCTCCTGCACCTTGAGCAAAGCTTCGAATTCACCAACTGAAACAGGCATTGGTCTCGAAATTATTGTCGTTGTGAATGGATTATATCCCTTTGGCAAACCATTAAGAATTGCTTCAACATGATCAGAATCATTCACTAAGGCTCCAACAAAAAATCAATGCATCAATGATCTTCTTGATTTCAAGTAAGTAATCACCAATAGAACCTTCTTTCTTTGTGTTTCCTAACTTGTTCTTCAATTGCCTTATTTTTGTAGTAATTTGAGAGGTGAAGAAAGTTTCTAAGATGAGAGAATTCACAACTTACTATACATGTAGTGAAAGGTTTGCTCATCGATGACAATAGCCAAGATTTGAACAATGCATCTTGCTTTTTCCAATTTTGATATTTTGAGCTCACTACTTCATTTTCATGATCTTCTTGAGTTCAAAACTTCGTTGGAATTCATTCTCAACTGATACGATTGAGTAGATTGTGGCCTTTGATTGTAGCTTCTACTTTTTCCCTCCATGGCAGATAATTCTCTTCATCCAACTTCAATGAAACTAGATTAGAGAAGCTTTGCAACACAAACTGAGATGAACCTTGAGATGGTGCTTCTAAGGTTTGAGATGAGCTTTGGGAAGCCATGACAAAGCACTGATCTCTAATACCGTGCAAGGCATTAGGGCTAGGCTGAACATGCAAGAGAAAAGATAAAGGAAGAGAGAGTTTGAGTGAGTGAAGGAGATTGTGTGATTATTCACACCAAATGATATGTAAGTTACAAGGCATATATACACTTGACTTTACACGGAGTAAGTTAACTGTCTTGAGAAACTAACTCTAACAAAATTACAACAGAAAACTAACTCCTCATAACATATTACACTTAGTTTTTGATATGCTTTACATTAACAAACGTATTAAAACAATTTAAACGATGTATTTTAGATTTAAGACTTGTGACATACTGTAATTTTTTTTCATCTTTTTGGGGGGATTAGGATTCTCTAAAATGAGAGTTATTCATCTTTAAATCAATAATTTGCATTATATGTCGATTTTACCAAATAATCTAAAGGTAGATAACCTTTCAATTTATCATTTTATAATATATTTTATTTTAGAGAATCCAAATCCATTTTTTCTAAGGTTCTTCTTTAATTTTTCTCTTCAAAATATTTTTTCATTGCAGTTGCTGGATAAGCTGAAAATTCTCAATCTCAGCCATTCCCAACACTTGACACATACTCCAGACTTTTCATACTTACCTAATCTTGAAAAGTTAATACTCAAAGATTGTCCGAGTTTGTCTTCAGTTTCCCGTACCGTTGGAAGTCTCAAAAAAGTTCGTCTAATCAATTTGAAAGGCTGTACAAGCCTTCGTGTACTTCCAAGAAGCATATATAAGCTGAAATCTCTAAAAACTCTCATTCTTTCTGGATGTTTAATGATTGATAAGTTGGAAGAGGACTTGGGACAGATGCAATCTTTGACAACCTTGATGGCAGATAACACTGCAATAACACGAGTGCCCTATGCACTAACAAGATTAGAGAGCACTAGTTATATTTCTTTGTGTAGCTTTGAAGGATTACTGCATCATGTGTTACCTTCCATCATCTGGTCATGGACCTCTCCAACAAATAATTTCTCACCGCAAATGCAAACATCTGTGGACGTGTCATCTCTTGTTTCCTTAACTGTACCAACTAGCAGTTCCCATGGTATATCATCGATTATCAGAGAGCTTCCAAAGGTTCAAAGTCTCAGGTTGGAATGCAGCTCACAAATTCAAACAACTAGAGATGCAACCTTGGATACCTTTAATGTCACAGATTGTAAGAAACTAGAAGCAACACCAACTACGTCACATGTCTCAAATATGGATACCTCAGCTCTAGTTGATTGTCGCAGTCAAGGTGACATTTCTGGTTCCAAAAATCCCTTGAATTTCATTTTAATCCAAATGGGAATGAATTGCCCTGTCACGGAGATTCTTAGAGAGAGCATTTCACAGGTTTGTGATCTTTGTCTTCGGTCTATCAATTTTTCTTTTTAATCTCTCTCTCTCTCTCTCTCTCTCTCTCTCTCTATATATATATATATATATATATATATTTTGTGTAATTTTAAGCAACTGTTATGCTATTTAATAATTTTTAACTGGTATAATTTTTTATAAAACTCACTGTTGGATTAAAAATTTATATTTTATAGATCTTTTTTATAAAATTTTCCATCAATCTAAAATTATTTAATATATTTTTTATATATATCAAAATCAGCATAATATATATGTTTAAATTGTACATAAACAAGAGTCATTTGATAACAATGTAATTGATGTTCAATTTTTGTAAAATTTGGCATAAATGATGTTTATAATAGATAATTGTTATTCAATTTTTGGTTATGTTGTGTACTTGACTGGATGATAAGGTAGAAAGAAAATATCACTAAAGCTCAGTTTAATGATTATTCCTAAGCTTGAAAACTATAAATAGAAATCGTACATAGACTTTCAACAATGGTTTTTTATTTAAACTCTCTGTCTTATAAATAGATCGATACAATTGTGAAAATTTATGTATTAAGATATTATATAAGGCTTTTTTCTATTTTAATTTCTATCGAATTTTTCCTTAAGTTATAAAATTAGAATTTTAATTTATGAGAATATAAGTTAATCTCATAAGGTAAAACATATATCTTTACCTGTTTTTCAAAATTAAAAGCACGCCTTTAATTGTTAAATAAACTAGGCAGTATTAATATTTTGCTAAAGCATATGTTAATTATGCAGAAATTGACTACCAATGGTAGTGTTCATGGAGATTGTTTGCTCCCCGGTGACAAGAATCCTGATTGGTTAACCTTCAATGGTGAAGGTTCTTCTGTGATTTTCGAAGTCCCTCGAGTGAAAGGGCATAACTTCAAGGCAGTGATATTGTGCATTGTTTATTCTTCCCCAGACATCATAACATTTGAAGGTCTTACTCTTAAAAATCTGTTGATCATAAATCATACAAAGACCACCCCCTATCTCTACGAGGGAGATACCCTGACTTCACTTAAAGATGAAGACTGGCAGAGTGTCATATCAAATCTAGAAGCCGGTGATAAAGTGCAGGCTGCTGTTGTTTTGGGGGATGGACTCACTGTGAAGAAGACTGCAGTTTATCTCATATATGATGAATCAATTGACCAAAACATAGAGCAATGACAAGCGCATGTTATTGTTTCTGGTGGGGATCGATGATATGGCAATAGATAAAACCTTCAATGTTTATAGTTGCAATAGATATGGTTTCCGGTGGTAATGATATAGTGGTAATATGAATAAAACTGATTCAAGTGTTGATCATACGGCGGCAGATAAGAAGTTGATCAGTGCTTATGGTGATCAACTGATCATATAGTAGCTAATAAGAAAGAATATGCTTTTGATGTTGATGGTATGGCAGCAAATAAGAATTTCACTATTTCTGGGAGTGATGATTTGGTAGTTGTAAGAAAGAAAATGCTTCCGGTGTTGATGGTGTGGCAGCAGATAAGAATTTCATTGTTTCTACTGGTTCTAGTGGTGATGATATGGCAGCTGATGACAAAGAGAATGTTTTGGTGTTGGTGATGTGGCAGTAGATGATATGATGAATCTCATTGTTTTTAATGAGATAATATAGTTGCTGATAAGAAAGAAAATACTTTTAGTGTTGGTGTTGTGGCAGCAGATAAGAATTTTGCTAAGTGGTGACAATATGGTGGCTGATATGAAAGGAGGTGCTTCTGATGTTAATGACGTGAGAGATAAGTATTTTACTATTTCTGGTGCTGAATCTGTTGATGGTACACATGCAGATAATAAGAAAGTTATTGTTTCTGGTACAGATGAAAATGTAATACACACACATGTAAGTTTGTATTGTTCATATCAGTGTTTTAAATTGCGGTTGCTGCCGGGGATGCGGTCGCGGCTGCAGTTGTCGCGATTGCGGGTAGTGCAGCTATCGCGATGCGCATTGCGGCTGTTGCAGTATGAATTTTTTTTTGGTTTGCCACTTGAAATTAAGCTCGTTTCGGTCTAATGCAGCCCGTTGCGGCTCTGATGCCGCCTATTGCGGCTCTGATGCGATTAATTTATGTGAATAGGTGAAACACCGCAATTGCGGTGTGATGCAGTTGCGGCAGTGACCGCAACCGCAATATTGTGGCCGCATTACGTGATGCGGTCCGCAATTTGAAATAATGGTTCATATTATGATGCAAGCATTATTATTGGACTGGCTGGTTCATTTTGATTCATGTAGTTGAAGCTGTTGGACACATTGAATTGTTTCAACTTCTAATGACCAAATTAAGTTCATATTTTTTCATCCTGTCAATTGGATTCGTCAAACCTTCTTCCCTTGTTCGCGTTGTTCTGATGACGCGACCATTTTGGTTGGGTCTTGTGATTCTGATTTCGATCACTTGCCGCCATTCTGACAAGTTAAGAAGGTTTAACTTCGTCTCAAGGTAAGAGCCTTTCTCTGCTGCTTTGTCAACACATCCGCGTGTTGAGAATCGACAGCTACCATTTGTTATCCTTTAAGCCTTCCCAGTTAAGCGAAACTTTAATTTCTGTCATGGGTTTTGCTTTGTAAGTTTCACATGTAAACTACCATGTTAGCAAAGGGAAGATTAAGTTGATATTAATTTAGTTCTCTAATGGTCGGTTGCATTACTTAACTTTCAGTCATCGAAAGTGACGTGAAGTCATCTTCATATACAAAATGTAAAATTGAGGGATTAACTGGATGCCATTTTTTTAACACGGCAGATTTCTAATATCGTTAGTACCTAAACTTCTTATTACTAGGCTCATATTAATAACCCACTCTTAGTAGTTTAATATTATTTCTTATCATTGAAAGACTATATTAAATTGAATTTTATAATTAAATGACTGAGTTTACTTTTTCGGTCATTGACATATTAAATTGGCAGTTTCTTTCGATGAATAAATTACTGTTAATCTCTCTATCTTAAGAAATAGATTAATACTAGTTTTTGATTTCTGCATGTGCTCCAAATTTGTTTTAATCCTTACATAAAAAAAAAAAAATTGGTTTAGATCCTATGATAGCACTTCATTAAGGAATTAATCCTTGTCATTATAAAATTACTAAATAGTAATAGTTTTTGCTAATATAACTAATAGGATATATATGACATGTTAATATAGTTTTGAAATGACTCATTTTAGATCTCTTTTAAATTTAAAATAAACTTCTTTTGAAAATAGAAAAATGCCAAAATAGTATCAAAATGATTTTTTTTTTTTTAAATCGAAATGGCCTTAACTAAGTGTTACCATGTCTCATGTAAGCTCTTGTTAACCATGTCAACAAAACTAACACTTTTTAATAACTTTTTAATGACAAAGACTAACTCAATACCACTACAGAAACCTAAACTAAATTTTTTTTTATTATATAGGGATCTAATCCTAATTTTTTTTTCACTGTAGGGACTAAATCAAAATCTAAAACACTGATAGGGATCAAAAGCTAGTTTTAATCTAAAAAATATATTGATGTTGCTTATTTTTAAGCATCAAACTAATTTCAATCTAATCTTTCAAGCATCGAAATAGTAATTTGCTATAAATTTGACTTACAAACGTGCTCTTTGAGCACTTGGTGCTCTTAAGGCAAACACTAAGTGGTGCCTCTAGTGTGCTTTGAAATTGATTTTTCTTGTGTAGTGATCTGGGAAGGAAAAGATTGAAAGTCTTTGTCGTACAGTTATATTTTGTATTTAAAATGTTGTGTGTCATTAGTCTTTCATTTGGTTGTGTATGTTCAGTTATATAGACTAATTATATAAAAGAATTTATGGGAGAGTCTGGGGTCCTGACTCTTTATTAGTTGGTTTTTCGATTTCTTTCAGTGAGCGGGATGTTGATGGGAGTGTAGTTTGTGGAAACTTGTTTATTTTTGGGTACATCAGGAGAAGAAAAAAAATGCAAAAGCTAATAATGCAGGAACATGGTGCCCATGAAGTCCTCCCACAAAAGATGGAGCAACCTTGCTGGTGGCTCCTACAAATACCTTATCATTCCCAGCAGCTCCAGCATTTGCTAAAAAATCTGCACACGCATTAGCCTCCCGCAAGACATGAAAATAGATACAGTCCAATCCCTTTGCAGCCAATCTTTAATTTCAGCTACAACCGTGCCGTACAAGTGGCTCTCCTCAGAATACTGAATGAGCCGCAGCGCTTCAGAGGAGTTAGATTCATAGGAAACTTCTCTGAACCCATATTCCTAAGCTAGCTTCAGCCCAACACAAATAGCCACTAATTCAGGAAGAAGATTATCAGCGAACAATAGGCCTTCAAACCCAAAAACCCATCTTCCTTGATCGTTACGCACCAAATCGCTATATCCTGCCAAAACCGAGTTGCCTTTGGAGCAGCCATCGACATTAAGCTTGATTACCCCATCAAGAGGCCATTCCCAATGAACCCACCGAGGATTTCTAGGAAGATTCGGCACTTGCAGAGGATCCATGCAAAACGCTTCCACTTCATAATTAATAGCTCTCACTATACTATCTATAGAATACTCCTTATTATCCATCACCTCATCATTTCTAGTCCTCCATACCCACCAGAGATTAGCACAAAAGGTCATATTGCTGGGTGCAACAACAATATGCTTAACCCATGCTTTATAATCTCTTATATCCATCCCCAAAGGTGTTGAAGTACCCACTTGATCCCAAACATTTGTTGCTTTGATACAATCCTGAAGACAATGTAGAATTGATTCATCTTCACGACAACATCGCATGCAAACGGCTGATGTTGCCAATCCATGCCTATGACATAGAAGGTTGGTGGGTAACGAATCATTCATCACTAGCCAAATGAGAAATCTGCATTTTTCCATTGTTGGAGACTACCAAATCCATTTCCATTGACCCATGCCATTACTAATAGCCTGAAAATAGGACTGTTGAAGCCAAGCATACCCTGAAGCAGCTGTATACTTTCCAGATTGCGAGCCGTGCCATACCAAAAGGTCCCCAACTCTGTCATGCAACCAAACAAAAATGCTTTGCAACTTGCTTCTCACTTCCTCAGTATTCGTGGTTGCCAACACATCAAGACGCCATTCTCCATCTCTCCACACATTCCGGACTTTCAACTGTGTATAAGAGATATGGACATAAGGAACTAAGTTACACAACTATCCCTGAGGGTGCCAGTTCCCAAACCAGAACAACAAATTACCCTTTCCAAGCCTTAGATTATAACCTGGGTGCAAAAGATTCCAAGCTTTAACCATTACTACATAATTGAAAATTGATTCCTTCTTTGTTACAGCCATATTTCTCCTTCAACAACATAGCCCACAACTTAGGAGATGGATGTGTGAGTTCCCAGCACAGCTTGCCAAGAAATGCCATGTTAGATAACCGAACTTGGTGGATACCAAGACCTCCAGCTACTCTAGGTTTGGTCATCATATCCCACCGCACAAGATTTATGCCACGATTGCTACCATGATGCCAAACAAAACTTCGAATAATTCTGTCAATATAATCACATAATTGCTGAGGCACCCAAGTGGTTTGCATGTTATAAACTGGCATTGCTGTAAGAACTAAACATGCCAAAGTCACCCTACTAGCTCTATTAAGGAGTTTGGCCTTCCATCCACTCAGCCTCAACTTCAACTTATCAATTAAGAAATTGAAATCTTCCTTCTTAATCCTTCCCTGGAGCAATGGAAAACCCAAATATTTGCCAAGGTTTCCTGCTAAAGCAATGGAAGACACAGAAGCAAGTTTCTCCCGTTTTCTTCTATTAACATTCTTCGACACCATGGCCTTAGATTTTTCCACATTCACCACTTAACCCGAGACCTCTTCAAAATCCTTCAATACTTTCATGATGACTTACATCTGTTTAGCTTTAGCATCTCCAAAAGTAAGATATCATCTGCAAATAACAAATGTGATATTCCCATACCACCTCTAGCCACTTTAATTGGCTTCTAATCACCACTCTCCACCTTTTGAGAGATCATAGTTGATAGTCTCTCCATGCAAAGCACAAATAGATAAGGTGACATAGGATCACCATGCCGAAGTCCTCTATTAGGGGTGAAATTTTCTAGCCGGACACCATTCCACACAATAGAAAGAGATGAGGATGCCAGACAAAACATGATGAGTTTTTTAATAACATCTAGGAACCCAAAAGCCACCAAAGTTTGCTCTAGGAAGTCCCAATCCACACTATCATAGGCCTTATGCAAGTCGATCTTAATAGCCATAGTGCCTTTCTTCCCCTTCAATCGATGCATATGATGAAGTATCTCCTGAGCAATGATAACATTATTAGTTGTGCTCTTGCCAGGAATGAAACTATTTTGAAGAGGGCCAATCAAATCCATTAAGAAGGGCTGAAACCTATTCACTAATACTTTAGTAATCAACTTATAAGCATCATTGCAAAGGCTAGTAGGCCTAAATTGAGACATTCACCAGAATCTCCACTTTTGGGATTAAAACCACTAGAGTATCCAATAACCTCTTATCAAAACTCCCTGTCCAAAATGCATCTCTAATTAATCTCCAAATATCATTCCCAACCTCATTCTAGAAACGTTTGAAGAAAAAAGGCTGGAAACCATCTAAACCCCAGGCCTTAAAAGATTTCATGAACTTCGAAGCCTCCCAGACCTCATTTTTTGAAACTTTTAAAAGATTTGTCATAGCTTTTGGGCTAAGTTAGTTTGTAGTAGGTAAAATACCTTCCCTCCTTTGTATTGGCGTATCATGAATAAATAGCTTTTTGAAAAAAATAAGGGCCTCATTTTTCAACAACTCACCATCAGTGCACCAAACATCCCCAGCAATATGCAACCCTCTATCTTGTTTCTCTTCCTTCTAATCAAAGTCTAAGCATGGAAAAATGAAGTATTTTTGTCCCCAAATTGGATCCATTGCTCCCTCTACTTCTGAAACCACAACATTTCCTCTTGATGAAGGACCTGATTATATTCACGCTGAAGTTCTCCCTCTAGCGAACAAGTTTGCTAATTAACCCCTTCTAGCGTCCTCTAAATACCAGTAATTTGAGCTTCAAGAAGCCGCTTTCTCCGGAAGACATCACCAAACACCTCTTTATTAAAGACCAAAGAGTTTATCTTCACCCCTTCCAAACTATTAACGACATCAGGGGATCCCATCTTCCAAGCATTCATCACTTTTTCAAGATAATCAACATGAGAAACCCAAGCTACCTTAAACATGAAAGGCCGTTGACCTCTAAGGGTTGGGAGGCTAGTGCAACAAAGAAAAAGAGGGTTGTGATTAGAATAGATGTGAGGAGGCATCTCCACAAAAGCCTTTGGAAAATGTAACCTCCAACCTATATTAGCCACTGATCTATCTAACCTTTTAAACAAAGGCGGATGACCTGGAATGCTTTATTGCCATGTGAAATCACTACCTACTACCTTCACGTCTTAAAGATTGCAGGAATTTAAACAGTCCTAGAATAACCTCGCTCTATTATTCATAAAGCACCCTCCCTTAGTCTCAGAAGCCAAAAGAATTTCATTAAAATCCTCGGTGAGTAACCAAGGCTCTGAAATCCTACTTCTCAGCTCCGCTAGATATGTCTAGAGAGTAGCATAGACCGCTGGAACTGGATTTGCATATATAGCCGTGCAAAACCAAGAACCAAAGCCTATCCCAATCGAAACTGAAATTGCTGGATGCATGGACTCCAATAATTGACAAGGTAAATTTTGATCATATGACAGTAACCAAATCCCACCCGCATGACCATGAGCTTCCTCATAAGCCACCAAAGAATAACCCAACTTTGACCAAAACCTTTCCATGGAAGAGAACATCGTATGGGTTTCTACCAGAATGATCACTGATAGCTTCTGATGTCTCATAATCTCCTTCATCCTTTGCTTTCCTCTCCTACTCACAGCCCCCTTATATTCCACATAAAAATTGTAATATCCATGGGCACAAGGAATAACAATGGAGGCATCCCGCCACTCAAGCTATGTTTCTACCATCTCTAGAGCCCCGATGCAAACCTTGTTATCCATCTCCTTGCCACTAACTTCCTCAAGGGCTCTTTCATTAGCACTGTTTATATTCTTTTGTCCATCAACCTCGTTTACAGTACTAGATTTCTGCTGGTGCTCATAGTTTTCCTCAATAAGAGACTTATCTATACTTTCCCTTCGTTGCCTTTTCTTTTTTCCCCTCGGAGAGATTCTAACCACCACTGCCTTATTTGCAATAGATGTAGCACATCGAAGCTTCATGATTCTCCCCCCTTTGACAACTCCACTTGGTCTCATGGCACTAAAGCTCATTACCTTCGATTGAGTAGAAGCCTTCACAGAAGCACTACTTGGAGTAAAAACCTCTTCTACTGTTTCCCGCTGCTCATAGGCCTTTGGACACCAAAGGGTTGCATGATCTCTTTCTGCTGTGGGTCCAGCATCCCATGCATTTCCTCACGTGAACTACGCATCCCATGCATTGCCACTCATGAAATATTCTTCCTTTTTTTCAATACCATTTTACTTTTTCCCCATATCAATGTTGCGGCTATTATTCTTCTTTCTTTTTTCCACTAGGATCTACTCCTAATTCTCAGCCTTTTTGCTCGCTTCTTGATGTTGAAAAGAAACAGATTTTGAGCCTTCGGAATTTTCCTCCTTCTGATTCCCATAAGATCAGCTTCTCAGTTGATCTTGCAATCTTGTTTGAATTTGAAATCTTCGACACTACGCCAGGGGTTGCTAGCAGTAGCTCTTCCTTCTCACAGTCTCTAGCCAAGTGTCCATAACAATCACACTTGTTACATATCAAATGCAGGCTCTCAAATTCAGCCAAGTGGAAGCCATCTTCTATCCACACCTTCCTCTTCACCGGAGCAGATAAGTTGATCTCAACGCAAGCTCGTGCAAACTTTCCATGATCCACCGTCTTCGTCATGATATCAATCTTAACCGGATGACCCACTGCTAAAGTTATAGTCTTCATCACACTTTCTTCGTAAAGCATAACATTCATCCCCGAAAAACAAATGCAAACCATCATTCTTCCAAATGACAAATCACAAGAATTGAAAGCGGGCGTCTATCGCTTGACTGCTAGATAATGGTCGAGTATCATCCAAGGTCCCCCTAAGATAACCTTTTCTCCATCCTCTTCCAAATCAAACTTCACTAAAAAGCACCCATAACCTACGAACATCACATCATACCCTGCCTTCAAATGCCATAGATTCTTCAACTTCTCCTTCATAACGTGATAATTCAACGTCCTCCCCAGCAACTTAATAACTAGGGTGTCCTTCCATGGCAAGGACAATTTCTCCGACACAACCTTATCAAATTGCGCCCTTGGTACCCCTCCATTCTCCTCAGCAACTACCACACTCGCAAGTTTGTGCTAAATTAAGTCTTGAGGAAGATCCCTTTGTGGCAATGGAGTCCCCCCTAAGACCTTATCCCTAAAGGAGATGTTTGGATGAACAACTTATACTGGGCCTCCCTTTTTAGAGCTCCCTCCTCTCTCACCCGTGCTCCCTAAACCTATCGGAAAGATTTTTGGAAACCAATTTTAACTAGTTTGTGGAAACTAAAAACATGAAATCTGAATTCAAGTTTGAATCCCTTTTGAATCAAAACAAAGTGTCATGATGGAGCCTTTTTGGCTATCTGTTTGTAGTTATGATAAAAACAAAAAAAGAAAAAAACCCAGGAGAGTAAAATTAAGCACATCAAAAGCAAAATAGACACAAAGGATAGTAAAGATATGGTTTACTATTAAACCTCTAAGAAACTTACTCTTAACAAGCTAGATCAAAAGGAAGAAGCTTTTCCTACTATACCTCTAAGGGAACCTATCCTTAGC
Source organism: Pterocarpus macrocarpus (assembly GCA_031439585.1). Classification (NCBI taxonomy): domain Eukaryota; kingdom Viridiplantae; phylum Streptophyta; class Magnoliopsida; order Fabales; family Fabaceae; genus Pterocarpus; species Pterocarpus macrocarpus. The sequence continues at coordinate 33,143,507 of CM062521.1, forward strand.
AACCTAGATCGAAGGAAATAGTTTTCTCTACTAGACTTCAAAGAGAATCTATTCTTGACAACCTAGATTAATGGTAGGATAAATGAAATTGAAAGAACTACCATTAAGAATTACCTTGTGATTGAACCTTTCAATTTCTTGACGCAACAAGTAAAGGGAATCACTTAAACATCACTTAAGTACAAAGGATAGAAAATTCTACATTACACAGAACCATCATGATGAAATCCTCACAATTGTATTGATAGTCAAATTATGAATTGTCTATAGGTTAATTTGGCTATTTATACATAAATCCTAAAATAAATAAAAAAATTTATTTAATCCCATATAAAAGATTTGATTTGAAACTAAAATTAAAAGATCTAATCCTAAATAATAAGATTCACTCCTAAAATTCTGATTTGACACTATAAGGATATGGATCAAACAACTAAATCTAAACTAAACCCAATCAATCAATTTAGATCAACCTTTGATTTGTTACACTCTAATCAGAATCAAATCAGCCAATTAATTCTGATTTGCTCTAGATATTTGTGGCGGCCCTACATAATTGCTTGCTCTTCAAGTAATCTCCAATTCAGGAATAATCCAATTAATTAATTAAGATTTGATCTTGATTTGTTGAGCTCCTCATGATTGCTTGCTCTCCAAGTGAAAGCCAACTTGCTAGAAACAAGCTTTGGATTGTTTGTTCTTCAAGTTATCACCAACAAAATCTTTCTCTTGTGATATAACCAATGACCATGATAAGATCTCGATTTTGCCCTCTAGTGTTGGAATAACCAAATTGTCCTCGTAAACTCGTATCAAGTTGTTATGGTGATTATGATAAATTGCATATATGCACCAAGGTAGAAATGGCTAGTGGAATGAATAAACAAAATTATTGCTTATAAAAAGGCCAATAAAGCCTAAGCTGCAATTGAGCTAATGGAATAACAGGTATGCTATCCATGGTCAAGGGGAGCAAAATAACCAAATGGTGTGCACTTTAAAGCATAGTAATAAAAAATGACTCAGATCACCCATTTATTCTATGGATTGAATCTGTCACAAAATCAGTGTGAACTGGTTTCACTCGGTCTATTTTGGTGAAAACCAATGACTTGGCCGATTTAGTTAAACCAGCGGGTCATGCTTATTATTAAAAATTTTACATTTTTTATTTTAAATTTCTTTAAAAATAATAGTTGACTTTCCCAAGTCATCATCTAACCACTTGGGCCTTGAAATGAGAGTTACATCAAAGGCTTTAATCATTTTATTTTGTAACTAAACATTTGGCTTTCATCTCCTTTATTATTCAATGTGGGACTAAAATAGTGGAAATCATTCTATAACTAAATATTTGACTTCCAATTCCTCCACTATTCGATTTGGGACTAAAATAGTGGGAAGCAAGTAGTATATATGTTGTTTTTCTGTACAAGCTTTTGATGCAAGTGATACGTCTTTCATTTTATAACCTATGTATTTTTATATATTTATTTAATTATATCCAGCTCAACCAGGATCCCACTAATTGAACCAATGGCCTATCGATCCAATGTTTTGGCCAAGTCAAGCACTAGGTCAAATTTTATAACTATACTTTGAAGAGTACAATTCCATACCTAAAGCTAACTTGATCTATTTTTTTGGAGGTTGGAATTGACATTGTAATGCAAAATTATAATTTTAATTTAATTTTTTAAACTTAAAATTGATTGAAAATCTTAAACATCATGTCTAAGTTAATTTTCGAAAAAAAAAAGAATGTAAATTGTGATTCTAATTTTATTATTTAAATAAGTTATTCAAAATTTAAAATTGATAAAAAAATATTAATACAACAGCAATTTTTATAATATTATAGTTACATTTTTATTGAAAATATTTTTTTTATGAAAACTATTTACGTATAAAAACAATAATTTTATGATTCCATTTATCTTTTATTTATTTATTAATAATTATATTTATTGAAATTTAATGTTTTTATAACAAATATTATAGTAAAAAAGTGTTATTATCAATTATGTTCCTTAAAAATTATCAATTCTAGATTATAATATTTTTATAAAAATATTAAATTTAAATAAGTAATATTACTAACAAATAAATGAGAAAGAAATGGAATTATATACAATTTTAAAAAGAGGGAGGGACATTCAAATTTTAAGTTTTAGAATTGATAATTCTTTGGGTATAAATTAGGAATTCACTCTAATTGTTTTTCAGTTTTGTAGTATTGATTTATAGAATCATTATTGTAACGTCCCCACTTTTTGAAAATAATGTAAAAAAAACTTTGAATTATTTCCCTTAGGTAGTGCGAGAATTTCTCAAGCAGCGTTATGCTTAATGATTATCGCACTTGGAACTATAGGATAGCATAGCACTGCCGTTGAAAATATGGCACTGCCATATACTAAAAATTTGGAAATACAGAAATACCCCTATGCAAACTTTTGTTATTTTTAGTTTTGCTCTAGAATTTTTAGTAATTACACATTGACCCCAAAGATTCTTTCCATAATTACCCCTGAACTTTTAAGAAAATGATATTTAGGTCCCTACATCAATAGAATTAGTAGAATAAGGTCTTAAATGAACCAGAATCATGTAGCAAAAAACGTCGAAACCCAATTCTTGGCCCATTGGGCCACGGAGGTATCCACATGTGCAATAATGTGGGATGCCTCTAGACTTGCCCAAAATTATGAAAATACCATTAGCTATGAAAAATAGAAAACAAAAGGCCCTGAGTTTGCAAAACGATTAATTTACGCAGTTAATCGATTTATTCGATTTTATAGGATATGTAATGTTAATTAGAAATTAATTAGAGGTTAATTAGATAGTAATTAGAAGTTAATTAAAAAGATTAGGATTAAGAGAAATTAAGTTGAGCATATAGAAAATTCTAGCAATACTTTGCCAATTTGAAGGAAACCGGTAAAGATTCGGCATTTTAAACTGCCCGAACTGAATTAATGGAATTACACTTTGGAAACCCTAAAACAAGTGGCAAAAAATTTAGCCATTTCACCCACCAAAAGTGGCGCCTAGATAGCCACATATAAGGGCAAGTTATTTAAACCACTAAAGTTGGCAACTAATGAGAATTAAGAAAGCCAACTACCAAGCCTTAAACAACCTTATAATTTCCTCCCAAATCCTTCAAAGGGTCGACTTCTTTTCTAGCTGCCCCATATCATACTCTTTGTAACGTCCCAATTTCCGATTTCCGACCTCAACAGACAAAATGTGATAATGTCCGATTTACGATCTCCGAATTTCGGTCCGGATCTCAAATAAGAGGAGCACGAGGTCCAGCATCCGACTTCACCTTCGGATTTCGGGTAAAATGGGATAAATTCCGACCTCCGAGTGGTCCGCAAAATTCCCGACTTCACTTGTATTAGCTTCTCGATTTCTGACTTAACTCTCAAGCACAAACAAAAACGGAACGAGTTCCGACTTTAAGTGGAATAGGGACAAGTTCCGATTTCAGTAGAATGGAAACGAGCTCCACTTTTGGAACGACGTGGAAAGCAATTTGGCCACAAAAGTGGGAGACATGGCCGAACTTTAATCACAAAATTTCAACCAATCAACATTCATAATCCAAACTTACCCCATGTATTTAAGTCAGACTCTCCCCCTCATTTCTGACTAATCTACACCACTCTCCCTCTCCCTCTCCCTTTTGCTCTAGCCTCCTTCTTCCCTTCTCTCAATCAGCTCCATTACTCCTTCAAGCTTAGCAAGATTCTAACACTCCAAGTTTCAACACTTAGCTCAAATCATACTCCAAAGAGGTAGGATTCTATTTCTGTTCTTGAATTACTTGTACTATGATTGCATGAAATTGTATCCTTCTCCTTGTATTTGATGGATTATTGGATGTATTATGATGGATGATGATAGGATTAGCAGGAAATCTTGAGTTGAAATCATGGTTAGAAGAAGAAAATTAGAAGGAGAGAAGAATTAGGATGCTATCTTAGTGAGAAATTCCACGACAGTCCGTACGGCGGAGTGTACGGCGCCGCCTACAACTGGTTAAATCCGATGAAACCATTTTTAGATGAAAGTAGACATCCAGGGCTTTCCATACATATATAATATAAGGTATTGGATTAGTATTGAGAGAGATATGAATTTTTGAAGTTTGACCTAAGAATCAGGGTTTTCATCCGGGCAGGGTGACTTGAGGAGGGTATATCTCACCTTGCACAACTCCAAATTGAGTGAAACCAAATTTGTTAGAAAGCTTACACATAGGGGAACATCCAATATGAAATTCCAAGTTTGTTATGGTCCCAATTGATCCCAGCGATTTGAGGAAGTTACCCTATGTCCAAACCGAGCCAAAACAGGGTAGTTCAGGAAGGTCGAATTTCAGGACTTATAACTCGAGCTATACTAAATCAAATAGAATGAAACTTGTGGGAAATGAAAGGTTGTACTGTTAGCTTCAATATGAGACCAATTTCGTATTATTTGAGCTTAGTTTCGATTTTTAGTGAATTTATACTTCCAGGAGTATAATTTGGGTCAGTGACTGAATAGGCCGAGGCAAAATTAGAATATCTTGAGTTATATAAATGAAAATGATATGGGACCAAAGAGGTTAGAAAGTAGACATATCCAAAATTTAGGTTTAAATGAGTTGAGTAGAAGTAAAGGTGGATTATATAAAATTCGGGCAGAACTGAATAGAATTGGCAGAAATGATCAAAGTGATGAATTTATAAGTGTTAGTGAACACATAAGGTTTAAGTTGATGGTTACAAGTTTTACATCAAGAAATATGCTAGATTGATTATACTACTATGATTAATTTGTCTGTGAAAGCTGTCACTATTCATGGGGAAACGGACCTGATCCGTTATGTTGCCGAATTTACGGCAGAGATCTAGGAGACTATGAATGTTTATATGTAAGGATGAATTAAAGTATGAATAAGTGTATAGAAACTCTATATTCAAGAATGACATGAGTATGATATGAGGTATATGAAAGTAAATGACAAAGCATAGGTATGAGTGCAGTCAGCATGTCCATGCTTGATTATGCATGAGAACGAAAAACACATGAGTATGATAACATGTGAATCCCTTCACTCGGAGGCAGTTAATTGAGATCCCTCCCTGTGAAGGCAGTTAAATGATAAAATGTGAATCCTTTCACCTGGAGGTAGTTGCATATTGAATCCCTCTCGGTGAAGGCAGTTAAAGATAAAGATATGAATCCCTTTACTTTGAGACAGTTGCACTTTGAATCCCTCCCTGTGAAGGCAGCTACCCTCTACCTTGGAGGCACGTGGTCAGATGAGATCCCTCTATATTGAAGGCACGTGGTTATATGAGATCCTTCAATTTTGAGGCACGTGACCAGAAGAGATCCCTTCAATTAGAGGCACGTGGCCAGAATAAGATCCCTCCAAGACTAGAGGCACGTTGGTCCCCTTGCGGGTGAGTCGGTGTGACAACGGTCACGGGTGAAGCTGATGAGCTCACTCCAAGGCTAGGCTACCCAAGGGTAGTAACAGCACCCTAGGGACGACGATACGTAACGCCTAGGTGTGCCAAGTAAAAGCTAAAGATTAAAGGCTAAAGACTAAAGATTAAATTATATACAAGCACCCCACTCACATGAGGTATGGCATCGACCCAGCTAGTGTGAGTTTAGGGGACAAAACTTACATGAGACATGGTATGACCCAACTAGTGTAAGTATCAAAGGAAGATCCCATATTCCTAAGGAACGTGACATGGCGATCACGCTCTGATGGGGTATGACATGGCGATCATACTCTGGAATGTGGCATGTAAAGATTTTATGATGAAAAAGAAAGATGAAGAAAGAAAAGCAAGCTTTAAGTATATGCATAAATTTAAGTACGAGTAAAGTTATGTGCAAAGGTTATATTCCCAGCATATTGATGCTATATGTGTTTTGATATGCTGCAGTTATTATTTATGATATCATGTTTGAATTGATTTTCATGGGTTCTCTCAAATGCTAAGTGTATGACTAAAATAAACTTTGCTTCGGATATTACATTTTCGAACTATAAAATTAAACAATTTGTAAAGCATGTTCACCTTTTTCAAGATAAATCGAAGCAAACTGGAGATGACAACGATAACATTATATTTAGAGAATCCTACTGAGAATTTATAATTCTCACTCCTATTTCTGCGTTGTCTCCAGATAGTTTTAGAAGTTTCCGAAGACAGCTGAAGTTGTTGTCAGATGAGGTCTGCTCAGGTAACAGTAACATCTCCAGGTGTGGTACTATGACTTAAGGATAGTACTGTACTTAGGAGGGTGTTACACTCTTTTCTTTCATTCTCTCTCAATTTCATCTCAACTCAAAGCATCAATCACTTCTTTGAAAAAAAAACTAAACTTTAGCCAACTATTTCACTTACTAGAGGTAGGATTCCACCCTTTTAATTGATTTCTTATGACTGGTGGTTGTTGGATCATTCAATTGTATGCATGTATTTGATGTTTTATTGAGATTATATAAGCGTTCTTGGCTGGGCTCTAATGTATATATTGAGTTTTGTAGATTGATTAATGAAAAAAACCAAAGAGGAAGCAACCAGAGTGAACTTAACTAGGAAAACCCTATGGCATCCATACTTTTGAAGTGTATGGACTCGTCTACAAACATCGAGACCAATTTTAAATGAAAATAGACATTTATAGCCTTCCAAATATATAAATTATATGGCCATTGAATTAATATTGAGTGAGATATGATTTTTTGAAGTTTATCGTAGGTGTCTGTCTCCAAATCTGACCAGAGTGGTTTGTGTAGGGTATAACTCGCTCTATACAACTTAAAATTGGGTGCAACTAATTTTATTAGAAATTTTACAATAGGATAACATTCCAGAAAAATTTCAGAATAAAATTCGGTCCTTGTTGCTCCCAATAATTTATTGAAGTTGCCCCATGTCCTAATCGAGGTAGAACAGGGCAGCTTAAGTTAGCCAATTTCAAGAGTTCATAACTTGAGCTCTACTTATCAAATGAAATAAAACTTGTTATGAAAGTTAGTTCAATTAGCTTTAAAATGGTATAGTTTCGTATCATTCCAATTAGTTTCCTATTTTTAGTGAATTTTTACCTTTTAGTGCCTAAATCTACCTAGCAATAGGATAGACCTAGGTTAAACCTTAATAATGTGAGTTATATTTATCAAAATTGAATGGGATTAAAAAGGTTAAAAACTAAACACATAACACTTCATCATATCCAAAATTCAAGTCTAAATGAGGTAAACAGAAATTATGGCTTAATTTATAAAATTACGTAAAATTGAAGGAAATTGGCCAGAAGTCAATTCAAATTCAAAGGTTGTAAATTTTATATAAATATCGACAAATTGATGCATTATATTGATTTTTCTGTATGAATAATTATCAGTTTGATTGGTACTATTCGTGGGTAAATGGACTCGATCTGTTATGCTGCCGAATTTTCAGTAGAATTATATGACTCATGCATCATGAATATGATTCCTCTAGAATATGCATTCATGACTTCATGATTAAAGATGTAATAATAATTCCATATTACTTGGGCCAACCCCTGAACAAATTTAAGGAGAATAAGTCAGTGGAAGCATCGAGGAAAGTAAACCCAGTAATCCTTGAAAGAAACGAGCTTGGTCCTAAAAAGTAGGCTATTGCCCAGAGGTGAGAGAGACCATTCACTTCCAGAGGACGAAGTACAGGTGAAAGGTAAGTAAGGGAGTGCACTTGAGGACGGCGATATATAATGCTCAAGTGTAGACCGATAAACACACCCTAGGATGGCGATATGTAATGCCTAGTTGTGCCAACTAAAGAAAGTAAAGAAAGTTAGCACTTGAGGATGGTGATACGTAACGCTCAAGTGCAAACCGATATACGCACCCTAGAGATGGTGATACGTAATGCTTAGGTGTGCCAAAGAAAGGAAGTAAAGAAAGTTAAAAGAGGCAAAGACATTTGCACCAAGAAGTCATATGCACTCATTTATACATGGAAATCAACTGTTCCTTATTTTTTTTATAAATCTATGTACCTTATTCAAGTATCCTTCATGTTACTATGTTGATGTTTAGATTCTCTATTTGTTTAACAAGTGCATGAATAAAATAAACTCTACTTCAGACAATATATTTTTGAACTATAAAATTGAATAGTTTATATAACATGTTCATATTTTTCATAATATACCGAAGTAGCTGGAGATAATAACAATGACACTATGTGACAATCTATAGAATCCTACTGAGAATTTTAAATTCTCACTCCTATGTTTATTTTCGTATTATCTCTAGATAGTTTAGGAAATATTAAAGACAGCAGCTAGAGATTGCTGTCAGACAAGGTCCATTTAGGTAACAGTAACAACTTTTGAATATGATACTATGACTCAAGTATAGTACTATGTTTGGGAAGGTGTTACAATAAATGCTATCAGAGCAGTTCATCCTACTCTGACCTGGGATGGGCTAATTATGCTTTCAAGGAGGCATACTTTGAAAGTCTAGAAAGGTCGTGCTTTAGGTCCTTACATGACAAGGACATAGATGTTTGTGCATGGCAGCCCTGTTGTGTATTGTAGTTTATCTGTCACACTTGACTGCATGTTGAGCCTGATCACCTCAATATGAAGCTCGATGTAGACGAAGATCTATGGCATCCAATTGGCTTACTAGGGATAAAGGAACTTTGAGGGCAAAATTCTTTTTAAGGGGGTAAAGTGTAACATCCCTACTTTCTAAAAATAGCATAAAAGAAACTTTAAATTATCTCCCTTAAGCAGTGTGAGAATTTCTCAGGTAGCATTGTGCTTGACGATCCTTGCACTTGGAACTATAGGGTAACGTAGCACTGCCGTTGAAAATATGGCATTGTCATATACTAAAAATTAGGAAATTATAGAAATATCCCTATGCAAGCTTTAGTTATTTGTAGTTTTGCCCCATAACTTTTTAGAAAATGATATTTAAGTCCCTACATCAATAGGATTAGTAGAATAAAATTTTAAACGAAGCAGAATCACATATCTTGGCCACTTGGGCCACGAAGGTTTCCACATATGAATTGATGTGGGATGTCCCTAGACTTGCCCAAAATTATGAAAATGCCATTAGCTACTAAAAACAGAAAACAGAAGGCCCTTAGTTTGCAAAACGATTAATTTATGCTGTGAATCAATTTATTTGATTTTATATGATATGTAATGTTAATTAGAAAATAATTAGAGGTTAATTAGAGGCTAATTAGGAGTTAATTAAAAAGATTAGGATTAGGAGAAATTAAATTGAGCATTCAGAAAATTCTTGCAATACTTTGCCAATTTGAAAGAAACCGGTAAAGATTTGGCATATTAACTTGCTATAACCGAATCAATGGAAATACACCTTCAAAACCCTAAAACAAGTGGCCAAAAGTTTAGCCATTTCACCCACCAAAAGTGGTGCCTAGACAGCCACATATGAGGGCAAGTTGGTTGAATTTCAACCACTAAAGTTGGCAACCAATGAGATTTAAGAAAGCCAACTACCAAGCCTTAAACAACCTTATAATTTCCTCCTAAATCCTTCAAAGGGTCGACTTGTTTTCCAACTACCCCATCTCATACTCTCTTCTTTTATTCTCTCTCAATTTCATCTCATCTCAAAGCATCAATCACCTTTTTGATCAAAAAACTCAACTTTAGCCAACTATTTCATTTACTAGAAGTAGGATTCTACCCTTTCAATTGATTTCTTATGATTGGTGGCTATTGGATCATTCAATTGTATGCATGTATTTGATGTTTTATTGAGAATATGTAAGTGTTCTTGGATGGGCTCTGATGTATATATTGAGTTTTGGTGGATTGATTAATGAAAGAACCAAAAAGGAAGCAACCAAAGTGAACTTAACTACGGAAACCCTACGGCATCCATACTTTCGAAGCATACGAACTTCTCTACGGACATCTAAATGGTATGAGACTAATTTTAAATGAAAATAGAAATTTAGAGCTTTCCAAACATATAAATTATAAGGTCATTGCATTGGTATTGAGTGAGATATGGTTTTTTGAAGTTTATCCTACATTTTTGCCTCCAAATCTAACCAGAGCGGCTTGTGCAGGGCATAACTCACCCTATACAACTTCAAATTGAGTGCAACCAATTTTATTAGAAAGCTTAGAATAGGACAACTTCCAAAAAAATTTCAGAATCAAATTTGGTCCCTGTTGCTCCTAATAATTTATTGAAATTGCCCCATGTTCTTACCAGGCTAGAATAGGGCAGCTTAAGTTAGCCAAATTCAAGAGCTCATAACTTGAGCTCTACTTACTTAAATGAAATGAAACTTGTTGAAAATGAAAGCTAGTTCAATTAGCTTTAAAATGATATAGTTAAGTATAACGTGAGTTATACTTATCAAAATTGAATAGAACCAAAGAGGTGAAAAATAAAACATATAAAACTTCATCATATCCAAAATTCAGGTCTAAAAGAGTTAAACAAAAATTATGGCTTAATTTATAAGATCGAGTAGAATTGAAGAAAATTGGCAGGAACTCAATTCAAATTCAAAGGTTGCAAATTTTGTATAAGTATTGAAAGATTGATTCATTATTTTGATTTTTCTGTATGAATGACCTTTGGGTTGATTGGTACTATTCATGGGTAAGGGGACTTAATCTGTAATACTGCTAAATTTTCGGCAGGATTGTATGACTCATACATCATGAATATGATTCCTCTAGTATATGCATTCATGACTTCATGATTAAAGATGTAATAATAATTCGATATTACTTGGACTAACCCCTAAACTAATTTAAGGAGAATAAGTCGGTGGGAGCATAGGGGAAAGTAAACCCGGCAATCATATAAAGGAACGAGCTCGGTCCTGAAAAGTAGGCTATTATCCTAAGGTGAGAGAGGCCATTCACCTCCAAGGAACCAAGTACAGGTGAAAGATAAGTAAGGGAGTGCACTTGAGAACGGCGATATGTAACACTCAAGTGTAAACCAGTAAACGCACCCTAGGGATGGCGGTACGTAATGCCTGGGCGTGCCAAGTAAAGAAAGTAAAGAAAGTAAAGAAAGTTAGCACTTGAGTATGGCGATACATAACGCTCAAGTGCAGACCGGTATACGCACCCTAGGGATGGCGATACGTAACGCCTAGACATGTCAAAGAAAGGAAGTAAAGAAAGTTAAAAGAGGTAAAAACACTTGCACCAAGAAGTCATATACATTCATTTATGCATGGAAATCAACTATTCCTTATTTTATTATAAATCTATGCACCTTGTTCAAGTATCCTTCATGTTACTATGTTCATATTTAGATTCTCTATCTATTTAACAAGTGTATGAATAAAATGAACTCTGCTTCAGATAATATGTTTTCGATTTATAAAACTGAACAATTTATATAACAAGTTCACCATTTTCATAATAAATCGAAGCAGCTGGAGATAATCACAATGACACTATCTGTGACAATCTAGAGAATCCTACTAAGAATTTTAAATTCTCACTTCTATGTTTATTTCCATATAATCTCCAGATAGTTCAAGAAAAATTAAAGACGGCCAGAGGTTGCTGTCAGGAAGGTCTAATTAGGTAACAGTAACAACTCCTGAAAATAGTGCTATGACTTAAGTATAGTATTGTGCTTGGGAAGGTGTTATAATTATTCTAATTATATCTTATTTAAGATAAAAGTTGAAAATTAAAGGGTCTAATTCCAATGGTTAATTTGGTATATGGTTAAAAATTGGAAAGAAAATTTTATGGATTAGATTTCCCAGCAAAATTATATGCAAATCTAATTCTTCAAATTTTTACTTTCTTATTTACTCCTATACCAAACTCACCAACACCCAACAGGATAAAAGGAAATTTTCATTTTGTCAATTCTTGATATTAAGAGATTTCATTTAAACTCTATCAATTGAAGAATTTGTTATAATATGTAATTGCAGGCAACTATCTCATTCTGCAGAATTTTAAATAGCCTTGGCTTTTTGGACGATTGGATGATGAGGCTATGAAATAAACTATAAAGCCGTTGTCTTGTGGTCTTGTGTTCTGTCCCACTAATACAAGGTGAAGTTGATTTATGTTTAAGTTTATGCTAGTTTTATTCTCTATAATGTGATGCTAATGTATGGTATGGCTAGCCTACAAGTAAGTATGGTTCTGGTGTTGTTGTGCGATGCTGTAGCTAATCTTAAACTTTGCGTGTTCTATAGGATTGATTGGACCTATACATAATGTATAATAAATATATGATGCTTTGCATTCAATGTCTCTAGCATGATAGGGGCGTATTTATAAGATGTTGGATACCATTGATTTTATTTTCGTTGGCTTGCAATTGGCTGTGTTATAGCTTGCATTGTGTAGCAATGTTGGGGTGAGAAATTATAAGGTAAGGGTACTTTGGGAATGAATTCTCTCATGTAAAAATCTTATACAACCTTATCATATATTAATTTTCACCATTGATTAAGAAGGTGAGGCCAAGTATAGAACTTACAAAAGCATCTAATCAATAATAAAAATTAACATATGATAAGGTCATATGAGATTTTCACATGAAAGGATCTAATCTAGGGGTTACTTTATAAAGGAAAATTGAACGTCTATGTTGTCATGGTAATCAGGTTGCTACAGTGGTGTCTAACAGCCTGTAGTTTCTTCAGAATTGGTAAATTTAGTCTTATCAAATTCAAAAGTATCCAAGCTAGCTAATGCTTCTGATGTGCTGCTAGAGTTGTGTTCTCTTGCATATTGCAATGTGTAGGACTAGAAGGTCATGCATGAAGAAATACATGAGGCAGTTGTTGTGATAAGAGCTAATTGAAGAATAATGGATAAGGTTTTTATACAATCTCATAAGTGTTGGAGTGCATAAAATTGTGTCAGGGAATTTATCATTCTTTTGTGGTATAGTATTGGTAAAATGTAGATGTTTTCTATGGTGCACTTTGCAAAGGAGGGTGTGTGGTGCACCTTGACAAATATTTTGATCGCATCCACTAATTTAATGGTTAAAAAATGAGTGGTTCGAATTAATTATTGGCAACCTATTTTATCGTTCAACCTTTTGCCTTGTTCTTTTCCCCTCAACCTAAATATGCCATTATTGCTTGAAGCTTGCTATGTGTTTGGATAGATGGTAGCCAAGGGAATGGCATGGAAAGGTGGGGTAACTTCAATGAAAAGTGTGTTTAGTAATTTTAATTTACAAGAAAATGGAATGATTAAGGAGAAAGTAGGGATGCATTTGGTTTGTGAAAATATTTCCTGTTTTTATTTTCTATTTTTATTTTTTGAAAAGGATTTTCATTTTCAGATTTTCTGAATTCAGGAAATGCGTTTAGTTTATAAAAGTATATTATGTTTCCAAAAAGTAAAAACAATGAAAATATATTTGGTTTGTTTGTTTTATAAAATATAATTTTCAAAATCAAATTTAAGATAATAAAATTATATTTATTATTAAATAATAAAAATGATATATATTTGATTTGTATATGTTATTCATTTACTAAAAGTATTTATTAAAATAATTAATAACTCTATAAAATATTATGATTAAGAATAAAATAATTACTTACTTTTAAGTTATTTTATTATCATTATCAATTGTTATATTTTGATTTGTATACAGATAAATATTTAAATACTATAGTTATTATTATTTTATTATATACACTGTCAATGTAAAAATATATTATACAGACATTCAATTATATATTACCACATCAATAAAAATATTTAATTTAACCACCTACTATTTTAAGAATCTTACAAATACAAGCATCTAGTACCTTTTTTCCCCCTTTTATTTTGTCCTTTTTTTTTCCTTTTGAAAAAAAATTAAATAATTGGCAAAAATAAAAAAAAAAAATTGGCCTGGTAGGGTTCGAACCCCCAACGTCAGGTTTGTATGCTCAACATGAGCCAATTGCACTGACAATCTGTTTTTGTTGTTTTGTCCATTTTTTTTCCTTTTGTCCCTTTGCAAAAATAAATGATTGACAAAAATAATGGAATTGTGGTGAGAGAGATTTGAGCCAGCATCGCGGGTCTTCCAGGTTCAGCATGCGACTAACTATGCTGCCAAGTCGCGGGTACCATGGTTTGTCATTAATAATATATAATAGATTTGTGCAGGAGTGCACTTGAATAAAAAAATAACATCCTCACAGAGAGTCAAACGCGGCTCATGAAGGATGAAAAGAAGGGAGTTCCACTTATTTACCACAATGCCACCGTGTCTTCTTAGGAAATATTTTCAACAATCAAACATAAAAAGATGAAAACGTGAATATGGCATTTTCAAATTTTCAATCATTTTATGAAATATTTTCTGAAAACATTTTCAAAACAATTCCAACAAACATATTTTCACTCTTATTTTCTATTTTTACTGAAAATAGAAATAGAAAATGATAAACCAAACACCACCTAGATGTCTTGTCCTTGCTATTGATTTTGTAACATTTATTGACCCTCCAAAATAAGGGATAATGAAAATATTTTCTTTTAAATTTAGTCGAGTGACTATGTTACCCTTAAAAACAACCAGATTCATTATTGCTTATATAGGTTCATTTTAGGGTTGGGCGCCCAAAGTTTGGGGTCCATGATGAACCCCTTATAAAATTACTAGAACACCCTAAAATATATGCCTTTAGATTAAAATGGATGGATGAGATTAATTAAACACAATAAAATAACAAAATTTTGTTGTATTCAAAATTACCAAATTCTCCACCAATCCAAATCTACCCCAACCCCGTAGCATCCCTTTTTTTCTTGATGAGTTATCCTGCAGCTAGACTCAAATATAGAGGAGCCAAGGTTGCAAAAGAGCAACATATCCAAAACTAACAAAAAGGAAATAGAAACGTCAAACAAAGGTTGCCACCCACTTTTCTTTCCTAGAGGACTTATCCAAATTTTTGTAAAGTTCAAGTAGAATTATTTGTTTGGTTCGACTATTTTGAGCTAAACACATTCATTTGGTTTCGTGTTTTCTCTCAAAATCCAAAGGCACATGAAGGAACAAGTATGACAGAATATATTAGCTAGGAAAAAAAAATTCTTCAAATGCACATCTTCTTTATCATGGAAGAGCAAATGACATTTGTTTATTATCCTTGAATTGATTTGAAGGTTTTTGAAATTTTGTAACATTTTCATGTTTTGGTAAATTAGAATTTCAAGGAAGGAAGAAAAAGAAGAAACTTTGGGATTTTAGGGTGTGAAGTGTGATTAGTGAAGCTTTGGAGATACGACCTTGAGGGTTGTAGTTTGGCCTCGCCAAGAGGGGATGCTATTGCCGGGAATAGGGCCGCTTGATGAAGGGAGAGACCATGGAGGGGGAACCACTATTGGAGGGAGTTGTCGGAGGGAGAAAGAAAGAGAGAGAGAGAGAGAGAGAGGGTGGTTGGAGGGCGAGAAAGAGAGAGTTGATAGCATAGGATAAAGAAAGAATTTTGAGCATTTATTAATTTTTTGGTCATTTAACTAGGGTTCCATTAAGGACCCCAAACTTTGGGCACCCTGTAACATCCTCCAAACGCATACGTCATGCTTGAGTCATGCAGTTATATCTAGAGGTTGTTATGAGCACTGTAAAAGATTGTTAAATAGCGAAATATAATATATGGCCCTTAAAACTTCATACTTCTTTATTAAGTAAGGATTTAAAATCCCAAATATTCGATATATCTAAAGCAAAATAATTACAATTTAAAAGAAACTTAACTAATATTGTATATAGAACTTGTATTGGCCTGTGATGGTTACTTCATGGTTATCGGCTGCCCATGTTAGTTTTCCAAACTGGGATTTAGTCCAAGTCCTATGTTTTGTAAATATCCCAAGACATTGTTGTAGACTTAAAATCTAGTCTATATATATTGGAATGTTTACGGTGTAACATTCCAAAGAATCGTAATTTTTATTAATATTTTTGAATATTTTTATTTTATACATTATAGACGTATGAGTAAGTGACATTGAAGTGTAGGAATTAAGGTTATGTACTTCCTGTAGAAAAAGATTTTTTTCTTATGTAAAGTAACGTTTTGATAGTTGAGGAAAATTTTCCGGATTTGCCATGTCTTGTAAAGTAAGACTAAAGTCAGTAGAAATTGATACTATCGAACATTATGAGTGTCAGTAAAAACTCTAGAATGAGTGGCGATAACTTAGCCACCCACACCCCCTGTGTTGGCCCAAAGATGGCCACACAAAATGGGGAGCTCAATAATATTGAGCAGAAAATTCAATTCCACCAATCATACCACTTGAGTCATCCTTGCTCTATGACTTAACACACAAAGTATTTCCACTTCTCTCCCCACAAATTTCGGCCTCAACCACTAGACCTTTCTATTCCATTTTTCTTTCTAAGCTTGATCTCTTCATCCTCACTTCTTCCTCCCACTTCTACATCTTCACCCAAACTTGCTTCTTTTCTAACTCAAACTTGAAATTTGGGGTAGGAATCTTCAATTCAATGGACTTTATGGATGTATGAAATCTACTAGGGCTTCTTGTGATCCTCTCATATGATGTTGGTTAATGAGTGTATGACTTGTTTCTAATGAATTAAGATAGTAATTATTGGTTTGGGTTGGAGATTTCGTCGTAAACTTAAGGAAACACTTAAACAGAGTTACTAGAAGCTAAAACCCTAGGGACTATCTATACCATGAATGGTGCTTTTGATTTACAGAGTTCAAAATTTAATGAAACCATTTTTAGATGAAACTAGACATCCAGAGCTTTGCAACCATATTAGATAGATAACATATAGATGATCATGCCATAAAATTTTCATATTCATATCTAAAGTATATTATTCCCAGAAACTTTTCAAAATTACCCTATGCCATGTCCAAGAAGGAACAGGGCAGCACAGGGCAATCTAATTGAGAAGCTCATAACCTTAGCTTTGCTTATTCAATTAAAATGAAACTTGTGGGAAATGAAAGATGGTTTAATTAGCTTTGCTTAATTATAAATTTCGGATAACAATAAGGAGAATTGAATTTTTAGTGATTTTCTAAATTTGAGTACTCAAGTTTGTCTAGCACCATGGTAGTCTTGACTAAAATTCTAATAACTCAACTTATACACCTTAAATTGAGGTGCGACCAAAGAGCTTCAAAAGAAAACTAATAAGGCTATAATCCATTAAATTTTTAGATCAAAATGAACTAAAATGGAATTTTAGAGGAATATAGAAGACCAGGACAGAACTGAGGGAATCAAGATCACTTGGCAGTTTATAGGTTTAAAAGTTTTCTAGACAATGATGGCTAAATGGTTGAATGGGTTGTGCAAATTCCTAGTCATATTGATGTAAATTGAATGTATTGACGTTATGATCCTTATTTCTATGGTTGGCTGGCTGGTTATGTGCACTATTCATTGGGAAGCCTTATATCTTAGCAGTTATGCTGTCAAAATTTCAGCAGGAAGCATGTGAATTGTGCATTATGATCTCAAGTTATATAAGCATGATGTTCCTGAACATATGATTTATGATGAAAGTATGATTCCATATTACTTGGGCTAGCCCCAAACCAAATTAAGAGGAATAGCTCGGTGTGAGAGTTGGGGAAAGTAAACCCGGCAATCATGTATAAGAACAAGAGCTCGATCCTAAGAAGTAGACTATTACCTAGGAGTTATATGGCCTAAACTCCCAGGGTACCAAGTATGAAAACTTATGATACAAGTTAAGAAAAGGAAGTGTCAAGTGCACATGCATTAAAATCCATTTGTGTTTTTTGTACACATGAGATGATTGATTATATACCTCGAATGATTATAATTAGCTCTTTGCTTTATTCTTTGCTACTCATCATATGCATTCTTATTTGTTTATTATTCTTAGGAGTAAAAATGGAATTTGCTTCGAATGCTATGGATTCAACTCTTATAAAATTTGGAATTTTTACTTTATTGTTCATTATTCTACATATCCAAACTAACCCAAAGTAACTGAGAATGAAGGTGATGTCATTGTTAGCTCCAATGCCTATCAGAAGCTATTTTGATGCTATGAATCGAATTGATTTTTCTAAGGGTTTTGATGAGAACCAAATTAGAATACAAGCAAATCTTTTTGTTTAAGAAAAGACTAATTCGAATAGCAAATTCTTCTGTGAGAATGAAATTCAACAAATAGCTTAAGCACTCAAAAAGCTTTCAAAACATCATTATCCATAGCTTTATACTATAATATACGTTATTTGCAATATATGCTTTGTGTCTCTCGAGCTATTTTGTTTAGAAACAGAAAAGAAAAATTTCAGAAGGTTGAAACTACACTTCAGAAAGGAAAGACAAGCCTAGAAAGCTAAGATATGCCAATTTAGAAAGATGACTCTATCCAGAAGGATGACCCTATCCAGAAAGGATATTACCAGAAACATACTTCTCATATTTGTCATACCTTCAAAGCTTCCTCAGCATGTTTTATAGACAAATTCAAAAAGTCAAAAAGATGATTTGACAAAAGGCAAAAGAAGCGCTAACAAGTCTGCATAGTTGGTATATTAACAAACGGCTACTTTTCTATCTCTGCACAAGCTATGAAGAATGAGAAAAAAGAAAACTATAGCTTCTTTGTCCAGTCTTAAACCAGCAGTTCAAAGAGAACTTCAAAAGTTAAGAACTGAGAACTTCAACAGATATATTTCAGATGTCTATTGTGACGTCCGAAAATTCAATCGCCTGTTATTAATCAATTTTCTCGATTAATTCACGCGAGTAAGATTAGCTATGAACCATTTAAGATTTATTAGGATTCAAATGGATGTTAGTTAGGTAGATTAGAATGGAAAATTTAAAGTAGAAACTAAGGTAAAGGCGAATGCGAAATCGGGCAAATACCGAATCTCCGGTTGGGGGAAGATCCGATAAAACTTCAATAACTTAAACTACTGGAATAAAATAATATTAATGGCCCTGGATCCAAAGGTGGGGAGGCCATCCACCCCTCCACCATCAGACGATCCACAATTCACCTTGTGGCTCAATTGAGGCCACAAGATTAAAGGACCAATCACTTCGCGACAACTTACCCCTTCAATTATTACATTTCAAAATATCTTCTCTCTCACTCTCCTCTCCTTATCTCATCCGCCACCCTCCTTCTTCCCCCCTCCTCCATTTTTTCTTTTCCTCTTCTTCATCTCTCTTCACTTCATACACTCTTCACGTTGGAAATTTGAAGTTCTTTTGAAGAATCAAGTTGGAACTCAAAGGAGGTAGGGTTTAAAGCTTTGAATAGATGTTTGTATTGTTGATTAAATCTGGATTGGATATCGTTTCTGATCTGTCTTCTTGCTGATCTTGATGAATTATGGGTGGAAAAATGATGGGATGAGTGAAGAGGTGATAGATCAATGGGGTAGATCAAGAAAGGAGAGAAATCAGCAAGTCTGGAAACAGAGTTCTCTTAGGGTTTCAGTACGAAATGCCCTCTGTCCCTCAGTTCCCACCATTTAAATTCTATGAAAATATTTTTAGATGAAACTAGACATCCAGAGCTTTCCATACATATAAATTATTAAGTCATTGGATCAGTATAGAATTAGTTATGAATTTTTGAAATTTGACCTAAGTTTCAGAATTTGATTTCGGGCAGGGAAGCTTACGTGAGCCATATCTCACTCCATATAACTTGGATTTAGGTGGAACAAGATTCTATAGAAAGCTAAGATCCAGTAGTTTATGCTATAAAAATTTCGGATTCAGACCTAATTTGAGTAACTCCCAGAAATTTTCTAAAGTCACCCCTGATTCTGCTTAGGCCAAAACAGGGCAGTTTGTAACACCTGAATTTGAGGTTTTATTACTTAAGCTGTAGTTAGCCAAATGATGTGGGACTTGTTGGAGGATAAAATTTCATATCCTAGCTTCAAAACGACATAGGTTTGGTAGCCATACCCTTAGGATTCGAATTTTAACAGATTTTAACATTTTAGAGTGCTGTTCAGTTTAGTTATAGACCAAGCCAGAACAAAATGACAATATCTTGAGTTGTAGATATCAAAATTGAACGGGACTAAAAAGGTTAGAAACTAGACACATAGGGCTTCAACATATTAAAATTTCAGATCCATTGGAGTTGTGTAGCAATAAACTCAGAGGAAACACTAACCGGGCAGAATAGGAAGCATTTGGTGGCAGCACCCAAATTTTTAGTTTACTCTTCTCTTGATTATAACAAGTATGCATGCCCAGTATTATTATGAGAATCCTATATTGTTATGAACATTGTATATACTGTTATAGAAATTATTGAACTATTGTTGAGAATTACTGGAATTGTTGCTGCTGGCACTATTCATGGGGAAGCGGATGTGATCCGTTATGCTGCCCAAATTTCGGTAAGCATTATGATTGATTATGAGATTATAAGTTTAAGCTGGAACATATATAATCCTCGAGTAAGAGGATAAGCTTATTTAAGTTCCCCTCATCCACGACTCACATGAGGCATGGTATTAGACCCAGCTAGTGTGAGTATAGGGGATAGGTCTTACATGAGGCATGGCATTAGACCCAGCTAGTGTAAGTACCGAATATTTAAGGTGGCGGCCACTGTATGAGCTCATTACCATTTATCTTTGAGTGGGTGTTAAGATTTTAAGAAAGAGTCAAACTTAGAGGAAGGATAAGAGTAAAGTTATGAGTATATTCCCTTTTTACACGCATTAAGGGTATTAAATGTTGTTGAATTTTATACTTGAGTTATGCATGTATATTTTGTAATCTGCTATTCTACTGTTAATAGTTAGACTTATTCACTACCTCCGACCATGTTCATAGTTATCATAATAAAAGACCGAAGCCATTAGGGGTTAAGATGAGATAACTTTAGGAATATAGAACCCTACTGAGAGTTTGAAGAATTCTCACCCTATGTAGTACCCATTTTACTTTCAGATCAGTACGATGGACGCGGCAATGTGGTGTTCATTGAGTTCCCGCATATGCAGCTTCATTACAACCCCACCTACGACTCGTTGTACATAGTCGGCTCGTGCCGATTTAGGGTATACTTTTTCAGCAGCAGTGACTTCACGGTGCCACTCTTCCACCCCTTGTTCGACCCCACTGTTCCATATTTCGCCTTCCCCATATCCGTAGCGCATCCGGCACCTCCTTCCGCACCTGCGGCTCAAAGTGGATCCCATACCAGCCTCACCTCTTCAGATGGTTCCCGGAGACCCGATGGACGCCGAGGATGACCCGTCCGAGGCCACCGACTGTTCGTCCTCCTCATCCGGACCTGATGACTTCTCTCCCGACCGGGCTCAAGTATGGCCAACCCGGTACCGACCGTAGTAGATATATTTGGCTAGCTGTTGTACATGATGGCCCTCTTTTGATAGGATGATGTATTGGGCCATAGGAGTAGTTTTGTTAGGACTTTGACTTGTACTCAAATGTCCTATGAGGACTCTTAGGACTGCGCTTTTATGATATCGGCTAGGATCTTTTTGGTATGTACTGGCCCTACATGTATTCCTTACAGTGTATATATCAGAGGATGTCCTCTATGGATGCAGATATATATATATTTGCCTTTCAGTATATGTGCATAAATTCAGAAAAATTTCTACTGCATTCCTTTTATTATTTCAGTTTGTACGAAATTATTGTTTCACGTTATAAGCTTAAGTTCTTCTGCACGCGAAATATAAAGAAAGATTCGTCGTGTAAATCATAGTTAGGACTATAAATAATAAATTTTAATAAAAACCTTTAACATACTATACTACAATTAAGTAAATATAGTAGATAGAGTAGGACCTTACATCTATAAAAGGCTGGATGTCGAAGAAAGAATGTTAGAACGACTAAATATCTTCTTTGCTTGTAGAGTTTCATTGTTAGCTTTCTCAACCTTCTGAACCTCCAGAAAGTTACTCTTTGTAACTTTTGTTAAATAGAAAATCTTCTCTTCTGCTTTGTATTTGATAAGATTCTCTCTCTAAGAATTTAGAGAAGTCACACACACCGAAAAAAATATTGCTTATCCTCTGTAAAGAGAGTTAGTATGAGTGTTCACAAATTTTTTTTTTAAAATCTCAAAACTTGTGCATAGACCCAGTAGTGGTCAGGTAGAGCTTGGAGAAGCCAGGATAAAGAATAGTCGAGTTAAAGCTTGAAGAGGCTTGAGTAAAGACTACTTTCATGTAAGAAGCTTGGAGAAGCTTGAACAAAGAATACTCAGGTTATTATAAAATCTCAATATAGAGTTAGGGACTGGAAGTAGGCAAGTGGTTGGCTAAACCAGTATAAAAATTTCTTGTGTGGTTCTTTCATAGCTACTTAGCTTTCTAACTTGATCACATAAGTTATACTATTTACGTGTTTAAATTTTAATATGTTCATCCTTTTAAACAATCATAAACATATAAGCCTTCTTGAACTAACTCAAAGCTTCCGCAATCCAAGTCTTGGACTTGAGATAGATTTTCAAATTCAAAATTTCAGGTTACTCTTAAGTTTGAAACAACACGATTCAACCATTTTTCTTGTGTTATCTCTTCCAACAGTCATATCATGATACTTTAGGAAGTCCTATTGAGAGTTTTCTAAATTCTCATTCTATTTATATTTTTGTGCCATTCTCAAACGGTGATGATGGTGGCGATGATCTTCTTCGCTGAGGTGCCTGAGTGGCATTGGCATTACGACCCATTTATGGATTTCTTATACTTTATTGCTACCTCTAGAGTCTGTTGTACATATTCTTCCAGCGAACCTTTACTGTACACATCTTCAGTCCCCTTTTTGACCTAGTTGCTCCTTTCTTCAGAGTCCTACTGTATATGGCTCACCTAGACCTCATGCCTCCATGCCAAGTCTAGTCACCTATTGTACCACCCCCAACATGTACCTCCTGTGCCCTCCGAGAGTGATCCATTAGAGTTGATGGATTCCTTATCTTCTTCTTCATCTACTCTAGATGACGGTGATGCACCAGGTGACCTCGGGCTCATGAACCTCATGGCGAACGGATTCCTTTCTTTGGAGTTTGTCTAGTAGAATTACAAGATCCTTGTGACAGTGGTATTGTATAGCATGGTCCTATTTTGGTGTTTTTATATGACCTTAGGCCATGGTCATGGTCTCTATTTTGTATTCTCATGTATTCCGGTTGGGTTGCCGTGTCCTTATGAGGACTATACTAAGAGGATATTACAGTCATGGATCGAGTATATATTTTGACAATCCTTTATGATGTACTTAGAACCTATGAATAAATACATGAGATTGTATATATATTATAAACGTTATGTAAATATTTACCATAACTTTATTTCTGTACTTTTATTATCTTACTTTCCGACGTACCATGTTATTTTATGAGCTTAGTAGCTCACGCTTATTTCCACGGATAGTTAAGATGAGACAATTCCATAAAATTTTTTTTATCCACACTATGACTTATTAAGAGTAACTAATAAAAGCAGGCTCGAACAAGTAACAAACCCCTTATTATAATATTATAACTTAAGCATAGTATTATATTAGGTAGGGTGTTATATTTTGGTATCAAAGTAGTTTGTCATAGTAAAGGCCTGACGATTGGACAAGCTATGCTTCGTGCATACTCTGGATTTCCTAGTTATTTTCATGCATTAAATCTTGTCTGTTTAGATAAGATATAAGGATATGTGTGCATGATTGCCTAACTGTGTGAGTTGTTGATTACTAGCACACTGAACTTAGTGTTAGGCCTGATCAATTCAATAACTTTTGTTTTGTGTATTCAAAACTTGATAGCTTCCGATAGGCATGTAAGGCCATCAGCCCAACCAGCCCTAGGAGACCCAACTGACCTCATGGCGTGGGCAATAAGGGACTAAGCAGTGGCAGTGCACCAAAGATAGACTAGCTAGGAAGACAATCTGAAGCAGGTTGAGGAGGGAATTCAAATGGGCTGGAGGTTGATTTGGAGTATCTTAAGTTTGTAGAATTTCAAAAGGCGAATTCGCCTAATTTTTGGGGAGCTTTTGATCCAAACAAAGCCGAGGAATGGATTAAGGCAATGGAGAAAGTCTTTTCTGTCTTGGCTTGTACTAATTATCAAAAGGTAGCGTTTGCTACCTATATATTAGAAGTGGATGCCAAATTTTGGTGGAATGGCGTGAACAGGATGTTAGAGGAATCCCAGGTTGATATGACTTGGGAAGGATTCAAGGATGCATTTTACCATAAGTACTTCCCTACATCAGTTCGTAACGCCAAGGAACTAGAATTTATGCAACTCTAGCTGGGAGGTAGTAACGTGTCGGAATACATAGCAAAGTTTGAAAAGTTGTGCAAGTTCTCCACCATTTATCAATGGAATCCAGATAAAGCTTGGAAGTGTGTCAAGTTTAAAGATAGATTGAGGGAAGACATCTTTGTAATTGTCGGACCTATGGAGATTAGAGATTTTCTTACTCTAGTAAACAAATGCTGGCTTGTAAAGGAGTGTAAAAGGAAGTTGGCCACTACCAAGTTTACCGATGGTGGGCTTAAGAAGGGATGGGCACCTCAAGATCCAAGGTTTAAGCCTGATCTCCAACAAAAAAAAAAGTTCCAGCCAGCGGGCAATAAAGGGAAGTAGACCCAAAAACCTTTTATGAAACAGACCTATGTGCAGTGTGGGAAGAATCACAGTGATACCATGTTTAGCAGGACAGAATATCTATTTTAGATGTGGCAAACCAAGGCATAAGATCTATGAATGCCTTATTAGGAATTTGCAATTGGCCCCCAGGCCATAATGCCAAGGAAGTGTTTTCAGTATAGATGCAGAGGAAAATGTCCAATCCAAAGATTTAATTCAAGGTATGTGTGAAGCGAAGGGTAGAACTCTAACTGTATTGTATGATTCAAGTGCCACAAATTCGTATATTTCTCATAATTGTGTGATTGCCTTGCAATTACTTGTTTCAAAGTTACTTTATGACTTGTTAGTTTCCACCCCTACAAATAAACCTATTAGAACTAGTCAAGTTTGTGTGAATATTTCTTTTCAGATTGAAAGCAGAACCTTTGTAGCCAATTTGATCTACCTTCCATTGTAGCCTTGACATGATTTTGGGCATGGATTGGCTTTCCGCCAACCATGTCATGTTGCTTTGTTCTGATAAGACTGTTGTATTCTCTCTTATCTCATCCTCTAAATTTGTCATCCCTGTAAGTCTTTACTGGAGCTCCTTATCAATAAATTGTTATGGGAAAAAGAATCAAGGATATGTCCTCCTATTCACGAGTGTGTTCGAGTCTGAACAAAAATTGAGTGGAATTTCAGTTGTCAAAGAATACCCAGATGTGTTCCCAAAGGACATTCCAGAATTTCCCGCAAAAAGAGATATTGAGCTCTATATTGAGTTGGTGCCGGGAATGGGACTAATATCCATAGCCCTATATAGAATATCACCATTAGAGTTAGCAGAA
The DNA here is from genome assembly GCA_031439585.1 of Pterocarpus macrocarpus. Lineage (NCBI taxonomy): Eukaryota > Viridiplantae > Streptophyta > Magnoliopsida > Fabales > Fabaceae > Pterocarpus > Pterocarpus macrocarpus. The sequence continues at coordinate 33,169,031 of CM062521.1, forward strand.
CTCAAGGAGCAGATTGAAGAACTTTTGGAGAAACAGTTCATTAAGCCAAGTGCATCGCCATGGGGAGCCTCTGTTTTGTTGATTAAAAAAAAAGATGGAGGTATGCGGTTGTGCATGGACTACTGACAACTAAATAAAGTCACAATTAAGAACAAATATCCTTTACAAATGATAGATGACCTCATGGATCAATTACAGGGAGCAACTGTATTTTCTAAGATCGATTTGCAATCATGATATCATCAAATTCGGAATTAGGATGAAGATATTCCTAAGATTTTTTGACCGTATCTCAACAAGTTCGTGGTGGTCTTCATCAATGATATACTTGTCTACTCAAAGATCGAGAAAGAGCACACCGAACATCTGAGGTTGGTACTATAGATCTTGAGGGAAAGAAAACTCTATGCTAAGTTGTGCAAATGTGAATTCTGGATAAAGGAGGTCAAATTTCTAGGACATATAGTATCTCAAGGAGGAATATCTGTTGACCATAGTAAGGTTGAGGTAGTAATAAGTTGGGAACGGCTGACCACTGTCATTAAAGTCAAGAGTTTACTAGGTTTGGCTAGATATTATAGACGATTTAGCAAGGGCTTCTCCCAGATAGCATTACTCCTAACTAAGTTGACCAGGAAGAATGCCTCATTTGAGTGGACGTCAGAGTGTGAGTGGAGTTTTCAGGGATTGAAGGAGAAGTTGATCACAGCATCGGTGTTGATATTACCAAATCCCTATGGACTATTTGAGGTTTATTGCGATGCTTCAAGAAAGGGGTTAGGGCATGTCCTAATGTTGAATCGGAATGTGATAGCATATGCCTCCCGACAGTTAAAGCGTCATGAGATGAATTATCTTAACCATGATCTTGAACTGGCAACTTTGGTATTTGCTCTAAAGATATGGAGATATCATCTCTATGGGATTAAATTCGAGGTATTATCTGATCACAAGAGTTTGAAATACCTCTTTGATAAGAAAGAATTAAATATGAGCAACGGAGGTGGATGGAATTCCTCAAAGACTATGAGCTTGATATGAATTACCATCCTGGCAAAGCCAATGTAGTAGCTGATGCCCTAAGTAGGAAATCTATGAATGCATCTTGAATGATGATTAAAGAGATTAAGCTCGTAGAAAGTTTTTAGGACCTTAATTTCGGGATTTACATAACTTCTCAAAGCATCCAACTAAGTCAGATTAAATGACTAGTGATTTTAGAGGACAAGTTCAACAAGCACAGCAGCAAGACCCAGAATTTTAGAAGACCTTCACCTTGGTGCAATTAGGGAAATCAATTGGGTTTACTCAGGATAAAGAGGGAAAATAGAGATATCAAGGAAAAATATGTTCGAGGAAGCTCATAAGAGTAAGTTTACAGTACATCCTGGGATTACCAAAATGTATCAAGATCTTAAGAAAATGTTCTGGTGGCCAGGTATGAAATCAGATGTAACAAATTTTGTAAATAAATGCTTAGTCTATCTGAAAGTGAAAATAGAGCATCAAAAACCATCGGAAACACTAAAACCTTTAGAGATCCCTGAGTGGAAATGGGAGAGCATTTCAATGGATTTTTTGATGCGATTTCCAAGGACACCAACAAGATATTGTAACACCCACCGGATTTTTTTATCGTTTTATCATTTTTCGCCTAGTTATTCGATTTTTATCGAATAATTAAGATTAATTAAAATTCGACTAAATATTTATTTAGGATCAATTGATTAGCAATTAATTGAGTTTAGATATGAGGGAATTAGGTTAGAAGTATAGAAGTTTTCATAAAAAATTTCTTAAAATCGATTTACCGATTTAAAGGAAATTAGTAAGATTACAGTATTTTAAACTGTCGAAACCGAACCAATAGCATTTTTAACTCATTAAACCTACATCAAGTGGCTGAAAACTCAGCCACTTAACCCATGAAAGTGGCGCCACAAAGGCCATAAAAATGAGGAAAGTTAGCTGAAATTCAGCCTTATATTTTAGACCAATCAAATTGTAAGAACTCAACTACCTCCTCAAAGCTTTTATAACACATTTCTTTCTTTCCTTTTAGCCCCATTCTATGCTGGCTTCTCCCTTGCTACAGCTCTCTTCTTCTCTTCTCCACTCACCCAACTCCATCAAACCTTCAAGCTCAACAAGATTTTATAATCCAAACTCCAAAATCAAGCCAAATCACATACAAAGAGGTAGAGGTTTAATTTTTGTCTTGCTATTCTGATTATGGGTGGCTGGTGGTGGCTTTATTTTCTTAATTCTTGATGTGATAATTGAATGAATATGATGATATCTGGCTAGTTTGTTGGTTGTTTGTGATGTTAAAATCGATTAGGAAGCAAGAAAGGATGAAAGTAGGAAGAGGTGAGGAGCTGGAAAACTAAAATCTCTCGGCAGTCCGTACGGCGGAGTGTACGGCTCCACCTAACACCATTTAAATTTGATCAAACAATTTTTAAATGAAACTAAACATTCAGGGATTTCCATACATATATCATATAAGGCCATTGGGTTAGTATTGAGAGAGATATAAATTTTGGAAATTCGACCTGGGTTTTTGAGTTTGATTCTGGACAGACTAGATTGTCAGGGCAAAACTTGCCCTATACTACTTGGAATTGAATGAAACAAACTTTGTTAGAAAGCTTACACATAGGAAAATATCCCATAAAAATTTCAAAGTTAGATAAGTCTCATTTGTTCCCAGTGGTTTGAGAAAGTTTCCCTATGTCCAAACTGGTCCAAAACAGGGCAGTTTAGGAAGGTCAAATTTCGGGGTTATAGCTCAAGCCCTACTAAGGCAAATGGAATGAAACTTTTTGAAAATGAAATATTGTCCTGTTAGCTTTAATATGAGACCAATTTTGTATGATTTGAACTAGTTTTCGATTTTTAGTGGATTTTTACTTTTGAGTGTGTAATTCTGGCCAGCTACAGGGCAGGCCGGGATAAAACCTAAATAACTTGAGCTATACAAATCAAAATGAGATAGGACCAAAAGTAGTGGAAACTAGACACATAAAACTCTAACATATCCAAAATTTAGGTCCAAATGAATTTAATAGAAATTATGGTGAACTTTACAAAAACCGAGCAGAATTGATATAACGGGCAGAATTGAACATAAGGGTCCAATCCCTATATAATTGACATTATTGTGATATATAAGGGCCCAATCCCTACATGATTGACATTATTGTGATATGTTTGCTACTCTATGTTGAACTTTTTCTTGATTGGTTTTACTGGTAGCCTGGCACTATTCATGGGGAAGCAGACTCGATCCGTTATGCTGCCAAATTTCCAGCAGAAATTAGTGATAGTTCTAAATATTGGTGTGTTAATATTGTTATGCGACATGTATGAATACTAAGCAAGTATTATTATTTGAGAATAAGGTACGAGGCCTGTGTATTTATGATTCTATGATAAAAGATATAGTGATGAGTCCATATTCCGAAGGAACATGACATGGTGATCACGCTCTGATGGGGTATGACATGGCGATCGTACTCTGGAATGTGGCATAATGATCCCACCTCCTAAAGAATGTGACATGGTGATCACACATCGATGGAGTATAACATGACAATTATACTCTGGGACGTGGCAGGATGAATATATTTTAAGAAGTGTGACATGGTGATCACACCCTGATGGGGTATGACATGGCGATCATACTCTGGAATATGGCCTGATGACCACATCCTAAGGAATGTGACATGACAATCACACTCCGATGGAGTATGATATGATGATCATGCTCTAGAATGTGCATGACCAGTAAAGGAAATTAAGAAAAACCCCAGTGCCTTCGCATGAATTCAAGTATGAATGTTTGCATAATTATATTCCATGTTTCATTGATGCTGAGGCTGTTCTATCTACTATGCTGTGACTATTATTTTAAATATGAAGCATTGCCAATGTGACTCAAGTGTGTGAATAAAATAAACTCTACTTCGGATAATATATTTTCGAACTATAAAACTGAACAGTCTATATAACATGCTCACCTTTTCATTATAAACCAAAGTAGTTGGAGATGATAACAATGACACGGTATGAAATTTCTTAGTGGATTTTACTGAGAATTTAAAATTCTCACTCCTGTTTCCGTGTTATCTCCAAATAGTTCGAGAAGATTCAAAGACGGCTGAAGTTGCTGTCAAATAAGGTCTATTCAGGTAACAATAACAACTCCAGAGTGGGTTGCTATGACTTAAGTATAGTACTGTACAGAGGAGGATGTTACAGATATGATGCTATATAGGTTATAGTAGATAGACTAACCAAGTCTGCTCACTTTTTATCCATCCAAGGAAATTATCCTTTAGAAAAGTTGGCACAATTATATATTCAAGAGATAGTGAGATTACACAATGTCCCTTCTAGTATAATTTCCGACCAAGACCCTAGATTTACTTCCCAGTTTTGGGAAGCACTTGCAAAAGCATTTGGTACAAGACTATGCTTGTGTACCACTTACCACCCCTAAATAGACAAACAAATGGAGAGAACTATTCAAACCCTAGAGGATATGTTAAGGGCGTGCATAATGGAGCAACGAGGAAGCTGGGATAAATACCTGCCATTAGCTGAGTTTGCCTGTAATAACAGTCATCACGCCAACATTGGCATGGCTCATATGAAGCTTTATATGGACAAAAATGCCAATTTGTTGGTATGAACTGAGAGAAAGGAGTCTTTTGGGATGTGATCTAGTCAGACAAACTACTGAGCAAGTAAAGAAGATCTGGGACAAGATTCTCACCACCCAGAGTCGATGGAAAAGTTATGCCAATATAAGGAGGAAACCCTTAGAATTCCAAGAAGGAGTCCATGTATTCCTGAAGATCACACCCACAATAGGAATAGGTAGAGCTATCAAAGTCAAGAAGTTGAGTCCCTAATTCATAGGTCCCTTTCAAATTCTAAAGTGAATCGAGCTAGTAGCATATTAAATAGCTCTACCTCCTTATTTGTCTAAATTTCACGATGTTTTTCATGTGTCACAACTCCAGGGATATCATCCTAATCCTAGTCACATTTTGAAACTCGAATCTATACAGTTAAAATATGACCTAGCTTTCCATATATCCCTAGCTCGAATAGTGGACAAAGGCATCAAACAACTTAGAAATAAGTCTGTGCAATTAGTGAAAGTACCTTGGGGAAGGGAAGGAAGGGAGGACTACACTTGAGAACTAGAATCAAACATGAGGAAGGATTATTCCAAACTATTTTCAGGTACTAAATTTTGAGAACAAAATTTTTTTTTAGATGAATAGTGTGTAACGTCCTAAAGAACCATAATTTTTATTAATGTTGTTGAACATTTTTATTTGATACATTATAGACATATCAGTAAGCAACATTGAAGTGTAGGAATTAAGGTTATGTACTCCCGATAGAAAAAAAATTATATAGAGTAACGTTTTGATAATTGAGGAAAAGTTTCCGGATTTGCCGTGTCTTGTGAAGTAAGACTCAAGTTAATAGAAATTGATACCGTCGGACAGTATGAGTGTCAGTAGAGACCCTAGAATGAGTGGCTATAATTTAGCCACCCACACCTCTTTTGTTGGCCCCAAGATGGCCATACAAAATGGGGACCTCAATGATATTGAGTAGAAAATTCAATTCCACCAATCATACCATGAGTCATCCTTGCTTTATAACTCAACACATAAAGTATTTCCACTTCTCTCCCCACAAATTTCGGCCTCCACCACCAGATTTCTCCATTCCATTTTTCTTACTAAACTTCATCTTTTCATGCTCACTCCTTCCTCCCACTTCCACATCTTCACCCAAACTTGCTTTTTTTCTTACTCAAACTTGAAATTTGAGGTAGGATTCTTCAACTCAATAGACTTTATGGATATATGAAATCTGCTAGGGCTTCTTGTGTTCCTTTCGTATGATGTTGGTTGATGAGTATATGACTTGTTTCTAATGAATTAAGATAGGAATTATTGGTTTGGGTTGGAGATTTGCCTATAAACTTAAAAAAACACTTAAACAAAGTTGTTGGAAGTTGAAATCCTAGGGATTGTCCGTACCGTGAACGGTGCGTTTTGACCTACAGAGGTCAAAATTTAATGAAACCATTTTTAGATGAAACTAGAAATCTTGAGCTTTACCATGTAAATTATAAGCCCATTGGATCTCAAATGAGATAGTTATGAATTTTTGAAGTAACCTCTTGAATCCTGCCCATTATTCTGACCAGTATGGATTGTGAAGGGCATAACTCGCCCTATACAAGTTCAAATTTAGTGAAACTAATTTTGTTAGATAGATAACATATAGATGATCATGCCATAAAAGTTTCAAATTCATATCTTAAGTACATTGCTCCCAAAAATTTTTCAAAATTATCCTATGTCTTGTTTAGGGCGAATAGGGCAACATAGGGTAGTTTACTTGAATGGCTCATAACCTGAGCTTTGCTTACTCAATTCAAAAACTTATGAGAAATGAAAGATGGTTCAATTAGCTTTGCCTAGGTATAAATTTCGAATAAAAATAAGGAGAACTAAATTTTTAATAATTTTCTAAAGTTGAGTACTCCAGTCTGTCTAGCAACAAGGTCGTCTTAACTAAAATTCTAATACCTCAACTTATAAACCTCAAATTGAGGTGAAACCAAAGAGGTTTCAAAAGAAGACTGATAAGGCTATAATCCATTAAAATTTTAGATCAAAATGAATCAAAATGGAAATTTAGATGAATTTAGAAAACCAAGACAAAACTGAGGGAATCAAGATCATTTGGCAGTTTCTAGGTTTAAAAGTTTTCCAAACTATGATGGTAAATAGTTGAATGGGTTGCACAAATTCCTAGTCATATTGATGTAAATTGAATGTATTGATGTTATGATCCTTATTTCTATGGTTAGCTGGCTGGTTATATGCACTATTCATTGGGAAGCCTGTGGTCTTAGTTGTTACGTTGCCAAAATTTCGACAGGAAGCATGTGAATTATGTATTATGATCTCATGTTATGTAAGCATGATGTTCCTGAACATATGATTTATGATGAAAGTATGATTCCATATTACTTGGGCTAGCCCGGGACCTAATTAAAGAGAATAGATCGGTATGAGAGTCAAGAAAAATAAACCCAACGATCATGTATAAGAACAAGCTCGATCTTGAGATGCAGACTATTACCCAAGCATTATATGGCCTAAACTCCGAGGGTACCAAGTATGAAAACTTATGATACAAGTTAAGAAAAAGAAGTGTCAAGTGCACATGCATTAAAATCCATTTGTATTTCTTGCACACATGAGGTGATTGATTATATACCTTGTCTGATTATAATTAGCTCTTTGCTTTATTCTTTGCTACTCATCGTATGCGTTCTTATTTGTTTATTATTCTTAGGAATAAAAATGGAATTTGCTTTGGATGCTACGGTTTTAACTCTTATAAAATTTGGAATTTTTATTTTATTGTTCATATTTCTACAAATCTAAACTAACCAGAAGTAACTGAGAATGATGGCGATGTCATATCATGATAGTTTAGAGAGTCCTACTGAGAATTTTCTAAATTCTCATTCTATTTATATGTTTCCATCATTCTCAGACGGTGACGATGGCGGCGATGGTCTTCTTTGCTGAGGTGCCCGAGTGGCACTGATAGTACGACCTATTATGGATTCCTTGTACTTGACTGCTACCTTTCAAGTTTGCTTGTACATATTCTTCCATCGGGCCTTTGTTGTACCCATCTTCAGTACTCTTTTTGACCTAGCGGCTCCTTTCCTAGGAGTCCCATTGTATATGGCTCACCCAAACCCTGTGCCTCAGCACCAAGCCCAACCACCCATTGTACCACCCCAGCATGTACCTCCTGTGCCATCCGAGAGTGATGCATTAGAGTTGCTGGATTCATCATCATCCTCTTCATCAACTCCAAATGACGATGATGCACCAGGCGAACCCAGGCTCGCGAACCGTATGGCAAATGAATTCCTTTCTTCGGAGTCCGTGTAGTATAGTTACCATATCCTTGTGACAGTGGTATTGTATAGCATGGCCCTATTTTGGTGTCTTTTCTACAACCTTGGGCTATTGTCATGGTCTTTATTTTCTATTCTCATGTATTCCAGTTGGTTTGCTATGTCCCTATGAGGACCTATATTGAGAGGATGCTACAATCATGGACTGAGTATATGTTTTGATGGTCCTTCATAATGTACTTAGAACCTATGAATAAATACATAAGATTGTATGTATATTATAAACGTTCTGTAAATATTTACTGCAACTTTATTTCCGCACTTTTATTCTCTTACTTTCCGACGTACCACGTTATTTTATGAGCTTAGTAGCTCACGCTTATTTCCACAGATAGTTAAGATGAGACAATTTTGTGAAAATTTTTTTATCCACACTACAACTTATTAAGAGTAACTAATAAAAGCAGGCTAGAACAAGTAACAAAACCCTGATTATAATATTATGTCTTAAGCATAGTATTATATTAGGTAGGGTGTTACGTATAGAACATACAAATAGGTAGTAAGAACTTAAGTTCTTAGTAGGTATACTCAATCTACTAAGCACATAGAGTGTTGTTGTAATTATTTCAGCTGCTTCGATTGATTATGAAAATGTGGACACATAGACATATGCACTAGTTCAATTTTAAGTTTGTAAACATATTTCTCGAAGTGGATTATATTTTAGCAATCACTTAGCATGTTTCATAGTAAGCATAACATCCATAACAGAATAAAATCACAAGTATAACTATAATGGCGTTACAACATAATAGGATGCTTGAATATGCATATGCTAATGTGCATGCTTGACTTATGCAAGTGCAGTTAACTTTCTCATCTCTTTTTTTAACTTGCAACTTGAATTTATGTACTTGGTCCCCTGGAGGTGAATGGCTTCTCTCACCTCTTGGTAATAGCCTGCTTCTCAGAACCGAGCTCATTCCTATACATGATTGCCAAGTTTACTTTTCCTGACTCTCCCACTAGCATACTCCCCTTAAATCTGCTCAAGTATTGGCCCAAGTGATTCTCTGAGGCAGTACTGCCCTAGCCCACTAAGAGGTGGAGGCTCGTTACGTCTCTTTGCAAGTTCTTGTTATCCTTTTCATTCTTGTACATAGTCATGCATGAACATGCTATATGCATTTATGCACATGCTTTATATCTTATTTTCAAACATTCTTACATGCATGATTTCCATATACATAACATATAAATACTCATAGCATTCATATACTTCTACCAAAAATTCGGCAGCATAACAGCTGAAACATGAGGCACTCAATATGCAAAAAGTATAATTATAGCCAACTAGTCACAATAATTAGAATTATCATATCAATATATCAATATCATATCATTTTTTATAAGAATTCCTCACATGATTCAGCCTTTTTACTCTTTGTGGTCTAAGGAGCTTCTCCACCTGAAAGCTTATCAATCTGTCTTATGTTCTTAGATCTACCTTGAACTTATAAATTACACTAAAATTCCATTTTTAATCTAAAAATTTAAGAGATTATAGCCATGTTAGTATACTTTTGGACCTCTTTAGTTTCACTAAATTTTGATGTGTATAACTTGAGTTATTAGGGTTTTACTCAAGATTGTCCTGTTTTAGGACAGACTTGCATAGTTAAACTCAAAAAATTACTAAAAATCCAATTTTCATCATTTTATTCCAAAATTTCTACCGAAATGTAGCTGTTTGAACCCTCTTAAGTTTTATATCAATTGGGTAAGTAGAACTCAAGTTATGAGCTCCTCAAGTGGGCTGCTCTATTTCAACCTGAACAAAGTATAGGTTAACTTTGAGGAATTACTGGGAGAAATCTATGCATGATCTGATTGTAAAATTACACAGACATGTTTCCCTAGGTATTAGCTTTCTAACAAAATTAGTTTCACTTAATTTGAAGTTATATAGGGTGAGTTATGCTCCTCACATGACACTCTAGTCAGGATAGAGAGTGAAATTTAACAGCTAACTTCTAAAAATCATAACTATTTCATTTTTAAGTCCAATGGATCTACAATTTATATAATTTGATTGCTCTTTAAGTGTAGTTTCATCTAAAATTAGTTTCACTTAAATTTGAACCTACAGGTTGTTATATACGGACAGTCGCTGAGGTTCCTTCCAATAGCTTTCTCTATTTTGTGTTTTTCTTGATTTTTTTATCTATCCTTTAACCTAAACCAAGTTTTCCTATTTTAAATCACTAGAAAGGAGTCATAATACCATCATACAAGAACAAATCATGGATGGTATAAAGGAAACCACATTAGCCACAAAGCTATAAAAGATAAACAAAACTAAGGATTTGAGCTACCTACCTTTAGATTCTTGAAGCTATGGAAATAAGGAGCCCAAGAACAACTCCTAGCCTTCCTTTCCCTTCATGGCAGCAGTCTATATGGAGACCGGGAGACTCCATTTGATGCTTGATCATTAAATTGATAGAGGGGTTTTGTAGAGGAAGAGGTGAGGATTAATTTTCATACAAGGAGCAAGAGGTTTTGAGGCCAAGAAGGCCATCACCCATGAGCTTGAAGCTCATCGCTACGGAGGTGATGAAAGGAAGAAAATGGAGCCGGTAAAATGTTAGTGGTGGTGGCCGAATTCTTGAGGGCATAATGGGAGGAAATGTGGGCTTACTTCTTAAGTTAGGTTGGCTTGTTAGTTAAGTTAGTAGGTTAAATCTCATTGATGGGTTTGAAACAAAAATTAAACTCTTCTAGGCTAAAATTTGAATGGCTCATCTCAGGCCATATATTTTGGCTACTCTTGTGATAAGTCTATCAAATATCTGTAGGGTTATTTCTCTGGATTTGTCATACCCAAAAACAATATAGGACCTCTGAAGATAAATTCAAGGTGTCCTACTATCAATTTGGGTATTCTAAGTTGACCGAGAGACTATAACATTGTGTGGGTAATTCTACATTGTTGTTCAATAAATGTGAGTAGAAAATCTCAGTTTAAAGTTGTTACAAGGATTTTAGTTATCTATCGGTGTTGTGAGGCACACAAAATCTTGGAAAATCGTGATTTTTCTACAATTGCCCCTCTTGACAACCAACAACTTTGCCATTATAATCCAAAAATTATAATTTTGTCCCTATTTTTACTACGATTTACCTAATTATAATTTTACCCTTGCCTCGAACCCGAACTTCCTCCTATGCTGGTCTACCCTCAGAGATCGAGATGTTACACTACTACCTTCCTTTTAAAAATTTTTGTCCTAAAAAATTCTCTATTCTTTAACCTATAAGGGAAAATCTCCCTTTTCAAGTTCATGTCCTGCTCCAAGTTTGCCTGCTAATAGCTCCCCTCCTTGTTCAATTCACTTTTGACTATCAGGTCTTCTAAATTACTAAGTGCTTTAATTGAAGTTCACATCACTATCTCGGAGAATTGCAAGGCATGTAGTGTAATATCCCCACTTTCGTAAACATAATATAATGGAAACTTTGAATTATTTCCCTTAGGCAGTGTGAGAATTTCTTAGGCAGCACTATCCCATGATGATCCTCACACTTGGAATTATAGGTTAGTGTAAAATTGTCGTTGAAAATATAACACTGCCATATGTTAAAAATTAGAAAATGACAAAAGTGCCCCTATAAACTTTTGTTAATTGCAGTGATGCCTAGAATTTTTAGAAATTATATTTTGACCCCAAGGACTTATTCCCACAATAACCGTAGAACTTTTCATGAAATGACCTTCATGTCATCTGTAGAATTAGCAGAATGGGATTTTAAATAGAGTAGAATCGCAACGTTCAGGGAGAGTTTTCACTGCAAACACGGAGGAGGCGACACCCCAGACGAGTCATCACGAGGATTAGAGATAACCTAGACAAGGATCCTCTTTTTGTTAACTACGTTATGTTAAATTATATAACTAGGTGTACTGTATTTTCTTTGACTATGTTTGTTCAACTTAAGTATGCTTATGTGTGAACTTTTCTTCAAACTCTTATGATGATAAATAGCTAGTGTTGTGACTAAATTTTGAGGACAAATTTTTTTTTAAGGAGGGTAGTAATGTAACATCCGATTTCCGAGTTCCGACTTTACCCTCAGGATTGACCAATCCCAATTTCTGACTTCATCTTTGAATTTCAATAGGATATTATTTCCGAGTTCCGATTTCATATTGCTCAATTTCTGACTTCATGTCCTGTCCAATTTTCGACTTCGAGTTAAGGTATATTGGGCAAAATTTTCCGACCTCCGACTTCAAGTGGCACAATTTCCTACTTCCCGACTTCCGACTTAAACTTCAAGTTATACAACATGGACATGATTCCCGATATCCGACTTCATGTCGCCAATGGACCCGATGTCCGATCTCATAACTCATCCAAGTTTCAAGTAAGATGTACGCGATTTCCGACCTAAGACTTCATGTTTCAAGATAAAATGTGCACGGTTTCCAACTTTAGAGTTTATAAAAGCGACCTCCGGGTTCAATATGAAGAGCTTCGCCTTTGGAGTTGAACTCAATTGGGATGGACACGAGTTCGGATCCTTGAACTGATTTCCAAGGCACACACAAGTTCCGATATCTGATTTTATATCCAGCATTGACATTCCCAAGTTCAAATAAGGAGTTCTGAGATTTTATGATTGACAGCTGCATGATTTCCGACCTCCGACCTTAATTCCAAGTCTTAAACAAGATTTCCTCAAGTCACAAATGGCATGGTACGAGTTCTGACATCCGGCTTCAGCTTCAAGCAGTGTAAAAAATGTCACGATTTCCGACTTCAAGTATTATCGGGACGATTTCCTAGTTCAGTTAGGCTGGACGCGAGTGCCACTTTTGGGATGACGTGGAGAGCAATTTGGCCACAAAAGTGAGAGACATGGCCGAACTTCAACCATAAAATTCCAACCAATCAACACCACAACTTTCATGTATTTAAGCCAGACTCCCCTCCTCATTCCCAGCTGATTTACGTTCCCTTCCTAGCCTTCTTCTTCTTCTTCCTTTCCTCTCTCAATTTACTCTCTCAAACCTCCAAGCTTTGTCAAGGCTTCCTTCAGTTTAAATTCAAATTCAGCAAGATCACACTCCAAAGAGGTAAGATTCTACTTCTATTCTTGAATTACTTGCACTTTGGTTGTATTAAATTATACTCTTCTTCATGTATTGGATGATATATTGAATGTATTATGATGGATTATGATTGGATTAATAGGAGATTTTGAGTTAGAATTATGATTAGAAGGAGAAAATTAGAAGGGATGGAGAAGTAGGATGCTGTCTTAGTAAGGAATTCCACGACAGTCCATACGGCGGAGTGTACGGCGCAGCTTACAGCTGATTATTTCGATGAAACCATTTTTAGATGAAAGTAGACATCTAGGGCTTTCCATACATATATCATATAAGGTTATTGGATTAGTATTGAGAGAGATATGAATTTTTGAAGTTTGACCTAGGAATCAGGGTGTTCATCCGGGCAAGGTGACTTAAGGAGGGTATAATTCACCTTATATAACTCCAAATTGAGTGAAACTAATTTTGTTAGAAAGCTTACACATAGGGGAGTAACCCAATATGAAATTCCAAGTTTGTTATGGTCCCAATTATTCCCTGTGATTCGAGGAAGTTGTCCTATGTTCAATCCAGGCCAAAACAGAGTAGTTCAGGAAGGTCAACTTTCAGGACTTATAACTCGAGGTATACTTAAGCAAATTTTATGTATATGCATGAATTCAAGTAGACATAAAGTTATGTGCAAATGCTATGTGTAGTTTAATGTGTTGTACTTGTTATCCATGATATCGTTCAGGAATTGATTTTTATGGGTTTTTCCCATAAATCTTATATTTTTGCATAAAGTTCAAATACATGTAAAGGTAAGTGCAGAAGTTATGTATCCAGTGTATTGAGACTATTGTGTTTTACTCTGTTTCAGTCATTATTCATACTATAATTGATGAATTGGTGTTGTATGGGCTCTCCCAGGTGACAAGTCTATGAGTAAAACTGAATCTTTGCTTCGGACATTGTATTTTCGAACTGTAAAATTAAACGGTCTACATAGCCTGTTCACCTTTTTCATAATAAACCGAAGCAAACTGGAGATAACAATGATGACATTATTAATGATACTTAGAGAATCCTACTGAGAATTTATAATTCTCACTCCTATTTCCGTGTTGTCTCCAGATAGTTTCAGAAGTTCTCGAAGACGGCTGAAGTTGCTGTCCAACAAGGTCTGCTCAGGTAACAGTAACAACTCCAAGGTATGGTGCTATGACTTAAGCATAGTACTGTATTCGGGAGGGTGTTACACTACACAGCTCTAAATTAAGTGTTGTTTGAAATCTAACATATAAGGGAATATCCCATAAAAATTTCAGAGTCAGATTCGTTGCCAATTATTCCCAGCATATTAATGAAGTTACCTTAAGTTCAAATCGGGTTAGAACAGGGTAGTCTAGTAGGGTCAAGTTACGGGGCTTATATCTCAAAATATACTCAAGGAAATGATATGTAACTTCTTTTATTTGAAATCTTGTTCTGTTAGCTTTAAATTGACATAAATTTCGTATGATCTCACCGAGATTTCTATTTTTAGTGAATTTTTACTTATAAGCGTGCATTTCTGGTAAAGTACAGGGCAGTCTGACGTGAAATATTAATAACTTGAGATATACAAATCAAAATGAGATGGGACCAAAAGGGTTGAAAACTAGACATATAGAGCTATGACATATCCAAAATTCAGATTTAAATAAGTTGAATTGGACTAAAGGTGGATTATACAAAATTCGGGCAGAATAGGATGAAGTAAGCAGAAAACTCTACTAAGGGTTGTATTGAATTTAATGAATGATATTGTGAATATATAATTGTTGTTCCATATTGATTTGCATGTTTGAATGATTTTACTGGTAGTCTGGCACTATTCATGGGGAAGCAGACTCCATCCATTATGCTGCCAAATTTTCGGCAGGAGTTTATGAGATCTTTTGCTATGGGTGATTATACTTTGGATATATTTACATTTACATGTCATGTTCATGTATGTCATGCATGCAAGCATAATTAGAATATGATATGAGAAATAAGGTGTGAGACACATCCATGAATGCACAAAGCATCCGTATGCATGATAAGATATGGAAAGGAAAAAGATAATAAGAATTTGCAAGATAGACGTACTAACCTACCACGTGATGCCTGGCATAGACCTAACTAGCATGGACCAGAGCGGTACTGTTTAAGACTTGGGTTAGCCCTCGACCAAATTTAATGGGAATAGACCGGTGTGAGGGTCAAAGAAAGTAAATCCGTCACTCATGTATAGGTACAAGTTTGGACCTGAAAAGTAGGCTATTATCTAGGGGTAAGAGAGGCCATTCACCTCCAGGGGACAAAGTACAGAAGAGCAAGGTTAAGTTGCAAGTTAAAGAAAGATACGAATTAAGTCAAGTGCACTTGCATACAGTCAAGTATAAGCATCTATATGTGCATATTCAATTATCTCGTTAAGTCATGATGCTATTATGATTCTTGTTGAAGCATATTATACTATTCGTATTTGTATGTCTGTCATATGATATGGCAAGTGGTTGTTAAAATATAACCCGCTTCGAGAAAAGTGTTTTCAACTTAAAATTGAACCACTATTTGCATATATATGCTCATATTTTCATAATAAACCAAAGCGGCTGGAATGTTTATGATGACACTGTAAGATTGGTTTGAGTTTACCTACTGAGAACCTTAGGTTCTCACTACCTGCTTGTATGTTTTTCTTTTCTATAAACATTCCAGCACCCAAGTTGAAAATCAAGTGCAAGGCGGAGTACAGGGCCATTCACTGAGCAAGATACGGGCGTAAACCAGACCAAGAGACTATTGAAGCTAGCTAACGACTAGTCAGAAGAAGCAAACGCTGTGTGTTATGTCAGTCACAATTTCTTTTAAATTGTAATTATTTTATTCTCTTTGTATCCGAGATGACGAAATTTATGAACTATTAGTCAGTAATAAAGTAAGCAGTTAAAGGGTCATGTATTATATTCTCCATATTTTAAAGATTTCTTAGCACAGTGACAACCTTTTAATATAACTCCATGACTCGAGCATGGCTTATATGATAGAGGTTGTTACATGTAACAGGACCGATCAAAAGTTTTGACCCCTTATCTTCTAGGGTCTGCTTGTACATCCCTTCTTCTTATTGAAGTCACATCAAGATTCCTCACTGGTAAGAGAGTATGCTTATCCATAGACCTCATTTCTGATCTTGAGGGCCAAAGAAATTTATGAGGGGACCTGTTGTCTTTATTAACATTTCAAAAATTTCCTCTTGTTACGATTCTTACAAGGTCTTTCATAAGATTGTGTAGTTGTTCATTCTTTTTGCTCTCACTGCACGGGTTAAATCTTGAAGCTTGTGGTCCTTTTTCATTCCAGCCTAATGTCCTTGAAATTTGTATGTCATCCTGAACTGAGTCTTATATGAGGCTATTCTGTTATTGATTTACAATTATCTTTAGCAGCAAATTCTTGACCGCTTTGCCTAACACCACTATGTCAGTGCACCTGCTTTTATCTATTAACCCTCAAATGGTTCTTAGGAAGTGCCCATTACTCTGCGATTGACATATGGCTAGGGAACATAAGATTATTCTGGAAAATTTTCCTTGTGAAATCTTCCTAAATTTTCGAATCAACAGTTATTGGATACAAGAGATTGTGGGCAGAACATTAACCCTTTCAATGATTCTTTGCTAACCATCATTAGAGAAAATATTATTCCAACTAATAATGAGTACATTGAGTTAGTTGGTCTCCTTACTGCCATTCCGGTGGAGTTACATGTGGTCTATAATGTAGATATCTCCATTCTCTAGTTGGTTAGGGAATTCTCATCTAGTCTTTCTTCTATGCTTATAGGGCAATTTCCAAAAATTTGGCTATCTTTGGCATTCCTGGCTGTCTTTGTTACTAATCTCAGATGTGTGGCAGTTACGATAGCTTTATTGAGGTTCCCTCAGAAGTCAGCTCAACTATTTTTCCCTGACTTTTATTTACATTAAATTTGTTGGCCCAAAAAGTAAATCTCCTTTCTTTATTAACATGGTTCCCCCTCATCCTCTTCTTAGTCTACTTTCCTGAAATTCTACCCACACATTGTCACTTCACTGTGTAATCCCTTGAGGAGTTTCCTTCACTTCATTACTGAATTTCTTCAAGTTTTTATTTTCGATTTCTGGTCATCAAGGTATAGGCAACTCAGTATAAAGAAGAGGATTAATAGTCTTACTTCCTTATTGAAGTTGCAGAGTTCCATCACTTCATTTTTCTTATGAGGTATTGTTCTATGATGTGCGGAGAATCCTCAGGGATTATATTGGTGCCTAAGTTTACTTTGTCTCGATAATGTCTTGATCCATTGCTAAGTTCATCGGGAAAGTTCTTTATTTCCTCTGCCATGTATTTGACTATTCTTGCTCTGCAGTTGCTGATAAACCTTTTGCTACTTGTGCTCTAGATCTTAGATGCCAATTCAAGAAGTCTTCCGATCATTAAGGTTACCATTTATATTGGTGGTCAGCTTCAATATGTACTAGTCACATTGCCCTCACTATTGAACCTCTTGATACCAATCGTGATATCTTATTCCTAAAATATGATCAATTCAGTGTGAGGGAAGGAAGTGATAGCCTCATTTCCTTGTTGGGTTGCAAGGATTTTGCCATCACCTACTTATTCCGATGTATTAACACGGAAATTTCTCATCTACTGTATTGGCGTCCATCCCTCTCTTACTTAGATAACATCTCCACTTATCACTAATTTCCTTAGGGAGTTTTTGTTTGTCCTATCCACCATATACCTGCTTGTCCTTTGATGGAGAGTGGGTCTCCATATGTCACACTTGATCTAGCTTCAAATCTGGAGACTTAACTGCCTAGGGTTGAAAGGCCTCTAATCCCGTGTCGTAACGTTGACCAACATGGGGCATAGCTCTAAACTCTTTACTCTTATATTGGTGTATCACCTAGTCTTTTTTGGGGTGCATTAGACCATCCCAAGGAGTGCTTCAAATTTAATGGCATCATTACTGATATCGAGACAAGCTAGCTCATTAACTCCTATAAACCTCTACTTGTGCCCTAAATCCATACTGGATAGCATTCCTTCCTCTAATGGGCCACTCGAGAAGCAAGTTTCCTCTTTTCTTTCTTGTAGTATCCTATTGTCCTGTAGAAAAGCTTACCCTTGTCTCAGTTCGTTAGGACCTTCCGCTTTACTACTACCTTAATCTATTGAGATCAGTAGCACTTCTCTTGGTTGCAACATGTCCAGTTGCAAGTTCTAAATCATCATCATCCCTTCTTGAATCTAGATACATTCCTTATCGAGTGACTCCACTCATAGCATTTGCAGCGGTGTATGAAGATAGCCATCATATTCTCCTTTTCATCTCTAAATAGCTTTACTTTATTGTTAGTAATAAATTGAAGATGGTCCTATTGTATGCTTCCCAGTGTGGCTAAGGTTGATGAAGTTTCAGCATAACTAGACCTTCCAATGCTTCCCTCACCCTTAATAAGTAAGAGGCATGGTCTTGCTTCATATGCTATCATAGCTCGAGAATGTCCTCACTTTAGATTAGTAGGAGATGTACCACCTTTCACCTAAAGGATCTTTCAAATCTGCTCTTACAACTCCATTTTCCTTTCATTATCGGATACAATCGAGTCTTTGCCTTGGTGTGATATATGAGTAGATGAATTCCTTCAAGGTTTATCTAACCTTCTTCTTCCAGTTTTGAGGCCTCGCCCAGCATCCCTCCAATTCGTAGTCACTAGAGCGTCAACTCCCAATACCCTTGAGGAAGAAAGCTGTTCCATTCTCTGTACAAAGACCTGGAGAGGTCCTTCTCATGCAAAGCTGATGTTTTCTCCCTTAACTCCTCCTGCTTAATCTCCAACTCACCTAACTAAACTCCAAGCATTTTGAGTACAGGATCTAATCTTTACAATGTGGCTCACCACAACCCATTTTAACAAGACCATCGATTGAGCTTGCCAGTGGATCACTTTCAAAGTAATCTCACCTACGAAAAAGAATAAGGGTGCTATCCATACTACATGATATAACCTCATTGGTGGATATTTACCTTACTCTTATTAATCATTTATTAAACATATAGAACCAGGGAAAATAATCCTCTAGATGAAATCTAGAGAAAACACCCTGAATTGGGTAAACACTAATGGGGTTTAAGGCAATCCGCATCAAGGTGAAAGAAGTTCTCACCCAGTTGGTCCCATGCTGAGACCTCGCCCTTGATGGCTTGAATTTCCATCTTCTTGATAATGTCAAATAAAATAACTCTTCCTTTTTGTGGTCAAGTTTACTATGTCTATAGCAGACCATCCAACATAAATCCTTTGGTCGTATCCACAATTCTCTGCACTCCTTGGCTTGCCAACCGTCTGCCTCTCCGAGAGTTCCCCCCATAATAACTATATCGAGAAGGTTCCTAGTAACCCTACAGGGTGCCATTGGCTTCTATCCACACTACACTTTATACTCAGGCTTAACATTTGGTCGAGTACAATAGATAGTCCACAATATTCACAACAAAGGCGATCATGCACAATTATCTATGTCCTTATCACACAATGACCTAAAGCATAATTATCTAGACTCTCAGAGTATGCTTTAGAAGCATAGTCAATTCATCCCAAGGGTTTAGATAGGACGAACTGCTTTAATACCGTAATGTAACACTCTCCAAACACATTGCCATGCTCGAGTCATGGAGTTATATGAAGAAGTTGTTATAGACACTATAAAAGCCTGTTAAATAGCAAAATATGATATATGGCCCTTAAAACCTCATACTTCTTTACTAAGTAAGGATTTAAAATCCCAAATATTTGATACATCTAAAGTAAAATAATTACAATTTAAAAGAAACTTAACTAATATTGTATACAGAACTTGGATCGACCAATGGTGGTCATTTCATGTTTATCAGCTACCCACGTTAGTTTTTCGAACTCGGATTTAGTACAGGTCCTACGTTTTGTAAATATTCCAAGACATCTGCTGCAGACTTGAAGTCTAGTCTATATATGTTGGAATGTTTACGGAACATACAAACAGGTAGTGAGAACTTTAAGTTCTAAGTAGGTATACTCAAAGTGCTAAGCATATAGAGTGTCATCATAATCATTCCAGCCACTTCGGTTCATTGTAAAAATGTGGACACATACACAAAGGCACTGGTTTAATTTTAAGTTTGAAAACATATTTCTCAAAGCGGATTATATTTTAACAATCACTCAGCATGTTTCATAGTAAGCATAATAGTCATAACAGAATAAAATCTCAAGCATAACTATAATGGCATTACAACATAATAAGATACTTGAATATGCATATGCTAATGCAAATACTTGACTTATGCAAGTGCACTTGATTTTTTGATCTCTTTCTTTAACTTGCAACTTGAACTTTTGTACTTGGTCCCTTGGAGATGAATGGCCTCTCTCACCGCTGGGTAATAGCCTACTTCTCAGGATCGAACTTGTTCCTATACATGATTGCCGGGTTTACTTTCCCCGACTCTTACACTAACATATTCCCCTTAAATTTGTTCAGGGGCTGGTCCAAGTGATTCTCTTAGATAGTACCTCCCTAGCCCACTACGAGGCAAAGGCTCGATACATCTCTTTGCAAGTCCTTGTTATCCTTTTCATTCTTGTACATAGCCATGTATGAACATGCTATATGCACTTATGCACATGCTTCATATCTTACTTTCAAATATTCTTGCATGCATGATTTTCATGTATATAACATATTAATACTCATAGCATTCGGCAACATAATAGCTGAAACATGAGGCTTCCCAATATATAGATAGTATAATTATATCCAACCAATCATAGTAATTAGAATCATCATATCAATATATC
Organism: Pterocarpus macrocarpus; assembly: GCA_031439585.1. Classification (NCBI taxonomy): domain Eukaryota; kingdom Viridiplantae; phylum Streptophyta; class Magnoliopsida; order Fabales; family Fabaceae; genus Pterocarpus; species Pterocarpus macrocarpus. The sequence goes on from CM062521.1 coordinate 33,190,035, forward strand.
AATATCATATAATTTTTTACAAGAATTCCTTACATGATTCAGCCCTTATGCTCTTTGTGGTTTATGGAGATTCTAAACCTTAAAGCTTATCAAGTTGTCTTATATTCTCAAATCTGCCCTGAATTTATAAATTATACTAAAATTTCACTTTAATTAATTTTAATCTATAAATTTAATAGATTGTATACTTGTTAGTCTACTTTTAGACCTCTTTGGTTTCACTAAATTTTGAGTGTATAACTTGAGTTATTAGGGTTTTACTCAAGGTTGCCCTATTTTAGATTAGACTTGCACACTTAATTAGAAAATCACTAAAAATCCAACTTTCATTATTTTAATCCAAAATTTATACCAAAATGTAGCTATTTGAACTCTCTTTCAATCCGACAAGTTTTATTTCAATTGGGTAAGGAGAGCTTAAGTTATGGACTCCTCAATTGGGCTGTCCTATTTCAACATGAACAAAGCATAGGTCTACGTTGAGGAATTACTGGAAAAAATCTACTAGCAATTTGACTTTAAAATTTTATGGACATGTTTCTCTATGTATTGGCTTTCTAAAAAAATTAGTTTCACTTAATTTAAAGTTATATAGGACGAATTACGACCCTCATATCACACTTTAGTCAGGACAGAGAGTGAAATCTAATAGTTAACTTCTAAAAATCATAACTATTTCATTTTAACTCCAATGGACTTATAATTTATATGATTGGATTTTTATTTAAGTCAAGTTTCATCTAAAATTAGTTCACTTGAATTTGAGCTCTATAGTTTGAGAAATACTATTTGCTGTACAGATGGTTGCTGGGGTTCCTTCCAACGACTTTCTCTATTTTGTGTTTTTCTTTGATCTTTTAATCTATCCTTCAACCTAAACCAAGTGTTCTTATCTTAAATCACTAGAAAAGAGTCATAATACCATCATACAAGAACAAATCATGGATGGTACAAAGAAAACCACATCAATCACAAAGCCCAAAAAGACAAATAAAGATAAGGATTTGAACTATCTACCTTAAGATTCTTGAAATTATTGAAGCAAGGAGCCTAAGAACAACTCCTAGCATTTCTTTCCCTTCATGGCAGTAGCCTATGTAGAGATGGGGAGACTACATTTGATACTTAATTATTAAATTGATAGAGGAGTTTTGTAGAGGAGGAGGTGAGGATTAATTTTTATAAATAGAGCAAAGAGGTTTTGAGTCTAAGAAGGGCTCATGGCTATAGAGGTGATGAAAGGAAGAAAATGGAGATGGTAAAATGTTGGTGGTGGTGGCTGAACTCTTGGGGGAATAATGGGGTGGAAATGTTACTTACTTCTTAAGTTGGGTTGGCTTGTTAGTTAAGTTAATAGGTTAAATCTCATTGGTGGGTTTGAAACAAAAATTAAATTCTGCTAGGCTAAAATTTGAGTGGCTCATCTCAGGCCATATATTTTGGCTACTCTTCTGACAAGTCTACCAAATCTCTGTAGGGTTATTTCTTTGGATTTGTCATATTCAGAAATAATATAGGACTCTTGAAGATAAATTCAAAGTGTCCATCTATCAATTTGGGTATTCTAAGTTATCCAAAATACTATAATATTGTGTGGATAATCCCACATTGTTATTCAATAAACGTGGATAGAAAATCTTAGTTTAAAATTATTACAAGTATTTTAGTTATCTACTGGTGTCTAGGGCTCACAAAATCTCGAAAAATTAGAATTTTTCTATAATTGCCCGTCTTGACAACCGTAAACCCTTAATTACAACTTTGCCTTTATAATATAAAAATTACAATTTGTCCCTACTTTTACTACAATTTACCTAATTACAATTTTGCTCTTATCTCGAGCCTGAGCTTCCTCTTATGCTGGTCTATCCTCAGAGCTCGAGATGTTACAAACCCCAACCTAAAACACATCATATATAATAATGGTATAAAATTAGAAAATAAAACTTATATCTCTTTCCTTTTCATTCCTTTAATTATAACAACCAAAAAAGAGTAAGATGACTCTCCTCCCTTGCTTTATTAAACTCCCAAACAATAGTGGCATACACATTGAACATTAGTATGTGTTCTCTCTCTTCTTTTTTTTATTTTTTATTTTCTACATGTATCTTTCTACCAGAAGCAATCCTATTCAAATAATATGGAGCAATTAACTGTGTGTGACTCTCCTAGCTGAGATTTGATTTGCTATGTTATGGTGGACTAATTCCCTTACCATATAATATAATTGTATAATATTTACTTGAACAAATCCCATTTTGACAAGCTTGGGTGATCATTTATTTTTTGGATACATGAATAGACCACTTTTTGGGGAGAAAAAGAAATCAAACTTTACAAGTCTGTGTTTGTGGGTGCTAACCTTTATAGGTTGAACAAAGTTTATTTTTTGTTTCATGAACACAACAATGGAACTTATAAATCTAAATTCAACTACCCCGCCAAAAAAGCAAAAAGTTACATTCAAACTTTACAAAACTACGTTGAATATCAGTGTGCGTATCATGTTTTAACTAAATGATCAAAATAGTTTAACTTGAAATGTGTAAATAGCCAAAAGCAAACCATTCAATTCTTTGATAACTGCAAGTTTATAAAATAAAAATTTGGGTTTGTACATGCAACACTGCCGTTCATTATTTTCATTAGTGGCAAAAATTTCAAGGCCAATTGTCCGGTACAGATGTATTGGGTGCAGATAGTGCAGATTTAATTCCTTTGTATATTATTAATGACACTTCAGGTCACATGTACTGTACCAGCTCAAGTGGTGCGCGCGTGATATCCTCAACCTTGATGTCCCGAGTTAGCGCCTTAATACTGCATATTTTTTCATTTATGGCAATTTTCCATTTTTAAATGAAAAACAGTTAAATTATCATTTAATATTTAATATAATACGTAAAATTATGTTAAATAAATTTTATTTTTATCACTTTCATTAATAGCAATTTTTCATATCTTTAGAAAAAAAATAGTTAAATTATCATTTAATATTTAATATAATACATAAAATTATATTAAATAAATTTTATTTTTATCACATTCATTAACTTGCTATGTGAAGAATCTTTTAGGTATTTTAAAACTAAAAGTTTCCTTTTAAAATTTATTCTTTTTGTGTTGAAAAGTTATATTTTTAGTATTGAATTAAAAGTTATTTAAATATACCATGAATATTTAAAAGAGTTATATGATTTTATGTTTTATTTTAGGCCATTAATTATGTTAAATCTAATGGTCAATATTTAATTCTTTTACATTCACAATTAACTACTCCTCTCAATTAATATGCTTTCATGTGTATAAATTTAATGAAAGATGTCATAAACCAATATGTACTTAAATCATAAACCACTATATTTAAAAATAAAAATAATAATAATAATATATTATTTTACTCCTAACATTTTTAAATTGATATCAATTTGGTCATGAAAATATTTTGACATCAATTAGTTCTAATGCTTTGAAATTTAACATAAATTTCTTTCTTCCATCAAATCATCACATATAACTTTTGTTATGATTTATCCTAATTTGTCACGTTATGCTACTTATGTGTCTTCTTTAATTGATGACAGGTCATAGAAGACAATTTTATGTCTCATTAACTTGAAAAAATTAAAAATAAATAAAGTAGAAATTTCTCTAATTGCCATTTTATTTATTTTTTATTTTTTATTTTCAAGTATGAAATAAATTTATTTTCTCAAATGTGTCAAGTAAGATAATATTTTATAAAATAAAGAGATAGTTATAACTTTAGAGTAAATATCTTTCTTAGTTTTAACATTTTTAAGTTAACATCAGTTTGATCTTGAAAATATTTTTATATCAATATTTAGTCTTAACATTTTGAAATTTGATATCAACTAGGTTGAGAACGCATGGGATGCATGAGAGTGAGTCTGTGTGATATATTTAATTTATTAAATATAATTTAATGCAATAATTAATTATTGAAATTTTGGTATAAAATATAAATTTAATTAAGAATAACAACATTCATATTGATATGTAGTTATAAAAAAAGCTATAGTAATACAAAATAATTTAAAGAATAATAATAAGAATAAAAAATATTTTGAATAACATAATTACAAAATGAAGACCATCATTTTAAAACAATTTATTACACACAATAAATAATTTTAAATAAAAATTTCTACAAAATCATTCAATATAACATCTTATTATTCAAACTACAACTCATTTATATTTCATAGTTTCAATTTTTAAGTCAAGATCAAACAATTAAAAAAAATCATTTTTTGTTTCTTATACCTTTTCTTCAATCTTATAAAATAAAATAAAATAAATTTATCTTTCTCTTTCTCTCCCTATATATATATATATACTCCTCTCACTCTCACAACTGTATGTGCATGTGCACGTATGCATGCATGTGTGTGTATGTGAATCTTGATCATTAAAATGAATATAAATAGTCAAAATTGAAATATTAAATAATATAAATTTTTTAAATAATTATATGATATTTAAATAATAGTTATAATACTAAAAATATAAAATTAGCACAAAAAATAAAGTTTAAATGAAACTTTTATTTTAAAATACATAAAATATTAAGCACATAGCACATTTATGAAGATGATAAAAATAAAATTTACTTAATAAAATTTTATGTGTTATATTTAGTATTAAATAATTGTTTAACTATTTTTCCTTTGAAAAATAAAAAAAATTGCCAACAATTTAAAAAAATGGCATGTTCACGAAAGTGAAAATAATAAAATTTACTTAATATAATTTTAGGTATTATATTAAATATTAAATAATAGTTTAACTGTGTTTTCCTTTTGAAAAATAAAAAATTGTCAGCATTGGAAAATAGGTAAAGATAAGACTTGAGCTTACGCTGTGGAGGTAGAGAAACCCGCGCGCATGCTACTTGACCTGTCATAGTACACTTGGTTGAACGTGTCATTAATTATATATGAAGGAAACAAAATCTGCACTATCTGCAACCAGTCCCATCCCATCTGCACCAAAGAAAGCACCAAATTTCAAAACACAAGTACCTCCTTGAACATCCTTCCAGGACAGTACCATGTTCGGTAGTTTTCGAGAGCTACTTTATTAAATTGGCTCTTTCTTACTTGGGGAGTTTTGTCCTTGAATCACAGCCCTCTAATTTCCAATAGATAGCACAAATTGAAGGCTTGTTAGAATTGGAGAAACGGCCGTAACGAGTGAATAATTAAAATTGTGTGATTGATTTGGGGCCTAGATTTCATTGTAGAAGCCGGGTGTCATTCTTAAACAATATGTTTAAGTAAGTTAGATATGATGCGGTTTTAAAAGGTGTTGACTGAGACAACATTGTAACATGTCGTATGCATACTTTTATGAGTGTGTACAGTTTGACGCAAAGAGATGACAGAGGCGAATATTTAGGCACCCGTAGATGTCCAATTAGACGAAGAATGTTGAGGGAATGACCGTGTTAACTGAAAAATTGTTACTGGCACCCAATGTAAGGCAAGGCATAATGACATTGGCTAATGTTTGAATAACTTGAAGTTAAGTTGTCGGTGATTTGAAAGGGTGGAGATTTCATTGTGCCTGGTGCTTTGTTAGGCGGTGGTTTGGGTGGACAACGGGTGGAGAAGCAAACACTTGTGCAGATTCGATGGCACGACTGGGTGCCAAGCCTCTTGACAATTTACGGATCAAGGACAACCCTCTGAAAAGGGTTGTGAGTCTTCTATCTAAGGATAGGGAAGGGTTCATGTAATTGAGGGTGTAATTTTTGTTTTGTTTGTTCTCTTTTCTTACTCACATTACCAAAAAAACCTTGTTACACTTACATCTCCAGTTCAAAGAAAATTTATCAATTATTCTTTAATTTTACTGAATATCAACAGAAAAATTATCTATCAATACAAAACAAGAAATGGTCTTTTCCACATAGCATCAACTTGAGACGATCATATTCTAAGAACAGTAAGTAGTTGCGTGCACCTACATCACGCTTATCCCCGGGGTGATAATATCTAAAGAGTCTTATGTCATATGGGGGTCCCTACAATATTCATTTATTTTTAACAAAGAAGTCAATGCACGTGCAATGGAAAACATTAGTGATGTCCACCGTATGGGGTTCATATCTGATAAAGCTCGATCTTCCACATTTCCACACCTCTTCAAGTTCTAACTTCAAAAGTTTAGAAATTTCACTTAATTCAAATACTTGATTTTCAACGTGGATTTTCAAACAGAACAATATACGCTAGCTGATGAGTCTTGTGGTCATCCTTCTTTCCTTCCAAAATATCCATAGATCAATAATTGACTCATTGACTAAAGGTTATTCTGCCAAATTTGGCAAAATATGTACTTGAAATTTTACATTTGTTTTTGCAGGTTATAGTGGATCAGAGCAGATTGATCCATTCGGTCATTTATTTTTATTTTTATTTTATTTTTTATTTTTATTTTGCTGGTTATAACCCGCATTTATTTTAATTATTTTAAAGTTAAGTTAGGTAATTTAACGAGTCTACTCACAACTTAATCATCAACTTAACTCATAATTTTTCGTTAGAGTGAATATATAATTTAGTCCCTGAAGGATTTGCATGACATCAATATAGTCTTTGAAAATTTTTTTATATCAATTAGGTTATTGAAAGTTAACATAACATCACATTGGTGCTTGAAAATTATTTGATATTAAATAGATCTCTAAAAGTTAAAATATGATATCATTTTTGTCCTTGAAAGATTAATGCGAGATCAAATAGATCCATAAAAACTTTTTTCAAAAGGACTAAAGTGATGTTAAATTTTAACTTTTAGAGACGTATATGATAAATGATGCTATATTTTAACTTTTTACAAACCTATTTGATGTTATATTTTCACTTTTAAGGACTGAGATAATATAAAAAACTTTTAGGGGTTAATATGATATCATATTTGATCTTTTAATAACTAAATTAATGCAAAAATATCTTTCATAATCTAAATTAATGTCACGTAAATTTTTAAGGGACTAAATTGCATATTTTTTCTTTATCATTTTCAGATATATAGGATGATCTACTAACTTATAAATCCAATATAAAACAAACAAAAATCCACTATTAAATGAAGTCGGTTGACAATTTCAACCCATTTTTTAAAGTATATCAACTAGTCGAACTCTATTTTAAAGCTAACTTGTGACAAAGTAGAACAGGTTGACCTATTTACTATCTCTAAATGAAATTATATGTATTTAATGTTTTTAAAATTTAAACAATATTTAGTACTTTTCTAAGCAATTAATGATGAATAATAAAAATATTTTGATCTATTAACTTGTGCCCTTAAGTATCCCCATGTGTGGATAAACTTAAAAGAAAATACTTTTAAGGTAATATCAGCATTGGCCTTTTTTTTAAGAAAGAAAAAAACTACTTTATCATAATTAACTAGTACCTACATCCCATAAAAATGTGTATACATATAAAGTAAGATATATTTAATGCTATACTTGATGTCTCGCTATGGTTCATTAAATGGTTCGTGAGGTTCATTCAATCATATATACATATCATATATGTATATATGATTGAATGAACCTCACGAACCATTTAATGAACCATAGCGAGTATGAATTTTTACTAATAATTCAATAAATTATATTACCTATTATATATTATAATTTCTTTTACTAATTTTTATTTAATTTATTATTATGATTTTGTTTAGATTTCTATAATTTGAAACGTTGGTATATAAAATATTCTTTTTGTTGACTTTTTTTTTTTTTCAATCTTTAAAGTCAATATTTGTTTTATGTATTTGTAATCTTTTACAAGTTCATTTAGGTGAATTAAAAGTAAGATATATTTAATGCTATACTTGATGTCTCGCTATGGTTCATTAAATGGTTCGTGAGGTTCATTCAATCATATATACATATCTAAACAAAATCATAATAATAAATTAAATAAAAATTAGTAAAAGAAATTATAATATATAATAGGTAATATAATTTATTGAATTATTAGTAAAAATTCATATAGGTCTAAAGTTATTAATTTAAAAATATAATTTACTTACATTTGAGCCAACAATTGATTTGATAACATATGATTTAGCATCTCCAAAATATATTGATGGTACATGAGTATAGCTACCAAAAATACCAATAAATAAAGATCACCATCAAAAGAAATCTCATTAATTCCAAAAATACAATTCTAAAAAAAAATTCAATTTTAATAAAAAAAATTCTTGAAATATTAAATCAAACAACAAGCAACAAATTAACTTTTATGAAAATTAATGCACACTACTTATTTAGAAATAATAATCTCTTTCAGAATTTTAAAATTGAAATTAAATAACTTTTAATTATATAATAATGTGCAAAAGAAAAAAAATATTATGATTAGCATAGTAATTTGATTAAGGAGAAAACGATTTTAAACAAGTCAAATTGAATAGACAGACTATAACTTTAAATAATTAGAATTCAAGTGTTCATTTTTCTCAAAAGTTTAATTTTTCATTTTCAATTATAATTGTTTCTCATATTTTGTGATATTAGAATAATGCAATTATGAACAGTTTATTTTATCTGTAGTGAACCTGATAAGAGGTAGAGATGGCATATGCAAGAGTTGAGAAGGAAAGCATTCTTGACAATCCAAGGTATGACACCTAGTCGATTTTTCCTTATTTCTTTGCAAGCATTTATACTGGAAATTAATCGCCAAAATTGAAGCCAATATCAAAAATCAATCTTATTTTAATATGGAGAACATAAGGTCGGTTGCATCCTTATTGGTGATGAAACATATCCGGTAAAATCTTAAAAAGACACTCCAATACTTGAGTCGGAAATAGAAAACTCTTAGGGGTGTTTGATAGGAGGTTTGAATTTTTATTCCCAGGCTTTTTTTTTTAGAGTGTTTGATATATGGATTGAATTTCCAGAAATATTTTGCACATTTTCACAAATACCAATGGCGGAGGCTGGTGGCTGGCAGTAATTCAGCGGCGGTGGAGGGTAACCGGCAGTAGGTGACAATAGAGATAATTTAGTCATTTTACAAGGAAAAATATTCTCATCCCATAGAAATATTATAATCATGTATGTGAGATGAGAATGTTTTGGTGACAATCTTAACCCAAAATCAATCCCGAGAATGCAACATTCTCGGGAATATTTTTGCAAATCTTTTACCAAATAGGGGAATGTGAAAACATTTGCCCTACCAAGCACCCCCTTAAGAGATAGTTTATAATCATTGGAATGACTTACATGGCTCTAGAATGACCTTGAATTTAAGGTAGATCTTTAACACCCTCCTAAGCATAGTACCATGCTTAAGTCATAATACCACACGTAGGAGTTGTTACTATTATATAAATGGACCTTGTTTGATAATAACCCTCAGTCGTCTTCTAATCTTAAACAACTCTGCCCAGTATAACCATCTTCTATACCTTTTGAGCTATTTGGAGACAACGCAGAAACATACATAGGGGTGAGAATTACAAATTTTTAGTAGGATTCCCTATACTACTACAAATAGTGTCATTGTCATTATCTCCATTTGCTTCAATTTATTTTAGAAAAGTATGAGCAATATAAAGGATAGAGCAAACATTCCAATTTTATAGTTTGAAACCATATTATCTAAAGTAGAGTTTATCTTATTCATACATTTGTTAAATAGAGAAAGAATCTAAACATAAGTATAATAGATTAAAGAACAAATAAATAATATGTATATATGAATGCAACTAGACTCTTGGTGCAAGTGTTGTTGTTTCTCTTTAACTTTTTTAACTTTTTTTACTTGGCACACCTAGGTATTACGTATCGTCGTCCTCAAGTGCATCCTTTACTTATCTTTCCTTTACTTGCATCTTGCTTCTTTGTACATGGTCTCCCGGAGGTGAATGATCTCTCTCACCCCTGGGTAATAGCCTGCCTCTCAAGTTCGAGCTTGCATCTATACATGAGTGACAAGTTTACTTTTCTCGACCCTCACACCGATCTATTTCTCTTAAATCTGGTCGGTGGCTGGGCCAAGTCTTAGATAATACCACCTTAACCTACTACGAGGTAGAAGTTCGGTACGTCCCTTTGCAAGTTCTTATTGTCTTTTCCTTTTCATATATGATCGTGCATGCAAATGCTTTACATTCATGCATATGTCTCATATCATATCTCAATCATACTTTCTTGTATGATTATCATGGACATAATATATATATATACATATACTCATAACTTCATATATTTTCACCGAAAATTCGGTAGCATAACTACTATATCATAATACTTCCAAAAATGCAAATAGAATAATTTTAGCTAGTGAATCAAATACCAAAACCATCATAATCATATATCAATATTCACATTAGTCCAATAGAAAATTTTTAGCGATAATCTCATCCATTTACTATTCAAGATTTCAACTAGACGAGATCTGTCAATGTACTTCAAAATTTATAAATTTGTCCTATTTTATAAATTATATCATAATTTTATTTTAACTCATTTAAATATGAAAACTTATTTATGGCATTATTAGTCTATTTTTAATTCTCTTTGATCCCAATAAGTTTTCATGAATATAAATTGAGTTATTGAAATTTTACTCAGAGTTGCTCTGATATTGAGCAGATTTGGCCACTTAAATGTAAAAATTCACTAAAAATACAATTTTCATTAAGTTTATCTGAAACTTATTTCTAAATGAAGCTAATTGAATTATCTTTCATTTCCCACATGTTTCATTTCAAATGGGTAAGTAGAGCCGAAATTGTAAGCTCTCAAAATGGGCTAAAGGGAAGTGCCCTATTTCACTCGAACAAAATCTTAGGTCAAATTTAAGGAATTACTTGGAGCAACACAATTTAGAATTCGATCTAAAATTTTTATGGCTTAATACTCTATGTGTTAGCTTCCTAAAATAATTTGTTGCACTCAATTTGAAGTTGCATAGGGTGAGTTATACCCTTCACAACTCTTACTGGTCAGAACCATGGGCAAGATTCAGAAGGTTAATTCAAAAATTCGTAACTTCCTCATTTTAGGTCCAATGGCCTTATAATTTATATGGTTGGAAAACTCTAGATGTCTAGTTTCATCTAAAAATAGTTTCATTAAATTTAGACCTTTGTAGATCAGAACATATGATTTGTGGAATAGGCAGGTCCCTAGGTTCCAATTCTAGCAATTATGTTTAGGTGTTTTCCTTGAGCTTTTGGTTAATTTTCCAACCCAAACAAAGAATTTCCATGTTAATTCATTGAGAAAAAGTTGTATAATCATCATACAACATCATATGGAAGAGAAATAAAGGAACCCTAATAAATCACATAACCCTAATATCCAATAAAACTCAAGAATTCTACCCCAAATCTCAAGTTTGAGCTAAAAGGAAGCAAGTTTGGGTGTAGATGTAGAAGTGGGATAAAGAAATGAGGATGGAGAGATGAAGTTGTGGAAGAAAAATAGAAGGGAAAGGGTTGACGGTGGCTGCATGAAATTTTGGGGAGAAATTTGGAAAAAATTTTGTGTATTGAGTCATAAAGGAAGGATGACTCATGGAGGTGTGATTGGTGGACTTCAATATGTGCTGAATTTTGGTTGAGCTTCCCTTTTTTGTGGCTAGCATGGCACCACTAAGAGGGGTGTGGGTGTTTGAATTGCGGTCACTCATTTTAGAGTTTTCATCGGTATTCTTGTGATCCTACAGTATAAATTTCTACTGATTCGATTCTTGTGTTACAAAACACCACAATTCAACCAATTTTCTCCAAACTAGCAAAACAATGCTAAATGGATACATTAAATTTTTTTACGAGGAAACTTGAATTTTTTTTTCTATCCCTCTAAGCATAATATTCACATTTTGATACTGACTATTCATATATCTCTAGTGCACTATAATAAATCAGTTAATAGCGCTAGTTAGATGCACTATTTTTCGAGATGTTACAACAGCCCTCTCATTCTTGCAAAGATTTTGGATGATGATCACATCGTAATATGTTTTGTTGAAGGATCTCAACAACTCAGATAAACCTGGCCTAACTCTAACCACTGTTTCTAACCTAAAATTACTTGGGCCAAGCTAGTATTATCTAATCTAAATGAGATCAAGTTTAGTCCACAACCCCTAATCTCGACTACAATTCAATGACTAGTAGCTAGCTTTTAGTTCTTCTGAGTTCTCAACAATTCATATACCTTGTCCTTCTATATCCCCAATGTTAGTTATGAGTGAACATGCAAGGACTCACTCACATGCAAAATCATTGTTATCATGTCACACATTTCAAGCACAATGATGGCAAACTTGTAACATTCCCAATTTTCTTTGTGCTAATTATCTTAGTAACACTAAGTAATTAGGTAATTAATGAGAAATTAAGGAATGAGAGCTTAATTAAGAGTTAAAAAGGGGTAATCAAGGAGTAAAAGATTAAAGGAAAGTTTAATGAAAATGAGAAACATGCTAATCAAGGAAATCAAACCCTTAAGAGTTAATTAAGGAAGAAGGAAGTCTTAAAGAGACTAATTAATCACTAATTACTAATAATTTACTTAATTAAGATTAATTAAATATAATTAAGAACTTAATTACACTAATTAAGGAAACATGAGTTAATCACTAATCCTTAATTAATTAAGTCACATGAGTAGTAAGAACACTTAATCTCATCATCAAATTCAAATTACAAAGTCAATGAGACAAAGGAACAAAGTAATGTCATCAAAAGCAAAAGTAAGAGATGAGAGTGCTTTATGTAAAAAGTAAATAAGCTTTTATCTAAAATAAATATTAAAAAGTAGTCTTACAAGATCAAATTCCTAACCCTAAAATCCATTTTGCCCCCCTACATAAGCAAAAAAAAAAAAAATGAAAATCCCTAGCCCCATTTGTTAGTGAAAGCTGCGACCACCCCCCTTTCTCTTTTCATTTTGAATTCATATCATCTTCTTAAGAAAGCTCTCATCTTTTTTTTCTTCTTCTTCTTCTCTAAGACTCTTCTTCTTCTTATTCTCATAGCTCCTACTTTTTCTAAACACCATTGCAAAAGCTACAACTTTTGGCTCTTGTAATACTAAACACTAAACCCCGCAAGCCTAGAAAACCACAAAGAACCCTCATTTTCTTTCTTGGAACTAGCGACCATATCCTGGCTTGGAGGAGGAGTTTCTTCTTCAAGTTGGTGTCTTGGGAGCTAGGACATCCTTCTATATGAGCCTACTTCTTTTTGTGTCAGTAGGATCCTCTTACTCCCTCTTTCTTTTTAAGATAAATGCTTAAAAACTCAAACTTGTCCATAGCTTTGAGTGTTAAGCCTTGTTCAAAGTTTTTTTCTTCTTAAAAGTGCATAAAAATGCCTCTTTTATGGTTCTTTTTTTTTAAAAACTTCATATGTGAGTTTAATTGATTAAAAATGTTTCTAAAGCACTTTAAGAGATTTTAATCGGTCAGATTTTCTTCTAATGCCTCTTCAAAGTTTTTAATTGATTTATTTTTTCAGAAAATGCTTCTAGGCTCAAGCTTTATTCTTTTATTGGTTTGCATCATGTTTATGCTTCATGAAAAGTGTTTAAAGATGCTTCCTTGTGCTGTTATGTTGTTTGGTCTGGTTTCTAATCCATGAGAAAGTGGATCTTAAAATATGAACATGAGAGGGTTATCTCTTGCTTAAGTACTTACACAAAGCTATAATTGTTAGTAACCCTAGATCTAAGCTCCATAAGCCTTTAGAAGACAAGATCAAGAAGTTTTGGGAGAAAAGAAAAATAACAATGGTTGCTTGAACCCCTTATAGATTTGGCCATACCAAGGAAAAAAGGAAGGAAAATGAGTTTGAAACTTTGATTGGTTAATCTTGAATCTCCATAAAAGTTTAAGAAACTTTGTAACAAGAAAAATAAAATTAGATTTTGATGTAAATTTTGGGTATAGGTCATGGCCCCAAGAGGAAAGGAAGGAAAGAAAATGTTTTTGGTCAAGTTGATGATAAAGCTTAATGCAACCAAGTGATTAAACAAGGCTTCAAGAGGAATAAAAATTAAAAAAAAGCTAAGGCCAAAAAAGGAGCTTTTTGGCCCTAGCTAATAAGTACATAAAGAGGAAAAAATGTTTTGATTAACAAAGATGGAAGTTCTAAGTCCTAAAATACCTAGCTAAATGAAAATAGTAATCCTCAAAGAAAAACAAAATAATAAGACTTGGAAACCCTAATGTAGGTGACGATCTCATCAAAATAATAAGGGAAAATAAGACTTTTAATTTATGTAAAAGATGGATTAAGGTTTAATAACTCTTAACTGAAAGACTTAACCACTTACTAAAAGAAAGACAAAGCAAAGGACTTAGTAACTCTTAAATATGAAATTCGGCCAAGACATGTATCTAAATAGGAGAACATGTTTGCCACTTAATTGGACTTAAGGAGTAATTCAAAACGATTAAAAGCTACCAAAGTCAACACTTTAATTTAAAGGTTGAACTAAGTAAAAAGTATAAGTAAAATCTCCTTTAAGACTAATTAAGACTTAAGGATAAAACCTAAGTTAAAAGCTTGCACCTAATTGCTGAATCATGCTCATAAAACTTTGAAGTGTGTTTATATGCCTTTCCTTATGACTTGAGATATGATGAAGTATCCTTGATATGTTTGATGCAACTATATTGGGATTGAGTGTTGGGACTCTTGAGAAGAAATACTCAAGAATCATGTCCTTGCACGTGATTGATGATTTATAACTGCTTAATTATGATATGGATGCTATCGATGACTGTGGATTGATTGTTTGCAAATTTGGGAAATCTCCCAATCTAGCTATTATGTTGCCGACTTTTCACCAAATTCGTGAACTTAGAAATAGTTGTCACATGTTATGATGGTAACTTATGTTAAAATAATGAAAGACTAAGTCCTTTTCTTAAAGGCACTAATGACATAAGACTTAACACTAAATTCCATAATTAAGAAGACACTTAGATGTGATCTTTTGGTAAGGGTAGGTGACTAACAAGGAACCCCCCTTGCTCGCCAATTCAAATCCGAGGTAATGGGTGACGATAGTCATCAAAGGTATTAACTCATATCCTAAAAGAAAGTAAAGTTTCAAGGGTGGTATATGAATGTTTATACATATGCTATATGACTAAGTAAAGTCAAAGAAAGTAAAGAAAGACCTAAGACACTCATGCCTTATGTGATCTATTATATGCTTGTTTATGTGTTATAGTTATGCTTAGTTATGATCATTCTCGTCTCTATTGCATAATTATAGCATGCCAAGAATGTATGATTAAAAGAAACCCACTTCAATTAAAGAACGATTTCAAACTAATTAAAATTGAACCCTATGCATGTTCACATTTTGACAAGAAACCTGAAGTGGCTAAGGACAATAATAACAACACTTGTTTGTCTAGTTAGAGCCCTACTGAGAAATTTTATGTTTCTCATCCCTACTTTCCATGTCGTTTTTAGATGAGGTTGATAGGGATAGTGGTCATCTTCGTTGAGTTCCCTACGTGGGAATGACACTGTTACCTGACTTTGGAATCACTACTAGAGCTTCTATCCATGTCCACATTTTCTTCAATTGTGAGCCCACACTTTGGTCCACAGGACCCGTATGCTAACATCGTGATGATAGAGCTTTACTTTCCTATCTTCCAGGCATATGTTTCCCTTTCTTTTGCTGGGATCGATTTGGATCCTTTTATGTTGATGCTTGTTTATATTATAGAGACAAACCCTTCGGAGGCCAAACCTCCGAATATGATTCACTTGAACTCTAAGGTGACTTCATCCTTTAGGGGAAGCCATGTGAACGGACATGGACGTGAGCAAAATCATGGACATTGTCATGGAGCTGGTTCCAATGGTTGAGAAAATGGTTACATTTCCTCTAAGGCTAGAGGGTTGTTCAGTGGTTGTATGTCGGGCAGGTGTACTTCATTTGTATGCATGAGCTTATTTGTACAGGTGGCTTTCTTTTGGTACATATATTTTTAAGCCACATCTTATGGCATGTATGTTTTAGTTTATGTAGATCCTTGGTGTGCATAGATGCTACTCTAGTACTCTTATTGTTAAGTATTTATTTGACCAGGTGTACTTCATAGTCTTATTAGTGTAGGTATATATATATATATATATATATATATGATGTGATGTATGTTTATATTTTGCTGATGTTTTATTTTCTGCTATGTAGTTGCTTATCTATGCTTGTTATGTACACATTTATCAAAGCACTAATGGCTCACAATTTTCAAAGTTAAGTTCAATATGTATTAAAAAAAAATTACCCCTATTTTCATGTCATGTATTTTATAAATGAGTTTAAGTATCCGCAAAGCAAAAGTAACAAACTAATGATGCGTCATAATATGACTTAAACATAGTATAGAATTATTAGAATCGTACAAAACTTGCACACAAATCTGGGCCTAAAGTTTTCTCTTATATCGGGGTTGACACCCAATGCAAATTCTAGGAATTAATTATTATAGTTTGTCACCTGAGGATTGTTAAGTGGTTGATTTACTTGAGAGTTTTGATAACAAAAGTGCAACTCTTTTGGCTTAGAGTTTTGATATGCCTAGGCTGATTAGGCACATTATGAAACTTGATTATCAAACTTATTATCATCATATACTCTTATTTCGGTGTGTGACCATTTCTTTATTTTTGTGTAGATAAAAAGGCTTAATAAAAGATGACTCTAGGAATTCTAGAGGTGATTAGCTAGGATCAACAAACAAGAGCTTATCCCTTCTTAGGCTACTATTGCTAAAACTCCAACCGAGGGAAGGCTGTGGAGGTCTAAGCTATAGATTGTTTAAAGACATTGTCCAACCAACCCACCAAGAAGCATCCTTGGGGTACACACAAGATCTCCTTTGCTTAGACTTCTCTCAAAGATTCAAAATCTAAAGTCTTAGAAATAGATAAAATTTAGAGCAAGCCATGGAAAGGGGAAAATAGGGCAAAAGAATATAGAAAACTACTCCTAAAAACTACAGATATTAAACAAAAAAAAAAGAGAGCATTCCTTTCTAATTTATGCTCTTTCACTTTTTATAACTGCACCTAGATGTAGAATTTTGGAGAATTCTTAGTCTCTAATTAATCTTCTATCTCTAAACTTCATTTGTAGCCCTTTACCTTAATTGGATTTGGGATGAGAAAGTTATGAACAAAATCTTCTATAGTGGGTTTTGGAACATCCCACCAAATTTAGTGACCAAGAACACAACCAAAATGACTTAATTTGGCAAAGTGTTGTTCATGAAAATTATAAATCTTTGTTGTAGCTTTTATTTGGGGCTGACTTGATCTTCATATGACTTATACAGCCCAATTCATGGCCCAATTAGTGCACATTACTCAAGTTTCGACGACAACTCCACTAACTTTGTTTTGAGACCTAATTTGACCTTTTTAGCATTTGAATCAACTCCTAGTCTCTCCATGATAATAACACTAAAAAATGCAATCATTCCTAAATTAATGGAAGCCAAACATAAGAAATGTTCCTAATACTAATTAATTAAGTACAAAAGAAGATTAAGATACTATATATGAGAATTAATTAATATATCAAAATATCAATTATTAATAGTTTGAACATTGGTTACCTTGACTAGGTATGTAACAAAGATTCACTTCCCATCTTTTCTTAAAAAGCTCTAAAATTGCATCCACAATTCCTTTGTATTCATGGTATTAGCTCATATTGTTCAAGATCAATGCCAATGCCTCTAAGGAGTCAATTTTACAAAAGATACTCTTAAATCCTTTATTCAACATTAACATATGAGCCAATGAAAAATAGCTTGGAGCTTCGCAAATGTATTTATTTTATAAAAAATATATAAAATTTATTTAACAAAATTGAAAACATGAATTTTTTAACAACTAACTTCGAAACAATGTTGTTGCCGTCTAAACTTAAGGTAGATAATGGTGGGTTTAGTGTCTAGGCTAGATGATGACTTATCCCCTATCATTATCCCTAGTGGTGTTTATAAAGGGGGTGCTATTAATGTGTGGCACATGCCAGGGCGTAGATAGGGAAATTTGAATGGGGCTTCTCGGGTCAAGTGAGCTACAAAAGACCGAGTTGTTGGGCTAGTAGGAAGGGGGACATTTGGGATAGAGTGAAAATAGGTTACTCACACTAATGATAAGTCCCCTAACCTCTAACTCTAGAGAGCATAGACGCTTAAGACAATTAGTGATTCAGGAAAAAAAGGATTGAGGATAAGGGCTCGAGGGGAAGACTGTAACGTCCAAAAAATCTTATCATTTTTTACCAAGTTGTTCGATTTTTATCGAATAATTGAGATTAATTAGAATTTGATTAAGTATTTATTTAAGAACAATTAAGTGTCATTTATAGAGATTAGATTTGACGGAATTAGATTAGAAACATAGGAGACCTCATAGGATTTTTCCAAAAAATCGTTTTACCAATTTAAAGGAAATCGGCAAGATTTCGGTATTTTAAACTATTATAACCGAATCAATAAAAATTATACTATGAGAACCCTAGGTTGGAAGGCTAAGATTTAGCCACCTCACCCCTTTAAGTGGCACAATATCAAAGTGGGCAGCCAAATCAAATTAAAATGAACAAAGAAATCCACCAATCATATTCAAACTTCCTCCAAAAGTCTTCAAATAATTCCTTCCCACTCCCTTGAATAATTCTGCCCTAATAAACAGCTGACCCTTCTCCATTTTCCTTCTTTCTCATCTCTTCTTCACTTCATCTTCATCAAGCTTTCAAGCTCCAACAAATTTCTTCAACCAAAGACCCAAATTTAACAAGTTCAACACTTAGAAAAGGTAGGATTCTAATTTTTGTTCTTGATTTCTATGGATTGGGGTTGCTTGGGGTTCTTCTTTCTTTCATATTTTTGATGCTATATGGGGTAGAGATGATGAGTTAGAGTTGGTTTAATATGTATGTTTGGATTAGAATTGAAGTTAGAGTGGAAGGATTTGAGAATAGAAAGAAATAGGATGTTGTTTGGGTGAAAATCCTACGGCATCTATATGTTCATCTTGTACGGACAAAAATCTAACCATCAAAGTTTTCTGAATCTATTTTTATATAAAACTAAACATTTAGGGCTTTCCGACCATATAAAATATAAGGCCATTGAATTAATATTGAGTTAGTTATAAATTTTTGAAGTTTAATATGAAATTCTAGATTCTCTTCTGGATAGTATGAGTTGCAAGGGGTGTAACTCACTCTACAAAACTCTAAATTAAGTGCAACTAATTGGGTTTGAAAGCCAACATATAGGAAAATATTCCATAAAAATTTTAGAGTACATTTGATTCCAATTATTCCTAGTAATTCGATGAAATTGTCTTAAGTCCAAACTGGACTAGAATAGGGTAGTCCAGAAGGGTCAACTTATGGAGCTTATAACTGAAGCTCTACTTATGCAAATGAAATGAAACTTCTTGAAGATTAAAATTCACTTTGTTATATTTACATTGATATATATTTTGTATAATTTCACTAAGATTCCTATTTTTAGTGAATTTTTACTTTTAAGAGTGCAATTCTGGCTAGTTGTAGGACAGGCCGAGGTAAAATTCAAAAATATTGAGTTACATATATCAAAATGAGATGGGACTAAAAAGGTTAGAAACTAGACAAATAGTACTCTAACATATCCAAAATGTAGAGCTAAATGAATTAAATAGGAATTTTAGTGGAATTTACAAAGTCAGGCAGAATTGAGTAAAGTGAGCAAGAAACCCAATTTATGTTGGCATGTCCTATTGTTGTTATCATTGCTATAAACTTGATGCTCTATATTGGTTTTATTGCTGGATTGATCCTTCTGGTAGCCTGACAATATTTATGGGGAAGCAGACTCGATCTGTTATGCTGCTGAAATTTCAACAGAAAATTCATATATTTTGGAGAATATTTGTATGTACATTTGATATTTAAGAAACATGACATTTGATGTGCATGTAATTGATGAGGAATATAAAGATTCCATATTACTTGGGTCAGCCCCTGAATAAGGTTAAGGAAAATAAATCAGTGGCAAAGTCGGGAAAAGTAAACCCGGCAATTCTGTATAGGAACGAACTCGGTCCTGAAAAGCAAACTATTATCTAGGAGTATATGGCCAAAATAAAAACTCCCAGGGGACCAAGTGTAAAAAAATAAAAAGTCACATAAATTGAAAGGTTGCTAAAGCTAAGTGCATTTCAAATTTTTGCATATACATACTCTATTTGCTAAATTCTAAACTAAATGCATAGTTATCTATTTATTCCTCATAGTTATATTACTATTTGCCTTATGATTATTGCTCTAACTATGTTAGCATATATGTCTGGTTATACGCCTTGTTACACTAATTTAAATCAAGTTTTGTTTCGGTTTATGTTTTGCAAATATGAATTAAGTTGAATATTATAGTTATGTCATACCATTTTAAATTAAGAAAAATCGAAACAATTGGGAATGACGACGATGTCAGATTTGCATAGAATTAGATTTCCTACTAAGAATTTCTTTAAATTCTCACCCCTACTGTGTATTACTGTGTCATTCTCATATCATGGAGAACGCAATGACGAGCATTCTATTCATTGAGTTCCCCGATCTGCACTTTCATCTCGATCCTGTTCTGGATTCTATGTATATTGCTGGTAGTTGTCATTTTCATTTTTACTTTTTCTTCAGCAGAGACTTTGCTACTCCCCTCACTCATTCACTGTTTGATCCTACTGCATCCTACATCACCATCTCGATATATATGGCTCACCTCTTTCCACCTCCAACAGCAGCAGCAGCAGCAGCCCCGGCGATGCCAGCATGGCGAATGAATTCCTTTCTTCGGAATCCATTTAGGGGACTTATGTAGTATAGTAGGAGGTGATGTATAGAATGACCCTCTTTTGGCATTTTGGGCCATAGACTTAGCTTAGTGGGTGTTGCTCATAGATGATTAGTACATGAAATATCCCGTGGGGACCAGCTAGGGTTCTGCTTTGTAGAGACAAGTCAATTTATTTTGTTCTAGCGGCCTCATCTTTATACCCTAAGTGGTTTATGTTTCCTTTTTGCAAACTCTAAAAATGGATATCTATATGTATATATATATATATATATATATATATATATATATATACATATATATATATACATGAAGTAGTTTCTGTATTTCTATCATTTCTGCAGATTTTCTGTTTCTGTTATGACAATAAATCCATTGTTTATTCTACGACCAAAAAAAAAAAATTTAAACAAATAAACGGCAAAGTCTTTTATAGGTAAATATCATTGGATTAGAATAAAATTTAATTAGACAACCATACATAATAACTTATTGGGTAATATATTATGACTTAAGCATAGTATTTTGTCTAGTAAGGTGTTACAAGGACGAGCAAGAAGGCATGAATGAAGCAACTACCAAGCTTAGGGGGAACCTTAATGAACTCGATATTGGTGCTTGGACTGTGCACAAGCCCCCTTAGCCTTAAGCTCTAAGGAGCAAAGGGGCTAAGATTCATGATGTGCAATTTTGGTCATCTCAAATATTTGATGCCCTAGCTTTTTTGTTTCTCACCCCTAAGTTGATGACCTCTAATTTTCCTTCTATTGGTTGGTTTATGTTGCTTCGAATTCTTTGTGGCCATATGCCATTTAATAGGCGGTTGTTGAATCAAGATGATCATGGTCTCCTAAAGGTATACAATCCTGGTCGTAGGACATGGATGTTTGATTATTCCTTACCCATAGGATTTAAAGGATTACTATACCCCCTTGGTTGGTACTTCTTCCCTCATTGAAAACCTTTCCCTTTTTTTCTCATTGTGTTCCTTTTTCCTTGAATAATTTACTTTGAATCAATAATGTTGTTGCTAACTGAACTTGAGGTAGAGAATGGGGGGTTTAATGTCCAGGCTAAATGATGACTTGTCTCCTGTCATTGTTGCTAGGGGTGTTTATGATGCCATTAATGCGTGGCACATATTTCGGTGTTGAGTGATAGGAGGATTTGAGTGAGAAATTGAAGGAGCCTAGGTTAGGCAAGTTGTACAAGATTGAGTGGTCAAGCTATCAATGAGGGGGGACATTTGGGTTAGGGTGGAAATGGGTTACTTTGGTGGATTACAAATATTTAAAAAATTAAATTAAAAAATAAATAAAGAACTTTCAATTTAAGTTTATTGTTAAAAATTAACTAAACATTAAATGTATTCAAATATAAATATACCCTCTTTACATTTTTATTAATTTAACCATATGGAGTTGCCACACATTTAAAATCTTAATTTAAATAGTAATATTTTCAAAAAATAAAGATATAAATATATTTTTACTTGTTAAAAATATACTAATTTTGATTTTGGTTCTTATAAAATATTTTGTCTAATTTTAGTTCAAAAATTTTGAAAATATACACATTTAGTCCCTAAATAGCTGTTATAACAAAGATGAAAAGCATAATTTTTAAAACTTTTTAAGGATAATTTAATTGAGTTTAATTAGTATGTACTAACAGTGTAAAACAGTTTAACATTATCAATTAATAAAAATAGGAAAAAATAAGAAATCATGATGGGTCCCCTCATTATAATGGGTAGTTATTTATATGAGTTGACACTTTCCACTATTTCTATTGGCTGACAGTATAAAACTGTTTTACACTATTAGTGTATTTAAATTAAATTCGATTTAATTTATGCTCACATTTAAAAATTTTAGAATGAAACCAAATAAAAATTTAATAAAAAGTAAAATTAAAATTTGATATATTCTCATAGATTAAAAAGCAAATTTAAACCAAAATGAAATAGAACAAGAATAATCCATCAACATATACAAACTCGAGCGTTAATTGTGAGGTGAGTGACACTGGTCCCTTCCCACGACCCATCCTGGAAGCTCGGGACCATGTCTGGAAGCCGAGCCAAATCAGCTGCACTGGGAATCTTGAGCTTTCCGATGACGTCATCATCGAGCGCAGCAATGACGTCATCACAACAAAAGCCCTTCTCCAATCGACAAGTGTCATAGTCCTTTATTCCCCCATACGCACACAAAAGAGCGTGCGCAACACCGCACGCATGATTATGGACTTTACCATTTGTGTTTATCTACCCCTCCAATGCATTCAATGTTACCATTTGTGTTTATCTACCCCTCCAATGCATTCAATGCTCACCCGTATTAGATTCAATCTACCCAATAAAGCCTCTCTGCTGCAAAAAGTAAAGCCCTTACGCGCCTAGTGTCGGCTTGGAAATGGCTTAGCATTCCGTACAACTTTTCATTTGACAATTTTCTATTTTTTTTATCTTCTTTCATCTTCTCTCAAATTTTCTTGCCCTCGCCTCTTTTCCTGGAAACCCCCTCCTTTGCCCAAAAACTTCAAGAGCCTTTACCAATGTTCTTGTAAAGTTTCTAATCTAAAAGGATAGCGTTCATGGATACTACTACAAACGCAGTAAGCAGTGTGCAACAAAGGACACCGACCAAAAGAAACAAACCAAAGAAGAACAACAAGAGCAAGCCCATCAAAGTGGTTTACATATCCAACCCCATGAAGGTCAAAGCCAGCGTCTCGGAGTTCAGGGCCTTGGTGCAAGAGCTCACCGGTCAGGACGCCGAATCGCCGCCGGATCCATCCAGATTCGGCGGCGATGGTGGCGGCCAGGACGGTGGGCACAAGATGGATTTTGATGAGTGTTGTGTGAAGGAGATTGGTCATGGTCATGATGAAAATGATCACACGCTCGTGATGCCTTCAGATGTGGACACTAATAATCTTCAAGGGCATGAAACTGGTGGAGTGTCATCGGAGAATTTTGAACAGTTCGATGATGATATTTTCACACCACAAATGAAAGAGAGCATTTCAGCGTTCCTGCCAGATAGTGTGCTCTATGAATGTGCCCAGGTTGATCATCAGGTGTCGATGCAGTGTAATTTTATCCATCAGTAAGCTCTAGCTTTTTCTCTCTCTAGCCAAGACGTACGTAATTGCTAATTCCAGACAATATGTGCCAGTATAGATTGCTTCTCTATAAAAATCTAATAATTACTTTGTGACTGAACATGATTGTGTTGAATAATTAACTGTGTATTAACTATTAACTTTGTTCGACTTAAATGTGTTCTTGATTAGTCATGTTGTTTTGGCAAAAAGTAAAGAGAAAAAGAAAAATTGGGATGGAATTTAGGGTGTGATCTGAATAACATGTTGCTTGCAACTTGCACGGAATGTGCTAGCTTTATTCTTTCTAGAATGAGTTGCAGCAGGAGCAACAGCTAATGAGGTTTTGTTAAGATATAAATAAGAACCGTACTAGCTGCAAGAATACTTTGTTTGTTTTGCTGGGTCGATCCACTTGAATTTGGTGCAAAAAGTGTATGTACCAAAGAGGATGGGGACCCAACTAACGAAAAATATTCATTTCATTGTCCATTTAGTACATATAATAACACAAATACATGCCAGAGAAGTAATTTCTAGGTGAAAGAAGACTGTAGCCGTATGCCAAACGTCCGTACGGACTAAATTGATTTCACTGAGGTGCATTGCATCTATAAACTGATGCATCGCAGTCTGTTCAATTTCACAGTTTAGTTGATAAAGGCCAAAACAGAATTAATGGTTTAAATTGAAACTTAAGATCCTATTTATACAATAATTTGCCTAGCTATATTTTGGTATATTGCATACAGCTAGATACATGAGGGAATGCAGTAATGCCTCCGCTTCTTTTGTATTTTTGTGAAGCTGTGAAACCTGTATTGTCGTGTAAGTGAATATAAAATAGCGTCCACAGAAAAAATTAAAAGTAAAACTTTCATTTCGTGAATTTAACTTTAATTTGTGTTCTAATAATTATATATGAAACTAAAGCTCTTATTTATTTTATTTTTAGGTAATTTCGTTCAATAAAACACTTAATTAGTTCATTTTCAAGTTCATTTTCTGCCATAAGGTTGGTTTATGTTAAGAGGCATCTATAATTAAACATATTCAAGCTGTGGTAAAGCACTTATGAAGAGAAACAATTCTAATACCTAAGCGAGAACTAATCTCATACCCAAAAATGTTGGGAATTTAATAGGGACAGAAAACAAATCAATTTTTATTTATTTATTTTCATACAGGAGTGAAAAAACTGCTGCGTTTAGTTGGGTGGGATATGAATACAAACTCATAACAGTAGATTTTGAAACTTTAAGCCTGCAGGTATGACTTTTCAGGTTGCATAACAAGAGTATATAGTTGCATTCTAGATATGTATACACGGGTTCACTTTCTTCTCAGTTTGGCTTCTAACGATTATACAATTATGATCACAGGAAACTTAATTATTACAAAGGATCGTTCCAAACCTTCTTGTCTCATTATCTATAGCCATGGTTTCATCTTATGATAGCAAACAAAAGCCTACTTGGTACTGCAACTGTTTTTATATTAGTATAACCTATTTCTCTTTTAATGTAAAAATATCCTTCTTAATCTGAATAATGCAAATAAATTAAGCAATCACGATCATCATGAGATAAAACAATCTCTCTCTCTCTCTCTCTCTCTCTCTCTCTCTCTTAAATTTCTTGATCTGAATATTCAATTTGGGGAATCTTATAAAGTTCTTCTCTTAAACCCTTGTCAATACACCTACAAAATACTTCAAATTGTACCTGATTCAACCCGAGCATTGTAGGCATTCCTGCATTCTCTCTCTCTCTCTCTCTCTATATATATATATATATATTATTTGTTAAATATTAAAAATATTATACAATAACAAAAATATGATTAAATAATTTTTGTTTATATATTTATAAAATATTTATTATATTAATTTTGACATATATTAAATAATTTTTATTTAATGTAAAATTTTACAAATGTAATATAAAATATATAAATTTATAATAAAAAGTTATTTAATGACGTATGAATTGTTTTGATTTACAATGATTCCTCTCCAATGTATAGGTTTGCGTGCGTACGTTGTCCATGGAAGTTTATATGTGACAAGTCAAAGAAACCAGCTTGATTTCATTGTAGTAGTTGCAGTAGTATTAAAGCCCTAGTTTGAAGCTCAAACCTTTTTTTTTTTTTCAAATAACTTTCTCTATTATATTTCTGGGGCATTTCTCTGAGATGCATGATAAGGACGGGATTTTATCACAGATATAGCTTGATAGCGAGATAGACAGTGTTCGGCCATCTAATTCATATGGGTTCGTGGTAGAAATTAAAAATCGAGATATGATTGTTGTTTCGGGTACAGCTTGCCATGAAAGACAAACGCTTCCCAGCACGACATTTAACAGATCAACATAAACAATAGTAAGTGCTATTCTTATAAAATTTGTTATTTTTCACTCTGTAACATAACACGAACGAACATGAAAAAATTCTAATCCACATATGTACATACCAGCGCTGCTATTTGGCACTATACGAGAACAACGAAAGTAAAATGGGAGGTGTGTCAAGTTGTTATTATATTTTACTATCGAGAATGACAGAAATCACAGCGGGGCAGATAAAAAGAGTTAACATCTCATTATTCGTACTCTTTTCGTGTCATATCCTTTCGTAGCAAAAATCATTTTTCTACACTATACATGTGCATGATAGATGAAATAAGGATCAATCAAATTTGAAGAAGGAAATCTCGTTTATTTATTTTTCAAAAATAGAATTCCGCTTATTTTTATTTTTCTGACTGTATGCGGATATAATTTATACCTAACGTTATTAAGGTTGCAACTTGCATTCGATTCTTATATCCTCTCTAATGCTTGAAGCAAGCCTTTTCTTCTTTCCCCATCTTGCTGCGTCGGCTGTGATAGTTTTAGGGGCATTTAGTCCCAGATCAATGATTTAGGAAGATCTAATTAGCTTTCAACCAGAAGAAAAAGTCTCCAGCTTGTGTGTAGGGTAGCACCTAGGCTCAAAGACCTCTTTGTCATGGGAACTCCTCGAGCCCAATGGATTGGCTGGCTTTGGGGTTGAAGGTTTCTTCTTGAGGTGTACCCATCCTTGGATAGAAAAGCCCTCATGAGGGGGACAGAACCAAAATTGGAAAGGGTTAGAGCAAGAGCAATACTAAACATTTCCCACATGGTATAAGTTGAGCTAAATAAACTAGTAAGCTAAACTTTGTACTCTTGAAACCCCATTAGGATTGTCTTATTGCCAGAAAGAGGGCACTGGGTTTTTTGCGTGTGCCGAAGTTCAAACATTAAATGCTTTTATCGGATTAGAACTGATAGATTTTATAAATAGGCAAATATGTGCAGAACACAACTACACAAGCCCAAGCGCCTTCTCCCACATGGTCGTCACCATTACAAAAGTTATCTTTTGAGAAACCACCACTGGAGACACGATTGCTCTGACCCAAGAAAATCAAGGAACACCACCTTGTTACCCTGTGAGGAATCCAACCCGTTCATCGCTCAATCGTTGGCCTCGAGGAAAGTCCCACGTCGCCTCTAAACAACTGGAGAACTCGCTGAAGGGGAACTCCCATTTTTGCGAACCCCTCTTTCATTTTCGTAGGATCAACACATGAAGGAAAAGCAAGGTCCCTGAGCCATATATACCAGACAAGGTCCCTCAACCATATTTGACAACCTATACATCTCGACCTCTAAGGGCTGGGAAACACTCTCAAGCCTGATCGCTCCCTGATCTGGTAACGCCAAGTAGTTCCACCTTGCAACCCAGTAAGGAATCAAACACATTCTCTGCTCGAGCATCTGTCTCAAGGAGTTCCCTTTCGCCTCTAACCAATTTATGAACCCCCTTTGGGGGAACTTTATTAATTTGTATTTTCTCCAGGGTTCTATTAACAGGATGCTCCATATGTTTTGGATCATCTCATAGTCCACACTTTTAACCTTGAAAATTACCAAATTAACCTTCTTTCACTTTAAAATCTTCCATTTCGACCATTTATCTTTTTCTCTTCCGAACCCCACTCTTTTCTCCTTTCACCCACTTTATATCAGCAACCACTCAACCAAAACTGCCACAACAACCCTCCCCAGTCTGCAACCGCCTTGTGTGAGATTGACATGAAAGGCATAAAAACAAACATAAAACAATTAACTAGATTAAAAAAAAAAAAACAAGAAAAATAACACCACCTACAACATGAAAGGAAAATGCCTAGAAAATAAAAGAAAGGCAAATACCCAAAAGAACAAAAAAGAAAAAGTAAAAATAGAAGAAAGTCAACTTCCTCCATCTCCACCACCACACCATTACATGACGTTGCTAGAGCACACCACTACTACATCTTCCACCATGGCTAGCAACTCATCACTAACGCTTCTTAGCCACAATAGCTTTGACCTTCATCGCCTACTCCATTGTCCACCACCACACTGAGTCTCTACCTTGCTAGCCCCATCCCTGTTGCTATCTACTTTCCCTATGTGTTGTGTGCTCTATTGTGAAGAGGAGATCGAGGAGGTTTTTTTTTTTTTTGGGTCTGAAGCTCAAATAAGCTTTGTTTACATGAGATCGACAAGAGCCAGCTTATGTGAGAAAGAGAGACCAAATCTAGGAGGAGGTCTGGTTGTCACACCTCCAACACATGAGTGAAGCCTATTGTGTGTGTGAGTCAAGTCCCACACCGATAAATTTGAAGATAGAGGGAAAGTACTTTCCCTATAAATAGAGACTTAGTTTTTGGTTGTTACATACCACCAAGAGAGAGTCTATACACTAGCAAAAGGGTATAATTGAACTATTGGGTGATGAGTTGAGTAGAAAGATTTGCAACTTTAACTCTAATAAATTTATAAGTTGAAATTTTTATTAGTAGAGTTATTTTTATCTCTTTTTAAGGGTCGTGAACATCGATTGAAATAATCGAACCATATTAAATTTTGTATTTTTTTATTGTGCTTTATTTATTTTCTTCTTGTGTACTCTTTGTGGATTTTTTCCACTGTCCAACAAGTGGTATTAAAGCCAGTTTAAGAAGAAAGAAGTGCTGCGCTATACTATGGCTAGTGCGATGAAATTTGAGACACCGCTCTTTAACGGAAAGGCAATTTCATTATGTGGCAATGAACAATAAAAGATCTTTTGGTGAAGCCTACAACGATGAAGGATAACAAGTGGAAATCTATCCAGAGGAAAGCTACAAGCATTATTAGGTTGGTTCTTGCTTCTGCAATCAAGTACATAATATTGAATAAGACAACACCAATAGAGATAGGGGTGTACAAAGGACGGGTCGGGCCGGGTTAAGCCAGACCAAAACCCGACCCTATTTTAAGACCGGGTCATTTCTTTGAACCTGAACCCAACCCGATAACAACCTGGTTAACGATCAGGTTATACCGGGTCAACCCGGCATTTATATAACATATAAAGATTTAGACATTATATATAGTGAAATAATAAAATTCTAGAAGTAAAAAATAAATTCAAAAAATATTTTACAATATATATTTCAAAACAAATTATATCAAGATAAAAATAGTATCATGTTATATAAAATGTATTGATTAAAATACAAAATATTATAATTTATCACTAATTTTTTTAAAAAAATAAAACTTTTAAATAGCTATTTAACTCAGGCCGGGTTGGGCCAACCCGAAACATGACCCGAACCCGGCCTGAAAAATATACCGAGTCAATTTTTATAACCCGAACCCGGCCCAACAAACTTCGGGCCAGGACGGGTTAGCGGGCCGGGCCGAGTTATGAACACCCGTAAATAGAGATGTGGAAAAAAGTTGGAGGAAATTTATGCATCAAAATCATTAACTAATCGTCTGAGCTTGAAAATAAACTTGTACACATTGAGAATGAAATAAAGAGGTAATTTACATGGCATATTAATAAGTTTAATCAGCTAGTATGCCAATTGTTGAGTGTAGGAGAGAATTTAAGCGATTAAGAGTAAGTGATTGCTTTATTAGCTTCTTTGCCTCAGTCTTATAGATCATTGGTGAGATCCTTATTGATTAGGAAGAATACAATCAAGTTAGATGATGATACCAATGATGGTGGAATAATACTAGATGTGGAGAGTTCTTGAAGAGGAAGGACCAATTCTGGATGGAGAGGTGGACAACAAAGAAAGTGTACAAAAAGAGACTTTAGTGAGGTGACATGCCACTATTGTGGAGAGAAAGGGCATATCCAATTTCAATGTGCAACATTAAGACAAGAATTAAAAAGTCTAAAGCAGCTTAAAGGAAAAGTTCATATAGCTGAATCATTGGATGATGAAGATCTATATCATGTAGAGAGTGTTGATAATGATTCTATTGAGAATCATTCTAGATGGGTGCTAGATTCTACTCCTGATATGCATGTGTGCAAGGATTAAGCCATGTTTACTACTTTGCAAAAAAAATGGAGATCTTGGCTATATCAATGTGGGAAAGAAATTGAGGATAAAAGTTGAAATTATAGGAAGAGTTTGCCTAAAGCTCCATAATGGTAAAGTAAAAACTATTCCTAATGTGAGGTATATGCCTACAACCAATGTCAACATTATTTTATTGGGGGAGATAACATCACATGGGTACAAGTATAATTGGAAAGTCATGCAAAGTGTACAAGGGAAGCAACTTAATTCTACAAGGTAGAAAAGACAAAATGAACATTTGCTATTTGGAAGGTCACTCTATGAGGAAAATGCCTGAAAATAGTAAAGCAAAGATGAAGTCACAAAATGTTGAAGCATTTAGGAACTTGCCTCAAGGAAGGATTTGTTGTGTGTGTGAGCCAAGTCCCACACCGGAAAGTTTGAAGAAATATGGGAAGGACTTCCCCTTTAAATAGAGACTTAGTCTTCGTTTATTAAATACCATGAAGAGAAAGAGTCCATCCACTAGAGAGAGGGTGTAATGAGGCTATTAGATGGTGAGTTGAGTAGGAAGGTTTGCAACTTTAGCTATGCAAAAGTTGTAAGTTAAAATTTTTATTAATAGATTTTTTTTTATCCCTTTCTAGGGGTCATGGACGCAGGTTGAAGTAACCGAACCATGTTAAATTTTGTGTTCTTTTATTGTGATTTATTTTTTTGTTGCATGCTCTTTATGGATTCTTTCCGCCATCTAACAAAGCTGATAGCACCTCCAATCACGACTTGGTTGGGGTTAAATGAAGTGGAGGTTGCAGAGCGACACCGATGGTGCTGCAATCTGAGGAGGAAGAAGGCTGTGGTGGTAGTGTTCACAAATAACTATAATAGGTGGAAAAAAAGGAGTGAAAAATGTTAAATAGGTAATTGGGTAATTTTAAAATTATTATTTTATTTTATAATTTTGAAATATTTTTAAAAAAATCTAATGGTTCAAATACATTGACCATGAGATGGTGCAAAACATGGTTTGAACCATGTTATTTGCCACCTTTCCCTAAAGTAAGCAAGAATAGATAGTTTTTATGTTAGTATGTGTCTTGATCAAGTTAAAGGACTTGGTGTTGTCAGTTTCTTAGGGAATTTCTTTTTCCTTTTCTCGATTGAAAATTACATGTGCAATGCCATTTAATAGCTTTATATATGTATATATGGGAGCATATCACATGAGAGGAGTGGTTTATTATGAGAGTGAGAGAAGCAAATCTGGGCCGTATAACCATACATGGATGGTCAAGATTTAAAGTTGTTTAATGGTAACATGATCACTTAAAAAAGTCATATGACTTTGCGTTTTAATCTTGACCATTCACATAAGATCTAATGATCAAAATTGACTCCTCTCACTCTCACAATTAACCACCTTTCTCATGTGATATGCTCTCTCTCTCTATATATATATATAAGGACTACCAAGCTAATGATAGGGACTACCAAGCTAGGAGTCCTAAGCGTGCGATTAGGATACAAGGATTGATTGAAATGATTGTTTTGAAGGGATCGAGCTAGCGATGGAGCCAAAGCGGTTGACTTTGACCATAATTGAAGGATTAGGTTGATTTGGAGCGCTCTTATATTATTTGAGTGAGATATTGACATCATTAGTTTTGGCCCATTAATTGGAATTTAAGAGTTATGATATTTTGGGATTTAATTTTATTGTTATTTGGAACTTTTCATTAGGATTAGTTATGGTCAAATCTTTCAAGACGTGATCAAATATTTTTAGATAGGATCAAATGCTTTTAGGATTTTCAGTTTTTCATTATCTTTCCTTGTTTATGTTTTAAATAGGTAAAATTGGCCGATAAACAATTCATGGTTTTATGATCAATATATTTTGTGAGGTTTATTTCTTTTTACTCTCATACTTTGTGAGTTCTTGATATTCTCGGTTCTTGTTTCATCTATAAACAATGGGTTAAGAATCTTAATCCTAATCCCAAGATTCTTTGTCATGGGTTGATTGAGGTTCATGGCCAATATATCCCAAGGTTCTTTTTCACGAGTTGAGTAAGGGTTGCAGGCACCATACGGTTCCAAATCTCTTATGGGTGTCGCGTTTTTACACGTGGTTTGTATCAGTTTGGTCATCAAAGCTTTGGTTCTATCTGTCCTTATTTTATTTTCACGTTATTTGTTTTTTGGGTGTTCATAGTTTGTGTCCTTTTTTTCTTGTTTACTTTCGGCTTCATTCAATAAAAAAAAAATTGCAAAAGAAAATTGCGTGAAAAAATTAAAAAACAGTCATGCAAAAAAAGTTCTTTGTTCAGTCTTCTACAAATTCTATGGCAATTTCTCTGACCATCGACAAAAAAGTGGCTGGAACAGTGCCAAAACGACCTTTTTTTGGCCTTGAAACATTCCCTAAATCACTTTTGCATTTGTGGTGTTGCCACTTTGGTCTGGGGCTTTTTAGAAAGATACAATAATAGTCATTCTGATAACTGAAGCAAAAGTTATAGCTAATTGAAGTTTGGCCAACGAATTTGGGATTGGTTTTCATCCATAGCTTAGGTTTTCTTGATTCCTTATTTGTGTGGTGTTATTTGAACCTCGGATAGTGATTACTCACTTATTATCAAGGGTGTAAGGAAGTTTTGAGTGGTAAAAGGCAAGAGTAGTGAGAACTAGAGGGCAAAAGCCAAGAAAAGTTGAATGTAAATACAATTGGATTGAGTGACCATTATGTGAGTGTAAACATGTGAGGTAGTGACTAGCAAGGCCTTATTTTATCTATTGGGCTAACGATTTTCTACAGGTAATAATGTCATATTCAGGAGTTGAAGAGGACAAATAGTCTACTATCAAGGTGATATAGAGGCAGTTTGAACACCTTAGTACGGCCTTGGAGGTAATGAATAAGCGCTTAGTAAGGAATAAGGAATCAAAAACTCATAGAAGATAGCCTCGCAGGTGAACTCAAACTCCTATGGAAGATAAGGATGAACCATGGTATATTGAATATGAAGAGAACTAGCATAATCAAAGAAGAGGTGGACATAGAAGAGAGTAGGGATCTCTAAATAGGCAAGACAATAATTTGAGTAGCATAAAGATTGTGATTCTGTCATTTGTATTTTTGTTTATATGATTAAATAATTTTTGTGGGAACATTGTTAAGCACTAATAATTGAGATATTAATTTCAAAGCAAAGAAAGGAGCCACTCTAATCGATTCAATGACTTAATACCACTTCGAAACATACCATTCACCTGGTCTTATATGTTCTAGAAAAAAATCTATGATTTCCCCGTCCCCAAATAACAACCTAGAATAGAAGGTTACTGTCGCAACTACATTTCGAGATAAATCAACCATCTAGACTCGAAAATTCTATATAAAGACCAAGATACTTCCTTTTTTTTTTTCAATGGAGTAAACAAAAATATACAGTAAACAAAGTCATAGACCCTTGATTGCTCACGAATCCACTGAAACGGACAAAAAGGGTTATGCACAAGCTCTGTACCCCGTGGACACCAACCACAAAAATGGAATCTTGTTTCACCGTATAACATTTTCCCATATCGCTTACATGATATTGAATAAGACAACACCAACAGAGATATGGAAAAAAGTTAGAGGAGATTTATGCATCAAAATCATTAACTAATCGTCTGAGCTTAAAAATAAACTTGTACACATTGAGAATGAAATAAAGAGGAAATTTACATGGCATATTAATAAGTTTAATTAGCTAGTATGCCAATTGTTGAGTGTAGGAGAGAATTTAAGCGATGAAGAGTAAGTGATTGCTTTATTAGCTTCTTTGCCTCAGTCTTATAGATCATTGGTGAGATCCCTGTTGATTGGGAAGCATACAATCAAGTTAGATGATGATACCAATGATGGTGGAAGAATACTAGATGTGGAGAGTTCTCGAAGAGGAAGGACCAATTCTGGATGGAGAGGTGGACAACAAAGAAAGTGTACAAAAAGAGACTTTAGTGAGGTGACATGCCACTACTGTGAAAAGAAACGCATATCCAATTTCAATGTGCAACATTAAGACAAGAATTAAAAAGTCTAAAGCAGCTTAAAGGAAAAGTTCATACAGCTGAATCATTGGATGATGAAGATCTATATCATGTAGAGAGTGCTGATAATTATTCTACTGAGAATCATTCTAGATATATGGGTGCTAGATTTTGCTGCTGATGTGCATGTGTGCAAGGATTAAGCCATGTTTACTACTTTGCAAAAAAAAAATGGAGATCTTGGCTATATCAATGTGGGAAAGAAATTGAGGATAAAAGTAGAAGTTATAGGAAGAGTTTGCCTAAAGCTCCATAATGGTAAAGTAAAAAATATTCCTAATATGAGGTATGTGCCTACTACCAATGTCAACATTATTTCATTGGGGAAGATAACATCACATGGGTACAAGTATAATTGGAAAGTCATGCAAAGTGTACAAGGGAAGCAACTTAATTCTATAAGGTAGAAAAGACAAGAAGAACATTTGCTATTTGGAAGGTCACTCTATGAGGAAAATGCCTGAAAATAGTAAAGTAAAGATGAAGTCAGAAAATGTTGAAGCATTTAGGAACTTGCCTTAAGGAAGGATTTGTTGTGTGTGTGAGCCAAGTCCCACACTGGAAAGTTTGAAGAAAGATGGGAAGGACTTACCCTTTAAATAGAGACTTAGTCTTTGTTTATTAAATACCATTAAGAGAAAGAGTCCATCCACTAGAGAAAGGGTGTAATAAGGCTATTAGATGGTGAGTTAAGTAGGAAGGTTTGCAACTTTGGCTATGCAAAAGTTGTAAGTTAAAATTTTTATTAATAGATTTATTTTTATCCCTTTTTAGGGGTCATGGACGCAGGTTGAAGCAACCCAACCATGTTAAATTTTGTGTTCTTTTATTGTGATTTATTTTTTGGTTGCATGCTCTTTATGGATTCTTTCTGCTATCTAACAAGGTTGATAGCACCTCCAATCACGACTTGGTTGGGGTTAAATGAAGTGGAGGTTGCTGAGCGACATCGATGGTGCTACAATCTGAGGAGGAAGAAGGCTTTGGTGGCAGTGTTCGCAAATAGCTATAATAGGTGGAAAAAAAGGAGTGAAAAATGTTAAATAGGTAATTGGGTAATTTTAAAATTATTATTTTATTTTATAATTTTGAAATGTTTTAAAAAAAATCTAATGGTTCAAATAAATTGACCATGAGATGGTGCAAAACATGGTTTGAACCATGTTCTTTGCCACCTTTCCCTAAAGTTAGCAAGAATAGATAGTTTTTATGTCAGTATGTGTCTTGGTCAAGTTAAAGGACTTGGTGTTGTCAGTTTCTTAGGGTATTTCTTTTTCCTTTTCTCGATTGAAAATTACATGTGCAATGCCATTTAATATATATATATATATATATATATATATATATATATATATATATATATATATATATATATATATATATATATGAGCGTATCACATGAGAGGAGTGGTTTATTATGAGAGTGAAAGGAGCAAATCTGGGCCGTATAACTATACATGGATGGTCAAGATTTAAAGTTGTTTAATGGTCATATGATCATTTAAAAAAGTCATATGACTTTATGTTTTAATTTTGACCATTCACATAAGATCCAATGGTCAAAATTGACTCCTCTCGCTACCACAATTAACCACCCCTCTCATGTGATATGCTACCTATAACACCCTAATAAACCCATACTACGCTTAAGTCGTATTACGGCGTTTTATTAGTTGTTACTTATGCTCGTGGAAAACTAAACTTCACTTGAAATTAAATTACGCGGAAAATACGGTAAATTTTTTTTTTGAAATACGTCGTCACTTTTGGAAAGTAAAGCCTTGCGCGAGAAGATAGCAATAAACGAGCGTATCGCAAAGATTTCAGTATAAATTTAAGGAACAAGGGATAAATCAAAATATCATGCATTCAAATTACTACTACAACCACATAAATATAATTAGTCTCATAATATCCAACAAATACATAAAAAGGGAACTCATGGTCATGCCATGGCCCCAAAATCAAAGGTACATAAGTCTGACAAGGTCCAATACAAAATGAAATACAACAGATAAGGAGCAATAATAGAATAGGCCCACGTAGACATAAGCTGGCTTCTCTGACCCTTCCACGCCCTTCAATTGGATGGACTTAGGTTCTCGAGTGCCTGGTCCCTCTCGCTCCTCGGCCTCGGGGAACATGAGGAGTGTGAAGATGCGAGGGTGCCTGCTGATCATTTCAACGCAACAGATGCGGCGGCCAGGAGTATAGCTGGCGACCAAAGAATGTTCCTCAGAGGGATCCTCCTCAGACGCGGCAGGGTGATACTCGAGGAGCGGCGGCGAAGCGGCCCTAGGAGTGGCCGTCGAACTCACATCTATCACAGGGATCTCCGGCGGTGGCACGGGCTCGGTTGCAGGTAGACCCGGAGACATGGGCTCCATCTCGATCTCTGACAATGGCTCAGGCGGGAAATCCCAAGGACCTAGCTGCGATCCAAGGTGAGCCGATGAAACGCTTCATCGGGTGCGGGACTTCTGGCTCCTCTTGCTCAAAAATTCGACCCAGATAAAAATAGGTGCGGACTATTGTGGTGGTTGTGGCCACAATAGCGTGAGTATCCCCATCGTAAACCCACTCATGATAGGGAGGGTCCATGCTCCACTCTACGGGATGTGCCATGAGTATCTGGCGACGAGACGGAAAAACAACTAGGGTGAGAAATAAGATTTCTCAGTAGGACTCGACCTTGACACATGAGTGTCATCGTCATCGTCCTAGCCACTTCGGTTTTATTAATGAAAATAGTGAGCATGCATAAGGTTCAATTCTTGGATTTTCGAAATCATGAATGTCCGAAGCGGTTTTACTTTTAGGGTATCCTCTAATCATTTGCATCATCATATACATGAGCACAAATATAATTATATAAAACATGCATGTCCAAGCTATAAAATTCTCTTAACTTCTTCCCTTTCTAGGGTTTTGGATCGAAGTCCCTTTTCTTTTCTTAACTTGATTTTATCTTTTCACCCACTAAACATAAGTAGTAATGAACTCATACCGTGGCCGTCGCCACCATAGAATTTCGGTACTTACACTAGCTGGGTCATGCCATGCCTCATGTAAGACCTATCCCCTATACTCACACTAGCTGGGTCATGCCATGCCTCATGTGAGTCGTGGGTGAGGGGAGCTTAAATTAGGTTACCTTCCCTTTTGAAGGATCACTTACTTGAATTAAATTTCTTCTTATTAAAGCTTATGATGCAAAATATTTTCTAAGTCCATGATTTTTACAAAATTTCTAAGAACATAACTAGAATCGGCCTTCCCAAAATTTTGCCAAACAGAGAAACCAATATCATATAACATTAAGCATCATGTCATCAACATATCATGTTCATATCGTCATCATATCATTATCATAATCATCATCATCATATCATATCATCATCATCATACTTGCACATAAACATAGGCATATTCTCAAGCAACATTTTATGAGCTTAGCTTAATAAATTTGGTGCAAGTTTTTAATTGAAATTGTCTCTTGTGTAAACTTCTTTTATTGGGCATAGTGCCAATTTCATCTATTATCCTTTTTGACACTTTTAAGTTGTGTTATAAAGGTTTTTCCAATGCTTAATATAAGGGTATTAATGTCTTAAAGCTTATTCCTCATTAACCTTTAACTTTTACCCTAACCAGTTTTACTTTTACGGTGGGGCAGTAACTTCAAAAATTCACCATAATTTCATCTTTTACTCTTTTATTTCAAATTTTGGTATGCTTATACTTCTCTGAGTCTATTTTTAAACAAAATAAGCCCCACTTAAAAATTCATTTTGTAGCTTGAGTTATGCACATTTTATTCTGACTGTTCAGACTTGGAAGTTCATTTCGGGTCAGTGACTTGTCCACTTCACTGGGAGTTCCTCACATGGAATCTGACAAAACTGTTTTATGGGAGTGTTCCTCTATGTCTTAGCTTTCTAACAAACTTAATCCCACTCAAAAATATTATGTATAACTTGAGTTATGCACGTTTTATCACCCACTGCCCGGATAGAAACCCATCCAGGAACAGCAAACTTTGAAAATTCATATCTCTCTCGTTTTAAAGCCAAATCTCACATATTTTATATGTATAAAAAGCTCTTTAAGTCTATTTTCACAGAAAATTAGTTTCGTTCCAATTTGAGTTTTATGGAGTGAGTTATACCGTATGCTTTACAGACTGCCAGAATTCCAAATTAACTAGTTTTTAAGTTTTACATATCAATCTTGTGGAAATGTTGCTATACCACTTCAAATCACTATTTTTATGTTTTATCTCATCATCATACTCAAAGTTTTAGTCACCAAATCAGTATTTTAAACCAATATAAAGCAAGATATATAAAACCATCATGCCACATATTCTCACTTCAAGGCAACATTTTTCAACAAGACAAGAAAGCTCATAGAGCAAGAAATGGTCATGAGACCTTGGAGCAAGTCCTAAAACCACCTAGCTATGAAGAGCTTAGGAGTTCTAGAGCTTGAAAAATATATGAGAAAGAAGAGTTAGAGTCACTACCAAATGTGTTCCTCTTGAAAGCTTGAAGGATGAAGATGGTTGGAGATGGCCTCCTTCTCCTTGAGCTTGATAGTGGGGCTTGTGTATGAGTGGCTTTGTTTCTCCAAGGACCAAAAATGGTAGTTCTTGAAAGGATGGTGATGGTGGTGATGGAAGATGAGGGTGATGATAGTAGAAAAGTAAGGACTTAGGGTAGGAAAACAAGAAGAACAAGAAGAAGAGTAGAAAGAACAAAGAGAGGTTTAGAGAGAGGTGAGAGCTTTTTGTGTGTGTCTTTGTGAGAGGAGTGAAAAAATGAAATAAGGAGAGAGAAGAGGCTGAAGGTGGCGCACAAATGAGGGGGGAGATGATGTGATTTTTGCTTCTTACACAAGCTAGGGAGTGGGAAAAACCTTGGGGCAAAAGAGAGTGTTGTGTTTCCTTTGAGTCTTGGCACTTGGGTAAAGGCTTGTAGTGTTTCTTTTCTAGTGGTTAAAAGCATGATCTATCCTAGGATTGGCATTGAATGGTTGTGATCACTCCAAGTGTCATAATCTTGATGGAGAAGAGTGGATCTTTTGTCATGACTCAAGGGATCTACTAACATGGACTCTTGATCTAGTGGTGTATGATGAGAAGGCAAATGGATGGTTGGATATGGCTCTTGGTTTGACCAAACTTTCAAATAATAATTAAAGGGAAGTTTCTACATCTTTATAATTGTTATAATTATCTAAATGCTAATTAATTCAATTGGTTTAAATTACACATTAGCACATTTTAATTGAGAAGGATTTTCCTCATTAATTTTGTAAGAAGTTGTGAAGGTTAATGTGATTAAGATGTGATACTTATATGCTCATAGTTAATTAGGTTAGATCACCTTGATTTTTTTGTTCTAAATCATGGATTAATAAGGATTGGGCAATTAGGCTTTTAATTGTAACTTTTAATGCATTAGGTCTCAATTGTTGACTTACCTTTAATTTACTAAGCTCTTGCTCTCGAGATTAATCGATTAATTTTCAATTAATCGTTAACCCCTCAAATTAGCCGGGAACACCGAGCTAATTATCTTACATAAAAATGGGGATGTTACACTCCCTATATATATATATATATATATATATATATATATATATATATATATATATATATATATATATATATATATATATATATATATATATATAAGGACTACCAAGTTGATGATAGGGACTACCAAGCTAGGAGTCCTAAGCGTGCGATTAGGATACAAGGATTGATTGAAATGATTGTTTTGAAGGGATTGAGCTAGCTATGGAGCCAAAGTGGTTGACTTTGACCATAATTGAAGGATTAGGTTGATTTGGAGCGCTCTTATATTATTTGAGTTAGATATTGACATCATTAGTTTTGACCCATTAATTAGAATTTAAGAGTTATGAAATTTTAGGATTTAATTTTATTGTTATTTGGAATTTTTCATTAGGATTAGTTATGGTCAAATCTTTCAAGATATGATCAAATATTTTTAGATAGGATAAAATGCTTTTAGGATTTTCAGTTTTTCATTATCTTTTCTTGTTTATGTTTTAAATAGGTAAAATTGACCTATAGACAATTCATAGTTTTATGATCAATATATTTTGTGAGGTTTATTTCTTTTTACTCTCATACTTTGTGAGTTATTGATATTCTCGGTTCTTGTTTCATCTATAGACAATGGGTTAAGAATCTTAATCCTAATCCCAAGATTCTTTGTCATGGGTTGATTGAGGTTCGCAGCCAATATATCCCAAGGTTCTTATTCACGAGTTGAGTAAGGGTAACAGGCACCAGACGGTTCCAAATCTCTTATGGGTGTCGCGTTTTTACACGTGGTTTGTATCAGTTTGGCCATCAAAGCTTTGGTTCTATCTGTCCTTATTTTATTTTCACGTTATTTGTTTTTTGGGTGTTCATAGTTTGTGTACTTTTTTTCTTGTTTACTTTCGTCTTTGTTCAATAAAAAAAAAATTGCAAAAGAAAATTGCGTGAAAAAATTAAAAAAAAAGTCACGCAAAAAAAAAGTTCTTTATTCAATCTTCTACAAATTCTATGGCAATTTCTCTTACCATCGACAGAAAAGTGGCTGGAACAGTGCCAAAATGACCTTTTTTGGCCTTGAAACATTCCTTAAATCACTTTTGCATTTGTGGTTGTGCCACTTTTATCTGGGGCTTTCTAGAAAGATACAATAATAGTCATTTTAATAACCGAAGCAAAAGTTATAGCTAATTGAAGTCTGGCCAACGAATTTGGGATTGGTTTTCATCCATAGCTTAGGTTTTCTTGATTCCTTATTTGTGTGGTGTTATTTGAACCTCGGATAGTGGTTACTCACTTATTATCTAGGGTGTAAGGAAGTTTTGAGTGGTAGAAGGCAAGAGTAGTGAGAACTAGAGGGCAAAAGCCAAGAAAAGTTGAATGTAAATAAAATTGGATTGAGTGACCATTATATGAGTGTAAACATGTGAGGGAGTGACTGGTAAGGCCTTATTTTATCTATTGGGCTAACAATTTTCTACAGGTAATAATGTCATATTCAATAGTTAAAGAGGACGAATAGTCTACTATCAAGGTGATACAGAGGCAGTTTGAACACCTTAGTACGGCCTTGGAGGCAATGAATAAGCGCTTAGTAAGGAATAAGGCATCAAAAACTCATAGAAGATAATCTCGCAGGTAACTCAAACTCCTATGGAAAATAAGGATGAACCATGGTATATTGAATATGAAGAGAACTAGCATAATCAAAGAAGAGGTGGACATAGAAGAGAGTAGGGATCTCCAAATAGGCGAGACAATAATTTGAGTAGCATAAAGATTGTGATTCTATCTTTCCAAGGGAAGAATGATCCGAATGCTTACTTGGAGTAGGAGAGAAAAGTAGAGCTAATTTTTTACTATCATAATTACTCAGAGAAGAAGAAGATAAAATTAGCTGCTATTGAGTTTACTGATTATGCTATTGTTTGGTAGGATTAGATTACTTTGAGCAAGAGGAGGAACAGGGAGAGACCCATTGATATATGGGATGAGATAAAGAGAGTGATGAGAAGACGCTTCATCCTTTGCCACTACTCTACGGAGTTGTACCAACATTTGCAGAACCTGGCATAGGGTTCCAAAAGTTTTGAAGACTACCACAAGGAGATGGAGATGGTTATGATTAGAGCTAACATTGAGGATGATAGAGAAGTCACCATGGCAAGATTTCTAGTTGGGTTGAACCGTGATGTTCAGGACATTGTGGTGTTGCAATACTATGTAGAGCTAGAGGACCTAGTACACTTGATTATGAAGGTTAAGAAGCAATTGTGAAGGAAGAATAGTACTAAACATGGAAGTTCTTCATGGAGGCTAAATTCAGGAAGGAGGGAAGACAAAGTACCCCTTGAGCCGAAAGTAAAGGAGCCAAGACAAAAGTAGCTCACCCATGACAAAGGTCTGACTTCATCCAAGCCACAGTGAAGCAAAGACATTAAGTGCCATAGGTGCTTGGGGACAAGCCACATTGCCTCTCAATATCCAAACAAGAAGGTGATGATTATGCGAGACAATGGATAAATTGACTTAGAGACAGAGGGAAAATCATATTGTGAGTCCATGCTAGATTTGGAAGATGCCAGTTATGTAGCATATCCAGAAGGAAGCAACATTTTGATTACTTGGAGAGCACTCAACACATAAGTCAAAGAAGAGGCTGGAGATGGGATACAGTATGAGATCATCCTCTATACTAGGTGTCTTATTCAAGACAAGACTTGTAATGTGATAGTTGATGGAGGTAGCTATATTAATGTTGGTATCACTACCCTGGAAGAGAAATTGAGACTACTAACCTTGAGCCATCCAAGGCCATATAATCTTCAATGGCTTAATAATAGTGGTCAAGTCAAGGTAACTAGACAGGTACTTATTTCATTTTCTATAAAGAGATATAAGGATGAGGTGTCATGTGATATAGTACTTATGCATGCTGGACATTTACTTCTTGGTAGACCTTGGTAGTTTGATAAGAAGACTCTCCATGATGGCCACGGGAAAAGATATACTCTGGAGAAGAATGGGCAGAAGTTTACACTTGCTCCTTTGACTTCCTATCAAGTGTGTAAGGAAAAATTAAGAATTCAGAGAGATTGTAAGGAGAAAAATCAGAGTAAAAATAAAGAGAAAAAAAGGAAATCTAGAGAGATATCCATGAGCCATAAGAGAAATTAAGCATAAAGAAAAAAGAGAACTTGTGAGAGAGAAAATGAGAGAAAAAGAAAAGGAAGAAGAGTGAGAAAATGAGAGAAGAGAGAAAAAGAGTGAGTTTGTATGCAAGAGAAAGAGATATGAGGTCTGCTATTAAGATGCACCAGCGAATGATTTTACTTTTGTATAAGGAGGCTTATTTAAATGAGACTAATCATAACCTTTCCTTGCCTAGTGTTGTTGTTTCTCTTTTGCAGGAGTTTCATGATGTTCTTCTAGAAGAGATGCCACTTGGCCTACTTCCTATCCAGGAATTAAGAATCAGATTAATTTTGTGCTTGGAGCTGCCATTCCAAATAAACTAGCCTATAGAAGCAACCCTGAGGAAACAAAGGAGCTTCGAAGGCAGGTTGATGAGCTGCTGGCAAAAGGGCATATTAGAGAAAGTATAAGTCGAAGTGCTATCCCTATTTTACTTATGTCTAAGAAGGATAAGACTTGGAGAATGTGTGTTGATTATCGAGCTATCAACAAGATCAAGGTAAAGTATAGACATCCTATTGCTAGACTTGATGATATGCCTGATGAATTGCATGGTGCTTGTAAATTCTCTAAGATTGATTTGAAAAGTGGTTACCACCAGATTAGGATGAAAGAAGGCGATGAGTGTAAAATTGCTTTTAAAACAAAATATAGTTTATATGAATGGCTTTGTTATATTTTTTGGGTTAACTAATGCACCTAGTATTTTCATGAGATTAATGTACCATGTTTTGAGAGCTTTTATTGGTAGGTTTGTTGTAGTATACTTCAATGATATTCTTATTTATATCAAATCTTTGAAAGATCATATTTAGTATTTGAGATTTGTTTTTGAGGTTCTTAGAAAGGAGAAATAATATGCTAACCTCAATAAATGAGATTTTTCCATGGAAAAGGTTGTCTTTCTTAGTCTTATTGTTAGAGCAAGGGCATAGAGATGGATACAAAAAGTGTAATAGCAATTAAGGATTGGCCAGTTCCTACTTCAACAAGTGAGGTACA
The DNA here is from genome assembly GCA_031439585.1 of Pterocarpus macrocarpus. Taxonomy (NCBI): domain Eukaryota; kingdom Viridiplantae; phylum Streptophyta; class Magnoliopsida; order Fabales; family Fabaceae; genus Pterocarpus; species Pterocarpus macrocarpus. The sequence continues at coordinate 33,234,301 of CM062521.1, forward strand.
TAGATTCCATGGCTTAGTTAGTTTTTATACACAATTTGTTAAGGATTTTAGCACCATTGCTAAACCATTAACTGAAGTTGTGAAAAAGGATATTGGATTTGTATGGGGGGAACCATAGGACTTAACTTTTCAGAAGCTCAAGGAGAAATTGTGCACTGCACCTTTACTTGTTTTACCTAATTTTTCTAAGACTTTTGAGATTGAATGTGATGCTTATGATGTTGGTATAGGTGCTATTTTGATGCAAGAAAAACATCCAATTACTTATTTTAGTGAGAAGCTGTGTGGAGCTGCGCTTAATTATCCCACTTATGACAGGGAGCTTTATGCTTTAGTCCATGCTTTGGAGACATGGCAGCACTACCTATGGCCTAAGGAATTCATGATTCACATGGATCATGAATCCTTGACACATTTGAAGGGCCAACAGATGCTGCGCCGAAGGCATGCTAAATGGGTTAAGTTCATTAAGACATTTGCTTATGTCATCCAGTACATACAAGGTAAGGCAAATGTGATTGTTGATACTTTATCTGGAAGGTATATTGTTCTTTCTACTCTTAATGCTAGATTAATGAGTTTTGAGCATTTAAATGAGTTATTGCCAATGATTCAGATTTTGCTTCTATGTATTCTGCATGTTAAAAGAGTGCATTTGATAAGTTTATAGGCATTATGGGTTCTTGTTTCATGAGGGGAAAGCTATGCATTCCCAATTGCTCCATTAGAGAACTTCTTGTGCATGAATCCCATGGGGGTAGATTGATGGGGCATTTTGGAATTGTTAAGCCTTTGGATATATTAAAAGAACATTTTTTTTTGGCCTCATATGAAGAGAGATGTTGAGAGAGTTTGCTCATGATGTATTACTTGTAAGCAAGCTAAGTCTAGAGTTTTACCATAGGGGTTGTGTACACCTCTACTTATGCCTAGTGAGCCTTGGGTTGATATTTTTATGGACTTTGTGTTGGGCCTACCTAAGACTAAGAGGGGTCGTGATTCTATTTTTGTGGTAGTGGACAAGTTCTCTAAGACGATGCATTTTATTGCTTGTTGTAAAACTAATAATGCCACTCATATTACTGACTTGTTCTTTAGGGAGATTGTCAGGTTACATGGCATTCCAAAGAGTATTGTTAGTGACAAAGATGCCAAGTTCTTGAGCCACTTTTGGAAAGTTTTGTGGGGTAAGTTAGGTACTAAACTGTTGTTTTCTACCACTTATTAGTTGCAAACTAATGGGCAAACAAAAGTGGTTAATAGGACATTATCCACTTTATTACGAGCTCTGGTAAAAGGTAATTCAAAGTCCTAGGAGGATTGCATACCATTTGTTGAATCTGCATATAATTGTAGTGTGCATTCATCTTCTAGGTTTTGACCTTTTGAGATTGCTTATGGATTTAACCCTTTAACCCATTAGACTTTGTTCCTTTGCCTAATGATGAGATTGCCAGCTTAGATAGGAAGAAGAAGGCTAAATTAGTCAAGAACCTATATGCACAAGTTAAGCAGTAGATTGAAAAGAAAAATGAGCAACATGCACTGCAGCTAACAAGGGAAGAAGACATGTAGTCTTCCAACCGGGTGATTGGGTTTGGGTTCACATGCAGAAGGAGAGGTTTCCAGCCCAACGAAAATCCAAGTTGCAGCCTAGAGGCGATGACCCATTCCAAGTGCTCGCCAAAGTCAATGGAAATGCCTACAAAATAGATTCGCTTAGTGAGTACAATGTTACTACAACATTTACTGTGTTTGATCTTTCCCTTTTTGATGTATGATTCATGGATGAATCTTTTCAAGGAAAAAGGGAATGATGGGGACCACCAAAGCTAGGAGTCCTAATCATGCAGTTAGGATACAAGTAGTGGTTGAAAGGACGCTCTCAAAGGACTGTTTTGAATATATTGAGCTAGATATGAAGCCAAAGTAGTTGACTTTGACCATAATTGAAGGATTCAGCTGATTTGGAGTGCTTTTATATTATTTGGGTTAGATATTGTCATTATTAGTTTTGGCCCATTAATTGGTGTTTAGTAGTTATGAAATTTTGGACTTTAATTTTATTGTTATTTGGATTTTTTATTAGCTTTAGTTATGGTCAAATCTTTTGAGATAGATTAAATCAATTTAGATAGGATCAAATAATTTTAGGATTTTTAGTTTTTCATTATCTTTCCTTGTTTATGTTTTAAATAGGCAAAATTGGCTTCTAGATAATTCAGAGTTTTTATGATCAATACAATTTGTGAGGTTTATTCCTTTTTACTCTCACATTTTATGAGTTCTTGATATTCTTGGTTCTTGTTGCATCTATAAACAACAAGTCAAGAATTTTAATCCTTATCCCAAGGTTCTTTGTCACGCATTGATTGAGGGTCGCGGATAGCATGTCCCAAGGTTCTTATTCACGGCTTGAGTAAAGGTTAAGGGCGCCATACGGTCCCAAATCTCTTGCGGGTGTCACGTTTCTACACAGAGTTTGTATTAGATGAAACATATATAACATGAAAAGACTATATAAGTCTCTCTCTTTTTCCCTCTACGTGTTTATAGTAAGTATTATATCATTTGAAAAAAAAATTATTATCAAAAGAGAATATATGTAAACTTAGTTCATTTCATGTAGACCATCAACTAAACATATAAAGCAATACATGAAGAAAATTACAAAGTTGGAGAGACATGTTAAATTGGTTAAGGGAGATCTTTATCATCAATGGGCTAAAGTGGTAAACTCTAATTATAGTCACATGGTAAACTAAAAGCATAAGATAATACATCTATGGGTCTTTTCACTTGCATATCATCACTTGGTCCATTTCTAACAAATATAAAATTTTATCACTCACCCTTAAAATTCTAGTTCTCTTCCACAAATGTGAGTCCCAATAATAGTATGCTCCCCTTAGCAGAATTGGCTCTGGTACCACTTAAAGCGATGAGGATGAGCCCAAATTTTGGAGAGATTTCTAACAATGAGCTAACCATGATAGCAAAATTATGCCACATTTTAATTCAAAATCTTAAAACAGTGAATCTATTAGTCTTCCCAATTATATAGTCTTCACGTTGTCCATTCCTAACTGATATGAAATTTCATCACACACTCGAAATTTGAACATTTTTGCTCTAAAATATGAGTCCCAATATTAGCACGCTCCGTCTAATTATTTGCAATAGCATGCTTCGTCTAATTATTTGCAATCTTTTTTATAGTATCATAGTTAATTTTATGTTGTTAGCTCCAAAGCCCCCAAAAAACTTGTGAAAAAAATTCTATAGCAAAAATTTTGTTCTAATGATCAACAAACTTGCACTTAAAAATCTTATGCTACTAGCCATGAACTTAAGTGTATAGGTATGATATTTCCATAAGAAACTTCTGATGGACCTAGAGAAACTTAGTCGCCAAAATTTTACGTACGTAAAATCAAGTAAATTCAAAGTTTTCTTCGTCATTCTTAAGACAAACATTTTGAACGAGCCCATTCTCAAACACGCGCAAGATCATATTATATGAGGAATAAGGTTCACAAGTCTCATGTTTTTGAAGCCCCACACCACTAGAAAATTCATGCTTAGAAAGCATGTAGAGATTCAGACCAAAAAAAAAAAAGCACGTTCGGAAAGATTGTACCCAGAAAGCATGATGAGAAGACAAGGGCATGAAGAGCCATATCGTTCAGAAATGGTAATTGTGCCTTCAGAATTCTAGAAGAGAAAGCGGCTCTTCAAATTTTTCCTTTTTTTTGAAAAAAAAAAAAAAGTAGAAATGATGATGTAAGGATAAAGACAAGAAATCGGTAATTGTTGAGTTGTATCAACTATCCACTTTAAGCTCCCGGTGTTGAGATTATCGAAACGATGCATTTTAATAATTTTACATGGCAATTAATAGGGACATCATCATCTCGATCTGTTAAGAATTAATGAATATGATTCAATCAACGGATTAATTTGTTACAATTTGTTTAACTTTAGGGATGAAAATATTAGCAATTTCTTTTGAAGAATCAATATGTTAAATTCTAATTCTTTCAGGACCAAACTGTATATTAACTCATAAAATTATATAAATAAAAAATCATGAACCAAAATTTTTAATGTGATTATTTAATAAAGGTTACTTTAAGTATGATTTCTTTGTCACTTCTTTGTTTGATAATTTATATAACTTGCATGCTATAATTAAATTTTAGATTAAATAGGCTTTTTAGTCCCTTATCTTTACCTGATTTTTTTAATTTAGCCTCTTAAGTTTTATTTTTCTCAATTTGGTCCATTATAATTCAAATTATTTTCAATTTGGTATCAAATCACTACTTTGTCATATAACTGACGAAAAATGCTAACATGCCATGCATGTCAATTTGTTGTGGTTTCTACTGCGTTAACATTTTTCGTTAATTATGTGACAAAATAGTGATTTGAAGCCAAAGTGAGAACGATTTAAAATATAAGGGATCAAATTGAGAAAAATCAAATGTAAGGGACCAAATTGAAAAATTGAGTAAAGATAAGGGACCAAAAAATTTATTTTGCCTAAAATTTATGGGGAAACTTTTTTTTTTTTTTTGGGAACATTATGACAATAAAATTTGAATCTTGGATCTCATGCAAACTACCTAAGCCTCTTACTATTAGACCACCATATTTATGGGAAAACTTATTGTTGAAATATTTTTTTTTTCAAAAGTTTATTTGATATTTCAGTACAACAACTTTGAAAACGAAATTTTGCAAGGATCAGAAGTAGGTTATCGACAGTCACTTGTTATTCATGAGCAATATTTTAGTCTAAACCACTAATATTTAGAATTTACTGAAATTCAATTATTATAAAAATAAAATTCTCCTAATACTTTTTTTATTCACAAGATTTAGGAGTAGTCTTATATATTTTTTATTAATTATTTAACATTATTAGGAAATTTTAATGTTAAATAATTATAATTTATGCCTTTTACATGACTTCTGAAGTAAATCTTTTGTGTATTATTTTTTAAGAGTTTTGAATACTTGTAAAAGTATAAATAAATTAAAAAATGTTAATAAACAAAAGTGAACACACCTAATTAAAACTTAATTTAAAATAAAAAATTAGTTACGTGAAGGTAATTTAGAACGTTATAGTTATAGATTAATAATAAAAAGTGAAACAAACAAATAAAAATGCTAATAGTACAACCAACTACATTATTACATATTTCATTTTTAGCAACATTTATTAAAATTATAATATCTGAAAAATGTTACTAAATGTATAAAAATATGTTGATAAAAATTTTTAGTAACATATTTACAAATATTGTATATAAGTAATGTCATTGAAGAGTTTTAACAATATATTTTTACAATTTAGTAATATTTTTCAAATGTTACTAAATTTCATTTCTGCTTTGGTATTGCTTAACTATGAGTAATAACGGTTGACAATAATTATTTCATTGTTAACATTCTCAAAAAATAAATGTTAGCCACTTAGGGACTAATATTTATTAGGGTAAAACTTCATTTATATCCCTTACGTTTAGTGAAGATTCCAATTTTGTCTTTAAAGTTTTTTTTTTGTTCTATTTATATCCTTAATGTTTTATAAATGTTACAATGTTGCCATTCCCGTTGACACTGCGTAAATTGTTGATGGAAAATAATGACGTGTCTATTTGTAAAACATTAGGGATACAAATAGAATATTAGAGTTTTTTTTTTTTGTTAGGGACGTAAATAGAACATCAGGATTTTCTTTCCCCAACTCTCTTCTTCCCCATCTCACTTCTTAGTAGCTATGGAGTAGTGGTAGACCAACGAGGATGGACTGGCGGAGCTCTGGTTGGCCGAGGTACCGACGATTCATGATAACAATGAGACAAGGCTACCCTAATGGTTGATGGTGGTAGATGCATGAATGGACGTGGTGGTCAGCGAAGTTAATTCGGGAGACAAGCCCAGCATGGGCATTTACAGGCTAGGTGGAGGTGCGGCAATTGAGTGTTGGGCTAGCAATGGTTTTGGGAGGACGAAGGTGGAGGTGTGGCGCGCGATTTACGAGACAGAGCAGAAACAGTGGTAGCTAATGGTTCGCGATTGAGGAGAGCCGTGGTTGTGGGTTGTGCGTGTTGGTGGTGATGACGTGTGCAGTGGCATGTGGTGGTTGGGACAGACGAGGTGGAAACGTGGTGGTTCACCCAAAGCGGTGGTGCTGGCGGTGATGTATGGCATGGGTTCTACAGCGACTGTGAGGTGTGGTTGGAGGGGTAAAGCAAGAGGGTCTATTGGTGGCTTTGTGGCAAGGGAAGGAAGTAAGCTGTGAGTTGAGGCTGAGGATTGGTTTGGTGGCGGTTCTGTTGGGTTGTTCTATCTCGTCATCTTCAGGCATGATGAGGGTGGAAGAGTAGCATAAAAGAGAACATAGGAAAAAGAAGAAAATTGAAGTTTGGAAAGAATATAATTGGGAGAAAAAAATCCTAATATTCTATTTATGTTCCTAATGGAAGAAAACTCTAATACTCTATTTATGTCCCTAATATTTCACAAATATTCCAATTTTGCCATTCCTATAAACACATTATCATTTTCCGTCAGCAATTTCGACAACATCAATAAGAATGACAACATTGAAACATTAGGAACATAAATAGAACAAAAAATAATTTAGAAATAAAATTGAAATCTTCATCAAATGTAAAAGATATAAATTAGGCTTTACCTTATTCATCATGATAACCATGGACAAAATAATTTTATAATTTAATTTGGATGTACTGATCCTGTCATTCAATCATATCTTGCCACATCAACAAATATGATTAAGTTCCACATATATTACTCAAATAGTCAAGCAAATGAATGGACATGATTGATCAATTGTGTAAAAATCTTTTACACTATCAATTTATCCAAATTGAACTCATAATTTTAACTATTATATATGATTAACTAATTTTTCTCTCTAATTATAATTAAAGTAGTCTCTTAATAATTCCTATTGTTTTGTTCCATTATATTAAATACAAATCTTGGTCCTTCTATACCAACAAAGGTTGGGTACCCTAACAAGCAAACTATATTCCCAAAAATTAGGACATAAGATCAAACCCCAAACAAGACAATTGTTGAGAGAATCTTTTAATTATAATAGTGTAAGGAAAAAGATACCTCAAAGATGCAAAAATAAAAATTAAAAATCTTGGCCCTTGATTTTATTGTCCCTTTTATTTTTTTGGTCTGCATTTGCTAGCGAGCTTAACAGGGTTACTTAGCTAACTAGCAAAATCTTGGCCCTTGATTTTATTGTCCCTTCCATTTTTCGGTCTGCATTTGCTAGCGAGCTTAACAGGGTTATTTAGCTAACTAGCCTTATAGCTCAATTACCAGCAGTCCAACTCTTTTAAACTCCACATGAAGTGTTCTAGTAGAGAGCAAGGTCTTATTATCACCACAATAATTCAAATTGCTCTAGGCATGCAGAAATATTTGCAACTCTGAACCCACCATCATAATCGTCAGCGCCGAAAGACTGGCCTTAGTAACTATGCGCAATATCTAACAAAGAGGAATACGTTCCAAGGAGTCCACAAATGATTCCCGATCCAGCAATTATGACGCTCAAAGCAACCTGAAGGTGATCAGGAACAAAAACAAAAAACTTGAGTAAAATGGAATGAATAGGAAAATTTCTTGGGGAAAGTTGCATTATTATGATATGAGTTCACTTATAAGGCATTTGATACAGCATATGGAGTTAACAGTTCAAGATGGTCTAATCAAAAGGGGGGAAAATAAGAAAAAGGAAAGGGTTTGAAATTAAAGAAGGGAAAAAAAAATAAATAAAGATGTTTTAGGGTGGTTTCCTCATGCAATAGATGTAAAGAACCTGACAGGATAATACTAAAAGCATACGTGCATTTGTCTTGGCTTGTGTTATGTAATATATGTGATAACAAGCAATAAAATAGTAATTATTCATTTTGTAAGTACATAAGTTAACTGTCGAATTTAGAAATTAATACAATCATCAAGTCCGAAATTATACTCAGGTGGGTGTAGAATTTATTAAAGGAATAATTTCATTACATCTACGGTACTATGATAGAAAAAATATATAAAAGATTAAAAGGTAACTACGAAATCAGAAGCACGTTACCTGTGTGTTTGTAGCTTTCTTGCCCACAATTTTCATAAAACATAAACTTGGCATTATCACTGACTGAAAAATTTTGGCATACAAATATTAGGTGCAGTTCAATCGGAATTGCTCATGAAAAACTGAAACAAGAAGAATAAGGGAAAGCACAATGGACTATAAAAAGCTTTCTAACTCGTCATGATGCAGACATAATAAAGATAGATGCAACTTATATACTGCAAAACAAGTGATGCAATGCAATGCTGACACGGACACAAGAAGATACATACATGAGGTACACACCACACCAATCTACACACACACACACACACACACACTGACACAAGAAGACACATTGATGATATGGACATATTTAGTTTTTGAAGTTTAAAATTATCTGCTTCTGCAGAAATATTTATGCACCTGTTTCTGTTCTTGTTACTAAAAATAGCTGACAAATGGCCTTGTCTATGCCATGTCCCACTATGTGTAGTCAATATATTTAACAAGACCCAGCACAAGCACATGTTTGGCATGTGGACTCCAAAACACTTAAATGGTGTCTGTGATTTCAAAAGACTATTATGCATATGAATATTTCTCCAAACAAGTACTGCACTTCTCCAACGAAAAGAGGAGCTTGAAACCACAGTAAACTCAATGATCGATTAGTCCTCCACAAACTTTTAGAAAAACCTTGTTTACTTGCCAGTCTTGGGGAGTTAACACATAAATTTGAATAAGAAATACGATATATGTGGCAGAGCACGCTCTATCACATATATGTTTAGTGCATGAAGAGAAAAATTAAAGAAAGCACAATATTAGAAGAAAAGCAGAACTATATCTCCCTCTTCCATTCGTTGTCTAAAGTTCTAAAGGTGGTATTTTAAGGTTGACGTATATCAAGAAAAATTGACAGAAGATTAAACGATATTAAATCAAAGATAAAAACTAAATACACTCAGTCAGGATCATGATATGTTTTTTAAAAAAAAAAAAAAAATTTCCCTTCACCATCCAATGGAACTCAATATTCTGTAAAACAGTTAAGGTACTTTGGATTTTGGCCTGAGGCATGTGCATGGTCCGAAGTAACAATCAAGAATTACATCCCCCAAAACAATGTTAACAGAAATATAGAATTATGACTTCAAAATTTCTTCCATGAAAATGAAGCTTTCACAATCTAAACATCATAGATGTCAACTAAGAAGCATGTATATGTATATGTATATCAATAGCTGAAGTGTGTGCTTACCACAAGTATACTGAATAGAGAACCAATTAGAGACATCACAAGCCCTGAAATTGTAATAAAACAATATTAGAGTCACTTAATTTGTCTGACATTTATTACCAGTTTGTTTAATTCAAAAGTTTGATTTTAAAAATGTTTTGATGTATTTTTTCTTATTGGCATCAAATAAAATGTAATATGTAATATGTAATTAGCACTGTAAACTAGGCAAGAACACTAAACCTTGGTAGCAAAGGTAATAATCGACCACAAAAGAAGTAAATCTAACAAATTTACTCATTTTTATATTAATTGCAATATTTACAAGTTAAAGTACAAAAATAGCTGTGAATTAACTAAAGTCACAGTATTACAACAATCCCACGCTGATTTTATTTTCCATGTCCTCCCAATGCAGAAGCAGTTATAATTTTAAACTTCAAAAACTAAATATGTCCATATCATCAATGATCTGAAACATTTAACTTATCATATTTTTGGAGCATAGCCATGAAAAATGCTACCTAGCTCTAGTCACGAATATGAGTTGTTAAACTTGTTAAACTTATGTCTGTGCAAGAATCTCTCCTAAAGTAATTATCCATAGAAGAACCTTCCCAATTTTTTAATTTCAAAATGGCTATTTCTTTTCCTACCCTCTCTAACCTGTCCTTAGCCGACGCCGGAGCTGCAACCACCTGCCGGCGAGCTGAGGGCGGAGACCCCATCATAGTTTGTGAGGAGGAGTACAATTGTCGTTCATGAAGGCTGCTCTAGCGCTGGACGGAATCATTTTGGAAGGGCATTAGCGAATTTTCCCTCCAAAGGTCAGTTCAAATTCCTTTTACTTCACAGTAGGTGTTTGGGAAGAAATCACACTCTAATGTTGTCAAGAAAGGTGGTGACAATCTGGATGGTTGTGATACGCAGGCTGCTTTGGGGTCATCTTCTAATTGGACAATTTGTGCAAATGCGTCTTCTGGGAAGGGGGGAAAAAGGGGTGTCTTTGAGTTCAAGGTGGTAACAAACTAAATAACACCGACATGCATGTTTCAAATCTTGCTCAGGAGAGGCCTAAACACCATGGTTTTTTACTTTTAATTTTTTCCCCCTCTTTTGGATGGAAAATCTTAAAAGTAGTGTCTTTTTAAAGGCTGAGGTATCTTATGCCTAGAAGCTACCGTGATAGTGCCATCTTATTAGCCAATTCATGGTCCAACAAATAAGATCCAGAAACAAGTTTGGGTTCCCAATAAGAACTCCAGCGATGGAAAGAGCCCTCTTGTTCTAATAGATCCTGTTAAATCAGGTCCTTCGTAATCTGGTAAACAAAAGGAAAGACAGTAGAAGGCAGCCGATGTAAATTTAGGAAATGGCCTGATCAATAGCTCCAATTGCTCAGATTCAGACTCAAAATCTTTTAGTTTTGGGGGGATGTTCAAACTGTAACTCTTTTAAGAAGAAGATGGACTATTGATTGAGTCTCTTCAAGGAAAAGAACTCAAAAACCATATGCAGATCTTAAATTCTGAGGATGGAAACTTGCGTATCTCAAGTTTGTTTGAAGATAACACACATTTAAGAGGAACCCTATCACTCCCTTTCCCTTTTGCCTCAACTGGCAACGTTGATGCTAGTCTCAATTCTGTGAGCTTTGCTAAAAACCATCTGTCGGGTTTGCCATTAATAGGGGGTGATTCTGTTTGTCTTCCCTCTTTGTCTCCTTCATTTTCTTCTATTGCTCCTTATTCTCATCTAAGCCCACCCTACCTTGTGGTGAATTTTAACTTCTATTTAGAAATGGAGGAACTCCAGACCACTTGGTCATAGAGACTCTGATACCATGTCATGAACCAGCTCTCTCAAAAGTTTAAGCTATTGAATAAAAGAATATGAGTGGCTTTATATCTCAACAAAAACTACCGAAATAAGATTTTATTACAATGCAAGAAAAAAGTACGGAAAACAAAATCCTAGTGAAATTGATTATTTGAACCCAACCAAGCAAAGCTAACTAGTTCATGCCAGTTTAACAGAGTTCACCCATTTTGGTTCCAAATATGTGAAAAATAAACTTAATCAGTTTGGATGCTGGTCATGATTGAGAGAGAGAGAGAGAGAGAGAGAGAGGAATGCTAAAATTTTGATTATGAAAATTTATCATAATATCCCTACCTCAAATATACAAATAAATAAGAAAGAAAATTGCTCCAAGTATCTGGAAGAAAGCTATACACCCATAGTTATGCCATTTTCTTGTTTGCCCTTGACTAATTGGGAGTTCAAATTAAAGTATTATCAGAGACAAAGTCTAAGACTTACCAAAAAAGGGAATCAGAAAAGCAGCACAAACGGTAGATGCAACAAGTGCAGTTCTAAGAAGAATGTAACACCAATAAGTATTTGAAATTCTCTCGGGCAGCAACTCCTCTAGACTCCTTGCCAGTGGGTTCATCAACAGAGCATATTTGTTAACTATTAAGGAAAAAAAAAACGTAAAATCATTCGTGAATTTGACAAAGCCATCTCCACATTTGGTACTTCCATAAGCAACTAATTTTTGGCGAAAAAGGATATTTAGTGAATGGATTAATTACCTGAAAGAAGAGCAAGGAACACAAAATTAGAAACTATATAAACATTTGGTAGATTGAAACTAATAAAAATAGCACTACTAAATTAAACTCACTGTTGTCCATAATGCAACTTTAGAAGCAAATGCACCCTGTAGCATATTCAGCGTTATCTGAGACAAAGTGCTGTCTCCAAACATTAAGTATCCCATGACTGCAACGCCTCCATATATCAAAATGCACAAAACAAAACTGTATGCAGAGAAATGAGTTGAGGAATCAGAAAGAAGGAATTAAATATGTTTTGCCAGTGATAAAGAATGTTAGGTACCATACCAGGTTATTAGTGCCTTGGTGTATTGTGTTTTGTCTGACATGGACTGATAAATATTAGGAAAAACCGAATGTCCTGCATAGCAAAACCCATAGATACCAATAGCGAATGGAATGCCGCTCACTCTCACCAATTGACCAGTGTGATGGAATCCAATATCATCTATTGTCCCAAGACAAAACACACAGATAACAATCAAAAGTGTTGCAACAACCCCTCCAGCTGCAGATCGTAATATAAAGTTCCAATAAGAACACGCTAATTTGTAGAAATTGAAAACAAAGAAGGAATATTATCAGAGTTTGGGGAACCTGATAGATAAGAGATTATGCGAAGATCCCTCAACCAAACAGTAGGAAGGATGAGAATTGCAGTCAAAATTCCAAACAAGTGCAAAGAGTCTAAATGGAGACCCCCCCAATCTAAGGATCTTCCAGGAAACACACTACTTAGGTTATCTCCTTCCAGGATGATGAATTCCACACAATATGACTGCACTCATGAAAAGAGATCTTATGCATACGGTGCAGAGCAACAGAACACGGGTGTTTCAAAGGAAACTAAAGAGATTGTTGCAACACTTACATATAATTCAGTGTACAAGATGACCTGCAAGAAATAACATCAGTAAACATTGATTAGCAAAACCACCAATTCAAGCATTGGTTAACAACATTATATCTCAGCATTCTTTTCACTCCTATGATAACAAATTCAGATTAAACAACAGAAAAAAAAAAAAGGATAAATCATCTTATCGTACATTTTGTGAGGGCCTTAATATGTAGCTAAAACCATGATGAAGGACAGAACTAGAATGATCATACAGCAAGAGTAAAGTAAAATTTGAGGTCAATCGAGTCCAATCCTAGATCAAGAAGGGAGGGCTTTAAGATAGGCAACTACCTAGCGGATTAAAATAAAGTCCAATTAACATGCATTACGCAAAAATTTTCAATCAATTTAATTTTTAGTAAAGAAATAAAAGGACTCACTGATACAGCAATACGGCCATATCTTCCAAATGCAGCTTCTCCTATATCTGGGTAGGTAATGATTCCTTCTTTGCTTTCAAAGCAGCGTCTCAAAAGGGTGGCAGTATAACAACACACACATGCAAAAAAAAGCATCACCACCATACTGGCCCACCCAGCTTGTCTCACAGTATATGGTGTGGAGAGAAGGCCAACTCCACACATCACATTAATCCCTGCCAAGTACAGCATCACTTTATCAAAATGGCCAGGTAGAAATAGGAAATAAGGATGAGGGTTGGATATTTGCAAACAGAATAAGACTTTCAGAGTAAGAAAAAAATAATCCATAAAATCTGTTAACAGATTTTTCAGACAAAAGAATCAACCTTTCAGTCCCATTTATTATTAAGAGGTAAAATATATGAAAGAGTAGAAACAAAAGTGCTTCTTGTTTTATAACAGCAGTGACTAACTCCCTTAACTTCACTTGATAGGTTATTTATAAGTACCACTACAAGCCCTCAATAAGAGTAGTGACATGCACAATGTTAAGAACCATCTCTCCCACAAGCTTAAGCTATTGGGTAGAGTAACATGAATGGTTTTATATTCTAACACGCCCCCCTCATGCAAGAGCCTCTTTGGGCTTGAAGTGTGGACTTTACAAAAGCTTATCTTATTTTGTGCTGAAAGTTAACTTTTATTTTTAGAAGAATAGGGGCAAACAAAGATCAAACTCTAGACCTCTTGGTTATAGAGACTCTGATACTATGTCATGAGCCATCTCGCCCCAAAGCTTAAGCTATTGGGTAGAGAAACATGAATGGTTTTATATTCTAACACACTAACCTTGGAATGAGCCAACATCTCATACCCAACTTTCTTTTACCAAAAGAAAACAAAAGCAATCTACATTGCCTAATTGGAGAATGTCTTTGCCAGGAATTGAGTTTAAAATGTTTATACAGAACAAGCACATACCAAATTTAATGTTCAAGAATGTCGCAGCAGATAAAGGTGAAATAGCATACCATTGAAAACTGTTTGAGTGAAGCTGCATCCGTAACCAATGGGCAATTCTCCAGTAATCTGCCTTTGTACTGAAGCTTTCTCCCACCATGTTGATTGAGTGATGCTTTCCTGACCAGATAGAAAAGGAGTCTTTCCATCTATCTCCAAGTTGCTCTTTGAACGATTGGCAAAACTTGAATAAATAAAACTTGGTCCTCGTAGAAATGATTCGAAATTTGGTGCCGCAGCAATTGTGTAAGAATCTGTAGTCTCCCTGTTATGAGAAAAGGGACGAAAAGCAATCAGAGAAGAATAGTGAATGTTTGATCTCATTAAGGTTACCCCAAAAAAGGAAGCGCCGCAAAAATTCAGATAACACAAAGCAAAGCTTAAAACAATCTCGTTCACCTCCTCACAAAACCATTCAGCTGCACAGGTCATTTCATATGGCATCTTCATTCACTACCAGAACTTCAATATCCCTCACTCTTTTTTAGCCACAGCCAGGGTAAAATTTAACAAAAAGCACTAATTATTAGAAATTTGAGCTCGGTTTTGTGACATAGATACAATCAAGCAAAATAAATAAATAAATAAAAAGAACTAATTATGAGAAATTTGACTACGGTTTTGTTACATAGACACAGTCAAGGGAAAAAAAAAAAAAAAATCTGTGAAAGTTGAAGATGCTGCATCCCCACCGCCACAATATTTAAGGTGTGTTTAGATTAAAAACAGCTTATAATAAAAAAGATTTTCCACACGAATTTTGATTTTAAAAACGAATATTTTCTTTGAAGTAAAAAACAGAAAACTACTATCAAACATACACTAAAGCCATAACAAAGAGCCGTGTGAATTTGCTTTAAAAATGGAGGTGGGATTATTTAAAAGGCACAACAAGTCGTACAGAGAAGAAAAATCCAAGATCAAAAGGGCAAGACGAACACAAGTAACAGATACAGTGTTGAAGAAAAAAGAAAGAATGTTGAATACCAACCAACGTTATCAAAGTTAATTGCAAACAAATAAAAAAAAAAAAAACGGTGAAGAAGATCATACTTGTAACTTTGAGGCCACTGCTGAGAAGTGAAAGACTCAGGCTGTGGTCTATGATCGCCCTCATCATCACTGCCACTTTCACTGCTGCTCTCACTCTCGAACTTTACAGCTTCAATATCCTGATGTTCCCCTTCGTTGGAGTCCTCATCGTGCTGCTCAAACATAAACTCAAGGTCCTTCTCTTTGTCCTTGTTGTTGTCGCTGTTCCTTTTGTTGTTGTTGTTGTTGTTGTCGTCGTCGTTGTTCCTGTTGGTGGTGGCGTTGTTGTTGTTGTTGTTACCGGCCATTGTTGCAATACGCCACCCAGAAAACCGAAGACTCGAGACCCCTTTTCACAACAGAAGATGCAGTGAACTGAAAGAGTATATACGTGTGTACATAACGTGCTCCGTTAAAATTTGCGTTGGTAAGTTGTTGATGATGCATGTGACGGTCAGTGACTATATAAAACGAAAAAAAAAAAAAAAAAGGGAAATGGCATTTGAGTGGCAGTAAATGTATTTGAATTCTGAATGGGACGTGACTACTGATGGTGGAAAGAAAGTTCGAGCAGGAATGAAAACTGGAAAATAGTACAATGATATAAATATAAATTTCTTTGTAACATGGTGTATGTTTTGATTAATAAGGAAAGGTTGTTATTACCTTTTATTCATAATAATTATTCTGTTTTTTTCTATTTATTTTTACATACGTTTATTATTATTAACACCAAAAGTTTATATTTACTTGAGACACGTAAATATTATAAAGATTTGATTTTTCAACGGCGTTAAATAAATAGCAGAAATGACAGTTAGTCCGCGCGGCAAGGCAAGTATCTTTTTATAAGGTTTGCTTAGCTAGTACAGCTAGCGTTCGAACCCAAGTCACTAATGGTCAATACCAAAATGCCAATAAAACAAGTATGGTACTAGCTAGTTGATACTAGAAAGAAAGTTCTAGGAGATGAAGGAGGCAAAACTCCGAAGCGTAAGATGCGTAGTATCCGCTCGCTAACGTGGAGTTGACGTGGCGAATGATTAACATTTGTCTGGATTCAAATGAGCGTTTTATTGTCAGACTATTTAATAATTTCTTTTAATATTTTGGATTAGATCTCCTTTTTATTGTCTTTGATTTGTTTTAATTAAATGCGGTAAATTAAGAGAATTAGTTTTTTTTTTGTTGGTAATTTTTTTATTAGTTAATAACTTCTCTTTGCTAAAGGTACCCTAACCGGACCAAACTATTTGATGATATAAGATAAATTATACAATATCTTCTTCAAATTTAAATTATTATCATTGTTTACTAGTAGGATGAATACAATGATAAGTAAATTATATTCATAGATAAAGGGTTAGGTTTAATTTATTTTTCAAAAACAGATAAGTAAAGAGGATCCTTTAATTGCAATTGTGCCCTCCATATTAGTCTCATAATAATATGTGTAGGAGTGCCTTAATTGGAGATCAAAAGATTATCAATATTTTTTTTTTGGATATCAAGTTTTTTTTTTCTTTTTTCACATAAATTTCATTAAATTGGATAAAAATTAAAATTATTTATGCGGAGGAGCTTCCTAAAGTTGTGTCAGTTCTCTCATACCTCCGGGGTTTCAATTACACTGTCATTGGCAACAGCGCGAGATGTTGATAAGGTGAAAGGAAAGGGTTTTTTTATGTATTGTAAGAGAGGAAGGAGGGAATACATGGAGGACGAATACACCGTTAGGATATATTTGAATTGGTGGTTAGTAATAGAGTGGAGTGGAATAAAGTGACAAAGATTGAAATGTAATGGAGTGAAATAGAGTAATTATTCCACTCCATTATTGGGATAAAATGGGACTCCATCCCAAACTCTCAAATTGAGAGGAACAAAAAATGAGGATTTTAATGGAATAGGATGAAATTTGTTCCCTTACTAACCCTTCCATTACATTATAAATTTATCAATCCAAACAATGGAGTCTAAAGGAATGTAATGGGCTTCTATTCTACTCCATCTTAAACCACCAATCTAAACATACCCTTAGAGACCATTTACGAAGAGAACACAAATTAGTAAGAATTCTTTTATTAAAAAAAAGTAAACTTTTTTTGGACTTGAATTTGTTGAGAGATTGACTAGTTTTAATTTGGTGTTTATGGATCATGGGATTGTGGAAAGTTGGAAAATTTATTTTTGGATGTAATCGAGGTTTGTTTAGATTGTTTGAAAAAGGTTGTCATTGTGGAAGAAAAGGTGATGGAGGGCAGTATCGGGATTGATCTAGCATAGGAGGTGAAAGCCATTACGTTGCTCAAAGATGGAGGATTAAGTTGGTGTTGATGATAGAGGTGAGGGCAGAGCTGGTGAAGGAGAGAGGGATTCCCATCACAATGGAAAATGGTTGATAATTGAGGTAATTTGTGAAATAATAATTATATTTGGAGTGATTTTGTATATATATATATATATATATATATATATATATATATATATATATATATATATATATATATATTAAAGAAGAATTTAATTTTAATGTATTGTTAGTAGATACGGGTATGCGAGTTAGGACAATTCGATCAGTCCGATTCACAACGGACCATATTTAAATTGAATAGACCTAGCTAGTCTACAAAATAAATGGACTATCATCATATAGGCTCATGTCCACAGTGCATAGGCCCAAGGGCTTTTGGCCGGTGCAAACTACAATTTTTTTATTTTTTGTTTTTTTGCCTTGTAAATTTAAACTTATAAAAATATGGCTATTAGGATTCAAAGTCAAGTCTGTAAGGCCACAACATGGAATTCTTATCACTAAGTTACAACAAAGTTATCACAAAAGGCCTTGATTAGGTTGAATATATCTTTTTTTGCTGCTCTAAAAAGGCAAAAAAAAATAAAAAATAAAAATAAGCGAGTTGGTTGCTTATCTGTGGGTTAAATGGAGCAGGAAAGAAAATCTACAATGGGTTAGGAGAATACCTAGTCTTAACCTTTAATGTTGGGTTAAACAGACCAACTTGCAAATCAAGACCCATATACTTAGCTCTAATTGTTAATATAAAAGTATTTTACACAAAACATTAAATCATGTATTCTTATATCAGTAAAAGTGTTTGACTTCCACACCCACCACCTCATGTGTATGATGAGCCAAGTCCTGCATTGGTAGATTAGTAATGAAGGGAAAGGACTTCCTCTATAAATAGAGGCATAGCTTTTGGTTACTACACACAATTAGGAAAAGGAATCTATACACTAAAGAGAGGGCGTAATTAGGTTATTGATTAGTGAGTTTAGTAGGAAGGTTTGTATCTTTAGTCATGCAAAAGTTGTAACCTAATATTTTTATTAGTAAAGTTATTTTAACACTTTAGGGGTCCTGGATGTAGATTGAAATAACTAAACCACATTAAATTTGTGTTCTTTTATTATGTTTTGTTTATCTTCTTCTTGCATGCGCTTTGTAGGTTCTTGTCGCTACTCAATAAGTGGTAAAAGAACTTTGGTTCAAGAAGGGAGAAGTTGTTGGAAGAAGGAAAAAGGGAGACCCCATTAGTGACATCATCACTTTGTCATCAAGAGTGTCATGCTAGCAATATCTTTTCGACGTAATTTTTTTATTGCTTTTGTGGTATTATAAGTAGGAAGGAGTGCTTCACTATAATATGGCTTGTGTAACGAAATTTGAGGTACTACTCTTTGATAGAGAAGACAATTTCATTATGTGGCAATGCATAATACAAGATCTTTTGATGTAATAAGGTCTATATGCAGCTTTGGAAGGAGAGAAGTCTGAAGACATGAAGGATAATGAGTGGAAGTCTATTTAGAGTAAAGCTACAAGCACTATTAGGTTGGCTCATACTCCTATAATTGAACACATAGTGTTGAGTAGGATAACACCAAAGAAGACATGGAAAAAGTTGGAGGAGACTTATGCATTGAAGTCATTAACTAATTGCCTATACTTGAAGATGCACTTGTACATGCTGAGAAGGAGGTAATCTATATGATCATATTAATGAGTTTAGTTGGCTAGTTTATCAATTATTGAATTTAAGAGAGAACTTAGTGATGAAGAGCAAGCGATTGCTTTATTAGCTTTATTACCTTAATCATATAGATCATTGGTAAGATCCCTGTTGATTGGGAACAATATAATCAAAAGTAAGATGATGTGATTACTATCTTACGAGAGGATAAGAGAATGTACAAACATGATCATATCAATGACGGTGGAAAACTACTAGCTGTGGAGAGTTCTCAAAAAGAAAGGAACAATTCTCGATGGAGAGGTGGACAATAAAGTTCACAGAAAGAGACTTTAGTTAGGTGACGTGCCACTATTGTGAAGAGAAAAGGCACATCTAGTCTCAATATCCAGTTTTGAGAGAAAACTTGAAGAGTCTAAGGCAACTTAAAGGAAAAGTTCACATAGTTGAATACTCGGATTGTAGGGATCTATATTATGTAGAGAGTGTTGACAATGATTCTTTTGAGAATCATTTTACATAATTGCTAGATTTTACTACTGACGTGCATGTGTGCAAGGATCAAGCCATGTTTACTAATTTGCAAAAAGATAGAGATTTTGTTTGTATCAATATGGGAAAGAAATTGGAAAATAAAATTGAAGGCCTGGGAAGAGTTTGCCTGAAGCTTTAGAATGGTAAAGTCCAAGATATTCCTAATGTGAGGTATGTGTCTACTACCAATGTCATAATTATTTCATTAAGACAGATAACATCACGTGGTACAAGCATTTGGACATTGGAAAGACATGCAAAGTGTACAAGGGAAGCTGCTTAATTCTACAAGGCAAAAAAGAGGAAAAGAATATTTGCTATTTGGAAGATCATTCTAAAAGGGAAATATCTAGAGATAGTAAACTCAAGGAAAGAAGAAAACTGATAAAAAAATTCAATTTTTGGAGAAGGTTGAGATATTTGGGAACTTGGCTCAAGGAAAGATTTGTTATGTGTGAGAGCTAAGTCCTACACTAATAGACTTAATGAAGGAGGGGATGGACTTCCTACATAGAGGCATAGCTTTTGGTTATTTCACACTACTAAGAAAGAGAGTCTATACACTAGAAAGAGAGTGTAATTGGCTATTGGATGGTGAGTTTAGTAGAAAGATTTGCAACTTTAGCCGTGTAAAATTTGTAATCTAATATTTTTACTAGTGAAGTTATTTTATCCTTTTTAAGGGCTGCAAATGTAGGTTGCAATGACCAAACCGCATTAAATTTGTGTTCCTTTTTCATGTTTTGTTCATCTTCTTCTTGCATGCTTTTTATGGGTTCTTTTTTATGCCCAACACCTCAAATGTCTCACATACAATGGCATATGCTTAGAAGATAAAGCTAAATTCTTTTACACTAATAGTATATCAAAATTAATATCTTAAAATAGTTGATGTTAATACTAATACACTTCGATGTATTAATGAAATTATGCCAAATAATAAAAGTTTTGGGTACCTTCCATGTATCAAAGGTATTGTAAAAATTCCCTCGTTTTAATGTTTAGAAATAAGTTTCTTTTAGAAATAATTTTTTTAATACTTGAGTTACACCAAGAGTTGTGGCTATTGCCATTCCCTTTTGTCTATTGTCATTTCCTTTTTTCTTTTGCTTTTTTTTTTTTTTATATTCCCATAACACTCTTAATTAAAATGATTTTAATCTTTTAGTTTATTGTCATTCACCTATTTTAAATTTATATTTAGTAATTATACTAATTAATATTAGTTGGGAGAATTTTCCCCAAGTTTGGAAAGTTTGCTTAGTATAATGGGTGTCATTGACATAAGGGTCTAGAATTATTGACTATGAGGTAAAGATTGAGGATTTGATTAGCCAGTGGTCAAATTAATATGAAGATATAAGAAAGGAAGCCATTTTGATGGTCATGTAATTTTAATAATGGAAATGGAGGGATGGAAAGTTGAGGTACTATCAATTGAGCAAGATGGTCATCAAGTATATGATAAAACATTTGCATCAATAGAGCTTAAATTAATAAGGGTTTTGATAGAGGTAAAGTGTCAAGGTTAAGCAAATAATTAGCAATTTTCTTGAAGCCACAAATAAAGGGATTGAATGCACGAGTATAATAGGAAACATGATTAGTTACTAGCAATTGAGAATATGATCGAAGTGCACCAAGATCAACAACGACTATGGGTTAAATCCAAAACATGAAAATAATGAGGAGGTGCAAAAGGAAAGACCCATGATCAAATTAGGTAACCACTCAAGAACACGTGTCAGCTTTTTAGAACTTAAAATTTGTCTATAAATAAAAGTTGGGAGGTCTAGGTTTAGCAGCGGGAGTCTTTCTTGTAAGCATGTCAAATACTTTGTCACTCAAAAATTTAGGAGGAGCGAGGGAAAGCAAGTAACATTCCTCAACTCACTCTTATTTGCTTTTATTAGTGCCTTAATTTTCGTAGGACTAGTTGTGTTTAAATCAATTTCTTTCAGTTTTTATGTTCATTTCTTGTTCTTACAATATTCAAACCACTACTTATACATTTCATGTTGAAATTTTTATATGTCTCTTTTACCATCAAAGTTGCTGATTATTATCTTTAAAGTCTCTTATTGTTCGAGCAACTTTTGATAATACTGCATGAATTGTTGAGACACAAGTATGCACCAATATTATCGATTTAATTGATAGTTTTTGATAAAAGTCCTCAAGTTAAGAACTCATAAGACAAATCGCTTCTATTCCCCAAATTAAGATCGAAAAACAAACTTGTTTATTTGTTTATGGTCAAAAAACCAAGTAAAACAAATCCATATGTCCAGTGGGACCATGTTTTGAAAAAGATGAAGTTAGTTCATGACCTCTTATGCACTTGCATAGTGGCATAATAGTGTCAAATATGTCAAGGGCTTCTTCTTCAATAGAAGAAGTGCGAAATGAGGCTGAAAATGACTATAATCCTTCTATCCTAGAGTCAATCCTAATGCTAGTAGGGCAAGATAGGTAAAACCATTGTCTTGTGGGAATTAGTGCAATAAACATCCAAACTACTTGGCCAATTTGTAGCCTCCTTTTGAGGTATGTACGCCCTGTTGCAATACAAGGCATGGGAGGGACTTTTCCTTTTTGGTAAAACAATCCAACATACTAACTCCCTTACCAAAATTGTGTCAATGCTAATGCCATAGTGGCTAACTTGCCATAATTTGGCAATCATCTAGCTCTATTTGACCCATTAACGAGTCCACCATATTTGGGTAATGTAGTAGGTCCTATAGAGAGTATTTCATTCATAACTACCACTAGGCAAGGAAACATAGGACTAATTTTGCCAAATATACCTAGACTAATGCCAACAGGGACATTGTCCAACACTGTCAAATCTCTAGCTACTTTTCAATAACAAATAGAAGAGAAAAGTAGACATGTTAACTCAACATATGGCAATAGTTCTAACCCTTATAGTCGAACCAATTAAAGCAAAAGATACAAGCAATTGGCTCAACAAGTAGGAAGAATAGCTTAAGTGGTTGACTTGGACAAAAATCCACATAACCCTATTATACAATAAACAATGAATATGCTGCCACCTCCCCGTAAAGAGAATAATTCCCTTGACTAAGGTGTACACTTGGCAAGAAGTGGACAAAATGCTAACAATGTTTGAAGGGCTTGACAAAATAACACAAAGAAGGCATCATATTCTTACTTGAGCACTTGAGCAAGTCTTAAACCATTTTGGGTTCAATATTGATTATGCCAACAATCTTATTTCATATATGCTTTTTTTTACTACATCCAATAGGCTGAGTTGTCTAGAGGATGGAAAGTGCCAAAATGTTTAACCAAATGCATAGGAGAAAATAAAAGAGTAAATTGTTGAGCATGTAGCTTGATATATGGTTGTAATTTGGGAAGTAATGATAGATAAGATTTTGATACATTAATTAACCCTCACATTTAGTCTATTGTACCTGTTTTGTACTTAACTGATCAATATTGGACATATTTTATGAGTTTGGACTCCAATTGGGCTTAAATATATTTTTTTCAATATTGTTGTCAATTTATACTATTTTTGTATTTTGAGCGTATCTTGAGTTATAGACCTCTAAAAATTACAAAGTTTAAATAGTAGGAAATCTAAAAGAAAGATCTACAACTTTGATGAATAAGGCAAAAGCTAATTCAGATGTCTGTTGTGTTGAATTGGGCCACAAAGTCAGAATAAGTTGTTATCACTGGAAACTGAGTAGTGTGCACTAATTGGGTTATAATTTGAGTTTTAGATATTGGATTGAGATGAAACAGGTGCCGTTTGAAAAATAAGACATAAATCTTCAATTTATATGATGATCACTTTCCAAAACAACATCTTGATGGACTTATTGGCTATTGAAGTTGACTGATGCATATAAAGATACAACCTTGACATGCTACAAAGATTGAGTCATAGCTCTCTTATTTCAAGTTCAAATTAAGCAAATCGAGTGTCTACTTAAAGCTAAGAGATTGAGAATTAATTTGGACCTAAGGCTAATCTTGTATTTTCACATTTTAGATCTAATAGGTTATGAAAAGATAGTGATGCAAATTTGGGGGGAAAGCTCCTCTCCTCCTCTTTTCTCTTCTTCTCCCCTTCTCCTTTATTTTGTATTTTTTGTTTTTACTGTATTCTTCCATGGAGGAAGGAGTTTTAGCTAGTTCAAAACTCATTGGATGTTGTGGATTTCTTTTGTTGAGATTTGACCTTAATGAAATTTCATGTTTATGTGCTTATAGTTCTCTTTTTGGTTTTTTTCCTCTTCTTTTCAATGTGTGAATTGAATGCAAGATTTTGGTTCATATTTACATATTGGGTTGTATTCGTGTTCATATTTGTGGATTAATGAATATGGGTATGAATGTTAGAATTGGAGGGATTAGAAATTTAGATTCAAATTTCTATGGTGATAATTATTCTGATGCTTAAATTAACATGAACCTATTGGAGTTGAGATCTCAATATTTGACTTGCTTATATGTTAATTGAATTCTAAGAGATCTCCTAGTAAGAACATCCTTTCTCAATGTCAGAGATTTCGATTGAGAGAGGGTCAACATCATATGCATAGGAACTGTTTGTGTTTTAGTGTCAATGATTGAATTTACCATAATTTCCTTTAAAATCTTGGACCAGTGCTTTTTAGTTTTATTATTTTCTTATTTTACTTTTAATGCATAAAAGCTATTTGATAAAACCCCTCTAGTGCCCTTTTTCTTTATATTTTGGATTGAATAGGCATCAAATAGCCATCAAATTTACCACAATTCGATTTTTCATTAATTTGGGCGAGCCCGACACTCACTACCAAGTAGCTGGGAATGAATATCTTAATATGAGGTTCTTTTCTCTTACTTTTTTGATAAAAAGATTGCATTTACATGTTTTTCAAATTTGAGGCCTAATCCCATACATTCTTGGGTGCAATTAGAAAAGAGCTTTCATGAACATTTCTTTAAAGGAGAAATAAAAGTAAGTCTGACTTATTTGTTCACTATTCAACAATTTGAATGGGAATCAATTGATGATATATTTGCCTAGATTTAGAAACATAAAAAATAGGTGTTTTACCCTTATCCTGGAAGCTAAATTAGCCACGATGGCTATGAATGGCCTTAACTATAGTATAGGAGAGAAATTAGTTAATCAATAATTCCTTAATTTAGCCTAATTAGCTAAGAAAGTTTGACAAATTGAACAACTTAAGTTCATGAAGGAGAGACTTAGGAAAAGTTTTAAGCAAGAAAAAGTAGCTTATGTTGAGTGTGTCATATCAGATGATGACCTGGAGAAGGTGAAAGTGATGTGGCAAAATCGTAGGTTGGACCACCTTATGTGCACTTCTCTAAAACTTGTAAAAGGCAAAGAAAAGATGATTCAGATCTCAAATAAGTAATATTTCTTTAACATAACTAAGCTGATCAAATATTTGTTGTATTGCTAATGGATAAGCAATTAGTTTTGCTAAAAGGAAAGAATAAGCCTTCTGTGAATGAACTTAAAAATTGACATTTTTGTAAATTTCATCAAATTATTAGGCACACCATTAAGAACTGTGTTCATAAAGAAGGAAGGTTGAAGTTCAAGGAAAAAACCCTACATTGACTATTAACAATGATCTATTTGAAATGGAATCCAATTACATCAAGCCCATATTACTACATATTAATGTGGGCAGCGCTGATGGACAAGAGGTTGATGAACAAAAGTTGAATGATGACATGGAGTTAGACTTATATGAAAACACTTAGAAACCCATCTACCCCAAGGCTAGAGAAGATGATAGACTTTTTGCTTAAGCAAAGAGAAGCAAAAGCCAACATGGCAATATGCCCTAGGTGTAGTGCTGTATGTGATAGGATAGCTCTAGAAGCCTATAAGAATAGTCAAGAGCTTTAGAAGCTCAAGGAAAATGACAAAGCCAAAGAGAAATTGGAGATTAAAATGAAACTTGTTGAGAAATAAGTGAAAAGATCTAAGCTAAAGTGGAAGCTTAAGAAAAGTAGAAACAAGTGGTTGACACCAACATTGCTAGACCGAGCAATAGTACATCAGTAGAGATAAATCCTATAAAACAAAAGATGAAGATCGCAGTCATGGCCGATGGGAAGCTTGAAAGTAAACAAGTAAAGAATAGGGTACCACCTATTAATGTGGTGAACCAAAGGTGGGTACAAAAGGTGTGAAGGAAGGACTTCAGGGGCATTCATCCCTTGCTCATCAAGAAAGAAAAATAAATGATAAAGGGGAGGTAGCCCATGCCAATGTATTTCAACATGAACGTCATAAGCTATATTTGGCATCAATAGAATCAAGCATAAGAACCCTAGATTCCATAAGATATCATTCATGGAGCTCATGTACAAATACCAATGCAATAGCAGATGTAGCTACAAGATAAGTAATATGGATTTCTACCCTTACTAGAGTACAGGGAATCAGTACCCTCTTGCTAGACTATACAAGACTAGTCCTGACATTGCACTCACCTTCTAATCTTGCCGATCCAAGAACCGATAAGAGGGGCAAAACTTGAACACCCAAGCTTGAAGATGACAACATGCTCACTGATAATTTTGAAATAGGATTTGATAATGATCTATAAGCCATTCTTGGGAAAGGATTCATTTGAGTGGTGTCTGTCTTGCCTACCCTATTTGGACAAGTTCAAGAGCTAGAATATTTAGAGGATGATTGCTTCGATGCCTTCCTGGGACATGAATGTTTTTTCTTGGATGATAATTTCTACAGCAACAACGTGTTTGATCATCCAATCGAGGCGATAAAAAATCACCTTCGACCATTGCACATTAAGGAAAAGGTGGAAGGGCGACTGGCGAATAAGGTATTGGTTGATAGAGGCGTGGCCATTAACTTACTTCCTGAGAGTATGATAGGTGAGCTTGGCAAAACTACCAAAGATTTGATAAAGACGAAAGTAGTCATGACATATTTCAATGACAAGGCCTCTGCAACTGAAGGAATGATTAAGATAAAACTTAGGGCATGAAGTGTTGACAGGGCCACAATGTTTATGGTGGTACCATCAAAAGCTAGTTTTAACCTCTTGTTGGGAAAGGACTAGATAATGGGCCGGGAATAATACCATCGATCCTGCATTAGAGAATGATTGTGTAATGAAGATAGTAGGATTAAGGAAATTGCAGTTGATTATAGCTAGGGCAACTTCATGCAGTTCCATGTAGACTTCAAAATGTACAACCCAAAAACCAAACATTGATGTTGACAGTGATACCTTTGACCCTTATCTCATTGAAGGATGTCAAATTGGATGTAATGTTTATATCTAATGCCCAAGTCTACGTGGGGTGAAATCAACCTCAAAAAAAAAAAAAAAAAAATTAGAACATGGATTTGACAAGCTAGTTGGCTTAACTATCGGCATACGTGGTCGATAAGAGTATGTGCACCTCTAAAGGTGAGCTTTATGACTATGTGTATGACTCTAGTCATTTAGGTTTTAAAAAGTTTTTATCTAATGAAGTTAAAAAAGTTGAAGTGAAGGACCCATTAGAGGAAGTGAATATGAGAGTTGAAGGTGAATAGAAGCCAACTTATGTTACCCTAATGCTCGTCAATTTCAAAGAAAAATTGATCGAATGCTAAAACAACACAAAGATCGCTTCGCTTGGGAGTACAATGAAATGTTGGACCTAAGTTGTGCATTAGTGGAATATCAGTTACCAACTAGGTCTAATATTCGACTAGTGAAGCAGGCACCAAGAAGATTTTCCCCTGAGGTAGTATTAAAAAGTAAAGAGGAGATCCAAAGGTTGCTTAGAGAAAAATTCATAAGGACTGCCAGGTATGTCATTGGATTTCTAACATTGTACCTGTTATGAAAAAGAGTGGCAAACTTTGGATATGTATCAGTTTAGGGATTTAAATAATGCTACACCTAAAGATAAATATTTTATGCCTATTGCTGATATGTTAGTAGATTTGGTTTTTGGTCATGAAATCTTAAGTTTTATGGATAGTTATTCTAAGTATAACCAGATATATATAACAGAACAGGATAAGTCAAAAACCACAGTTTGATGCCTTGGTGCTTTGGGCACTTATGAATAAGCAGTCATGCACTTTGAGCTTAAAAATGCTAGTTCCATGTATGAAAGAGCCATGAACACAATCTTTCATGATTATATTGTTAAATTCATGGAAATATATATTGATGATGTGGTTGTCAAATCTAACGCACAATTTACACATCTAGATTATTTGAAACAAGCATTTGAAAGAATATGAAAGCACAAGTTAAAAATAAATCCACTAAAGTGTGCTTTTGGCATGGCTACAAGGAATTTTTTAGGCTTTTTATTACAAAAGTGGAGATAGAAATTGATAAACACAAAACAAAGGCTATTTCAGAAGCAACTTAGCCATCAAATAAAAAACAATTCCAAGCCTTTCTTGGAAAAGTAAACTATCTTCAACAATTCATTTCAAATTTGTCAGAAAGAATCAAAGTCTTTGCCCTTATGATTAAGCTAGAAAAGGAGGATGATTTCCATTGGTCAAAAGAATATCAAGAAGCATTTGATCAAATAAAGAAACACCTGACCCCTCCTCCAATCATGAAACCACCAAGGCCAAAAGGACATTTAAAGCTACACATTTCAACATTAGATTCGATGGTAGGTAGTATGTTCATTTATGAAGATAAGAATAGAATAGAAAGAGTAGTATATTATCTAAGTCACATGATACATGATGTTGAAACTAAAAAATAATGTTTGGCCTTGCATTTCTTTTGCTATAAATTTAAGTACTATTTAACTCCATGTGATGTCTATGTTATTTCAAAGATCGATGTTATAAAATATATATTGTCTTCTCCTATGTTCCATGGTTGAATAGGCAAGTGGATGCTTGCTTTAACTAAATTTTCATTTCATTACATTCCAACAAAGGCAGTTAAGGGACAATCATGCTATAAAGGATTTGGTTAGTGTTAAAGGATTTATTCTAGAAATAAAAGGCAGAACCAAGTATGGAAAAGTTGAATTTGATGATTTCTCAACATAATTGTAAAAGGTTGAAAAGCCTATCATCTTCCAAAAAAAGCCTTTAGATACTTGCACTCTATCTAGCCATTTTATGAAATCCTCAAAGTTTTTAGGGGGTTTTCTAAATAAGTATCTTGCCTTTATCAAAGTACGAAATATAGATGTTATCTTGGCTAACAATAATGTCTTGGTTTTGAAGACAAGGGTAGAGATTGGACTTTAATAGATTGCTCATAAGAAAGAAGAGGACTTGTGAAACTAAAATTGGAGGAGCCCTTGGAATAAGGGAGCATTACTTGACTTGCCAAAAGTTTAGGGCCTTGGGGTCAAGGTGTGGAAGCAACAAGATGAGTGTTGTTAGGATTGTTTGAAGCTATATAGCATGAAGAAGAAAGAAGTTTGAAAAAGAGAGTAAGAAATATATAGATTTCAGTCTGAAGCTTTCAGACAATGGAGAAAGATGAAGGATTTAGACTAAAGGTCTTTTATAATGAAGTTGTGAAAAAGAAGGAAAGAATGCATAAAACAAAATGAGAATGCCTAAAGAAGAAATGCAAGGAAAGGTTCTTCAAGCTCTGAATGATGCATTTATATATGTAGAGAGAAGTGTATTGAGGAGGAAAGAAGGAATGATCAAACCCAAACATAATGATGAGAGTTTAATGACGTGATGATTAAATGGGATTTTGAAGAGACTAATGAGGATTGTGACATTGGGAAGTGACGAGTCTTTCAGAATTCTCATTTTTAAACATTTAAAAAGGCAAATAAAACAAAGAATCAACAACTAAAATTTATCTTTTTCTTCTCCTTGCCGTCATCAAAAAATATATTTTAGGGGGATCATACTGGGGGAAATTTTTCCAATGTTTGGAAAGTTAGTTCGACAATGGTTGTCATTGACATAAGGGTTGAGAATTATTGACCGTGAGGTAAAAATTGAGGATTTGGTTATCCTATTGTCAAATCAATATTAAGATATAAAAAAGGAAGCCATTATCGATGATCATGTGATTTTAACAACTAAAAGGGAAGGATGGAAAGATGAGAAACTGTCAATTGAGCAATATGGTTATCAAGCATATGACAAAACGTTTGTGTCAACTGAGCCTAAAATCACAAGGGGTTTAATAGAGACAAAGTGTCAAAGTTAAACAACACTTAGCAACTTTCTTGAAGCCACAAATCAAGGGATCGAATACACACGTATGCTAGAGGAAATGTGAGTAGTTACTAACAATGGAGAACATGGTTGAAGTGCACCACGATCAACAATGGTTTCAAGCTAAATGCAAAATGTGGAAATAATTAGGACATGCAAAATGAAAGACCCATGATCAAAGAAGGCAATTCTTGGAGAACACATGTCAGCTTTTTATAACCTAGGATTTGTCTGTAAATAAGAGTTGGGGGTCTAGGTTCAGTAGTTGAAATTTTTTTATAAATAACTCAAATGCCCTATCACTCTGATATTTAGAAGTAGTGAGGGAAAGCAAGTACTGTTTCTTAACTCATTGTTATTTGCTTTCATTTTTGTAGGGCTAGTTGTTTTAATTCAATATTTTTAGGTTTTTATGTTCATTTCTTACTCTTGCAATCTTCAAACAACCAATTGTACATTTCATGTCAAAATTTACATGTTTCTTTTACCATCAAAGTTGCTAATCATTATCTTTAAAGTCTCTTATTCTTAGAGTAAATTTTGATAGTACTGTGTGCATAATTGAGACACAAGAATGCACCAATACTTGTTGATTCAGTTAGTGTTTTTTGATAAAAGCTCTTAACTTGAGCACTCATAAGAGAAATCGCTTCTATTCCCCAAATTGACATCAAGAAGCAAACTTGTAGTTTATTTGTTTTCTAAAAAAAAAACCCCCCAAGTAAAACAATATTAAATATAAAAATTAATTATAATTAAACTCCTAACTCATGATCACTAAAAAACCCCTAACTTAGACATAATGATTAACTTGAATAAAAATAGTGTAGCAAAATAAAACTCAAATAACATGTCAAGTTTGATCAAACAAAAATATAATACTTTCTTCTTACATCATACTTGTGCATGAACCACACATCCAAATCTTATAATGCTTTTACTTCATTAAAAAAAATTCACCAGAACTTCTTAAACAATATTTACTACAAAAATACCAGAAAAAGTTATTAAAAAATCATTAACAAATTAAATATCTCTTTTCAAAAACTAAAAACATTAATTTTACTTATCATGAAACATTGCATGCAATTGTAGCAATACAAATTTAACAAGAAATTCAACTTTAGTGTAAACCTAATAAAATTTAAAGCAAAATATCTCATATTATGTAATCTAAAATAAATCATATATGAAATAATTATTTGAAAATATGAATTCATTTGAGCTTCAAAACAATTTTCAGATCAAGTAGTTGAATGGTAGCTAAAATATTTTTATGTTGAATCTAATTTTCTATCTTTAAAATTGACACAATATAAGAATAAAAGTGAAAATAATATTACTCTCAAAAGTTAAAAAATTAAACAAAATCAAATGCTGGACACCCCAAAAGATAAGAAACACAATCTCAAAAAATAAATAAATAAACAAATAATCAAGAAGAAGAAGAAATAGATGTGCCACACTTCTATATTATACCTTATCTTGTCTAATAGTGGTTGCAAGGTATCATCTCTACACTGTTTTGCCCTTGTCCAAAAGTGGCTAAAAGGAGACCAACGGTTTTAATGGGACTAACAGCAGAAGAAAAAATGACAAAAGTTGTGCTACCCATGAAAGTGAAAACCTTATAGATTTAGTATTAGGAAAACGTATGATAGGATTCTACTAGAAAATACTTTAATTTAGTTTTAAGAAAATGGGCTTATTTTTATTTAAAATTTGCTAAATTAAAAGTAATTATTTTTATATTTACCATTAATTAATATAATTATCAAATATAAATTTAGAATATGAAAGTCATAATAAACTATATATTCAAAATAACTTTTTAATTGAGTATATTTAAAAAAAAATCAAAATAAAAGTAATAAAAAATGAGTGACAATAAATAATGGGAAGTGGAAATAGCTACTTATTACACACAATTCTCTACAATTTTAAAATATAAAAAATTTAACATTGAGATGTGAAACTCATGTTCTACTTATAATTATACTTCTAAATTTGACACAAACGTTAGATGTTATGGAAACCTGAATCACTGATAAGAAAGCTTAACCCCATCTATAATTGAAAAAAAAAAAATCCAACCCCACATGTCATTTCAGTATCAATTTTGGTGACCGAATGAAATCATGAGTACACAAAAATAACATCCATATATAAAATTTCATTTAGGTGAATGTGAAATAATTGTGGGCCAGGGCTTTAGCACTTAAATGTTAATTTTTTTTGATAAAATTAAACACTTAAATGCTATTTATATATTGAAAATGAACACGTATATATTATAAAGAGAGATATAAAATACTAAATAATAATAAGTGAAAATAATGTTTTGTATTTTTTTAGTATTTATTTATTTTTATATGTTTATAGTATTTTATTTTTGATATAAAAAATAATATTATTTTTATCAAATATTAAATCAAACATGCAACTATATGTCTTTACAACTCACAAATGTGCATTTAATTAGCTTGCAACAATCACCCTACAATACCCTACATTGTCAGTATTACATTGTTTAGTTGAATGATCATTTATTGTGCTTACAACCAATTTCATAATGTTTGTTATGTTTTATTGATCATTAAATTTAGTTGTTATTTTTAATATTTTATTCAATATTGTAGCTACTAAAGGGTCACCATCGCAACCTTGTACAATATTGTCATGATCTAACCCAAGTCGTAACCGGCGCATAGAGACACGTCCCTAGCAAGTCTACTTTAGACTTTATTCTAATAGAAAATCGGGCAGAGTCTCCTTTGTATTTAGGACTATTCCCAAATAAGGATCCTCGCCCTGCATAAAACACATAAACATGCAAACTTATTAGGAATCCATGCATTCTCTGAATGCACCCCATGACACACAAAATGAGAATTTAAATCATAATCACTTATTAAAAAAAATGGATGAAAGATTAATGGAATCCATGAGGGAAGAAGAAGGATGAGAGAGGAAGGAAGCGAGAGAGGGATTGGTGAAGAATGAGAGAGAAGCTTCGAGCTTCTTCTTTTAATTACGTCTAGCGGCGCTGGCGCCGCTGAAATGTGCTGCTCAAGGCGTCGCCCACTGAAGTTGCATCACTGCGGCCGCAGCGTTGGCACAGGCGCCTAGGCACTCAGTCCCTGCTTTTTTTTTTCCTCCTCTTCCAAACACTTCTCAAACAACATCATATACTTATTTACATTTCTTAATTTTTTAATTTTAAGTTAATGTCCTCATTTATTTTATTCTCTATTAACTTTAAAACATAAATATAAATAAGAGAATATCCCCCATTCGAATCCAATAAAAATATTGGAAAAATCAAACTCCTTAAGAATCAAAATCCAACTTTTGGATTTTAGTACAAACTTCTGAAACTTATATTTTCTTAAACTTCAAGCTTGAAAACAAAAGGGTTAATAACTTCCAAAAATTCATTAAAAATCGTTCTTAAATTCTTTGATATCTAAGAAATAATTATCTGGACTTTTGATCCCATGAAAATGTCCCAAACTTATAGCCCTCCAAGGAAGCATAGGGTCCAAACTTAGAGCTTTCACAGGGTTCGACAGAATAAAGTGTCACAATTCGTGTGACTCTTAACCCGAGCATTACAAATATCTAAGTGAAACTAATAGCTTCTCGTTTTATTTTTGCGTCTTATGTGTGTGTATTCTGACATCAACTCTAGAACTTCTTTAATAAATGTATAATAATTAATTATTATAGTCAAACATATGACACTTCCATCTAGCACTTTTACATTTTGAGAACCTCATGCATTTCTCACATTTTATAATGATTTTAATTTAGTCCCAATTTTTTTTTAATTCTATTTACATCTCTAATATTTTCAGAACGTTTCAATCTTGTCCTTTCAATAGATGATATCCAAATTATAAATGACAAAAGACGATATTAAGGCCAATTTTTGATGTTATTAATATCCAAATACCACTAATAGAGATTGTTTGCCTTCAATTCTCCGAGAAAAAACTTTAGATATGGATTTTAGTAGAAGAAAGATCAATTGAGCGTTAAGAGAGTTTAAATTAAAAAGGAAAACTTGCATATCCTACAAAATTATGGGAAAAATAATGGTGAACAATATCATCTTATTCAGATAAGTAATGAACACATTATCATTCACATTATAATTTGATCTTCATATTAGTTTTTTTTCATTTATAATTTGAGTGTCTAAATGATAAGATTAAGATATTTTGAAAACATTTGAAACATAAATAGAGCAAAAAAAATTTTGAGACTAAGTTAAAATCACTGTAAAACATAAAGGATGTAAATGATACTTTAACCTTTTGAGTTATGTGTGTAGGGAGATAAGGCATCTAGATTTCAAAAGTTTTGAAAAAGTTAAATAATAGAATATATAAAGCTGGATTATGCGTCTATTTGGGTAAATAGCTTATTTAAACACTTATATAAAAATTACTTCTGAAAAATAACTTATGAATAAGTTATTTAGTATTTCAATAGGTAGTAATAGAAGTGCTTGTTTAGAGTACTTCATAAGTATTTCTGGAGAAGTTAAATATTTTAACTTATCAAAAAGTATTAAAAATAACTTTTTAAGAAGCAATAAGCCATACAACTAAATTAGATAAAAGTTAAAAATGCAACTTTTGACATCTAAAAAGTTGAAAAAAGTCATAAGTGGTGTTATCCAAATGAGTGCTATAGGTGATTCAAATTTAGGACACTTTACCTTTTGAAAGAAATCAATAATTGTGTTGATTTTACAAATCGTTCATATACTCTTGTATAAAATAGTTGATAAATAAAATATTCCTCAAAGTAGAGACTCAAGAATTCAAATTGTCGATAATATAGATAAAATTTACTTAGCGTCATAGTCTATTTCTATTGCAACTTACTACTTTTTGAGTGTGCTTGAATAAGTATAAATATACAATTTTTTTTAATATCTCACACATACTTGTGTGTGTCTCTTTCTCTCCCGTGACACTTTCTCTCCTTCTTTCA
Organism: Pterocarpus macrocarpus; assembly: GCA_031439585.1. Lineage (NCBI taxonomy): Eukaryota > Viridiplantae > Streptophyta > Magnoliopsida > Fabales > Fabaceae > Pterocarpus > Pterocarpus macrocarpus. The sequence goes on from CM062521.1 coordinate 33,269,345, forward strand.
CCACCAAACACTAGAATTTCAAAAAGGAGGCCGCTGCTAGCCCTTTATAGGCTTGTGGTTAGCCCCTTCCTGCTTGATTCCCTTTCCTCTTACTGTTGTTCGATAGAAGCTTAGTAGTGCTCGATGCTATTGGCCATTAAAGTGCATTCCCAAGCAAGCTTGGCATGGAAGACATGATGGCCGCCGTGGTCCTTTACTAGTGTCGCTAGATCATTGATGGTTCAGTCACAAGTTTTGCTGTTCTTTTTAAGTGCTTCTCTCTGGCATCAGTTCAAGTTCAAGGAGGTGCCTTTTTGCTTGTCGGTGCTTTAGTGGGTTCTAGCAATTGTGTAGCCACAAAGCCTTCTGGATGATCTGCTGGATGCTTTGCTTTGGTGTCATGCTCCTATCTAGGTTTGTCATCACTTTCGATCGAGGATTTGGCTTCATGCTCATTTTGTATTCGAGTTCGTGCTTACCAGGCTTTGTGTTCTTTTCATGTTTGAGTTCGTGTTTGTAGTCGTGTTTGTCATTGTGTGCTTTTCATGTTCGTGTTTTGTTTTGTGGGCTTGAAGCTTTTAAGCTGATATTGATCATGGTGATGAGTCATGGTAGGAAGGTTAATGTGATTTCGATGTTTGTTTTCGTGTTTCGAGGTGTACTTAGGGAATGCTTTGGCATGTTTTTTTGTGGTGTCTCACTAATCTTTGTATAGGAACTTTGAGATACCTTGTGTTGTGGGCTAAAATTATCCAAAGTGTCGAAAAGTTTAACTGACATTGATAATGTGAAGCTCATGGACAAGGTGCAGGGTGTGGACTTGGAAAAATTTAGGAGAATGGGTTCGACAAAAAGCACATGTCCTTAGGCATGTGAAGGAAATGTCTCGACAGTTGAAAGGCATTAGTAGTTATGGCCTGGAAGCAATATGGAGTGGTTACAAAGATTTAAAGCAACTTAACGATGCTAGCAGTTTTGATTTTGAAGATAGAGGCGGAAGCAGTTATTGGCAAATCAAACTTGAAGCATTCTAAAGCCTTGATTGAATAACTGTCAAGGACACTTAGCAAAATCTAAAAGAGTCACTTAAGTTTACAAATAGGGAAGGAGTCACTAGTTTTGGGGGGTTAAGTTTGGAAACACACACTTGTAAACACCGTAAATACTCTTTCATCACACTGACAATGTGGAGCCAATGGTAAACGAAGTAGATGCCCTTGAACTTATTTCTCTTCTTTGAAGTTTAGTTCCTTATTTCATCATTCCTCTTCTCCTTCTTCTTCTCATTGTACTTGGTTACTTTCATCTTTATTTAATCAAAATTCTCATCTCATTCCTCTTTTAAGCTTTATCTTTTCTATACTTTGTTTATCTTTATATTTTATTTCTATTAGTTTATACTTTACTTCATTTTGTGGCATATTTTACCCTTGAAAACGTTGACAATTCACTAGAAAACGTCGAAAGATAAAAATAATTGATTATTGACAAAAGCTTTAAGTTTGAGAGCTTGTAAAAGAAATCACTTCTATTCCTCGAATTGAGATCAAGAAGCAAATTATCACCGTCGTTTTTTTGTTTTTGACAATAAGCAAAAAACTAAGTAAAACAAATTGGTATGCCTAGTAGGACTTGATTTTAAAGAGTTGTGTCAAAAGATTGTCCCTGTTCCATATGTACTTGTGTAATGGAACGATTATGCCAAACATGTCAGGATCATCATCTTCTAATGATGAGATTAGAGGACAAAAGGGGGAGAATATTTGCAATCCTCAAATTGTTGAACCAGTCAATGTGTCAATAGCAGGCATAAGTCATTCCCCGAAGGGTCAAGTGGCATGAACAATAATAACTTTGGAGTGTGGTCACTATATGGCTTATCCCTAGGGTTTGCTCCTCCTATTGCGCACAAAGTTTGGCAAGTCCTCTCTACACAATGGCTCAAAATCCTTTATATCAAAATGCATATGCTAACACTATTATGGTTAATATGCCAATTCTTTTGTCTCAAACTCTACCGTGTGGAATCTTACCTACTCCCCTTAATTCAAATCTTATGGGGAATGTCAGGCTTAGTATCCCTTCTTCATCAGGACCACTAAATACAACTAGAATTGAAAATGCAAGGCCTAATTTCCCAAACATGCCTAGGATTCTACCCTTAGGGAACCCAGTAATACTGTTAAGTCATTGGCAACATTGTGACAGTAGTTAGAGGAGAGTCATCATGATTTAGTCAATATGTTAACCTAACAAATGGCAATAGTATTGACACCTTTAATGGAGTCAACTAACACTAGGTATGATCAATTGGCCTAACAAGTTAATAGGATTGCAAGAGTAGTTAATGTTGAAAATCCTAATGATCATTGTTAGGCAAGTGGCAGATGCCCAGGCACACCTTATAGGTAAAGAAAACCTTCCTGACTTTGATCTTCATGCTGCTAGAAGGGATCAAAATGTAGATGAATTAGTACCCAGAATTTGACAAAACAACATAGGGGGTATCATAATATTACTCGAGTAGTTGAACAAATTCTTCACTGTTTTGGGTTGGCTATGCCAACCAGCCATTCTTTGTGTTAGCTTTTCTTGACTACATCCAATAGGCTGAATTACCCAGAGGATAGAAAGTTCCTAGGTTGCAAACTAAGTTTTCTAGGGAGAACAATGAATCAATAGTAGAGCACATCGCTTGTTACACTGTCGAGATAGGAAAGGTTGCAAACAATGAATACCTTAAGATGAGATTCTTTCCTTCCTTTTTAAATGAAAACACTTTCAATTGATTTGCTAGTTTGAGGCTTAACCCTATTCATTCATGGATGCAATTGGAAAAGGGTTTTCATGATCAATTCTTCCATGGGGAAATGAAAATAAGTTTAACAAATTTGTTTTCAGTTTGACGGTTCCAAGGGGAACCCATTGACGATTACCTTGCTAGGTTTTAGAAACATGAAAAATAGGTGTTTTACTCCCATCCCAGAGGCTGAAGTAGTTAAGATGGTTATGAATAGGCTGGATTATGGGATTAGGAATAAACTTGAAAACCAAAAATTTTTAGATCTTGCTCAATTAGCTAAGAAGGTTTGGAAAGAAAGGCTTAAAAGAGGTTTTGAATGTGAAAGAATAGCTTATGTAGATTGTGTCAATTCTGAAAAAGATTTCAACAAAAGCAAAATTCATATCTTGAGTTATAGGTCGAACCACCTTATGTTTGTACCTCTTTGATGCCTCCCAAAGGGAATGAAAAATTAAACTCAACTTTTTATAAGTCTTATTCATTTGACATAACTGAGGTTGATCAAATATTTGATGTTTTGTTAAAAGATGAACAAATAATTCTGCTTGAAGGAAAAAAGATGCCTTCTGTTGATGAAATTAATAGGAAATTTTGTAAATTTCATCATATTGTTAGCCATTCTACTAATAATTGTATGCGTTTTAGGGATTTAGTTCAGAAGGCATTAAAAGATAGGAGGTTGAAGTTTGAAGAAAAATCTACTCCTATGAAAGTTGACATTGAGCCTTTTGATGCCTATTCCAACTATGTGGACCTTTCACATTGCCAATAGGCATAGTTGGTTTTGATAGCCAGGAGGTTGATGAAAAGATGCTTCAAGATGACATGAGTTTGGACTTGTTTTAAAACACTAAAAGGCTAATTTACCCTAAGCTAGGGGAAGATTTATTGGGTTTCCTTTTCAAGCAACAAGATGGGAATGTAGTGTCACCATGTGCCATCGTTGCAATGCCATGTTCACAAGAACATAGCAATAACGTATGGAAAACAAAAAGAGGCTGAAAAAGCCAAAGAGAAGCAAGAGCTTGAAAAGAAAAATTGTTGAAAAAGAGGTTGATAGGGCTGAATTAAAGCGTAAATTGGGTGGTAAGCAAAAAATGTTCGATTTTAGGCCTTTCGACTTAGGTTATTAAAGCCATATGGACCTATCAAGCAAAAGAAGAAAATGATAATGATGGTTGATGGTATGCCGAAGGGTATGCATACAAGGACCAAGGTTCTACCCGCTAATGTTGCAAACAATAAGTGGGTCCAGAATGTCAAGAACGTTCATGCATCGCCTATGCCATTCCCTATGTGGAAGAAGAACAAGTAGGTAAGGAATAGTAACTACACGCCTCAATACTTTCAAAATCCATCTTAAGCATGGCACCCACAGCCAAAGCAACCGCATATCAATCAAATGTATGTCCTAAAAAGCCTTTTGTAGGTTTCAAAGAGGTCTTAGAGTAAATATCCAAAGTATGTGCCACTATCAGACTTCAAAGGGTCAGATGTCGATTTTGTCTTTGTGGCTAAATTGACAAGACCAGTTCAGATGGAGTTTTCATCATCTAACCTTGAGAACAAAGTTGATAAGAAACACGATAAACATCAAAAGACAGAAATAGATGAAGATGATTTGATTATTGAGAACTTTGAGACTAGCTTTGATGATAGTTTGGAGGCAATTCTTAGAATAGAGAACTTCATCGGAGTAATTTTTGTTTTGCCTTCAAAATTTGAACAAGTGCAAAGTATAGAATATTCTGAGGAAGCTTATTTCGACACTTTCCCTAGGCACGAATGCATATTCCTTAATGATAACCTCTATTGAGGAGGGATTTTTGAGCGTCCAATGAAAGTGACAAAGAGTCACCTTCGACCTCTTCACATCAAAGCAATGGTGGAAGGTTAGTTGGTGAATTGTGTGCTAGTTGATGGTGGTGCTACCGTTAATTTAGTGCTAAAAAGTATGATGGGCAAGTTGGGTAAGATGTCGAGTGATATTGTTTAGACTAATGTTGCTATAACAGATTTCAACGGTAAAACTTTTGCTGTCAAAGGTATGGTGTTGCTCAATATTAGAATAGGAAGCGTCAATAGACCTACTATGTTTGTTATAGTTCCATCTAAGACAAGTTACAATTTGCTACTAGGGACAGATTAGATCCATGGAGTCGATGTAATTCCCTCTACTCTTCATCAAAGAATGATTGTTTGGATTGAAGACAGTGAAATTGAAGAAATTGGACTTAACGGTAGTGATTGCTACTATGAGCAACTCCATGTGGATTTAAATATGTACAACCCGAGGATGAAGCCTTTGTCTATTGAAATTGACATATTCAACCCTAAATCCATCAAAAAGTGTCAAATTAGGTATAATGGTTTCCATATTGTGCTTAAGACCCGGCGAAGTTGGCCTCAAAGAAAACTTAGGCTATGAATATGGAGAGCCAAATGGCTCAATTGTAGGCCTATATGGCTAATAAGGAAGGTTATGCTCCCGAAGGCACATTTTATGACTGTATTTATGACTTAAGTCCTTTAGGCTTTGAGAAAAATGTTACTAATAATGTCAAAAAAGTTGAGATGCAGGATGTTCTTGAAAAAGTTGACATTGGAGATGGAGGTGAGGTTCGCCCCACATTTGTTAGTAGACATTTTCCTAACGATTTCAAAGGAGAATTAATCAAGCTCTTGAAGAAGTATAGAGACTACTTTGCCTAGGATTATGAGGAAATGCTAGAATTGAGCAAAGATCTAGTCGAGGATAGGTTGCCACTAAAAGCCAATATTCGACCTGTCAAACAACCACCTCGACAATTTGCACCAAAGGTAGTCCTCAAAATTAAAGAAGAAATTGAAAGATTGCTAAAGGCCAAATTCATTAGGACCGCTAGGTATGTCAATTGGATTTCCAATATTGTGCCTATCATGAAAAAAAAATGGTAGATTAAGAATATGTATTGATTTTAGAGATTTGGACAATGCCACTCCAAAAGATGAGTATGCCATGCCAATTGCTGACATGTTGATTGATTTAATAGCAGGTTATGAGATATTAAGCTTTATGGATGGGTATTCAGGTTATAACCAAATTTACATAGCTAAGGAAGATATGTCAAAAACTACATTTAGATGCCTAGGTGCTTTAGGCATAGCTGGGGCAACATATCAAAGAGCTATGAATAAAATTTTTCATAACTTTATTGGAAAATTTATGGAAATCTACATAGGTGATGTGGTTGCCAAGTCAGATGCCAAGAACGAACACTTAAAGAATCTAAAACAGGCTTTTGACGAAATGAGAATACACAAGTTGAAAATGAATCCTTTAATGTGTGCATTTAGTGTAACTGCAGGAAACTTTCTACTATTTTTGGTGCAGAAAAAAGGCATTGAAGTTGACAAAAATAAGACAAAAGCCTTTTTGGAAGCGTCTCCTCTGACAAATAAGAAGCAACTCCGAGTTTTCCTAGGAAAGCTCAATTATTTTTGACACTTCATATCAAATATGTCAGGAAGGACTAAAGTGTTTGCGCCTTTAATAAAGTTAAAGAGAGAAGAAGATTTCCAATGGCAAGAAGATCACCAAAAAGCCTTCGATTAGATCAAACTATATTTGCCAAATCCACTAATAATTACTCCTCTAAGAAATGGCCACCCTTTAAAGTTGTATGTGTGGGCATTAGAAACAATAATTGGGAGCATGTTGGCATAAGCAGATGAAGATGGCGACGAAAGAGTAGTTTACTCTTTAAGTTGCATACTAACTGATGTCGAAACTAGATATACCTCCGTTGAAAAATTATGTCTTATATTGTACTTCTCCTGCCTTAAACTCCAGTATTGCTTACTTCCTAGTGAAGTTTATGTAATTACTCAGATCAATGTAATAAAATATATGTTATCTTCTCCTATGTTACATGGTCTTGTTGGTAAATGGACGTTGATTTTGACAGAATTTTCACTTCACTATGTGCCAACTAAAGTTTTAAAAGGCCAAGTCTTGGTAGATTTCCATGTTGACCACCTATGTGTTGACATCAAAGGAAATCGCACAAAAGGTCCAATAAATTTTGTTGAATTAAAACCTTGGAAGTATTCTTTGACGACTCTTGCCACCAAAAAGGTATTAGTCTAGGCATCCGAATTGTGTTACCTAGTGATGAGCCTACTAAGTTTTTATTTGAGTTAAATTACCAATGTTCCAATAATAAGGCGGAGTATGAAGCTTTGATCATAGGCCTTGAATTGTTGCTCGAAAGGAGAGTCAAGAATGTTGAGATTCTAGGGGATTCTTAATTGGTTATAAGACAATTAACAAGGAAGTGTAAATGTGTCAGTGAAAATTTAATGAAGTACTTTTCAATGGCTGTAGGACTCTTTTGTTAGTTTGACAATGTGTAACACCCTCCCAAGTATAGTACTATGCTTAAGTCATAGTACCATACCCTGGAGTTGTTACTGTTACTTGAACAAACCTTATCTGACAGCAGTGTCAGCCGTCTTCAGAAACTTCTGAAACTATCTGGAGACAACACGAAAATAGAAGTGAGAATTATAAATTCCCAGTAGGATTCTCTAATTATCATACATAATGTCTTCGTTGTCACCTCTAGTTTGCTTCGGTTTATTATGAAAACGGTGAACATGTTATGTAAACTATTTAATTTTACAGTTCGAAAATATATTTTATATGAAGCGAAGTTTATTTTTATCATACACTTGTCATCTAGGGAGAGCCCGTACAAAATCAATCAATTCATGAATGTTAATGAGTAATAACTGAAACATAATAAAATACATTAGCATTAATATACTGAACACAAAAATCTGCACATGGCTTTACTTGTCCTTGAATTTATACTTGTACGTAAAATTTACTTTCCTTTTTTCATCTTTCTTTTCATCATAAAATCTTTACGTGCCACATTCCAGAGTATGATTGCCATGTCATACCCCATCAGAGCGTGATCGTCATGTCACGTTCCTTAGGAATATGGGATCTTCATTTGGTACTTACACTAATTGGGTTATGCCATGCCTCATGTAAGTTCTGGCCCCTATGCTCACACTAGCTGGGTCGAAGCCATGCCTCATATGAGTGGGGTGTCTGCATATACTTTAATCTTTAGTCTTTAGTCTTTACTTGGCACACCTAGGCATTACGTATCGCCGTCCCTAGGGTGCTTTTACTGCCCTTGGGTAGCCTGGCCTTGGAGCGAGCTCGTCAGCTTCACCCGTGACTGTCGTCATATCGACTCACCCACAAGGGGATTCACGTGCCTCTAGTCTTGGAGGGATCTCATTCTGGCCACGTGCCTCTAATTGAAGGGATCTCTTCTGGTCACGTGCCTCAAAATTGAGGGATTTCATCTGACCACGTGCCTTCAACATAGAGGGATCTCATCTGACCACATGCCTCCAAGGTAGAGCGTAGCCGCCTTCACAGGGAAGGATTCAAAGTGCAACTGCCTCCAAGTGAAGGGATTCACATTTTGTCATTTAACTGCCTTCACAGGGAGGGATCTCAATTAACTGCCTCCGAGTGAAGGGATTCACATGTTATCATACTCATGTCTTTTTCGTTCTCATGCATAATCAAGCATAGACATGCTGACTACACTCATACCTATGCTTTGTCATTTACTTTCATAGACCTCATCTCATACTTATGTCATTCTTGAATATAGAGTTTCTATATACCTATTCATACTTTAATTCATCCTTGATAACTCATATTATATTCAAATTCATCCTTGCACGTAAACATTCCTAGTTTCATAGACTTCTGCCGTAAATCTGGCAGCATAACGGATTAGTTCCGTCTCCCCATGAATAGTGCCAGTTCTCATAGACAATTTAGTCATAGCAATATAATCAATCTAACATATATATATATATATATATATATATATATATATATATATATATATATATATATATATATATATATATATATATATATATATATATTAATTTAAAATTGGCAATCCTCAACTCAAACCTTATATGTCCACCAACTCTTGTGAAACTATCACTTTGGCCATTCTGCCAATTCTATTCGGTTCTACCTGAATCTTGTATAATCCACCTTTACCTCTATTTAACTCATTTAAATCTGAATTTTGGATATGTCATAGTCCTATATGTCTACTTTCTAACCTCTTTGGTCCCATATCATTTTGATTTATATAACTCAAGATATTCAAATTTTGCCTCAACCTATTCAGTCACTGGCCGAATTACACTCTTGGAAGTATAAATTCACTAAAAATCGAAACTAAGCCCAAATCATACAAAATTGGTCTCATATAAAATCTAATAAGACAACCTTTCATTTGCAAGAAATTTTACTTAGTTTGCTTAAGTATACCTCGAGTTATAAGTCCTAAAAGTTGACCTTCTTAGTCTACCCTATTTTGGCCTGGATTGGACATAGGGTAACTTCCTCGAATCACTAGGAACAATTGGGACCATAACAAACTCGGAATTTCATATTCAGATGTTCCCCTATGTGTAAGCTTTCTAACAAAATTAGTTTCACTCAATTTGGAGTTGTATAGGGCGAGTTACACCCTTCTCAAGTCATCCTGCCCGGATGAAAGTCCTGATTCCTAGGTCAATATTCAAAAATTCATATCTCCCTCAATACTAATTCAATAACCTTATATTATATATGCATGGAAAGCCCTGGATGTCTACTTTCATCTAAAAATGGTTTCATCGGATTTAACCAGTTACAGGCGATGCCGTACACTTTGCCGTACGGACTACCGTGGAATTCCTCACCAAGACAGCATCTTGATTCTTCTCTCCTTCAAATTTTCTCTTCTAACCATAATTCCAACTCCTATTAATCTAATCATAATCCATCAGAATACATCCAATAATTCATCAAATACATGGAGGAGAGTACAATTTCATGCAATCATAGTGCAAGTAATTCAAGAATAGAAACAGAATTCTACCTCTTTGGAGTATGATTTGAGCTAAGTGCTGAAACTTGAAATGTTAGAACCTTGTCTTGAGGGAATGATGAAGTTATGTGAGTGGAGAAAAGAGAGAAAGAGCTGAACAAGGGAGAGGGTAATGTAAAGATGAGGCTGAAGGAGAGAAAGAGATGAGTTTATAAGCTTGAGGTGGTGGTTAACTTGGAGGGCTTTGATTGGCTTAAAAACACAAGGCTAAATTTCAGCCAACCTTCCCCTCTTTTGTGGCAATTTGCTCTCCACGTCGCTCTCGTTTTGTGACAGAATTACTCTCCACGTCGCCCTCCTTTTTGTGACAAACTTGCTCTCCACATTGCCTAAAAGTGGAACTCGCTTCCACAGTATTCTGAAATCGGAACTCGTCTCTTTTATGTGTAAAGTCGGAACTCGTGCCATCTTACGTGAGCTTGGAGCTGAAGCCGGAAGTCGGAACTTGTCCCATCTTGTTGGTGACTTGAGGAAATCTTGCCTGTTTTTTCGAAACTTGGTAGTAAGGTCAGACGTCGGAAGTCATACAGTTCGCAATCATATAATCTCGAAACTCCCAATTTAAACTCGGGAACGCCAGCAAAAATAGAAGGCTCCTAGGAATAAGCTCGGAGATTAGAACTCGTGTACGACTGGAAATCAACTCAAAGATTCGGACTCATGTCTATCCCAATTGAGTTCAACTCTAAGGCTGGAACTCGTTACATTAAACTCGGAGTTCGGAACTTGTACCATTATGTTAAACTATAACTTCTGAGGTCAGAAATCGGGTACCTCGGTTGAAACTGGAAGCTACATCATGAGACCGAAAATCGGGCAAACATGAAGTTAGATATCGGTAATCACGTCCATGTTATTTGTACTTGAAGGTTAAGTCGGAAGTCGGGATATGAGGAGTGCTGGTTAAGGTCGGAAGTCAGAAATTATGTTGAAAGTTGAACACGAACACGAAAATCGGGAATAATCCTCATTGGAGACCTGGACATAAGTTTGGAGATCAGAAATCATGTCCCAATATACTTTAACTCGAAGTCGGATATTGGAACTCGGAAGCCACCCATTTAACTCGAAACTTAGAACATGAAGTTGGAAGTCAGGAACAATCAAAATTAGGCGAAATCGGAAGTCGGACAGGACATGAAGTTGGAAATTGTGCAAGACGAACTCGGAACTCGGAAATAATCCCTTCTATCTGAAATCTGAAGATGAAGTCGGGAATGGGATTTGATCAAACTTAAAGGTGAAGTCGGAACTTGGAAATCGGGGATGTTACACAATGTGATATTATGGCATTAAGAGAATTCAATGAAGAAGCCGATGAACTAGCTCAAATAGCTTCTAAATACAAGATTAGTCCTTCGTCACTTAGGGAATTTGTCACTATTAAAAAGTCTTTTGCGCCTTTCCAAGAAAGAGAAGTTAATTATCTTGGTCAATTAGACCTTAATAATTGAAGGAAGCTTGTAGTCAACTACTTAAAAAAACCCAAATGTGTTAGTGGACAGAAAAACAAGGTATAGAGCCGTAAGTTATGTACTTCTAAATGATGTTTTGTACAAGAAGTCTGTTGACAGAAGCTTGTTGACATGTTTGGGGGAGAGAAAGGCTTTTATTGCCTTAGCCAAAGTACATAAAGGCATTTGTGGAGCCCATCAGTCAGGAGATAAAATGAAATGGTTACTTACTCAACAAAGGGTCTATTGGCCCTCTATGACCAAGAAGTGAATTGAATATGTAAGAGCATGCAAAAATTGTCAAAAGCATGGGAATATTCTACATATTCCAGCATCAGAATTATATGCAATAATAAAGCCTTGGTCATTTAGAGGATAGGCTTTAGATTTAATTGCGTTGATAAATCATCTGTCTTCAAAGGGTCACAAGTTCATCGTAGTGGTTATGGACTATTTCACTAAGTAGGTTGAGGCTATTCCATTGAAAGAAGTCACTCATGACAAAATCATTGACTTTATTGAGGAACATATCATCCATAGGTTTGGAATCCCTCAGACACTCACTATTGACCACGGAATCCCTCAAACACTCACTATTGACCACGGAACTATGTTCACTAGGTGAAAGGTAATAAATTATGTTAATTCTTGAAGTATTAAGATGTTGACATCGACACCTTACTATGCCCAAGAAAATGGTCAAGCAGAAATAGTAAACAAGATTATTATTGCTTTGATAAAAAAAACACATTGGCCTATAGCCTAGGAATTGGCATAGTACCTTGAGTTAAGTGTTGTGGGACTATAGGAATTCCCCAAGAGGCTCGACAAGGATCACTCCATATAAGTTGGTCTATGGCCACGACGCTCTATTACCAATAGAAATTAATTTGCAAAGTATGCAAGTGGCACGGCAAGATGAATCGCCAATTGATGATTATTGAAATTCTTTATTTGATGAATTAAATGGACTTAATGAAGAAAGGCTATGTGCATTAGAGAGAATAATTCGACAAAAAGAAATTACGACACACACCTATAATCAATGAGTTAAGGCTAAAATGTTCAGTCAGGGAGACTTAGTTTGGAAAGTAGTTTTGCTTATGGAGAAAAATGTCAAATCTTCAGTAAACGGTTTCCAACATGGGAAGAACCTTACAGGATTGACAAGGTCTATTCAGGAAATGCTTATAAAATAGTCAATATGGGTGCTGGTCAAAGGATTCTGTCAATCAATGGCAAGTATTTTAAGCCATACAAACCAAGCATACATGAAATAAAAATTCAAGTGTGACCATAGTAACAAGAAATAAATTTTTGTAGACAATAAATAGTAAACAAAGTCAAAAGAGGCTATTAAAGCCCATACTCATAATACTAGAAAAGAAACTTGTCCAAAAAAGCATAACAAAAACATAAAGGCCACTTAGGCCATTAGTCAATAAAAGTGCTAGTGAAAAACAAAGTTTGTCAGTGAAGTTAAAAGCCTTTTAAAGCTTGGCTTTAGCAAAGGCCTTTTTCAAGGTTGTCAATTGCTTCCCGAGCTCATTTTGGAGTCGTTCAGCGTCCTCAGCATCGTTCGTTGAGGTTAGCAGTTCTTGTTTGATGGCAACTTTATCTTGGAGGAATTTGGATAATTTTTCTTCTATCTTCCCCAAGTTGAATTCATTGTTTTTTGAAAGCTTGGTCCATGTTATCTCGATTCTTTTTCTTATCTGCCAGCTGATGCTCCAAGTCTTGAATCTTAGTTGATAATTGCTCATGTTTAGTTTTTCCTTTTAACATTAAGGCAGAAAGAATGGACTTGATCTTGGCATACAACTCCAAGTCTCTATCAATTTTGCCCTAAGCATCAATTACTTTTTGATGCGAAGACATGGCAATTTGAGCCTTTGGTAATGTGATGAAAAGGCGTTCATAAAAAGTCATGAAGGCAAGCAACTTGCCTCGCCAAGGTCTCTAGTTTTTCAGCAGTATTCAATTGTCGCAAAAGTTTGAAGAGCTTTTGCTGTAGACCCTCATCTATTGCCAAAACCTCCAATTGATGATTTAGAATCTCTTGAGCTTGATGGACAAAACGATTCAGAATATTTGGAGTGACAAATGATGAAGGCATTGTCGAAGCTACAAGAAATCCCTTAGCTGGAATGCTTCGAATTTCTAGCTTTGAGAGGGTGGGGAGCCCTTTGCCTTTACCCTCGACAACAAAGTTCATAGAGATAACTTCGTCAAGATCTTCTAAATATGTAAGGAAATCTTCTTCATCTTCTTCCACCACCACCTCTGACGGAACCTTGGTAAAGTCAGCTATAGTTGGATTAACAATAACAGGCTTGTTGGAGACTACAACCATAGGTTCATGCTCTTACTCCATTAGGGAGGTGGCGACTTCTTCTTCTTCTCCTTGGTTTATGTTATTGGGAGGGTCGTTGACAGTTTCCTTCAGCAAATAAGTCAAAGAGTAAAAAAACAACGATAATAATAAAACATAAATAACATGCATATATAGTAAATGTCAAAACCTTTGGAATTTGATTGGTGTGGGTGTTAGAAGATTCATATTGTTATGAATAAGCATTTTCCTCTGAGCCATATGCTCTGGGAGAGGCAGCAGAATCCCTTTTTTTCTGGGGAAATTGGTCATTCAAGACATTACTTGAGGTTGGCTAAGGATTAAAGGATAAGTTAAGAAAATTATGGCAAAAAGAAAGATGTGTAAGGAATGAAAGACAAATATAAAAGTTACCTTAACAAATAAAGATTGTTAAGGTGAAGGAGGAGGAGCTACTTTCAAAAGGTAAAGGCATGGTTGTTTGACCTTTGAGAGTAGCCTTCGACATCATGTGGTTGAAGGAACTAATTGATGAACTTTTGTATTTAAGAATGAACTTTTTGTCCTGATCTTTGTTATATTTCTTTTTCCTTTTTTCCCTCTGCCATAGAAATTGTTTGTCCCTTCTTTCCTTTTGTAGTTGTTTTCTCTTTTTCCTCTTCTTTTTTCTTCCTTCTCTTTCCTCTTTTTTGCTTTCTTTAAACTCTTCTTCTTCTTCTTCTTCATCATTTTCTTCTTCCTTTTCGTCTCCCTCGACACATTCTGTTTATTGATTTGAATCTTGTTTCCTTTTGCTCCTTGTCTTCGACACTACTACTTCACTTTTCTTTTTCCTTTGAATTTGCTTTTTCTTCCTTTTTTCTTGATTGTCGAGGATAGAGATTGATTCTATCACAAAAAAAAGAGAGAGAATAAAGCAACGTAAAGCAAAAATGGGTAAGAGGGAAAAAGTACGTAAAGGTGGGTATTGTCGAATTTCACTATTAGTTTGGATTAAATAGTTGGTGTATTGTGACCAATATAATCCAGTAAAAGAAAGCTCATAATGTCGGGGATTCCAATTGTAACATCCCCATACGTTATAGGAAATAATGAAAACATCATTGGGCAAACTTTTATTATTTACAGCCTTGCCCTTGAACATTTTTGAAAATGACATTTAGGTTCTTATATCAATTGAATTAGCAGAATAAGGTTTAAACGAAGCAGAATCACATAGCAGAAATGAAGAAACAAATTCTTAGTCAATTGGACCATGGAGGTGCCCACATGTGAAATGACGCGGGATACCCTTAGACATGCCCATAATTACAAAAATGTCGTTAGTTCCAGAAACCAAACAAAAAATATTAAAAGATTTACGAAAAAGCGAAAAGATAATAATCCCAAAGAAACAGTGCAATTGATTTGAGCTGTTAATCAATTTATTAGAAAAATAAGAGTAATTAGCGATGAATTATAAATACTAGACCTAAAGAAAATTTATATTTTTGTGTAAAAGACTATGAGAAATTATTTATTATGATGTCCAGAATTATGCTAAGTTTAATATACATTATTAATCGATTTGTCTGACTTTATTGAATGTATAGAATTAATTAGAAGTTAATGAAGGTTAATTAGGAGTTAATTAAGTGTTAATTAAATATATTAGGATTATAAATAATTAGAATAGAAACATATAAAACCTCACAAAATTCTTCAAAACCGTTTTACTGATTTGAAGGAAATCGGTAGAATTTCAGTATTTTCAACTGTCAAAACCCAAACCAACCAAATTTAACCTATTAAACCCTACTTCAAGTGGCTAGAATTTAGCCACCTCCCTTATCAAAGTGGCGCCACCCATGCCATAAAGAGTGAGCATGGTTGGCTCATTTATGAGCCACTTGACCTCTCCACCAATTAGAACCACTTCTTTCACCCACCACCTATATTCATATAATCCTTTCTTACTTCCTTCAAAATTTCAGCCTTCCTCTCTCCCTTATAGACCTCCCATCATTCCCTCTCATCTTCCTTCCTTTTCACTTCATTTCTCTTCCATTTTCAAGCTCCAAGCACTTCCAACATCAAAATTCTTCATCTAGTCGAACTATCTTTCAATCTAGAGGTAGGATTCAACTTTTGTTCTTGATTTCTATGGATTGTGGCTAGTTAAAATTCTACTTTGCTTCATTCATTTGGTAATATATTGGATGTATTTGATGGTTTTATGGTTGGATGATCATGAATTCTTCAGTTGGAATTGAAGTTAGAAGGAGAAAACTAGAAGAAGTGAAGAATCAGGATGCTGTCTAGGTGCGAAACCCTACAGCAGTCCGTATGGTGGAATGTACAGCTCCACCTATAGCCATTTAAATATAATGAAACTATTTTTATATGAACCTAGACATCTAGGGCTTTCCAACCATATAAATTATAAGGCCATTAGATTAGTATTGAGTGAGATACGAATTTTTGAAGTTTACCCTAGAATTCTGACCCCAATTCTAAGCAGACTAGAATTCGAGGGGCATAACTTGCCCTATACTCCGTCAAATTGAGTGAAACCAATTTTATTAGAAATCAAAGACATAGATAAAAGTTCCATGAAATTTTTAGAGTTAGATTCAATCCCAATTGCTCCTAGTAGTTCTAGGAAGTTGTCCTAAGTCCAAACTAGACTAAAATAGGGTAATCTAGAGGGGTCAAATTACGGAGCTTATAACTCAAGCTCTACTCAAGCAAATGAAATGGAACTTATTTCGAATAAGATATTGTCTTGTTAGATTTAATATGATATAAATTTTGTATGATTTCAACCAGTTTTCGATTTTTAGTGAATTTTTACTTTTAGGTGTGTAATTCTGGCTAGCTACATGGCAGGCCGAGGTAGAACTCTAATAAATTGAGCTACATATATCAAAACTTGATAGGACCAAAGAGGTTAGAAACTAGACATATAACACTTCGACATATCCAAAATTTAGGTCTAAATGAGTTAAAATGAATTTAAGGCTTAATTTCTAAAAATGGGCAGAGTTGAAGAATATGAGCAGAATTTCCAAAATTAAAGGATTTGGCACCTTAATGCATATATGAGTTCAATTAAAGTCTAAGTGTTGCAATTCCATGTTGGTGCTTGAAAGATTAATGCAGTATATTTGATCTCTTACTGTGACTGACTGTCTATTGAAATTGGCACTATTCATAGGAAAACGGATCTGATCTGTTATGCTGCCAAATTTTCGGTAGAAATATGTGAGAGTTAGGGATGTTCATATGATGAGTACATGGCTATCATGCAAGTATGAGATGTTTAAAAATAAGGTATGAAGTATATGCATCCATGAACCCTATGATTAAGGATATGATGATGATTGCACATCCTAAGGAGTGTGACATGGCAATCATATCCCAATGGGGTATGACATTGTGATCATACTCTGGCATGTGACATGATAATGAGATCCCTTTACTTGGAGACACGTGGCTAGATGAGATCCCTCTACCTCGGAGGCACGTAACTAGATGAGATCCCTTCTAATTAGAGGCACGTGGTCAAAATGAGATCCCTCCAATTAGAGGCACGTCCAAGCTCACACCCTAGGGACGGCGATACGTAACGCCTAGGTGTGCCAAGAAAAAGAAAGTAAAGAAAACTAAAGATAGATGAATGCATTCACATCAAGAACTTATTTGCATCCATCTCTGCATGTTATTCAATTGTGCTATATCTTATTATGAATGGTTACATTATGATTACTTATCCTTCATGTTGATAAGTTAATTGTTTGAAGTTCATCTCTGTTTATCAAGTGGACGACTAAAATGAACTCTGCTTCGGATAATACATTTTCGAGCTATAAAACTGAAAAGTCTATTAACATGTTCACCTTTTTCATAATAAACTGAAGCAGCTAGAGATAATAACGATGACACAGCATATGGTAGTTTAATGAATCCTACTGAGAATTTATAATTCTCACTCCTATGTTTATTTCCGTGTTATCTCCAGATAGTTCAGAAATTCCGAAGAAGGTCCTCCGAGGCGGAGTTGACTAGTAAGATTGAAGGTGGCCGAAGGTTGCTGCCAGACAAGGTCCGATTAAGTGACAATAACAACTCCTAGGTGAGGTACTAATGACTTAAGCATAGAACCATACTTAGGAGGATGTTACACTAATAAAAGACTTCAAGTGCTCTTCAAGGTGGATCCGAAAAAGGGCCTACGATGCCAAAAGGTGCATTTGGTAAAGGAGGAAACTTAAAAGGTCTCATGAAAGGTTCATGCCCAACAAAAAGGATCATAAGCTTGCCAGCATCTTCCTTCATGAGCCTTCTTTTTCTATTTGAAAATGTCATTGGCATCATGGACCACTCTTTGAATCTATCCACGGTCCCACTTTACTTTGAAAATTTTTTCAAATTTAAGAATCTCCTGGACATGTTTACCTTTCAACTTCAACACTAAGTCTTCATCATTTTGCACCACGAAATCAGAAGTCATTCTATCAGTGCATGTTTCCAAAGGAATAAGAATGCTCTGAAAGTAAGAGTTCCACCATTTTGAAAAAAATTGAGCGTGTAAATGTACAGGGAGACACAGCTGATGGATAACAGAGATTCCATTTAAGCTCATTATCTTTTTTAGCATCGACAAAATGATCCTTAGATGGAATTTCAACATTGGGTGTGTTTGTTTCAGATTTTGAAAAACGTGATTTTGAAATTTAAATTTTATATATAACTGAAAAAGCTGAAAACTATTTTTTTTCATAAGTTACTCTTTTCAGCTTTTCCAAAAAAGCTGAAAATAGATTTTTTTTAGAATCTGATTATTTTTTAAAAATTATCTAAATATATGAAAACTGATTTTTTCAGTGAAAAAAGTGATTTTTTACCCCAAAAAAGCACAAACAAACGCACTAACAGAATACAACCGCATTCAACCAATAAAAAAGGAAGGCGACATGCTCATCGTTGCTAACAGGATTGTTGGTCATACCCATGTTGTTCACAATGAAGGCCGAGTATGTCAAAACGGAAGTGTCAATGTGATATCGCTTGCCGTTGGTCACTTCCATGCTGTTAAGATATCGATACCCAGAGGGGACAAACCAATGATGGCAGCAACATCAAAAAGAGTCGGCCCCATCATGCCATATTGAAAATGGAAGTTATGAGTGGATTTACATAAAAAATAGAGAGAAGCCCTAACTAAACCCGCATTGAACTTAAATGGCTCTCAACTTAATTGAAGAAAGTCATAAATCCCTATGGATTTCCAATATGGACCTTTAGCTTTTTCAACCCTGTCTAGCCATTTCCTATAATCTGAGGTGTTCTTGGGAGGGTTTGTAAAGAACATATTATCTTTTTCAAAATGGCCTACAGGTATATGGTCAAAAAAGGCTACAAGTTTATGTTTAGCTTGGCAAGGGAAGAAAGGGTTGATTTATGAAGATTGCTTTGGAGATATGAGTAGACCAATAAATGTATATACAGAATCTCTAATGGAGAAAGGAAGTAATACCTATTGGGTCCAAAGCTCCGATTTCTTAACCTCTGGTTTTGGGGCGTAGCGGTGATCCCCATCTTGGATGTGTTCTTTTGCCTTTGCAATGATCACTAGTTTTGGTGCCACGAGGATTGAAAGAGAGTATCACAAGGAGGACAAAGAATGATTAGGATTCATAATAGGTGATAGGGTTTGTAGAAGAATGAAGATGAAAAGACTCTGATAAGAAAAATAAGTAGAAGAAAACGCAAGAAGAGAGTTTGTTCTCTCAGCTAGCAAGTATTTATATGTGGAGTGATTAAAGAGTATAGTTGAAGATAATGATGAATAAGGGCCATAATGACAGCTAAAATTGACTTAGTGGGCGCTAGAATCTCATAGCAAGTATACTTTGTGGGGACTTGGAATTTGAATTTTTTTAATCTGAGGAGAAGTTTTTTATGAGTGGGTCCGCACACATTAACAACTAAGATTTGTCACTCTATCTCCATAGTCGAAGAGAAAATAAACTTGGGGGGCATCATGTTGGGGGGCTAAAATTATCCAAAGTGTGAAAAAAAGTTTAATCGACATCTCATGAGCAAGGTGTATGGTGTGGACTTGGAAGGAGAATGGGTTTGATGATAAGCACATGTGTTTAGGCATGTGGAGGTAACATCTCAACAGTTGAAAGGAATTGACAGTTACGAACTGGAAGCAATATGGAGTGGTTACAAAGATTTGAAGCAACTTAACAACACTGGCAGTTTTGATTTTGAAGACAGAGGCAGGAGCAATTATTAGCAAATCAAACTCAAAACATTCTGAAGCCTTGATTGAATAACCGTGATACGAAACTTGGAAATGGATTGCCTTGAAATTCAGTTTAGGGAAGGATATTGACGCTACACTCAAGAAAGATAAGAAGGTGAGTGATAAGTCATGAAGGTTTAGATCGCCACAAGTTACCTTGATAAGATCAAATTTAGCTCTTTGCCCAAGAACTCAAGGGAAGCTCTCACAATAGAGAAAACTCAGATTTCATTCAAATTCAAGTTGTCCTAGCAATCCAAGAGTTCTCCTATTTATAGGCTTAGTAGAAGGCTGAAACATTAAACCTCTTCTACACTTTCCACTAAACATTTAATATCCACTAAGACTCCACTAAGCATTAATTCTGCACCACTATCATGCATTCATGCATGTTACATTTATTTTCCACTAGTGCAGCCATAAGAATCCACTAATCCTAATAATAACTTAGTAACCCTCAAAATACATTAAAAACCCACTGCAGAAAAATCACCTAAAAATACAAAGAAAATAATAAAAACTAGACTTATTTATTTTTCACTAAGGTCCAAGATTCTTAACCTACTAAATTGGATACTTGTAGCCTATGAATGCATCTTTGATCATGCAGATTGGGCCTTCACAATTATGTCTTCATGTTGGCTCAATTTCATGTTCAAGTTGAAGGAATGTGATCTATTTAGTTACTGCCTCCATTGTGCATTGATACTCCTTTTCCTTGAACTCCATTATTAAGCCTTCTAAAGCTTGCTTCATTCTCTTAGTCTTGGACCTTGTCATGGGTCTTCCAATTCCCTTCAATGCCTCTTCCTCCTTGGTTTTGTCTTATAAGCTTGTAACCCCTTCTTGGCTCACATCATTCCCTTTTTCTTTAGGTGAATTCATCCTCGAATTTAGGTCTTCATCACCTACATCAAAAGGATGCAAATCAGCCACATTGAATCTTATACTAACACCATACTCACCGGCAAGTCAATTTTGTAAGCATTGTTATTAATTCTTTCCAATACTTGGAATGGTTCATCTCCTCTTGGTTGAAGTTTTGATTTCCTTTGGGAGGGAAACCTTTCCTTCCTCATATGAACACACACCCAATCACCGGGTTCAAAAACAACTCTTTTTATCCCTTTATTGGCTTTATTTGCATATTGCTCTATTTTCTTCTCAATTTGAGCTTTAACTTGCTCATGAAGGTTCTTCACATATTTTATTTTGCCATCCTTGTGAACTAAAGAAGAAGTGTTAGGTAAAGGAAGCAAATTAGGAGGTGTTAGTGGATTGAATCCATAAACAATCTCAAAAGGAGAAAATGAGTAGTAGAATGGACAGCCTTATTATAAGCAAATTCAACATGGGGTGAATACTTTTCTCAAGACTTAGTGTCTCTTAATAATTACTCTACGAAGAGTAGAAAGAGTCCTATTTACCACCTCGATTTGGCCATCAGTTTGAGGGTGGCAAGTGATGGAGAAAAGAAGCTTTGTTCCAAGCTTGTTCCATAAGGTCCCCCAAAAATAGCTTAAGAATTTGGTGTCACGGGCTGAAACAATGCTCCTAGGCATGCCATGAAGTCTTACCACCTCTTTGAAAAACAAATCTGCTACATGAGTTGCATTATCCACTTTGTGGCAAGGTATGAAGTGTGCCATCTTAGAGAATCTATCAACTACCACAAAAATGGAGTCCTTCCCTCTTTGGGTGCATGGTAGCCCTAAAACAAAATCCATAGGCAAGTCAGTCCAAGGGGAATTAGGAATAGGTAAAGGAGTATAAAGTCCATGAGGTGATACCTTAGATTTTGCTTTTCTATACACAATGCACCTTTCACAAAATTTCTGCACATCATGCTTCATGTGTGGCCAATGAAAGTGTTCATGCAACATTTCTAAGGTCTTTCGAACCTCAAAGTGTCCCATTATATCCCCCTTATGTGCTTCCCTAACTAGTAATTCACGCATGGATCCTTTAGGCACACAACGTCTATTATTCTTAAACAAGTAGTTATCATACCTAACAAACCCATTTTGTGATTTCTTTTCACATGCAGCATATAATTGGGAAAATTCATTGTCATGCATATACAATTCCTTGATATGTTCAAAGCCAAACAATTTAGTTTCAATTGTAGCAAGCAAATTATACCTTCTTGAAAGTGCAGCCGCCATAACATTCACCTTTCCTTGCTTATGCTTAATCACATAAGGAAATTGTTCAAGAAATTCAACCCATGCAGCATGCCTTTTGTTGAGCTTTCCTTGCTCTTTCAAATCTTCAAAGATTCATGATCACTATGAATGACAAATTCTTTGGATAAAAGATAATGCTGCCATGTTTGCAAAGCTCTAACAAGTGCATACAATTCTTTATCATAAATGGGATAGTTAAGAGTGGCTCCACTTAATTTCTTACTAAAATATGCAATGGGAGGACCATCTTGAAGTAAAATAACCCTAATACCCACATTAGATGCATCATATTCAATTTCAAATGACTTAGAAAATTCAGGCAAAGCAAGAATGGGTGCATGTGTGAGTTTACCTTTAAGTGCTTGAAATGCGCTTTCTTGATTCACCCCCCCATTTAAAACCCAATATTTCTTAACAATTTCATTTAAGAGTGCTGCCAATGTGCTGAAATCCTTCACAAATCTTCTATAGAAACTTGCCAACCCATGGAAACTCCTAACCTCACTCACGATTTTAGGAGTTGGCTAATCTCTAATGGTCTTATCTTTCTCTTCATCAACTTGCACTCCTTTAGAACTTATGACAAAATCAAGAAAAACCACATGATTAGTGCAAAAAGAACAATTTTCCAAGTTAGCATATAGTTTCTCCTTTCTAAGGACATACAAGACAGATTTGAGATGTGCAACATGCTCATCAAAACTCTTGGAATATATGAAAATATCATCAAAGTATACAACCACAAATTTTCCAAGAAATTCTGGCATGACATGGCTCATAAGCCTCATAAAAGTGATTGGTGCATTAGTTAACCCAAAAGGCATTACCAACCATTCATACAATCCATATTTAGTTTTGAAGGCAGTTTTCCATTCATCCCCTTCCCTTATCCTAATTTGATGGTACCCACTTTTTAAATCAATTTTAGAAAAAAAGCAAGCACCATGCAATTCATCAAGCAAATCATCAAGTTTAGGGATAGGATGTCTATACTGAATTGTGATATTGTTGATTGCTCTATAGACAGTGCACATCCTCCATGATCCATCATCTCTAGGCACCAAAATTATGAGTACAGCACAAGGACTTAAGCTCTCTCTAATCCATCCTTTTTGCAACAACTTTTCCACTTGATTTTGTATCTCCTTTATTTCTTGAGGGTTGTTTTTGTGGGCTAGCCTATTGGGTAGAGAAGCACTAGGAATGAGGTCTATTTGGTGTTCTATCCCCCTCATTGGTGGCAAACCATAAGGCACTTCCTTGGGAAACACATCCTCGAAATTATGCAAAATAACAACAACATCACTAGGCAAGGAGTTAACATTAGATTCCAAGCAGATATCCTTGCATAAAAGAAGAAATATAGGCTGCGTTGCCAAATAAGCTCTCTTCACTTCACTTCCTCTTACAAACAAATTTTCTATTTTTCTCTCTTTCTTTTCCTCATTATCTCTTTTCTTTTCTTTCCTCCCTTTCTTTTGAGTTCTGTCCTCAAAATCAAGTATTTTTTTTTTCACACACTCTTTTTCTTTTTTAAGCTCTCGCTCTTCTTTTTCTCTTTTCTCTCTCATTTTTATTTGATCCTCACAAACCTACCTAGGTGATAATGATGCAAGTGTGACTTGTGGGAATTGTGAACAAAAGAGAACTTGTTGGAGAATCTATCATGGTGAACTCCCCTATCAAACTGCCACAGCCTTCCAAGAAGAATGTGGCTTGCCTCCATAGGTACAATATCACATAGAATTTGATCTTCATATATGCCAATGGAGAAATTAGTCAATACTTGTTGATTCATCACCAATTCACCACTTTTAATTAGCCATTGGAGCTTATATGGTCTCGAATGTGGTGTAGTCTTTAGGTTGAATCTGGTGACCAATCTAGTGCTTGCCTCATTGGTGCAATTCCCACCATCAATGATCATAGAGCATGTTTTGCCTTGAATAAGGCAGCAGGTATGAAAATATTTTCTCTTTAGTTCTTTTCATGCTCCTTGGCTTGACTTCCCAATAACCTCCTAACCACCAAGAGATCTCCATCTTGTGCATAGGCTGCTCCATTATTTTCCTTATTGCTTGACGAAGAGGAATGAGAAGAAATTTCTTCACTAAAGATACTCCCATTATCCTTCACCACCATAGTCTTCTTATTTGGGCATTCGGATGCAATATGTCCTTTTCCCAAACACCTAAAGCACTTAATATCCATACTCTTAGAAGTAGAAGAAGAAGTAGTAGGAATAGGGTTATTAGTGCTTGCTACCTCCTTAGAATTAAAAGAAGAACCCTCCTTCTTTGGCTTGTCCTTCCAACTTGAAGAGTAGTTTGAAGAAGATGATTTCTTTATAGTACACTTTCTCTTTAATTGTTGCTCGACTTTCATTGCTTGATGAACTACGTCTTCAAGCTCCACATAATGTTGTAACTCCACAATGTCTCCAATATCTTGGTTTAGGCCATGGAGAAACCAAGCCATGCTTGCTTCCCCATCCTCTATAATATTGGCCCTAATCAAAGCCACCTCCATCTCCTTGTAATACTCATCCACACTCCTACTCCCTTAGTTGAGTCTTTGCAATTTTTTGTGCAATTCCCTATGGTAGTAGGGAGGCACAAATCTCCTTCTCATCGAAGTCCTCATTTCATCCCAAGTGTTGTTAGGATGCTCTCCATATCTTCTTCTCTCTTTTTGTACTTGATCCCACCAAATTAAGGCATAATTGGTGAACTCGAGGGCATCCACCTTCACTTTCTTTGCATCATTATAATTATGGCATGAGAAGATTTGTTCTATTTTCATCTCCCATTCAAGGTATGTTTTGGGATTATTTCTCCCTTGGAAGGAAGGTACCTTGACTTTCACACCTCCTAGATCATCATCACATCTATGGTCTCTACCTCCTCTTTCACATCTTCTTCCCCTTTCATGCCTCCTTCTTTCTTTTGGGGAGTCATAGAATGGGTCACTTTCTTGATGAGATTCTTCATGATTAGAATTACCTCCATGGTTGGAAACTCTTCCTCCTTCAAGTTGGTCCGTCCTTTCGTGTAATCCTTCAAGCTGTCTTTGAAGCATTCTCTTAAAGTGTTGAGTAAGTCGCTCTATTTGAAGCCTATTAAGACCTTGCCTAAGGGAATTAGGTGATCTTTCCCCACTTATGCTTGCAACAAAAAGAAGATGACAAGGAAAATTACAAAAAAAATGTTAGAAGGACCTCATCACTCTACTCATGTGTTTGTATTCTCAAATTTATCCACTCGTGTTTTGCACTCAAATAGGCTTTTGTGTAATGTTTACTATTACCTTTTACCACCCAACTTCCTTTAGAAGCTCTTAAGAAAAGAACATTATTAATGATTTTTCTCAAGATAGCAAATAGACAATTAAGTGAGCAAGAAACCAACAAGAAAATATCGATGGAACAAGAGACATAAATTGATAGAAAAGAAATTCAACAAAGATCAAGAGGAATGAAAGTAATATCTTTGAACTTGGATTTCACAAAAAAAATTCAACAATTTTTTTTTTAGATTCTAATTTTTTTAAAAAATTTATCTAAATATATTAGAAGTGATTTTTTAATTAAAAAAATAATTTTTTACTCCAAAAAAATCTTGAACAAACACACCCCTCTGTGTAACAAATCCTACAAGATGCATATTTTGTATCTATCTCAAGTTACTTCATTTTCCCTTCTCTAAATAAAATTCAAGCATAATCGAGTTCCTTATTTCTCCCCAGTTTTCATGTACACTATTGACGGTATTATACATTGAAGCTAGGTCGCTTACTGGCTTTCCTTGCCCACGGGGTCCAAACGGGGAATCATAAGACCTAGAATACCCAGACATCGAAGATTGGAGCACAGAATTCTCGACATGTGTGGGGTTGGATTTTGCAGTGCTGTCTCTTTCCTTATGAATCATTCGCGTTGCGACAAAACCAGCAAAAGTATAAAATAAAACCTTATCTTGCAGCCCCCTCCACGTTCTACATTGTCAACTTGTCGCGTCCCTTCCCATCCTTTATGTACGCAAAACAAAAACTTCCAGCACAAAATGCTCAATTCAATGTGTAATTTACGCAAGAGTGTCGAAATGTAAGACGAAAGCCGTTCTACATATACCAAGGATTTTGTATTTGTATTGTCCTTTTAATCAAGATTCAAAATCAGAGCCGATATTAAATTTGATAAAATACTAATTTAAAGATTTATTGATTTAATTAGAGTTATATATAAATAGTTAATTATAAAGTTTTCATTTTTTTTTGACAAAAATAAAAAAATTTCTATTAATAATACTATAAGGCAAACATTTTTAAAGCCTATTAGTATCCTTTTATCTTGTTAGCAATCCATTAGTATCCTTCTTGTTTATAAAACAATTGAGCCAAAGAACCAAATCCATATCCAATAATATTTCAAAAGAGAAAAAACCCTAGCTTCTAAAGTCTATGCAGTTTGGTCCAAAACAAATAAAAAAAAAAAAGGAAACATAGAAATGGCACCCCACCTTCCTGGCTTCTTTCCTCTAGACTCCTCAACTTCCATCCTGTTCTATCTCTTTGAAAGGCCAAATTTGAGCATCGCCTGGAGCAGAGATCGCAACTAGAAGTCGTCGCACCCTCTCATCAGCAATGACGAGCTCGAAGACCAAGCCGATGGACACCATGGCCGCTCCTCCTCATGGTGGTTTGAGCGATGGCCCCGTCATCTCTCTTCACTCTTTTTTTTTTCTCTTTTTGTTGAACCGCATGCCAAATCAGTAAACCTCCTCTGGTTCATGCGGTTCATTGATTTTTGACCAGATTTCAACTTTTGACCAATTTTTTGAGCCACTAAGTTTTACCACTTGACTGGATAGGAAGGGGGTCAGGTTCCTGATACAACCAGTTGGACTGACTGGTCTAGTTTGGTTTTCAGAACACTCCTTTTAATACTAGGAATATTGACAAATAGGAAGAAACAGAGAAAAGAGTCATATCGTTAACCAAAAAAAAAAAAAAAAAGGAATACTATATATTTTTGTAGAACATGTTGCAGATTGGAGAAAAAGGCAATCTGATTCTTTAGGTGGATCACATCTTGAATGATATTTCAAGAGAGATTAACAAACAGCATGTTTGCTTTCCACAAAGATTACTTTAAAATGTCACAAAATAGAATAGAAGGTTTGCCGTCTTGGCAACTACATTAATTAGTACCCCAACAATAGGCGAAGAGAACCATGCACGTGTTTCCGTAAAGATCTGTTGATTATGTAATTTTAAATCTCAATTTGAGGAACGAAATCCCTTTACTATGTGAAATTCATTTCTGACGCAGCTCCTAAGTGTGAAGTGTGTACAGTACAGCACAATATTGCAAAGCATTCATGACTGAAAAGAATCAACTTGTATCGACACAAAGGAAAGTAACAAGCTAACAGCTAACTTACTAATGTACATAAAGTAAAGGAAACCCTTTTTTTTTTTTTTTTTTAGATTTCTCCCCAGATCGTGGAGTAAAGGAAACCGTTGAAATCCAAAAATATTTGGGATTTGAACTTGTAGAATGTGGAATACGGAAATTCGGCCTAAATCTGCAAGAGATTTGGACTAGCGAGGCACACACAAAAAATTGATGAATTGGCATTTGGCAAGGTGCATTCCTTGTATTGACCAAGTCAAAGGAATGTGGGAAGGGATAAAAATAAAATTCCTTAAATATAGGAAAGAAATTGGAAAGGTCGTGACCTTTGACTTTCAATACAAAAATTGTACATTTCTTGGTTTATAAGCCACGTACTAGTATGAACCAAATCACGAGGATCCTGTCTACATAGTTATGCAAAAGAAACTCGAAAATTGAGGAGGGTGACTAGAAAAATAAAAATAACGCAAGTTAAGGTGTTAAAGCAACAATTATAGGAGTTTTAGGTCTATAAAATGTACCCAAGAGCCTAAGAAAAGAACTAGACCATCACAAACCCAAAATTACCCATTTCTATTATTTTGTCTTTATTTTGAATCATTTTATTAGATTTTCTTTATGTTTTGCAGTGATTTAAAACTTTGTTTTTTTTTTTGTCACAACAAAAAGAATATGTAAAACTCTGCTTTATCTATCCAGTACTTTCATAGCATTTCTTTACAACTTTCCATTTAATTTAATGCAATCCAATTTGCTTTTGTAGCTTCATTGCAAGTCCTTGTATTTTAGCTTTAATTTGATTTGATGCAATTTTTGCTTTGAGCAAGCTTTTTAATGAAATATCTCATTTCAAGCATTTTTACATTGAATCCATAGGGCTTTCTTTGGCCTCGTCTAGAACACTCATCAGGGGACATAGCTCCACCTTTGGCTGTTCCTTTAGGTAGTGTTAATGCTACCTTGGGACAACGATGACGATGTGACGTGTGGAGTTACTTTTGTTTTCGAAACAGATATTAACTTAGCTTTTTCCAACAACAGGAACAAAGGTCAAAACAGATATGCCACAATGTAAGGTGACTTCTCTATTACTTTTCGCTCGAGTTAGGTTATTGAAAACCATGAGACGTGGACCACTGAATGGATAATATCTCCTCAATGTAGCAAAAGTAAGTTGCTGATATGTAAATTAAATTAGTCTTTAATTATTTTAATTCATTCCCAAATTTGTTTCCTTGTTACAAAATCTTCCCAATAATCAAAAGTACCCAAACTCCAACATATTATACTATTTTGCAAGATCACCCAAACACCAAACAACCAGGCTGTCGAGGATGAACAAGATCAAATGCTAGATGTCTACCCTAATACGAGAAATGGAGAAAGGGTTGTTATTTGTGGTGGTGGAGGTTGAAGTGCTCAGGCAACACTAGTTGATGTGTGACCTTTTGATAATAACCATAAGGGAGTTGGAGATCACAGAGGTGTCGGGGGGAAGTTGGGAGGCAGGTATCTTTGCTGACATTCATAAAATGATGATGAGACTTTGAGTCTCAGTTTGAAAAGGAAGAAATCTGAACTTGGCTTCTTCGTCGTAACCCATAAGCCATCGCTGTTGCCAAAGTTTCACATTCAATTGGGTAATTTTGTAAAACAATAACATAAATTTGGGGTGATTTCGTAACAGAGCAAGACTTTAAGGATAAATTTGAAGGTATCAAAGATTAAATAATCTACACATTAACTTACTTTTCGTAATTCTTGAGATGAATCAGATGTCAATCATTAATTAGTCCGCACATGATTTGGTTCTAAAATACAAGTAAAACAAAAGATACAGGAGAATGGCACGAATCACAAGGAGGCTCTGGTGCAGCAATGTTCTCATAAATATGTCACGGGGAAGAGTGCATTCGGTGACTGTCAAAGTGAGTGTGGACAATATGTGGAGATGGGGATTAAGGATAGAATATACTGTGAGTGGGGTATAAGCAATTATGGCTGGGTCAATTCTATACAGTTTGACGTTTCTTGTAAATGTAAATTACAACCTTGATGGTGAGTTTGGTGGCAATTGTAACAAGTATAATATCAAATTAAACCAAAACAGGAATAACAATTGATAGATTCGGATCCTCTTATCAATAACAGAGCTAATAATGAACTGAAAATAACTAGTATGGAACTATTCAATGTAACAATAGCAATATGCAGTACTTGAAAGAAATTCACACTGGCATAGGTCAGTCAATCCTTTCAACAAGCACATGAACACCTGATAATTCAATAATCA
Source organism: Pterocarpus macrocarpus (assembly GCA_031439585.1). NCBI lineage: Eukaryota > Viridiplantae > Streptophyta > Magnoliopsida > Fabales > Fabaceae > Pterocarpus > Pterocarpus macrocarpus. The sequence continues at coordinate 33,299,071 of CM062521.1, forward strand.
ATCAAGGAAAGAATCAGCACAAGGAAAGAATAGAAATGGTGCATGAAGAAGAGAAGAAATTATCAGAGAGAAGGGTTTTAAGCATACCACATTAAAACATGCCTTTCATTCTCCCATGCTTCTTCCTTTTTATTTATTTATTTATTTATTTTTTTTGGTTCGGTCGAACACATGCTTCTTCCATATAAGTTGTTCATTTCTTTTTTTGTTTGGGCTGCCCATGTCCAAGAAGAGATAATCCATGGCCTATGACCCAATACTCATTACATTACCTCCCCACTAAAATAGACCTTGTCCTCAAGGTCTATGCTAGTATAATCCTTCCATGTACAAGCTAAATTCTGCCATGAAAAACTTTGCACCATGACAGCATGTCTTTTGTCCACGTCCATCAGTGAGGACCAAGCAGCTCCCCTAACAACCCATTCTTCTACTAGAGCACACAAATTCCTTACTAATGAAATTATTCCGGATCCACTATATACGAAGGAGGGATCTAGCACCATAACCCAAAGCATAGCAATAAGTAGCATCAAAGTTAGTTGGCGATCCACATCTCCGCCCTCTAATTTCGTCTTTATAGTTTCCTTCTTGCTTTCTCTTCTGTAAATCAGTTTCAGCCATTTGAATAAACATTTTCTTTGTTTCCATCTTGGCAACATGAACATTTCCATGTGGATCTCTTTCAAGCATTAATTCTTGAATTGCTTCAGGTAAAAATTTAAAAATCATTTTGGAAGCAACCTCTTCTCCAATAATAGTAATGTTTGAATCAGTTTGTAAAGCACTTTCCAGCATAATGTTTGAAGCTACACACCTCATAAGCCGCTCAAATGGTATAATTTCCAATTGATCGAGCATGTACCATAGCATTTCCAATCATTGTTGAGCATATCTTGCAGACAATATTGATCAATATTAAAATACACTCATTTATTACTATGATTTGATATAGATTTGAGTTGACTGAGTATAGATTTAATGATTTTTTAGCTAAAAATATATAAAAATTCGATTTATTGTATTTATTGAGTTATTAATATTTATTTGGTGAACATTTGGTTATTTTATAGGTTTTATAGCTGATTTTATCTTATCTTGCAAATCAAGGAAGGTACGGTCATTAATTAGAGTATCTTGGAGCCAAATCAAACTATTTCAGGAAAGTGTTGATGAAGAAAAATTCGTATATTTCTCTACAGGGATCAGATTTAGATGATTTGGAAAGATAAAAAAGATCTCCAACTTTGCTGTTGACCGCAAATACTGGTCGTCAAATATTCTTGATGAAAATATTGTTGCAATATAGTTGAGCAAATTTGTCCAAATGCTATCCAACCTGACCTTCACCTAATATTTCACCAATATCTTGAGTTACAGAAGTTGAATTGATGCAATTGACGCAATTTTTGCAGCATTTAAAAGCCAACAAAATTTTCTACAATTTTGCATTTACAGAGAAAGGCTAACTTCAACTATAAAGACATACAAAGCTTGCAATTTGATAGTCCAGATTTACTCTTGCAATAGAATGTGAATTGGGCTCTTCCTTGATAAATTTACTCTTGCAACCTAGGCTATAATTGATGAAAAAAAGATTACTTTGTCCCCAAGCACTAGTTATAGGAGTTTCATGAAGATTCCTTGATCATTTAAATCCAAATCTTGAGGAAATAACGTAGGATCTTATCTTATCTTATCTTTTCCTTGATAATTGAAATTCAAATCTTGGAAAGATGACTTTGGATTTGATCTTATCTTATCTTTTACAGCAAACCCTAGTCATCAAGGAGTATATATATTCAACTTTTCAAGAAGTGAAAAATAACTTGGGTCTCATGACCTAAAAAAGGTGCACAAAAGGAGCTCTTGGAGAAAGAGAAGACTTTCTATGTATAGGTCCCTCAAGAGGCCTAAGATGAATTCCAAAAATTTGCTTGATAGCATCGACAATCATGTTGGATCCATCAAAGGTCGAGCATTCACCCAAGGGTCCACCTACACCGGTGGTGCTTGGACAGGGGGTGGTGTATCATGCTGATAAGCAGCTTGGTACCTAGGTCCTTGTATGGTGAAGTTGTGGGGTTGGGGAGTAGGAATCGCAGTCTATTGAAAACATGGTTTTTGAATAGAAGGAGTTGGAGCTTGCGAGAATAATGACTGGTTTTTATAGTTGTTTTGTGATTCCCCATAAGCAATTACATTAGTCATGGGTGGTTATGGATATGCAGACTAGACGGTTACATTGTTAACAGTTTCCACCTAAGGCTGGGTTATGGGGTTATCATTTTGTGTATGAGGGTCCATGTTCCCATTCCAACAAAACTGCACATCATAGGTGCTTTATGGGGTAAGTTTCCTATTGCCACAACTTACCATTCTGGCCTTGGAACAAGAACAGGAAGCTGATGTTTTCTAGGACTATTTGATGGCCTTTAGGCCATGTAACATCCTCAATTTTCTATCGTATTAAATTATCTCAGTAACCCTGAGTAATTAGGCACTTAATGAGAAATTATGAGATTAAAGCTTAATTAAGGGATTAACGAAGTGTTTATGAGTTAATTATGAGGAGAAAAGCTAAGAGAACGCTTAAATAAAATTAAAGAATCTCTAATTAAGTAAGTCAAACCATTAATAGCTTAATTAAGCACTAATCACACATAAATAACTTAAACGAATTTAATTAAGAATAATTAAGCTTAATCGCAACATTAATTTTTGTTAATCATGTTCACATGAGTTAATCATTAGTCCTTGCTTAATCATGTTAATTAAGTTGCAAGAGCACTTAATCATATCATTAACATTTAAATTTAGTCAACTAGACAATAAAGCAAAAGTGATATCACTAAAACATAAAGTATGAGACAAAGTTACTTTTTGTAAGAGTTGACCATGCTTTGTCTCCTTCATCATCCAGTTTGTTCCCCTAAACCTTAATTAACACAAAAATTAAGAAAATATTTTCCCCATGATACCTACGGCCATAACAACAACATATACACATATTCACTTTATTTTCAAACTTCGATTCTCTCTCTAAACCTCTCAAATCCTCCAACTTCTCTCTACATTTTCTTTCTTCATGTTCTTCATGTTCTTCATCATTCTCCACCTCCATTACTAAATCTTTTTCCCTAAGCCTTTTAAAGCCCACATCTTTTGGTCATTGAAGAAAATATTCAAACACCACAAGACCTATTTTCACAAGAACTTAAGAGCTTCCATCTTCATCTCTCAAAACCGCCATGATTGACACTTGAGGAGCCACCATCTTCTTCATTTTCCATCTTCAAGAACACGCCATTTTTCACCTAGGTAGTGACCTTTCATTTTCTCTTTTGTTTACTCAAGAAGCTAGACGCTTGGTTCTCACCCTGGCCAAGATTTTCAAGTGAGAACTTGAGAAAGTTTCTTTTTTGGAAAAAAGTTTGCTTCTTGGACCTTGTTCATGAATGTTTATGTGGATATCTTGAGTTTTCTTCATGAATGCCCTAAAAGTTTCCATTTTTAGCAAAATATGTTCTTGATCTTGTTCATGAGTTTTTCTTATTTATTGAAAGTTTCTCCCCTTGAATGCTTTAAATTTTCCATTTTTCTTTCTTGATGCATGAGTTCTTGATGATCCTCGGTAGTTTTGGTTTAAAGTTGATTTCTTTCCTTTTTATGAGCTTAAGATTGGAAAAGTTCTCATCTTTACATCTTTCTTATGATTTTGATAAGACTATGAACATTTCAAAAGTATAAAGCTTTAAAAGTTTGCTTCTTGATGCATAAAAAAATGGTGCTATTTTTATGGGTGTTACAAGGTTTCATTTTGTTCTTCTTGAAGACAAGAATATGTGTAAAAGTCTAAACCTTTTAGAACATGAAGCTTTCTAAGTCATAAAAATGAGAACTTGTCATTTCATGTCTTAAAAATAGAATCTTGAGTACAAGACCTTTTATAAAGTCTCAAACTTAAATCAAGAAAGTAACCTTAAGTCATAAAGTTGTAGATTTGCACTTAAATCTTGTAAAGGTTAAACCTTGAGATGAAAATATTGAGTAAAGTTCTAAGCTTTCTTCAAGAATGTCACTTATTAGTCATAAAAGTGTTGACTTGCAACTTTAATTTATAAAGCTTGTATCTTGAGTCAAAATAATACATAAAGTATTAACTTTTATAAAGAATAAAACTTCCTAATTCTAAAGCTAATGTCTTGTATTATTATTTCATAAAGAAAGAATATTTTAGACTATAAGACAACTTTAAATCATAAAGTTGGAACCTTGATGGTCTTATAATTATTAAAAGTGTCAACTTTCTTAAAGAATAATGCATTTTAGCCACAAAGCTAGCATCTTGTATCATTTTCTTATAAAAGTTGAATCTTTAAGACAAGGATATAATTTTAGTGACTCATACTTTCATAAAGGATGAAACTTTATAATCACTTTCATAAAGTATACAACTTTATAATCATAAAGGTGAAATCTTGCTATTCCACTCACTAAAGTTTGAATCTTGTAACTTGTTGAAAATTTGAATCTTGTAACTTGTTGAAAATAAAAATTATCTCTTAATGATTGGTGAACATGGTGTTGTTGGGTTTATGAGTGTGGTTATGCTGTCATGACCCAAGAGAGTAAAGGGATCTTGAAATCCCTTGGGAACAGAAGTATGATTAGGGCCTCTAAGCATACTATGAACCTAAGAATCACTTAGTGCACTATCTCAAGCAAAGAAAAGGAAATAATTACCTAACTTAGTTAGCTTGAATAAAGTATTCCATAAGATATGTACCTAAGTAAAGAGTAATTTCACTTAAGCATTGAGTAACTAAAAGCCTATAGACACATTCGTTTTAATTATGTGATTCTCTCATGAGTAAATATGGAAAATCATATGATGGCTCATAAGATTTTTCACAAAGAATAACACAACTACGAACACTTTTTAGGGTATGAATATATGATGACATTAGGCATGATGTATGACAAGCTTGATTGAGCATTGTCTCATGATTGAATGATTGATATGATGATATGAGATGGATATAATGGGTTATTGGTTGGAAGTTCATGTTTAGCATTTTGGGGAAGCTCCGATCTAGCCATCATGCTACTGGATTTTCGTCAAAATTTTGAATTTAGTCATACCATTGCATGTCCACATATGTTTTGTTAATGATTGCAATGCATATAAGATGTGGTCATAACAACAGAAAAGAAAGAATGAGATGACCCTTTAATCACTTCGGCAAGTGAAGTGAGAGATGGTGATCCACAAATACTCAAGGAATCTCTATGGAGGAGGCAAGGGTGACATGTAGGACCCTCCAACTTAGAGGTAACCAATATCAGCTTAGTCTAATTTGGTTTATCTTTGCGTGATTTAGTCACAAAGATGAGCTCATGTCCAAAAGTAGTCTATTTCAAAGGAAAGCAAAGAATGTTAAGCACATGCTAAATATAAAAGTAAAGTTAAAGAAAGACTTTGGTCTAGTCTAAGAAGTTACATGAATGTGCATGCATTTTCATTCTCTCATTTGTATGGTTATGAATGTTTATACTATGCTCTCACATATATATGCTCTTATATTGTAGCTTTGAGTTTCTTTATATTATGTTTATATGAGAAAGATTAAAAGAAACCTGCTTCAAAACCCTATGATTTCAAGCCCTTTAAAAATGGAAGATATGCATACTTACTATTTTCATAATTAAACCTGAAGTGGCTGGGACGGCGACGATGACATATTAATGGTCTAGTCAGGATCCTACTGAGAAATCTTATATTTCTCATTTGTACATTTCTGTATCGTCTTCAGACGGAGTTGATGGCATCCATGGAAGCACTTCCGGGGGTACCTGACTAAACAAGACAAGGAGTTGTCATGTTACTTCACTTAGCTAAGGAGGATCAAGAGAGTAGCATAGTATTTTCACTTTCTTAAGAGCCCTAGTTGGGTAATTCATATGTAATTAAGAGCATGTAGGAAGTCATGCTACTTAATTTGATCCATCACATATGTGATAATACTTAAGTATAATAATGACTCTTAATTATCTTTGATTATATTATTGACTTAAGATATTGTGTTATGTAATTTCAATTTTGCCATACGTTTTTCTAGTAACTCCGTGATATGAGGAACAACGTCCAAATGTATGCAAGTAAGTAAGCGCTTAAAGGCTCAATTTTCAAGCATAAAAGTTTTATAAAAAAAAAAAAATTTACCAACTATTTTTGTATATTACACTAATTTCAACAGTAAGAACTTCCGCTAGTTAAGAGTAACAACTAGTAATGCCATAAAATGACTTAAGCATAGTATGGTATTATTAGGGTGTTACAGGCCATGTTAACTTGGCCATATTATAGGTTAGGTGGTTGTAAAGCCTACCCCTTAAGTTGATTAGCCTATACACCAATTATAACTAGATTTTCCCAAGGTGCAAGCATGGTAGAATTTTCTCTTAAATTGGATTGTTGTTGAGCTATTTGGATTTCATTATGTACCGTCAACTTAACAACATCAGTCAATTGTTTTGATAATTCCAACATTAAGTCATTTAACCCCAGATCTATTTATTCATGAATAAATAAGGTAGTCATGACAGTCGGCTACCTTTTCTTTGCTTTGGCTAATGCTAATTAGGCATTGTTTGAAGAGGAAGCAACCAAATTTGTCAGTGACTGCCTCACGGCATCTTGCAATGGCTATGAGCCTACAACCCTCAGAGAGGTCCAAGGTGCAACTGGTGTTGCTACCTACATTCCTCCAACTTTTTGGCCTGTTTACTTTGGTGGTGGTTATGGGCTTGGCATAACAAACTTTCCTAATCTTAGGAACATATGCCAAGTATAGTCCAATCCTAATCTTGGGAATTTTAATGATTGATCTATTAGAGTTTTACTAGGCATGCCAAAAATATGTTAGCCTATTTTTGGCTATGAGAATATTGAATTGGGTGCTAGGCATGCCAAACCTTGAAATTGGATAGCCTCGAGTTAGCCCTATTGATTCTAAGAATCAAACATTAATATGAGGAGGGAAATCTACTTTTTAAATATGGGTTCCCAACTTACTTTATGATAAGCACTTGACTAAGAACAAATTGATAACCAAGACCAAAGATATGAAAAAGATAATGTAATTTGCTGGATTCTATTGGTACTTTGATAAGTTAAACAGAGATCCCATGGGATCCAATTACAATCAGGTAAAAAGACATTCAAAGTATAGTAATAATGCTGGAAAAGGTAAATAGGACTGTAAAGGAAAAAATAAAGGCTAAGAATTAAAACTTAAAAGACTAAAGAACAAGTAAAATAAGTTTGGTGTTGTGTTGTTCAAAGGATCCTTGCAATTGGTAGGTCTTCTCCTTTTCATAGGTGAATGTCCTCTCCAATGGTGCTTCATAGAACTGTTGGTAACTGCCCTCGGTAGTATTTGAGCCCTTGGATCATTTCCTACATTAGAAACCTCTCTTTGATATTGCCACATATGCTTCAATGAAGCTTGAGCACCATGTGTAACATTCTTAATTTCTTGTCATGCTAAATTATCTCAGTGACCCTGAGTAATTAGGCACTTAATGAGAAATTATAAGATTAAGGCTTAATTAAGGGATTAACGAAGAGTTTATGGGTCAACTCGGATGAAAAAAGTCAAGAGAATGCTTAATCGAGATTAGAAAATCTCTAATTAAGCAAGTCAAAGTCTTAATAGCTTAATTAAGTACTAATCATCCTTAATTAGCTTAATCGAGTTTAAATAAGGATAATTAAGCTTAATCACAAGATTAATTTTTGCTAATTATATTCTTGTGTGTTAATCACTAATCCTTGCTTAACCATGTTAATTAAGTTGCAAGAGCACTTAATCACATGATTAAATTCAAATTTAGTTAATTAAATAATGAAGTAAATAGTGATGTCATTAAAGCATAAAGCATTAGACAAGAGTGTTTTATGTAAGAGTTGACTTTGTCTTTGTCCCCCTATCATCCACTTTGTTCCCTTAATCACAAGATAACACAAAATTAAGCAAAATATCTCACTCTCCTCTCTTAATAGTTATGCCACCCTCTCTTTCTTCCACACTCATCCATTTTCATTTTCACTTTTCTTATTCTCTCTCTTGAAACCAAATCCTCCCACTTCTCTCTAAACACTTCTTCTTCCTTTCTCTACCCCTACCATAACTAAAACTCTTACTTAGCCCTTCAAAGACCACATCTTTTGGTCTTTGGAGATAAGATCTAAAAACTACAAGCCTCATTTTCAATAGAACTCAAGAGCTTCTTCTTCCTCCTTGTAAAACCTCCACCTTCACCATATTGAGGAGCCATCATCTTCTTTATTTTCTCTTTCAAGAAGATGCCATCTTCACCCCTAGGTAGTGATTTTCACTCTTCTATTTTGTTTACTCAAGAAAGCTTGAAGCTTGGTTCCTCTCATGACCAAGATCTTCAAGTGAAAGCTTGGGAAAATCTTTCATGCTCTTCATGAGCAAAAGTTTCTATTTTTGGTAAAATATGTTCATGCTCTTGTTCATGAGTGTTCTTGATTTCTTGAAAAGTTCCTTTCTTTAAGTGCTTCAAAGTTTCTATTTTTCTTTCTTAATACCTGAGATCTTGATGTTTCTTATGAGTTGTTTGAAAAAGAATGATGTTTTTGGTGGTATTTTGTTCAAAATTTGTTCCTTTTCTTATGATGAGCTTATGATTAGAAAAATTTCATCTTTACATGTTTTTCACGATTTGATAAGACTACGAACATCCTAAAAGCTTAAAACTTTAAAAAAGTTTGGTTCTTGATGCTTAAAAAGTGGCGCTATTTTATGGGTTTCACAAGGTTCCATTCTATTCTTCTTGAAGACAAGAATATGTGTAAAAGTCTAAGCTTTTTGGAATATGAAGCCTTTTTAAGTTACGGAAATGACATCTTTTCACTTTATGTTTTAAATTGACTCTTGGATATAAATCCTTTCATAAAGTTTTAAAATCTTGTTATATTAATAATAAAAGCTTGAAACTTTGCAACTTGGATAAGTTAAAAAATCACCCTTGGTGATTAGTGAACATGGTGTTGTTGGGTTCATGAGTGTGGTTATGCGTTGTCATGACCCAAGGATTAGAAAGATCTCGAACTCCTTGGGAACAGAAGTATGATTAGGGTCTCTGAGCATACCATGAACCTAGGAATCAGTAAGTGCACTATCTCAAGGAAAGGAAACAATTACCTAAATTAAATTGGACAAGTGTTCCATAAGACATGTACTCAAGTAAAGAGTAATTTCACATGAGAACTAAGCAACTAAAAGACCATATATATATATATTTTAACTATGTGATTCTCTCATGGGCAACCATGGGAAATCATATGGTGATTCATAAGGTTCTTTACAAAGAATAACACAACTAAGAACCCCTCTAGGGTATGAATATATGATGCTATTTGGCATGATGAATGACAAGTTTTGATTGAGCTTTATCTCATGATTGAATGATTAGTGTGATGATATGATATAGATATAATGGACTATTGGTTGAAAGTTATGATTGGCATTTTGGAGAAGCTCCGGTCTAGCTGTTACGCTGCCGATTTCGATCAAAATTATGGACTTAGTCATATCATTGCATGTGCCTAGTTATAGAAGTATTATGCATGTAAAGTATAATGATAAGAAAAGAAATCATGAGATATGACCCCTCGATCAGTTTAAGGAAGTGAGAGACAACGATCCACAAAGACTCAAGGAACCTCTATGAGGGAGGCAAGGGTGACATAGAGGACCTCCAATTTAGAGGTAACCAATATCAGCTTAGTCTGATTTGGTTAGTACTACGTGACGACCGTCACAGAATGAGCTCATATCCAAAAGTAGTCTATTTCAAAGGAAAGTAAAGAATGTTAAACACATACTAAAATGAAAGTAAAGTCAAAGTAAAACCATGGTCAAGTTGATGAGTTGCATAGTCATGCATGTTTCTATATTTCTCATGTGTATTATGAATGTTTATCTCATGTGTTAGCATGTATGCCTATGTATGATGTTATGAATATGATGATAAACGTAAAAGCAATCCGCTTCAGGATTTATATCTTCAGAAATTGTTAAAATTGAACCTATATCTGTCCACTATTCTTATAATTAAACCCGAAGTGGCTGGGACGATGACAATGACATAATGTTTGTCTAGTCGCGATCCTACTGAAAAATCTTATATTTCTCACTCCTACGTTCTCGTGTCGTCTTCAGATGAAGCTGATGGCATCCGTGGTAGCACTTCTGACGGTACCTGACTGGATAAGACGAGAACTTGCCATGTTTCTTCACTTAGCTAAGGAGGATCAAGATAATAGCATAGCATTTTCATTTCCTTAATAGCCCTAGTTGGGCAGTTTATGTATAATTAAGAGTATGTAGAAAGTCATGCTACTTAATTTGACTATTACATATGCGATACTTATTAAGTGCAATGATGACTCTTGATTATCTATAATTACATTCTTAGCTTAAGGTATTGTGTTATGTTGTTTCAATTTTGTCACACGTCTTATTAGTAACTCAGTGATATGAGGAATAATGTCCATATGTATGCGAGTAAGTAAGCGCTTAAAGGCTCAGTTTTCAAGCATAAGGGTTTTACAAAAAAAAATAGTCTACCAACTATTCTTTTATATTATGCTAATTTCAATTATAAGAACTTCCACTTGTTAAAATTAACAACTAGTAATGCCATAAAATGACTTAAGCATAGTATGGTACTATTATAGTATTGCACCATGTCTCACTTAATGAGCTAAAGTCTGAAGCCTTCCCTCCCATGGCCAACAGTATAATGTATTTAGCTTGGCCAAGGTAAGGTTCATTATTCCTTACTCCTCGGCTCATTTCACAATCGGCTATGGCCAATATTATTTAGACTTTCCAAATTTTGTTGCCAACATATTCCCCCTACATTATACTAGCCGAATAGCTATAATGAGTCTAATATAACCTAACAGTTTAATTCTACCATTTGGTCTCTATTAGATATTGGCAATTCACTTGTTGTAACTTAGCCATTGTAATGGCTATTTTTTACTACATCTTTAAAACTAGGTTGGTGAATAGCGCTGGTTTTACTTTTGCTTCCTATTCATTGCTCATTATATTCCCTTACTTTCCTCATTTTCACCGTTGCACCTTCTTTTTTTAATCACTATGTCTTTTGCCTCCTCCAAATCTGATTATCAAAACCCTAACATTGTTCTCGACAACGCCAACCCTTCGACCAGTTCATCCTTTTCTTCATCTTCTTTTTCTTTTTCTTTTGTTCAAAACTCTCTGGCCAGGAGTTGTGAAACATCCCTCACTTTGGGGATAGCTTGGTATAGAAGGGAGCTGATCCCAAGGTAAGGGCAGAATAGGAAATAGTTGGATTATAATGACAACTGACAAAGGTGTAAATAATGGATTACAATTGTCAGGAGGAGTATTAGAAGAAAAATCCTAATTCTAAGAATAACTTGCCTTATCCTCCTTTAAATTGAGTTAAACCAATTTTTTTAGAAATTTAAGACATAGAGTAACGTGTCATAAAAATTTTAGAACTTAAATCAATCCTTGTTGTTCCCAGTAATTCATGAAATTTGCCCTAAGTCCCAGCCAGGCTAGAGTAAGGTAGTGAAGGTTACCCAAATTCGTGGGCTCATAACTCGAGTTTCACTAGCTAAAATGAGATGAAACTTGTTGGAAATAAAAGCTAGGTCAATTAGCTTTACAATAATGTAGATTTCGTATAGTTTCAATCAATTTTCTATTTTTACTAAATTTTTAGTTTTTGATAGGTAAATTTGCCTAGTAACAGGACATACCCAGGTAAAATGTTAATAATTTGAGATACATATATCAAAACTTGATGGGACCCCATAGGTTAGAAACTAGACACATAATACTTCAACATATACAAAATTCAGGTCTAAACGAGTTAAAATGAATTTAAGGCTTAATTTCTAAAAACAAGCAGAGTTAAAGAATATAATTAGGATTTCCAAAATTAAAGGATTTGGCACCTTAATGCATATATGAGTTCAATTAAGGTCTAGGTGCTGCAATTCCATGTCAATATTTGAAAGATTAATGTATTATACTTGATCTGTTATTTTAATTGGCTGTCTATTGAAACTAGCACTATTCATGGGGAAACGGATCTGATCCGTTATGCTGCCAAATTTTCGGTAGAAGCATATGAAATTATAATAGCTTATATTATGAAGATTTATGATATGAAGATGAATATTGTATGATGACATGATTATGTAATATTAAGATCCCTTCACTTGGAGGCAGTTATATGGGTCCCTCTAGGTGAAGGCAATTAAAAGATAAAGATGTCGGTCCCTTCACTCGGAGGCAGTTGCATATTGGGTCCCTTCCTATGCAGGCAGCTAAAACTTTTGGGTCCCACTATGTTGGAGGCAGATGGCTAACTGAGTCCCTCCGACCTAGAGGCATGTAGGTCCCCTTACGGGTCAATACTGTGTGACGATGGTCACGAGTTGAGCTCACTCTTAGATCAGACTACCCAAGGGCAGTAAAAACTAAAGATTAAAACATATGCAAGCACCCTAGGGATGGCGATACGTAACGCCTAGGTGTGCCAAGGAAAGGAAGTCAAAGAAAGTTAAAGAAACACAAGTGCATTTTGCATGAACTCAAGTGAACGTATTTGCATATGCATGATCTGCTCTATTTCTTCATTATATTGGAATTATTATATTTGAATATACTGCAACTATTATTTAAGTTATGAATTGTAAATTTATTTTATAATAACTCTTATATCTTAAGTGTATGAATAAAAGGAACTCTGCTTCGGATAATATATTTTCAAACTATAAAACTGAACAATTTATTTGGCATGATCACCTTCTTCATAATAAACTGAAGCAGCTAGAGATAATTACAATGACACTACATGTGATAGTTTAGAAAATCCTACTGAGAATTTAAAATTCTCACTCCTATTTCCGTGTTGTCTTCAGATAACTCGAAAGGTTTGAAAGACGGTTGAAGTTGCTATGAAATAAGGTCCACTCAAGTAACAGTAATAACTCTTGAGTGTAGTGCTATGACTTAAGCATAGTACTGTACTTGGGAGGGTGTTACAATTGTAACACCCTACCAATTTAATGTTATGCTTAAGTCATAGCATGAAATTAAGTAGATTGTGTTACCGTGTTGACACTCAGCTTACTAATTACTTATCATGTCACGTCTCTCTCTCTTTTTTTTTTTAAACGGACGAAGCGACGCGTGGTATATAACAGACGTGATCAACATTGCAGAACATAATGAAATTTACAGAAAGGCACAATAGAAAGGATACAGACAGGTAATACATCATTAACTGTATACATACATACATATATATATATATATATATACATACATACATATATATATATATATATATACATATAGGTTAGAAGCCGATGCTTCAGTTTATGTACAGACTCAAAGTAGGATACATAAGTGGGGCCGGTGTAACAAAAAGAACATAGGGCCCGTGTCAATTAAAACAATCCTACAAGGTCCTCCGAGGACATCCCGAACTAGCTGATCCATGTCTATGGCCCAATACTACACTATCAAAAGAAGGCCATGCTGTACATTGCCACCCACGGCTGGAACCTACTCAATTAGGTAGCTGTTTGCCACTCCAGGCCCGGCTAGGGAGTGGTCCATACTAGGTCCCGAGGAGGAGGATGATGAGCCGGTGGCCTAGAGTGGCCAATGGCTACTTGATTGAGTAGGTTCCAGCCGTGGGTGGTAATGTACAACATGGCCCTCTTTTGGTAGTGTAGTATTGGGCCATAGACGTGGATTAGCTAGTTCGGGATGTCCTTGGAGGACCTTGTAGGATTGTTTTAATTGACACAGGCCCTATGTTCTTTTTGTTACACCGCCCCACTTATATATCCTACTTTGAGTCTGTACATAAACTGAAGCATTAGCTTCTAACCTACATATATATATAGTTAATGATGTATTACCTGTCTATATCCTTTCTATTGTGCCTTTTGTAAATTTCGTTATGTTCTGCGATGTTGATCACATTTGTTTGTTATATACTGCGCGTCACTTCGTCCATTTAAAAGAGAGAGAGAGAGAGAGAGAGATGTGACATGATAAGTAATTAGTAAGCTGAGTGTCAACACAGTAACATAATCTACTTAATTTCATGCTATGACTTAAGCATAACATTAAATTGGTAGGGTATTACATTTTTGGTATCAGAGCCTGGTTCGTCCTAGCTAAGGCCTAAGGATTGGACTAACTATGCTTCGCGCATATTTTGTATTTTTAGCTGACAACATGCACTAGATTTTACCTTTACGGTTGAGCTATAGATGTGCATGTGTATGAAGTGCCTAACCGTGTGAGCTATTATTTACTAGCACATTAGACTTAGTATTGAGTCTGATCAACTCAATAACTTTTGTTTTGTGTGCTCAGAACTTAATGGCTTCTGAAAGGCGGGGTAGACCACACACAGAACTTGCTGAAGAGGACCCGGCTGACTTTTTGGCCACGATACGAGAAATGGCTCATGCGATGCGGGAATAGGCCGCAGCAGCACACCAGATGATGGATTAATTAGGCAGGCAACCTGGGGCAAATTGTGGAGGGAATGCACATGGCCTCGGAACTGACATGGATTACCATAAATTTGCTGAGTTCGGGAAGGCAAACCCGCCCAGCTTTCGAGGAGCATATGATCCAGATAAAGCCGATGAATGGATCAAGGCTATGGAGAAAATTTTCTCTGTCCTAGATTGTTCGGACCATTAGAAGGTGACTTTTGGCACCTACATGCTCGAAGCAGATGTAGAATTTTGGTGGAATGGTGTACGAAGATTATTTGAGGAATCTTAGACAGCAGTCACCTGGATGGTGTTTAGAGATGTTTTCTACCAAAAGTACTTTCCTATTTCGGTTCGAAATGCCAAGGAACTAGAGTTTATGCAACTTCGTCAAGGAAACCAGACGATATCCGAATATATTGCTAGGTTTGAAGAGCTGTGTAAATTTTCTACAATCTACCAGAGGAATTCTGATGAAGCTTGGAAGTGCATCAAATTCGAAGGAGGATTACAAGAAGATATCCTTACAGTAATAGGGCCAATGGAGATTAGAGATTTCCCTACGTTGGTAAACAAATGCCGACTTGTAGAAGATTGTAGTTTGAAACTGGTTGCAGCTAAGGCATCTGGTGGTAGCTTCAAGAAGGGGTTGGCACCGCAGGGCCCAAGATTCAAGCCCCTAACTTCCGACAGCAGAGAAGATTTCAATCGGCGGGCAATAAAGGCAAGCAGCCCCAGAAGTCTTTTCCGAATCCGACTTGCACGAAATGCGGTAAGAATCACGATGATTGGCAGTGTTTGGCGGGCCAAAATATCTGCTATGGGTGTGGCAAGCCAGGCCACAAAATTTATGAGTGTCCAACCACGAATCCACCATAGCTGTCTCGACCACAACGTGAAGGACGGGTTTTTACGATGAATGCAGAAGAAGCTGATAAGTCCGAGGGACTAATCCAAGGTACCTGTGAAGTGGACGGTGAGACTCTAATTGTACTTTATGATTCGGGTGCCTCCCACTCATTTATTTCTCATGACTGTGTGGCTGTTTTGTGATTACCAATTTTTGAATTGCCTTATGATCTACTGGTTTCTACTCCTACCAATGAACCTGTTAAAACTAGTCAAATTTGCATCAATGTTCCTCTTCGAATTGAGGGTAGGACCTTTGCAGCTAATTTGATTTGTCTCCCTCTATCTGGACTTGATATAATTCTGGGCATGGATTGGCTTTCCGCCAATCGAGTCATGCTCAATTGTTCCGACAAGACGGTGGTATTTTCCTCTGTCTCGTCTTTCGAAACCCAAGCCTCAACACATTTTTATCTGAATTCTTTATTAGTAAACTGTAGTGGCTCGAAGGGTCAAGGATACATCTTCTTATCAGCTAATATGACAGAAGTTGAACAGAAACTAGAGGAGATCCTAGTTGTTAAGGAATATCTTGATGTTTTTCCGGAAGATATTCCTGAATTCCCTCCTGAGAGAGAAATTGAGTTCACCATCAAGTTGGTTCCAGGTTCGGGACCAATATCTATAGCTCCGTATCGAATATCACCTTTGGAGCTGACAGAACTAAAGAGACAGATTGAAGAGCTTTTGGAAAAAGAATTCATACAGCCAAGCGCGTTGCTATAGGGAGCTCCAATCTTGTTGGTCAAAAAGAAAGATGGGAGCATGCGCTTATGCATGGACTATAGACAGCTGAATAAAGTGATGATTAAGAGTAAATATCCACTGCCAAGGATCGATGACCTCATGGACCAGCTACATGGTGCAACAGCGTTTTCTAAGATTGACTTGCATTCCGGATATCATCAAATTCGAGTTCGAGAACAAGATATCCCTAAGACAGCCTTTCAAACTCGTTACGGACACTATGAGTATACCGTGATGTCGTTTGGACTGACAAACGCACCAAGAGTATTCATGGATTATAGGAATCGAATATTCCATCCATATCTGGACAAGTTTGTAGTGGTTTTCATTGACGACATACTTGTCTATTCGAAGACGAAGCGGGAGTACATGGAACACTTGCGGCTGGTTCTGCAAATTTTAAGGGAAAGGAAACTCTATGCTAAGTTATCCAAATGTGAATTTTGGATGAAAGAAGTACAATTTCTCGGCCATGTGGTATCCCGCCATGTGGTATCCCATGGAGGAATCTCCATAGATCCCAGCAAAGTAGAAGTACTACTAAATTGGGAAAAGCTAACCACAGTCACTGAAGTTAGGAGTTTTCTGGGCTTAGCTGGATATTACAGATGATTCGTTAAGGATTTTTCTCGAATAGCCTTGCCCTTGACCATGCTAACTAGGAAGAATGTTCCATTTGAATGGACACCGAAGTGCGAACAGAGTTTTCAAGATTTAAAAAGAAGGTTGACTATGACACCAGTGTTAGCCTTGCCAAACCCTCATGGACCATTCAAGGTCTATTGTGATGCTTCCAAACAAGGATTAGGATATGTGTTGATGCAAACCGGAAACATGGTCGCTTATGCCTCCAGACAATTAAAACCACATGAAAGGAATTATCCTACACACGATCTCGAATTAGCAGCAGTAGTATTTGCCTTAAAGATATGGAGACATCACCTATATGGAGTAAGATTTGAGGTCTTTTCTAATCATAAGAGTTTAAAGTACCTTTTTGATAAGAAGGAATTAAATATGAGGCAGCGAAGATGGATGGAACTTCTTAAGGACTACGAATTTGAATTGAAATACCACCCAAGCAAGGCAAATATTGTGGTAGATGCTTTGAGCAGGAAATCATTGACCATAGCCTAGATGATGATTAAAAAGACGGAGCTTATTGAGAGCTTCTGAAATCTTAATTTGGAAATTCTTATAACTCCCAAGACCCTTTAGTTACACCAAATTAAGATAGCTAGTAGCTTTAAGGAACAAATTCGGGAAGCACAGCAGCAGGATACTAGTTTTGAACATACAATCAATCTCGTGCAATCAGGGAAATTAACTGATTTTACTCAAGATAAAGAGGGCATATGGTGACACCGTGACAGGGTATGTGTGCCCGAGGAGAATGATCTCCGAAGAAGAATCTTGGAAGAAGCGCATAAGGGTGAATTCACCATACATCCTGGCATTATCAAAATGTATCAAGACCTCAAGAAAATGTTTTGGTGGCCAGGCATGAAGTCAGATGTGGCGAGCTTCGTGAGCAAGTGCTTGACTTGTCAGAAGGTGAAAGCTGAACATCAAAAACCCTCCGGGGTGCTACAACCTTTGGAAATCCCTGAGTGGAAGTGGGAGAGTACCTCCATGGATTTTGTAATGGGATTACCAAGAACGCCAATAGGATATGATGCTATTTGGGTTAGCGTGGATAGATTAACCAAATCTGCTCACATTTTACCTATTCGAGCAAAGTATTCGTTGGAAAAATTGGCGCAGTTATACATTCAAGAGATTATAAGGTTGCATGGGACCCCGTCAACCATTATCTCTGATTGAGATCCAAGGTTCACCTCACGATTTTGGGGAGCCTTACAAAAAGCGTTTAGTACTAGGTTGTGCCTAAGCACTGCATATCACCCGCAAACAGATGGTCAAATAGAAAGGACAATTCAAACCTTAGAAGACATGCTCCGAGCTTCTATAATGGAGCAACGCGGGAATTGGGATCGATACCTACCGCTAGCCAAATTTGCATACAACAATAGCTATCACGCTAGCATCAGCATGGCTCCTTACGAAGCGTTGTACGGATGGAAGTGCCAATCTCCACTGTGTTGGTATGAAACAGGAGAATCAACTCAATTGGGGCCTAATTTAGTTGAACAGACCACTGAGCAAATCAAGAAAATTCGAAGTAAGATGCTTGCCGCTCAAAGCCGTCAGAAGAGTTATGTGGATACCAAGAGGATACCTTTGGAATTTCAAGAAGGAGACCA
This sequence comes from Pterocarpus macrocarpus, assembly GCA_031439585.1. Taxonomy (NCBI): domain Eukaryota; kingdom Viridiplantae; phylum Streptophyta; class Magnoliopsida; order Fabales; family Fabaceae; genus Pterocarpus; species Pterocarpus macrocarpus. The sequence continues at coordinate 33,317,620 of CM062521.1, forward strand.
TGTATTTCTGAAGGTTACGTCCACAACAGGGATAGGTAAAGCCATTAAGATCAAGAAGCTAAGTCCCCGCTTTATCGGTCCCTTCCAAATCTTGAAGCAAATCGGATCAGTTGCATACCGAATCGCTTTACCTCTACATTTGTCAAACCTTCATAATGTTTTCCATGTTTCTCAACTCAGAAGGTATCACCCTAACCCTACACACATTCTAGAACCCGAATTAATACAGTTAAAAGAGGACTTGACTTTCCACGTACAGCCAGCACGGATCGTAGACAGAAGCAGCAGGCAACTTCGAAACAAAACTGTGCAGTTAGTAAAGGTAACATGGGGAAAAGAAGATGTTGAAGACTACACTTGGCAATTAGAATCAGAAATGAAGAAAGAGTATCCTGAACTATTCTCAGGTACTAAATTTTGAGGACAAAATTTTTTTTTTACGAGGGTGGTAATGTAACATCCACAACGAGTTTCGACCTCCAAATTGATTTCCAAGTTATACACGAGTTCTGATCTCCGAATTTATTCCCAAGAGCTTTTCATTTCTATTGGTTTTCCCAAGTTTGACCTATGACCGACTTCCGAGATTGAATTGGAAGTTCCGAGATTATATAAGTTCCGATTTCCCGGTACAAAAGATTAATGTTTTGATTCCTAATTTCCGGTGTTATGCTTAGAATCGATCTCCGAGATTGATCCTGGACCGAGTTTTAGAATTACATGTAATGAGTTTTAAAATGTCCTAGTTCTCAACTTCCAAGTTTTCGTTAACATCCTCGACTTTCGGGTTTAAGTATTTTAGGTTTCATATTCTTGTCCTTGACTTTCGATTTTAAGGTGATTTGTGTGCTGTATGATTTCTGACCTCTGACTTTATGTTTCAAATAAATTATGCATGATTTCCAACATCCAACTTTATTTCCAAGTTTCAAATAAAATAGACAAGATTTCTGATCTCCGATTTCATCTCCAAGTTTCAAATAAAATGGGCACGAGTTCTGACTTTAAGCAGAATCGAGACAAGTTCTGATTTCAGATACAATGGAAGTGAGTTACACTTTTTAGGCAAAATGGAGAATAATCTGGCCACAAAAGAGGGAGACATGGCTGAACTTTACCCACAAAATTTCAACCAATCAAAACTCACAAAGCCAACTACCCCTTCAATGCTTAAATCAGATTTTTCTCTTTTATTCCCATACTGATTTGTGCTACTCTCTCCTCTAATTTTCAGCTTTCTTTTTCTCTCCTCCTCTCAACCAACTCCATCAAACCTTCAACCTTCACAAGGTTCTATCAATTAAAACTTCAACACCTAGCAAAATCACACTCCAAAGAGGTAGAGGTTCAATTTTGTTCTTGTTATTTTGATTTTGGGTGGCTGGTTTTGGCTTTATTTTCTCACTTATTGATGTGAGTAGTGAATGAATACGATGATCTTTGGTTGGTTGTTGGCTGTTTTTGCATGTAAACTTGATTAAGGAGTAGAAAAGTGTTAGGATAGGAAGATGTGAGGGGCTAGAAGACCAAATTTCCCTCGGCAGTCCGTACGGCGGAGTGTACGGCTCTGCCTACAGTAGGTTAAATTTGATGAAACTACTTTTATGTGAAAGTAGACATTCAGAGCTTTCCATACATATATAATATAAGGCCATTGGATTAATATTGAGAGAGATATGAATTTTGGAAGTTTGACCTACAAATCAGGACTTTCATCCGGGTAGTGTAAGTTGAGAAGGGCGTAACTCACCCTATACAACTCCAAATTGAGTGAAACTAACTTTTTTAGAAAGCTTACATGTAGGAGAACATCTTCTAACAAAATTTTGAGTTAGATACAGTCCCATTTGGTCTCAATGGTTTGAAGAAGTTGCATTATATCCAAACTGGGCCAAAATAGGACAGTTCAAGAAGGTCAAATTTCAGGACTTATAACTTGAGCTCTACTAAAGCAAATGAAATGGAACTTATTGAAAATGAAAGCTTGTATTGTTAGCTTTAAAATGATGTCAATTTCGTATGATTTGAACTTGTTTGCAATTTTTAGTGGATTTTTACTTTTAGGTGTGTAATTTTGGCCAGCCACAGGGCAGGCCGAGATAAAGCTTAAATAACTTGAGCCATATTTATCAAATTAGATAGGACTAAAGAGGTTAGAAAATAGACACATAAAACTTTAGCATATCCAAAATTGGGGTCCAGATGAGTTAAATAGAGATTATAGCCTGATTTACAAAAATCGGGTTGAATGCAAGTGTTGAGACAGCAACCATGTTATAATTGCAGTAATTATGGCATGAATTTTGATGTTTGAAAATAAATAAAGTGTTATGATTTTTCTGAAAATTTGATGTTTTGAGTACTGGTACTATTCATGAAAAGCGGGCATGTTCCGTTAAGCTGCCGAAATTTCGGTAAAGCCTAGGCATGAGTTATAATCTACATTCAAATCCATGTGCATTTGCAAGAAGTTTATAAAGGTCATGTTATGATGATATGATACCAGCCCCGGATTGAAGTTAAGGGGAATAGATTGGTGGGAAGGTCGGGGAAAGTAAACCCGGCATTCCTATATAGGAACGAGCTCCATCCTGAAAAGCAAACTATTACCCAAAAGTCTAAATGGCCAAGAACTCCCAGGGGACCAAGTGATGGAAAAGTTTATGAAGACAAGTTCAAGAATGAGATTTTGCATGGTTGCATTGAATAGTCATTATATATTGTTTACAGTTTGACTGTTATATTTATCTATTACTGTATGTTTGTTTATTCTGCTCATTATTCTATGTATCACCACTTAATGGTTTATTCTGTGCTTATACTGTCCTAAGTAAAACTGAACCTTGCCTCGGACCAGACACTTTCTTAAACTTATTAAATATGGATAGTTCAATTTGATCCCATGTTTTCAAAATTAAACAAAAACCGAGGTAACTGAGAATGAATATGACGTCAGTTACACACCCTACGTGAACCTTACTGAGAATTTCTTCAAATTCTCACCTCGTTTTGCATTTTTGCATCATTCTCAGACACTGGAGATGGACTCAACCGCCACACTATTTATTGAGATTCCCAACCTGCAGCTCCACCATGATCCCATAGTAGATTCGTTGTACATTGCCGGCTCCTGCAACTTCCGTCTTTACCTTTTTAGCAATAGGAATTTTGCTGTTTCCCATTTTTCACCCTGCCTTTGATCCTGCCACTCCATATTTTGTGGTCCTGTTGCATATGGCACACCCTCTTCCTGCACCTCCAACGCCCGCAGCACCTGCCAGTCCTCAGCCCGAGTCCCCTCCATAGATGGTTCCAGACATCTCACTCAGCTCCGATAGCGATCCTTCGGAGGCCACCGACTCATCATCCTCCTCCTCGAGACCTAGTATGGACTACTCCCCAGCCGGGCCTGGAGTGGCCAACAGCTACCTGACTGAGTAGGTTCTAGCCGTGGGTGGCAGTGTACAGCATGGCGCTCTTTTGGAAGTGCAGTATTGGGCCATAGATGTGGATCAGCTAGTTCGGGATGTCCTTGAAGGACCTTATAGGATTGTTTTAATTGACACGGGCCCTATGTTCTTTTTGTTACACTGGCCCCACTTATGTATCCTACTTTGAGTCTGTACATAAACTGAAGCATCGGCTTCTAACCTATATATATATATATATATATAATTAACGATGTATTACTTATCTGTATCCTTTCTATTGTGCCTTTCTGTAAATTTCGTTATGTTCTGCGATGTTGATCACATCTATTATATACCACGCGCTGCTTCGTCCGTTTAAAAAAAAGAGAGAGAGAGAGAGAGACGTGACATGATAAGTAATTGGTAAGCTAAGTGTCAAGATGGTAACACAATCTACTTAATTTCATGCTATGACTTAAGCATAACATTAAATTGGTAGGGTGTTACAACAACACCACCCAAGTATTAAGAATAGCCTACTGGAACAATAGAAACTGACCTGATAGGGATCTATAATACAAGAGGACCTAAATATCCTCCTTAAAACCCTAGATTGTGTGGCTAAGAATTAGCCACACTATTCATCTTTTAAGAAAAAAAAGATGACCATACAACAAAATTTAAGGGAAATTAATTTTAATTTTAAATTCAATTTTATAAAATGTAAAAAATTTAGAGAAGATGAGCATATTGTGCTTATCACTTTCTCTCTCCCCCTTCAAGAAGATGAACCCTTCTCCGTCCATAACTCCTCCATTTTTTAATTTTCAACCCACCCAAGACCTTGTATTCTACTTGCTTTCACTCATACTATCCAACCCTCTAGCTTATTCACCACTAAGAAACTCACACACAAGCCAAAAACTCCCTCCCTTTAGACTATATATTTCAGCCATACAAGGAAGAGAAGAGAGCTAGTTGGTGGTTGTTTGATTTGGAGAGTTTAAAGCATCAAGAAGTTAAGTTGATAGTGTTGGCTAGCTTGGAGACAAGGTAGGCTCCTAGAACTTGTTTGTATGCTACAGTGATAGTGTTGGCTAGCTTAGAGACAAGGTAGGCTTCTAGAACTTGTTTGTATGCTACAGTTTCTTTTGAGCTAGGGTTTTCTTGATTCACCTGGCTCCATTTATTGTGAGGCTGGTATGATGTTAACAAGGGTTGTTCTAGTGATCTAAGGCTAGTAAAACTTGATTGGTGTTGAGAAATAGGCTAGAAAATCAAGATAGCCCCAAAACAGAAAACTACTGCAGGGGAATTTGGGGATAGTATGTACCATGAAGGACATATCTCAAGCTATAAAACTCAATTTGAGATGAAACTAATTTTAGATGAAACCTAACTCTAAGAGTAATCCAACCATATAAAATATAGCCCATTGGAATTAGGATGAGAAAGTTATGATTTTTGAAATTAGCCTATTAGCTAACACCCATAATCCTGACTATTGCATGATGTAATGAGCATAACTCACTTTATACAACTTCAATTTGAGTGCAACCACCCTTTTTTGAAAGCTAACACATAGAGGATCATGCCTTTAAAATTTCAAACTTTGATTCCTAGTGGATTACTCCCAACAAGTGGGTGAAGTTACCCCAGCCCTAATTTGGAGCTCATAACTGGAGCTCTGTCTATTCAAATTGAGTGGAAATTATTGGATTTGAAAGTGAGTTTGTATAGGTATATCCCTGTAGAATTTCGAAGCAAAAGGATATAAGATGGACTTTTAGTGATTTTCTAATTTTAGGTGTGTAAGTCTGCCCTGAAAATATGGTAGCCTTGAGTAAAACTTTAATAACTCAAGTTATACATATTGAAATTGAGTGAAACTAAAGAGATTTGAAAGTAGATTAATAAAGCTATATTCTAGGAAAATTTGAGATTAAAATGAATTAAAATTGGATTTTTGTGCAATTTGTGAATTTTGGATAGATCTTAAGAAAATTGAATCAACATGTGAGTTGAGTGGCTTAGAAGTCCCAAATTATATGGGGGCTAAGTTGAATGAGAATTTATGCAATTATATACTCGAATGACACATATTGATGTATTAGCCGTGCATTGAAATTTTTAAGCTTAAGTTTTTTATGCATTTGTGATGAACTGAGGTTATATTAAGATGTTTATGATAATGTTATGTATATATTCTAGAGTATGCTATCCTATGTGCCATTTTCATTAAGAATGTCATCCATGCAAACATATTTTGAAAACAAAGGTATGAAGTTTATGCAAAGATTCATGTAGTATCTTCATGCATGACCATGTACAAGAAATGTATATGAGCATATTAATCATGAAAGTACATGTGCCTAGATAAAACGAGAATTCTTTCACTTGGAGGTAGTTATGAGATCCCTCCTTGTGAAGAGTCTCTTCATTTGGAGGTAGTTGCATAATGAGTCCTTCTACTTAAAGGCAGCTAAAACTATGAGATTTCTCTACATTGGAGGCAGTTGCACAATGAGTTCTCCCAATTCAGTGGCATATGGGTCCCCTTGTAGGGTAGTACTGTCTGACGATGGTGACGAGATGAGCTCATTTCCTAAATCTGGCTACCCAAGGGCAGTAAAGATTAAAGATATATGCAGACACCCTAGGATGCTGATACGCAATGCCTAGGAGTGTTAAGTAAAGAAAGTTAAAGAAAGCCAAGAAAAGCAAATGCACTTGCATGATTATATGAGGTGCATTTACGTGTGCATAAATTATATTCTTTTTGTTACTATTATGAATTGTTCTCTTAATTGTCAAGTGTGTGAATAAAATTAACTTACTTCGGAAGGACATTTTTGAACTTTATATGGCATGATCAATTTTTTATAATAAACTAAAGTAACTGGGGATGATAACGATGACACTGTATGTGGTAGTCTAGGATGCCCTATTGAGAATTTATAATTCTCACCCCTATGTGTATTTTCGTGTCGTCTCCAGATAGCTTAGGAAATCCTAATAATGGCCATCCTAGATGAAGTTAATAGAGATTAGGTGGTCAACCGAAAGTTGTTGATAGACAAGGTCTGTTTATTTATTAGTAGCACCCCTAAATGTAATACTATAACTTAAGCATGGTATTATGCTTAGAAAGGTGTTACAAGATGGCTTCTTCCTCTACTAATGTTGTTTCGATACTTTGGGTTTTTGATGAGGAAAACTACAGATTCATCCTTGACCCAACTTTGTAGGATTTTGAGCAAGGGCCAATGGTGATTAACTCTTTCATCTCGCCTCTAGGGTTTGACCAGCTAATCACCTCCTGGTACCATATTTCATGCTGTCCCTCAATGATTCACCCCTAGCCGAAGCCTACACTACAGTACACTTAGTGGCTGAACCTGATTGAGAATGAGAAAAGAAGAGAATGGAAATAATGAGAGATCTTTGACATGATCATTGTCCGAAAAGGAGATCACCTAAAGTTTGGCTTGCTCTATGGCTTCCTTAGTTTTTGGAATGCCTCAGTCAATGCCTTTGTTCTACCTTTCGGCATGATGAGCCCCACTTTATATGATGTTGCTGCCATTGTGGGTCTGTCGATAGATGGTGATGACTGCAATTTTCTATATGATTTTGTTTCCATTGACCTCAACTTCAAGGTGACTAAGAAAAACTCAGCCTACTCTGCTTTCATCACTTCATTCAACAAAGGAAGGGGCCTTGTGGAGGATTTAGGGCATAAAGCCTTTGTCTTATGCTGGCTCTACAAATTCTTCATGTGCACGAGCTCAATAGCTGTGGTGGGAGAGTTCGCTCAATAGCTGTGGTGGGAGAGTTCGCTCAATAGTTGTTGCTATAAATAGGAAGGAACCAAAATTGAACAGTCTTTTAGCATTTTGAACCATTTTCAAATTTTGGAATAAACACTTTCATCTTTTTTCCCTCTCTCATTTCTCTCTCTCTCTCTCTCTCTCTCTCTCTCTTCTATCTGAATTTCATTTTTCTCCATTAATGGAGGAGTAGATCTTCATCTAATTCAAGGAATTAGTTAATTCGAATTCAAGATTCTAACTCGGTTTCATCTACTTTTCCTTCTATTCTTGATCTAGTTTTAGATTTGAAGGTTTGCAATCCGAAATGATGACTAAGAATTTGATTGTTTTCATTTTAATTGATTGATTTATGTGGTTCAATCGTTGGATGAGTAGGAATTAGATTTCAGATTTGAATATAAGGTTAACTGCATTGATGCTTGAAATTAACATAGATCAATTATGTTGTAGAGGTCTCTGAGCTTGATTGATTATGTGTTAATTGAATGCATGGAGATTTTCACGATTAAATGCTGGATTTGAATTAAGGTTTCATTCGAATTCAGGATTAACCACTTATTTGGAATATTGATGCATGCTTAGAATTCTATGATAGAGTAGCAATTGTTTTCTCTTGATCCTTGGATTAAAGCTCTAATTTTGATTTAATTCTATGTAATTCTTCTCAATTACATTTTGCACATGTTGTGTTTGATGATAAAACCCCCTGCATTTATGATCAAATAGTATTATCATCCTAGGGGAACGACTTAGATTGCACTTTACTACAGTTTTGTATGATTTGATTTTGTGATTTGATCGACCTTGGCACTTGAATCAATAATCTTGAATCATAGTAGATGACATAACAATAGTAGTTACACATAGGTTATTCTAGTCTATAGCGATTTACCATAGATAGAATAGGATATTGTTTAACTGTGCTTAAAACCAGGGACTCTGTGTCTTATTTATAAAGTTAGATTCTGCCCATCAAAGATTCCCACTCTTATTACATCATTAAGGACAGAATATCTCCATAATTGCTAAATCAAATTTGTCTGATATTATGGCAAATTATATCTCCATAATAGCCAAATCAAAACTATCAGATTTTATGGCAAATTATGGGTGTAAAAATCAAGACCATATCTGTTAAATTTAATTTTATAATCCATATTAAAATTAAATCTTGCACTAACTTCTTCACCGAAGTTGTAGATAATTCTCTTAGCTTATCTAAAATGTGAAGAAAATAATATTTGGATGCCTAAAACTCAAGATATGATCAAATATAGAGACAATGTTAAATTGATAATGATGTTAAGAATATGCAATTAAGCCTAAATGGAACCCAGACTTTAGAAATGTATCTAGTACTAGTCAATGAAGCACAAAAGAGGATAAGAAGCTAAATATTAGGGTAAGTTATGTCAAAATCTCAATTATGAAATCTTACACACTTAGCTTTTTGCATATCCTATGCAAAATGAAATCTACACTAGGGCATAAGGGAAAACAACAAAACACAAAATCTAAAGAAACTAAGACACTTATTTTCCAATGGTTATCCAAGAATGCCAAAGTCAACAAGAAAGAAGAGCACTCAAAACCTCATGGATTCACAACTTTCATGACATAACATTTCTTTACACCTCAAAGAAACAAACATGGTAATTTAAATTTTTGACACCCTTCTAAATGCAACTTATGCTTAAGTCATACTATCGCACTTAAGAGTTGCTACCAATTCATTAGCGGACCTTGTTTATATAATTACAGTGTTCTCGAATGATTAGTGTAAAAATTATTCGTCGTACTAACTAAAACATAAGAAGCAAATTAAAGAAAGTGAAAAATTTATTTGAAACACACTAAAATCCACATCATAGTCACATTGTTTTATCATGCATACCAAACTTATTGTCTTAACATGTCAAAAATATAAAAGAGCTCTACTTAGAGCTTCAACTATGATATCAGCCACTTAGTACTATAATACATGTACTTGACTTTGACCCTTCACCAACAAGCCGATCTTGGTCAGAACTTCCCAAGAACTCGTCTTCAAAGGTCACCTGCACTATCTAGAGATGACATGGGAACACATAGTGGTGTGAGTGGTAAATTCTCAGTAAGCAGTCCTAGCTAACAAATACAATGTCTTTGTTGTACTTCGATTTATTATAAAAGGGTAAGCATACCCAAAAAAATAAGATTCATTTTAAAAGTTTGAAAACATGATCTTTCGAAATGGGTTTCTTTTATCAAGCATTTAATCCAAATAACTTAAAAATTCATAAACCCTACTTCTCATGGTTTAAAAATAAGGTAAATATGTTTATGAAGACAAAAATAATATTCTTTGACTTGTATGTCCCTGCTCTTTTTACTTGTTTTTAACTTTCTTTACTTACTGCAGCTTGGCGTTACATCTTGTCGTCCCCAGGGTGCTTACCTTTAACTTTCTTTGCTTAACACACCTAGGTGTTATGTCTCGCTGTCCCTAGGATATCAACATGTATCTACACTTGAGCATTGAGCATTACATATTGCCATCCTCAAGGTGTAATCTTGACATACTTGAGTGTTATGTGTCGCCGTCCTCAGGATGCAAGCCACTTCACATGGCTGGGCGATACGCTCCGTCATTCCCAGAATATTAACTTATACCTGCTTGAGCATTACATATCGCCGTCCTTAATGGGCTATCCTTTTTACATGATTGGGCATTATGCTCCGACATCCCTAAAATAATAACTTGTGCTTGCCTAAGCGTTATGTATCGCCATCCTCAGTAGGTGAATTCCATTATGCATGATTGTGTCATCCTAGTCCATTGCTTGGTGGAGGCCCAGACACATGACTTAATTAACTTATAAAATTCTTATATTCATACTATATATCTTTCATGTAATTATGTTCTTATATAACCTACCACAATTACATCTTGCACTTTTGCTAAACGTCATGAGAATTATCTTTCAGAAGTAAACTTAGCGGAGTTTTGGCAGCACGATGACTATACCAAGAGGTTCCCCAAAATGTTAAACAACAATAACTAGCCAAAGTTCCAGAGATATAGTGCTAGTAATGACATATAGCAAAAATTAAAGGTAAATATGGTTACATAGGCACATAAGGTTGCACCAATATCACAAAGTTCAAGCAATGAGCATATCGTTTTATGTAAAGTCTGAAATTTTTCAAAAGTTTTAATTTACGCTGTTAATCAATTTATTCAATTTTATTAGATATGTAGAGTTAATTAGAAGCCAATTAGAGATAATTAGAAGTTAACTGAAGAGATTAGGATTAGGAAAAATTAAAATCAACATGTAGAAAATTTTAGAAGATTACTAGTAATATTTTGCCAATTTGAAGGAAATCGATTAAGATTCGGTATTTTATATTACTAGGACCGAATCAATAGAATTCTGCACTGAAAACCCTAAATTGAGTGGCTAAAATTTAACCACTCCTACCTACTCAAAGGCGCCACATGCAGCCCATTAAAGAGGAGGAACTTGGCCTAACTCTCCACCACTCAACTATCCACCAATCATATGTTACCTCCATGCATTAAAACTTGTAAAATCCTTCCTCACTCCCTTCATTTGGATGCCTCCTTTCTGCTGCTGTCCTCTCCTTTTTTCTTGTCCTACTTCACTTCATCTTCCTCCCATCTCCAAGATCCAACCATTTTCTTACCAAAAACTTGAATTTAACTAATTTTCTACATCAAATTGGAGGTAGGATTCAATATCATTACTTGTTTTTAGGATTTGGTGGCTAATTAGATTTTAATCCTTACTTACTTGATTAATATTATATTGAGTTTATATCAGTGTTTATGGCTGGATTAGTAGGTATATGTTGAGTTTGGATTGAAACTTTAGTGAAAAATCATAAGAGGAATTAACCAGAATGGATCAAGTTGAAGAACCCTAAAACTGTCTATACTACGAAGCATATGGCTTCCCCTACAGATATCAGAAATTAATGAATCCAATTTTAATGAAACTAGACATCCAGAGCTTTCCAACCATATAAATTATAAGACATTGGGTCGAGATTAGTGAGATATGAATTTTTGAAGTTAACCCTAGAGTTCTGTTCACTATTCTGACCAGTATAGATCATGAAGGACATAACTCACCCTATGCAACTTCAAATTAAGTGAAACTAATTTTCTTAGAAAGCTAACATATAAATGTTTATTCTATAAAAATTTTAGATTCAAATCCTAAGTAATTTGCTCCCAATAATTCACCTAAATTGTCCTATGTCTTGACTGGGATGAAATAGGGCAGACTAATTCAACCAAATTTGAAAGCTTATAACTTCAGCTTTGCTTGCTCAAATGAAACAAAACTTGTTGAAATTAAAGATGGTTCTGTTAGCTTTAAAATTATATAAGTTTCAAGCAAATCCAATAAGATTTTTATTTATGACAAATTTTCACAATTTAGACCCTAATTCTATCTAATAACAAGTCAGACCTAAGTTAAACTTCAATAACTCAAGCTATATTTATTAAAACTTCATGGGACTAAAGAGAATTAAAAATAAACAAACAATCCTACATCATATCCAAAATTCAAATTCAAATGAATTAATATGGAATTATGTTGCATTTTAGAAAATGGGGTAGAATTAAGGAACTTAGGTAAAGTTGCTAATGAGTGCTTGGGCACTCTAATGTGTGAATAAGCTTTATTTACAAATAACTGTCTGAATTAAAGAGCACTATTTATGGGAAAGTGGATTCGATCCATTATGTTGCTGAAATTCCAACAGAATTCATGTATATGATGTGTTATACATGTAAAGATATGTGCTATCCAAGTTCATTTAACTATGATTGCATAATGCATGAAGGCCATATAAGTTCTATATTACTTGGGCTAGCCCTAGAATGAAATTAAAGGGAATAGATCAGTGGGAGAATTGGGGAAAGTATACCTGGTTATCCTGTATAGGAATGAGCTCAATCTTAGAAAGTAGACTATTACCCAGGAGTTATATGGCCTAAAACTCCCAGGGGCCTAAGTATGGAAATTTATGACATACAAGTTAAAGAACCAATGGGTATAAAGTGCATTCTATTTTCATGTATTAAGGCATTTATGAAGATTTGATGAATAACTGTGATTTAATTGCACTACGTTTCATCTTGTATGATACTTTGCTTGACATTTATTCTGTCTTATACCATCCTAAGTAAAATTAAACCTTGCTTCGGGTTATATTTTCAAACGATGATAAATGGAGTCATTTAGTTCGTTGTTCACCATTTTATAAAATCTAACAAAAACTGAAGTAATTGGGAATGAATGCGATGTCAGTATTGAATAATTATAATAATCATACTGAGAATTTTATAAATTCTCACCCTACTATATGTGTCCGCGTCATTCTCACACTATGAACATCGCAGTAACGGCCATCCTCTTCATTGAGTTTCCTAACCTGCAGTTCCACCTCGACCCGGTGATAGACTCCGTGTATATCACTAATACCTGTAGTTTCCATTTGTATTTCTTTTTCCGTAGAGATTTCCCTGTTCCTCTCTCTCACCCTCTGTTTAATCCCACTGCACTCTTCATAGCTATTCCGTTGTATATAGCACATCCTGCTCTACCTCTAGCAACATCGGCAGCTACATTGCCTGCCTCACCACCTCAATTAGTTCCCTCTCTCTCTCTTGATAATGATGACCCCTCAGAGGTAGCAGACTCATCCTCTAGCTCATCCTTCGAACCTAGTAACGATTATGTCCCAATAGGGCCCAATATGGCTAACGAGTTCTTGTCCTCGGAATTAGGCTAGAGGCATCATCCACCTAGTTGTCTGTAGTGTATAATGTGGTCCTCTTTTGGCACTTTTATGACCTTGGGCCATGGACATAGTTACCTTTGTGTTCTCAAACAGTGACTAAGATGAAATGTCCTTTTTGGACCATATGAAGCTGCACATCAGGAATATGGATCGGATCATTTTGTTTGATGGTCCTAACTCATGTACTCCCTTCATCATATGTATAAGAAATCTTGAGACTTTGTATATATATATATATATTAGATGTTATGTTATTTTATTTTCCGCTGAGTTATTTAAACATTTTCATTGCACCACATTTGTACAATATCTATATACTTCACAATCACGATTTCTGTCTAGTTAATAACAACATTCCAATTTAAGAATTCAATCAAGTAAGTTAATGAAATGAGGTAAGACAGATAAAGAGGAGTATTTGCACGTGACATAACTACGTAGCAAAATATTATGACTTAAGCACAGTATTAAGCTTGGTAGGGTGTTACATCTTACACCTCCCAAGAATGCATCAACTCTATACATTACACTCACTTCTGCCAATTGGTTTGGTTTCAAGTCCTTTAGAGACCTCTAGTTTAAGTTAAAAGTCTTGTAAGAGTATAGTTCTTCAAATTTGCCCAAAATTTCTAAAATCTACCATAATTTGGTTGTAAGTCATTTTGATCTCAAATTTTGTAGAGATATTGCTCTATTAGTCTATGTTCAAACCTCTTTAATCCTACTAAGTTTTGATAGGTATAACTTAAGATATTTAAATTTGATCCCCAACTGCCTTATTTTGGGAGAGACTCAGACACCTAAAAGGGAAAAATTATCAAAAATCCATTTCTTATCATTTTATTTTGAAATTTTGCAAGGTTATAGTCACTTGGACAGTCTTTCAAGAAAATTAAGTACTCGATTTGGTTAAGTAGAGCTTAAGTTATAAGCTTTATATTCTGGCTACCCTATTTTAACCCTGACAAAGCATAAGATAACTTCATAGAATTACTAAGAGCAACTCACTTGGAGTTTGGATCTGAAAATTTATAGGGTTGTTCTCCTATGTGTTATTTTTCTAAAAATTGGTTGCAATCAGTTTGAAGATCTATAGGGCAAGTTATGTCCATTAAAACACACCCTGTTTAAATCCGTATCACTCCATCAATAACCTATTATAAAATTAATAACTTACTCATCTTAAGTCCAATGGACCTCAAATCTCATGTGTATACTCTCCTATGAGTGTATTTTCATTTAAAATTAGTTTCACTTTAATTAGAATTTTCTAGCTTGAGATATTCACGGATTGAGCACTATTTACATTGCTCTCAGCAAGCAATTTTTTCTGTTTTAAAGTTGTTTTGATTCCCTAGCTTATTTTTCAATACCAACCAAGTATCATTAACTTTGGGTCATTATAACAAGTACTATTAGCATTATATCAACCTTAAAATAAGTAGAATAAAATGAATTAAGAACACCAAGAAACCATATGATACAACAAGTTTTAGAAGCCTGCCTTATCTCCAAGCTAGCAAACACTATCAAACTCAACTCCTTGATACTTCAAATTCTCCAATCAAACAACCACCAACTAGCTCCCTTCTTTTTCTTGCATAGTTGAAAATATATTGTCCAAAGGGAGGGAGTTTTTTGTGTAACATCCTCAATTTTCTTTCATGCTAAATTACCTCAGTAACCCTGAGTAATTAGATACTTAATAAGAAATTTAAGGATTAAGGCCTAATTAAAGAGTTTATGAGGTAATTTTGAAGAGAAAAGCTATGATAACGCTTAATAAAGATTAGAGAATAAAGGTAAGGAGAGAAAAATTAAGAGAATACTTAATTAAGATTAGAGAATTTTGGATTAAGCAAATCGAACCGTTAAGGGCCTAACCAAGCACTGATTGTAACACCCTACTAATTTAATGTTATGCTTAAGTCATAGCATTCAATTAAGTAGACTGTGTTACTGTGTTAATATTCTGCTTAAATTTCGTGATCTGTATTACAAAAACAAATGAAGCACATTGCTATACTATGTGTGTAATGAAACTCAACATAGTACTACAATAGATAGGAAATAGTAATAATAACATCAACTGTATACATACATGCATATTTACATATCATGAGTCATTGCTTCAGTCTATATATATATATATATATATATATATATATATATATATATATATATATATATATATATATATATGTATTAATAGCAGATGAAATAGGGATGGCAAAATCCCCAATGCTAAAAGTAGAGGCAGAACTAGCAGGAGAAGGCTATGCGCAACAATGTCCAACTCGGGGTCATAATGAAGCTGCAGGTCTAGGATCTCAGTGAAAAGAGTGGTCGTTGAACTCTTCTCCAGCGTCTGAGAAGGATGCGGAAGATACAAAACAGGTTGAGAATTTCAAGAAATTCTCAGTAGGGTTCGGGTATACTAGTTAACTGACCTCACATACATTCTCAGTTGCCTTGATTTTTACTTAATTATAGAAATATGTGTTCAACTAAACTAACCATTCTAATGAGTTCAATAAAACATCTGGTCTAAGGCAAGGTTCAGTTTTACTTTAAACATTATAAGAAATAGAGTAGGCTACCAACAATAAAACATAGAATAATGGACATGGCAAATAAACATACAGTAGTACGTAAATATAAAAGGCAAACTGTAAGCATCCTGAAATAATCATGCCATGTAATCATGCATTCATGTAATTATGCAAACTCATATTTGAACTTTCCTTCATGAACTTTTCATTTCCTTTCATCATTTTTCCATCTCTTGGTCCCCTGGGAGTTCTTGACCATTTAGACTCCTGGGTAATAGTCTGCTTCTCAGGATCGAGCTCGTTCCTATACAGGAATTGCCAGGTTTACTTTCCCCGACGTTCCCACCGATCTATTCCCCTTAACTTCTTATCCGGGGCTGGCCCAAGTAGCATGGAACTTTCATAGTACATAATCTTTTTCATAACTTTCATAACTTTCTTCAGGATGCACATGCATTAACATAGAATTCATAACTTGTGCATGGGTCTTATCGTAATTTCGGCAGCATAACGGAACGTGTCCACTTCCCCATGAATAGTGCCAGCATACCAGAACATCAATTTATCACAAGGGTCACAATATTACATTCATATTCCAATATTGAACTCATATCAACATCAAATTCATTAAGGCAGAGTTTACGCCAAAGATATTCAACCAACCCGATTTTTATAATTCAAGCCATAATTTCTACTTAACTCATCTGGACCTCAAATTTGAGTATGTAAAAGTGTTATGTTTCTATTTTCTAACCTCTTTGGTCCCATATAATTTTGATATCTATAGCTCAAGATATTCAGCTTTTGTCCCGGCATGCCCAGTGGCTTGCCAGAATCAGGCAACTAAAAGTAAAAATCCACTAAAAATTGAAAACTGACTCAAATGATACAAATTTGGACTCATATTAAATTTAACAGGTAAGGTTTCATTTACAAAAAGTCCTGTCCCATTTGGCTTGGTAGGGCTCGACTTATAAGCCCCGAAACTTAATCTTCTTGAACTGCTCTGATTTGGCTTGGTTTGGACATAGGTTAAATTTTTCAAATCACTGGGAACTAATAGGATGGTAACAAACTCGAAATTTCTGGGTAGGATGTTCTCCTATGTGTAAGCTTTCCAACAAAATTAGTTTCACTTGATTTGGAGTTGTATAGGGTGAGTTACACCCTTTTCAACCCGAACTGCCCGGGTGGATGTCTGGATTCCTAGGTCAAACTTCAAAAAATCATATCTCTCTCAATATTAATCCAATGGTCTTACATGATATATGTATGGAAAGCCCTAGATGTCTAGTTTCACATAAAAATGGTTTCATTAATTTTGAATAATGGGAGGCAGAGCCGTACACTCCGCCGTACGGACTGCCGAGGGTTTTGAGTTTTCCTGCCTTTCAACTCTTTCATATCTTCATCCTTTCTCACTTTTAGTTCAAATTTTAGCCTCATAAATAGCCCATAACCCAGCTATAATTCATCATAATCAATCAATTAGCATATCAGAATTAAGGAATTAAATCACTACCAATCATTCAAGAGTCAGAAAATCAAGTAAGAAGAAAACCCCTACCTCTTACTATGAATGATTTTGGTTGAGTTTGTAACTGGAACTTGATTGAATCTCAAAGTTGGGTGGAATTGGGTGAGTGAAGAAAAGAAAAGAGAGAGCTGTAATGAAGAAGGAGTTATGTAGAAGGGGGTTTGAATCAGAAGAGGAGAGAGTGTTATATAGGCATGAGTGGGAGTTAACTTGGAAGGTTTTGATTGGCCTCAAAACATAAGGCTGAGTTTCAGCCAACCTTGCTCTCCACGTCGTCTTATTTGTGTGGTAGAATTGCTCTCCACGTTGCCTAAAGTGGGAGATATTCTGAAAATGAAATCGGAACTTGTACTCTCTATAAAGTCGGAACTCGTGAATATGAAGTCGGAACTCGGAAAACATATCCAGTTTAGTCAAAACTTGAAAGCAGAGCCTAATGTGAAGCCAAGCACTTAAAGTCGGAAGTCGGGAAATTAGGCAAAACGAATCAATTGTAAACATAATTCCGGAGGTCGGAATTCACAACATTAATCCGTGTACCAGGAAATCGGGAATAATAGGATCTCGATCTTGGAACTCGGGAAGATATAGAAATGAAAGCTATTGGTATTGATCTCGAGATCAGAACTCGTACATTGTGAACATAAGGTCGTAAATCGGAATGTAGCCAATTCATTTGAGCTTTAGAGACGAAGTCGGAATTCGGAAAATGCAAGGCAATCCGTCTGACCCTTCCTAAGGTCGGAAATCGGAAATCATTGTCTGTCCAGTCTAGATGAATCCGGAAGTCGGGAATACTGATGGGCTCGGAAGTCGGAAGTCACGGACGTTACACTGATCACTGATAATTAGCTTAATTGAGTTTAATTAAAGTTAATTAAGCATAATTAAAAATTTATTTCACTAATCCCACTACTAGAATTAACTAGAATAGTGACCAATTTAGCGACTAAAATTTTTCAGTCGCTAAACCTCAAATTTAGAGACCGATGTAGTGACCGATTCACAATACCAGAACAAGATACTTGGTTCAAAAAAATTGGTCGCTAAATTGGTCTCTAAATTATTTAGAGGTTGATTTAGAAGAGTGCAAAGAACTTTTTGTTGGAAAATCGGTCACTAAATCGGTCCCTAACTAAAAATTTAGAGACCGATTTAGTGACCAATATAATTTTACATTTCGAAAATTTGAATTTGAGAAATCGGTTACTAGTCGGTCTCTAAATTTTAATTTAGAGACTGATTTAGTGACCAATTTAATTTTACAGTTTGAAAATTTGAATTTGATAAATCGGTCTCTAAATATTGAATTAGAGGCCAATTTATTGATCGATTTATCCCCTTCAAATTTTTGTATTGTATAATTAAATCAGTCACTAAATCGGTCTTTAATTCAATATTTAGAAACCGATTTAGTGATTGATTAGTGGATGGCATTGGTTTGTCTTTGACTAGCAAAATCAGTCTCTAAAATTTCAATTAGAGACCGATTTAGTGACCGATTTATCCTAACCAAATTTTTGTATTGTATAAATAATTCGTTCACTAAATCGGTCTCTAATTCAATATTTAGAGACCGATTTAGTGACCGATTAGTGGATGGCATTGATTTGTCTTTGCTAGCAAAATCGATCTTTAAATATTGTATTAGAGACTGATTTAGTGACCGATTTTGCTAACTAGATTTTTGTAATGTATAATTAAATTTGTCACTAAATCGGTCTCTAATTTAGTATTTTGTGACCGATTTAGTGATTGATTTTTTAACTAATGCCATTTACTAATCGGTCACTAAATTGGTCTCTAAATTTTGAATTAGAGACATTTAATCGGTCACTAATTTTTAACTTTACCAAACTAGCTCCCTTCTTTTTCTTGCATAGTTGAAAATATATTGTCCAAAGGGAGGGAGTTTTTTGTTTAACATTCTCAATTTTCTTTCATGCTAAATTATTTCAATAACCCTGAGTAATTAGATGCTTAATAAGAAATTAAAGGATTAAGGCCTAATTAAAGAGTTTATGAGGTAATTTTGAATAGAAAAGCTATGAGAACGTTTAATAAAGATTAGAGAATAAAGGCTTAAATCAAGGGATAAAAAAGGTAATTAAGGAGAGAAAAATTAAGAGAATACTTAATTAAAATTAGAGAATTTTGGATTAAGCGAATCGAACCGTTAAGGGCCTAAACAAGCACTGATCACTGATAATTAGCTTAATTGAGTTTAATTAAAGTTAATTAAGCATAATTAAAAATTTATTTCGCTAATTCCACTACTAGAATTAACCGGAATAGTGACCAATTTAGCGACCGATTAGTAAATGGCATTAGTTAAAAAATCAATCACTAAATTGGTCACAAAATACTGAATTAGAGACCGATTTAGTGACCAATTTAATTATACATTACGAAAATCTAGTTAGCAAAATCGGTCACTAAATCAGTCTCTAATTCAATATTTAGAGACCGATTTAGTGATTGATTAGTGGATGGCATTGGTTTGTCTTTGACTAGCAAAATCGGTCACTAAATCGGTCTCTAAAATTTCAATTAGAGACCGATTTAGTGACTGATTTATGCCAACCAAATTGTTGTATTGTATAAATAATTCGTTCACTAAATCGATCTCTAATTCAATATTTAGAGACCGATTTAGTGACCGATTAGTGGTCACTAATTTTTAACTTTACCAAATTTTTAACTTAACCTGCAGCCGTTCTGTTCGCCATTTTCATTACCCATTTTCCCCCTTTTCTCATATTCTTCTCTGCCTCTATTTCCCCTTCCCTCTAACCTTTCCCCTTTGCCTCCATCGCCCACCCAACACCACACAATGCCGTCCGCTGCGAGTCCGACACCATCCGCTGCATGCTGCCACTGCTCCGCCTACAGCTGCCGTCTATTCGCTTGCACGAACGTCGTCATTCGCCACTGCAGCTGTTGCAGATCGCCACAGCCACCACCATCCATCTTGCCGTCGTTCAACTCGCATTTGGGCTACTTAACAAGTGCATTAGCATTGTCTTGGGTAGGCTGCTGCATTTTGTTGATTTTGTTCTCCAAACATTGTGAGAAAATCCTGATCTTTAATGTTTTAACATTTGAGCTAGGTTTGGTTTGTTACATACTATAATTAGTAGTTGATTTGAGCTTGGTTTGTTACATTTGAGTTGGGTTTGTTAAGATTTTGTGTTTGCAAGTGGTTAATATTAACAAGTCTGCTTTCTTATTCTTAAGTAGAATAGATAGAGATGCTTCTATTTGAAAAAATAAATAGAGTTAGTAAATGAATTAAGGGTGAAATTATCAATCAAAGTATCTAAAACTAGCTAAAAGCAAATAAATTGTTTTTTATTTTGATGGAGTCAAATAAATTAATGATGATTTG
Source organism: Pterocarpus macrocarpus (assembly GCA_031439585.1). NCBI lineage: Eukaryota > Viridiplantae > Streptophyta > Magnoliopsida > Fabales > Fabaceae > Pterocarpus > Pterocarpus macrocarpus. Next base: position 33,338,160 of record CM062521.1, read on the forward strand.
TGTGCTTTAGTGCATGGTGAGGTTGACATGCGGGAACTTGATAAGGATACCTCCTAGTACTAGAAAGATTGTTTTGTTTCCAACAAGGATTATATGATGTCTTTACCTAACTTAAATTGTGTTGTTTAGTGAAAATGAGCAGTTTAGTTGACTAGAAGTGAAGATAAACATTAGATGTTAGAGAGGGAGATATTTATCTAACTGTTGTCTTCTTAAGTGACATTTGAAATTTAGATGCACAATTAATTAAAATTATTCATTTCCATGGTGTCCATTTGATTCATTAGTATTAGATTTTCATTTTATAATTAGAATATGTAAGCCAGTCACATGAAAGAGGAACCAGTGTCTGTTTGGATGAAAGTTTGGGATTCTGTGGCAACTTTCCATTTGTTTCTCATAGAAGCTTGAAATAGAGAAAGATTATGTGATGGATATATCCTTAATTATGTTTTTTCTCATGCTTCCCTACAGTTGAGGAATTATTGTTCTTTTGAAGGTGTTTTGTACTGTAAGCCTCATTTTGATCAACTCTTTAAGTTGATTGGTAGCTTGGACAAAAGTTTTGAAGGTTAGTAGCTCTTATTTAATTGTCTCTGATGCATAAACACTTCTAATATATTATTCAGTTCGATTCTTCTTGTTTCCTCTTAACTTACATATTTATTGCTTGTAGGTATTCCAAATTGTGAAGAGTTTGTCATGTAAGTTCATTTATTTTAATTTTCAAAAATTGTGAGTTTTGATTTATCTCATGTTAACAATTTTCAAGATGTAAAAATATAGTTGATATTTATATTTTGCATTTCTTTTTATAGCAGGGTTCACATTTGAAATTGCCTAAAAAGTTAGTGGTAAGCTGTCTTTAGACTTTCCCCATTTATCCTCAGTTTGGTGTATCTCTCACGAAGGTACGTTAATTTGTTTCATTGACCACCATACAGTCTCACTTAAATTATGATGACTAGTTATTTGTCAATTGATGTTATGCTTTGATTCTTGAATTTTGTGTTATTGTATAATAATTTGAGTGAAACCTTAGATTCCCATTTGAGATTCAATATTGTGAGATTCTGTACATCTTTGTATCGCTCATTGTATTGAATCTTGAATTGTCCAAGTTGGACAGTTTGGGACTAAACTTGTTGAAATTTCATTTACTATACTTCTTTTTGTTCTCTGGGTGCATACTTTGTTGTGGTAAATATTACCACTCTTAAGTCATGCACTTGGAGACCAATGGTAAGTGCTGCCAAAATTTCATCAAGTATAAGATATGAGATTTAAAAAACAAATATTAATTGGAGGAAGGGATAGTTTTTTTCCTGAATGGGATAGGGCCACACCAATTAGGAGTTTATTTCTTACTAATGAATGTTATATTATAATTTTTGTTCTCTGAATATAAATATATATATATATATATATATATATATATATATATATTAAACTTCTATTGATTATAATATATGTGAATAATAATGATACAGAGCATGGATATACGTCAGCATCGTAGCTGGATATATAATAGACTTATGCCGGGTCGAAGGGGCTATACTAATGAATTTCTAGATGGGGTAAAAGAGTTTGTTTCTTTTACATGTCAACAAGCGCACTTAGCAAATGGAAAAATTAGATGTCCTTGTTCTAAGTGTAGAAATATGAACTACATTATCCCTGAAGAAGTTAAAGTTCATCTTTATAGAAAAGGATTTGTACCTGATTATTAGTATTGGACACGCCATGGTGAAAATAATCTAGCCTTGCGTGGAAACTTTTATGCTCAGTCTAGTACTTCCATGAGAGAAACTGTTAATAATGAACACCTAAGTAGGTTTGAAACCATCGTTTATGATGCTATTGGTCCAGAATTTGGAATGCAGTGTAATCAAGAGATTGAAGAGTCTCCAAATCCAGATGCTACAAAATTTTATGATTTGCTGCGTGCAGCACAAAAGCCTTGTGGCAGGGATATGTTGATCACACTGAATTGTCTTTTGCTGTTAGATTATTAACAATCAAATCAGAGGGAAATATTTCTCAATGGTTTTTTAATCAAATGGTTCAGCTTATGAGAGAGACACATCCTCCCGATAATCTAATCCCTCAAGATTATTATGAAGCTAAAAAAATAGTTTCAAAGCTTGGACTTACTGCAATAAAGATTGATTGTTATGTTAATGGTTGTATGTTATTCTATACTAAAGAGTGCAAGGCATTAAAAGAGCGTAACTTTTGTGGTGCACAGTGGTATAACTTAAAAAAGGTTGGTAGGGAAAAATACAAAGAGATACCTGTGAAGAGAATACACTACTTACCCCTCATTCCTAGGCTCAAACGATTATATGCTTCGATAAGTTCTGCTTTGCATATGAGATGGCACTATGAAAATAGACGAGAACCAGGAGTATTATGCCACCCATCAGATGGAGAAGCTTGGAAACAATTTGATCTTAATTATCCTAATTTTGCAGATGAACCAATAAATGTTAGATTAGGGTTATGCGCTGATGGTTTTACACCATACAGCCAGTCAGCAACACCTTATTCTTGTTGGACAGTGATTATCACTCCTTACAATCTTCCACCAGAGCTGTGCATGACCACTTCTTATATGTTCTTAACTTTGATAATTCCAGGGCCCCATAATCCAAAAGGCAGGATAGATATATATTTGGAAACTTTGATTGATGAGCTGAAGCTATTATGGAATGAAGGTGTGCTTACATATGATATTTCAAAAAAATAGAATTTCATGATGAAAGCTGCACTGATGTGGACTATCAATGACTTTCTTGCATATGAGATGTTGTCAGGTTAGAGCACAATGGGAAAATTGGCATGTCCATATTATGGGAATCAATCAAAGGCTTTTGCTTTAAAATATGGTGGTAAATGCTCTTGGTTTGATTCTGATTGTCAATTTTTGCCTTTGGATCATCCATATTGAAGAAATAAGGATGTATTTTTCAAAAATCGAGTTGAAAAATCTCAACCTCCTCTCAGATTATCTGGGGATGATATCTGGGAGAATGTTTGTGATCTTCCAAAAATATTGAGGCTAGATCTTGTACTTGGCCTGGCTTTGGCATTACTCATAATTGGACAAAACAAAGCATCTTTTGGGAGTTACCGTATTGGAGGACCAATTTAATAAGACATAATCTTGATGTGATGCACATTGAGAAAAATGTATTTGATAATGTCTTCAATACAATGATGGACATTAAAGATAAAACTAAAGATAATGTTAAAGCAAGAATGGATTTAAAAGAATATCGTTGGCCGAAAGAATTAGAATCGCAGCAATTACCGACTGGAAAGTATGTGAAGCCGAAAGCAAAATTTACCTTATCCATGGAGCAAAAAAAAAGTTGTATGTAAATGGATTAGTGAGCTAAAAATGCCTGACGAATATGCATCTAATTTGCATAGATGTGTGAATTTGAGGGAAGGAAAGCTCTTTGGGAAGAAAAGTCATGATTGCCATGTGTTTATGGAGCGCTTGCTCCTAATTGCTTCTGCTGCACTTCTGGATCAAGTGTGGAAGCCAGTAGCTGAGTTGAGCAAATTTTTCAAATATTTGTGCTCAACAATATTGCGAGCGGATGACTTATTGTTGATGGAGCAAAACATTGTCACCATTATATGTAAATTAGAGCAGATTTTTCCACCTAGATTCTTTAATTCTATGGAGCACTTACCCGTTCATCTCCCATATGAAGCAAGAGTAAGAGGTCCAGTTCAATATCAATGGATGTATCCATTTGAGAGGTAAAAGCTTATGATTTCCAACTTATACATGCTAAATATTGATGCTCTTATCAATGCAATCATTGCTCATTGATGTCATATTGTTATAGGTACTTAAATATATGGTTAAAAAAAAATCACGCATCGAAGGGTCTACATGTGAGGCATATTTGTGTCAAGAGACCTCTCATTTTTGCTCATATTATTTTGAATCTCATGTGCAATCAATGAGAAATAATGTCAGTCGAAATGATAATGGGGGTATTGATGAGACAATTCGGCCAACTCTATCAATATTCAACCATTCTGGTTGTTCGATAGGAACTTGTAAGAGCCAATATTTGAATGATAGAGAATTAGCTGCTGCCCACTTACATGTTCTACTTAATTGTGAAGAGGTTCAACCATATATTGAGTAAGTTAATTAATGACACAGTTTAATGAATTATCTTTATATTTATTAGCATATTTATAAAATTGTTCTGAATTTTAGATATTTTGTGCAACATCTGGAGGCAATTAATCCAAACACCAATCGCATTGATTTTGATAGCTGAATAACATCTGAATTTCCACTTTGGTTTCAGAGTTATGTAAGTTTGTTAACACTTTCTATTTTTAAAATGTGTTATGCACACATATTAGTTATTATACATTATTATCATGAGTTTATTATTGTTGTTGTTAGGTTCACGATAAAAAGAATTCGGTCTCAAATCAATTTTTACACCATTTAGCATAGGGTCCTAAAAGAAAGGCTAATACTTGGCCTGTTTATTTTGTGAACAGTTTCAAGTTTCATACAGAAGAATAAAGTATTGGTAAGAAAACTATCAACTCTAGAGCTTGTGTCAATGGTGATGAAGATGGGAGTGAATAGAATTATTATTATGAGATCATTAAAGAAATTGTCCAAGTAGAATATCCTGGAGATCCACTGAAACAATTATTATTGTTTAATTGTGAATGGTTTGATATTACACTTAATCGTGGAGTAAAGATTCACAAACAATATTTTATTGTGGAGATTTGTCATACAAGACGATATTCAAAATATGATCCCTTCATATTTGCAAAAAATGCGATTCAAGTGTATTATCTTCCATATCCAAGAAATATAAAGGAAAAAACTAATTGGTGGGTTGTCATCCAAACCAAACCAAGAGGTACAGTTGATGATCGATATACGTTAGAGCTTGCATATCAAGATGAAACAACTCTTGTCAATTTTGTGGCAAATGATGACCCATTAGAACATTTGAGAAACGAAGAAGGTGCATGCGATGAGGTCGAAGTGAATGTAGGCCATCATCAAATCTATGAGGAATTTGATTTTGAGAAAGATTTTGAAAGCGACAATGAAGAAATTCAATTGAATAGATTGCTTAATAATAATGAAGATGATGATGGAGATGATGATAACGATGATGACGACAATGTTGATAATGATGATTATTAGTCAAATTTTTTATTTTATATTAAAGGTAAATTAATTGCTTTATTATCTTATGTATATGTTAGTTTTTTATTATTTGGCATCCATACTAATTATTATTGCATATGTTAGCTTTTTATTATTTGGCATACATACTAATTATTATTGCATTTAATTGCAGATGTCAGACAAAGACAAAGGGAAAGGAAAGATGTCTGCTTCTAAGAATCGGCCCAAAAAACTACAACCAACACGACGTGTTGATAACTCTCAGTAGACACCTTCACTTGCAGCAGCTATCCTATCTCCCATAGCTACACCATCTCCAGCATATCCTACCAATGCATCTAATTCTCAATCGACTCCACCGCCATCAATTCCAGGTGTAAATTCGCCTAACACCCAATCCCATGGAGAACCTGGATGAGGATTGATTTCTTTCCATGATTCCACAAACATGCAAGCAAAAAATGGCAAGAAAGTTTTACATCTTGATGGAGCTGGGTATGTGAAAAGTCTTTAAATAACTTAGATATGTTTAATATATCTTATTGATAACATCCAATGCTTGTAGATTTTTGCCTTCACACATTGCTGCTAGTGGAATTATTGAGCTTATCAAAGGCCATTACCTAGAACCATGGTCATCTTGGAAAAAAATACTTGCTGAAGTAAGAGGGTTGTTGTTTGATGAATTCACGATAAGATCCAAATCTTTATTGTAAGCATTTATTTCCCCCTCAAACTTATATCTTGACATTTATCTTGGTTATTATAGAGAAAGTTTGATTTTGAGCCTCCAGATTAAGGTTAGGCTCAGAAGAATTTTGAAATGCAAGCTGCGGCTTTGTTAAAAAATTTGCTCATGAAAGCCCGTGCCAAGCAGACCAAACCAAGATGGCTAGGAAAACAAGTCTGGGATAGACTTTGTGAGCAATGGGGAAGTAAGACCTTCAAGAAGAAGAGTAGTCAAGCAAAATTAAATCGAGCATCTGATTGTGGGGGATTCGGAGGTTCTCTTCACACCGATGGCTCAATTACCACTTCCAAGCATAGAGAAAATCTGGTTAAGTTTTCAAATAACTAACTTTCTTTTTTTTCAAATGAATAGTGCACATTGTGTTGACATATATTTTTTTCATAGTAAGCTAATACATTATTAATTTATATTATTATTGCATTTGTAGATGAAATTGCATGGGTGTGTTCCTATGCCATCAGAGTTGTTTCATCACACACATAGACATAAGGATCATACCTGGGTGGATAGGAGATCGGAGCATATAGATGTAAGCAACTACTAGTTTGTTTAACTTTTACTGTATTTCTATTATGTTAGAATTTAATATATAGCTACATATTGTGTTAAATTATAATGCATGTTCTATTAATATGCCATGAGTATGACTAAGTTATTTGATATGTATGTTGATGTCATATTGGTATTCACAGGCAGAATTTACACGTGTCATGGATGAGGCAACTCAAAAGGCATTTGAAGAAGGAAGTTATGAGCCCAGTGAGTTAGATGTATGATGTGACACTGCTGGAACAAAAAAGGGGAGAATTTATGGACTTGGCTTGGAGTCTACTGTGCTTGATAGAAGACCTTATTACCACGGCTCCAGCTCTCAATCAACTAAGTAGGTGCGAAGAACAGAGCACGAACAATTAATGAAAAAAATGTGAGATGAAATAATGCACTTATGGCAAGGTTGGAGAGCACTGAGAGTCAGGTCCAATTCAATAACAAGCTGCTACAAGAAATCATGAAACACATTAATTTTCAGCTCCCTGAGTTTCAACCACCAGTAGAAGACACAAATCAAAGGGAAGAGGAGCATGATGAAGAGGATGAGGGAGATGATAAGGATGACTAAAGGATGACTTGTGCTACTAACTTGTAGAGGAGGACTAAGAGTAGGACTATTATTAAGACTATAATAGGACTAATTATTTAGGATTTGATGTTATCTAGCTTTATGTTTTTGTAATTTAATGAATATTACTTGTTTTTGTTTGATGTTTAATACTTGTTTATTATTAGGAGTTTATTTGGTTGGACTGATATATAAAATTTATATCTCTATACTGGTGAAATTGTCTGAATTTCTAGTACTTAAAATTGGGATTTCAAAGAATGAAAAATGCTCATTTTGACATTATCAGGCATTAGCGACCGATTTAGTGACCGATTTAGTATTTAAAGACCGATTTAGTGACCGAAATATAAGTTAGTGACCAAAATTCAGAATGCATAACCAAACAAAACGCAGTCATATGATTAGTGATCGATTTAGCGACCGCTTTATCGACTGATTTTGTGACTAAAACTGGTTCAATCACAAATTAGAAACCGATTTAGTGACTGATTTACAGACTGATTTAGTGACCGAAATATCAGTCTCAAAATTAGAAACTAAATTTATAAATTAGCGATTGATTTAGCGACCGATTTTTCGGTCTCTAATTTAGCGACCGAAAACCTGGCAACTAACACATTTTCGTTACTAATCTCTCAAATCAGTTGTTAAATTGGTCACTAAATTTAGTGACAGAAAAATCAGTTGCTACCATTTTTAGCCACCAGCGTTTTAGCAACCAAAAATTCGATCACTAAATCAGTCTCTACCAAATTTAGCAACCAATTTTTCTGTTTTAGTGACCGAAAAATCGATCGCTATTTACTGATTTTCTTTTAGTGTCCTAACAACATGAGTTAATCACTAACCCTTAATTAAGTAAGTCAACTAAGTAGTAAAAACACTTAATCACATCATTAGAATTCAAATTAAGTCAGTTAGATAATAAAGCAATCATGACATCACTAAAGTGAAAAAGTAAAAGATCAAGCTGCTTTATGTAAGAACCTAGTACAGGCCTTGTCTAAAGTGGTTTCTTAAATATCCAATTTGTCCCCCATTAATTACAAGTAACACAAAATTCCTTCCTTCCCTTAAGAGAGAGAAACCTACGGCCACCCCACCATATGCACACACACTCACATTTTATTTCATTCACTTTTCATTCTCTAACACACTCTTATATTCTCTCAACTCCAAGAAAGAGAAAACTCTCTCCATCTTCTTTATTCTTCATCCTCCATAACCAACCTCACTCAACCTTGTAAGAGCTACAACTTTTAGCTCTCACAAACACATACAAACATAACCTCATCCAAGCCAAGGGAAGCAAAAGTCTCACCTCTCTCAAAGAGCTCAAAACTGTGAGCTTGTCAAGGAGCAAGGAGGATATTCTTTCACTTCAAGATTCAACCTTTTCTTGTCTAGATCATCATCTTGTGGTAGGATTCACTGTAACATCCTCCTAAGTACAGTACTCTGCTTAAGTCATAGTACCATACTTGAAAGTTGTTACTGTTGCCTTAACAGACCTTGTATGACAGCGCTCTTCAGCCGTCTTCAATATCTCTAGCCAACTCTAGGTGGCTGCCTTCGGTATGTCCTGAGCTATCTGGAGATAATACGGAAATGTACATAGGAGTGAGAATTATAAATTCTCAATAGGATTCACAAAAAAATTACATACCGTGTCATCGTTATTACCTTCAGTTGCTTCGGTTCATTATAAAATGTGAGCATGTTATATAAATATATTCAGTTTTATAGTTTGAAACCATATTGTTCGAAGCAGAGTTCATTTTATTCAAGCACTTGATAAACAGAGCAAGAATTAAAGCATAAGCATAGCAGATTGTGAGTGATTTTGTAATAATAACAATAGTAGATTGTGCATGTGCAATGGCTCACCATGAATATCATGCGAATGCAATTATACTTTCTTTTCTTCCATTCCTTGACATGCCTAGGTGTTACATATCACAATCCCTAGAGCGTCTGCATGCATATATCTTTGTCTTTAATCTTTACTGCCCTTGGGTAGTCTGACCTAGGAGTGAGCTCAACTCGTGACCATTGTCACATAGAACTAACCTACAAGGGGATCCACGTGCCTCTAGTCTTGGAGGGATCTCATTTTGGCCACGTGCCTCCAAGGTAGAGGGATCTCATAGCTTCAACTACCTTCACAAAGAGGGACCCATTATGTAATATCCACCAAAATTCTTTTATCATTTTTCACCTAATTATTCAATTTTATCGAATAACTGAGAATAAATAGAATTCGGTTAAATAATTATTTAGAATTACTTGATTAGCAATTACTTGAGTTTAGATATGTGGAAGCTAAATTAGAAGTATAGGAGATTCTATAAAATTTTATTGAAAACCGATTTACCGATTTAAAGGAAATCGGTAAAATTATGGTATTTTAAACTGTCGGAACCGAACCAATAGAATACCAATTCTTTTACCCTACCTTGAGTGGCTGATAACTCAGCCACTTAACACCCAAATATGGCGCCACTTTGGCCACAATACATGAAGAAGCTTGGCTGAATTTCAGCCATACAAGTTCAACCAATCACAAGCCAAGGAAGCCACCTATTTATACTCCCTTAATCAGATTTTTCCTCCCCTTTTTCTCTCATTCAGACTGTGCCACTTTCTCTCCTCTGCCCAACTCTCTTCTTCTGTTCTTCACTCACATAACTCCAGCCAATCACCAAGCCTAATCAAGTTTTGTTCATCCATGTAACACCGTACTAATTTGATGTTATGCTTAAGTCATAGCATGCAATTAAGTAGACTGTGTTACTGTGTTAATATTATGCTTAAATTTCGTGATTAGTATCACAAAACAGTCGAAACGGTGCGCTGTCATATAACAGACGTGATTAGCATTATAAAACGTAATAAAGTTTAATATAACATAGCAGAAAAGATACGAATAAGTGGTATATTATCAACTGTATACGTACATATGTAGGTCAGAAGCCAACGCTTCAGTCTATACATATATATATATTGACAGCAGATGAAATAAAGGAACAACAAAATTCCTATGGCTAAAGAGTAGAGGTGGAACTAGCAGGAGCAGGCTGTGTGCAACGAGTCCAACTTGGAGTCATGGTGAAGCTGCAGGTCTGGGATCTCAATGAAAAGAGTGGCTGTTGAGCCCTTCGCCAACGTCTAAGAATGGTGCAGAAAATACAGAACGAGGTGAGAATTTCAAGAAATTCTCAGTAGAGTTCGTGTATAGAGGTTGTCTGACGTCACATACATTCTCAGTTGCCTCGGGTTTTATTTAATTATAAAAACATGTGTTCAAACTGAAATATCCAATTTAATGAGTTCAAGAAAATGTCTGGTCCGAGGCAAGGTTCAGTTTTACTTTAGATGGCACAAGCAACAAAATAGATTACTAATAATAATACATAGAATGATAAACAGAATAAACAAATAAATAGCAGTAAATTAACATAGTAGACAACTGTAAACATCTTGACATAACTATTTCATGTGTTCATGCATTCATGTAATCATGCAGACTCATTCTTGAACCTTCCTTCATAACTCTTTTATTACTTTTCATCATTTTTCCATCTCTTGGTCCCCTGGGAGTTCTTGGTCATTTAGACTCCTAGGTAATAGTCTGCTTTTCAGGATCAAGCTCGTTCCTATACAGGAATGCCTGGTTTACTTTCCCCGACCTTCCCACCGATCTATTCCCCTTAACTTCTTATCTAGGGCTGGCCCAAGTAGTATGGAACTTTTATAGTAACATAATTCTTATTATAACTTTCATAGCTTTCTTGAAAATTGCACATGCATTAATATGTAATTCATAACTTGTGCATAGGTTCTGCCGAAATTTTGGCAGCATAACGGAACGAGTCCGCTTCCCCATGAATAGTGCCAGTACATCAGAACATCAATTCATTATAAAGATCACAACAATACACACACATATCAATATTGAACTCATAATAACCTTAAACTCATCAAGGTAGAGCTTCTGCCTCAGCATAGTCAACCAACCCGGTTTTTATAATTCAAGCTATAATTTATATTTAATTCATTTGGATCTCAAATTTGGATATGTTAAAGTGTTATGTGTCTATTTTCTAACCTCTTTAGTCCCATCTAATTTCGATATCTATAGCTCAAGATATTTAGAATTTATCCAGGCTGCCCAGTGGCTGGCCAGAATCAGACACCTAAAAGTAAAATCCACTAAAAATCGAAAACTGACTCAAATGATACGAAATTGGACTCATATTAAAGCTAATAGGGTAAAGTTTCATTTACAAAAAGTTTCATTCCATTTGACTTGGTAGGACTCGAGTTATAAGCCCCAAATTCTGCCCTTCCTAAACTACCCTGCTCTGACCCGGTGGGGACATAGGGTAACTTTCTTGGATCACTAGGAGCAACTGGGACCTTATCTAATTCTAAAATTTTTATGAGACATTCTTATATGTGTAAGCTTTCTAAAAAAGTTAGTTTCACTCATTTTCAAGTAGTATAGGGCGAGTTCTACCCTGAATAACCCAGTCTGCCCAAAATCAAAGTCAAAACCCTAGGTCGAAATTCAAAAAATCATATCTCTCTCAATACTAATCAAAAAGCCTTATATAATATATGTATGGAAAGCCCTGGATGTCTAGTTTCATTTAAAATTGGTTTCATCAAATTTAATCGGCTTAATGAGGAGCCGTACAATCTGCCGTACGGACTGCCGAGGGGTTTTGGGTTCTCCAGCTCTCCATCTCTTCCTATTTTCATTCTTTCTTGCTTCTAATTCGGTTTTAACTAAACAAACAGCCAAAAACCCATCATATATCATCATAATCATTCATTTAACATATCAAAGATTATAAAAATAATCCAACCTCAGCCAGCCAAGACCACAAAATTGATGCAAGAACTAAACCTCTACCTTTGTTATAAGTGATTTTGCTGGATTTTTGAAGGCTTTGGTGAGCAAAGCTTGATTAGGCTTGATATTGGCTGGAGTTATGTGAGTAAAGAAGAGAGAAAGAGAGCTGAAAGGAGAGGAGGAAGTGGCGCAGGAAATGTGGTCTGAATGGGTGATAAAAGGGTGGAAAAAATCTGATTACATTTGAGTGGTTGTTGTTGATTTGCTTTGGCTTTTGATTGGTTAATATCCCATGGCTGAGTTTCAGCCAACTCTCCCTGTTTATGTAGCCAAAGTGGCGCCACATTTTGTGCTAAGTGGTTGAGTTATCAGCCACTCAAGGTAGGGTAAAAGAATTGGAATTCTATTGGTTCGGTTCCGACAATTTAAAAGACCGTAATTTTACCGATTTCCTTTAAATCGGTAAATCAGTTTTCAATAAAATTTTATGAAATCTCCTATACTCTAACTTAATTCTCTCATATCTAAACTCAAGTAATTGCTAATCAATTTAATCTAAATAGTTGTTTAACCAAATTTTAATTATTTCCAATTATTCGATAAAACCGAATAATTAGGCGAAAAATGGTGGATGTTACAATCCAAGCCTCAAAAATCAGGCAAAATCACTTATAACAAAGGTAGAGGTTTAATTCTTGCATTAATTCTATGGTCTTGGCTGGCTGAGATTGGATTATTTTCACAATCTTTGATGTGTTAAATGAATTATTATGATGATATATGGCTGGTTTTTGGCTGTTTGTTTGGTTAAAACCGAGTTGGAAGCAAGAAAGAATGAAAATAGGAAGAGTTGAGGGGCTGGAGAACCAAAAACCCTCGGCAGTCCATACGGCGGAGTGTACGGCTCCCCCTACAGCTGATTAAATTTGATGAAACTATTTTTATACGAAACTAGACATCTAGGACTTTCCATACATATATCATATAAGGCTTTTGGATTAGTATTGAGAGAGATATGAATTTTTGAATTTTGACCTAGGGTTTTGACTCTGGTTCTGGGCAGACTGGGTTGTTCAGGGTAGAACTCGCCCTATACTATTTAAAAATGAGTGAAACTAACTTTTTTAGAAAGCTTACACATAGGAGAATATTCCATAAAAATTTCAAAATTAGATAAGGTCCTATTTGCTCCCAATGATCGAAGAAAATTGCACTATGTCCAAATCGGGATAGAACAGGGCAGTTTAGGAAGGTCAGAATTTGGGGCTTATAACTCGAGCCCTACTAAGTAAAATGGAATGGAACTTTTTGTAAATGAAACTTTGCCCTGTTAGATTTAATATGAGCCTAATTTCGTATGATTTGAATCAGTTTTTTATTTTTAGTGGATTTTTACTTTTAGGTGTCTGATTCTGGCCAGCCACTAGGCAGGCCGGGATAAAACCTAAATATCTTGAGCTATAGATATCAAAATTAGATGGGACTAAAGAGGTTAGAAAATAGACACATAAAACTTTAACATATCCAAAATTGAGCTCCAAATGAGTTAAATAGAAATCATGGCTTAATTTAGAACAACCGGGTTGGCTGACTATGTTGAGGCAGAAACTTTGCCTTAATGAGATTATTGTTACTATTAGTTCAATGTTAAAATATGTATGCAATGTTGTGACCTCTATGATAAATTGGTGTTTTGGTGTGCTGGCACTATTCATGGAAAACCGGACACGTTCCGTTATGCTGCTGAAATTTCGGTAGAATCCATGTATAAGTTATGAATTACATGTTAATGCATGTGCAATTTCAAGAAAGCTATGAAAGTTATGATAAGAATTATGTTACTATGAAAGTTCTATGCTACTTGGGCCAGCCCCGGATAAGAAGTTAAGGGGAATAGATCGGTGGGAAGGTCGGGAAAAGTAAACCCGGCATTCCTACATAGGAACGAGCTCAATCCTGAAAAGCAGACTATTACCCAGGAGTCTAAATGGCCAAGAACTCCCAGGGGACCAAGAGATGGAAAAATGATGAAAAGTAATGAAAAAGTTTATAAAGGAAGGTTCAAGAATGAGTCTGTATGATTACATGAATGCATGAATACATGGAATAGTTATGTCAAGATATTTACAGTTGTCTATTATGTTTGTTTACTGCTGTTTATTTATTTATTCTGTTTATCATTCTATGCATCATTATTAGTAATCTATTTTTTTTCTTGTGCCGTCTAAAGTAAAACTGAACCTTGCCTCGGACCAGACATTTTTCTAAACTGATTAAATGTGAATAGTTAGGGTTGATCTTATGTTTTTATAATTAAATAAAACCCAAGGCAACTGAGAATGAATGTGACATCAGCTAAACCTTGTATGCGAGCCCTACTGAGAATTTCTTCAAATTCTCACCTCGTTTTGCATTTCTGCATCATTCTCAGACGTTGACGATGGACTCAATGGCGACTCTGTTTATTGAGCTCCTTAACTTACAGTTTCACTAGGACCCCGAGTTGCACTCGCTGTACTTAGTTGGTTTCCGCCATTTCTGGCCCTACTTTTTAGTAGCGAAAATTTAGCTATGCCTTTAGTTCACTCTGCTTTTTGAAGCATGTATATAAACTGAAGCGTTGGCTTCCAACTTATACATGTAAATGTACAACTGATGCTATATTACACGTTATTATTCTATTCTGTGGTACTTTTGTTAAATTCCGTTACGTTCTAAATTATTAACAACGCTCCGTTTCTCCTATTAAAAAAAAAAGTGACATGATAAAATGAAACATAAACAAAGTATTAACACAGTAACACAATCTACTTAATTTCATGCTATGACTTAAGCATAACATTAAATTGGTAGGGTGTTACATTTTTGGGATCAGAGCAGTTCGTCCTAGCTAAGGCCTGAGGATTGGACTGACTATGCTTCGCGCATATTCTGTATTTTTAGCTGATAATATGCACCAAATCTTGCCTGTACGGTTGAGATATAGTTGTGCATGTGTATGAAGTGCCTGACCGTGTGAGCTGTTATTTACTAGCACATTAGACTTAGTATTGAGCCTGATCAACTCAATAACTTTTGTTTTGTGTGCTCAGAACTTAATGGCTTCCGGAAGACGAGGCAGACCACGTGCAGAACCTGCTCCAGAGGACCGGACTAATTTTATGGCCACAATGCGAGAAATGGCCCATGCAATGCGGGAGCAAGCCGCGGTGGCTCACTAGTTGATGGATCAGCTAGGTAGACGATCTGAGGCAAGCTATGGAAGGAACCCTCACGGCCCAGGGGTTGACCTGGACTATCTCAAGTTTGCTGAGTTCAGAAAGGCAAATCCGCCAAGTTTTCGAGGGGCATATGATCCTGATAAAGCTGACGAATGGATCAAAGCCATGGAGAAGATTTTCTCTGTCTTGGATTGCTCAAATCATCAAAAAGTGACCTCTGCCACTTACATGCTCGAAGCCGATGCCGAGTTTTGGTGGAACGGCGTACGAAGATTGTTCGAAGAATCTCATACGGTAATCACCTAGGCGATGTTTAGGGATATATTTTACCAGAAGTACTTTCCGGCTTCCGTTCGAAATGCCAAGGAACTTGAGTTTATGCAGCTTCATCAAGGAAATCGGACGATATCTGAATACATTGCCAAGTTCAAAGAGTTGTGCAAATTTTCCACAATTTACCAGAGAAACCCAGATGAAGCTTGGAAGTGCATCAAATTTGAGGGAGGGTTACGGAAGACATTCTTACCGCGATAGGGCCAATGGAGATTAGGGATTTCCCCACGTTGGTGAATAAATGCCAACTTGTGGAGGATTGTAACCTGAAATTAGCTGCAGCTAAGGTATCTGGTGGTAACTTCAAGAGGGGTTTGGCCCCATAGGGCCCAAGATTCAAGCCCAACATATAACAACAAAGGAGATTTCCACCGGTAGGCAATAAGGGCAAGCAACCCCAACGGCCTTTTCCAAATCCAACTTGCACAAAATGCGGTAAGAATCATGGCAATCGGCCGTGTTTGGCAGGCCAAAATGTCTGCTATGGATGTGGCAAGCCAGGCCACAAAATTTATGAGTGTCCAACCAAGAATCCACCACAGCCTCCTCGACCCCAACGTCAAGGACGGGTCTTTACAATGAGCGCAGAAGAAGCTGACAAGTCTAAAGGACTAATTCAAGGTACCTGTGACGTGGACGGTAAGATTCTAACTGTATTCTATGATTCGGGTGCTTCACATTCATTTATTTCTCATAGCTGCGTAGCTGCTTTGGAATTGCCAATTTCTGAATTACCTTATGATCTACTGGTTTCTACTCCTACCAATGGACCTGTTAGAACTAGTCAAATATGCATCAATGTTCCTCTTCAGATTGAGGGTAGGACCTTTGCCACCAATTTGATTTGTCTCCCTCTATTTGGCCTTGACATAATTCTGGGCATGGATTGGCTTTCTACCAATCAAGTTATACTCAATTGCTCTGATAAGATAGTGGTACTCCCCTCTGTCTTACTTTCTGAATCCCAAACTGCAACACTCTTCTATCTGAACTCTTTTGGGTCAAAGAATCAAGGATATATCCTCTTGTCAGCTAATGTGACAGAAGCTGAGCAGGAACTAGAGGAGATTCTGGTTGTCAGGGAATATTCAGATATTTTTCCAGAGGATATTCCTGAATTCCCTCCTAAGAGACAAATAGAGTTCACTATCGAGTTGGTTCCAGATGCGGGACCAATATCTATAGCTCCGTATCGAATGTCACCTTTGGAGCTGACTGAACTAAAAAGATAGATCGAGGAGCTCTTGGAAAAAGGATTCATACGGCCAAGCGCGTCGCCATAGGGAGCTCCGATCTTGTTGGTCAAGAAGAAAGATGGGAGCATGCGCCTATGTGTGGATTATAGGCCGTTGAATAAAGTGATGATCAAGAATAAATATCCACTGCCAAGGATTGATGATCTCATGGACCAGGTACAAGGTGCAACGGTATTTTCCAAGATTGATTTGTGTTTCAGATATCACCAAATTCGAATTCGGGAACAAGATATCCCTGAGACAGCTTTTCGAACTCGTTATGGACACTATGAGTATATCGTGATGTCGTTTGGATTGACGAACGCACCAGTAGTATTCATGGATTACATGAATCGAATATTCCATCCAAATCTGGACAAGTTTGTAGTGGTCTTCATCGACGATATACTTGTCTACTCGGAGACGGAGCAAGAGTATGCAGAACACTTACGGCTAGTTCTGTAAATTTTAAGAGAAAAGAAACTTTATGCTAAATTATCCAAATGTGAATTTTGGATGAAGGAGGTAAAATTTCTCAGCCACGTAGTGTCATCTGGAGGAATCTCCGTATACCCCAAAAAGTAGAAGCAGTTCTAAACTGGGAAAGGCCGACCATAGTCTCTGAAGTCAGGAGTTTTATGGGCTTAGCTGGATATTACAGGCGATTCATTAAGGACTTTTCTCTAATAGTCTTGCCCTTAACCAAGCTAACCAGAAAGAATGTTCCATTTGGGTGGACGCCGAAGTACGAACGGGGTTTTCAGGATTTGAAGAGGAGATTGACCACGACACCAGTGTTAGCCTTACCAGACCCTCATGGACTATTTGAGGTCTATTGTGATGCTTCCCAACAAGGGTTGGGATGCATGTTGATGCAAATCGGAAAGGTGGTCGCGTATGCCTCCAGGCAATTGAAGCCACACGAAAGGAACTATCCTACTCATGACCTCGAATTAGCAGCAGTAGTATTTATTTTGAAGATATGGAGACATCACCTATATGGAGTAAAGTTCGAGGTCTTTTCTGATCATAAGAGTTTGAAGTACCTTTTTGATCAGAAGGAATTAACATGAGGCAACGGAGATGCATGGAACTCCTTAAAGACTATGAATTTGAATTGAAATACCACCAGGTAAGGCAAACATTGTGGCAGATGCTTTGAGCAGAAAATCATTGACCATAGCCTGGATGATGATTAAAGAGGCAGAGCTTATTGAAAACTTCCGAAATCTTAATTTGGGAATCCTTGCAACTCCCAAGACCCTTCAGTTACACCAAATTAAGATAACCAGTAGCTTTAAGGATCAGATTCGGCAAGCACAGCAGCAGGATGCTAACTTTCAACATACGATTAATCTCATACAATCAGGGAGATTAATGGGTTTTGTCCAAGATAAAGAAGGCATCTGGCGGTGCCACAACAGAGTGTGTGTTCCTGAAAGGAACGATCTCCAAAGAAGAATTTTAGAAGAAGCACATAAAGGTGAATTTGCTGTACATCCTGGCATAACCAAGATGTATCAAGACCTTAAGAAAATGTTTTGGTGGCCGGGCATGAAGTCAGATATAGCAAGCTTCGTGGGTAAGTGTTTGGACTGTCAGAAGGTGAAAGTGGAACATCAGAAACTTTCGGGATGTTACAACCCTTGGAAATCCCTGAATGGAAGTGGGAGAGTATCTCCATGGATTTTATAATGGGGTTACCAAGGATGTCAACGGGATATGATGCTATATGGGTCATTATGGATAAATTAACCAAATCTGCTCATTTCCTACCCATTCGAGCAAATTATCTGCTGGAAAAACTAGCTCAACTGTACATTCAAGAGATTATAAGGTTGCCTGGGACCCCTTCAACTATTATCTCTGATCGAGACCTGAGGTTTACCTCACGATTTTGGGGAGCTTTACAGAAGGCATTCGGTGCGAAGCTGTGTTTAAGCACTGCGTATCACCCGCAAATAGATGGCCAAACTGAAAGGACAATTCAAACCTTAGAAAATATGCTACGAGCTTATATACTAGAGCAACGCAGAAATTGGGATCGATACTTACCGTTGGCCGAATTCGCATACAACAATACTTATCACGCTAGCATTGGCATGGCTCCTTACGAAGCATTGTATGGACGAAAGTGCCAATCTCCCCTGTGCTGGTATGAGATAAGAGAATCAACTCTATTGGGGCCTGATTTAGTTGAGCAGACCACTGAGCAGATCAAGAAAATACGAAGCAAGATGCTTGCCGCTCAGAGCCGCCAGAAGAGTTATGCGGATACCAGGAGGAAACCTCTGGAATTTTAGGAAGGAGACCACGTATTTCTAAAGGTTACGCCTACAACGGGGATAAGTAGGGCCATTAAGGTCAAGAAGCTAAATCCTCGCTTTATTGGTCCCTTTCAAATTTTGAAGCGAATCGGATCAGTTGCATACCGAGTCGCTTTGCCTCCACATCTATCAAACCTCCATGATGTTTTTCATGTCTCCCAACTCAGAAAGTATCAACCTGACCCTACCCACTTCCTAGAACCCGAATCAATACAGTTAAAGGAGAACCTGACTTTCCGCGTACAACCAGCACGGATCGTAGACAGAAGTAGTAGACAACTTTGGAACAAGACCGTGCAGCTAGTAAAGGTAGCATGGGAAAAAGGAGATGCTGAAGACTACACCTGGGAGCTGGAATCAGATATGAGGAAAGAGTATCCTGAACTATTCTCAGGTACTAAATTCTGAGGACAAATTTTTTTTTTTTTAAGCAGGGTGGTAATATAACATCCACCAAAATTCTTTTATCATTTTTCGCCTAATTATTCGGTTTTATCGAATAATTGAAAATAAATAGAATTCGGTTAAATAATTATTTAGAATTACTTGATTAGCAATTACTTGAGTTTAGATATGGGGAAGCTAAATTAGAAGTATAGGAGATTCCATAAAATTTTATTGAAAACTGATTTACCGATTTAAAGGAAATCGGTAAAATTATGGTATTTTAAACTGTCGGAACCCAACCAATAGAATACCAATTCTTTTACCCTATCTTGAATGGCTGATAACTCAGCCACTTAACACCCAAATGTGACGCCGCTTTGGCCACAATACATGAAGAAGCTTGGCTGAATTTCAGCCATACAAGTTCAACCAATCGCAAGCCAAGGAAGCCACCTATTTATACTCCCTTAATCAGATTTTTCCTCCCCTTTTTCTCTCATTCAGACTGTGCCACTTTCTCTCCTTTGCCTAGCTCTCTTCTTCTCTTCTTCACTCACATAACTCCAGCCAATCATCAAGTCTAATCAAGTTTTTTTCATCCAAGTTTCAAAAATCAAGCAAAATCAATTATAACAAAGGTAGAGGTTTAATTCTTGCATTCATTCTGTGGTCTTGGCTGGCTGAGGTTGGATTATTTTCACAATCTTTGATGTGTTAAATGAATTATTATGATGATATATGGCTGGTTTTTGGCTATTTGTTTGGTTAAAACCGAGTTGGAAGCAAGAAAGAATGAAAATAGGAAGAGCTGAGGGGCTGGAGAACCAAAAACCCTCGGTAGTCCATATGGCGGAGTACACGGCTCCGCCTATAGCTGATTAAATTTGATGAGACCATTTTTATATGAAACTAGACATCTAGGACTTTCCATACATATATCATATAAGGCTTTTGGATTAGTATTGAGAGAGATATGAATTTCTGAATTTTGACCTAGGGTTTTGACTCTGGTTCTGGGCAGACTGGGTTGTTCAGGGTAGAACTCGCCCTATACTATTTGAAAATGAGTGAAACTAACTTTTTTAGAAATTTTACACATAGAAGAATATCCCATAAAAATTTCAGAATTAGATAAGGTCCTATTTGCTCCCAGTGATCCAAGAAATTTGCCCTATGTCCAAACCGGGACAGAACAGGGCAGTTTAGGAAGGTCAGAATTTGGGGCTTATAACTTGAGCCCTACTAAGTAAAATGGAATGGAAATTTTTGTAAATGAAACTTTGCCCTGTTAGATTTAATATGAGCCTAATTTCGTATGATTTGAATCAGTTTTTGATTTTTAGTGGATTTTTACTTTTAGGTGTCTGATTCTGGCCAGCCACTAGGCAGGCCGGGATAAAACCTAAATATCTTGAGCTATAGATATCAAAATTAGATGGGACCAAAGAGCTTAGAAAATAGACACATAAACTTTAACATACTCAAAATTGAGATCCAAATGAGTTAAATAGAAATCATGGCTTAATTTAGAAAAACCGGGTTGGCTGACTATGTTGAGGCAGAAACTTTGCCTTAATGAGATTATTGTTACTATGAGTTCAATGTTAAAATATGCATGCAATGTTGTGACCTCTATGATAAATTGGTGTTCTAGTGTACTGGCACTATTCATGGGGAAGCGGATAGTTTCCGTTATACTGCCGAAATTTCGGTAGAATCCATGTATAAGTTATGAATTACATGTTAATGCATGTGCAATTTCAAGAAAGCTATGAAAGTTATGATAAAAATTATGCTATTATGAAAGTTCCATACTACTTGGGCCAGCCCCGGATAAGAAGTTAAGGGGAATAGATCGGTGGAAAGGTCGGGAAAAGTAAACCCGGCATTCCTGCATAGGAACGAACTCGATCCTGAAAAGCAGACTATTACCTAGGAGTCTAAATGGCCAAGAACTCCCAGGGGACCAAGAGATGGAAAAATGATGAAAAGTAATGAAAAAGCTTATGAAGGAAGGTTCAAGAATGAGTCTGTATGATTACATGAATGCATGAATACATGGAATATTTATGTCAAGATGTTTACAGTTGTCTATTATGTTTGTTTACTGCTGTTTATTTATTTATTCTGTTTTTCATTCTATGTATCATTATTAGTAATCTATTTTGTTTCTTGTGCCGTCTAAAGTAAAACTAAACCTTGCCTCGGACCAAACATTTTTCTAAACTAAGTAAATGTGAATAGTTAGGGTTGATCTCATATTTTTATAATTAAATAAAACCCAAGGCAACTGAGAATGAATGTGACATCAGCTAAACCTTGTACGCGAGCCCTACTGAGAATTTCTTCAAATTCTCACCTCATCTTGCATTTCCGCATCATTCTCAGATGTTGATGATGGACTCAATGGCGACTCTGTTTATTGAGCTCCTTGACCTATAATTTCACCAGGACCCTAAGTTGCACTCGATGTGCTTATCTGGTTTCCGTCATTTCTGGCCCTACTTTTTAGTAGCGGAAATTTAGCTATGCCTTTAGTTCACTCTGCTTTTTGAAGCATGTATATAAACTGAAGCGTTGGTTTCCAACTTATATATGTAAATATACAACTGATGCTATATTACACGTTATTATTCTATTCTATGGTACTTTTGTTAAATTCCGTTACGTTCTAAATTATTAACAGCGCTTCGTTTCTCCTGTTAAAAAAAAAAAAGTGACATGATAAAACGAAACGTAAATAGAGTATTAACACGGTAACACAATCTACTTAATTTCATGCTATGACTTAAGCATAACATTAAATTGATAGGGTGTTACACATTAACTGCCTCCAAGCGAAGGGATCTCATCTTATCTTTCATGTGCTTTAATAGTTCATGCTCATATTTTTATGTATAAGAGGTTCATGTACATTTTCTATATCTGGATTTCAAACATTTATGCTTGCATGATATGCATCCATGGACATAACATATAAACATGTTTATCATTCACACATTCTTGCCGAAATTTTGGCAGCATAACGAATCGAGTCCGCCTCCCCATGAATAGTGCAGCTCACACAGACATTCAGTCACAATAGCAGAGTTAACATCATACATTAGTCTCTAAGTAATATTATAGATTTACGACCATCAAGTTCTAATTGAATTTCATTCATGCAATAGAGTAGCCAAACACTCAAATAACAATTCTGCCTATAGCACCCAAATCTGCCCGATTTATAAATCACGCCATAAATTCTAATTAACTCCTTTGGACCTGAATTTTGGATATAATAAAATGCTATATGTCTAGTTTCTAACCTCTTTAATCCCATTTGATTTTGATAAATATAGCTCCAGTTATTGAGGATTTACCTCAACCTGCCCTGTAGCTAGGCAGATTTGCACCTTCAAAAGTAAAAATCCACCAAAAATCAAAATCTACTTGTATTCCTACCAAACCTATGTCGTTTTAAAGCTTATTGATTCAATTTTCATATCCAATAAGTCCCACATTGTAACACCCTACCAACTTAATGTTATGCTTAAGTCATAGCATGAAATTGGATAAGTTGCATTATCGTGTTAGTATTCCGTCTATAGCAGTATTTATTATATTATATTTTCTTTTTCTCTAATAAATATGTATATATTTGATGCGTATACTTACAAAATAGGGCGTTTTATATAATAAACATGATCAGCATCATAGAACGTGACAGAATTTAAATAAAAGCATCACAGAAAAGAATACAGACAAGTAATATATCATCAGCTGTATATATACATATGTAAGTTGGAAGCCAATGCTTCAATTTATCTATATGTTTCAAAAGCAGAGTGAAATCAAGGAACAACAAAATTCCTGTCGCTAAAAATAGAGACGAAAATGGCAGGAGCCAGCTATGTACAGCAAGTCCACTATGGGATCATGGTGGAGCTGCAGGTCTGAAATTTCAATAAAAAGGGTGGCCATCGAGTCCATCACCAGCGTCTGAGAATGATGCGAAAATGAAAAACAAGGTGAGAATTTAAAGAAATTCTCAGCAGGGTTCGCGTATGGTGTTTAACTGACGTCACATTCATTCTCAATTGCCTCGATTTTTATTTAATTATAAAACCATAGGTTCAAATTGAACTATCCATATTTAATAAGTTTAAGAAAACGTCTGGTCCTAGGTAAAGTTCAGTTTTACTTAAGACAGCATAAGAAACAGAACAAATTACTAATAATGATATACAGAATAATGAGCATAATATATGAACATACAACAGTAAGTAAATATAACAGACAAATTGTAGACAACTTGTAATGACTATGCAACAGAATCATGCATTCAATGTAATCATGCAAAACTCATTCTTGAACCTTACTTCATAAACTTTTCCATTACTTGGTCCCTTGGGAGTTCTTGGCCATTTAAACTCCTGGGTAATAGTCTGCTTTCCATGATCGAGCTCGTTCCTCTACAGAAATGCTAAGTTTACTTTCCCCAACCTCCCCACCAATCTATTCCCCTTAACTTTAGTCCGGGGCTAGCCCAAGTATCATGGAACTTTCATCATAACATACTATTCATGTTCATCATAACATAACCTTTATGATTTTCTTGAAAATGCACATGTATCTTATAACTCATGCATAGGTCTTACCGAAATTTCGGCATATAACGGAACATGTCCACTTCCCCATGAATAGTACCAGTACTCAGTACACCAACTTATCAAAGAAATCATGACATTTCATTCATAACTCAACATTAACTTCATAGAAGCATAAGTTACATTAAGATAGGGTTACTACCTCAGCACAATCTTTCAACCCGATTTTTGTAAATCAAGCCAAAATTTTTATTTAACTCATCTAGGCTTGAATTTTGGATATGTTAAATTTTTATGTGTCTATTTTCTAACCTCTTTAGTCCCATCTAATTTTGATAAATATAGCTCAAGTTATTTAGGTTTTATCCCGGCCTGCCCTGTAGTTGGCCGGAATTACACACTTAGAAGTAAAAATCCACTAAAAATCGAAAATTAGTTCAAATTATATGAAATTGTTCGATATTAAAGCTAACAGGACAATATTTTATTTGTAAAAAGTTTCATTCCATTTGCTTTAGTAGGGCTCTAATTATAAGCCCTGAAATTTGACCTTCCTAAACTACCCTGTTTTGGCCCAGGTTGGACATAGGGCAACTTTCTTGAACCACTGGGAGCATACGGGATCATATCTAACTCTGAAATTTTTATGGGATATTGTCCTATGTGTAATATTTCTAACAAAGTTAGTTTCATTCAATTCCAATAGTATAGGGCAAGTTTTGCCCTGAACAACCCAGTCTGCCTAGAATCAAACTCAAAAATCTAGGTCGAATTTTCAAAATTCATATCTCTCTCAACACTAATCCAATGGCCTTATATGATATATGTATGGAAAGCCCTGAATGTCTAGTTTTATATAAAAATGGTTTCATCAAATTTAATCTGCTGTAGGCAGAGCCGTACACTCCAGCGTACAGACTACCGAGGGATTTTGAATTTCCAGCTTCTCACATCTTCCTACTTTCACCTCTTCTTACTCTCTAATCATCTTTAACATCAACAACAACTAACAAATCAGCCAAATGTCACCATATTCATTCAATTACCACATCAAGAATTAAGAAAATAAAGCCACCACCAACCACCCACAACCAGAATAGCAAGACAAGAATTAAACCTCTACCTCTTTATATGTGATTTGGCTTGATTTTGGAGTTTGGATTATCAAATCCTTGTTGAGCTTGAAGGTTTGATGGAGTTGGGTGAGTGGAGAAGAGAAGAAGAGGGCGGAAGTAAGGGAGAAGGCAGTGCTGAATGGGGCTGAAGAGAAAGGAAGAAATGTGTTATAAAAGCTTTGAGGTGGTAGTTGGCTTCATGGGTTGTGATTGGTTGAATTTTTGTGGGTGAGCTTCAGCCATGTTCTCCTCTTCTTGTGGCCTTTGTGGCGCCACCAAGTGAGGAGCAAGTGGCTGAGTATTCAGCCTTAGGTCATAGGGTTTTGGGCATGTAATTCTATTAGTTCGGTTCCGACAGTTTAAAATTCCGTAATCTTACCTATTTCCTTTAAATTGGTAAATCTGTTTCAAGAAAATTCCTACGAAATCTCTTATACTTTTAACCTAATTCCGTCATATCTAAACTCAATTAATTGTTAATTAATTGATCCTAAATAAATATTTAGTCGAATTTTAATTAATCTTAATTATTCGATAAAAACCGAACAACTAGACGAAAAATGATAAGAAAATTCCGATGGATGTTACACATGTCATTTGAGTAAATAGAGCTCAAGTTTAACTTTGCAAAGTTGGCTAATCTAAACTGCCCTACTCTAGTCCAGTCAGGACATGGGGCAACGTTACGAATTTATTGGGAGAAACAAGTGTTGAATTTGGATCTGAAATTTTTATGGAATATTATCCTATGTCTTAATTTCTAAAAAAATTAGTTTCACTCAATTTGAAGAAGTATAGGGCGAGTTATGCGCCACGAAATCCAGTCTGCTCAGAACCAGGGTTAGAATCCTAGGGTTAACTTAAAAAAATCATATCTCATTCAATATTAATCCAATGGCCTTATACTTTGTATGGTTGGAAATCCCTAGATGTCTAGTTTCACTTAAAATTAGTTTCATCTCAGTTTGGTGTCTATAGGCGAGTCCGTACAGTGCGTAAGTACGGACGCTGTGGGGTTTCTCAACCTCACAGATTCTTTTTTGTGGCTCTTTATATTTTCTCATTCAAATCTGAATCAACTCAACAAATACATGCTAAACCAGCCATAAATCATCACACCATCACCATATATCATCAATTACATGAGAGAAGAAAGTATTCCTAAGAGTCATTAATTCAATAAAATCAAGCAAAGAAGTTGAATCCTACCTCAAATTGGTGTAGAAACTAGCTAGATTTGAGCTCTTGGTGGAGGAAATGGGTGGTGCTTGGAGATTTGAGGAAAAAGAAGTGAGGAAGAAGAAGAATGAAGGGGCGAAAGTTAGCTAAAGAGGGTAGCACGAAAATGAGGGGATTTGAAGGGATTTAAGGAAGTTTTATAAGGCTTTGGTAGTTGGAATCTTGGATTGTGATTGGTTGTTATTTGTATGGTATTCCTTTGGCCACTTCTCCCCATTCTTGTGGCTGCTGGTCGCTCCACTTAGTGAGGCAGTGGTGGTTAAATTCTAGCCACCCATGTTAGGTTTTTAACTGTATAAAATTCTACTGATTCGGTTCTTGCAATTTAAAACACCGAATTTTTACTAATTTCCTTCAAATCGGCCAAACGATCTTGAAGAATTTTGTGAGGTTTTCTATGTTTCTATTCTAATTATTTCTATTTCTAATCTCTCTAATTAACATCTAATTAACACCTAATTAATCCTTAATTAACTTCTATTTAACCTTACTTATGTATTAAAATCGAATAAATCGATTAATAACGCAAATCAGTAAAATGTTGCTGGTAACCGTCTAAAATTTTCTACACAACTATTTCAAATTCTTCATTTATTAATCTCTTTATAATTCATTCCTAATTACCTTCTCACATTTTAATAAAATTGAATAAATCGATTTGCAGCACAATTTAAAAGTTCAAAAAAATTCGGACGTTACATATACTTTTGTTTTCTCTTAAGACAAGCCATGAGAGCCCAAGCTTGTTCATAAATTGGAGCCTTAAGCTTTGTCTCAAAGCTTCTAGTTTCTTGAGAAAAATGATGACTTTCTTATTTCTAATACTTATTTTGTTCCTATAATATCATTATCTTGAAAAGAATGTGCAAAGTCTGGACTTTTACTCACTTTTATGTCAAGAGCTCCTACCCTAGCCATGGTTATGGTGTTTTTGGCATATTTCTTGTCTTTACCTCCTAAAAAGATTCTAAAGTTTGCACCTTTCTTGAGTGTTTGAGTAATTCTTTGGTTATTCTTCACTTTATGATTATGTTTGTAACCTCCAATACCCTTCTGAAACCGTCTCATAACTTAGGATGTTTCAAACTTCATAGTTTTGATGAATACCAAATCAAGCTTTAAGTTAAAATTTTTGTTTGTAAATTATTTGTTTTATTGAAACATTTTCTTTTCTGGGCAAAATCTTTTATCTTGTACTTAAACAACTTTTGGACCAAACAAAGTGTCTTAATCCATAGTACTTCCCTTGAATATACTTATGTTGGAACAAATGCTTTGTGGTCTGTATGATTTCTCACGTAAGAAATAGTCAAAAAGTTCAGAAGGATGAGATTATAACATCAGAAAGAAAAATGTGTTATGAGAAGGATATCCATTCATTCAGAAGGATGACTTCATCCGAAAGGGTAATCATCAGAAACATGCTTCTCATGAAGTACCTCACTTTCAAAGCTTCTTCTACACGCTTCATTGATAAATTCAAAAAGTCAAATATGATTTGACAAGATGCAAAAGAAGCGCTAACAAGTCTGAAAAGTGGGTGAACACTTCACTGGCTCTTTTTTCCTCTTCTATGTCAAGTCTACTTGTTAAAGAAGAAAATTGCATTTCTCTCTTTCCATTCACAGACTAGTGGATCAAAGAGGCTCAAGGCTCAAGATCTGCAAACTTCAACGGTCATATCTTGAAGTCTATATAAAGTTGGAAAATGAAGAAGAAATGGTTAGATTGATTGAATATTTTTTTACGCTTAAGAGATCTTCATCAACCTTCTAAATCATCAGAAAGTTACTTATTGTAACTTTTGTTTGTAAAATCTTTTTTATTGATTTGTATTAGATAATATTCTCATATTGAAAATTTAGAGAAGTCATACACACTGTATGTATTTGATCAATACTCTATGAAGAGCTTTTAGTGTAAGTGTAAACATAAACCTTTTTATCAAATCTCTTATAACCAGACCCAATAATGGTCAAAGTGAGCTTAGATAGGCTAGGATAAATACTACTTGGTTGTAAAGTTTGGAGAAGCTAGAGAAAGACTACTCAATTGTAAAAGCTTCGAGACTACTCATCTGTAAAAGCTTAGAGAGGCTTGGAAAAATAACACTCATGGTATAAAAATCTTAACAAAGAGTTAGGGACTGGACGTAGGCATTTGTTTGGCGAACCAGGATAAACCTTGCTATGTAATCATTCTATCTTTTTCATTTTACATGCTATTGTAATTCAATCCTCAAATTTTTGCTGCCTTTAAAGCATTCAAAATATTCTTGCCTAAAATAGATACCTATTATTTCTAACCACATTGCTTCCGTATTCCAAGTCTAGGACTTGAGAAAGTTGTTTAAAAAAATTTTAGGTTCAAAATTTTAGCTATGACATGATTCAACCCCCTTCTCGTGTCATCTGTAACACCCTCCTCAGTACAGTACTATGCTTAAGTCATAGTACCATACCCTGGAGTTGTTACTGTTACCTGAACGGACCTTTCCTAACAGCGACTTCAGCCGTCTTTGGAACTTCTTGAACTATCTGGAGATAACACGGAAATAGGAGTGAGAATTACAAATTCTCAGTAGGATTCTCTATAATACACATAATGTCATCTTTGTCATCTCCAGTTTGCTTCTGTTTATTATGAAAAAGGTGAGCATACCTTACAAACTGTTTAATTTTATAGTTCGAAAATGTAATGTCCGAAGCAAAGATTCAATTTTACTCATAGACTTGTCATTTGGGAAAAACCCATAAAAAAAAAAATCAATTCTTGAATGATATCATGGATAATAATTGCAACATATTAAACTACACATAGCATTTGCACATAACTTTATCTGTACTTAAATTTATGCATATACATAAAATTTGCTTTTCTTTCTTCATCTCTCTTTTCATCATAAAATCTTTACGTGCCACATTCCAGAGTATGATCGCCATGTCATACCCCATCAGAGCGTGATCGCCATATCACGTTCCTTAGGAATATGGAATCTCCTTTTGGTACTTACACTAGCTGGATCATGCCATACCTCATATAAGTTCTGTCCCCTGTACTCACACTAGCTGGGTCGATGCCATGCCTCATGTGAGTGGGGTGCTTGCATATATCTTAATCTTTAGTCTTTAGTCTTTAATCTTTAATCTTTAGCTTTTACTTGGCACACCTAGGCATTACGTATTGCCATCCCTAAGGTGCTGTTACTGCCCTTGGGTAGCCTGGCCTTGGAGTGAGCTCGTCAGCTTCACCCATGACCGTCGTCACACCGACTCACCCTCAAGGGGACCCACTGCCTCTAGGTTGGAGGGATCTCATTTAACTGCCTCCAAGTGAAGGAATTCACATCTTTATCTTTTAACTACCTTCACAAGGAGGGATTCAAAGCGCAACTGCCTCCAAGTAAAGGGATTCACATTCAATATATTCATATTTTTTCATTCTCATATATGGTCATGCATAGAAGTGCTGAATGTACTCATACATATACTTCATCACTTACTTCCATATATCATTGCACATATGATCTTTATGTACGTATTCATAACGTATAAAGGCTCGTAGCCTCTTCACCATTCTACCGGCACTCATACATATGCTGCTTCATTTACTCTCATATACCTCATATTATACTTATATCATTCTTGAATATAGGGTTTCCATATACCTATTCACACTTAGATTCATCCTTGCATATAAACATTCATAGAATTCTGCCGTAAATTTGGCAGTATAACGGATCAGATCCGTTTTCCCATAAATAGTGCCAGTTCTCACAGACAAATCAGTCATAGTAATATAATCAACTTAACATATCTATCAATATAAAACTTGCAATCCTCCATTCAAACCTTATATGTCCGCTAACACTTGTGAAACTATCAATTTGGTTATTCTGCCAATTCTATCCAGTTTCTACCCGAATTGTGCATAAGTCAACTTTACCTCTATTCAACTCATTTAAACCTGAATTTTGGATATGTAATAGCTCTATGTGTCTAATTTCTAACCTCTTTAGTCCCATATCATTTTGATCTATATAACTCAGGATATTCAAATTTTATCTTAGCTTGTTCAGTCACTGGCCCGAATTACACTCCTAGAATTATAAATTCACTAAAAATCGAAACTAAGCTCAAATCATACAAAATTGGTCTCATATTGAACCTAACAGGACAACCTTTCATTTACCATAAGTCTCATTCCATTTGCTTTAGTATAACTCGAGTTATAAGTCCTGAAACTCGACCTTTTTGAACTACTCTGTTTTGGCTCAGTTTGGACATAGGGTAACTTCCTTGAATCACTGGGGACAATTAGGACCATAACAAACTCAGAATTTCATATTGGAATGTTCTCCTATGTGCTTTCTAACAAAGTTGGTTTCACTAAATTTGGAGTCGCGTAGGGCGAGTTATACCCTCCTCAAGTCACCCTGCCCGGATGAAAGTCCTGATTCCTAGGTCAAACTTCAAAAATTCATATCTCTTTCAATACTAATCCAATAACCTTATATGATATATCTATAGAAAGCTCTGAATGTCTACTTTCACTAAAAATAGTTTCATTGGATTTAACCAGTTGTAGGCGGCGCCGTACACTCCGCCATATGGACTGCCGTGGAGCTTCTCACTTAGACAGCATTCCAAACATTCACTTTTCCTAGTTTTCTTCTTCTAACCTTAATTCTAACTCAATATTTCATATTAATCCAATCATAATACATCCAATAATTCATCAAATACATGGAGAAGAGTACAATTTCATGCAATCATAGTGCAAGTAACTCAAGAATAGAAATAGAATCCTATCTCTTTGGAGTATGATTTGAGCTGAGTGCTGAAACTTGGAGTGTTAGAACCTTGCTAAGCTTGAAAGAGTAATGGAATTGATTGAGAGAAGGGAAGAAAGAGGCTAGAACAAGAGGGAGAGAAGGAGGCGTAGATCAATCAGAAATGAGGGGGAGAGACTGACTTAAATACGTGGGGGTAGTTGGGATTATGAGTGTTGATTGGTTGAAATTTTATGATTAAAGTTCGGCCATGTCTCCCACTGTTGTGGCCAAATTACTCTCCACGTCGTCCCCAAAGTGAGACTCACTTCCACTCTATCTTAACTCGGAACTCGTCTCTAACATGCTTGAAGTTGGAAATCGTGTCATTGGACTTGAGCTCGAAGCTGAAGCCGGATCTTGGAACTCATTACCTCTTGTTTGTGACATGAGGAAATCTTATCTATTTATTCGAAACTTGGAAGTAAAGTCGGACATCGGAAGTCATACAGCTCGCAATAATATAATCTCGGAACTCCCTATTTTAACTTGGTAATGTGGATGCTGGATATAAACTCGGATATCGAAACTCAAGTATAACTGGAAATGAACTCAAAGATTTGAACTCATGTCCATTGAGTTCAACTCTAAGGCCGGAACTCGTTACATTGAACTCGGAGGTCGGTACTTGCATCGTTGTGTTAACCTATAACTTCTGAAGTCATAAACCACGTAGTCTAAGGTAGGAACTCGGGAACCTCTATCTGAAACTTGAAGCTACAGTATGAGACCGGAAATCGGGTACACTTTCTTTGAAAAGTCGAAAATCGTATCCCTGCATAAGATCGGAAATCGTAAGTTATGCCATTCATTTGGGATTTGGAGATGAAGTCGGAGGTCGGAACTGTGACCATTCCGGTGAGATGAGGTCGGAAGTGGGTAAGGTTAGCCAGTGAATTAACAAAGTCGAAAGTCGAAAAATGTGTGTTAGGAGGTCGGAAATCGGGACATTACATCATCTTTTCCAATAATTGGCATCAGAGCCTAACTCTGGGGTTAAGCTTCCTAACAGTTGCAGAGCATAAAGATCCTACAAATAGCACAGCAAATAAATTATATTGCAGAGGGTCACTCTATCAACCATCCTCCATACTTTAATGGTGAAGACTATCCTTACTAGAAGGATAGAATAAGACTTTTCATCGAGTCCACTTGCCTGGACATGTGGGAAATAATAGAAAATGGTGATTATATACCCATAATTGAACAGCCCATGCCACAAGTAGTTACTTCTCCTAAGCAACCTCTACTTGTGGTATTCAGAACCATTCCAAGGAATGAATGGACTAATCAGTATCAATCCAATGTTCAAATGAATGCCAAGGCAAAGTATCTCCTCATATGTGTCGTGAACAAAAGTGTATATGACAAAATCATATCCTATGATTCAATAAAGGAAATCTTGAATAGACTCCAAGTGCTTCATAAAGGAATTGATTAGGTCAAGGAAACCAAGATCAACATGCTAGTTCATCAATATGAATTGTTTAAAATGCTAGAGTATGAAAATATTGATGAAATGACAACTAGATTTATGCATATCATAAATCAATTGAAGGCCTTAGGCAAAAAGTACACTAATGCAAAAATGGTGAGAAAGATTCTAAGAAGTCTTTCAAAGGCTTGGCATCCAAAAGCAACTGCTATTCAAGAAGCTAAGGATTTGATAAAAGTACTTAGCTTAGATGCTCTCATTGAGTCGTTGAAGACTCATGAGATTGAGTTTAACAAAGTCTCCTATGAAACTACCAAAAAAGGGAGGTTTATTGCTCTGAAGTCCATTCACAAAAGGACTCAATCTTCCAAGGCCATGAAAGCTTCAAAAGAGTCTGAAGGAGATGAAAAAGACTCTTCTGATGATGATGATGATGATGATGATGATGATAATGAGATCATGCATTTAGCAAGGAAGATCTTAAAGGCATGGAAAAAGAGAAAGAAAAAAAGCCTTGCTCCCAAGAAAGACAAGAAGGACAAGGCCAAGCAAGATGAGATCATTTGCTTTGAATGCAAGGAGCCTGGACATGTTAGATCTGCATGTCCTAGACTAAAGAAAGTCTCAAGAAAGAAGACCACAAAAAAGAAGGCTATGATAGCGATATGAGAATATCTGAATAAAGAATAGGAGAACGCTAAATCACAAGGTGAAGAAGAAATTGTAGCAAATATTTGCTTTATGGCTGATATTATTTTAGAAAAAGAAACTAAGGTATCTGATTTTGAACTTGAACTTACTTCTAAATATCTTCAAAAAGCTTATGATGATCTCTTGGATGATTCTCAATTACTTACTTCCCATTATGCTTCTTTAAAGAAAAATTTTCAAAAACTGTCCTCAAATTTTGAAAAACTCAAGATTAAGAATGAGAAGCTAGGTCATAAAAATTCTAAGCTTTTAAAGGTAAATGACACCCTCCAGAAGGATGTTAATGCCCTAAAAGTAGAGGTTTTTGAAGGTAGTTAGAATACTTCCTCTGATATATCCGAACTTCAGGACTTAGTTAAACTTCTCAAAACTGATCTTGAGAAAATGATTAATGGCTCAAAAAATGTTGATCTCATGCTTGGAGGCCAAAAGCCATATTTGGACAAAATTGGGCTAGGATATGTGCAAGAAATAAATGAGTAATCATCTAAAGATTCTCAGCATAAAATTCCTACATGTATTTACTGTTTCAAAAGGGGACACTCTTCTAAAAGATGATTCTCTAAAAGGAAAGCTAAACAGAAAGTGAAAAAGCCCAAAATGTTAACTAACACAAAAGGACCCAAGAAGAATTAGGTACCTGAAGTGAAAATCATTTTTGGTGTAGGTGTGTCTTAAATCACAACATCTAATGAAAAAGAAGTGGTATTTGGACAGTGGATGTTCCAGACATATGATAAGAAATAAATCCTAGTTCAGAAACCTCAGACCCAAGGATGGTGGAGTTGTGATATTTGCTGATGGAATCAAGTCCAGAATCATTGGTATAGATAATGTTGGTAAGAATGATTTGACTTAATAAATGATGTTATGTTAGTAGAAAGACTAACTCACAACCTTCTAAGCATTAGTCAATTCTGTGAACAAGGCTACAGAGTTGTGTTTGAACCTTCCCAATGAGTTATTAAAGATTCCACTTCTAATAAAATTATTCTTACTGCTAGAAGGTGTGATAATACATATGTATTATATCTAGATGACCTTCTAGATCAAAATACAAAATGCTCCTTCGTGCATGAAAAGTGGCTATGGCACAAAAAAGTTGGTCATGCTCATATGAAACTAATCTCTGAGATTTCTCATAAAGAATTAGTTAAAGGTTTACCTAAGATCAATTTTGAAAATGACTCATCTTATGGGTTCTGCCTTAGAGGTAAATAGGCCAAGAGTTCTTTTCATAGTAAAAATATAGTTTCAACTACCAGATCACTTGAGCTTTTACATCTTAATCTATCTGGACCAACTAGAACTACATGTTTAGGTGGTAAGAAATATGGTCTAGTTATTGTGGATGATTTTTTAAGATTCACATGGGTTATATTTCTGATCCATAAGGATGAAGCTTATGAGACTTTCAAAACTTTTTCAAAAAGAATTCAAAAAGAAAAAGGTTTTTGCATTACTTCCATCAGATCAAATCATGGTGGAGAATTTGAAAATCACTTTTTTTGAAATTTTCTATAACGAATATGGCATTTCATATAACTTCTCTTCTCCTAGAATTCCTTAACAAAATGGGGTAGTGGAAGGGAAGAATAGATCATTGCAAGAAATAGCCAGAACTATGCTTCTTGAAAGTGGTTTATCAAACGGATTTTGGGTAGAAGCAATAAATACTGCCTGCTGCATTTTCTTAAGGCCGATACTCAAGAAAACCCCCTATGAATTATGGAAAGTTAGAAAACCCAACATCACATATTTTCATGTATTTGGATCTGAATGCTTTATACATAACACAAAGGATAAGCTTTCAAAGTTTGATCCTAAGTCTGATCTTGCAGCCTTTCTAGAATATTATTCTGTGTTAAAAGCTTACAGGATATACAACAAGAAAACTTAGACTGTGGAAGAAACCATACAGATAAGTTTCATGGAAAGAAGGAATGACATCAATCAAAAGGTTGCAGGTCTAGAAGAAGAAATGGAGAATATGTCCTTAAATGACAATGCTCAGCATCAGCAAAACCTTCAGATTGCTACAAGAAATGATAATGATGATGATTCTGATTTACGTACACATCAACATGTCTCTAATGACATCTCTGAAGATCCAAAAAATACATCCATCAAGAGAAGATATATTGGTGTAAGAGACTTGAGAGCTATCTCTCAAAACCAAATTATTGGTGAACCTTCTCAAGGGATTAGAACCAGATCTTCACTCAGAACTGAATCCAACCTTGCTCTGATTTATGAAGTTCAATGAGAAAGTGTAGATGAAGATTTACAATATCAAAGTTGGGTTGAAGGAATGAAAGAAGAACTAAATCAGTTTGAGAAAAGTAAAGTCTGGACTCTAGTCCCATTACCAAAAGGACAATCTGCCATTAGGACAAAATGGGTGTTCAAAAACAAACTTGATGAGTGTGGAAAAGTAATTAGAAACAAAGCAAGACTAGTGGTTCAAGGATACAACCAGCAAGAAGGCAATGATTATAACGAGACATTTGCTCCTGTAGCTAGACTAGAAACTATCAAAATGCTACTTGCTTATGCTGCTTATAAAGGGTTTGTTTTATTTCAAATGGATGTAAAATTTGTTTTCTTAAATGGTTTCATATCTGAGGAAGTTTATTTCCTCATCATGTTTTTAAACTATCAAAAGCCTTATATGGATTAAAACAAGCACCTAGAGCTTGGTATGAAAGACTTAGCTCTTTTCTTCTCAAAAATGGCTTTGAAAGAGGAAAGGTTGATACTACCTTATTTACACTGCACGAGAAAAATGATATTTTAAATATTCAAATTTGTGTTGATGATATAGTATTTGATGTAGCTAATCAGAATTTATGTAAGAATTTCTCTGAACTTATGCAGGGAGAATTTGAGATGATCATGATCGGTGAACTGCAACGTCCTCGCATGTATAATACTATGCTTAAGTTATGATATTATCCTGACGAGTTGTTACAATTAAATTGCACAAACCTTGATTTGTTATTTAATCAATCTCTCCTACAAACATTACAATCTTCGTTTACAGTCCACCAATACAGGTGTTACTGGATGACTTTTCAATTATCAATATATATATGTACATATATTTGTAAATTGTCTTCAGTCACTAGCCCAATCCTCGTCACTTTTCACTAGGTTGTCCTTCTTCAAAATTTTGCTGAGTTCTCTAGAGATGATATAGAAACACACAAAGAGATGAGAATTTTATATTCTCAGTAGGATTCCTAGGCTACTTGGCAGTTCATATCATCGTTGTCGCTTCAGCTGCTTCGGTTTATATAAGAAAAAGTGACCATGCCATATAAACTATAGATTTCATTTCAGAAAGTTCAAAAACATATGTTTCGAAGCGAGGTCATTTTATCATACACTTGTTAAACAGAAGACATCTCACAGTAGTAATAATAGACCATTAGGGAAATAAGACTTATGCATATGCAAAGGCTGCTAAATACTACTACAAGTGCACCTCACTTTCTTATTTTTTTGTAACTTTCTTTTCTTAACACACCTAGGCATTACGTACTGTCATCCCTAAGGTGTCTGTACTTTCTTATTTTCCTTTGTACTTGGTCCCTTGTAGGTGAATGGCCTCTCTTTCCTTTGGGTGATAGCCTACTTTTCAGGTTCAAGTTCGTACCTATACATGAGTGACGTTTTTGCTTTTCCCGACTTTCACACTGGTCTAGTCCCTTTAAATTTGTTTAGGGGCTAGCTCAAGTCATATGGAATCATTATTACATCTTTTAATCATACAACCATGAATGCTTATACTAGAGGAATCATATTTATGATGCATAGTTCCTATATTTCTACCAGAATGTTGGCAGCATAACGGATTAAGTTTGCTTCTCCGTGAATAGTGCCATTTTAAATAGATAGTCAGTCATAGTAGCAGAGCTAATATAGTACATTAACCTTTCAGCATTATCATAGGCTTGCACATTCAAAGTTCATTTGAGCTCATACATGCATTATGACAATTCTGCTTATAATACTCAATTCTACCCTATTTTGTTATTTATGCCAAAATTTCTATTTAGCCTCATTAAATCTGAATTTTTGATGTTGAAGTAGTGTTTGTCTAGTTTTTAACCTTTTTGATCACACTGAGTTTTGATAAGTATAACTCAAGTTATTGGAGATTAACCTAGGTCTACCCTATTGCTAGGCAGAATTAAGCACTGAAAAGTAAAAATTCACTAAACATAGGAATATGATTGGATTTATATGAAACCAAAGATGACTGAACTAGCTTTTATTTCCAACAAGTTTCATTTCATTTGAGTGGACAGAGCTCAAGTTATGAGCCCTTGAAGTTGGTTCACATTGTCTGCCCTATTTCAACCTAGTCAGGACATAGGGCAAATTTGGTAAATTACTAAGGAAAATAGGGAATGAATCAAGTTTTGAAATTTCAATGGCATGTTACCCTATTGTTAGCTTTCTAAAAAAAAATTTGCACTCTATTTAAAGTTGTATAAGTTGAGTTATGCCCTGCACAACTCAATCTAGTCCGAACTAGAGGCAGAACTCTAAGGTTAGCTTCAAAAATTCATATCTTACTCAATACAGATCCAATAACCTTATAATTTATATGGTTGGAAAGCTCTAAATGTATAATTTCATATAAAATTTTTCATCAAATTCTAATATTTGTAGGTGAAGCCGTATACATTGCAG
The DNA here is from genome assembly GCA_031439585.1 of Pterocarpus macrocarpus. Classification (NCBI taxonomy): domain Eukaryota; kingdom Viridiplantae; phylum Streptophyta; class Magnoliopsida; order Fabales; family Fabaceae; genus Pterocarpus; species Pterocarpus macrocarpus. The sequence continues at coordinate 33,376,213 of CM062521.1, forward strand.
TACGGATAGCCTTAGGATTTTTCAACTTAATCCATTCTAGTTGCTTCCTCTTTTAGTTTTTCATTCAAGTTTCAGATCTAATCCAATAAGTACATGTTAATCCAGCCATAAACCATCACATAAACACAATATATTATCGAATAAGAGAGTGGAACTAAAACCATCATTAGCCACAAAATAAGAAAAACTATGAAATATATTGAATCCTACCTCAAGATTGGTGAAATTACTAGCTAGATTCAAGTTGTGGGTGAAGGGAGGTGATGAAAGTTGAAGATTGAGGGAGGAGGAAGTGAAGTAAAAGATGAATGAAGAGAGAGCTTCAGCAGATGGGTCAAAATTTTGAAGGATGGAGAAGGAATTATGAAGATTTTATAACTCAAGTAATAAGGTTAGGTTGTCTCTTATTGGTGAAGTCAAGAGTGGTTAGATTTTAGCCATATCTCCCCCATTATGTGCCAGCCAAAGGGAAGTGGAGTGGCCAATTATTGGCCACTCAACTTAGGGTTTAAAGTGTATAATCCTATTGATTCGGTTCTGGCAGTATAAAATATCGAATTTCAACCTATTTCCTTCAAACTGGCAAACATTACTAGAAATCTTTTGAAATTTTCTACATTCTTATTTTCAATTTCTCCTAATGCTAATCTCTTTAATTAACTTCTAATTAACTTCTAATTGAATTCTAATTAACTCTACATATCTAATAAAATCGAATAAATCAATTAGCAATGTCAATTAAAAGTTTTGAAAAATTTCGGACGTTACATGAATTCTTTCTAGGGCTACAAATCAAGCAACAGAAGGATGGAATCCTCATTCTTCAAGAGAAATATGCTAAGTATCTGCTAAAAAATTTAATATGAACAAAGCCAAGAGCATTAGTACTCTCATGCATTCTTCTCAAGTTCCAGAAGTTGATGAAGAGGGTGAAAAAGTTTCTGAGAAACTTTACAGATATATGATTGGCTTTCTACTCTATCTTACAGCTAGTAGACCAGATCTACAATTAAGTATGGGGATTTGTGCTAGATTCTAATCCAATCCAAGACAATCACACTTAAATGCTATTAAAAAAATTTTGAGATATTTAGCAGGTACTACTAATCTTGGTCTTTAGTACTAGAAAGGTACTGCTTATGATATTACAGCTTATTGTGATGTTGATTTTGCTAGAGATAGAGTTAAAAGGAAAAGCACAAGTGGCTGCTATTGTTTTCTTCAAAAATCACTAATAACTTAGTTAAGCAAGAATCAGAACATGATTGCTTTTTCAACTACTAAAGCTAAATATGTATCTACAGCAAACTGTAGTACTTAGATTCTGTGGATTAAACATCAACTAGAAGATTTCAATCTGAGGCATACCAAAACCCCTATCTTGTGTGATAACACTAGTGCAATCAATCTCTGTAAAAATCCCATTCAACATTCTAGATCTAAACATATAGATATCAAACATCATTTTATAAGAGATCATGTTCAAAAAGGAGATATTGAACTAAGGTTCATTAATATAGAAGGTCAGATTGCTGGCATCTTTACAAAACCCTTAGCTAAAGATTGTTTCTGTCACATAAAGAACCTTCTGAGCATAACTAGCTTCTAAACATGCATTCATATTGCATTGGAACTTTCCCTCATGAGCTAAGCTTTAAAGCTAAGTTTGCTGCTCCCTACTGGAATTCCTTTCTGGAGAAAGATTCTCAAGGCTATATATCAAAAGTTGTTTAGAAAGAACAGACAAGTGTACTTTAGAAAGATCATATCAAGAAGAACTGAAAACTAGTTCAGAAATATGGTTTAGAATAAGGTGATAACTTGTTTGAAAATGAAGAGTATGTTGTTTCAGTTGAGAAATATGGGATCAAAATTGGTTCAAAAAGAAGGAATCAAAATGTTCGATTCAGACTTATGGGTTCAAAATGGTGCATTTAATCAAAAGGATAGACTGTATCTCAAATTAGAACAAAGTCGTGAAAAAGTTGTAATGACCTTGGAACGTGTGCCAAAATGGTAACCTCCCACTCTGCCACGTCCTCACAATCGAACGGAGTGCGAAAACCAAAAGCCTCTCTTACTCTTCAATATAACAGTTTTTACCTCATGACCCTTCATTTGCCTTATCCTCAACCATTTACATCATTTAACTTCGAATTACTATCATTAACCCTTTTCTACCTAATCGCCCTTTACTCTAAAATTGTTCATCTTCATTCTGCAAAACTTCAAACTCTCAATGAATCTTGTTCCTTACTTCATCTCAAATCTTATCCTACACTTTATATTTCTCAAACCTCTACATTTGCAATTTTAACATGATGTTAAAAAGCAACTCAAGTGTTCCTTACATTTTTGAAGATGAAAGCATTCAAGTCAACTTCCACAGAAACTTCTTCATTAGACTAATAGCCAGAGGAAGAAGCTTCCATCTAGAAAGTTTCTCTTCTTTTCTTGAGATAGTTAAGATTTTTGAACTTCAAAGATGGAATGAGTTTTTGGGAATTTCATAAGACACCTACATAGGATTGGTACTAGCATTCTACAGTACACTAGTTCCCACAAATGAAGACAACACATCTCTTAGAAGCATTATTGGAAACTTCAAGATTCAATTGCTACCCTCCGATATTGCTCAAATCACTATTCAAGATTCAAGTGCTGCCCTCCAATATTGCTCAATTAATTAACTTACAAAATGAAAGCATTCTATGCAGACCAAGTGAACGATTGTGGGAGGAATTGGAAGTTTCTAAAGAAGATGTTGCTAATGTCCTTATTGGTCAGAGGAGTATACATATAAGAGACATTCGGAACTCTCATCTTCTTATCCATATCAAAGTTGTTTATTCGGTGGTTTAACACACGGTGTTGCCAAGAGGTGGTGACACAGAAGTTATGACCGATGTAGACCAAATGGTCCTATTTTCCCTCTTGACAAAAAGAAGGATCAACCTTGTGAGGTTAATCCTAGACTTCATTATTTCTTCTGTTCATACTAAAAGTAGAAGACATTTTTCTCTTCTTTATGGCATGCTTTTTACAAGAATCTTTGAACGAGCTCAACTTCCATTCGAGGGACATAGGTCAGATGATAGTAGAACCACAAGTACAATTGACACTTTCATAAACCTGGGGTTGAAGCCAAAAGATTCTGAAAAGAAGACTAAAAAGAAGAAGAAAGGATCCAAGCCTTCTTATAAGAAGAAGCAAAAGAAAAGATCAGAGAAAAGTCCCTCTCCTATTCCTGAAAGAAAAATTAGCAAGAAAAGAAAAACCACCTCCTCTAGAGTTAATGATGAAACATCTGCCATTGTTGCAAACTCCATAGATATTGCTCACTTCAAGCCTGCAACTAGAATCTCAAGACTTCGAGAAAAAGGTATTACAATCGGGGGATCCTCCCTTCAAGATCATCATAGAAAACATACTGAAGCAAAACCCTCTAGTGATAAAGAGGACCCTAATTACAGGAAAAAAGGGAAAAAAAAAGCTGGACAGGACTCTAAAGAATCTACTAGAGATTCAACTCCCTCATTTTTTAGAAGATTAATTAGAGAAGCTGCTAAGCACAGATTTAGAGAAAAAGCATGGCTACAAAAGCAAAGAAATGCAGCTGTAGGAATTGGTGCTTCTCATAGAGGTAGTAGATGCTCCTTTGACTCTCTAGAAGTGGACCAACAATTGGAAAGAGAACCTTTACGAGAAAGATTAGAGCCTGAAAGAACAATTACTCTAGTATTAGAATCAAAATCTATAGAGGCTATGTCTGATACTGCTTCTCTTCCAACTTCAACACCTAATCCTACACTAGCTCTTCCTACCCAAGATATACCTGCTAACCTATCAGCTAGCCAAGGCCACCATTCTGGTCAGAAATTTTCTGGGGGGCCCATCCATAGCAGAGGATGTTCTAAACTTTATTCAAACTCAGATCGAATTGATTCAAGAAAACCATATCACTATCCTAGCCAATCAAAGGAATCTAGAGAGAAAGATGGAAAAAATGGAACAACTCATGCTGCAAATTCTAAAGACTCTTCAAAAAGGAAAAGGCAATTAGTCATGGCTCTTCTATGATCCCACATCTTCATTTTTTTTTTTTTTTGATGATGTCAAAGGGGGAGAAGATTGAAGAAAAGCTTATGCAAAGGGGGAGCACCTTTTTAGGGGAGTTAGGATTAAAGTTTGCATGGTCAGGATTAAAGTTTATATTTTGTTTAGGAATTAGGACTAATTTTTTTTAAAGTATGGTTACTACATAACACTCACATTAGTATTTCATACTTTGCATTTTTAGGAACATATTTTTGCTATGTTCATATTTTCAAGTTATTGTCCTTAACAATTCATATCTGACAATATCATCATCTGCTATGCTACTATATCACAATAATGCTCTGATATAAAATCCATTATCTCTATTAGTATATTATTGCTCTGATATCATAGTTATCATTTACTCTAACAATCTATGATGGTTCTGTGCTAATAATCTTATTTCTTGAGTCATATAGTTTGTTAATTATTACTTGTCTCTGATAGATTATGAAATCTATTCTGAAACTGTATGCATGACTATTTAAGAATTCTTAGCTTTGATAATTAAACAATCCATTTTTTGTAAGCGTGAACTTATATTTCTCTATCCTTGCTCTGATACTCTTTGTTTACATCTCTTGGAGAGATTTTTATAGCAAAAATTGTGGCTTTATTTGTCTCTGCAATTCTACGCAATTTTTGTTTAAGATTTCTAAAGTTTTTGAATGTCATGTCTATTTTCCATATACTTCAAAAAGTATTTAAAATTCATAAAACAAATCATACTCTTCTAAAATGAATTTGTCAACAAAAGCTTTTCTTAAATAATGATTTGCCATCATCAAAAAGGGGGAGATTGCAAGCTCCAATGCCTTTTTGAAACTGTCTCATAGCTTAGGATGTTTCAAGCTTCATGGTTTTGATGAATACCAAATCAAGCTTTAAGTTAAAACTTTTGTTTGCGAATGATTTATTTTATTGAAACGTTTTATTGAAACGTTTTCTTTCGTGAGCAAAATCTTTTATCTCATACTTAAACAATCCATAGTACTTCTCTTGAATATACTTATATTCGAACAAACACTTTGTGGTCTATATGATTTTTCGCATAAGAAACAGTCAAAAAGTTCAAAATGATGAGATTATAGCATCAGAAAGGAAAATGTGTTACGAGAAGGATATCCAATCATTCAGAAGGATGACTTCATCCGAAGGAGTAATCATCAAAAACATGCTTTTCATAAAGTACCTCACCTTCAAAGCTTCTTCTACACAGTTCATTGATAAATTCAAAAAGTCAAATATGATTTGACAAGATTCAAAAGAAATGCTGACAAGGCTGAAAAGTGGATGAACACTTCAATGGCTATTTTTCCTCTTCTGTGTCAAGTTTAATTGTTGAAGAAAAAAACTGCATTTCTCTCTTTCCAATCATAGACTAGTGGATCAAAAAGGCTCAAGACTCTAGATCTACAAACTTCAATAGTAATATCTTGAAATCCATATAACGCTGGAAAATGAAGAAGAAATGGCTAGATTGATTGAATATTTTTTTGTACTTAAGAGATCTTCTTCATCAACCTTCTCAACTTTTGAATCATCAGAAAGTTACTCATTATAACTTCTATTTGTAAAATCTTCTCTATTGATTTGCATTACATAATATTCTCATATTAAGAATTTAGAGAAGTCACACATATTGTATGTATTTGATCAATACTCTGTAAAGAGCTTTTAGTGTGAGTGTAAACATAAAACCTTTTATCAAATCTCTTGTAATCAAACCCAATAGCTGTCAAAGTGAGCTTGGAGAGGTTAGGATAAATACTACTTGGTTGTAAAGCTTGGAGAGGCTAGAGAAAGGCTACTCGACTGTAAAAGCTTGGAGAAGCTAGAGAAAGATTACTCATCTATAAAAGCTTGGAGAGGCTTGGAAAAAGAACACTCGTGGTATAAAAATCTCAATGAAGAGTTGGGGATTGACATAGGCATTTGTTTGGCCGAACTAGGATAAACCTTGCTATGTGATCATTCTATCTCTTTCATTTTACTTGATGTTTTAATTCAATCCTCAAATATGATCCGCCTTTAAATCACTCAAAAGTATTCTTGCATAAAATAGATACCTTTTATTTCTAACCACATGGCTTCCCCATTCCAAGTCTTGGACTTGAGAAAGTTGTTTTAAAAATGTTTTCAGGTTGAAAACTTTAGGTAAGACATGATTCAACCCCCCTTCTCGTGTCATCTCTTCCAACACTGTTCACAAAAAATTGCTTTCTTGAGTATGATTGATGGGATATTGCAAAGTGACCATGTAAGTATTTAAAACTCAAATTTGGAAAAAGTTTTAAACTTTATCACCTATCTCATAAAGATCAACACTTTTGGGCCTAGAACTTTGTTCATAAGTCTTAATAAATCTTGAACAAGTAGAAACATGAGGAGAAACAAAATAAAAATTGGAACTTGGCACCTATATGGTGTCGGCCATGATGAGTAAGTTGTAAGGGAGAATGAGTTTGATACTTTTAGAGGTGTATCAATGGTTTATTTGAAATATCAACACACCGAATGATAAAGAATATAAAAATGAAATTTTAACCAATCTTGAGGAACTTATTTGGCCATTGCTAAGGGAAAAAAGAAGAAAATGTTTTTAACTAAGCCAAGATTAAAACTTTTTGGTTATGAAAGCTTGGTCTTGCAACTTGTTAAATAAAAAAATCACTTCTTGATGATGGAGAACATATGGTGTTGTTAGATTTAAAAATGTGAGCATGCTTTGTCATGACCCAATGGACTAGAAGGACCTCAAAATCCTTTGGGAATAGAAGTATGATTGGGGCTTCAATAGTCATATTATGAACCTAGGAATCACTTGTGTACCATTTCAAGGAAATTAAAAGATTTGAAAGCAAAAGTTTTGGTTGAGAACCCTATCTAAGGTTACATCCTTAATAAGAAGAAAAAGGAAAATAAAGTGTTAAAATTTTAACTCAAGAAAACCTAACTCTTAAGGGGTGAAGATAAGAAACTTAGTAAGTTACATGATAAATATGAAACCCAAGACCTAATAAGACTATAAACATGGCCACAGATTTGAGCTAGTAAGTAAAGAGGAAAAAATGATTAACACCTAAATTTAAGATGACTAAGACCCAAGATACATGATGGGATAATAGACCTTTCATTTGAGATAAAAATGGAGAAAGAAGTATGAGAATCCATTAAATAAAGTATGACTTCACTTGAAGTGTAAGTAGGTAAAAGCTTATCACACATATTTATTCTAAGTTATGTGATTATCTCATGAGTAAACTTGAGGATTCACATAATGACTCATATTACTTTTCACAAAGTACAAAGTAATGTCATAAAATGACTTAAGCATAGTATGGTACTATTAGGGTATTACATACGATGCAACTAAAATTTCTATTACCAACAATATTTTAACCGAGTTACATTATCAATTTTTATTGTTCTACACTCTCCTCTCTATTTGTAAATTTAGTATTACAAAATTTAGATGCATAAATCATGCATGATAGACCTTACAAGATAAATTGCTTAGCCAAGAATTCTCATCTCTCAAGTATTTAAGATCAAATGTTTCACTCAATTCACCTCGTAAAAATTACACTATCATAAGCTTGCTTATCTTCTACTTCTCTACTACTCAATACACATGCCTATACAAATCAAAGGACTTATTGAAGGTTGTCATGGGACCAACATAAAGGAGGGAATTAATATGGATATAACAAGGTAAAACCATAGGGAATAAAACAATATTGAGGATAGAACTAAGTCACAAGTATGATAATTCACCTCAATCTATGCCATGCAAAAGCAATTCTCTTTACCCTTTTTTTATTTTATTTTCAAAATTTTCCCTCTTTTTCTTATTTATTTTGCTAATATTTTTATTTCATTCATTCGTCATTTTATTTTTCTCTTAGCCACTTGGTTTTTTCCTTTCTTTTCTTTTTTTCATATTTTATCTCCACCACACACTTACACACCACCAAGCTTAAATGTTTGCACATTTTGGGTAGACCTGTGCACTATGGCATACCTCGAATATTCATACCAATGCTCCCCTATTACCTAAGGTTAAGCAAAAATTTGGTTTTCCACCGAGGCTTGTAATGTGTTTAAAACAAAGAATGGTCAATTAGGCCCAAAAGAGTTAGGCACATGGTAAAAAATTACAAGCTTGACTATTTGGCTAAAGTAGTTGTTCAAAAGTAACAAGAAGGGATACCGATAGAGGCGGAGCTAGGCCATTTTGTTGGGACAACCCAATACTTTCGTAGGTAATTTTGTATAGAGGATAATATATGCCTTATTTACAATCAAAACTTAAAAGAGATATACATATATGCATAGTATATTGTATATTATAATATTTAAACATTTAATTAAGTAAAATGTTTATGATATCTAACTAAATAAAAAAATTTTAGAGGGGCCAAATAAAGAAAATGATTAAATATGTTTTTAATCCTTATAAATATAGAGAATTTTGGTTTTGATCCTTGTAATTTTTTTTTTCAATTTCAATCCAAACGTTTTTGGAAATGTTTTTATTTTAGTCCCTACTGTTAAGAGACTTACAGTAAACACTGATATGGCTAACGGAAATTCAACTTAGACCTGTTAGATCAATTATTTTTCTATCTCACTCTTCCCAACACTTACCACATCACTTGTTCTTCCATATCACTCTTTCCATTTTCTTCTCCATCCCTTCTTCTTTCTCCCTCTCTCCCTTTCTCCCTCCTCCACCACCACCACCACCCTTATCTCTAACCCTCCTTCTAGCGTCCCATAGCCAAGACACACTTTCTATCCATGCACCGATTCCTTCAATATAGTACAACTCATAGCCCCTCTTAGCGCACAGAGTGCTGTTGCTTGAGAAAACAATCTAAAGAACACTAGGATCATAATTATCCTGCAGAAATCATTACCAAAGAAATCAAACACAACCCAAAAAAAAAAAAAAAAAATAGAATCACCCAATGAAAAACCCAAACAAATCATACAAAACCAAAGCCAAATACAAACCCATAACAAAATCTGCTGCAACAACCAAATCAAAATAATTCCAAGTTTTCTTGAAATTTATCTTTGCAATCACAAGGATTTTAAGTAAATAGAAGAATTGCAAGCTTTCAACAATCTTTTCATATCTATCCTCTTTTATTCATGTGCTCTAAATGCTTTAAATGACTATTTGATAGTTTGAAGTTGTCTAAATGTTATATTAACATTCGCTAGTTCAATTTCAGGGCATCCATGGATATTGTTCTACACAACGTACATTGACGATGCTTCCCATCATAACAAAATTGAAGCACCAAGTTGCGAACATGAAGATGCTTCTCATCAGAGCTCATTCCTCATCCCTGCCATGGTTATGCAAACTGGGTGCCATTGCAAATAGCTCAAATCCTCTTCCTTCCCTGCGTAACCCAATAAAAATAATTTTCTTCTTCTTTCCTTTTTTTTTTTTTTTTTGGTAAAACATGCACCAGAACCAATAAAATATGGAGCTTTCAGTTAAAGCTCTTGACCCACAGAAACTATTTTTTTATAGAACCCAGCACTGGAAGCAACAATGGAACCAACAAAAAAATGAGCTTTCGGATGAAACCCAACACTAGAGCCAATGCAAAAATGAGCTTTCGGATTAAAGGCGGAGTCTTTAAGACACAACAAGGTGTGGAGAGATCTATGATTGTGAGCAACAAGTGACAATTTGTGGAAAAGCAAGAGCAAAAATCTGTGCAGAGCCTGCAAGCCCTTTCTTCCCCTCCTTCTCTCTCTCTCACACTATTTTTATCTTGGTTTAATTATTTTCCAAGTCTCCATAGTTTGATCCAATTTTTAATTAAGTCTTTATAATTTAAAAATTTTCAACCAGATTTCTATATTAAATAAATTTTTATAATCAAGTCTCTGGAGTAATCTATTATTGCAAGATTAATGGTTAAATTGAATAAATTTTTATATTTGAACTTATAAAATTGGATTAGGGCCTATTAAATTATATAAAAATTTAAAAAATTTTGTAGTTTGTTGCTCTAAAGACCTAATTACAATAATTTATTTAATATAGGGATCTAATTAAAAAATTTTAAATTATAGAGATCAAATTAAAAATTGAGTGAAATTATTAACCTTTTATCTTTCTATCCCTTCTTTTTTTCTCGAAGTTTGGTGATGGAGAAAAGGTCAAAGAGAGAATGGGTGGTGGATAGAAAAAGGGGGAGAGGGAGCAGATGTTAAGTGTATGGAAATACCAAGCACATGTAGAGCATTTTAAAAGTTTCTCTCTCTCTCTTTCAAACCGTCCTTTTCCCCAATTCCCCTCACCTCCACCTTCGCCATTTCACCCTCTGGTCCAACCACCACCTCCACCTAACCACCAACCCCGGCCACAAGATCGTCGACTCCGCCATGGTCTTTTCACGCTCGCAGTGGCGAAGAGATATTGGTGTCACACTCCATTGTACAGCCACACCATCTCGAAGCTCGTCGCCTCCATGGTTGCAGTGTCGTTGAGCAACGGAGTTCGCCTTCCCGGACATGGTGGCGCGCCACCATGCGCACATTGGCTGTGCAGTGGGCCTCCATGAAGTGGTGTCGGAGATTAGAGCAGCGGGGCCCATGTAAGGAAACAGGGTGGTCGATGGAGAAGGCCTTGTTGCTGGGGAAGAATACGATGAGGCCAACCACCGTGGTATAGAGGAAACCGTGGGGCAGGTGGAGCGAAAGAGAGAGCGATCAATAGGATTATTAAGGCGTATCACAATTAATTCATGTATCCTTACACCCTAAAAACTTGACCATGTGAGATAACGCAGGTGAAGTGCCCCACAGAACGTGCCATAACTAAATAAGATGTTTATTATGATATCAACACGTCAGCTCTTGAATCAAATGCTTTTAGAATGGTCCACTGAGTTTCTCATCCCTGGTAATATTGGCAAGTGAACTTGAAAGATCAATGGATGGATTAGTCAAACACATGCACTTGATTCCTCTTAGTGTCTCTTACATTTTGGCTTTGAGATATATTTTTTTACCTTCTTCGCTCTATCAAGTTTGATGGGGAATCTGATCAATTACTTCTAATTAGAGACATATGCGCAGATTGCTCAATTTGTTATCAAAACTCGAGTTCGTTGTACTGCTTTGCTAGTCATCACCATGCTGAATCCATTTTCTTCTTCTTTTTTTTTTTGTATTTTAGTATTTATAACAGAGGCTTGTATCCTCAAGCTTCATTGCTTATAATATCTGAAATCAGTATGATTTATAAGATGCATGGATCTTCTCGTCTTCCGCCACATGATCATGTCATGTGAATAATCCACATGACTGTTTAGTTAAATGCCTGACTCATGAATAGTTATAGTAGTTGCATGTTGATATTTTTACTAACAAATAACAATTAATTACTAATCACGTGGAGTTTTAAAGTAAGAAAAAAGGAAGAAAAAAATTGGACAGCTATGTGTCCCCAAGGGCGACGGTGCCGACACTAGATGACGCATGACTGTGCTTCATTTAGTTTTGACATAATTACGGACTGTATGCTGAATGCTGCATGTCGATGACAAGCGATGCGACTGGCATAAACTAAGCGCAACCTTGCTTGCGTTGGTGCCTTCATATAGTTGTAGAAAGGAAGAATGAAGATGGAGGAAATAGACATAAGTTAGAGGAAGAAGGGAAATGGCTTGCCTTAGAAAAATAATTAAGGTTCAGATTTTAAAATAATACAGGTTAGAAGGACTTGCCAGTTAGTTATTAAACGCAATCGTGAAATTAGTTTTATAACAATACTTATATGAATATATTAAACAAAAAAATTACATATAATAAATACTCTATCTGTTTTGATTTATCTATCAATTTGAATAACTTGATATATTCTTAAATTAGTGTATTTTCAAATTAATAGATAAATTAAAACAGAAGAAGTATTTATTAATAAAAAATTATTATCATAAATATATTAAATTCAAAAATTTTGCATTGAGGCTACTAAAACCTTTCAACTCAGTCCATCATTATTTGAAAGGAAAGTACCATTTACTCGAAACTTTTTAGATTCAATTTATATACATTATCAATATAAAAAAGTTTTATACAAATATATAATCATGTATTATTATATCAATTAAAATATTTAACTTAACCACCTACTACTTTAAAAATTTTATAAATATAAATATATGATTGAATAACAGTGCAAAATTCTTTCACACTGTTAGTATATAACAATTAAATTCTAACTTTTTTCCACATTTTATTTATATTTAGTTGTTTTGAAAACAAAGGAGAAGGGGAAATATATAAAAAAATTAGTTCTTCTTTATTAATTATTTAAAAAATAATATAAAGATATGAGACGTCGACTGACACTATATAATGTAAGACTTGATATCCTTATATCTTCAATAATTTTTTATATAATAAAATTCTCACCCATTCAATCTTTAAATTATAATTATTTATCACGTCGATCATTTGTGCTAAATTAAAAAAAATAGATATTAATGAAAATATGATCAATGGTTCTTATATGTATATATTTAAAAGGTATTTATTATATTGACTTTGTTGTATATGAAAATATGTATATATACCCAAAAAATGTATTAAAAAATTTTAGATTAATATAAAATTTTATAAACATAATTTATAATATATAAACTTTTAATTTAACAGTAAATTTTGTCAAAAAATGTTAATAAAAAACTATTTAATAATATAAAATTTATGTTTGATTTATACTGATATAAGTTAATTCTAACCCATATAAAAATATTGTCAGAGAAACATATAAGTAACGTTATTTATGCATGGCGATGATAAATTCTGATGACATTGTATCTTGCCAAAACAAAAAAATGAAATGATCATGCTTAGTGTCGCAACCGGGATTGCGACGGGACGGCGAAACTATAAAGAGAAATAAAATGAAAAGTTTAAAAATGAAAAATGGAAGATGGAAAGGATGAATGATGGAAAGAAAAATTATGTAAAATGGGAAATGGGTATGATATGATATGGGGATTAAGTCAATGAGAAATAGTTCAATGGAGTTGTCAATGATATTTATTTTAAAATGGAAAAATATTGGAAAACCTTTTTATTTTTATTTCTTTAAAAAAGAAAAGATGGCTTGCAAGAGTTAGATTTGAGTTTGAGAGTCGATTATGTACAAGGAAGGTTTGGATTTTAATCCTACTACATCTTTGATACATCCGTCTTTTAGATGGTTACCTTAAGTAAGTTGTGCAAATTAATAGCTCTGATAATATTTATTTTACCCTCTAAACACAAAATTAATTGTAACTAATTATTCATAAAAAAATGGGAAAACTTTATCTTTTTTAAGATTTTTTTGTTTTTTTGAAAAAGATAATTTTTAATTCAAAAAATTACTTTTATTTTATTTTTAGGACAAATAAAGATGCAACATTATTGACAAGTGGAATAAAAAATTGAGAAAAATTAATTTTGACTTGATTTGCATTCTTACATATCCTCCGGTGCAATAAGAAATTCAAAGCCACGTAGTTCTTTAAAAAATAATTGTGTATTGATTAATTTTATTTATAGCGATGCATTTTGTTTAATATAAATTTATAACAATATTTTTTAAAATGAAAAGAAATGTATATTTTTTATTCTTATTTGTTATTAATGTCAAATTCTACTAGCGCTCCTGCCATATTCTAATGAGGCATCAAGAGTTTCAAGAAGAGCTTAATTGATCGGTACTCCGATCCCCTCCTGATATTTCTATCGTTAGCCTACTTCAATTTATTTTGTTAATATAAAAATCCTAACTGAGATAATAAAATTGAAGAAAGTTATTCTTGTAATATTTAATCGAATGTTGAAATATTTCTATAATGGTATCATGATCGTACAAATCAATTCTATTTTGTGTATAATAAAATCATTAAGATACTTTTATTTTAATTTTGTTATTAAAATCAGTTTTCATCAGTGTTCCTGATAAAACCTGAATTTCAGGAAGAATTTATTTGATCAATGCTCTAACCGTCTCCTGATTTTTTTGTCGTTGACCAATTTCAAATTGTTTTATTTTTACAAAACTTCAAATGAAAGATTAAAAGAAATTATTTTTATTTTGTTTATCTCTTTATTTTCCTATTTTTTCTCATCTTCTTTTTAAATATTTTTTATTCAAACAAAATATATAGAAATGGCCCAAATAAGTTAGCAATATGCTTCTAGGGGATAATAATAATGATAATAATGATAATAATAATACTAACAATAAACAGAAGAAGGCCAGCCCACTAGCCAATAGAACTAGCAAAATAAAATAATATAAAATAAAAAAAAAATAAAAGAACCGCAAGATCACGAGAAAACTTCCACATCAAATCAAATCAAATAATAATAATAACAATAAAACTAAGAAAGAAATAATAAAACAACCCTTTTATTTATTTTTTTGTTTTTTGGGGGGGTAAACGTAAAGATAAGAAAGGAACACAAAGAACCAAGCCCCATTGGTTCCATCATATTAGTGTCGCTAAATAGAAGAAATAATAAAACGAGAAGCAGGAAGAGAAAGGAACGACATTTGGGTTTAAGGATTGCTCTTTAAACACCAAAGGCAGGGGCTGGGTCAGTTGCTATGGAGACATAGAAGGAGGCTTGCAGTGGGGCGGCCAATGGCGGTGTTCCGCGGTGGTGGAGGTCGCAGCTATAGGCAAAGCGGCGAAGGGGAGCAGTGGTCTGTTCTGCGGTGAAGATGGCTTGGTGGAAGGTAGTTGATGGTGGCTGGCTTGAGGTTATTTTGCGCCTTAACTTTGATATGAAATTTGATTTGTTGGTCTGAAACTCTTGAGCTTCACTTTGGAGTCTGATTTATGTGCATTGCTTTGTTAATAAAGTCCTCATTCTTGTTTCAATTTTTTTTGCTTTTTCGGATGACTGCAAAGGAGAACACTAGGAAGGTGTGTTTGTGTGTGAATATGGAAGTGTGGTGTATGCGTGAAAGTGTTCTTTTGTCCATCGGGTCTCTGTTTTTTTTCGTTTTTATTTAATTAAAATTTATTCAAGTAAGTACATATGTATGAATATGTTTGAATATATCATGATGCCACAACTCAATTAATAAAACGAACAATAATCAAGAGCAACATTTATTTCATTATCACATGACTTCTACAAATTCGAAATAAATTGTAAGGAAGTAAATATGAACCTGCTGTCTTTGCTCTATCTGAATTTGTTCTCTTTCTTCCTTGTTCAGAAAATATGCCCCCTGTGCTAGCTTCCTATCTCACTAATAGACTCTTTTTGTCTGTTTTTCTCATGCTCTCTCTTTACCTCAAAGAAATGTCTCTCTGTGTTTTTTCCTTATCTTCTGTGTGTTTTGCTTTTCCGTTACTCCACCTTTTATAATGTTCTTGCACCGCTCAAACCACGCAAGTTGCACAACTTGTAGCAGCTAATGATTTTTTTATTTTATTTTTAGCCATGGACCTGGACTGTTGAAGCTTGGATGGGGCCGATACACAACTTTTTTTTTTTTGTGTAATTATAATTTTGGGCTGATTGAGTTTTTTTTTCTAAAATTTTCTTCTTTTTTTCTTTTTGCATCAAGGAAGTTTTCATTTATTTTTCTGTTTTTTTCATTTTTTATAATATATAAAAAAAATACAATGATAAAAGAGAATGGAAAATAAATAGAGTATGAAATAAGAAGAAGCCAATTAAGAGAGGAGATGCATAAAAAATTGGAAGATTCAAATTTAAATTGCAATAAAAGGATTCTTTTTTTTTATTATTTATCATGGTATTTACAATGAAAGCTAAAAAATAATAATAAAAAACAAAGATTTTTTTTTTTTGAAACTTAGCCAAAAATTGGGTGCTGACACTTAGTCACCGTATGAAGTTTGGTTACTTCCAATGGCTGCATGCATTAACAATTATTTAATTATTTATTGATGATTAGATATGACCTCATGATATAACTAATTCAGAGACCATTTTCTCTTAGCCACAGGGCCATGCATAATGTTCCACACTCCACCTACATGCTTGCCAACTTGCTGTTTCCGTTAATAATTTTAGAAGAAATTCTTTGATAGGTATAGTTTATTAGAAGGATTAATTAATTTAATAACTATAAAGATATTTTTTAAAGATGAGAATAATTTTAACATAATCCGTATAATTTTACAAATGTTTAATATTAACCAGATCCAGATCATCTTAAATTAGATAATTTAAATCTAAGTTTCTATAAATCTAGTTTGGCTTTTGG
The DNA here is from genome assembly GCA_031439585.1 of Pterocarpus macrocarpus. Taxonomy (NCBI): domain Eukaryota; kingdom Viridiplantae; phylum Streptophyta; class Magnoliopsida; order Fabales; family Fabaceae; genus Pterocarpus; species Pterocarpus macrocarpus. Next base: position 33,392,597 of record CM062521.1, read on the forward strand.
CTTTCTAAAAGGACTATCTTTCAGGTGGTGTCCTTGGTGCATTGAAAGTGGAAGTTGCACCATGCAACTTCTTAATCCAATGGGTGAGATTTGATGATATATTGATACACCAATTATTTGTGGTGTATCATAACAATTTCTAAAATTTATCTATATGATCTGAAATTAAATAAAATTTTATTTGTATAATTTTGAAATTAAACAAATTTTTTAGGGATATTTCAGGGTCACGCAGATAAATTTTAATTATTTTTAAAATATCTGTGATGCACTATAATAATTGTTAATCTTATCTATGTGATCTTGAAATTAAATAAAATTTTATTTGCATGATCCTAAAATTAAACAGATATTTTTGGGAATATTTCAAAATTATGCAGATAAATTTTGATCACTTTTAAAATATACTTAATTATAATTCTAAAATCTGTCTAAAATTTAAACATTACTATAGTGTATTATAGGTATTTGGTGCATAGATATACCTTTAAATCACATCCATACACCTTTACATGGTGCATGGTGCCCATTGCAAGTAAGGGGCACCAGAGCCTTCGCCCTATCTTTCATGGTATCTTTTATTTGAGCTTTAAAAAAAGAAGAAATTAAAGGAAAAAAGGCTTCCACTAGAGATGGTTTTGAACTAAAAAAAAAAAGTTCTTTTCTTTTCTTTTATTTTCAATGTAACAAACAAAACTTAAATATTTATATTTTTGGTTGTTGAGTTTGAAATGAAAGTAGGTTCGATTTGAAAACAAGAAATCTATTCCAGCACATCTCATCATACTGCTTAAAAAGGATGAAAGTGGCACTAATTAAGAGATAAGAAAAAGAAAGATAAGTTATATATATCAAGGTTCTGAAAATTTAACCAAGCATTGAATCGGATAAATTATTAGTTCAGAGGTTTAGTGGCTCAACCGGTTTAATCGGAATATATATATATATATATATATATATATATATATATATATATATATAAAAGAAAAGTTCATAATTTTACAATATTTTTAAATATTTATATATGTCAAATTACCATTTTTTATGACATTCTAAATCCCTCCCAAAAAAAAAAATGGAGTACTCTTAATATATATCATGTATACTTCTTATATCCCTTCTAAAAAATACAGAGTACTATTTCTATTGATATCTAAAAAAGAATTCCCAAATAAACTTGGACTTTTGGGCCTTTGAATTCTTTTTTGTTCCATCAAATAATTTGAAAAAAAGCACTAAGTTGTATTCTAGCCGTATCTAAGCCGTGTGCAATGCGTGTTTGAGCCATATCCTATGTATGTTCAAGCCATATTCAGCTGTGTTCGAGCTGAAAAATAATATTTTTTAAATGGAACACGTAAGACTGCGTGTCAAACATATGTCATATTGGGATCCAATAAGCGTCGGTATCCCACTTGTGTCGGACACGCAGATACACCATTAAATTAGTGTGTCCATGCTTCATAGGTACCTTTAGATGAAAGCATCTTCGATCTCTAGATTGACATTATGAAGTCCCTTTCACTTCTTTCATAAGAAACACTTTCTAGTGTTACTTTTAGGAGATGCAAACATTAAGTCAGTGTCGGATAGATCTCTCCTAGCTAAACTCATGCAAATCAATGAGTTCATTTTACCCCCTTTACCTTGCACTTTAAAAAGCGCAAAAAAAGAAAAGAAAAGAAAAGAAAAGAAAAAGGCAGTAACTTTTAGTGCAGTTTATCTCATTCCTTGTAAGTTTCCATGCAACTCCCGTTGATAGCATTCTTTCTCTTCGATGAAGCTTGATTTTTTATGTAAAGTAATTATACATCAATTGCCCCTATATTATGTGGAAGCGTTTCAAGTGTTCCATGGAACACTTTAAATATTAGTGTTCCAAGTTGTTGTAGCCGTCTAAATGCAAAATAAAATAATGCAATGGTTTAGATTGGACGAGGCAATCTTATGTAATAAGTAACAAAAGCAAACTATCGATGGACTATCAGTAGAGCACCGGTTCTCAGGCAATAGATTTGAGAAATAAAAATTATTAAACAGTGAAATGACATTAACAGGCAGCTTATGAATTCCATGAACAAAACAATGGTTGGTGTTAGTCTCTGTCCATCGTAGCACATGCAGGAGCATTAGTAGGAATTATAATTAATATAATTAATGTAATTGATATGGTTAATATAATTGATGTAATTATTGTAACAGTGAAATATAGTGAATAAATAGAACTATAAGGACAAATTACTCCTTAGTCATTATAATTTTGATTTTGTAATAATTATAATTATAATTATCATTAAAATGATTAATTAATTAATTAATTAATATTAACTGACTATTTGATTTTCATGCCAGTACATTTTGTGTTGCGGGGAATGTGGAAAAAAAATATATCATGTTTAGTATTTTTATAGAGAATAATTTTGATGCACTGTTATCCAATCGTATGCTTCTATTTATAAGACGTTTAAGGTAGTTGATGGTTGAGTCAGACATTTTTACTAATATAGTAATATATGATTAAATTTCTGTATAAAATTTTTTATATTGATATTATATGAAAATTAAATTTATTTTTATATATACAATTCATAGACATTCAAAAGTTATAATTAAATAAAAGTAGTGAAGTTTTGAGGTTTAATTAATATATAATATCATTTAGCAATTATTAATTAGTATATATTGTTAAACATTAATAATTAAATAAGAAATAGTAAGATTAATTTTGATACATAGTCAATATAAAAAGATTTTATACTGTTATCCAATCATATATTTCTATTTGTAATATTTTTAAGATAATGGATAGTTCAATCAAATATTTTTGTTAATTTGACAATTTATGATTGGATATTTGTGTAAAATTTATTTGCACCATCAATGTATTAAAATTAAATTCTAAGTATTTGTTGCAAGGGTAAATTGAACTATTATATTAAAAAAAGGGGGGGTAAAATACAAAAATCACTCTTGATATTTGTCAAAATAGCACTAAACCCCAATCTTATCTTAATATTGCACTCCACCCCATAAGTTTGAGGGTGGGTTAGTTTTAGAATATATCGAAATTCAACTATAATTAATAGTCAACTACAAGACAATTTACCCCATCTATTGGACTACCGTCATCTATTTACTTTTAACTATTAAATATTATTTGAGCAGTATAGATTTCAAAAAAAGGAAAAGAAAAGAATGGTTCTTATTTAAAAATAATAATTATATAATTGTCCCACAAAATGTGCCTATATTTTTCAACTATAATTTTAAGCATAATTAAAAATGAATAATAAAAAAAAATTGGACTTATCTGAATCTTCAAGCCTTTAGGCTTGAACTAAAAAAATTGAAAAATAATTTTCTAGAAGGAATGTGTTTAGGATAGTCTAGCAATTGAAATTTCACGAAAATCTCAATCACCAAGTATGATTAAATACCGAGCATGATTAACCACTAAGCTAACAAATTTTATAAGAAATGAAAATAATTAAGATCTCATAAATAACCAAATAATCCATAAGTATGGGATGATTAGAGGTCCAAGAGATCTCCCACTCAATTTATGGACTTGAGAAGGTATCATATCAACAAGGACATGGTCAAATCAAAGTAAATATGTCATAAATTTAAATATAATAATATTAACAAAATATCGGTTTAATAAGAATCATAAATTAAACAAGTTGAGGAATAATAAGTATTATTTAAAAATTATTAAGTATTAATATATGATATAATAATAGTAATTAACATAATAAGAATTAATATAATAATTAATAATTAATATAATAATAGTACTAATTTAAGTAACAGTTACAATAATAGTAATAGAAAATACTATTGTTATTAAAAAGTAATAAAATATAATAATATTATCAATAAATAATCAAAAATAAAAAGATAAAAACAAAAATAATAATGATAGACTTCAATAATAATAATAATAACAATATTAATTAATAACTAATAAACTAATAATTAATAATATGAATAATAATAATAATAATAATAATATAAAGGTAACATTTGTCTTGGACATTTATACGTTATAATTGAATTTGCCCACTATATTGTTGCCACGTGTGCGTTGTACTTGTCATCATTTCGAAAGCAAAGGCTTCTTATCTCTAGTCACAGTTGCGAGATTTGTTATTCCGCTGAAGGGTTAATGGTCTTTGCACATCCTAAAAACAAATGAAAGGCAACCACTGACCGTGAAAAACTGGTACATCAATGTTCCAGGAACAGGACTGGAACACTTGAAACGCTTCCATATTATGTAAGATTCTGTTAACGTGGTGGGAAAAGCTAAGATGCTATGGTAAGGAAAGAAGAGGATCATGGTTATCAACTTGTCTTGTCTATTGAGGTCACTCATCAATAACCACTAAAGCACAGGTATGCAAAGCTTATTCATACTTGTCTAAAGGACAATACATGATAAGGTCACTTAGTTGTCAGCTTCCTATTCGAAAATTCCCATTGCTAAAACACTTTTTTTACCAAAAAAAAAAAAAAACAAAGGCAATCTAGTGCAACCATTTGACTACTGAAATTTTCTTAAGGGAAAATGCGGGAGGGGGAAATCAAATCACCCCACCTTTGGTGGAGGCTTAAGTTCGATACCACTGGGCTAAAGTCTCAGCGGCACTGCTGAAACACATTCAAGTGAAAGAAGTTTGTAATGTTAAGAAAAATAAAATTAATATCTATCCACTTGATTATGTATATACCCTAACAAATAAATAAGTTTATAATGAAAAAATTGAGGGGAAAAATATAGAATTCTCAGGAGAGTAAACTTTATATTACATGTGCATCATACATAGAAAGGACCTTTATAGAAAAAGAAAATTAAGTCTACTATTATGACGATAACCCATTAAAGTGTAATTAATTAGTGGGGTGCTTGTTGTTAGAAAGTTCTTTGCTTTCAAGTAAAATCAAAAGTACAATCCAACATGGACACATTGTATGTGGATTACCTGCCCAACAGTTCAATTCCCCCTAAACCTGTTTCCTTTTGAGCAAATCAAGTAAATCCACACTTCACCCTTACCTAGAAGCAAATGCATTGCGCGAATGGCTAGATCACTCGTAATTTGTAAAGAGACTTCACTAACTTATCACTCCCGTTATTCAGTGCAAAATTTGTTCAAGAATGCATCGCGAATATAGATGGCATTATTTAAGTAGAAACAAAATAGAAATTCGAAAATAAAAACGAAAGTGGGAAATGAAATATAATACTAATAAAACTATACGATCCTTACATTATTCAAACGTACGACATCCTAGAACTAGTTACATTATGTAACCTTTACTCTTTAGCCCCTGATTTGACATTCATTCCTATGAATGTGAAACACCATTAATACGTAATCATAACAACAAAAAGAAAGAAATAATTCCTCGAATAATGGAAGGAACAATTGACGAGATGAGAGAGAGCCTCCAATAGTAACAATCCCATGTCATCTGGATGAGATCCGACGGATGGAGAGTGTTGAGATCACATGATCGTGCAGCCTGACGTGTTCTCTTCAGATAAATATTCACCACAACGGCTCAAGTAACAAGGAGGCCTACCCCCACCATAACTGTCATAAACGGGCCTTCCGTAGCAGCCATCATAGCACGGGCGCGGTCCACCGTGCCCATGAAAGCACGGCCCACCGGGCCGACCTTTAGAGCATGGCACACAACATACCCCAATTGGAATCACCACCGCCGGTCTTGCTGGTGGACACAGACACACTGGAGGCGGCGAAGAAGGAGGACACAAACACACTGGAGGCGGCGAAGAAGGAGGACAAAAACACACTGGAGGAGGCGAAGAAGGAGGACACAAACACACTGTTGGCGGAGGAGGAGGAGGAGGGGGAGAAGGTGGAGGTGGAGGTGGAGGTGGAGGAGGAGGAGGAGGAGGAGGAGGAGGAGGAGGTGTGTCTTTTTTTGGGGGTTCCACAATCTCGATGCATTTGATAACACCACAACCTTTGCAGCAAAGCTTGTCCCTAATCTTCTCAGGGCTACAACATACCACTGTGATCGTCACGATGTTGTTCTTCTGGTCGTACTCCTGGTCTCGAATTTCTCTTGTCCGCAAAATTTTCAACACCAACAAATCAACTCAATTTTATATCATTCTTCATATACTCAATACTATTACTATATATTTTGTTAATCCAAGTTATATATATGCATGCAAGCTATAATTCTGGATTTCTAATAAGAATAGTTTGATTGAAAATTAAGCAAGTGATGAGAGAGAGAGAGAGAGAGAGAGAGAGAGACTCACGAGGGAATTGGCAGAGAACCTTCTTGACCTTCTTGTAGCACTTGTCACACTGAAGATCGACCTTGAGCTTCATTTTGGTCACCTGAATCAAAGTGGATCAAATCTCTGACATAAAATATAATAGTAGAGAATAATGGCATATCTGGATATGTCACAATTCAGGCAGATAGAACCAGCTACAGGCAAGAATACGAAAGCCGCATTTTCGTTCAATAATTAACGATGGCCACAAAAAATTAAATATTTATCAAAATGGGTATTTTATTACTCTGGAGATCAAAGAGAGAACTTAAATATGATACAGATTAAGAATTAACTGACTCATACCTTCTCTGCCATGGCTGAGGGATATATCAGTGCTCGGATCTGAGGCACTGAAGAAAGTGAGTGATAAAGTAGGGGGGAAAAGTAATGAGGGTGCGAAACAGAGGAATGGGGAAGAAAAGCGGGGGAGCAGAGGGGCTTAAGAAGGCAATGGCTAACACGTAGTGTTAATTACCACGTTGAATTTCACGTTAAGGGTTGTCGTTGCATGGTGGCGGAGGGTGAAGAAGCTGGAAGGGGTGTTGGTGGCGTTGCTTATAGAGTACAAGTGAAGTCATAGATTACTGACTCTGCAACCCTTCTGGATTATATATATGCATGCTCATGCCAATCACTCATAATCACACTAAAAGGATGTTACTCAATTAGAAATTTTATCTAAATTCATTTAGCAAAGTGCTAATTCTAATAAAATCATTTTGTTTTGAAACTGAAAAATAGAATTAATGATGCTTTTATCATTAAGAAATAAATTAATTATATAATTGGAAAACTATACTGAGATTGTATTTAATGATTAAAGAATTAAACTAATATCAACTTTTTAAAGACAAAAGTTAATATTAATTTTAAAAAATTAATGCCATTTTTCAGAGATTAAAATATATTTTCACTCCTTTTTATATGTATAAGAATAAGTTTCCATGACCAAAGAAGACGAGTTTGTTATAAAGTAGATGGATGGGAGTTGAGAGTGGTCCAAATCCGTGGGCTCCAGCTTCTGTCCTATGTTTCTTTATTCGATGTGGAAAGTAGAAGCGCCATAGTGCATTGCAAGGCATAGTTGAAGAGGTTAAAAGACAGTCTTTGCACAAATGCACCCAAGTAAAGAAATCCGGTTCGATTCCTAGGAACCTAATGCTCCTGTCCGTGCCCCCATAGATAGGGCTGCCCCCCACCCCCCTTGACAATAAAAAAAAAAAAAAAGCCACAGTTAGTTACTTAGCCCACTGGAATCATTGCACTTGGAGGCTTGGATAAGATGACAATTTTGATTGTCCTTGCGTTAGTACACCCGGGTTCAAGACTCATATTTGAGCTCTAAAAAAATAAAAAACCCAAAAAAAAAAAAAAAAATCACTGCAATCATTGACTTTCAAACTTTTGTTTTGAGAAGTTAAAAAATAATCTAGACGTTTGAAAAATATTATTCTTAAAATAAATAAATACTTTTTCTGTTTGAGGAATTTAATGCAGTTCGATTATGAGGAGATGTGATTTTGGCTGTTAGCAATGTTCACGAATTAAGCCTTTTAAAAATATTTTTGGTGTGTTTGTCATTATATTCATTTTGTTGATTTGTTTATTTGGTGGAGAAAAAGCTCCATTTTGATGGCCGCAAACCATCTATCTATAATCCACCATTTGGAATGGAAGAAAATGTGCCATTTTGTTCTGTTTAAGTGACGGGAGAAAAGTGAGGAGAAGAGGAAAAAAAAAAAAGTTACGGAATCTATTAAGAAACTTTTCTTTGCTTTATTGAGATAAAAATGAGAGTGTGAGTCTGCTTTATAAACTAGTGAGAAACTCCTGCGATACACAAGAATTTAGTCATGTATTGATATATAAAATTATATGTGAAATAAAAAATTAATAAAATAAATAATATTATCAAAGTACATTAATCAAAAACGATAAAAGAATATTAATTGTTGAAACAGGCTTTATGAGCAATAAATAATGATAAAAAAGAGAAAAAAATCTATCATCGTCTCCTTCTTACTCCCCTTTTACTTATTGAATAAAGGAAAATAGTATAAATTCATAGTAAATAAAATGGATTTATAAGCATAATTTCTTTTAAGTAAGATATTCTAAAAAAGTTTTAATAAGAATTTATAAACAAAAAAGGATGAAAAATAAAAAAGAAATCCATCAACTCCTGTCTTTGCTTTCACCCTTTCTTTTTGAGTAAAGAAAAGTAGTTGAAAATTTCTATTAAATAAAATAAAAATTAAAAATAAGGAAAAGGATGGATTCATGATTATAATTAATTTTAGTGGGAGATACCTAAAAGATTTTAATGGGAATCCATAAAAAAAAAAAAAGTTATCACCCTTTTTGCTTAATCTTATAGTAAGGATGATATATCTAACTCTAAAAAATTATGTAGTCACAAATTCTTTTATAAGAATCCAAACCCCTCTCTTCCCGGTAGAAGAAAAAGATATTCCCTCCTCGTACATATTGTCTTTTTATTTTAACTACATTTAATGCAAAATTTTAAATCTCCCAAAATGCAATAAACATTTTTTTGGAAAAAAAAAATCCATAACTGTTTGCAAAATATTTTAGATAATAATTTAATTTTATACTAATTACATTTAAATTCATTCTATTTACTTTTTGTTAAGAATTTTACGTTTGTATCTACATATAAATAGCTACCCTCCTATAGGTTAAAAAAATTCAAATGCTCTATAATATCAACATAATAAATCTCTATAATTCACTTGAGCAGTGTATCCATGAAATGTTTTAGAAATTTTTTTGTAGAAACCCAAACCTCGTATTAAAGATGAGTCCTCCGTCATATGTATTATTTTTAGTTTAATTATATATATTTGCAAAATTTTAAATCCAAAAAAATGCAACAATCAATTTCTTACAAAAAAAAAAAACAACACATTTCTTTCACAAATAATTTTGCAAAATATATTAAGAGAATAATTTAATTTTACACTAATTTAATTTAAAAGGTAAGAACGTGACTAAAAGGTAAGGATGCCTCTTCCCCACTTTCCCCTTTTCTTCTTGACTAAGAATGTGACTAAAAGATTGAATTATATAAAATAAAATTCATAATAAAGTAATATATAGATTCATATTTATAATTAACTTTAGTGGGATATGCTTAAAAGGTATTAGTACAAAATTTGTAACAATAAAAAATCCATCACTTTTTTCTTCTTGGTCTTAAGAGCAAAGATACTAGACCAAGCTAGCTTAAAAAATATACACATAGAAATTCTTTTGTCGGAAGTGAAATCCACTTCTCCCAATAGAAGAAAAAAACTCAGTCCCTCCTCATATGTATTGTTTTTAAGGTTGATTATATTTCGTGCATAAATTTAGATCTCACAAAATGTAATATATTTTTTTTAAGAAAATAATAACACATGTCTTTCAGAAATAACTTCGCAAAATATTTAAGATAACAATTTTATTTTTTTAATTATTTCATTTAGATTAATTATAACCATTTTCGTTAAGATTTTACGTTTGACTCTATATATATAAACAATTTTTATGTAAATAACTAACCTCTTATAAAGTTAAAAAAAAAAAAAATTTCAAATACAATACAATATAGACATGACAAAGAGGTGGAAAAAAGGGAAAAAGCTTCGTATGATATAAAAATAAAAAATGAATGAATATGCTAGTTGTAATTTAAGATTAAATTTCACAAAATTGTTATTATTTATTAACACAAACTGTGATTTGAGCTTAATTTAAAAATAGAATATACGTAAAAATTATATTTCATTTTCACAACAACAAGGCTACTAAAATTAAAAAGCACATCTATTTATTTGTTGTAGTTATTTGCAATCGCACTCCTACACCATATGTGCCCGATGAATGAAAGTGATTCTAATTCATTCACTTGGAATGCAATGAGTTAGTCCATAGGTTCCAAGAAAGAATAAATTTGAATTCGCCCATGCATGACTGAATGCACTCATTGGAAGACTGATTGCTCACTCTCTCCCCAAAAGAGTGCAAAATACTCATCATAAAAGGAGGGTAAAAAATCTAGCAGAATAAGTGAATCTTGCAACCACTGCACAGTCTGTAAAGTGTAAACTATAGTTGCTGATTTTAAGTTTCTTCAATATTTTCTGGCATGCCATGACTAACGCTATATTTACAATTAGCTATAACGAATCATCGGAATAGTTCTTTCAAAACCGAAAAAGGTAGATCACTATTTAACTGTAGGAAGACTTCCACCTATTTTAATATATTTGTGTTATAAGCCAATATTGTTATACTTTTCAGCCACCATAGTTTTGTGCATTTCGGAATCATTGTCAAATCTGTACCTGTAATTGAGTTCTTAAACATTTGCCATTGAGTTCTCAAAAATTTGTGTTTAAATACTGTTATTTCTGGCAAATGAGGAGCAGGTGGAACTTCCCATCCTCTTCAATCATCCTTGCAGGGAAAGACAATATCTCCATACAGATCAGTTTCAAAATTAAAAGGATTCTTAATGTCTCATGCTCACTGCATAAAAGCTTGCTTCTGTATACCCCAAAAAAATAAAAAAAGGGTTGCTTCTACTATGCCTCATTACATTATTTCTAACTTCTAGATATCCTCTATCAGATCAAAAAATGTTTTATTTAACAAATCAGTAGCTTCTAGAGGTGTTGTACTTGAGAAGAGTAAAAATAGTTTTGGTACATCATAACTATTCCAATCTATCCATGTCAATCCTAGATTTTATTAGCTTCCATTCTGAAACTTCACTCAAAGTACTGACCCCAAATGCGGTTAAATAATTCTAAAATAATGTTTTTTTTACGCCAAGATATGTTGAAGTACACTAAAAGTGCAATAGATAGAAACAACTCTCTCTTGCTCCGTTCACCATGTGCTACCAACTTCATTTCATAGCTGTTAATAGCGAATGGCGGCCGACTTCAATAACACTATAGCGAGATAGTGGATAGCGTTCCGACTGCTATTTGATAAAAAAATTATAATTATCATACAATTTATATAAAATATTCAAAAATAACAAATCATCTACAATTAATCTCATTCACATCAATGATGAAAATTCATAATCTATTCCATAGTCTAAAAACAAGCAATCACCATCAATTCAATGCATAAATATCAAGTACTAAGAGTAGCAAAACATAAAAGACAGCATCATCAAGTAGCATAAGGGCAGTAAAATATAAAAGACAACACCAAATCCTAATAAAACTTAAGTCTCTAAAACTAATAGTAAATAGAAGGGGATAAACATAAACTAGAAGCTTGGAACAAAGAAGAAAAATTAATGTTGCTACCATGACTAAAGCCTAAAACAGTAACAAGCAAAATAGAGGGGCAGCATTAAGGGAGTGGAGAAATAGAAACAGTGAACAGAAGGAAAAAAAAAATAGAGGTAGAAGAAGATAGAATAGAAAGAATCAGACCCAACCAAGGAAGATTTAAAAAAATAAATAGAACAAAGAGATAAGGACCAACCGTTGCCGTTGCTGCCGCCGAAAAACTTAGACCACCGTCGTCATCGGTCTCAAAGTAGCTGGAGGTTGGAGGGTCGCCGGAGTAAGAGGGGTGAGGGGGGAGAAAGACCGATTGATAGAGAAGAAGAGAAATGCCCTAACACCACATTCAGATCAAAGAGAAGAGAGGGGAAAGGTTCAAAATGACCTTCCAGCCCCCCTCAGACTGCCCAGAATGGTCCAAAAATAGGGGTACAACCGATTTTTGGCCATTGACATTGATAACAGCCTCAATGATGAAATGCGACGTATCGGCCAGCTTTGTCACGCTCCACCTCTGCCTCGCTTCACTCCGCCGCTATCGCACGTGATTGACAACTATGCTTCATTTGTAGTTCATCATAGAACTATACCATGGCCAACACAATGAAATAAGCCCCCTCATGCTTCTCACAAGCATCAATAATCCTCGACATGAAAGGCCAATGCTTTGAGCCTTTGAGGTGAAAATAATGGCATGGTGATAAAGAAAAGTGCTACTAATAAAAAATTATGAAAGAAAATTGATTCAAAATAAAACACAACTGTCAATCCACACAAATAGAAAGCATTAGTTATGCGAATTGGATGCCCATAATGATTCAGATATGAACAACTGGAAAAGTACAATATTAGCAAGGATGAATAACTAAGCCGTATTACGAAAGTAAGAAATAACAATACATCAATAGCATCATGGCAGTGTGAGAATGAAAATGTGATGATAAGCAAAACTTAGGAAAGGAAATTGGATCAGAATAGAACACAACTATCAATCCACACAAATAGAAAACAATTTTGCAAATGAGATCCAAAAACATGATTCAGATTTCAGAGATATGAACAACTGGAAAAAGTGCTGTATTAGTAAGAATGAATAACTAAACAAAATTACAGTACTAAGAAATAAGAATTAATTATTTTGCTTAATGAGAGGGTAAAAATGAAAATGTGCTCATAACCAAAACTTATGAAAGAAAAACTGGATCAAAATAGAACACAACTCTAAATCAACTGAAATAGAAGGCATAATACGAATAGTATGACACCTATAATGGTAACACAAAATAGAGAACAGAAAAAAACTAAAGTGGTAAATTGATAAAGGATGAAAATCAATATGGATTTTACCTATTTGTCACATGACAAAAATAAAGTAAATCAACCAACCTAAAAAGTTGAAATGTTTAGGACCGTCTAGTACTTCTTTGTTGAACTTTTTATTTATAGGCGGCAAATATATATCTTATCAACAAAATTGTGTACTGTAAAACAACAGCATCTTGATTTCAAAAGTATATTAACATTATGTGTTAGTTACAGGGAAACAGATTGGTACGGTGACATTTCATAAACTTCAGTCATTCAATGCACAATATAACATAGAGGAAAAACAGGAAAATGCAATATGCTCATACTAATATTGTAATGAAGGTTCTCAATTTTGTCAGTATAAGAAGTTCTACATTTTCCAATTAACAGGTTGTTTGGATCCACAGAAAATAAGGGAAGAGAAAAGGCAAAAAGAGAAAACGGAAGAAAGTTAGTTTTCTTCGGTTTGGTTCAAGAGAAAAGAACGAAGGAAATAAAAAAAAGCACAGGTGGGGCCAGTAAAACTTTTTCCCTTTCACCTGCGAAGTAAACGGGTAAGGAGAGGGAAGAATAGTTTAAAAGACAATTTTAACCTCTAATAATTAAAAGAACATGCAGTATGTGTACGTACATGAGTTAAACGAGATGAGATTTAATAAAAAAAAATGTATGACATCTTTACGACAAAAAATGTTGGGCAGTTTTAATAAAATAAAAAATATCATAATAAAAATTAAAATGGAGGTAATTTTTACATATAATATTGTAAATTTAATTCATATGAAATTTATTTATTTTAAAAAAATCATTTTAAACTAAATTTTATAATTAAATATTAATAAATTATTTTTAAAAATTAATATTTATGATAAAATTATTTTTATATAACTTATAAAATCTATTTAAAATTTTAATAAAAGTAACATTTATATTTTATTATACAATAAAGATATATATGTTAGTTTACGTACTTTTCATTTTTTTTCTCATATTTTCTCTTTTATTTTCTCTTGATCCAAACAATATGAGAGAATACATACTTTTCTCTTTATTTTCTTTCTTTTCATTTTCTTTTCACACCTAAACAAAAAATAATTAGAAGGTCACTCATTTTACAATTCAACAACTGATGCACCAGGTTACTCTAGAACATAATGAACACTTCTACATTACAAACATCAAGCGCAGCATTCTTGTGCTTCTTTTATGGCTTGTCTGCAAGGATGCAGATTACAGAGAGAGGGAGTGGAATTCACAGACAAACATGCCATAAAATTTTCTGAGAAACAAAAAAAGATTGAAATATGAAACATGCCATAATTATAATAATGAATGAATGACCTGAGAAGTAGGAACACTGTGAAGAAGCTTAATAAGATCCGAGAACTAATAGAGGGACACACAAATAGTAGACGCATATGCGATGCATATTGAAAAGTGAGAAAACGACAACAATACTTGCATGATGGATCCCAAATAATCATTGCTACTTTTATTCAAATTTTTTTTTCATAAACTTACCAGCGTGAGCAGTGCGCACGCTGGCAAGTTTTATGTAATATACACAAAATTTACTAGCGTGTGCACTGTTCATGCTGATAAGTTTTGAAAAAAAAAAAAATTACCAGCATGAACAATGCACACGGTGGTAAGTTTGGTGTACATTACACAAAATTTACCAGTATGTACACTGTTTACATTGATAAGTTTTGTAAAATAAAAAAAAAACACTTTCATCATGTTTTATGAAAAAAAAAAATTATTAGCATTTTTCAACAATACGCCAGTAAGTTTTGCATAGACGCTGGTAAGTTTTGAACTTACTAGCATTTATGCGAAACTTACTAGCACTTATACAAAACTTACCAATGTATTGTTGAAAAATACTAGTAAGTTTTTGGATAAAAAAATAATTGAACAAACGTAATAATGATTATGTGAAACTCATTATCCAAGTATTTTTGTCATTTTACTCACATTTTCCGTATACGTCCCGTATTACGTCCTAAAAGATGTGTCCCCCAAACATTTTTCATAAGCTCCCTAGCTTCAAACTGTCATTTCAACCTATCCAATTTTGACTATAAAATAAAAAATTTTCAACAGCATTGTTAGGCACATGAAAGAGACAAAAATGAAAAAAATAATATAAAGACATAAAAAATAAAAAAATTTGGGTATATGGAACAAACAACTAAAAGTTGAAAGTAAGCCCAAGGGAACGACAATCGGAATATAGAACCAAAAAAAAAAAACTATAATAAAAAATAAGAAAACGAAATAAATAAATCATAAATCAAAAAGAAAAAAAATATTTAACAGATAATGTAATTATAAAAATCGTAGATGCTGAAAGACTGCAATACTACAAAGACCAATACACATGCCACCATGGGAATACAAATACAAATACAAATAAGAATCACAATCACAGTCATACAAATAGAAACAAAAATAAAAAATGAGCCAAAAATAAGATCAGTAAATAATTAATGAAATAAAACCTGTTTGCAAAGGCCACCATTGTGAGTAGTAAAAGGAAACCTGAAATAACACGCAGTGAAAATGTGAAAATACAAATTAAGATGACGTATCAAAATGTTTCAGTTTTTTACAACCGCAGCCCTACAACAAAAAAGCTTAAACCTTTTGTCCAATGAACATATATAGAACGAAAACTGAAGAAGAAGAATAAAAAGAAGATGATGAAAAGAACAAAATAAGAATGAAAACTTCAGTTTAATCTAAGTAAGATAAACTTATTATTATGGGAAAAATAGGAAAAAAAAATGGAAGCAAGAAACTCCACGGAAGGAAGCCCTAAAACTACAGAAAAAGCAAATAATGGAATGTATAAGGAAGAATAAGGAAAAAGACAGAGAACAACTCACCAACAAACGGAACGATAGATGAAATTCCTTCTGCATGCTTGAAAAGAAAAAATCATTGCAATAGCTCACAAATAATGCATGCATAATTGACTTCCAAAATAATAAGCAAATATAATCAACCATTCAGATCAGCTTGAGAAAGAACAACGAAGAACCTGGACACCCAGCAGCTGGAAAGAAGAATTCGCAGAGCCATCGAAGGAGTTGTGATAGTACGATTGAGGAGGTCTGAAATAAGCGTGTAGGTAAGCTAATTAATACTGTAGAAAATGAAAACGAAAATTGAAAATGAAGTTTCTCGAGAGAGGCGATTGCAGAGACATGGGGAAGATGTGATATTGTGACTTGGAGGGGGTTAGACATGTAGATAAGGTAATGCTTCAGGGAGAAAAAAAATTTAAATTTGAATTCAAAACAAAATGGAGGTAATAGAGATAATGTAATATACTGATGAAAGAAGGACATGGTCTTTGAACAACGGTGGACGACATTCAAGCTGACATTGTTGCAACAACAGAAGTTTCACCTGTTGCAGTTTGAGAAAAGGAAGAGATGGTGGCTCTGGATTTAAATGAAGGAGATAGAGAGAAAATTAAAAAAGAAAGAAGGAAAGAAAGAAAGAGAAGGAGGAAGTGTAAAGCCGGGAAGAAGAGAGAAAATAAAATTATAAGGGAGCGAAATAGAATGAGGAGCAATCCAATAGTGTGTCAGGTGTTTCTTGGGAACAGATCAAATAATTAATACCGTGTAGGACAGCAAATAAATATGGTTAGTTGTGGTGATACGAGTAAAATGCACTTTATCCTATGTATTTTACTTTCTATATTTTAAAAATATGCATCCCGATTTTTTGCGTTTTATCAAACATGCATTTGAATTCTTCTATCAACTTCTCCGTCCATTCTCTCCATTAGTAATCACATGCATTGTATATGACTCATTTATTGACAAAATTGCCCTTTTATTTCTTCAACAAAATCCAAATTAGAATGAAAAACCAAGCAACGATGTCATTTTTAACCCACTACCATCACTAAACACAGATTCACACTCTTTATAGTTCCTCTAGATCAGTGATTGGAAACCAATCAGAATATGACACCTAAGCCCTAATTACTTAAAATTTAAAATTGGAAAAGACAATTGCCTATAAATAGGAGGTGTTAGTACTCACCTCAGAACCATAGATTTATTCTTAATTTTAGAGAAAAGCTAAAGAGAAGTTAGAAAAATATTGTAATAAATGAAAAACATTATTCAATAAAAAAGGGAATTTCAAATATTTTTCTTGCCATGTTCTTATTGTGTTATTGTTTGATCTTAGTTAGCTTGCTTTCCTTATCTCCTTGGTGTTTATAAAACCCGACCCTAAAAACATAAAGCTAAGAGGTTAAAGAAAGAGGCTAGGATAAGGAAAAAAAAAAAAAGTCTTGTGCCTTTAAGAGATGGGCCTCTAAATCTAAGAATAGAAGTGGTAATGATGATGCTATTGGTATCAAGAATCAAGAGGAAAAGGCAAGGAAAACTTGGGAGTTAATTTGGAAAACAGATAAGATTGATAGCTGATAATGAGGATGAGGTTATAGCTGCTCTCTTGAAAGACAAGGAAGTTGGTGATAGTGGTCCTGAGTATAGAAGAAGAAAGAGAAGTAGAAAGAAAAGCTGTGCTATGAGCTAGGTGGTCTTAATAGGATTCAAGAGGTTTATTTGCAGTTGCTCCTGGTGGTCATGTTCCAAGTTTGCAATTAGTGTAGTGTGGGGATCATGTTGAAGTACCCAGTGGCTTATTGTGTGTTGTCTTAGTGCATCTTAACTTGTTTGTTGGATGGCCTTAATCGCCTTATGTGGCTTTTAGAGTCATGTTTTGTTGCTTTGCAGTGTGGTTCTTTATTTGTTTTTGTTCTTTGCTCCTTTCCTTAGGGAGAGTTTTGAGCATTTTATCAATTATCAAAAAAAAAAAAAAGTTGGTGCAAATATGTAGCAGCTCCAGTTATCATTTGAAAAAAAAATTACTGCTATGATAGTATAAAAACGAAACAATAGATCTTATTTCTCTTGAAGATAAATAAATACAACAAATGACATATAAAATAATATTATTATTATTCATCCAATTAAAAGAGAAAATTAAGCTAAATGTGCATCTTATAATCATAAAACTTTGAAAAAGATAATTAGACTTAGAGCTAATGTTGTTGATTTAATGGCAAAAGAGCTTGGCAATCTATACTTGTCCCTTCTTAAGAAAAGGCCTTGGTATAGAGGCAAATTGATGAAAACCAAAAAGGCACATAATATAGCTTGCAAAACCATTTTCTCATAAGCTTCAATGCCACCTTCGCTTAGGACTGCATCCTTCAACACACTAAGCAAACAAAACAAATTGAGCAACGTTAGTGTTGCTAATATAGTGAACATTGGAGAGGAGGTTCCAAACTCCATAATTTCTTTGTCATAGCATTTGGATACATTCGCAACCTTCGCCATGATTATAAAGGTTGAATATGAGAATCCAAAATTCTTCAAGATGGTAGTGTCAATGAAGGCAAATAGGTATGAACTTGTTCTCTTGTATAGCCATATCCATAGCTCATTCCACCAACCTTAACATGTGCCTTCAAAGAGCAAAAACTCGAACAAACTATAAGTTGTTTCCCCGGTATAACTCAAGCTTGGCTTGCTGCGCTTGAGTGTAGCCTGGGCCTAGAAACTGCCTCAGGCTTGGGTGGTAGCATGCTCGAGTGTGACCTGCTATGCTCAAGCATGGCCTAAACCTAGAAACTTCTTTCGCCTTGGTTGGTAGCATGCTTGAGCACAAGGTGCTGCGCTTGAGCATGGCTTGTAACCAGCAACTTTCTCTGCTCTTGTCAATAACATGCTCAAGCGCAAGATGCTGTGTTCGAGCATGCCCTCACTTGGGCTCAAAATGTCCAAAATCCACAATTCATGTGATTCTTGACTTGGGTGTTGCAATCTGGTCATAATGCCAGAACCAATTAGGTGTCTCGAGGAAGATCACCATTGAAGCCATTGCCGATGTTTGATGATAACATGGGTGAATACATAGGGATGAGAATGATACATTCTCAATAGGAATCCTAGACTATTACAAGCACTGTGATAGTTGTCGTCCCCAGCTACTTTGGTTTATTTTAAGAAAATATGTTCATAATAGATAAGAAGGTAGACTTTATTTATCTGATTTTCCAAACTCTTTCTCTGAAGCAGGTTCCTTTTAGTCATGCACTTGTAATTAGAGAATAAATGATAACAATAGCAACAAACCAAAAAAATAAATTATGCAAATGCAAATGCAAGTCATGTACTGAATTATGTAATTATCATCATTTCCTTTCCTTTAAATCATAACATGAACACTTGTACTTGGTTACCCTGGAGACAAGTGGCCTTGCCTACTCCTAGATAATAGGATGCTTATCAGGACCAACTTCATTCTTATACGTGATTGTTAGATTTACTTTCTCCAACACTCACACAAACTTATTCCTAGCCAAGTTTACTTTCCCTGACTCAGTTCAAGGGAAGCCAAATTTACTTTTCTTGACTTTAACCAAATTCACTCTCTTTGGCCCAAGTAATAATAAAACTTATATCCATTTTGAAAATATTGAAAAGTTCATGTCTCCATGTGCACTTACATTCATAATTGTGCATAATGGTATGCTCAAAGTTCATAAAGCAACCTTATTCCCATCAAGTTTAAGTAAATAGCCATTACATATTTTATATATCTAGATCATACAAAATCAATACAATATACTAAGTTCTTCAATTAGCTTTGGTCTCAAATCCTCTAGGTCCCCCTAGCTTGAGTTAAAATCACTTGCATCACAAGTTAGAGTGTAAACCTCAATTTTGTCTAGATTTTCGAAAATACACCAAAATTTCATTTTAAGCCATTTGGATCTCAAATTTTATAGGAGTGCTGCTAAATCTCTTTGGTCGTACTCAATTTGAGTGTATAACTTAAGTTATCCAAGTTTTCCTTACCGCTGTCCTGTTAGTGGATAAACTTGAGCACTCAAAGGTAGAAAATCACTAAATACATCATTAATTATTTTGCACCTAAATTTTAAATGATTATAGCTGAGTGAACACTCTTTCAAATAAAATAAGTCCTACTCAATTTGACTAAGCAAAGCTTAAAATATAAGCTCGATAATGAGACTGCCCTATATTGACACTCAGAGCATGAGGCAATTTCATGGAATTATTGGAAACAACTCACTAGGAATTTGAATCTAAAATTCTACAGCATAACTATGTGTTAGCTTTCTAACAAAAGTAGTTGCACTCTGTATATGGCGAATTATGCCCATCACAACACTCATTGCTTAGGATCGTGGTTTTGAATTTACAGCCTACTTTGGAAATTCATAACCTTCTCATCCTAAGTCCAATGGACCTCAAATTTTATGGGTATACTCTGCTATAAGTTTATTTTCATTTAAAATTAGTTCCACCTGAAATTGAATTTCCTAGCTTGAGATATAAATCTCAGAATAAGTATGATATGTCGTTAAACTACCAAATAAAAAACCTTTGCTTGGTTTAGGAACAATTAGTTTAGTAATGAGCAAAGGGTCGATCCACGAGGAATTGAATCAATTTAATTATTAGTTTATTTTAGATTCTGATTCTAATAAACTCTAAAAAGACAAAGTAACACAAAATGGGGGGGGGGGATTAGCTGTTTCTATAAATCAAACAAAAATTATATAAAAAAATTACACGAAAATAAAAAAAATAAACAAGAGCAAATGACGCTGTTTTGTTGAAATCAATTAAAATTGGTTATGGGATCCCTTTTCCCCACAAAATTATATCATGTAATTAGTTCTCAATTTCAGCCTCCAATTCTCCTTTTATAGTTACCAATCTTAGGCAATGAAATATTCTATTACCTACCTTCTTTTAAATAGATTAAGGAACGTCCATTAACCTATTCTAATCACTAATTGACATAGGAAACATCCACTAAGTTCAATTAACAATTGCAACTGGAAGGACAGATTGATCTAAGTTTTGGTTTCTAACATAGGACTAAGTGACTTAGGTTATATTCTCCCTTGCATACAATCAAAACTTGACCATTAAGTTTGCACACAAGTTACTATCTATGGATAAACATCATAATCCTAAATCTAGCAATCAGCCATAACATGAAATATAAGGGTGGCCAATCTAAACATGTCACATAACTACCATAATCATGAAGTGGGTAGGAGAATATAATCAACTCTCAAGAAAATAGAGGTTTGGAAATCAATTTAATTACATGTTAATTTAGGGTTCAAAGTTCACCCATAACAATACATATAACTTAACCTAACATTTTAAAGAAAACCATATCACAAATTGAAGAATACATGATATGAGTTAAGAAAGAAAGAAAACATGTGCAGACTAAAGGGTGAAAGCAAAGTTGCCCAAACTCTAATCTTCAGGACCTATCTCTTCTCCTTGTCCACAATTAAATCCCTAAAGAGCAGCAAAAAGTGATATCCACAGCTACAAGCTTGATGAAAATGTCACCTCTCTAACTCCAATATTGTAACTATGGTTTCTAAGGATGAGTGGCTGAAATCTCTTTCTCTCTCTATAAAAATTTCTCTCTCTAGAAAGAGAAAAAAAATGCTCCTCTGTTACTCCCCTCCCTTCTGGTTGCTGGTCTCTTGTCAAAATGTAATCTCAGCCATCCAAATTGTAACTGCTCCAATTGTAACTCCACATTAAACTAGCTTCATAGGTTACATTCTCACAAAGTATTAGTGATTATCATAAATAATTCTGATAATTAAGTTTTTAACAATCTATAATCAGACAATGAAAACACACAAATGAATTGAACCCAATTGGCCCACCATTCATTAATTAAAATTGACAGTTTTAGTTTTTTCTAGCAGCTCTGCTTCACACATAAATTTCATTGACCAAATAGACTTAGATGAGAGTAATTCGACCACCATTGGAAAGTTAATATCTTGGGCTTCATTTTTGGCTCTGGAATCATCCCATTTGGGCTTATATCAAGGGAGAACTGAATTGAGCAAAACTATATTGAATGTAGTGACGGGTTAGCGTCAGGCCCAACTTTGGCAACTTCAATCTTTCTAGTCCGTTGGACTTTTTGAGTGATCTTGGTGTCAAATTAAAGCTCTGGATGTCTACTTTCATTTTCAAGTGGAATCATGTCATTTTTACTTCGGGCGAAAAAGTTGTTCCCTTGGGAAGACATACTGCTCATGCTGTCCAGCATTCAATTCTTAGCATTTTCTTGAATTAGCTCCAAATTGAGTCATTTTATTCTTATTCAGCTCAAAAATCATCCGTTAGCTTTATTTTCCTACAAAACACAAATAGTAAAATAAAAGCATTATATTTACAAGATTAAAGCTATGAACAAACATAGAAAAGAATATAAAATAAGTGAATAAAATGCACTTATCAAAGTACTATTCATAGATTTCTCAGCAACTAGAATTCTTATCTTAGGCTCTTTTGGGTTCCTTTGATTTCCTAACTTATTTTCCTTCCCAAGCTAAGTTTAACTTGCTACAAGTCATTGAAATATGATGATATATCATCACAAACAGCCCAAAATGGATGAAATCAATTAAGATGAAAACCCAAACTTCACGAGAATTAGATGAGCATAAGTCAAGTTCTAGGAACCCTACCTTGTTTCCAAAGCTTTCTACACTTGAGGTTAGCCTCCTTAAGCTCTTAAGTGCCCTCAAATAACTCCGACAACCCAACCTTCTTGGAACTCCCTCTAATGGCTAAAACGTATATGGTGGTGAGGAGGAGATTTTGAGCTTAGTTTAGGTGTTGTTGATGGTGGTGGAAGTGGTTTAGGGTGGTGGCTCAAGGTGGTGCAAGAAGGAAGCTAGGTTTTGAGAGATTGGAGAAGTTAGAAATGGAGGAAGGTGGGGAGGAGGAAGAGCACGAAATTTTGAGAGGAAGGAGAGACAAAATGATGAGCATTATGGTAATCCTTTCTATTTTCTTGGATTTATATCAAATCAATTTTTCAAAAAAGCAATTTTAACTTTTTCACTAAATTAGTGGTCATGAATTGACCTTGGTGCTCAATTTGTGGCCACTTTAATTTATTTGCCCCATGGTGATTAATTTCTCTTGGATTTTTAATTTTTATTGGAACAATTTCTTGTGTCCCAAAAACTATCCGGAAAATTTTTACCACGCGGTTAAAATTCTATTACTATCAAAATTTAAACATTTCTATTATTATTATTCTATATTCCCTCTTATTATTTATTTACTTTTTTTGTTTTAAAATTTTACTAATAATTTAGCATATATCAGTGTTAACCATGCATACTGCTAAATCAAAGTGTTACCATTTCACTTTTAGAATCTATTTTCAATTATATTATTTTCATTCTTCTTAGAGAATTTTAAGTAAGTAATCGTATGTCTTGTCAATGTTAAATATATTTTGAAAAATAAAGGTAAATTGCCATATAATAGTCTTAATAAATTGATTTTGGATTGTAATGAATTTGTTTCTCAAGCATCTTCTAGTCAATGTGCATAGAAGCTAGTCTGAGAACTACTAGATTGTATACTCAAAGGAAAAAAAATTACCATCGAACTTGAAAAATATATTCTATTAAAAAATAAATTTATTTATTTTGTGCTTTTACACTAGTTACTCTTTATAGCATTTAATTTTGATAAATTATCAGTATAAAAAAAATTTATATAGATATCTAATTATGTATTATTATGCCATATGTATTTAAAGTATTTCACTCTTACGAACTATTTCAAAAGTCATATACATGATATTATATAATTTGTTGAAGGTGTGAAATACTTTATACAAATAGTGTAATCTCAAATAAAAAAAGAGGGGTGTGAAGAAATTGGTAGACTCTATAGACTTAATTCGATTGAGCCTTGGTATGGAAACTTACCAACTAAGAACTTTCAAATTTGTTAATCTTCTTTTTTCCTTCTTAATATGATATTAATTTTGATGCATTGTTAATATAAAAAATTTTTATATTAACATTCAATCATACGCCATTAAATGCAAGATTTGTGAGACAGTAAATGTTAAAGTCACACACTTTTGTTAAAGTGGCAATACATAATTGGATGTTTGTGTAAGATACTTTTATATTAATAGTGCATCAAAAGTAAATTCTTTTAACATTTTTGTGCATATATTAATATTCTAGTTTACTTTAATGAAAAATACTACACCTAAAGCGTTGCCATTCATTATTATTTTTCAAATCTATGCATCAACTACTCATGGTTTAAAAGTGATTGTGCATAGTGAGCAAACATTAAATCAAAAAATTGTTATAACCTAATAATAGTAAACAAACACCTTGATTTAGCATTTGTCTCCATATGTCATGGTTCTTAGAGGTTCTAGGAGATGAATGAGTCTCTTTCTCTTAATCACGAAAAAAAATTCAAACATAGGAGGAAAAGTTGCATCACTCACTCAATGGCACATGAATTTTTCATGGAATCGGTTCAAGAATATCACAATCCCTTATAATTTAGATAACAAGGTAATTCATATCAAAGGACAGGTGCTCTAGCTTACTTTGCTAGTTATAGTTGTCATATTGTGCATCTTCTTTAACACCAGCATGTCCCCAAAATTTTTGGAAACATGAGTTGCTAAAAGCCTTACCCCAAATATGCACTTTAGTTTTTGGTTTAGTAGAAAGAAGGCTTTTATTACATAGAAAGCCATCATTGAGATTTTCATATTCCTTTCCCATGCATGTTACTCCATTGACATAATGATAATTTGTCTGATTCAAAAAATTTTCCTTTTCCTTTTTTCTAAGGATGCGTAACGCAACCATTTTCTAAATTCAATTTCTTTTTTTATTTTGTCATTTGTCCATATTCATGATTTTTCTTGAACAAGCATAAATTTTTGGTGGTGAGTTTCCAAATGTGAAAACAAAAAAGTGGAAAATTGGAAAAGAAAGAAGAAAAGTCACCAAAATGATGGGTAAAGATAGTAGTGTAATGAAGGCATGGGAGGCCACGGTGAGGAAGACACAAGCAGTTGCTAAGAAGCGTGCCAACAACATATTTGGGTCAAATTATGTGGCCCACCATGCTGATGAAGATGACAACAAGGATGAACAATTTGGAAGTGAAGTATTAGAAACATACCATGCAGACAGGGCTCTCCCCAATGGGGATTACTATACGGGAGAATGGGCGGATAGTTTCCCTCATGGTAAGGGAAAATACATGTGGTCTGATGGGTGCACTTATGTTGGAGAATGGTTCAAAGGGAAAACCATGGGAAGGGGTAGGTTTACTTGGCCTTCTGGGCCATCTTATGAAGGGGAGTTCAAGAGTGGTTATATGGATGGGAATGGTATGTACATAGCATCTAATGGGGATTCTTATAAGGGACAATGGGTCATGAATTTGAAACATGGCTATGGTATGATGAGTTTTGCCAATGGGGATCGATACGAAGGTGAATGGAGAAGGGGGTTGCACGATGGGCAGGGGAGTTATCAGTGGAAAGATAGGAATCATTATGTTGGGGAATGGAGGAATGGGACAATTTGGGGTAAAGGGTCATTTGTTTGGGGTAATGGAAATAGGTATGAAGGGTATTGGGAAGATGGTTTGCCTAAAGGGAGTGGAACTTTCAAATGGCCTGATGGAAGCTTTTATGTGGGAAATTGGAGTAAGGATCCAAGGGATCAAAGTGGCACATACTATCCAACTAGGTCAACACATGAGGGCCATCTTGAGTGGGATCCTCAACAAGTGTTTAATGAGTTGAGTGAATATCAAACCTGCCTTGGCGAGAAGGTTGCAATTTTGCCATCACAAAAGAGACTTGCAGTTTGGAGGTCTTCAAAGGGAGGGGATAATACTAAACCTAGGAGAAAGTCGATAGATGGGAGGGTAAGTGTAGGGTTGGAGAAGCCAAGTGATAAAATGCAATTATGGGGGGAGGGCAATTTTAGTGGTAACAAAACTCCAACAAGGGTAGGTGCTTTGGATGAAGAACTTTTGGGTTTACAACTCTATAATCTAAAGGCACCAAGGAAATCAAAAAGGCAAGGAGAGACCATATGCAAAGGACACAAAAATTATGAGCTCATGCTCAATTTGCAATTAGGAATCAGGTACTACTACAATTTTTATTTATTTTTAAACAAAGCACTTAAACAACCTTCTTTGCTTTAATAATCTTGCGTGTTGTGTTTGTCTTTCTTTCAGTGAAATTTGTTTTAATGAATTTTTCTACTTTTCCTAATAACCAAAATGTAAAATTACTTCATTAAGTTGAAATGATTGAACAAGCTAAAAAGCCAAATAAGCACAAGAAAATAGAGTTTAAAATGGCTGCGTGTCCAATATCCTTAACTTACCATTTCCTACTTTGATTTTGATAGTGTACATAGTTCATATGGTTCACACCTTAGTGATAACTATCTTAATTCTTGTTGTATCTTCAATCTTCTTCTTTAGTAAAGATGCAGTTCATTTTCTTTGATTATGTAAATTGATTGGCAAAATAAGTAATTTGGCCATTTAGTTTTTTTTTTTTTTTTTGGCTTCTATCTTTCATTTTTTTTCTTTGCATGGCAAACCTTCTACTAATTTGGTCTTCTATCGCACTTTTATCAGTCCCATTAAAAGTAGTGAAATGTTACTTGCCTATTATGTTACAGCATTACTATGCCACTTATATATCATAATCATTTGTGACATATCATAACTTTTATTAGGATTTATAATGAAATCGGCATCGAGGATTAAATTGTTGACAGTTTAAAACATGTAAGTAGATTAAATTTTAACAAAATAAAAGACAAGGGACTAAATCATATATATTCACACACACAGAGAGAGAAAGAGAGAAAGAGAACAAAATTGCCCGTTACACCCGATTAATTATGTAACAATATTGTTACCTTACATCATTACCATTTCGCTTCTATGTCATAATCGTTTGTGACATGCCATAACTTTAACTTGGATTTATAATGAAATCGCTCTGGAGAATTTCTTGGAGTTAAACTTTCACTGTACTTTGTTGCATAGGCATTCTGTCGGAAGACCTGCCCCCTCGGCATCTTTTGATTTGAAGCCTTCTGCTTTTGATTCGAAGGAGAAAGTGTGGACGAGATTTCCTCCCGAAGGATCCAAATATACTCCACCACATCCATCCAGTGAGTTCAAGTGGAAGGACTATTGCCCGGTAGTTTTTAGGTCAGCCTTATTAATACATGTTTTATTATTTCTACTAGTTTGTCGTTCATTATTTATAGAGATTTGATATTTTTGCCATGTTTTCCAACATATGTAGTTGACGCCCGTCAAAAATAGTAAAAAATTAAAAAAAAAAAAAAGTTACGAAGTGGATTACTTTTCTCAAATTCCAAAAAATTTATTAATGGATGTCACTTAAAGATATTTAGAAACATAGTACGAATAACATGACTCTTATTTATATATTAAAAGATTAGTACATGAATACACTGCCTTTATGCATTGATATTGCCCTTGTTCTCTCCATTAAGGTAACTAGAGTTTTCTCTTCTGCTTGTCTAACTATCAAGATTTTTCCAACTAATCATTAATCTGCTTACGTACCAAACTCTATCCTCAGGACTCTTAGGAAGTTATTCAAGGTGGATCCAGCTGATTACATGTTATCCATATGTGGGAATGATGCCCTCCGTGAACTTTCCTCTCCAGGAAAAAGTGGTAGCTTCTTTTACTTGACGAATGATGATCATTACATGATTAAGACGATGAAGAAAGCTGAAGCAAAAGTGAGTGTTATGCTCATCAAGTCCCCTTTTGAAATTTGTTAAAAATAAAGGCAAGTTCTTGCTAATTTGGTAGTGCTGGATTTCTATTGCAGGCTCTTTTGAGAATGCTTCCAGCTTATTATAATCATTTTCGAGCATTTGAAAATTCTTTATTGACAAAGTTTTATGGCCTACATTGTGTAAAATTAACTGGAACTGCTCAAAAGAAGGTATACTTGTCGCATCATAGAAATTGCTAGTTTTATGATTTTATTTATTTATTTATTTTTTGGAATTTTCCAGTGTTTGAATTTTACTAGTGTTTATCCCTATACGATAGTAGGAATTGGTAGACTGATAGAACAATGAAATATGAATTAGAAATAACTTAAGCATTTAAATTTTGTAGCATGTTTTGATTTGCAGGTTCGGTTTATCATAATGGGTAATCTGTTTTGCTCTGAGTACACCATCCATAGACGATTTGATTTGAAGGGTTCTTCACTTGGCCGTATAACAGACAAGCCCGAGACAGAGATTAGCGAAACCACCGTCCTTAAAGATCTTGATTTAAATTTTATATTTCGATTGCAAAGATCTTGGTTTCAAGAGTTTAGCAGGTGATGAATGATTTCAGTGCCCAAACTTGTATTTGGGTTGCTTATCCTTTTGCTATCTTGACTACTATGTTGAACAACTGCGAATCCAAATATGTACACTAGTTTTTTGGTTTCAGTACATTGTGTAATAATTTTAATTTCTTTTCTTCCCTTTTATCGCCGGTCAAAATACTATAAACACCTCAAGCACGTATTTGTAATCACAGGCAAATTGATAGGGATTGTGAGCTTTTGGAGCAAGAGGGTATTATGGACTATAGCCTGCTGGTTGGTATTCATTTCAAAGATATATCAGGACATGGAGAACTTATTCCTTCAGGATCACGCACTCCTACTGGTACTTTTCTTATCCTTACATGTAACATTTTAACATCAATGGCATACCTTCTTCTGAGAAACTAAAAACAGATGTCTTTTTGAATCTTAGGCGATTCAGAGAGTGAAGGAACTCCCCATATTTCAAGAGCTGACATGGATCAACTACTTCTAGATCCTTCCAGGTCACATTTCTTGTTGAAACTTTAAGGCAGTGTTTTAACATAACTTCAAGAGATAGTTTTAGCATATAAAGAGCATACCATTTGATGTGAATAAGAATATAAACTTATAAAAAAAAAAAAAGGACACAAGCATCCAATTTAGTCTCATGATGAGTGGTTTGAATGGGCGAACAAATGAGGATAACTTTATGTCTAACAAAAAGAAAAGGAGCACAAGCAACATTGGAATACAGAGAAGTATAGTTATTGAGAACGAGTCTTTCCACTAATGAGACAAGGCTCACAACTTAGAAGGATAGAAGTCGATCTTAGATAAAGGAAACTACTTTTCACCTTTTCTATTAATGTTAATAGAAAACTAATCATCAACTAGAAATAGGTTCTCAAATATCTTACAAGTAATCCAGTTAAGTTTTATCAAATGGTGCTCTCTTAGTTAGAGCAATCATAATAACTGAAACATCATTTAGCGATAATGTGATCATTAATTAATTCAATCAATTATGGGGTGAATTTTGTTTTCACAAAAAGAAATGCTTTCTTTCTCCTTTTTTGTTAGGTTACTAATCAGAAATGCTTCTGAGTTTTAATCTTGGCATTGGCATAACCAAAGTCTAATGAAGATTACACAAATTAATTATTCCGACATGGTTTGAAACTTAATTCTTGATTAAGTTGTAATATATTTCTATCTTGCTCCAAGGAATTGAACTTAATACCTCTGCCCCAGCTCTGACTAACTATTATTACTTTATTTATGCCTTATTGGCCAATACATCTCTATATATTTTGTATTAGCAGGTGGGCGAGTATCAAATTAGGTGTCAATATGCCAGCAAGGGTTGAAAGGACAGTGAGAAGGAGTGGTTATGAGTTACAACTTGTAGGAGAACCAATTGGAGAGTTTTATGAGGTTGTGTTGTTTTTTGGTATCATAGACATACTCCAAGACTATGACATAGGTAAGAAGCTTGAGCATGCCTACAAGTCCATTCAATATGACCCAACCTCAATATCGGCTGTTGATCCTAGACAATACTCAAGTCGTTTTCGTGACTTCATATTCAGAATATTTTCTGAAGACTCTTGAAAGGCATACATGACTCTAGTTTTATTATCCAGATATGCATTGTTTCAATCCAGTGCCAAATAGTGGATTAGGCTGCTACAAGTCACAATCCATATACCCTGCCTTCGTACGCTTTGAAATTTTCACAATCTTCACCACATTAACTGAGATCAATGTCACTTTTGTGCTAATCCAATTCTTCTTTTTGCTTTGTTCTCAGTCACTTTCATTCAGTGCATAATGCAGCAGTCATAGAGTACATGAACACATCAACAGAATGTTGAAAGTAAGAGCGACTCTGTGCATGCATCTTGTACACATTTTCTACAGTATAATTCCTTTTCTCCCAAGGATAACATTTTGTATTAATTGAAATGTATATTATATACAAAAATGGAAGACCACTGCATAAGCTTAACTCTTTACACCTACTCGTTTCTATTAACCAAGGCATTGAATGTCTGTCGTCGTTTTTTTTTTTTTTTTCTTCACCTGGATCACCATCTAAAGATCCAATGAAATTGTTTGTGTTCAAAGAACAAGGATTCTACTTCAAACATAATCAAATTTGTATTTATAAACCATTCAAATTGGTAAGAGGTCTATGATTTAATCAAAGAATCATATTTTAATATTTTTTTTATTATCATACAGTTTGATGAGGAAGAATAGGTCAAAACTTAAAACAAGTTTCATCCTATGAACTATTAATGGCCAAAAAAATTCCGTAGAAATTCCATTGAGAAGTTGGTTAGTTGCCAGTGTAACATATCCAATTTTCGTTAAATTATTTTCCATTCTGCTTGAACTTGGAACTCGTTTCCATTCTGCTTGAACGAATTCATTTCTGCTTGAACTTAGAACCTGATACCAACTACTCTGCTTGAACTTGGAGATCGACTTGGAGCTCGGAACCTGATATTGACTGTTCTGCTTGAACTCGGAGCTTAGACCCGAAGACTGCCTATTCTGCTTGAACTCGGAGCTCGAAGACCAGGACAACCCCTATTCTACTTCAACTCAAAACTTGGGAATCGTAACATCCCCAATTTTCCCTTGTGCTTAATCACCTTGGTGGCCCAGTATAATTAGGCACTTAATGAAGAATTAGAGAGTAAAGGCTTAATCAAGGGATAACAAGGGTAATCAAGAAGAGAAAACTTGTGAAAATGCTTAATTAAGATTAAAGGATTTTGAATTAAGCACTAATTACCAATACTTAGCTTAATCGAGTTTAATTAAGGTAATTAAGCATAATTAAAAATTTAATTTCTCTAATCTTGACAACATGAGTTAATCACTAATTCTTGATTAATATTAATTAAGTCAACTAAGTAGTAAGAATACTTAATCACATCATTAGAATTTAAATTAAATTAACTAGATAATAAAATATTGATAATGTCACTAAGCTGAAAAAGTGGAAGACACCTTTGCTTTATGTAAGAGAAAGGTACAAGTTTTGTCTCCCATTGTAACATCCCAAAGAAATGGTGCGTTTGATTAATACTGTTTATTGATTTATTTCGTTACATTTGAAAAATACCATTGATTAGAATCGAAATGTGGATGTTAGGATTTAGAATATTTAGTTTTGCAATATAGAAAATTTTATGAAAAACTATTAGCAATGTCATGCTAATTTAAGGAAAATCGATTTGATTCAGTATTTTGCAACACAAGGAACAGATCGATAGAAGATTTCTATTTTTGGTAAATTTTTATATTTTGGTACCCAATTCTACTCAACAGCAAAGCAGACCTAGATTAAACTTTAATAACTTAAGTTATACTTATCAAAACTTAATAGGACTAAAGAGAACACAAATTAAACAAACAATACTTTAACATGTCAAAAATTTAGATTTAAACAAGTTAAATAGAAATTATGGCATAAATTATAAAATAGGGCAGAATTGAGGGACTTAAGTATAATTGCTAAATTGAGTGCTTGGGCACCCTAATATGCGAATGAGGTATGTTTAATGTTAAATATCGCAATTCCATGTTGATGCAAAAAGGTTAATGTGTTATGTTGATTCTGATGCCTTGGCTGACTATTTGATATAAAAAAGCACTATTCATGGGGAAGCAAATCTGATTTGTTATGTTGTCGAAATTCTAGCAAAACTTATGTACATAATGAATTGTGCATGTAAATACATATGTTATCCAAGTTGACTTAGCTATGATTATATAATTTATGAGAACTATATGGATTCCATATTACTTGAGCCAACCTCAAAATGAATTTAAGGGGAATAAATTGGTAGAAAAGTTGGGGAAAGTAAACCCGACTATCCTGATAGGAACGAGCTCAGTCTTGAAAAGCAAATTATTACCCAGGAATTATATGGCTCAATGCTCCCAAGAGACCAAGTATAGATGAAAGATAAGAGCCGACACCCTAGGGACGACAATATGCAACGCCTAGGTGTGTTAAATAAGAAAATTAAGTACAATTGCATGGTTTAGCATGTGCATCTACATGTGCATACTGTGTAGCTATTACTCTTATTATTATGATTGTAGCTTATCTGATACAATTATTATATCTACTCTAGTTTATCTGTCGCTATGTTAACATCTGCCCTAGAAGCTACTAAGTGATTGATAAAAGTAATCTGTTTCGAAAGAATACGTTTTCTAAACTTAATAAATAAATTTATATATCTATGCTTGAAACCACTCTTTTTAAATAAACCGAAGTAGTTAGGACGGCAACATTGACATGAATTATCAGGTAATTTAGGAATCCTACTAAGAATAAAAATTCTCATGCCTACGTATTTCCTGTGTCGTTTCCAGAGAATTCAAGGGAGCTCAAGGAGGGCCTAACTCGACATAATTCAACTGTAGTTGAACTGTTGACGAAAACACATTAACAAACACATCCCATATACTAGTACTAGCAAATTGTTTTATTAGTTGAAACTTCTAGTAGTCTTGCTTTTGCACCTGAGAAGAACCGTATTGTAACATACCTATTTGTAAAATGCAAGAGAGGTTGTATTTTCTCAGAACTTGAGGTAGAAATAAATCAAAGTCCGTTTAATTGATAGTAACAACTCCTAATATAATGTTATGACTTAAGCATAATATTATAACTAGGAGGTTGTTACACCTATCATCCCATTGGTCTCCTCTTAATCACCACTAGCGCACAAAATCAAGAAAATATCTCCCCCCTTGAGCATACGGAGGCCGCAGCCATGCCCTTCCCCCCCCCCCCCCATAACACACTCATTTTCACTTTTGGAACTTCACATACTCTCTCTAACTCTTTCTTCTCCAAGTTCTCTCTTCTTCTTCTTATTCTTCCTCTCCATTTCTCTAAAATCTCCATAACCAAACCTCACCACTAGTCCTTCAAAGATCACACTTTTTGGTCTTTGGAGACAAGATTCAAACACTTAAACCTCTATTTTCTTAAGGAGAGCACAAAGCCCTTACCATTTCCTCTCTTCAAGCTGCAGCCATACCACCCATTGGAGAAGGTCATCCTCATCTTTTTCTCTTCTCCACAAGGCACAAACTACATCCTAGGTAGTGATTCTTCACTTTCTTTCTTAGTTGATTCAAGAAGCTTGGAGCTTTGGCTTTCACCATGGCTAAGACCATCAAGTGTTAACGTGAGAAAAGTTCCTATTTTTTTTTTTTTTCTGAAAAGCTTGCACCTTGATCTTGTTCATGGAATGTTTTCTTGTTGTTTGATAAAAAGCTCTTTTCTTTGATGTTCTAAAGCTTTTGTCTTGCAAGTGATCTATGTGTTCTTGATGTTCTTTTGAATTGATGGAAAGTGCCTTTCTTGAGTCACCTTAGTGAAGTTTTGTTCTTCCATAAATAATGTTCTAATGATTAAAAAGTTTCTCTTTTTACACTCACAACATGATTTTGATGTGATCATTAATATTCCCTAACATAAAAGTTGGAAAAGATTGCTTCTTGAACCCTAAAAAGTGGCACCTAAGGGTATATCTCCCTAAAGATCCATTTTGTTTTTCATGAAGATAAAATACTAAGTAAAGGTCCAAACTTTCTTAAAACTTTTTAGTCATAAAGGTTAAATCTTACAACTTTATTTAAAATAAAAACCATGTCTTGATGATGGTGAGCACATGGTGTTGTTAGGTTCATGAGGATGGACAGGATTTGTCATGACCCAAGGGACTAGAGAGATCTCGAAATCCCTTGGGAACAGAAGTATGATTAGGGCTCCAATGGTCATGCCATGAACTTAGGAATCACTTGTGTATCATCTCAAGGAAACTAAAAGATTTAAAAACAAAAGGTTGAAAACCCTTCACAGCCTTAACAAGAAGAAAAAGGGAAATAAAGTATTAAAATTTTAACTCAAGAAAATCTAACTCTTAAAATGTGTAGATAATAAACCTAGTAAGGTACATAGTAATTATGAAAGTTAGGATTACAATCATAATCATGGTTTTAAGTGATAATATAAGAGGGAAAATATTCAATATTCAATACTTAATCTCGAGATAATTAAAATCCAATATGTAAGAATGGATAAATTGACACTTCATTTAAAATAAAAATAAAGAAAGAAAGAAGTATGCGAAACCATTAAATGAGGCATGACTTGACTGGAAGCATAAGTAGCTAAAAGCTTACAACACATATTTATCCTAAGCTATGTGATTCTCTTATGAGCAGATATGAGGATTCTCATAATGACTTATAATACTTTTCACAAAGTAAAAGGAAACCATAGATACCCTTTTAGGGTGTGAATGTATTATGCTCTTGTGCATGTTGTTTGGCAAGATTGTTTGGTTATTGTATCATAATCGAATGAATATTGGTATATGATGATATGAAACGATTATGGTTGGTTGTTGGTTGAATTTCCTTGCTTAGCAATTTTGGGAAAGCTCTAGTCTAGCCATTATACTGCTCAATTTTCGTTAAAATTGTGGACTTAAAATATTTATTACATGCCTTTATGTGCCTTATCATTGAGCTTGATGCATTTTAAGATGTAAGATGTAATATCATGTACTAGGTTAAGAAAAGAAATGATTGGACATGATCCTTTGGTAAGGAAGGTGACCCACCAAGACTTTGAAACTCCTCTACTTTGGAGGCACGTGGCCAAACTAGACCCCTTCAAATTAGAGGCACGTAAATCCCTTTGTTAGCTAAGTCTAATTTAGATTAGTACTGTGTAACGACGGTCACAAAATAAGCTCATGTTCTAAAACAATCTATCCAAGGGCACGTGAAAACAAGAATGTTAAGCACATGCTAATTATGAAAGTGATCTAAGCCGAAGTCAATGAAATTTCATGAAAGTGCATACATCTATGCATGTGCATGCCTTATGATGTTGTACTATTGTGTGTTATGACTATAAGAATAGGATTAAAGGAAACCCGCTTAGGGAGTATATGTTTTCAAATACCTTAAAATTGAATTTATGCATGATCACTTTTTTATAATTTAAACCCAAAGTGGCTGGAATGATGATGATGACACATTAATTGTCTAGTCAGAATCCTATTCAAAAATCTTGTATTTCTCACTTATGTTTTTCATGTCATCTTTAGAGGATGTTGTCGGGCAGTGTGATCATATTTGTTGAGTTACCTATCCTACATTGGCACTTTGACCCGATGCTGAATGTATCTCTGATGATTGTATGTGCTATGAGAGTTTACATATTCCATAGCCGACAGTTTTATTTACCAATTATGAGTCCATTCTTTCGCCTACACAAGCCGTACAAGGATGTCACCTTAGATGACATATGACCTTTTCATCCCTCAATGTACCCTATGGATGGAGACTCCGACTTTGATTCCCGCTTGACCCCAACTTACTTGGTTAAGTCTGACCTTTCAGAGCCGATGCACCTTTTCGTGATTTGTCTGACTTTAGATTCTTCTTCATCTGCTGTGAGCTAGGCACCACCTCCAAGGTTTGGACATAATACCCAAGGTCATGGGCAAGCCTAGGGAGAAGGTTGTGGTGATGATGCACCTGGAGGATTTGGGAACAGCTTCATATCATTTTGAGGTTGAGGGATGACTGCGAGATAGCACATGCGGAGCTTAGATGCGAGCATAGCTCTTTTTGTTTATAGCTCTAGAGTTATCATTTTATGACATGTATGGTTGTGGAGGCTAATTATGTATTTATGTTTGGTGTTTGAACTCTTTTTAGATATGGATGTTTTCTTGGGCCGAATGTAGTTATCAGTCCCTTGGCTACCTTGGTAGAACATATTTATTATCTATTTATATATCTGATCGCTATGGATAACTGATATGGTTAATATGGAGTTGAATGTCCTTTATATTGCTTTTATTTATTGCCTTGTGAGTATGTATGTTCTAAATGCTCGATCATATATGTTCATGATGCACTCATGACTCACATTTTCAAAAAGTTTTCTTCCACTATTAATCAAAAAAGAAAAATTTACCCTTAATTTCATTACAAAGTAATTTCAAAAGAGCAAGTTAAGTTTCCATTAGCAAAAGTAACAACTAATAATTTATGTAATACGACTTAAGCTTAGTATGGAGTTATTAGGAAGTTACAGCCTATAGTATTTAACATGGTTTGCTATCTAAGTTTTGTGGTGATGAAATTATGGAAGTTGACAAATCAAGTTACATATAGGTGTGAGGTCCAAAATCTCTTCAAATCAAAGAGCAATGCTATTCAGCAAGAAAAAATATTATTAGAATAGAAATCATGGAGTAATACTATTGCTAATTAATAATTTGACTTGTTCCATGTTATGTCTTCCAAAGCATTGATAGCAATCAAGCAATAGTACTTTGTTAGGGTATATAATCTTACTTAATGAATATTCTGCTTGATGCTATGTCTTGCGTAAAGATCTTAAATAGTCTTACCTTTTGTGTTCTTAATCTTTGACTCAATCTTCTACCTTGTACTCTTGAGCATGATTATGCTTTCTTGATTTGATAGCTTTTGTCTTGTTAGTTGCTTCGGGCATTTAATACTCTCCAGCAAATAAACACTTTTTTTTTAAAAAAAATTACTTAGCAACTAATTTATCTTGTCTAAAATTAAAAGATGACATGGTTGCACTCCTTTGTCATGATGGCATAATTATAGAAAATATTCTATCTTGGGCCATTTTAGCTTCAAAAATTAGTTGACCCTTTTTCATGATAATGATTGAACACTTTCGAGCACTAAAGGTCACCCTATAGCCTTTGTCTAATAATTGGCAAACACTTAGCAAATTTTGCACTATTCGTGGGACATAAAGCACATCATAAATGAATCTTTGTTGGCCGTCTTTTGTTTTGGTAATGGTAGTGCATCCTCTTTCAACTTTTTGAACTTTGTCCTCTCTAAGAGCAACTTCAGAATTTTTTTTTTTTTTCCATTTTGACAAATTAACTTATGTTACTTATCATATGATTTGACCATTCTCTATCTAGCGACCAAATATCTTTAGCCTCTTGATTAATGGAATATGATGAATAGAATAAGTCAAACGACTCATTACTTTTAGTAAAATTTGCTCTTTCTTGTTTTCAGTGCTGACAATCCTTCTCCAAGTGAGTTTGTCTCATGCGCCTTACACTTAAATCGGCAATCTCCTACAATATAACTACCTTTTTGGCATAGAAGACATAACTTTTCTTGATTTTTATAGTTTACTCCTCATCAATTCTGAGACATTATATTTTGTTTAGAAGGCACTTGTTGGTGATCGATTCTTGATTTTCAGGAATAAATAAGATATTATGATTTGATTATATCCCTGTATAATTTTGATTTATTTCCTTTCCTAGTCTATAAGGATTGCATGTATCTGTAGATAATATCAGCATTTAAGAGGAATTATCTCTCCTATGATTTAGGATTAGGGTTGTGTACAACCTTTTATCACTCCATGGATGTCACCTTTTTTTGAATACCAGCCTTGCTACCCTAATGCCAAAATTCAGGGGGAGGAACTAAGGAAGAATCTTAGCTTTGGAGATTGAAAGATATTATAGAAATAGAAGCCAAGATAGTTGAGATTACTATTGAACTAGAAGCTGAGATAACTGATACAATTGCTGAAACCGAAGGTAAGATGCTTGAGTTTGTTACTTGTAACATCCCAAAGCATGGTGCATCTTAGCACTGTTAATTGAGTTATATCATTTCATTAGAGAGAGATACACTTAATTAGGGTTGAAATATGATTGTTAAGGTTAGAAACATTTAGATTTGTTATGTAGAAAATTGTATGAAGACCATTAGTGATGTTTTGCCAATTTAAGAAGAATTAGCCTAATTGCAATGTTGTGTAACATAAGAACCGAATCAATAGAAATTTATGCTATGAGATTACATGAATACCAGTTAAAACCCTAATTTGAGTGGCCAATATTGAGCCACACACCCCTTTAGGCTGCCTCAAATTTGGCCACACAAGGTGAAGCTAAAGAAAATTTAACTTGAGCCAAACATCCACCAATAGCCTTCTATGAGTCATCCTTCTACTTTATGACTCAAAGACCAACAAATTCCCGTATTCTCCTTCTAAATTTTAGCCCCAGACCCATACCTCCCTCTTTCATGTTCCTTCTCAATTTCATCTCTCCATCTTCAATTCTTCATCTCACTCATACACTTTCACCCAAATTTTGCTTCCTTAATTAATTCAAACTTGAATAGAGGTAGGATTCTTGAGCTTTGTTTGATATTAAGGTTTATGTGGCTAGTCAGGGTTTCTTTATTCCTCTTTAATATGATGTCATATAATGATCCTATGACTTGTTTCAATTGATTTAACATGGCAATTCTTGGTTTGAGTTAGAAAATCAATCAAAAACTCAAGGAACAACTCAAAATAGGAATGCTAGAAACTAAAACCCTAGGACCTATCCATACAACAGATAGTGTGTTTTAATCTACAGAGATCAAAATTTAATGAAACCATTTTTAAATAAAATTAGACATCTAGATCTTTCCAGACATATAAATTATAATTCCATTAGATCTAAAATGAGAAAGTTATGAATTTTTAAAATAACCTCTTGAATCCTATCCATTACTCTGACCAGTATAGGTTATGAAGGGTATAACTTGCTCTATACAATTTCAAATTTAGTACAACCAATTTTTTTAGAAAGCTAACACATAGATGTTCATATCATAAAATTTTCAAATTTATATATTAAGTACTTCATACCCAGAAATTTTTTGAATTTACCCTATGTCCTATTTGGACTGGAATAGGATAGTCCACTTTAGCCCAATTTGAGAGCTTATAACTTAAGCTTTACTTAACCATTTGAAATGAAACTTATGGGAATGAAATATGGTTCAATTAGCTTCAATTTTATATAAATTTCAGATAAAATTAATGAAAATTTTATTTCTAGTGAATTTTTACATTTAAGTACTCAAATCTGTCCAACAACAAGGCAGTCTTCAGTAAAATTTTAGTAGTTCAATTTATACTGATCAAAACTTAGTAGGACTAAAGAGAGCTAAAAATAGACTAATAATGTCACAACTTATTAAATTTTCATATTTAAATGAGTTAAAATGAAATTATGGCATAATTTATAAAACAGGATAGATCTCGGAATTTTGAAGTGCAATGTCAATTTCAAGTAGTTGAGAGCCCTTGGAGCATGAATGGCCAATGATTGAGATTGTAATTCTCTATCAAATTGTTGTAATGTTGGTATATGATTATGATGATTATGTTATTTTGACTGGCTGGCTAGAAATTTCTTTGTTGCATTTTGGGGAAGCCCTATTTTAAATCGTTATGCTGCCGGATTTCTGGCAGAATTATATGCATCATGAATTATGATTATGATTCCTCAAGCATATGCATTCAAGAATACATGTTTAAAATTGTAATGATGATTCCATATCAGTTAGGCTAGCCTCAGAATAAATTAAGGGGAATAGATTGGTGGGAAAGTCAGGAAAAGTAAATCCAGCAATCCAGTATAAGAACAAACTCGGTCTTGAAAAGTAGACTTTTACCCAGGACTATATGGCTAAATGCTCCCAGGGGACCAAGTATGGATGAAAGATAAGAGCAAACACCCTAGGGATGGCCATAGGTAATGCCTAGATGTGTTAACTAAAGAAAGGAAACATGGAAGTAAAAAAAGTTTAGTATGTGCATCAACATATGCATATTGTATGATAATTTCCCTTATTATTATGGTTGTAGTTTATCTAATATTATTCTTATATCTACTCTAGTTTATCTGTTACTATTTTAATATATGCTCTAGAAGCCGCTAAGTGATTGATAAAAGTAACCTGCTTTGGAAGAATACATTTTCTAAACTTAATAAATGAATTCCTACCGCCATGTATGAGATCACTTTTTCTAAATAAACTGAAGCAGCTAGGACAGTGATGATGCCATAAATTGTTAGTTAACTTAGAAAGCCTACTGAGAATGAAAATTCTCATGCGTACATGGTTCCCGTGTCATCTCCAGGAGTTTCAGAGAATCTTAATGAGGACTAAGCAAGAAGAATTCATTAAAGCTGGGCTAATTGCTAAAGACATTTGATGAATATCCATATATGTTAGCTTTAGGTTACTATTTCCTTAGTTATAAAGTTCCTATCATATCTACTCATGTAATTTGATATGCCAATTTGTAAAGCCAATATTTGCAGCACATAAGTGAATATTATGTTATTTTTGTGGGATATAGAAGGCATTATGAATCAAAGTCTATTAAATTTTTTAGTAACAACACCTAGGTACAATATTATGACTTAAGTATAATATTGTGTTTAGAAGGATGTTACATTACTGAACCTAAAGCTGAAATGCCTAAGTATGCTTCTACGAATAGATGCAAAGGCTCCTGAATGCTTGGTGAAAAAGGACCAAATGCAGTTGGAAAAAGGACTGAATCCCACTGCATAAGCAGATAAACAACTACCGGCGTACCAAAAGAGGCAAAAAACCAGAAAGAAACCAAAATCCTCTACACCTTTCAAGTAAAGCCAGGAATCTATCGACATTCTATAGCTTACAAAAGTTCATCCAGGTAACACATCTCCTACACTTATAGAAGCTGACGCTCCTAGTTCTGAAATTGTTGACCATGATTTACCCATTGCTATAAGAAAAAGAGTGAGATCTTGGACCAAGCACCCAACTAGAAAATTTGTATCTTATGAAAGGATATAAAGCCTTTGCGATAG
The DNA here is from genome assembly GCA_031439585.1 of Pterocarpus macrocarpus. NCBI lineage: Eukaryota > Viridiplantae > Streptophyta > Magnoliopsida > Fabales > Fabaceae > Pterocarpus > Pterocarpus macrocarpus. Next base: position 33,433,627 of record CM062521.1, read on the forward strand.
CCATTGACAGTATTTAGACATCAAGAAACATCCAAGAGGCACTTCAATACCCAAGTAGGCAGCTGTAATAAAGGATGAAATTCTAGCCTTAGAGAAAATTGGGACATGGAAATTTTCTATATTACTAGAAAAGAAGAAAATAGTTGGATAGAAGTGGATTTTCTATATCAAGTACAATACAAATGGAAGTATTAATAGGTATAAGGCTCGTTTAGTAGTAAAGGGATTCACCCAATCCTATGGTGTAGACTATGAGGAAACATTTGCCCTAATGGCAAAACTAAATTCTATCCAAGTAATCCTATCTCTAATAGAAACTCTTGATCGGTCCCTATATCAACTTGATAAGAAGAATGCCTTCCTTAATGGTGAACTTGAGGAAAAGATTTACATGAACATCCCTCCATGACTTGAAACACCAAGAACATCTGGCAAAGTGTGTAGGCTCTGCAAGTCCTCATATGGTCTCAAATAGTCACCCAAAGCTTGGTTTGAAAGGTTAACTCCAGTAGTCAAGGAAGATGAGTTCATATAATGCCAAACCGATCAAACCATGTTTGTCAAGCATTCTATAGAAGGGAAAATGGATTTGTTCATAGTTTATGTTGATGATATTGTCATCACTGGTGATGTTCACAAGGAAACCGAACACCTTAAGAAGCTTCTTTCTAATGAATTCGAGGTTAAGGACCTAGGACAACTCAAGTATTTCCCAGGAATAGAGGTAGCTCACTCAAAGAATGGGATCTCAATATTCCAAAAGAGGTACACACTAAATATATTGAAGGAGACAGGTATGCCGAGATGTAAACCAGCTGACACCTCGATGTAGCCTACAAGGAAAAGTAAAACAATAGAAGAAAGTCCTCTTGCCAATAGGGACATATACCATAGACTAGTGGGAAAATTGATCTATTTAACTTAGACTAGACCAGATATTGGTTTTGTTATGAGCGTGGCAAGTCGATATATGATAGATCTCACTAAAATTCACATAAAGGCAGTCAACTGAATCCTTATATACTTGAAAAGGACATTGGGCAAAGGTCTCTATTTTGCAAAATTCCTAATAGAGTTATTGATGTATATATTGAAGCAAATTGGGCTGGGTCTGTAACTGACCAAAAGTCTACAAATGGATATTGCTCTTATGCATGAGGAATCTAGTCACATGGAGAAGTTAAAAACAATCCATGGTTGCAAAAAGCAATGTTAAAAAATTTAAAGCCTTGTGTCATGGCATTTATGAAGGAATTTGGCTCCAAAGAATGCTAAAAGAACTTAAAATCTTTATAAATTACACTATGAAGATCTTATGTGACAACAAAGCTTCCACTAGTATTACCAAGAGCTAGTTCATCATGATAGAACCAAATATGTGGAGATTGACTGTCCTTACATGAAAGTAAAGATTGACAATGGGGTTGTTAGTCTTGAGTACAAACCATGACATTAGCAAATAGCAAATATCCTGACTAAAGCTCTCCCAAAATAAATCTATGGGAATCTAAGGTCCAATCTGGGCATCATAGATATCTATTAGCTAGCTTAAGGGGAGTGTTGATGATCGATTCCTAATTTTTAGGAATAAAAAAGTATTTGGATTTGATTATATCCTTGTACAGATTGAGTTAAAATTCAAATAACTTGAGCTACACAAATCAAAATGATATTGGACTGAAAGGGTTGAAAACTAGACACATAACACTATAACATATCCAAAATTTAAGTCTAAATGAATAGAATAGAAATTATGGTGAATTTTACAAAAATCAGACAGAATTGAGTAGATAGAGCAGAAACCTTATTGATGTTGGCAGACTATATGATTGACATTATTGCTATAAACTTGTTGTTCTATATTGGTTTGGATGCTAGATTGATCTTGTTGGTAGCTTGGCACTATTTATGGGGAAACGGATCTGATCCGTTAGGCTGCCGAATTTTCGACGGAAGTTTATATAATGAAAATTTATGATATGAATATGAATATTGTATGATGATATAATCATGACTCTCTTATGAAAGTTTGCATATTTGCATGCAAATGAAGAAAATATATTATTATGTAAGATTGAGACCCCTTCACTTGGAGGCAATTATTTGGGTCCCTTCAGGTGAAGATAGCTAAAAAATAAAATGTGGATCCCTTCACTCGGAGACAGTTGCACATTGGGTCCCTTCCTGTGAAGGCAGCTAAAACTTTTGGGTCCTTCTATGTTGGAGGCAGTTAGCCAACTAAGTTACTTCGACCTAGAGGCATGTGGGTCCCCTTGCAGGTCAGTATTGTGCGACGACGATTATGAGTTGAGCTCACTCCTAGATCAGGCTACCCAAGGGCAGCAAAGATTAAAGGCAAGGACATATGTATGCAGACATCCTAGGGATGGCGATACATAATGCCTACGTGTGTCAAGTAAAGCAAGCAAGGGAAACACAAAAGCATATGCATGATTTTATGATGAACAGTACATACACACAAATAATGTTTGCTATTATCATCATTATGACGTTGTAAGTAGGCTCTTGTTATTAATATTATTATTATGAAATTTGTTGTACTCATGCTTGAATTCTTACTCTGTTTAACAAGTGCATGAATAAAATTAACTTTGCTTCAGACCATATGTTTTCAAACTATAAAACGAAATAGTTCATATAACATGTTTATTTTTTTTTTTCTAATAAACCGAAGCAGCTGGAGATAATAATAATGACACGATATGAAATTTTTCTTAGTGAATCCTACTAAGAATTTAAAATTCTCTCTCTAATTTCCGTGTTATCTCCAGATAATTTGAGAAGTTTTGAAGATAGCTGAAGTTGCTATTAGAAAAGGTCTGCTCAAGTAATAGTAACAACTCCTAAGTATAGTACTATGACTTAAGCATAGTACTGTATTTCGGGAGGATGTTAAAGATTATCTTTCCTATTATTTAGGATTAAGGTTGTGTATAATTGCAGACCCATATCTATATATTGGTTCACTTTGTAACTATCTAAACATATGAAACACACTATTTTCTACAGCACTTTCAATATTTACTTCATTTTACCCTCTTTATTTCTTTACATTTGCATCAAGCGATTCCACCAGTTCAATTATTGATAAGGACGATACATCCCTAGCTTGTTCAATGGATGCAATTAAAGGATCATATTTTTTTGTAACTGTCATGAGTAAGCCACATCTTTTTCATATAATTTCATTTGATTAACAATTTCTTCAATCATTTGAATATCATGTCATGTATATCCCATCTCTATCTCGCATGCATCTTTCTCTTTCATCTCATACATTATATTATGACATGCATAAATAAGCATTAAAAAAAAACTCATGTACTCTTCCCTTCTCTCTCTATACTTTCCACACATGCAAAACATTCATAAGTAGAAAAAAGAAAAGAAAAAAAAAAGGCGAAAGAAAGAAATGACTTAACTTGTACTACACACCATGCATTTGATTGTTATAACAAGCATTCTTATGTTTCTCTCACATGTTCCCAGACACTCAACCATGTCACATGGTCATAGCATGCATCGATAAGCCAAAAAAAATGCATTTTTGTCTCATGTTCTCAAATATTTATGATATGCATACCAAGAAAAAAAATTCATTTAACATGCACTCATAACATGCATCCCCAGATGCATTTTTTCTCTTATGTTCTCAAACCTTATTAACATGCATTTTTCTGGCCACACATAATAGCATCCATACAACATGAATTTTTTCTCTTTAAACATTCATAGCTTGTACTTCTTTCTTTCCCCTATCATCCTACATTATTCATACACCTACATCAGTGTCAAATACATGCTTAGGCTTTTTTTCCCCATTCAACAATGTCACATTATAGCATGCACACATCAACAAGCATTTAGGAAGAATTCATGTAACATGCATTTTTTTTCCTTCCTATCTATCCCTTCCATATCATTCATGCATATCATACATTTTCTATCATTCCTAGCATGCATGTTTTAACATAATAGCGTGCATCAACAGCACACAAGAAAGTTTTCATCTCATGAAAAAAGAAAACAAAAACTCGAAAAGAGGATGCACTATTCTGTCTCTAAACATTGCTCATCTGAAAACTCTGTTTGATCCAAGTAGCTATGTTTGAGAGTCATGAGCAAACTCAAAAAAAAAAAAAAAAACAGGAAAAGAAAACAAAAAGGAAAAGAAAAGAGGAAAAGAAAGAAAAAGGAAAAATAAAAAAAAGAGACCTAGAAAGATAGGATATGACCTAAGCAACCACCGAAGAGAAGATCCTACATGATTAGAATCTATTCCTAGCCTTTGCAGAAGTTGCAGTACTCAATCCTGATGAGTATTGCAAAGCTTTGGAAGATGTGAAGAGGGGTGTTCATTGCAATGAAAAGGCATTAGATAACTAGGGATGTGAATTTTGATCTAACTTGATATATCTTGAGTAGTGAATAACAAGCTTTTATTGCCTTTGTTTGTATTTGAGATCCACTAAAATAATGAAATGATTATGCATGGTTTTGTTTTCTAAACCAACACATTATCTTTCATATTTTGTCCATGCACTATTTCATTTGCATCATTTAACATGTCATTATTTCCTTTTGGGATCTCAATCCCATGTGGATAAGTCGTGTTACAATAGACATGAACGATCATGAACATGATGAAGATCCTAAGATGTGCGAACAGTTTGTTCAGACGGTTAACTTAGTGAAAAAAGGCAAAGTAATCAATGGCCATAGTGCAAAAATGTTACCTGCGCACTCCAATTTAATCATCAACTAGGGCAATTTTGTATTCGTTGGTATGAAGGCAGCAATGCTCAAAGAATTGAACATGATTGGCATTAATCTACTATACGTAGTCATACTAAAAAAGGATGGCAAGAGCATTTAATAGAAGTGTTCAACTCCAACATTTTAGCCAAATGACAAAGTATTGAAGAAGATCTTGCTAAATCAAGAAGACTTATCAAGGCAAATAGGTGAAAAAAACAAAAAAACTTGATGAGCTAGTCAATTCAAGTGCAATGGAAAAAGTATCTTGAACAAAAAAATAAATGAAAAAAAGCTTGCTAGATCAAAAACTCAAAAGGTTGGTCTAGGCAAAAGTTAGAGCCCAAAAATAAAAAATAAAAAATAAAAAATAAAAAGGCTAGCTAGATCGAAAACTCAAAAAGACGGTCTAGGAAAAAAAATTGGAGCCAAAATAAAAAATAGATTCTTGTTAGATTGAAAACCTGAAAGGGCGATCTAGCAAAAGTTAGAGTAATGAAGTATCTACTACGTTGAAAACCTGAAAAGGTGACCTAGGTAAAGTTGTATTAGTTCAAAAGTTAGGCAATGAAGGGCACTAAAGGAATGCTAAACTAGGGCAATTTAATAATTGCCAAAGGGTCAATGAAGAGTCATTTCACAGAAGATAAGGAGTCGACAGTCAAAGGCATGGGATTGTAGTCTTGGTTATAAGTTCATGACCGATGTAACTAAAGAATCAATTGAATGGGTTAGTCATGTGAAGTTTGCATTGAAAATCTTTTTGACCCTTTTGTACCTTATCTATCTCTTCATACTCATCCATATCTTGTAAATACTATCCAGTTTTGAGTTTAATAAATTTGTCTTGTTCATTTACTTTCCTTCTTACCTTCATTATCCACTCTCTTTTCTCTCTTTCCTTTATCATCAAAGGGTGCATTCCGTTTGATTCATTTATAATTCATAATTTGCTAGGATATTATGTTTGAAAAGAGAAAAGCTCTATTACAATAAGTCATATCAAGATCAGCTTTAGAATCCACATTGCAATTGGGGGGAAGGGGGAAAAAGTTCTCTAGATTGAAAACCTGAAAGGGTAATCTAGGTAAAAATTAGAGCAAAGGGAAAAAAAAGAAAAAGAAAAGAGCTCGCTAGATTGAAAATCGGAAAGGGAGGTCTAGGCAAAAGTTAGAGCCAAAAGAAAAAAGAAAAAGAAAAAAAGGCTTGCTAGATCAAAAACTAGAAATGGCAGTCAAAGCAAAAGTTAGAGCAAAATCAAAAGCAAAGAAAAATCCAACGTATGACAAGACCAAGAATCAATTGAAAATGGAGGGATAAGTAGTTCACAAGAGAGGTTCTTTAGCATGCAAGGCCAAGAATTAGAAGCCAAAGTGGGGTCAGAGATTCATGAGACAATCAATTTACTAGAGATCAAATGCAAGAGCTCTTCAAATAGAACAACTTACTTGGATTTGACAAAAAATTTCTCAAGAAAGTGATATTTTAAAGCCGCAAACTAGGGCAAAATTTTCTTTTCTTTTTCTTTTATCATCATATTATGGCATTCATCTTCTATATAATCAAGTCATCTAGTCTTGTAGTCAATGCACATTCTCACTACCTCATTCCTAATATTATCATTGCTCACTTTTCATATCATTCACTTTCATTGGATTCCACAAATTGGGGAAATTTTTTTTTCTTTTGTAAAATGTTCTTATTATCTTATGTCATTCATCTTTTACATTGTCAAAACCAAGACATCATTCATCATACCATCGCCATATCATCATCCCTAAGCATTTACTCTTTTGCATTGCAAATAATTTCTTTTCATGTAAATATCACATATCATGGGCCATTCATCACAAATCATTTCCTATCATGTAAATATCATACATCATGGATCATTCATTTTCAATAGTCATCACAAATCATTTCCTTTATGTAAATATCCTATATCACCATCACTTTACTTTTCAGCAACAACCACCATCATTTTATTTTTCTGTCACTATCAACATCATTTTACTTTTTAGTAGTTATTACTATCACTTTTCTTTTCAGCAACTATCATCAACATTTTATTTTTCAGCAATTATCACCATCACTTTATTTTTTAGCAATTATCACTATCACTTTATTTTTTATTTTTATTTTTTGCAATTATCAATGTCATTTAACTTTTCAGTAACTATCACCATCACTCTATTTTTTCCCAATTATTATCATCATTTTACTTTTCAACACCTATCACAATCATTTTATTTTCCAGCAACTATCACTATCGCTTTACTTTTTAGTACCTGTCACCATCATTTTATTTTTCAGCAATTATCACCATCACTTTTATTATCAACAATTATCCCCAATGGACTTTACTTTTGAGCAATTATCACCATCACTTTACTTTCCAACAATTATCACCATCATTTTACTTTTCAGCAACTATCACACATCATTCACTTTCCACATGTGTTTACTTTTCATATGCATTTACTTTTCACAAGCCTTTATTTTCCACATGCATTACTATCACACATGTTTACTTTTCACATTTGTTTACTTTCCATATGTGTTTACTTCTTCGAGGCATTCACATTAATCATCATCATCACCTCGTTGCATCATCACATCATGTGTTTCTGCCATCAACACTCTCCTTATTCGAGCAAAATATGTGTTCATATATTTACTAATTTCTTATAATGAAAATATCAAAACCTATGATTTTTTATTTTCTAATAAAAAACAATTAAAGTGAGACAATTGTGAATACTATATTTTGCCCAAAGTGTAAAAAAACTAAAAAAAATTAAGAAGAAGAAGAAAGAAAGAAAGAAAGAAAAAGGTTGGTCCATTTTTAGATTAGGAAAAAAGCCCAATTTTGAGTCCAACATCACAGCTCACTTTAGTCCAAAACACCCAAAAAGAGAAAAAAAAATGTAAAAATAAAAATTCAATCATCATATTAACATCTTTTAATTTTGTACCCAATCAATTTTTTTTTATCAAACATCCTTCAAATCATATCAAATTTGCCAATTACCATTTTCAATCAAAGCAAAATCCCCAATCAAATTTAATGTCAATTACTCCCATCAAATCATATAAAACAGACCAAAACATAACGGGGGGACAACCATCATCCCTTTCTCAGAACAAGTTTACAGCATCGTAGTTGATCAATTTTTCGCCTTCTTATAGGTATATCTCTATATCTGTAACTCTTTAGTTTTGTTCATTGGCTTTCTCTTTGCATTTTCAATTTCCCATCCATAAATCCATTATCAATGCGATACACATCCCAGCACATCTATCGTCTTCATCACCCAAGAACAACAACACAACAGTAAACCACCTACCTGCAACCATATCCAGCACCCTCTCCTTGCCCAAGGTCCATCTCAGCCACCCACAAATTAAAGCCACCACCACAGCATTCCCTCAACCACCATCGACCAAACTCAGCTGCTCACCCTTCAGCCTCCATCAACCTCATCACAGCCACAATCTCATCGCAACCATCAGCCACCAGTACCAACCTCGACACCAAACCCTCATAGCAACCTGCAAGCCATCAACCATCTGCGAGTCGTCAACCACCTCGACCTCAACCATCGTCCACCCTGCAGCCTCACCCTTCACAGCCGCCAATCCCGTCCACGAACGGCCCCCACGTCTGTCCCTGCCCACCTGCATCTCGCGCCATTGCCGCAGGCCGTGTCACCATCTTTGCTGTCACGAGTTCACCGCCACGGAACGCCGTCACGGAGCCGCTGCGTGCTAACCTGCTCCCCTGGCGGATACCCATACCCATCTGTGCCGCTATCGTCCTCATCTTCATATGACCCTTTCTTTGTGCAAGTTTTCGGGTCTTTCTTCCTTTTTTTTTTTTTGGGGGGGGGGGGGGGGTTCTGTTTTATTTTTATTTTTATTCTAAAACTGTTTTGCGGGTTTCTTGTCTTGGTGGGTTGCTTGTTTTGTTTTCATGGTGAGTTGGATTGTCTTTCTTTCAAGAGCATAAATGGGTTGATTTGAATCGAATTTAAATAAAAAATAAAACCAAATTGAATTGATTTGATTTGGAATTTAAATTATTTTTCAATAAATCAAAACTAAACTGATCTGATTAAGATTGTGTTGATTTGATTCAGGTCATTGGATTGAAGTAAAAAAATAAATAATTATATTTTTTTTAAAAGAATTATTTTTATAACAAATAACAATAATATAAAACTTGATTATGATATAATTAATAATGGTAAAAATAGGTAAATTTCTTAAACAAATATTAACAAAGAAGGAAAAATGACTATATTATTAGAAACTTAAGTGTAAAACTTTGGAATATTAGAAATAAAAAAAATAATTAATTCGATGATCGGATTGGATGTTTAGGTAATCGGGTTGAAAAATCATAAATCTAAAACTGAACTAACAATAATTGGTTTGGTTTGGTTTGGTTCTACGTTGAAAATAGTCAATTCCATTGGTTTGATTTGGATCTTCGGGTTCATTTGATCAATCCGATCTGCTTACACCCCTAATTTCTTTAGTAAATTTGTTTTCATTTTGGTGTTATAGGAATTTTATTTTATTTCATTATTTTTAAGCTTTTAGATAAAAAGAACATTAAAATCAAAATGCAAAAAAAAAAAAAAATGAAAAAATCAAAGTACAAATAAAATGCTGAGTTATTTTTTTAATTGTTTTCTTTTTTCTGACTTCTTTTGTAAATAAATGGTAAAAAAAAATGAATATAAAAAATAAATATAAAAATAAAAGGTTTGAAAGTCTATATCATGGAATAAAGATTTTCTCATATCCTTTATTTTTTTCAAGCTAAAAATGGAAAAGGCCGTTTAACTTTTTTAACTAGGACAATGATTATTGAGGATGATTGAGTACCTAGTACTACCTTTGTTGTCCTTTGAATCATAAAAATTTATTGAGTAACCTAATGTTACCTTGATTCTTGTGCAAAAATGAGTTTTATTCCAAATAAAATCTTTTTATCAATTTAGCGAAAGGCCTTTTTGAGAATGTAAAAATAAAATGCTTGAGTTAGCGAATAAGTGAGTGTAGTCTTTTGCTAATCACCTCATTATCTTTTAGTAATTAAGGCTTTCTCATTTTCTTTTAGTAATAAAAACAAAATCTTTTAAAGCTCTTTTGATCCATGCAATGATCATTGAGGGGGATTGAGTAGCCAATACTACCTTTATCGCTCTTTGAATTATAAGAGTTTATTCAGTAGTATAGTGCTAACTTAAATTCTTTGCAAGAATGAGTTTTATCCAAAACTATTTTCATAAGTTTTGTTTTATTATTTTTTCAAATAATTGTAAATTTTTGTTTAAGGGAAAAAATAAATATTATTAAAGTTATTAATTAATTTGTATAATAAGCTCTAGAGTAACCATTGTAAAATGGATGTATTAGGGGTATGGTGGGATTAAGGCCTAGTTTGGTATTACTCTCAAAGGGATGCTTTGGCTTATGAAAAGCATAAGCCAATTTTTTCTGTTTGGTAAATTAAAAAATTGTGGTGCTTTTGCTCCTGGCTTTTAAAAGTCAAGGGGTATGCTCGAGAGCCTTCATAGAGTGCTTTTCAGAGCTAACTTGTGCTCTCTAAAATTTAAAAGACTAATATAACCTTACTCTCTTTAATGATATTAAAAATAGAAATTATTTTCTTTATTATTTATATCTATTATAGTTATTTTAGATTTTAAAAGCAGCTACATCAAACACTACTTTTGTGACTTCTATTTATTAAGAGTAATTTTTATATTATTTTACCAAAAAATACTATTATGACATTTTGAAAGCAACTTTTAAAGAGTCTAAAAAGCTCAACAGCTCTCGAAAAGTCACAGCAATATCAAACAAGCCTAAGTTTCCACCATTTTCTTTGCACAATTAGGCTCCCAAGTTCAATCTCCTTAAAAGATTAGTTTTTCATAAATAAAATTTTTCGATTTTTTTACTATAAATAGAAATTGATGGCGACTCAATTGAAATATTTTTTCAATATTTTTGTTACCTCTCTTCATGTCGTCTGTCGGGGACATTGTGACACATGGCTTTAGCACCACCTTCATGAACAATGAAACAACAAATTAGTTCATCAACAACTATCAATAACCAAGGAAGGCTTTAGAAAGGGTGAGAAGAAGAAAAATTCCCTACAATTCTTGATTATTGGATTGGATGATGAGGGTGCTTCTTAAAGATCCTAAGGAACAAGAATAGATCCGCACAAGTGTGTCTCTCAATTTTTTTTTATCCCCCCTGATATTGGAGAGATCAAGTTAGCAATCACTAAAACTTGAAAATTGTGAAGAGCTCCTTCTTCTTCTTCTTCTCCAGTGGTGGTCGCGGCTTTGCATAGAGAAGAAGAAGAGAAGATGTGTCCTTATCAAGTATGGAGATTAGGTGAGCAAGGTACTAACTTGTCATATAAGCTGCATTATTAATTTTTTATTGGTTTTCTTTGTGAAATAAATCAAAAAAGAATTTACCTACGTCCTAAGTTAGTGCCACTGGGCACTAGGAGCGCAGAGGAAAATTTCATTTCTTAGCCTAGGATAATAAATCTAAATTAACTAGTAATTATCTTAGGCTGATTACATGTATTAGTGCTAAATTACTAAGCCTAAGTTATCAAGAATTAGGCCTAATGACCCAATAAAATTTCTAAACTCTTCTTGGGGTTGGCCCAATAGGGACCCACATTGATGTTTCACTATTTATTAAATGTTTATGTTACTAATTTTTATGATTTACTAATTAAATAATAATTCCTTAATTATTTAGTCTTTGAATTAATTACTAACACACCCAAATAAATCCTAAAATAATTATAATTCTTTTCATATTTTTTATTTTAGCTAGAATTTTATTATAGTTTTTATATAATTTTTCCTAAGCTTTTCATACCGTTTTACCCTTAAAAGGCTTAAAACATTCGTTTGATATTTAATTACAATCCATATTTTTTGTTATTGTAATTCTTCCATCAATACTTTGACCATCATACATCTCGATCAAAGGTCAGTCAATTGATTGAGAATCCTCTCTCACGACACCTTGAACTAATCAGGGTCGAGAGTTATTACACTAAGGGTAATTCCATCCTATTAATATTTATATTTATATATATTTCTAACTATTTTTGGGAATGTTACAGGGACCATAGACAAATTCAATCTGTCGGTAAAACTGGCATTTGTTATAATTATCGAAGGGTTTTAAATTCCATAGGTAAATTTGGGACAAAAAATCTGCCAGTATTTATTTAACTGTCATCGGTAAATGTTTGATAAATATATCAATAATTTCATCATTTTGAAAAATAATAGCGACAGATACTAAATTTTTACCGATGATTGATCCGTTAGTAAAATTTAAGAAAGATACTAAAAGAATTTTTATTTTTTGCTTTTTCGACGGATAATATGTCGAAAATATAAAAAAAAAAATTTAAATTATTTCTTACTTGTTTTAAAGAGCAATTGCAAAAAAACCTAAATAAAATACGCTAATAATTCACTGGTATCAAAATATATGTAATTAAAAATGTAATAATTATTAAAAAATAAATAAAATGTTTAAATTATTTTATAATAAGTCACACAAAATCAATGCTACAAAATGTTCGTATAATAAAAAAAAAAAAAAAAAAAGTCAATGGTAGTCATCTTTGTCTACATCAAAGATTCCTTCCTCATCTAAATTATCATCATTAGACTCATCTGGGAGAGGAGGTGGAGCCAACAAACCACTAGCCTACACCCACTGGAAGTAAGAATACATCGTAGCCATCATCTTCTCCACATTCTTCAACTTCTTCTAGGCAGCTTTTTCCCGCTAGTGTTGCTGCTTCTGCTTCTGAAGCCATTGCTTGAACCTAAAGTTCTTGATTTAGGGCAAGCATGTGAGTATGGACATCCTCCTCAGCATCAGGCCTCGCAACACCTAAACCAACTCCTGTGGTCATAGAGGCAAGGGACAAATTATCACTATAGTTGTAGCACCCTACTAGTTAGTTATTAATTTACCAATTTTACTTTTTTTTTTCTTTGCCACTTAATTACTTAATTAACAATTAACTAGCAAATTTTACCAACTTCTCTTATTTTAGCCTGTGTATTTGTCGTTTCTTTTTCTCTTCATTTTATTATGTGAGAAGAATTACCTTTTCCTAATACATGAATTAACCATTTATTATAGTCACTTTTATTATTCATGCCAATCCTTATTAATCCAACCATGAGATAGAATTGCACTCGGTCTACGATATCCTCTTATGCATTGGAAACACCAAGAAAAAGGGTGAGATACTAATCTTAATAGGGATAGTGTTTCTAGGCATCTACTAGACACCCAAAGTCTCCTAAGATTTCAACAGGTAGTTTGTAGTATACAACACATGCCGCATAACTGGACTATAGGCAATTTACAAAACTCTCAGTAAATAAAGTAGATATTATATTTCTCAGTAAATAAAGCAGATAAATTTCATCCAAAAAAAAAAGCAAATATATTTCTCCATGAGAAAATAAGCATATGTGATTTGCCAGATGATCAAAGTAGGAATGTGTGTATGCATGAATGTGCCTTTAGCATTTTCTTTATCTTTGCTTGTTTGTGCTCGTAAAATACTTTCGAGGGTGCATTGTGCATTTCTCATTATCTGGCCTAATTTGCCAAAGTTTTCCACCAGGGCATCCCCTAGTCCAGATCTAACTTTCTCATGCTCATTATCTAATCCTATGACCACTGCCTTAGTATCAATACGGCCTATGTAACCCTTGCCTCGATATCACATAGCCATCCTACAAGACTTTCTTGATCTTTAATTTCTCATCATGCAACAACTTTCATGCACATGACCCATGCCAAAACCATAATCTCAAATGTGTATGCCAAAATTCTCTTGTCATGCTTTTCAAGCAAATGCATGATCATGACATGAACATAGTACTTCCATCATAATTCTAATCTCAAGCGAAACCATAATTCATAATCCTATCCAATCATTAAGCAATTCACAATATCACATAGAAAGAGCAATTTTTCATTTATAAACATAGCATGGCTGAATCCGTGTTTCCAAGTGAGAAGAGAAATCAAAATGCTCACTTCCTTGTAAATCTTTAGTTATGAAACAAGAGTCTAAATAAACCTTAAATCGAGTTCTTTGTATAGCTTCAAGAGCATTTCATTCTCAAACCAAGATCTTCTATAATTCAAAAAACACTTTCAAAGCATGTCATAAACCACAATAACTTACAAAAGACAAGTTCTCATATCCAACATATCATAGTCAAATCATAAAGCAAGGAGCAAGGTTATAATTCTTAGTTTTCAAGAATCAAGTACCATATCCAGCCAATCCTCAATCCAAATCATCAAGTATCATTCAAGCTTGTGCTTCATGCTTAAATTATTAACACTAGCATGCCATAACTCCAGTCTCCTTACTTATCACCCTTAATCCATAAAAAACATAACTTAACATCAAGAGGCAACTAATACTCAATGAGTCACAATTCCAAGATCCAAGCCTAAGCTTAATCAATTCCTCACTCAAACTTTAACCCAACTTTCAAGGCATTTAACTATTACAAAACAACTTTATAAGCATGAAACTCAATTGCACATAACTCAGCAACAATTTAAGACCTCAACTCATCCATATCAAAATTCAAGATTCAAGCCTATTCTTACTCAAATCCTCACCAAACCTTAACATAACATGTTAGGTACTCAAAACACTCTAAACTAACCCTATGCACCTCAAAAGTCATCATTTTTTCTACCCCACATCTCATGGCCAAATATAGACATCAGCCCAAGGAATGAGACATTTGCTCTTAAACATTTCTAATCCTCAAGAGTAATCCTTATATCATTTCTAGCTCAATCCCACTCATGATGACTTATCCCTAAACTTATTAATAACATAATCAAGCATGAAAATCATCTTCCCATCTTTCCCTTCTTATGGCCGAAGCTGTGCACTTCACACACATGCACATATTCTCTTCTCTTTTAACATGAGTAAAAGATAATCTCAGTCAAGATTCTTCTAACTCATATGAATCCATACTAAACCAAGAGCACATAACTCTGCCCCTTAACCGCACCGTACTTGTGAGCCACCATACACCAACACCATCGAGCTTCAAGAAACAAGTTCATAAAGCATTAAGTAACAAAATGTATGATTTTTGGGCAGTAAAAGGAAGCAAAACAGTAGCACCATAGTAATCATGATCAAGCCTTCAAATTCATTAAATAAGCCAAAAAAGGAAGGAAACTGGCTAGATGTCAAGCCAAGAATCAAAACTATCAAAAAGAGAATTTCATGGGGAGTTTTTAGAATAGGAGAAGAGGAGAAGAAACCCCTACTTGTCGGGGAGTGAAAAGGATGATGGAGATAATGATGATGATAGTGGTGGCAATTGAGGCTTGTTGGTGATGAGGATGTTCCTTCTTGAAGAAGCTCCTTGAAAGCTTAAAGAACACAAATGAAGGTGAAGAGGATTGAACTAAAACTTTCCCAAACTGTCTCTCTAGCTCTTGGCCATGGCACGAAGGAAGGAGAAGAAGGTGTGTCTCTCACTTACTCCCTCTTTTATCTCTACGGTTGTGAATACTTAGGCGAGAAAGAGTTATGTTTTGTTTTTATAACATGGTTTGGATGACTATTTGCTTTGCAAGGAATCTTAAATAATTAAAACCAAAATTGAAATTAACGTTTTCCTTCTCTTCGCGTGTAGTGATTTAAGGGGGAATGAGGTGGTTTGTGCTTCTTTTATAGTGTTACTGGAGTAGTGGAATTACTACACCTCCCCTTCATAATTGCTAAGTTCCCTTAATTAAAACTAAAATCAGCTACTTGGCCTCCAAGGAATAGCATCGTGGTGCCTCTTGGCTTGATGGAGGCTAAAATTGGTTCTTGTTTTATGACATTAACATGATATCAATCTAGTTTAGATAAATTAACACGTATTAATTTAATAATCTAGCTTGGTTAATTTTCTTATCACAAGAACTTGGTTAAGTTTTCAGAGCACAATTGGGCTTGCCCAATTAATTTTGTGAGTCCAAATTGGTATCTCACTTTGTCTTAAATTTTTTTGATATTAATTTCCATATTTTCTTAATTAAATTATCAATTCTCAACTACATAAGCTTCCAATTAATTACTAAATTACCCAAATAAATTCTAAAATAATTATAAGTTATTTCTATATATTTAAATTGAGTCAAATAATCAATTATAATTTTATTATAATTTTTCTAGAGTTATTTCTAAGCTTTTGAATGCTTTTACCCTTAATAATCTCAACCCATCAGTCAATTTTATAACTATTATTTATGTATTTATTTTTACCATAATGTTCCTGTCATGATTTAGGTTAGTTGCCATGTTTGTGAACTACTTGTTAATTGACCAAGACCCCAAACTATTTGAATTAAATCGAGGTCGGGGATTATGACGCTAAAGGTATTTTTGTTTTAATGAGGCTATAATTTATTGTTAATAATTCCAAAGGAATTTTATTTCATCATTAGTTAGTAAAATAAGAAAAAATCTATTTTTTGATTGACTTGGATTTAACTTTATATTTGGACGCTTTTGTCCTTACTTTCAATGTAAAATTATCATTTTACCATTACTTTTCATAGTGACATTTTAGTTTGGGATTTCTATTTTCTTTGTCTCTTATTACCACTAGTTGATAGAGTAATTGGGAGTATAACAATTTTATTTTAACTTGGTGAGAGCTAAGGAATTTTTGGCTATTTTAAGTCAATTATTTGCTTTGTATTATTTAGCAGGATGCTACAGTTGTAGCTCCTCATGTCGTGTATGCAACCCTTATAAGTACTGCCAACAATCTGTGTCCACATCTCGTTTCATTAATAGGTGGGAAATCAGTAACGGTCCCACCTTCCTGCTAGAGCTATTGGGTCTTGGCCACCTTAGGTCTGTGTTTATACTCATTCTACCATCAAATGAAATAAATAATATTTGTGCAACATTATATATAACAAGAACATTGAAAATCATAATTTAGAAATTACATATGTGGCATCGAACCATGTGTCAACCCACACACTTTTGTCATTCTTCTGGATGTGGGTCTCCTTAAACACCTCTTCCTTAATTGGGCTCCTGTTGAGTTTCACCTACATTTCAAATTAATTTCACATGATCATAGATCAATGATTACACAAAAATAATAACAATAAAATTGAGTTAAGTGATATTGGACTTATTTACCATCTTTTCCTTTGTGCCCTCGGAGGTATTGTAGCCACCACAATAGAGTGAGCCACTTGTAGAAGAGGCTCTATTAGCCTTGCCTTTCCAGGACATCTCCTTGAAGGCATCAAAGTTCCAATACTCCTGCAAAATCCAAAGGTTGGCATCTGATCTCCACTCATGGTTGGCCCCTTTCTCATGTCTCTATACATCTCCCTGAGCTGCTTGGAGGCCCTAGTTTTCCAAGCCTTATAAAAAAAGGCTTCCTTTGCAAATTCAATTATAAATGCTGACTGCATGCAAAAAAGAAGCACAATAGTGTTATAAATCAATATATTACCATATATAGGAGTGAAACCTTGAAATTAATAGTAACAAAGTGTCATTTTACCTTCCATTTGCTTCACCACATCTCCTTGGTCTTTGTTGGAATGGAGGAGAAAGTTTTGTACGGCTCATCATGCTTCTCCTAAATGATTATCATAATCCTATGAAGATATAGAGCAAAGGGTAGCTAATTACATCATATACAAGAAAACAAGTGAGATATCAACTAATAAAAAATCACAAATTTAACATTGACATTGAAATCTCAAATTACTTTAGGTAACGGCTGAAAAAAAAAAAAAGAATGTTATGCTATTTAGAATGCATGTTACAAGATACAGAGATGAAAGCATGCTTCTTTGATACAGAGATGAAAGCATGCTTCTTTGTGTCCTAGAAAGGTGAGTCCTAATAGTAGGATATCTCTAAAGTCAGAACCTTAATTTGGATAGCCACTAAATTTAATCTATCAGTGCACAGTTTATAGGACATATCTAAACTTCTAAAGGTCATGATCTCCATATTGCCCTTATCCATAGGATAAGGACCCAACTCATGCATTAATCACAACTAGGGATGGAACCTTTCAACCTGAGCGATCCATGATATGAGTAACAATCTAAGTAGTGTCCTAGCAAATGCTAAGTGAGCATTAAGCCCCTCATTAACAAGCTTGAGATGCCTCTTAATCCTAGGATGCACTAGCTCGAGTATAAAGCCCAAAAGATGTGTGCAATAATTGATGGTGCAAGGTGTGCAAGGAGCATGCAAACCTTAAAAACTGTACACATTCCTACCAAAATAAAGCTTAATATATACAAAAGTTAACTATCCAAAGGTTTGAGATATATACCAAAAAAAAAAGTCAACTATACTAAGGTTTAAGTAAACTAAATAAATACAAATAAAAATCAAACAATTATTTACAAAAATTAAAAAATTGCCAAAAAAAAGCAAGGGAAAAAATAAAAATTATTTCAATTATATAATTTGCATAACTTACTCTAAT
Source organism: Pterocarpus macrocarpus (assembly GCA_031439585.1). Lineage (NCBI taxonomy): Eukaryota > Viridiplantae > Streptophyta > Magnoliopsida > Fabales > Fabaceae > Pterocarpus > Pterocarpus macrocarpus. The sequence goes on from CM062521.1 coordinate 33,452,007, forward strand.
GAGCTTGACTCTCTAACCATCTCCAATGAAGTTACCAAAATGTCCCAACGTCCTCAAAGGGCAACGCGAATAGAAGAAACAAAAATATTGAAAAAATATTTCAACGGAATTGCCACCAATTTTTATTTATAAAAAAAAGGAAAAACCTTTTTATTTATGCAAAATTAGTCTTTTAAAGAGATTGGGTTCACGAGCCTAATTATGCACAAGGAAGAATGAAAAGTTAAGCTCACTACACCCTTAACATATCCATTTTATAATAAGTACCCTAAAGCTAATTATGTAAATTAATTAATAACTTTAATAATATTTATTTTTCCTCCTAAACAAAAATTTACAATTATTTGCAAAAATAATAAAATAAAATTTATGAAATTAGTTTTGGACAAAAGCCACTCTTGCACATGATTCAAGTTAGCACTAGGCTACTTAATAAACCATTATAATTCAAAGAGTATTGAAGGTAGCACTGACTACTCAATCACCTTAAATGATCATTACACGGATCAAAAAAGATTTAAAAGATTTTGTTTTCATTACTAAAAGAAAATAAGAAAAGTCTTAACTAGTAAATATTACAAGATATTCACAAAAGACTACACTCACTTATTTACTAACTCAAGCATTTTATTTGCATTTTATTTTTGCACTCTCAAAATGGTCTTTTGCTAAATTGACGAAAGATTTTATTTGGAACAAAACCCGCTTTTACACAAGAATCAAGGCAGTATTAGGTTACTCAATAAATCTTCATGATTCAAAGAGTGATGAAAGTAGTACTAGCTAAACAATAACTCTCAATGATCTTTATGCGAGTTAAAAAATTAAAAGATCTTTGCCATTTTTAGCCTTAAAAAAAAAAGACACGAGAAAATCTTTATTTCATGATGTAGGCATTTAAACCTTTGTTTTTATATTTATTTTTTTATATTCATTATTTTTACCATTTATTTATGAAAGAAGTCAGAAAAAAGAAAACGATAAACAAAACAACTCTCAGCATTTTATTTGTACTTTGATTCTTTGATTTTTTTATTTTTTTATTTTTTTGCATTTTGATTTTAATGTTCTTTTTATCTAAAAGCTTAAAAATAAAGAAATAAAATAAAATTCCTATAACACTAAAAAGAAAACAAATTTACCAAACAAAGACAATCTAACTCACCATAAAAACAAAACAAACAACCTACCAAGACAAGAAACCCACAAACAGTTTTAGAAATAAAATAAAATAAAAATTAAACAAAAAAGCCAAAAAAAAAAAAAGAGCAGAAACCTAAAAAGAATCCTAAAAACTCAAAAACAAAGAAAGGGTAATATGAAGATAGGGACGTTAGCGGCACAAATGCGTATCGGCCAGGGGAGTGGGTGAGCGGGCAGCGGCTCTGCGACGGCATTTCGCGGCAGTGTGGTGGCGAACTCACGACGGTGGAGATGCTAACATGGCCTGCGGTGGTGGCAAGAGACGGAGGTGGGTAGGGGGCCGTTCGTTGACGGGATTGGTGGCTATGAAGGGTGAGGCTGCGGTGTGGACGATGATTGAGGTCGAGGTGGTTGACGACTCGCGGATGGTTTGATGGCTTGCAGGTTGCAACGAGGGTTTGGTGTCGAGGTTGGTACAGGTGGTTGATGGTTGCGGTGAGATTGTGGCCGTGATGAGGTTGATGGTAATAGCAAATTTGAAAATGGTTGATTGAAAATGGTAATAGCAAATTTGATCTTATTTGAAGGATGTTTGATTAAAAAAATTGATTGGATACAAAATTAAAAGATGCTTGTATGATGATCGATTTTTTTTCTTTTTATATTTTTGGATGTTTTGGGCTAAAGTGAGTTATAATGGATGAACTCAAAATTGGGCTATTTTTATAATCTAAAAATGGACCAACTTTCTTTTTTCTTCTCTTTTTTTTTTTTTTAACACTTCAGGCAAAATCTGGTGCTCATACCATGAAAGAAGTGCTGAAATTTTTTTGTTCATGTGTTTTCATGCTTGAAAGTTTTGTGATGGAAGTGTTGGTATCTTGATTATGTGGATTCTAGGTTCTTGGTGTTCAAATGCTTCAAAATTGCCTTGGTTTTGCTTAATGATGTTTTCGCCCTATGTAGTCTTACTTAGGAAGTTAACTTTTTCCATTTGATCTCTTGTATGATTGATGCTCAAAAATGATTTTTGAGAAGGTTTAGAATCAAAGTCGATCCTATGTGTTTGTGTTCATATGATTTTCAGCCTATATAGCCTTCTTTAGGAAGTTAACTTGTTTAATTTGATTTCTTGTGTGGTTTGATGCTCAAAAAATGACTTTGGAAAGGGTCTAAGTAAAAAATCCTATGTGGGTGTGTGACATGATTTTCGGCCATAGTAAGCTTCCTTAGGAAGTTGTTGTGTTTAATTTTAATTCTTGTGTGGGTGATATATTAAAATGATTTTGAAGTTGATTGGAAACAAATACTTAGGTGTTCTTGTTTCTTTAACATTTGGCCACGTCTAACTTTTTAGGAAACTTTACCTTTTGATTTGTGTTCTTATATTTCTAGTGTTCTAATGTGATTATGAAAGTGTTTGGAAACAAAATCTTTTTGGGTGAACATGATTGATTTTTGACCTTGATAACTTCTCTAGGAAGGTTACTTTAGCTTTTAATTTGATCTTTGGTGTTCCTAAAGCTCTAAAATGGTTTTAAGGTTGATTAAGAATCAAATGCCAAATGTTTTGTGATTCCTTGAATTTTAGCCAAGGCATGCATCTGAAGGAAGTTTTTGTCTTAATTTGAATACTAGGGATGCCTGTGCTTTAAAATGATTTTGAAGATGATTGAAAATGAAATTCCTTGTATTTTGGTGCAATGATGTTTTTGGCCAAGACCCATTCTTCAAGGAAGATCTGATGTTAATTTGAATTCTTATGATTCTTATACTTTAAAATGATTTTAAAAGTGTTTAGGCATAAAATTCTATGAGTATCTTGATTGATGACTTTTGGCCGTAGTAGGTTATGCTTGAACTTTGAATTTTGAGTTGGCATGTCTCCACTATGTTGATAAGAAAATTTAGGACTATATTGTTGTACTTAATTCTATGGATATGATGTGACTTTATGCATGGTTCTTGCATTAGAATTGATTTGTGCTTACTTGAATGAATTATTGGAAGTGATTGACTCTTGTTCATGTTGCTTGAAGGTATTGATTTTAGTACTCACATGGAATGAATTGAATGCTATGCATGGACTGCTAGAAATTGAGTTTTGATTGGACATGCACATAATTGTCATTATGTTGAATGTGAAAGTGTTGTGCATGAAAAGATTATAAAAAACTTGTGACACAACAAGCCCTACCATGCTAACAAATCAGAATATTAATGCATTCATGAATGTAGTAGTGGTCTAGGTGACACAATGGGCCTAGCCATACTAACGGATCAGGAAATTAATGTGATCATTGGTCCAACTAGGGGATGCCCTAGCAAAGAGCTCTCGAGATCCAAATATGGTATGATACAATGAGCCCATGAGGATAAGGATAGCTTAAAAGATTGACAATAACTGAAATTTCATGCATGCTATGTGATACCCTATTGTGTGCCATAATCATGATTATTAAGTTGCATAAACATTGCCTGCTATGTGCTATACTTATTATAGACATAATCTTGGCCCTCAGAGTTATAACACTATTAGATTATGTTAATATGTATACTATTTTGTTGGATGCCCTGTTGTACTCTGGTATGCTATTTTGGTGTGCATGTTACAACTTATGACATAACCAAGGAGATTTTGGGTATTATGGTAGGCTCTTAAAAACATCGCCTCCTATTGAGAAATTATTTCTCACTCCTTTTTTGGCATTTTCAAAGGATCCCAGCAATGGCGTGCATGATGATTTTGATCGAGGTCAAGGTGATAGTGATGTATATCTAGATACGGATCAGCTAGTGATAGTCCTGCAACATGTTTACTTATTTCACTACTTTGTTGGTTAATGGAGGAGCTCGGCTAATTATTATTTATGTAGTTTAGGACCTAACTTTTGATCTCCTAATTGATGGATAAACAAATCCTCTATTATCCACCTTTTTTATCTTTATATAGATCAAGCGGGGCACAGTAGATATACTTATTTATTTTGATGGGGTATATATCTATTATATAGCTGCTAAGGTTATATAAATGCTAGAATTGATGCCTAGAATGCTACTAACTATTAAATTGACGAGATGCATATATATGATGTCTAAATGATGTGTATGTTACTATGCATGTTTTACTTTATTCCATGCCTATGCCTTATACTTTAATTGCCTAATACTTATGACCAATGAACTCTATGACTAGTATATATGTAGTTATTCACAACTCCACTAAAAGAAAGTGAAACAAAGAATGAGTAAAATAAAAAGGAAAAAGAAATTTATAATTTCCCTAAGGAAGGAAAAGGATAAGTGACACATGCTAGGTAATAATTAGATTAAGCATTAAGTTAAACAGTAATCTAGTAATTAACTAGTTGAGTGTTACAAACATGTTGATAATTACTTTTACCAATAGATTTTTATAATGAGCAATTTTTCTTGTGGTGTGGTGAGATGGCAATTTCTTCTATCCAGCACCTTTATGTGAAATATGGACGGAATTGTACTGAACAATCCAAGAAGAGTGGGCATAGATGATTTGATTCGCATTTTTTCAGGTTCAAGGGAGCTAGGTTTTTCAGGCTGTATAGCGATAACTACTAACAGCCATGCAATGTTGCTTGCCCTCAAGAAGGGCCTCTTTCTAGCTTGGGAGAGAGGAGTGTGTACTCATCACTATGCTTTAGATTCAAAGATGGCAATCGAACTAATGTCTTGTGAGTGGGAAGCAAACCACAAGTATGCAAGCATTATCTATGACATAAAGAGGTTAATCAAGAGAGATTAGCAAGTTTTCCTTAGCCACACCATCAAAGAAGGAAATCAATGTGTTGACTGGTTGGCAAAGTAAGAAGCCCAAATGATGAAGATTTTGTCATGCTTTTGGATCTTCCCTTACCCTTGCATCGGATGTTAGCGGCTAGCGCTATGAGAGTAGTATTTGAATGTTAGTTTAATCTTTGTTTACTTTTGCTACCATACCAAGAACTTGTGGTGATTGCTGCTACACTCCTTATAAAGTGCGAAGCACCACACCCTTAATAATCTTAAATATTTTTCTTGATATCAATGGTTGAGGTTATGGTTAGAACATCTGCATACCCTTCCTGGGTGGAGCACCCTAAGAGAACCAACCCCATCTATTTCTTTCTTTTGTTTCCCATGGTTTTGCCACTACTCCACCACCCACCATTGTTACACCCTGTCCACTATCCAATGTCATTGCTATCTCCATAGCCGTCGCCCGAACCCCTTACCCCATCAGTGACTTTACCATCAATGACCATCACATTGGTGAAGGCGACGGTAGAAGCACAACCTACATTGTTTGATAATTGCACATTTGCTTTTCCCCTCACCCTTTTGAAAAGGCATTCTTACCTCAAGTTCTCTAGGATGCCAATGATGGTGCCAGTACACCACGCACCACCAATATGACCATGGGTTTCATGGTAAGCATCAATGGAATAGCTGACCCTGAGCTAGTTGGGAAGCTTGGGCCCCAAAAGATAGAGGCTTTTCCTAGCCGTTAATTGGTTCTTTACTAGTGCTCGACACCATGGCTGGGAAAACCCTTTGCCTACCTTGGTTGTGTCGGCAAATAACTAATGGCCAATAAAGGTTTTTGCATCCATTTCTATGGTCGCTAAAGCCAAAATTTATGGCCACTAAAAGTCATTTTTGGCATAGTATGCAAGCAACGTTGATGTGCTAGCTAAAGTGCCATTTTGAAGAGTTAGAGGAAGGGACAAAGAGGGTGTGGTACTCAAGGAGAACAAGGTTGTTGTTGCGCTTGTCAAGAGTACGGAAGACGGAAGCTGGGTAGAAATAGTTGGGGTTGTTAGGGTGGGTGGCCTCTATGGGATCACCAATAACACGTGGTAAATCACAAACCCATAACGGATCACTTAATAATTACATGGATTTCCAGTTAATAATCAGGCTATCCATTCAACCTGTTTTTATTAAACCAAAAAGTCCACCAATCAATGGAAGCCTATATCCAAAAAATTCTAATATTCTCCCACTTGGACAATATTGATTGGTTTTTATTCAGTTTCTAAAATGTTTTGAAAACAACTCTTGGGTTGAACAATTGTGGCCACGAACTATAACCTGAAAAATAATTCGTCATAGATTAGATCACTCCAGTCAACAAGGCTACTGGCTAAGAATCATAGGCAAATGATAGACTATAAAGTGCCTAGTTCTCCTATGACCACATAACTAATAATCTCATCAGCAATGATTAACAACCATGAGTATGTAAGATGTAGATATAGACATCATAGCATCACAGTAACATGAGCGCTCAAAGTGATCCTCAAAATGATCTTTAATGCTATAGTGTATGGATCCTTATTGTATTTTCCCAAAAAAAACACAATCAATCTCCCCCAAAAAAGATCACATGCTTCTCTCAAAACACCAATGTCTTCCCAAGAAAACATCATATCTTGAGATATACAAATGGTATCAAAAACAATTTTATAACATGCGCATATATTTATCAATGGATTACATAAACCCAATGTAATCAAATGAACAATACAATTCCCACTAACTAAGTACATCAAAAGACCTTACAAGCCCCAAATTTTTAACATGTTTCACAAACACTATAGGCCCAAGTCCTTTACTTAGCGGATCAACAAGCACCTCCTTAGTGCTAATATGCTCACAAGGGCTCCAATCGCATAATTCCAGTATAATTACAATCTCATCAACTTTCACTGACCAATCACATTAAAAGACATAAACCAACAAGGCTTAAACATGTTATTTCAATCAAGTAGTCATAGCTCCACTGTTAACTATCAGTAACAGCAACAAAACATAGCCATCATAACTCAGATTGTTAAGGATTCTCAAAATTATGTAAATAGCATTGGAATAGAATCAAACAATGACTCCCACTAACCTTATGCAATTACAAGAATATGATTAATTTTGGGTGTAGTCATATTTTTCTTGAAAGGTTAGATATATGACTATACAATCACTTGTGGGCAAAATGCATAACACATACCATAGCTCCCACTCATTAAAACAATCAACATTTTCTTCGAGAAGAAAACCCACTTAAATACAAATTCAAGCATAATTTCATGGATAAATTTACATATCCATCATGCCCAAAGATCATTGCTATATACAATTTCCATTCTTTTAAGAATTCAGTCAAACTTTGCAATATTGTAGTCTAATTACCTATTAAGGGAAAATACAACATGAAGTTGAAATAAATATAATCAACCTTTAGTTGATCCAATGTACAATAATCAATGACAACTGTCCCCATAACAAGGATCTAAAACATGAATATAAACTTGTCTATGGATGAAGAATATATCATACATGACAATATCAGAAAATTCAACACCTATGGGTAGAAAAATTTTTACCATCAAATAATCCCAAATTTTCATGCTGTTTGAACCAATTCATACATAACCACCAGTGGATAGGTACATGCACTAATTAGTCTAAACAATAAAACCATCCCTAAAGCAACAAGTAGCTCCACTAACTTCATGAATAGGTTATTGTGGTGATAAACATCCAAATCAGTAAATGGGCTCCAAAATAGGGATGACTATTCAATTCATTAAACCATTTTCGACATTCATAGATGAATTTTCCTAAAATATGTTTTTCATAGAAACACACTATGAAGTGCTCTTCATAAAGTCACATCACTCAAATAGTGAAAATTTTTTTCACAAAAGTGAACTTTAAGATATGTATAATGCAAATCAAAATAATGAGCATTACACTATAATTTAATTAACATAGAGAGCTAACAGGTCAATTAAACCAAGGTTGAGAGCACTTGGCAATTTCCATGAATTATTCCATTAGCTTAATAAATAAACTACCTTGCAATCCATCATTTAGTATGCTAACTAATTTACCCATACCAATTATTCATTTATACTCTTCAAAATTATATTTTGACAATAAAACATATATAAGATTTTATCAGATCTATACTAGGAATTTAGAACATCAATCATAATAGGAATTTAGATAAATAATATTTCGTATCTATCAGATTCCTATTGCTGAGGAACATTCATCTATGAATCTTATTGCAAAAGAAAACATATGTAAATACATATGTCGGGTACAAAAAAATCCATTCTATCTTCTTCTCTTTCTAGATGGCCACACTAATGAAACAATAGCCATCAAGAGTGTTCAAGATTAGAGTGGAGATTTTGTCTATGATATGAATATATATAGTATCCTAGTTTCATCTATTAAAAAACTAAGTTATCTTGTATCTCTACACCCTTCAGCATACTTATTATTAAGTCCAAACCCCATAATACATGATAAATCACAAAATTCATAACAGATCACTTAATAATTACATGAATTTCCAGTTAATAATCAGACTATCCATTCAACCCAATTTTATTAAACTAAAAAATTTCCCAATGTCTATACCCAAAAAATTCTAAGAGTGAGTAGCAATTGCCAAAACTTATATACATTTTACTCTTACCAACTTGATTATCGAAGTGTTTTTTACAAGTACCACTATTGGCGGGCTCAAGAAGATTGGAATGGCCACGGCCGACTATCTGATCAGCTCAAAAACTAGGGAAGAACAAGTACAAATGTTACAAATATCTTTTTCAACCCATAAAGCAAAATATTTGTAGCAAAAAGAATATTTGTAAAGTTATGGGAACGTTTAAATATAAATTTACGCAATACGGAGTAGCTAGCCATTTTTTGTTGCAAATGCTTGTCGAAGTCAAAACTTTAATTCCACAAGAATTAAAAAAATTAATTTACAGTATATTTGTTTTAGTTTTTATAAAAAGTAAATTTAAAATTTAAATTTTATATATACTTAAGATAATTAAAAATTATTTTTTTAAAATTATTCATTTCAATTTTTATAAAAATGCTGAAATTTATTTTTTTTCATATTCTAATTATCTTTAAAAAATATCTAAATATATAAAAATAATTTTTTATCTCAAAAATCATAGACAAACACACCTTTAATCAACTGGCAAGATTCTCCGAAAGCATTCCGCGCACACTCGTACCCAGATTAATTGAAATGGCAGATGTTACAGGAATAATGACGTATCTGAGACAGATTCACACGATAATGAACATGCAAACCTCTCAGACGAAATTGTTGTCTTTCAAATTTTCCTATAAACAATTTATTGGAAATCTTTAATTCTGTCTTCGTTGGCTTCCAACTCTTTATAATTAAAAATTGCATCACCGCATGCTCTGAACAACTAGATTTAAATTAAAGGAAAGGACGTACGTCGTTAACTAATTTCTTACTTGCAAACCACTTGTTCGATATCTAGTGATAGCTGTAACTAATATAATGCTCAATTCAATGAACCCCACTGTTTTCTCTGACAGAAAGTAAGAATCACATCAGAAAGTAGTGTGCTTTTCCCCTGTATGAGGCTCTCGTTTTTCCACCTTGGTTCATGCAAATATAAAGTATCATCATTACATAATCCAATTAATTCATGGATCTTGATTCGCTTGATTGATCAATGCTGACTCAGATGACAGCTGTTAGATGGATAATAATTTCATGTTTAAAATTGTGAAAGATACTATTTTATAAAATAAAATATTAACAATTATGTTTCCCTCGAGTAAATATATTTTGTGAGAATCGAATTTATATTCCTATACTCGTTGAACTTATATTAATGATGTTTGAAGATGTAAAATAACAACTAATGTACGGATCATACGTAGATTTGAATAGAAAAAGTTTGATGTAATATTAAATTAAAAATAACTAAGGGTTAATTTTTGATATATTGTTGATAAAAAATATTGTATGGTGTTATTAAAAAATATTTTATGTTATCAATTAATTATATAATTCATATACATAATTTTTGATATATTTATTTTAAAAGTCAAAAGTTTTTAATTATTTGATAATATATAATTAAATATTTATATAAAAAAAATTTATATTCATAATATATTAAAATTAAATCCAAATAATTAACAGTACACAGAAATATATAAAAATTTGGCAAATGAAAAATGTTAATTTCCTTGCGAGTGAAGTGTGCTTTTACTGCAAACTTGGCCATGCGAAAAATTCAAATAAGCTTGAGAAACATCGTATCCGAGCTAAGAAAGCACAGTTGTTTTTGTAACAAATTTTGATGAATTTAATTTTAATGTATCGTTAATATAAAAAAATTATATAAATACTCAATTATGTATTATTATATTAATAAAAATATTTGAAAGCACAACTTTTTTAGAGTATCCTCAATGAGGAGTACCATTTTGAGTCCCACTTTTGACCTCACTATATGTCATATCAACACTTGTAGACCAATATATTATAAAAAATAAAAGTGTCTCAAAAATAGGACTTTTCACTCCAGTGGCAAAGTCTCAACTTTGGTCGCACATATCTTTGAAATTAAAAACAAATATCATTATAATTATCAAATATTTTATTATAAATATTGTTTAATATACAATTCTATTTTTGAATTGAACAAAAATATAAAATTATATTTTTTTTGAATAATGTTAGTTAACAATTAATTTTTTAAAAATTAAGTTGTGAATAAAAATTTTATTCATTTAATTTTTTAAAGTTAAAATATAAAAAATTGAAGGAAATTTATTTAGAAACTAAAACAAGTCTCTTCAAAATATCGAGATAACATAATTACAGTGATCAAAATGTCTTAAAACAAGTCTTGAAAAAAGTCTTAAAAATATCAAAGAAATATCACATGATCAATAGCAACACAATTAGATAATTTTAAAAGTTATATTATAAAATATATTACAAACCCAACAATATTGTGTAATTAAACATTAAAAAACTAAAAGTGATACTTCACAGACATTATGGAATTGCCATATATGATCCAACAAGTTTGCTTGTAGTTGCCAATGCTTTTGTCTATCTCGAAGTTAGATATTATTTTGGATATATCTCTTATACAGAGCAAAAGTTTCCTCCCCAACTCAGGTTGTGATATACCATTGTTCACATCGTCGTAAAAAGGGGAGCTCATCAAAATTTCCTGTATATGTGTCTCTCTCATATTTGACAATTATATTATGTAATATGATGCAGGCTCTCATTATTCTCCCAAGCTTATCTTTATTTTAGAATTGTGCTGGGCCACATATAATTGCAAAGCGAGCTTGCAGCACTCCAAATGCTTGCTCCACATCATTTTGTTGCCCTTCTTGAATTTTGCAAACAATTTCCTTTTATCTCCTTGCAGTTGGGATATTATTTTGACAAATGTTGCCCATTCAAGATATATACCATTTGTTAAATAGTATCCCATAGTATAATTGGTACCATTTATAGTGTACTTTACTCTAAGGCATGATCTTCCAAAACTTCATCAAACACTGATGAATGGTTTAGGACGTTGATTTTGTTGTTTGAACCGCAACTCCAAAAAAATGCATGCCATATCCGAAAGGTCAGAAGAAGCCATGGCTTCAAGTACTATAGTTGGAACCCCATGGTAATCACTTAGGAACATACCTTTCCATGCTTTCGAATAGTTTTTCCACTGCCAGTACATGCAATCAATGCTGCCCCATCATGTCTAGGAAGCCATGATCCTCCCCCATTTTTAGGAGGCTTTAGATATCATTTGAGTTCGGCTTTCTCAAGTATTCAAACTCGAATACCAAAATTACATCTTCAACAAACTTTTCTGAACATTCAATTGTAGTGCTTTCACTTATCCGCACATAATCATCAACGGCATCAGCTGATACACCATATGCTAACATATGCATGGCAGCTGTACATTTTTGCAATGGGGATATGCCTTTTTTGCCTATAGCATTAACCTTTTGCTGGAAATATGGATCAATGTTTAAGAGGGCTTCGACAATGCGAAGAAAGTCATGCCTTTCCATTCAGAACCTTTGCCAAAATGTATCAGGAGGATTCATTGGATTAGGGCAAAGTAGTCCCTAAAAAGATGTTCATGTCCTTCTTTATAATCTCTGTCTACTCTACTATGAGATCTGGAGAAAGAGCTTTCCCCATGTAACTGCAGAATGAGTTCAAGTTGGTGCTCGTCTGAATCATCGAGTAGAAAATCCTTAATCCAGTCACTTGAAGACATGACGTTGGATTTGTCTAAATCACTAAATACAATATCCTCAACCAAGTCATCCAAAGACATGTTATTAGGATCATTATAGTTTCCAGCCATATGTAATTATAGAGATTTTAGTGGTGGTTGCTAGTGAAAAGGTGTTTTGAGAGAAGATAGTTAGTGTAGATAAGATTTAATTGCGAGAAGGGGAAATATATTGTGAGCAAATGTGAGAGAGTGGTGCTCCATATTTATAAGTTAGTTTTGTAATGGCTAATTTTGTAGCAGTTAATTTTTTAATAGCTAATTTTATAACAGCTTATTTTATAACGACTAGTTTTTATAACGGCTAGTTTTATAACAACTAATTTTTTAACGGCCAGTTTGATAATGGCTAGTTTTGTAACAGCTAGTTTTTGTAACCACTAATATTTCCTACATTTATTTGTTGATTGTTTAAATTTAAATAATCTTGCATAATTTTAAAAATTATATTACAAAATCCAGTATATGACTACCAACATTACATAATTGAAATATTAAATAAATTAAAAATACAATGAACACCTAAATTAAAAATACAACAAACACCTAAATTAAAAATACTTTGCCTTAATTTTCTGTACAATCTTAGCATGAATGGATTGTTGTTCCTGGTTATTGAAGAGATATCCGCATTAAGGATTTGCATTTCTGTGTCCATTTCCTTTATAGCTATCACATTTTCCTTTAGCACCAATTTCCTTTTCTCTATGGTCTTAAAATCCTCTATGGGAGATAATTTCCTAGCTATAGAAAATCTGAGTGTACCAATCTCTTTTTCCAAAGCATTTCCACCCTTGTACACTTTTGATTTCCCTTTACCTCTCCCCTTGGATTCCTTAGTGCCTCTAGGACGAACTGGAGACTCTACATTAGCTTCTTCACCTACTGATGTTTCCAGATTTGATTAAGATGAATATGCTCCAGAAGCATTTATTTTCATTTTCTTGGGACCTCCACTATGAGTTAATTGAGATCTCTATTTCTGTTCCCTCCGAAGCTTGTTCCAATACCTCACAAAATTGCATTTTTTTTTCCATGGCTTTAAAGAGTTTATGAGCCAACTCCATTATATCATTATCATTCGAACCACTTCTTATTCTTCTAGATGCTTGATTATGGCAAGCACCAAATCTTGGAACCCTAGCATTAATCCTATGCCACCATTTCTTTATCGCAATTGCCCCTTTTTTGATCAAGTCATGGTTGCTTTCCTCACAATACTCATAGATCTAGTTCCAAAATATATCACCTTTTTTATTTGTACCAATCATAGGATCCGATTCATTGACACATTCAACCATGCACTTATTAGCAGTTTATCCTCTTCCCATTGCCAATGACCACTATCTTGCTCGCTATATTCAATTTCCTCATTGTTGAGGTTGATAGCATCTAACTTATCATGGTTGGAAAATTGCGATTATTGTAAAGCTGGAGTCAAATGTATGGGCGTTTGGGGAGATGGGTCAGATGGTCCCCCAACACTGGCAAATGTTGATCTCAAATCACCAAATTAGGTTTGAAACGAGAAAGACAGTGTACTTATATTTTCGACCAATGGATTAAAGACAGAAGGAAATGGAAATTAAAATATTTGTGGATTTTAATTGTTTGAAAAAAAAAAAGAGACTTGAAAATTTGAAGGAACTTGAAAATTGGAAGAAACTTGAGAATTAGAATTTTGAATGTTTGGATTTAGGAAGAAGTTTGAAATTTGAAAATTAGGATTTGGATTTTAAGGATTTGAAGATTAAGAATTTTGAATATTTGAATTTTAAGGGAAGTTTGAATTTTGCAAGTAGTTGAGAAAAGAATTTAAATTAAATTAGTTTGGATCCACTTTTTATGAAAGAAGAAATGAGTAAAATTGTTACGGAAAGAATGAAGAAGTGTTGAGAAGGATTGAAAAAAAAAAATGTTAAAAAAAATGAAAGAAGATTAATATTTATAGAGTAAAAAAATTAAAAAAAGAAAAATTAGCCGTTGTGTTTTTAACATTGCCAACGGTAAAAATTTTATATAATGATACTATCATACCACTTGTCATATTATCACTAATTATTGGAGAAGTGGGCTCAGTCCCCTCTTAGTTGGATGCATCCCACTTTCATCAACTATTCATCCATAACAACAAAAGTGGGGCGTCCCACTCACTGTTCGATTGTCAGAAAATGGGATGCAAATTGGGTGCATTGAATTGCTCTTAGCAACAAACTTCAATGAATTTAATTTTGATATATATATATATATAAGAATTTTTGACTTAATTACTTAATATTTTAAAAGTATTATAAATAAAAATATATAATTAAATATTATAATATTAATAAAAATATTTAATTTAATTATTTAATATTTTAAAATTTTTATAAATAAAAATATATAATTAAATAATAATATAAAATTTTTTTACATGGATTATTTATCAAAGTTACTCTCGACCTCAATTTCGTCCAGTAGTTGAACGTACGTTGTCAGCGGAGAGGAATACATGCACCTGTCAATGTGAAGAAAGTGATGCCGCTGGTTTTAACCAGACATGTTAAAGTTACACTCAAAAAGTCAAAAATATAGATGAAACTGTACAGCGAAATTAAGGTAGTTATTTGTCTACCAACGATGGAGATGGAAAAGCGATAGAAACGTCATTCGACTAAATCAAATGTTCTTGCCAAATTTATGGAATCTGACTAACTAGTGGGAGACCAGCTGAGCGGATCCTTGCGGACCTTTGGGTGCTAAAGTTTGGATTGAAATACGTCCTATCTAACTTTGAGGATGTGTTCTTATAAGAATTGCTGATCAATAATTTTTCAGGCTATTAAATGACCGACTAATTACTTTAGATAGTGAAACGGCTCTTTTATGACTACCAAAGGGTCCTTTAGCAAGAAATTGTCCAAATATCAATAACATATCAGACTTTATAGAAGTATTTGATCCTATTGGACTTGATCGAACAGAACCAATTAAACAGGTTATCAAACTCCCAGTGGGTGATTGTCCTAGCCAAGTTCCTCATACCCTGTCTTTTCCAGGCCAGGATTTTATACACGCCATTTTCTACAAAAGCACGATTAGGACCTTAGCACAAGGGTTAGATTCCTCATACTCACTCACATGGCCGTTAAAAAGGAAAGGCCATAAGCTCTTCTGAAGTTGACGGAAACGTCTGTATTCAAATTTGTAGTTCAATCGTTGAGGAAAAAAAAAAATTGTACTTCTTTTTGATAGGGTAAAAAAAGAAAATTGTACTTAGATGTTACACTTGCGTAGCACAAATAACTTTTCAACGAAGCATAAATTAAATTGGCCAAGTTATCCATTTTAATTATGGCTAGAAGTCACTGTGAGATATTCATGTTTCTTACACAATTAGAAGATCATTTTATTGAGTGACTTTATTCCTTTAAAAAGTTCTGCGTTAAGATTTTGCTGATCGTGAATCCCTAGTTTAAAATGCATGAAAATATTGTAAACAATAAATTGTAACCCATTAGATCGGTTGGTGAACTAAATGTAGCTAGGTGAACTTTTACCTATAGCATACGAGTTGGTGATCAAGGCTAAGCCAACCCTCGAGCGGAAATTGATCCCACACCAACGTGAGACAGTACAACATGATTTTTCTTGGAAAAAAAGAAAAAAAGTAATAATAAATAGAAGTATGCTGGACACAAGGCAAGTGGCTGAGGAATGGCATCTATGAATATGTTGGTTTGGAGTCTCTCATGCTGCAAGGTTTAGTGGTATGATGGGGTGTGTGCCTGTGTTTTGCGGAAGAGAACCTATGGGTCACACAATAATTTGCTATGATTTCAATTTAAAAACCTTGATTGATAAAGAATTTCCAACTTTATAATGCTAACTGCTGAAGGTTGTTGAATCTGTTGGATTAAGAGAGACCGTGTAATTTATTACAAAAATTGTTGATTATAATTATATATAGTGTTTTCTGTGAATTAATTGGCAAAAAATATAATCCATTCATTGTAATCTTAGTTATAACCAAATTAAAGTTCGCACAACTGGTAGAATTGAATTGCGTGAGTTATATATATTAGCGAACTCACAGTAGTTGTCTATTTAACAAATTTTCATATTTTTTATTTTATTCAAATAAAAATAAATAAAAGAAGTGTTTTTGATAATAAATTATAATTATATAAAATAAAAGTTTAAAAATATTTTAAGGAAATTATTATTGAAGAATAAAAATATTTAAATTATTATATTTATATTTAAATATTACTTAAATGAATAATAAGAAATTATAATTTTATTATACTTATCTGTAAATTTTACATGATTAATAAAATATATTTATTATTTTATTTTAATTTTTTAATAACTAAATAACTATATAATAGTGATGTACATAACAGTAACACATACTATTATAAAGATAATTTTTTGGTACAGAATTATAATAATAATTTAAAAATTAACAATGAAATGCGCTTAAAGAGATCAACTTCTTTTATTATTATCGATATAACCAAAATGACTATTGGATCGATTTAAAACGTGTGTACGTTCTTTCTTTCTTTCTTTCTTTCTTTTTCTTTTATCCCCAAATTCAATCACTAAGCAGCAGAAGAAAGCCTTTCGGATTTTTGTTTAATACCCTATAGGCAGTAACAATAAAAGAGGTTAATTTTAATATATTATCATTATAAAATATTTTATACAATCAACTAATTAAATATAATCAATTATATAATTTTTGAGATAATTTTTGTGATAGTCAATATATTTTTATTAATGTGATAATATATAATTAAATGATCTTGTAAAAAAATTTTTTACATTTACCATATATCAAAATTAAATTGATAATATATAAAAACTAATATGTTTATTTTTTAGCTGATTTTATGTATGCTTCTCTATTAGAACACAAGCTGGAAGAAGAAACTAAGCCAAGTGAAGAGAATCAGCAAGTTAGTTAGATGCTGAGCTGGAGTTAGTTAGAGGACTGTTAGTGGTTGTTATGTTAGTTAGGGGAATTTGTTCCATGAGGTGTAGGTGTGTTAGATAGTTGATGCATTCATTTGCACACTATATAAGCATGTATTAGTGTAAGCAAACCTTAAAATGCTAATTCTCATTTTCTCAGTTTCTTAACTCTTCTCTCAAACTCTTTCAAACTTTAGAGCTTTACCTTCCTTTGGTGGTATCAGCGCACTAGTCCTCAGAGCTTTACTGCATATTATTGAGATCATGGCAAGAAACGCACACCAAAGTTTGGCTATTGCTGCAAATCAAAATCAAGGAAATGGTTCAAATCAAAATATGTAGATGCAAAATCAAAATCAAAATCAATTTCAAGATCTATCACATAATCTTATTTTCTTCATCCGAATGAAAGTCTAAATCAGGTGCTAGTTTCTCCTATCTTCACTGGTTCTAACTATCATACTTGGGCTAGATCTATGAAGAGAGCTTTGATTTCAAAGAATAAGTTCAAATTTGTCAATGGTTCAATCTCTAAGCTAGATGAGTTTCATCCTTTGTTTGATGCTAAGAAAGATACAACAACATGGTGCATAATTGGTTGATGCATTCCATTTCACCTTCAATAGCTAGGAGTGTGGATGCACTGGAATTGGCATTAGATATGTGGAGAGATCTGAAAGAAAAGTTTTCTAGAGGAGATATGGTGAGAATTGCAGAATTAATGAAGGAATTTGATGCATTCAAGCAAGGAACACTAACTATAACTGAATACCATACTGAATTGAAGGTATTTTGGGAAGAATTGGAGAACTATAGACTTCTTTTTTGCTTTTGTCCAGTTCAATGTAGTTGTGAAACAATGAGAAATGCAAGACAGTTCAAGCAATAAGAATCCGTGGTGATATTCTTGAATGGCTTAGCTAACCAATATTCCTAGATCAAGCTCTAGATTCTGCAAACAGATCCATTTCCTACCATGAATCAAGTTTTCTCCAAAATTCTGCAGCAAGAGAAACTAGTTTTGGTGTTGTGCAGTTTCAGGATGAGTCAAAGTTTCTAATCAATGCAGCAGCTGTTAGTACTCAAAGCTATGGTAGAGGTAGAAGTGCAAATGCAAACAAACTTTGTACACACTATGGAAAAATTAGGCACACTATGGATGTGTGCTATAGGAAGCATGGCTTCCCTCCTCACTTCAAATTTAGGAATGGACTTTCAGCACACAATGTCTTTCAGGAAGAAAGTGTAGATGTGAACAACAATGAAAAGGACACTATATCCAAGGGTGAAGTTCCTCAGCAACCAATTTCTGGTTTGTCTCAAGGGCAGTACAAGACATTAATGACATTGCTTCAATAGGCAAATTTGCATAGCCAAGCCTCCCTCACTCCAAATCAAGTCTCAGCTTCTCACATCAGTACAATTTCCCAACCTGTTTGTCCACAATCCTCATATCACAGTTCTGGTAATACATTTGTTCTTGTTTTCCTTCCATTTCATCACATTCTTGGATTTTTGACTCTAGGCCAATAAATTATATCTATTCCTCCCTGACCTATTTTATATCTTATTCACAAATTAGACCTATTCAAGTTAAATTGCCAAATAGCCATACAATTTTAGCTAAATGTGCAGGTATAGTCTATTTCTCAAAGTACTTCATCTTGAGTAATGTGCTGCCAGATTTTAGTTTCAACTTAATTTCAGTTTCACAATTGTCAAACTCTCACAATTGTTCCCTGACCTTCACTAATAGACAATGTCTTGTGCAGGATATCCAATCTCAGAGGATGATTAGTTAGGCTAAAGTATCTAATGGTCTGTATTATTTGGATACTGCCTCTCAAGAAGGCAGCTTTATTAATTCTCTGCACACTCTAGCTCACACCACTCTAGCTCACACCATCGCCAATTCCTCTATTCTAGAAATAGAAATTTGGCATTACAAATTAGGTTAGTTGTCCATCAATAGATTATAGATTCTACACAAATAGTTTCCTTTCATTACATACAACATTAATGTACCATGTGACATATGTTAGTTTGCAAAACAAAAAAGATTGCCATTTATTTCTTGTAATAAAACAGCTTCATTTGTTTTTGAAATGTTGCACATTGATCTTTTGGGTCTTTTTGGTACGCCTTCTATTCATGGACACAGATTTTTCTTAACTATTGTTGATGATCATAGTAGATTTTGCTAGATTCTTATGCTTAAAACCAAATCTGAGGTGCATCTCAGTATTCAAAACTTTGTGGTGTTTGCTGACAAACAATTTGAGGCCAAGATTAACATCATTAGGATGGATAATGGAAGTGAAATTTTCATGACTCAATTTTTTAACTAGGGGATTATTCACCAAACCACATGTATAGAAACACCCTAACAAAATGGTAGGGTGGAAAGAAAACATTAGCATTTGCTAAATGTTGCTAGAGCATTGTTGTGTCAGTCCAAATTACCAAAAATTTTCTAGTCTTATGCTATTCTACAAGCTACTTACCTAATTAATTGAATTCCAACTCCTCTGCTGACCAACTAGTCACCTTATGAAATGTTTTCTTTCTGCAAAACCTAATTTTCTTATTCTCAAACCTTTTGGTTGCTTATGTTATGCTTCTACTTTGCTCACAGGCAGACATAAGTTTGACACTCAAGCAAGGAAATGTGCTTTTCTTGGGTTTAGACTCGATGTCAAAGGCTATGTTCTCCTAGACATGCATTCTAGGGAAGTCATTATTTCAAGAAATGTTGTTTTCTTTGAAACTCACCTTCCTTATGCATCCCATGGTTACATATTTCCTTATTTGCACAATACTGATTTTGTACATGATACACCAGCTTCCACCAATATACCAGAACACCATACACTAGCACACCATATTGCTCACCCTACAAACACACCTCCAACCCTGCCATCACAACCTAGCCTCAACATGGATGACCTGCCACTTCTCCCTAAGCCTTCTTCTTTCTCTCCCCTACAAGCTACCCAAGTGTCTCAGAGAATTAAGAAGACTCCTTCTCATTTGTCATACTACCATTGTAATTAGACCAGCATTCTTACATCTCACTGGTTTTCCTCTAAGGTTGTGTATCCTTTTTCCAATTACATCTTATACACTACCCTTTCTGCCTCATAACAATCCTTTTCCTTGGCTCTATTCTATGAATCCAAACCCTCAAATTATGCTGAGGCTGCTCTTTTAGTATATGTTGATGACATTATACTTGTAGGGAATTCCTTAGTCGAGTTTGCTTCCATTAAGCATGTGTTGGATGACAAGTTCAAGATAAAGGACTTAGGTTGGCTGAAGTACTTTCTCGGCCTTGAGGTTGCTTACTTAGCTCGGGGTATTTCATTATGCCAGAGAAAATACTACTTGGATTTATTGTAGGATTTGGTCTATCAACTTCCAAACTTGCCTCCACTCTTCTTGACCCTGCTGTTCATCTACATCAGGATGGAGGGCAGTTGTATACTAACATTCCTGCTTATAGGTGCTTAGTGGGACGTCTTCTCTATCTGACCACCACTTGGCCCAACATTGCTTTTGCCACTTAACAGCTTAGCCAATTCATGGCCACTTCTACCCTACAACACTACAAGGTAGCTATGAGAGTTGTACGCTATCTCAATGCATCTTTTGGATGGAACCTATTATTCTCTCGCAATTATGAGGTTCACTTGCTCGAATTCAGTGATGCGGATTGGAGGGGTTGTGTGGACACTACCGAATCCATCAGTGGCTATAGCTTCTTCCTTAGGCAATCCCTTATCTCTTGGAAAGCCAAGAAGCAGACCACGATGTCTTGGTCATCTACAGAGGCTGAGTACCGTGCATTGGCCGCTGCTACTTGTGAGCTACAGTGGCTAGTCTATCTCCTAGATGATCTTCCGATTCAATACATTTGAACCTTTCTTCTCTACTATGATAGCCAAAGTCCACTGCATATCGCCACTAACCCCGTCTTCCACGAGAGAACTAAACACTTGGACATTGATTGCCACCTAGTCTGCGAGAAATCTCAGTCCAGTTTGATGCGGTTGCTTACAATTTCCACCCATGATCAGCATGCTGACATCTTTACTAAGGCTTTGTCTCCTAGGTCATTCTTTTGTCTCTTAGGTCATTCTTTTCCTTTCTGCCCAAGCTTGGGCTGCTCAACATATATCAGCCTCAAGCTTGCGGGGGGTAGTAGAACACAAGTTGGAAGAAGAAACTAACCTAAGTGAAGGGAATCAGCAAGCTAGTTAGATGCTGAGCTGGAGTTAGTTAGAGGATTATTAGTGGTTATGTTAGTTAGGGGAGCTTATTTCATGAGGTGCAGGTGTATTAGATAGTTGATGCACTCATTCGCACACTATATAAGCATGTATCAGTGTAATCAAACCTTAGAATGCTAATTCTCATTTTCTCAGTTTCTCAGTTTCTCAATTCTTCTCTCAAACTCTCTCTCGAACTTTAGAGCTTTACCTTCCTTTGATTCTCAGATCCTCCGAATAATAGCACTAAAAGCACCCTATTATACTTTTACTATAAAAAAATTAAGAGTAGCATAAAAAGGTTCTTTAAATTCAAAATTTCACTCATAATGGTGTAAATTATAATTTACATATCATTCAAAAGCTATTCAATAAATATAAGTAATATTTTGAATGAAGAGAATTTGTAGGCATGCTACGTAAATCCCCATGAATGAAATGAATTTCCTTTTAATGAACTAAATTCCACAAAGTTAGTTCGCAATAAACATATTTCAATTATATTAATACTCGAAACCCCAGTGATATCATAATGCAAAAATAAAATGGGTGAACGGGTGAAAGTTTTTAATTCCCCAATAATGACCTAAATTTTTTGAACTTTTGTATGTAATTTTCCAATAAAATATCTTTGATATTTAAAAAAATGCAATTATAATAAAGATGAGATAATCCATACTTTTCTTGTGAGGATGGTAGGTATTCCCAACCCTGAATTATCTGTCACTTTTAGCAACGAATCTGCATTCCCAGCCCCGAATTCTCTGTCACTTTTAGCAACAAATCTATCACACTATTATTTAAGGATGTTCAAATTCAGTATAACCCAATTAAAACCGCTAAACAAATCGAATCCAATTCAAACCAAAAACAGGTCAAAATTGCAAAAATTTTGATCAGATTTATTTTTATTATTTACAAACTGCTTGAATTATACTAGATTTTGAATTTAATTTTCAAAATTGATCTATCTAATTTAAACAAAATAATATTATATAATATAATTTTTTATTATTAAGTTTATATTTTTATTTATGATAATTTTAATTTATTATATAATTTTTTTATTTATGTATCATTCTCACTTAAATAAAATTCTATAAATATTAAATGAGTTATTTTTATTTTTTTTTTCATATTATTGACTTAAATTCCTATTATTTTATAATATTCTAAACTTAAGATTTTATTTTATCAAAATCCAATCAAACTAATTCTATGCAAACCGACAAAAATTAGATTGGATTATATTCAAAATTTAAATTAAATCAATCTAGTCCAAATTGCTATAAATTTTATGATTTTCAGATTATTTTTCACTCAAAACTGAGCTACACTGAGTAACGAACACCCTAGTATTGGTAATAAGGATAAAGGGAAAGAATACACTGAACGAATTAAGTTATCCCAAATAATTAAATTTTATGTCTAGTAGTGTACATTCCTTGGCAACTCTCACAAGTCGGGTTTGTTTTGTAGGTCTGAAGCCCCAAGTCAACATGTAATAAGGGTGTGTTTGTTTGAACTTATAAAAAAGTAATTATGAAACTTAATTTTTTTTATATAACTGAAAATTTTGAAATTATATTTTTTTTTATAAATTACTCTTTTCAATTTCTATTAAAAAGTTGAAAAATAATTTTTTTGATATTCTGATTAATTTTAAAATTTTATCCAATTATGTGTAAAGTGATTTTTTAATCAAAAAAATAAGTTTATTCACCTAAAAAAATTAAAACAAATACACCTTAAATAAGAGATGGAGTGGAATTTTTCCTGTCCAATGCGAATCTGACTAATTCTTAAATATTCCTTAAAATTAAAGATATACAAATCAGTATATATAGAAATAAATGAGTATATTATATAAAAAAAAGTATAAACACATTAGATCAAAAAAATTTTATTAAAATTTATAAAGCTTTATTTAACGTAATTATTTATTTATTTCTTCACATATATTATGTTCATACTGTAACATCCCTGTTTCTTAAAATACTTTGTTTAGAGTTACTTTGTTTCAATTGCCTTATTTAAATATTTTAATTGATATGTTTGAAATGATTTTACAACAATAATTAATTTAAAATTGACACAATAATCGAATCTTGGACATTAACCTGCTAAAGTAAGACTATAAATTAGCACCAATAATTTCAAAATATATTATTAGATTTTATGAAAGAATAATATTTAATATATATATCTCTATATATATATATATGGGTATCAGATACGTGAACATATGTTTTGCTAACTAATAGTAATTCATATACTAGTGTCAATATAATATAATAATAATAAATAACAAAAAAAAGAAGAAAGAAAGGAGGATTTCACGTCAAGAGACGTAAAGGACTGGCACCTAAAGTCCTTGGTGAAAGAAATGGTAATAAATAGAGAAGGAGAGAATTCAGACGTTGGTGGTTTGCAGTTTCGGTACCTTAAAGTCATTGAAATTAAATTACATCTCAGTAAACAATAATTTCCTGTGACTATATAAGGAGTGCATCACGAGCAGAACTACACATTGAAATACATTAGGCAAAAGTGAGGGCAGAAAGAGGGCGAAATTTTGTTAATTCAGTAATGAACGAAGGATAGAAGAATTTAGTGGGTGCACATCTTTCTACCCCTACAACAAATTTTGAGGTAGATAATGAAATTATTTGTGAAGTAAAACCATGGCTTTATTTACTTATTGCATGTGATGTTATTTTATATTTACTATCACAGTTTATTTTATGTTCCTAATTCTTTTATTTATAAAAGTTGCTTAGCATTATTCTTGTTGCAATTTATTCTATTTATCATTCTAAGTTATTTTATTTATTGTTTAATTATATTATCACTCTTTATTATTATCACTACCATATATTTTATTTATTGATTCAAGTTATTTCCACTAATGTTAATTTATATTATTATTGATTATCATTCCTATTGATTTTTAATTATCCTTTCAAGTTACTTTAATTGATGTTCTTTTATATTATTATCATTATTACTATCAAGATATTGTTTATACAATAATAGATGTTATTTTAATTCTTGAGCAGTTTACTTATTTTCAGTTTATGACTTTAATTATATTTTGTGCACTTTTATTCATTTTATTTTTGTGCCTTGTTATTTAATTTATTGTGATGAATTTAGTTATATTGTGATTTATGTTATTTGGGAAATTTTAATGAAATATTATGTTATTTATTTTACTCAAGTTTATATTATTTAGGTTTTTGCATACTTTAGTTATTTTAAACTATGAACTAATTTATAGCTTTTATATTTTATTCCCTCTATTGATTCTATGATGAGATAAATTTATTATTTAAAATTATTGTTTATTTTATACTATCGAGTCTTTTATTTAAGTTATAATGCTTAAGTTTATGTATTTGTATATTTATTATGAATTTATATATTATGGCAAGTAAGAAATTTTAAAGAAAATATTTAAGATTTGCCGCTAACCGCCAAGAAGGCAGAGGGATAAGATGTAAGATCCTTTTATGTTACCTGCCTTGGTTAGTGTGGCGTAAAAGTCTCGCTTTGTCGTCACGATGTTAAAAGCACCACCAGAGAATGGGAATTCCCTAAGAGAAGGCCTTCGAATATGTGTGGGACAAGCAGACAAAGGAAAGTGAAAATTAAAGTAAAAAGATTATATAGAGATTAATGCTTGTTACTTTATTGCATAACATATATTTTTAACCATTTACTGCCCATAATATTATGATCTTCTTATAAGTAATGTGATGAGATTATGATACAGTAGCCGTGTGAATTTCCGTGCTAAGATGCGGCTGAAACCATCATAGTTCAAATGCGTTAGAACTAATCATTATCTACTGAGAATTTTCAATTCTCACTCTATTTCTGGTGGTTTCAGATTAGTCAAGTAACGCTCTAAAGCAAGGTGAACTCTTCCAGCTGCCAAAAATATGTGGAGTTGTAATTAAATAAATTATAGTTTTATTATCGATTTAAAAATGTTTAGGTTATGGCAAGCAGAACCTTACTTCTGCTCCTGAACTCTGTACTGTATCTATGTATATTAATGTTCAACTTCGAACTTTCTATGTAAAGTTATGCCATTAGCTTTATTATGAACGGGTGTTACACATACGAAGTCATGAGGAAAAGAAATATAAGATTTCCATGACAGTATAATGACTAAAGAAAACTTTTCCTATACATATGAGAAATATATATTTCACATCTAGGTATACGGTAAACAATAGTATTCAGAAAATGATATGCGATGATAAAAGTCATAAAAAGGGACAATTATATATAGTAACAAAGTAATAAAGATTAATTTTGATACATTGATAATATAATATATTTTACAATGTCAACCAATTAACTATTATTATAAACATAAACTTTTCAGATAATTATTCTAAGAATAAAATATTTTAATAATGTAATAACACAGAATTAAATGAATATGATAACACATCAAAATTAAATCTTAATTACTCCCTCAAATTCAAAATAATTATCACTTTCAGTAAAAATATTTTGTTCATATTATCTGTTATTCTCATATTTCAATAAAATATTTATTGTAAAATTTTCTATTTTACTCTCTATACAATTCTAAACACAATAAATAATAAAATATTAATATAATAAATTAGTTATTAAATAAAAATATTTTAGTAAATATTTTTATAATCCATTATTGATTTTGGGTTTCTTAACGCTTGTGCAAATGGCCAAACCAGGACGAAGTAAATCCTAATCATAAAATTGTAAAATACAATGTGCTATAATAATAAGGAAGTGAAATAGTTTAATTAATGTTATAGATTTAATTTATATGTATTGTTAATATAAAAAAAATTTACATAAACATTCAATCATATATTGTCACGTCAACAAAAATATTTGATTCAATCATTCACTACCTTAAAAGTCTTATAAATAGAAGTATCTAATTAGATAATAGTATAAAACTCTTTTACATTGTTAATACATCAAAATTAATCTCTAATGTTACTTGTTCAAACCTAAATCTCACTATTAGAATGGTCTTACACTCCTACTGGATTAAAATTTCGGTGATCCAAGTCCTGACCAATCTGATTAAACAACCTAAGCTCCTAACTTTGTTTTAGGAATTGACTGCGATGCTCACAAACAAGAAGATATGTTTCTTATACTCATAAGAATAAACTAGAAATTTGGTTCTTTAAATATGCACGTGATATTTGTTTAATTTAAAAAAAAATTAATATTAGTTTAATTCCTGAAAAATACACATAATATTAATTTAGTTCTTAAAAGATTTTTAATATTAATTTAGTCTTTAAAAGATATATGTGATATCACTTTAATTCTTGAATAATACATTGACATTAAATAAGTTCATGAATTTATAGATAAGGAAGGCATCAAATAAGTTTATAAATTTATAGAAAAAGAGGGATCAAATAAATATCGCATGCATATTTTAAAAACTAAAATGATAATATCATATTTATCTTTTAGGAACTAAACTAATGTAAAAAATCTTTTAAGAGCTAAATTAATATCGTATATATTTTTCAAAAATTAAACTAATATTAAAAATCTTTTAGAAACTAATCTGATGCTACGTGCATCTATAAAGGACTAAATTGCTAGTTTAATATATCAAAAGATCTATATTTAAAAAAAAAAATTTCCCCAACATGTTGAAAATTTGAGTGTTAATGAAGATTTCAATTTGCTTATTGGACAAAGTTGTTTCTCTCTCTCTCTCTCTCTCTCTCTCTCTCTCTCTCTCTCTCTCTATATATATATATATATATATATATATATATATATATCATATTTCATACACTTGAACTACATGTTAATATTTGAAAAATTCAGTATATACTAACTAAAATATAAACAAATGTGTAGACCAAAAAAAAAGAGAAAGAAATTATTTATATCCCAATAAACATATTAAAATCCTAAGAAATTAACTATCTCTATTAACATTGATATAGGGTTTCATATCCCAAATAAATATACTAAAACCCACATGATCTAAACTAACATCTTGCTTTTTTTTTTTTTTTTTTTTTTGAGGCAAATCTTGTGAGTATGGTCCTCTAAAATGTATATTCTAAGTCGATGTAGCAAAGTAAGGCGGCTCATCTCGATCCGCCAAAAGTGGGCAGGGTCGATCAAATTAGGAAAATGAATTCAATATTCTAGTTTACCCCGTTTAAGGGTGGGTTGGCGGATTGACTAGTAAAAAAAATAAAAAAAATATAAATAAATTTATTTTAATATTTTTAATAAATTAAATTACCTTTAAAAATTTTTAAAATAAAAAAATATTGAATGAAAAATTCACTTAAATAAAATAAAACAACATAATTTATATTTAAATTTAACTTAAATACAAACATAATGTTGTTATTATAAATACTTGCATTTACAAGAAAAAAAGACACCCCTTAGCTTGCCGACCCAATCCACCTAGCCCGGCCAAATCCTACAAGTTAGGCGGGTCCAAAAATTTTGACGAATCAAATATGTAAACCTAAACACCCATTTTGGCGAATTTGACAAATCAATCCAGCGGGTTGAGCCTATTTTGCCATTTCTAATTCTTAGTAAGATAGCCTTGTCCCCCCCCCTCTCTTTTTTTTTCTTAAACCAAACTCGGCCAAATTTTAATGAACTAAAAAAATACAAGAAAATTGACAGAATTTTTTAAAATCCTTTTTTTTTTTTTTTTTGTCTAATTAACTGTTGACTGGACTGCCAGACGCACAATCGGACCGGCGAATTCTACAATCCTGTTCTCACTCGCGGACTAAGTCACAAACAACAAATTGACATAATTTACAAGACTTACAACGAAATTATATTACCAAAACAGAAGACCTCATCGAAAGAAAGTCGATAAATTACTAATCCCAAAACAACAATAGCATCCTGCATTTCTTTGTCTTCCAAAATAAAAATAAAAATAAAAGTTTAAAAAAAAATTGAATCTAGAATAGAAATTTTCATATCTCATCATATTCATAGGACTCGATTAATTTGACTATGTTTAGCAGTATTGCACACAATTTCTTGCCGATGATTACGTAACCATTTCAATTAAATAATCCATCTAATTGTAATTCCATTGATTCGCAATCCCTTTGGTTAATTGTTCCCGTTTGAAAACTATTCCATCGTTATGATGACATCACACAGAAACCAGAAAGGAGATAACAATAAATCTGAGAAAGAAATGAAAAACAACCCAGATCATGAACAAAAATACCTCTCCATATGTACAGTGGAGCAAGATTGATCGATCCGTGGAACAGAGAAAGTTCATAAACTCAGATTCCACTGCTTATTTTTTGGATGTCACATGCATAGATAGACATGGAAAAGCCTTAATACATCAAAAAGCAAGAGCAGCCAAGCTTGGAAGTTTGGCAGGTGAAAAGGCTAAGAAAACGAGAAGCACCAAGATGAAAACGGGAACAAGTAGAAGCGGCAAAGGTGGTGGTGGTAGAGGAGGCAACACCACCGGAAGCACCAGAATGGACAAGGTGAGAAGAGCCAAAACCATCATTGAGTACCGTAACATGCATGTAACTAGCTATTTTCTTCTCGGAGCCGCGTCGTATACCATCAAACACTTGTGGTGGTGTCTCCACCTAGCTAGCTCAGGATTCAGGAGGCATCAGCATCATGTGTCCAAACCTTGTCCTTTGTCTGCCCACAGCTTGAAAGAAAACCACATTGGGATTCACCAGTCCGTTGAAAAATTTGATAAATCATGGCCGTTGGAGATGGCTTGTGTTCCCCCTTGATCCAAAGTAAGAAGCTTCTAGATCAAGAGTGCTGCTAGCTGCAGGAGCGGTGAGTTATAGTGGCTATGGGCTATGGCAGCAAAGAAAGAGGGTGAAAAATATGTACATCGAACAAAGAAAGAAAGAAAGAAAGAGAGAGAGAGAGAGAGAGAGAGGACTAAGGTAAGGAGGCGGGAGATAAGAGGTGATTTTATTGGCATAGATAGGGACAAGGATTGGGGATCAAGGACTTGGTCATTGTAAATGCCAAAAGGGGTCACTGTCCAAGATCGGCAATGTCTTGGTTCAGCCAACTCAAATGAATCTTTTTATCTGAAAAAGAATAGAAAGAAAACTACTAATTGCTAATGATTCAATGTGCAGAGACATTTTAGATGTGTGTATGTGGATGAATTGGACCCACTAGCCCTTTCTTTAGGAAGGAAGGTGCTAGAAGGATCATATTATCCGCAGTTTAAATTATTTGATTTCTTTTCCGGACCTACATCACAGTATCCATAATTAGTAGTTAGTAGTTACTAATCTTCAGAATTCATAAGCTGAGTTTTACTAGTCCATAGAGTTCATTTTTCATACCTAAAGCCGAATGATACAGAAGGGTGAAGCTTTTATGTCACGATATGGTTTAAAAGTAAAGCGAGCTTATTTTAAGTAATTTAAAAATATCTTTTCCTTTTTTTTTTTTTAAAGTAAGGTTCGTCTCAAGGCTCAAGCACATGTATATTGCATTTTTAAGGGATAAATAGAGAAGTATTATGATTTTAAAAGATTTAGGAAAATATGGTGTTTTGGTATGAAGAAGAAGAAGAAGAAGAAGAAGAACTTGCAGCCGGATGCCACAAATTCTTATTGCAAGTTCTATAGAACTTCCTATGAATTTGTGGCTCTATGCTGTGATTTCAATAAAAATTTGTACTTTATTGCGATTTCAGTAAAAATAAATAATAAAAAATTAATCACTTACTTAATCTCTCGCCTATAAATAGAGTTGTATTATGCTGATCTGTAGTATTGGAGAGTGTTTAATAGTATTTGAGAGTATAAGATAGTTTTGAAAAAAAAGTGAGTAGAAAAAATATGGATAGCAATATAGTTACTACTATTGTATATTTCAATAGTTTTGTTACAACAACTAATGAAATTGTGATGTTGGGTGTATATTATAATAATAATTATTATTATATAAGATACAAAGTATGCTTTATACTTGTCTTTTCTTGAAGATTCTTTGTATAAAAAATGTATCTAACTAATGATTTTTTGTGTTTATCATAAATAGTAATTGTTAGTATCAGCATAATGAAGAAGGTCTGCTGAGCTCGTTTCCAGTAAGTGGTGGAGAATGCGAAATTAGAGATAGTGAAAGTGATGGCGATTACTTAGAAGGGAAACATGAAGTGAGGGATGAAGGTGTAGAAGATGACGATGACATACCAAATACACAAGCTGTTATTCAGCATTCGAAGGATCTTCCATCTTTTATCTATGCTTTGGATCTTGAAATTATACATGCACCTTAGTTTCCCGAGTATGCAAACATGGCTAGTGACTATGTTGTACTTGGTGAACTATGTGTGGGAATGCAATTCGATGATAGAGAGGCTATAGTATGAGCAATCAAGAACTACAACATAT
The DNA here is from genome assembly GCA_031439585.1 of Pterocarpus macrocarpus. NCBI lineage: Eukaryota > Viridiplantae > Streptophyta > Magnoliopsida > Fabales > Fabaceae > Pterocarpus > Pterocarpus macrocarpus. The sequence continues at coordinate 33,482,967 of CM062521.1, forward strand.
CTAAATTGGTGGACTACAACACGTGTGAGTTAGAATCAAGAACCCTCTATTGTACATTCAAATACTATGGCAAAGGGTGCAATTGGCATGTTAGGGTTAGTCTCAGAAAAAAGAGGAACATTTAGGAAGTCAGAAAGTATAATGGCTTACACACTTGTACAGCGGTGATGATTTCTTAAGATCACACAAAGTTGGACGCTGACATGATTGCACAATATATAAAGCTTATGATACGAACTGATATATCCATTAAAGTAAAAGTTGTGATTGCAGAAATTTAATCTTGGTATGGATACACATGACATATTGGAAAGCATGGACGGCGAAGCAAAAGACAATTGAAAGAATTTGTGGTGGCTCGAAAGAGTCATATGCAGTTTTACCCAAATGGTTAGGTGTGTGCTTTTACAAGAGATTCATATGTTGAGTTCGATCCTAGTCCAGCTCATTATGGCATTGAGGAGTGACCAAATGATCGAATATCCTACCGAATGTTTTGGACATTTGGTCCTTGCACTAGAGCTTTCAGACATTGCAAGCCATTAGTCCAGGTTGATAAGACACATTTGTATGGAAAATACAAAGGCACTCTATTGGTTGCTGTTGCACAAGATGGTAATCAGAACACATTTGCAATCGTCGAGGGTAAGATGCAAATATATGGTATTTTTTTGTATTATCTATGCAGATATGTGGTGACTCAAGATAGAGTTGACATTATTTCTGATCGGCACGAATCAATTAAAGCAGTAATTCAACATTGCCATGGTCAGTAGGAACCTCTAAGAGCATTTCATATGTATTGCATCAGATATATTGCAGCCAATTTCTTGCAGAGATTCAAGAAGCCTTACTTACATCGACTAGTTATGAGTATAGGTAATTCCCGAATTAATTACCTCTATTTGTGAATGCAATTTTTTTTTTATAATATACTAATCACATTATGATTTTTAGGCTATTCAAGTATGGAGAGTGAATTTAATCTTCACTATGAGCGGATGCACCAATATGATGAGATGTATACAAATTGACTTGACGAAATTCCAAGAGAAAAGTGGATTCAAGCCTTTGATGGAGGATATCGGTATGGACATATGACCACAAACTTGGTCGAGGGCATCATTTTCGATTGGCTAAGTTGTTTGCTACTAAAGGTAGGAGGCATATGCACAAAAAGTTGCAGGAAGTGTTTTCTCTGAAGTTATCACAACACAACTACGAGAAAACTAGAAGCTAGTCGGAGGTGTACGTGTTACTACTTTTGCGGGCAACATGAGTTTCCACGTTGAAGACCTATCAAACGGATCATAATTCAAAGTTGATATAAGGGAAAGGTACTGTGACTGTGGCAATTTTCAGACAGATCGATATCCATGTCGTTACATAATTGTCTATTGATCTAATTAGTACATTGACTGGCAAGTTTATATGGATGACATTTATAGGATAGGTAGGATTTGGAAAGTGTACAAGTCGGAATTTGGGGTTATGGGACATGAAAGTGCATGGTTGCCATATAATGGCCTGGGAATTCATCTGAACCCCCAGTTGAAACACACAGAGAAAGTTTGGCCTAGATCAATTCGTTTCCTCAATAAAATGGATATGAGAGAGATGCGGGAACCGAAACATTGTGGCCTTTGTTGAGGTGAATGTCATGGCCGCAAATAATGTCCCCATAGAAATGGGTCAACTTCTTAGATATGAGTGAAATATTATTATCTTGTATTGGCTAATGTAATTTAGACTTTTAGTTATTAATTTCAGTGAGACTATTTTATTTATAATGTAGGATTGCTTTATTATAATCAACTAGATAGATTATTATTTTAAATTATTGCTTTATATCAATATTATCTATTATTTATCATAAATCTTCATAAAATTGGTCAAATGGCCAAGTTAATTTGATTGACGATTTGTGAATGTCACCTTCTTCAAGCCTAACTAATAAAGCTCTGGCATAAATTTTCAATCCCTTCTCTGCTAAAAGATCTAGATTTAGTAATAACTTGATCATCAACACGGATCCTAAGCTGAAGTGCCACGTTTTCTAATGTGATAGTACACTCGCCAATCAGAAAGTGAAATGTGTACATTTTTGGCCTCCAACATTCAACCAACGCACTAATAAGTTGGTCATTTGCCGCCAGGTGGTCCATCATAGAAATAGTCAGCAATCAGGCATCCCGTAAATAGTTATGTAATTTCAGTGCCAGTTTCTCCAAATTTAAGACTCGAGATTGTAGTATTCCAATTTTATTATTACTCCAACTAATATGATTATTTTAAAATATATATCAGATATATTTCTGATACACAGGATCCTCATAAGAGGTAAGTATAGAGCATATTTTATATCTTATATCATAGTAACAACAATAATAACAACCACAATAAACATAAATATAACAACAACAACAACAACAACAACAACTAAATATTATTCTTTCATTGCGAATCTTCTCCAAAATATGCTCTCCCACTATCATTGTCTTATCTACCATTTTTTTATACAACTACAATATTATTTTTTCTAACAATTTTTTTTCTTCGTATCAACTTTCTAACTCTTCACTCTTTTAATTTTTACAAACTTTCACTGCCCAACCTCAAACCTTGCTCAACTCTTTCTCACATTCACTCTTGGCACACACTCACTCAACTCTTTCAAAATTTTTAACTGTTGAAGGTATGTTTTCTCAAGTCCTCCGCATTTTGTAAAACAGAGTTGTGTTGCTTGTGAAAATATAGTATTTCTCAATTATGTTATACGTACCAATTATCGTAAAATACTATTCCTTATATGCACCAATTATTTCTGAAACTTGTACACACAAGTCATAACACATCACCATAATTTCCCCAAATTTGTGGTTGTTGCGATATGTGTTATGTGTCAGACGAAATTTACCATACTTCTCTAATTTATTTTTAAACACAATAAAACATCAAATATCGTATAAAAATCCAATAAACAATCTAAAAACCCTTGTTGAAAATCAGCAAATGCTTCCGGATTTATCAAACATTTATAGAGGTATTTACAAATCACCTACCAACGGAGATAATCTGAGAATCGAACCCAATTTATAACGATATATAGCAGAAGAACAACAAGGTGAGCCAACCCACACAACCAAATAATTTAAAAATATTTTAAGCAATAATTAGCATTTATGTAATATAATTTAATAAAAATGTAAATTTATATAAAATAATGACTGAATACGGAATTGAATCATATTATTAAATTATTTTATTAAAGAAATTTATATATTGTTAAGAATAATAACAATTTAGAATTTGTATAATTATATTTATTTAAATTATTTAGATCTTATACAAAAGATATATAACATATAAATATTAAAATTTTATTTCCTTCATTCTTTAACAAAAAATAATAAAAATGCTTCCTAAAGTGATAGAATTAAATATAATAAATACTTAAACATAATATGATAAATTCTGCAACGATTAGATATTTTAAATCCTTAAAACATTATAAAAAAATAAAGTTATACAAAAACTAAAAATAATATATTCATTTAGTAAAGTAAATTCGTAAATGATCAATATCTTAAATAATTTAACAAAAATTCAAAAGCAGCAACAAGTGCTATAAAATATTAATAAAAAAATACAGAAAGAGATTTTACTGGCACAGCTAAGTTTATATTTCACAAATAGATATTATATAGTTTTTTCTCGATAATTGATAAAAGGTTAGAATTCTCAAAGAGGGAGAAGCAAAACAGGATACAATAAGACAGACAGTAAAAACACAAAAAGATATTGCAAGATCCAACCGACCACGACCCACAACAACCCGAAAGACGTGCCAAAAAAACACGAAAGAACACTAAAAAAAAAAAGGTCCCATCCGACATCCGCGAACACTGATAACAACAACCGGTGCTCTAATTTGTCTTATTTTTGTTGGAATTTTTCCTAACTCTTTGCTTTGTAATGGATCTGGGCATCATCCTTGAAAATAGAACCTTCGACCAAAGCCTCCATCACCAAATCCTCACTCTCTGCGTGCAACCCGAGACTTTTGCCAAGCTCCCAAGTCCTTCCCGCCTCCTCGTAAATGTCTCTTCTTGGATCTTCATCCATCTCTACAAGATCATGTCAGTCATCACACTCAAAAGTTTTACTCTTAACTACGCTAACTTTGAATTTGCTTCCCCTTCTTCCTTTTGATTTTGCGTTCTTCTTATCCTTTTTAATCTTTCTCTTTTTCACTAAAATTTGGTCTTCATCAAGAAAGTCGTCTTCATCAAGAAAGTCGTGATCCAGATTCTGACCAATGCATTCATCCTTTTCAACGCTAGAAGGAGAAAGCCCTCAGGTTCATCCACATTAGCCTCTTTGTTGCAATCTCCAAGCTGAGTTTTCGGAATTGCATCAATGTGTTGATCGCATAGCCGCTACGAAATTCATGATAACTTGTTGATAATATATAGTTATCCTTTTTATTTGATTTAAATATATTTTTGATCCATAAAAGTATATTAAATTTTGGTATTTGTATCCATAAAATTTTTTGTATGGTTTTAATCTGCATTTTGTTAACATGAGCATAAATGATCTTTGAAAAATTTTAAAAGAAGTTGTACTTTTTGTCCTTGTCGTAGGGTCATTTAGAGACTAAATATGCACATTTTGGACTGAGACCAAACAAAAATTTTTATTAGGACTAAAATCAACATTTAAGTCTATTTTCATACACCAAAAATATATTTAAGCATAACTCTTTATGATACATATCTTTGAATGTATATATCTTTTTGAGATGAAAAACGAGTTTACTAAATATTCAAGTTATCATTCAACACAGGACCTAGACAATCAGGATGTTCCTCTAGGCAAACGCTAGATTCCCCCTGTTTAGATAGTTGTGCTAGGAAATCTATAGGCTTGTTACAATCTCTATGAACAAAGCCACAATTAAGTCTTAAAAATCCAATAAGCATACATAAAAATATGCCTAACAATGGAACTATTGTACGAAACAACTTAATTCCATGTTGTCTTTGATGCTCTCAACTACAGTTTTGACATCTCCTTCAAGGTAAACTCTGCAAAATCCCATCTCCCATGCAAACACCAGGCCTTCTCTTGTTGCTAGCAACTTAAGTCTATGAGGGCTTGAACAATTCGCCTATGATTGAGCCTTCCCGGCCATGAAAATCCCTCTTCGCCTCTAATGACAATGCCTATGATATCCCAGTCATGTTATCCTCCTCCGCCACTATGGCATCAACATTTATTTTATAAAGTCCTTGTGTTCGAGCTTGCCAGCTTGTGTACAGTTGATACGGATTGCATCACTAGTTCCATTGAATATCAATAATCCTGGAAGGCATGCAACGTTTGGATCATAGCTTGCCCCACGCAAATGGGGTCTGTGCTTTCTTCCCAAGCTAAGCCGCATTACCAGCTAGCCATGTGAGGTACCATGTTACTATAAGCTTCTCCACTACTTCCTCCGAGATCTACTTCGTTGATAAATAAGATTTTGATATATTAATTAACCCTCATATTTAGTTTTGGAGTTTTTTTGCGCTTAATTAATTGATATTGAATACATTTTATGAGTTTAGACTCCAATTGGGATTAATTGTATTTTTTAGTATTATTGACAATCTTACATTGTTTATTGATTTTGGGCATATCTTGAGTTATAGGCATTTAAAAATTACAAATCTTATATTTTAGGAAAGCTAAGACAAAGCTCTATGATTTTGACAAGAGGTCGAGCGCTTATTCATATGTTAGTGGGTCGTATGGGGCCTTGAAGTCAAAACAAATATGCTATCACTGAAACCTAAACAAGGTGTACTAATTGGACTATAACTTGGGCTGTAGAAGTCGAATTGAGGTGAAATCAGTGCCATTTAAAATACAAGACATAAAACTTCAATTCTTACAAGATTACTTTCCCAAAGATGATGTCTTGAATGAGTTATTGGTTGTCAAAGTTGGATGATAGGCCTAGAGGGTTGTGAAGACTAATTTGGGCATAACTCTCTCATCTTAAAGCCAAATTAGGCAAATTGAGTGTCCAATTAAAGTTAAGAGGCTGACGGACTTTTTTTTTAGTGTGTCTATTTCTTTTGCCCACAATACTGTCAAGTGCACCGAGACAATCAATTAATAAAGTAGCGAGTGGAATATCATTCCTATGAGGATTGATTAAACCAACTATTGCAATTACTAATTAGAAGTTATTTAGGCTAACCAAACAGTGTTAGATCGCAAAAGTGTGATTAGAAAGCAAAGTAACAAGAAATCAATTAAAAGAAAGATAGCAAACCAGTGGAGATAAGCACAAGAGATTCGATTTCACCTAGATCTCGATGAATATTAACTTCCTGGAATTTAATTAAATGTATCTATTCAATTGAAATGAAGGGATCCTTTATTAATTAGTACTACATTCCTCTCGCATACTAATTCACTCAGTTCATTAAGGTATTTCAACTTCTAAGGTAAAGGCATGAATGATCTATGGCTTCCCTTGACTTATGTCCCTTAATTATCCTACACTACTCATAGCCAAATAGGTAAATAACAATTTTTATTTCATGTTCCAAGTGTATGCCTAGATTTCTTTCAGCCAATGTAACTCTAGAATCATCCTTATGGGTGACCGGGCCAAGAAAGCATTAAGTACATAAATAAAAACTCAATTGGAATAGATAAGATTAAAATTAATCCAAACAAAAGTCAATATATTATCATTCACAAAGCCTACATCTTCACCCTAGCATAAGAGAGTTAGCCACTCATGAATATAATACTCATAATCAACGAAGAAACAAATATCATTAACATGAGAGAAGAGAAATAAGAAGGATGTAATCTAATGTGATGAATCTTCTCTTCTTCCAAGCTTCAAGAATGCTCGAGCTTCAAGCTCCCCTATGCCTCTCCAAAGAACTCCTAGGGTTAGCCTTTTAGTATTCAAGTATTAGGGCTGAAGTAATAATCCTCTTGAGTAATGAGGTGGGAAACAGTTGAGACTGAGAGAAAGAGGTCCAATTGACCCTTGGTTGTATTTTAATTGGGCTAAGGTAGCCTAATTAGCATTCTAGTGTAGGATTAAATTTTGATTGTCAACTTATAGGCTCTGTAATTCTCTCTATGGTTGGAATTAGCCTTCAAAGTAGAATAGCAATTGTAGATATTCTTGTTATATTTCCAATGCTATAAGAATAACCTCAATCAGGATTCTGTAACTTGAGATATTGGCAAAATACTGAGCAAAGGTTAGGCTAGACAGATATTGGTGACAAGTTTTTTTTCTTTTTTTTTTTTTTCATTCTTTCTTGTGTTTACTGCCTCATGGAGTTCTAATTTTCTTTAATCAATCCAACGATTCTTGAAGAAATTGCAGTTTGATCTTGATATCTTGTTTCTATTGAATTTGAATTTCTATTGATGTTTCTCTTCTTGTTATTGTTATTTTTTTAATTTTGAATGGCATAAATGAAGATTTCTATTTGTGTGTGGATTTGGTTGAATCCTTGTTTTTGATTAAGATTTGTGATGAGGTTTTGATTAGTTTATTAATTGATCTTGATTTTATCACATGAAGTTGAGAGATTAGATTTGACAGATTAATTTGTAAATCTAGGTTGATATCATTCTTAATCTTAAACTAACATAGGTTTAAATAGATTGTGCAATTGCAAATATTTTATTTTTATTTGTTAATTGAATCCTAGGTGATCATTTAGTAGTAATTACTAGAATTGATGTAAAGGTCTCAGTTAAATTCATATCAACCACATCAAATGAGATTTAATACAAGTTAAGTGGTTTGTGATAGATTCAATGCAATTGTTGATAGATTTCTTGGATTGGTTGTTTAAATCACCAAGTTTATTTCCTTTAAATTATTTAATTTACATTCTTTGATCATTAAGCCCCCTCTTTTTGTTCTTGATTTGATTGTATTTCCATCTAAATTTCTTAAGAGTGACTTGGTTAGTTCCTTGTACTACAAGTAATCACAATGACTAGATTTTATTTTTATTTTAAGTGAGCTCAACATTCACATCAAAATTTGGCACTGTTATTAGGGATCCTTAGGTGCTATATGATCATATGAAGACTTTGAGTAACTGCTAACTTCTCTATTTTCTTTGTTTTGGTTGTTTTTGGTGTTAGGCTAGTTTATGAACCTGTGTGTAATTTTTTCATTTTTGATTAATGTAATTTTTTTTGTAGGTTTATGGATTTTGGTGTGGAGTGCAAAAATCACTATATACAGTGTGCCCTACCCTGGTTTGGCAAAATTCCATCTTTTATACTATTTTTTGAATTTTTGAATTTTTTTATTGTATTTTTAGGTTTTAAATTGGTGTAGTTTACCAACTTGGTGGTCCTATATTTTTTAAAGTTTAGTAGATGGGTTAATTATATTTGTTTTGAGTGATATTTGTAGTTTCTTTTTGTGTTTTTAATTGATATAAGACTCTTATTATTCCGCGAGACCTAGTGCCTATTTGATAACTGTTTTTGATTTTTAAAAACAAAAAAAAAAAGTTGTTTGAAGAGGAATTTTTTGCAACTATTTAAAAAAAAAAAAAAAAAGAAACATGTTTCACATGTTTTTCAATTTTTTGTTCTAAGAATACAAAAACTAGCGGTGGCAATTTTGAAATTATGTGGTTTTATTGTTTTGCACTGATCTGAGATATCAACTAAAACAAAAAACCAGTCCCAAACTCACTCATTCTGGACAAGAGCGCTCGTGCTTGTTGTGTAACACTCTAATAATACCATACTATACTTAAGTCATTTTATGGCATCACTAGTTGTTACTCTTAACTAGCGGAAGTTCTTATCTTAAAATTAGCGTAATATACGAAAATAGCATATAATATTTTTTTTTTGTAAAACCTTTATGCTTGAAAACTAAGCCTTTAAGCGCTTACTTACTCGTATACATATGAATGTTGTTCTTCATATCGCTGAGTTACTAATAAGATGTAAGACAAAATGGAAACAACATAGCACAATACCTTAAGCCAAGAATGTAATCAAAGATAATCAAGAGTCATCATTACACTTAATAATTATCACATATATAATCGGCCAAACTAAGTAGCATGACTTCCTACATGCTCTTAATTACACATAGACTGCCCAACTAGGGCTCTTAAGAAAGTGAAAATGCTATGCTACTATCTCGATCCTCCTTAGTTAGGTGAAGAAACATGGCAGTTCTTCATCTCATCCAATTAGGTACCACCGGAAGTGCTGCTGAGGATGCCATCAGCTCCGTTTGAAGATGACACGGAAACGTCGGAGTGAGAAATACAAGATTTCTCAATAGGATCATGACTAGACCATTAATATGTCATCGTCGTCGTCCCAGCTACTTCGAGTTTAATTATGAAAATAGTAGGCATGCATAAACTCCATTTTTACAGGGTTTGAAAATATAGGTCCCCGAAGCGAGCTTTTTTTTAATCTTTCTCATATAACATAATATAAAGAAACTGGAAGCTACAATATAAGAGTATAGTATAAATATTCATGACTATACAAATGAGAAAATGAAGATGCATGCACATTTATGTAACTTCTTAGACTAGACCAAAGTCTTTATTTAACTTTACTTTCATTTTTAGCACGTGCTTAACATTCTTTACTTTCCTTTGAAATAGACTGCTTTTGGATATAAGCTCATTTCGTGACAGTCATCATGCAGTACTAAACCAAATTAGACTAAGCCGATATTGGTTACCTCTAAGTTGGAATGTCCTCCATGTCACTCTTGCCTCCCTCATAAAGGTTCCTTGTGGATCACTGTCTTTCACTTCCCAGAAGTGATCAAGGGGTCATATCCCATGGTTTCTTTTCTTATTATTATACTTTACATGCATAGTACTTCTTTGACTAGACACATGCAATAATATGACTAAGTCCATAATTTTAATGGAAATCCGACAGCATAACGGCTAGACCAGAGCTTCCCCTAAAATGGAAATCATAAGCTTTCAACTAACAGTTTATCATATCACAATAATCAATCAATCATGAGACAAAGCTCAATCAAACTCATCATTCATCATGCCGAATGGCATCATACATTCATACCCTAAAAGGGGTTCATAGTTGTGTTATTCTTTGTGAAGAATATTATGAATCATCACATGATTTCTCATGGTTACTCATGAGAGAATCATATAGTTAAGATATATGTATGTGGTCTTTTAGTTACTTAGTCCTCATATGAAATTATTCTTTACTTGAGTTCATGTTTTATGCAACACTTGTTCAAATTAATTAAGTTCAATGATTGTTTCCTTTCCTTGAGATAGTGCACTTAGTGATTCCTAGGTTCATGGTATACTCAATTTGTTCCCAAGGAGTTTGAAATCCCTCTAATCCTTGGGTCATGACAATGCATAACCACATCATGAACCCAACAACACCATGTTCGCTAATCCCCAAGGGTGATTTTTAACTTGACCAAGTTACAAAGTTTGAAGCTTTTATCACTAAAATAACAAGATCTTACCTTAAGTATTATAAAAGTTAGTATTCTTATAAAGTAGTCATAAAATTTTATTCATTATGAAAGTAAGTGCCTTTAAAATTAAGCTCTTATCTTAAAGATTAGATCTTCATGAAATAATGATACAAGTTACTAGCTTTTTAACTAAAAAGTCTTGTTCTTTATGAAAGTTGACTCTTCCAAGACCATCAATGTCTCAACTTTATGATCTAAAGTTGTCTCTACATTAAAAAGATTCCTACTTTATCAACTAGTGATATAAGACATTAACTTTAAAGTTATAAAGTTTTGGTCTTTTCAAAAGTTAGCATTTCTATGATCCAAAAGTGACCTTTTTGATTTCAAGTTTCAAACTTTATGAAAGGATTTGCTTCCAAGGATCAATCTTTGAAACATAGAGTGACAAGACATCATTTTTCTAACTCAAAAGGCTTATTATTCCAAAAAGCTTAGACTTTTACATGTAATATTGTCTCCAAAACAAAACAAAATAAGACTTTTATGAAGGCACTAAACTTGTGCCACTTTTTATGCTTCAAGAAGCAAACTTTTTAAAGTTTAAAGCTTTTAGGATGTTCATAGTCTTATAAAATCATGAAAAACATAAAAAGATGAAGTTTTTCTAATCATCAACTCATCATAAGAAAAGGAACAACTTTAAACAAGATGCCATTTAGAACACTCAATAATAAGAACATATTTTTCCAAAAGTAGAAATATCAAGAACATTTGAAGAACATCAAGAACATATTTTGCCAAAAAGGGAAACATCAATAACACTTGAAGAACAACAAGAACATATTTTTTCCAAAAGTAGAAACATCAAGAACACTTGAAGAACAACAAGAACATATTTTTCCAAAAAGGGAAACATCAAGAAAACTTGAAGAACAACAAGAATATATTTTTTCCAACAACAAGAACATATTTTGCCAAAAATGAAAACTTTTGCTTATGAAGAGCATGGAGGATCTTCTCAAGTTTTCACTTAAAAATTTTGGTCATGAAAAGAACCAAGCTTCAAGCTTGCTTGAGTAAACAAAACAAAAAGATAAAGATCACTACCTCTTCTTGAAGATGGCGCAAAAACAAGAGAAGAGGAAGAAGAAGATGATGGCTCCTCTTGATGATGATGGTGGCAGATTTTACAAGAAGGAAGGAGAAGCTCTTGAGATTTTGTGAAAATGGAGGTTATAGTATTTAGATCTTGTCTCCAAAGACCCAAAGATGAGGTCCTTGATCAAAACACGGCGATTTAATTTCAGTCAATTACTTAAGTGATATATATATCGTGCGAGTGTGGTAAAATAAGAGGAGATTTGGTAAGATGAGCAGAGTCAATCTCACAACATTTGTGGTGTATCTACATAAATATGTCTACAAACATGGTCTCATCGGTTCTTGTACATTTAAAAGTGGTAAATATAGGAAACATGGTCGTCGAACACAATAAGTAGCTCCATGCTGAAAAGTACCATCATAACCTTGGTAGCTTAGAACTGAGGATGATGATTGCTGCTGTAACGTCCCGATTTCCGGTTAATGTCCGATTTCCGATCTCCGAATTTCTGTCTCAAATAAGAGAAGCACGAGGTCCTACATCCGACTTCACCTTCGGATTTCAGGTAAAATGGGATAAATTCCGACTTCCGAGTTGGTCTGCAAAATTCTCGACTTCATCTGGTATTAACTTCCCCATTTCCGACTTAACTTTGGACTGACGTGATTCCCGATATCCGACTTCATGTTTCAAGGAAAATATACCCGATTTCCGATCTCATCAAACACACTGTATATAAAATACCGACTTCGGGTTTAAGTACTTGGGTTTGGTATTGTGATTCTAATTCCCGATTTCCGACCTCAAGCATCCTCATTCCGACTTCGGACTTGACCCAAGTTGATGCATTAAACAATGTTACAAGTACCGAACTCCGAGTTTAATGTAACGAGTTCCGGCCTTGGAATTGAACTTAATTAGAATAGACACAAGTTCGGATCTTTGAGCTGATTTCCAAGTCACACACGAGTTACGATCTCTAAGTTTATTTAAAGAGGCTTTCCACTTCTGTTGTTGTTCCCGAATTTGAATGGGAGTTCCGAGATTATGTGATTGTAAGCTGCATGACTTCCGACCTTCGACCTTGCTTCCAAGTTTCGAATAAAGCATATATGATTTCCACAAGTCACAAACAAGATGGGACGAGTTCCGACATCCGGCTTCAGCTTCAAGCTCAAGTAAAATGGCATGAGTTCCGACTTTACACATAAAAGATACGAGTTCTGATTTCAGAATACAGTGGAAACGAGTTCTACTTTTAGGCGACGTGGAGAGCAATTTTGTCACAAAAAAAGGGCGACGTGGAGAGCAATTTGGCCACAGAAAGAGGACGGCGTGGAGAGCAATTGTAGGGGAAGGTTGGCTGAAATTCAGCTCTATGTTTCTAGGCCAATCAAAGCCCTCCAAGTTAACAACCACCTCAAGCTTATAAACTCATTTCTTTCTCTTCTTTAGACTCATCTTTACGTTGCCTGTAACATCCACCGAAATTCTTTTATCGTTTTTTCGCTTAATTATTTGGTTTTATCGAATAATTGAGAATAATCAAGATTTGGTTAAACAATTATTTAGACTCAATTGATTAGCAATTACTTGAGTCTAGATAAGAGAGAATTGAGTTAGAGTATAGTAGATTTCATAAAAATTTTATTGAAAACCGATTTACCGATTTAAAGGAAATCGGTAACATTACGGTATTTTAAACTGTCGGAACCGGACCAATAGAATTTCAACCCATTAACCCTACTTTAAGTGGCTGAGAACTCAGCCACTTAAGCCCTCTAAATGGCGCAAAGAAGGCCATAGAAAGTGAAAAAGGCTGGCTGAATTTCAGCCAAGCATTTTAGACCAATCAAATTGCAAGAAGAAAGCCACCTACACACCACCATGTGATCAGAATTTCAGCTCCTTTTATCACATATTCTGACCTCTCTTGCGCCACTTTTTCTCCTCTCATTCAGCTCTCTTTCTCCCTTCTTCACACACAAAAACTCCAGCCAAAACTCAAGCCAATTCCAGCCTTGTTCATCCAAGCTTCAAAAAAATCCAGCATAATCACTTGGAACAAAGGTAGGAGTTTAGTATTTGCATCAAATCTGTGGGATTGGCTGATTGAACTTGGATTATTTTCATGATTTTTGATGTGTTAAATGGATGATTATGATAATATGTGATTGGTTTTGGGCTGTTTGTTTAGTTGAAACCGAATTTGAACCAAGAAAGAATGAAAATAGGAAGAGATGGAGAGCTGGAGAATCCAAAACCCCTCGGCAGTCCGTACGGCGGAGTGTATGGCTCCGCCTACAGCCGATCAAATTTGATGAAACCAATTTTAAATAAAACTAGACATCCAGAGATTTCCATAGATATATCATATAAGGCTTTAGGAGTAGAATTGAGAGAGTTATGAATTTTTGAACTTCGACCTAGGGTTTTGACTCTAGCTCCGGGCAGACTAGGTTGTTTAGGGTAGAACTCGACCCATACTACTTGAAAATGAATGAAACCAACTTTTTTAGAAAGCTTACACATAGGAGAATATCCCATAAAAATTTCAGAATTAGATAAGGTCCCAGTTACTCCCAGGGATCCAAGAAAGTTGTCCTATGTCCAAACCGGGCCAGAACAGGGCAGTTTAGGAAGGTCAGAACTCGGGGCTTATAACTCGAGCCCTAATAAGCTAAATGAAATGGAACTTTTTGAAAATGAAACTTTACCCTGTTAGCTTTAATATGAGTCCAATTTCGTGTAATTTGAGTCAGTTTTCAATTTTTAGTGGATTTTTACTTTTCGTTGCCTGATTCTGGCTAGCCATTGGGCATGCCGGGATAAAATCTGAATATCTTGAGCTATAGATATCAAAATTAGATGGGACCAAAAAGGTTAGAAACTAGACACATAAGGCTACAACATATCCAAAAATTAGGTTTAAAGCAGTTAAATTGAAATAAAGGTAAGATATACTATAACCGGGCAGAATGAGGCAGACTGATGTCTAAAGCCCTATTGATGCTTGATTGAAACTAATGTATGTATATGTCTAATTGTTGATCTATACTGAATTTGCAAATTGTGTAAATGTACTGGTTGGCTGGCACTATTCATGGGGAAGCGGACACGTTCCGTTATGCTACCGAAATTTCGGTAGAACCCATGCACAAGTTATGAATTCCATGTTAATGCATGTGCATTCTTAAGAAAGTTATGAAAGTTATGAAAAGGGTTATGCCGCTATGAAAGTTCCATACTACTTGGGCTAGCCCCGGATAAGAAGTTAAGGGAAATAGATCGGTGGGAAGGTCGGGGAAAGTAAACCCGGCATTCCTGTATAGGAACGAGCTCAATCCTGAGAAGTAGACTATTACCCAGGAGTCTAAATGGCTAAGAACTCCCAGAGAACCAAGAGATCGAAAAATGATGAAAGGAAATGAAAAGTCTAAAAAGGAAAGTTCAAGTATGAGTTTGCACGATTACATGAATGCATAAATGCATGAAATAGTTATGTCAAGATGTTACAGTTGTCTACTATATTTATTTACTGCTGTTTATTTATTTATTCTGTTTATCCTTCTATGTACCATTATTAGTAATCTATTTTATTTCTTGTGTCGTCTAAAGTAAAATTGAACCTTGCCTCGGACCAGATATTTTCTTGAACTCATTGAAATGGATATCTCAGTTTGAACACATATTTTTATAATAAAGTAAAAACCGAGGCAACTGAGAATGTATGTGATGTCAGTTAACCAGTATACCCGAACCCTACTGAGAATTTCTTGAAATTCTCACCCGTTTTGTATCTTCTGCATCATTCTCAGACGCTGGTGAAGAGCTCAACGACCACTCTTTTCACTGAGATCCTAGACCTGCAGCTTCACTATGACTCCGAGTTGGACTTGTTGCACATAGCTTGCTCTTGCTAGTTCTGCCTCTGCTTTTAGCACTAGGAATTTTGCTGTCCTTATTTCATCTGCTGTTAATACATATATATATGTATAGACTGAAGCAATGACTTCTGACATGTAAATATATATGTATGTATACAGTTGATGTTATTAGACTATTTCTTATCTATTGTAGTATTATGTTGAGTTTCACTACGCTCATAGTATAGTAGCACGTCATTTCGTCTGTTTTAATATATATATATATATATATATATATATATATATATATATATATATATATATATATATGCAGAATATTAACATGGTAACACAGTCTACCTAATTTCATGTTATGACTTAAGTATAATATTAAGTTAGTAGGGTGTTACATTGCCTTCTCCCTGGTTCAGCTCTCTTTTCTCTTCTTTACTCACCCAACTCCATCACTCCTTCAAACTTAGCAAGGTTCTAACACTTCAAGTTTCAGCACTTAGCTCAAATCATACTCCAAAGAGGTAGGATTCTATTTCTATTCTTGAATTACTTGCACTATGATTGCATGAAATTGTACTCTTCTCCATGTATTTGATGAATTATTAGATGTATTATGATTGGATTAATAGGAGATCTTGAGTTGAAATTATGGTTAGAAGGAGAAAATTAGAAGGAGTGGAGAATTAGGATGCTGTCTTAGTGAGGAATTCCATGGCAGTCCATACGACGGAGTGTACGACACTGCATACAATCGGTTAAATCTGATGAAACTATTTTTAGATGAAAGTAGATATTTAGGGCTTTCTATAGACATATAATATAAGGTCATTGGATTAGTATTGAGAGAGATATGAATTTTTGAAGTTTGACCTAGGTATTAGGACTTTCATCTGGGCAGGGTGACTTGAGAAGGGTATAACTCACCCTATACAACTCCAAATTGAGTGAAACCAATTTTTTAGAAAGCTTACACATAGGGGAACATCTCAATATGAAATTTCGAGTTTGTTATGGTCCCAATTGATCCCAGTGATTCGAGGAAGTTACCCTATGTTCAAACCAACCCAAGACAGAGTAGTTCAGAAAGGCAGAATTTCAGGACTTATAACTCGAGCTATACTAAATCAAATGGAATGAAACTTTGGCAAATGAAAGGATGTCCTGTTAGCTTCAATATGAGACCAATTTCATATGATTTGAGCCTAGTTTTAATTTTTAGTGAATTTATACTTCCAAGAGTGTAATTCGGGCTAGTAACTAAACAGGCTGAGGCAAAATTTGAATATCTTGAGTTATATAAATCAAAATGATATGGGACCAAAGAGGTTTATAGAACTATGACATATCCAAAATTCAGGTTTAAATGAGTTGAATAGAAATAAAGGTGGATTATACAAATTCGGGCAGAACTGAATAGATTGGCAGAAGTGACCCAATTGATGATTTCACAAATGCTAGTGAACATATAAGGTTTAAGTTGATGGTTGCAAGTGTTACATGGATAAATATGTTAGATTGATTATACTGTTTTGACTGAATTGTCTGTGAGAACTGGCACTATTCATGGGGAGACGGATCTGATCCGTTATGTTGCCGAATTTACGGTAGAAATCTATGAGACTATGAATGTTTATATGTAAGGATGAATTAAAGTATGAATATGTATATAGAAACTCTATATTCAAGAATGACATAAGTATGATATGAGGTATATGAGGGTAAATGATGTAGTATACGTATGAGTGCCAGTAGAATGGTAAAGAGGCTATGGGCCTTTATATGTTATGAATATGTACGTGAAGATTATGTGTGCAATAATATGTGAAAATAAATGAAGTATATGTACGAGCACTTTCAGCATGATTAAGTTTGAGTATGCATGAGAATGAAAGAATGTGAATATATTGAATGTGAGTCCCTTCACTTGGAGGCAGTTATTTGAGATCCCTCCCTGTGAAGGCAGTTAAATGATAAAAATATGAGTCCCTTCACCTGGAGGCAGTTGCACATTGAATCCCTTCTTGTGAAGGCAGCTAAAACTTGGGTCCTTCTATGTTGGAGGCACGTGGTCAGATGAAATCCCTCTATATTGAAGGCACGTGGTCAAATGAGATCCCTCAATTTTGAGGCATGTGACCAGAAGAGATCCCTTCAATTAGAGGCACGTGGCCAAAATGAGATCCCTCCAACCTAGAGGCAGTAGGTCCCCTTGTGGGTGAGTCGGTGTGATGACGGTCACGGGTAAAGCGGATGAGCTCACTCCAAGGCCAGGCTACCCAAGGGCAGTAAAAGCACCCTAGGGACGGCGATACGTAACACCTAGGTGTGCCAAGAAAATACTAAAGACTAAAGACTAAAGATTAAAGTATATGCAAGCACCCCACTCATATGAAGCATGGCATCGACCCAGTTAGTGTGAGTACAAGGGACAGAACTTACATGAGGCATGGCATGACCCAGCTAGTGTAAGTACCGATGGAAGATCCCATATTCCTAAGGAACGTGACATGGCGATCACGCTCTGATGGGGTATGACATGGCGATCATACTCTGGAATGTGGCACGTAAAGATTTTATGATGAAGAGGAAGATAAAGAAAGTAAAGTAAATTTTATGTATATGCATAAACTCAAGTACAAGTAAAGTAATGTGCAGGAGTTATGATCCCAATATATTAATGCTATGTGTGTTTTAATATGTGCAGTTATTATTTATAGTATAGTTCATAAATTGGTGTGGTATGAGCTCTCCCAAATGATAAGTCTATGAGTAAAACTGAACTTTGCTTCAGATAGTATATTTTTAAACTATAAAATTAAATAGTTTACATAACATGTTCACCTTTTTATAATAAACTGAAGCAAACTAGAGATGACAACGATGACATGAAGTATGATAATTAGAGAATCCTACTGAGAATTTATAATTCTCACTCCTATTTCCATGTTGTCTTCAGATAATTTTAGAAGTTTTTGAAGACAGCTGAAGTTGCTGTCAGATGAGGTCCGCTCAGGTAACAGTAACATCTCCAGGGTGTGGTACTATAATTTAAGCATAGTACTGTATTGGAGAGGGTGTTACATTAATGGTATCAGAGCAGTTCGATCCTCCCTAGACCTGAGGATTTGGACTGACTACGTTTCCAGTGCACTTTGGAATCCTTAGAAAATGTCATGTGACAAATCTTATCTGTCTAGATAAGATATAGGAATTAGATATGCATGACCGCCTAGCTGTGAATGTTATTGGTTGCTATCACACTTAACTTATTGTTGAGCCTGATCAACTCAATATTTTGTTGTGTGTGATTAGGAACTAATGGCTTCCAGGGGGTGTGGTAGGCCATGAGTTGTGCCCACTCCAGAAAATCCTGCTAATTTTATGTACACGATGGGTGAAATGGCTCATGCAATGCATGAGCAGGCCATTGTAGCTCATCAAATGATGGACCAGTTGGGTAGACAGCCCGAGGCCAGCCATGTAGGAAATCCACATGGTCTAGGATTAGACCTAGAATATCTCAAGTTCACGGAATTCAAAAAAGCAAACCCCCCTAGCTTTAGAGGAGCTTTCAACCCTGATAAGATTGACGAGTTGATTAAGGCAATGGAAAAGGTTTTCTCTGTTTTGGATTGTACAGATCGCCAGAAAGTAGCATTTGCCACTTATATGCTTGAAGCAGACGTAGAATTCTGGTGGAATGGTGTGAAACGGCTATTAGAAGAATCCCAGATGGAGATCACTTGGATTGTGTTCAAGGATGCTTTTTACCAGAAATACTTTCCTCCATCAGTTCGGAATACCAAGGAATTGAAATTTATGCAACTCCGCCAGGGAAGCAATAGCATGTCAAAGTACATCGCTAAGTTTGAGGAGTTATTTAAGTTTTCCACAATCTATCAGCGAAATCCATATGAGACGTGGAAGTGTGTCAAATTTGAAGGCGGATTGAGGAAAGATATCCTCGCTACAATAGGCCCTATGGAGATCAGGGATTTTCCTACCTTGGTAAACAAGTGCAGACTTGTGGAAGACTATAACAAGAAATTGAAGAATTCCCAGTCTAATACTTATGGAAAGAGGCCTCTACCTGAAAACCAGGAACTTGAATATGCCTCACCACCAAAGAAGCTGCATCAATTTAATGGACGTGGGGATAAACCAGTTCAGGGACCAAGCGTAGAGCAAGCATGCTCTAAGTATGGAAAGTATCATGGAGGAAGGCCTTGTTTGGCCGGATAAAATGTATGTTTCAGGTGCGGCAAGCCAGGACATATGATCAAAGAATGCCTTGAAAACCAACCACCGACTCCTAAACCGCAACGTTCAAGGAGAGTCTTCACTGTAAACGCGGAGGAGGCGACACCTCAAACGAGTCATCACGAGGATTAGAGATAACCTAGGACAAGGATTCTCTTTTTGTTAACTACGTTATGTTAAATTATATAACTAGGTCTACTGTATTTTCTTTGACTATGTTTGTTCAGCTTCAATATGCTTATGTGTGACCTTTTCTTCAAACTTTTATGATAACAAATAGTTTGTTTTGTAATTAAATTTTGAGGACAAAATTTTTTTAAGGAGGGTGGTAATATAACGTCCCGATTTTCGATTAATGTCCGATTTCTGATCTCCGAATTTCTGTCTCAAATAAGAGGAGCACGAGGTCCTCCATCCGACTTCACCTTCGAATTTCAGGTAAAATGGGATAAATTCCAACTTCCGAGTTGGTCTGCAAAATTCCCGACTTCATCTGGTATTAACTTCCCTATTTCTGACTTAACTTTGGACTGACGTGATTCTTGATATCCGACTTCATGTTTCAAGGAAAATATACCCGGTTTTCGATCTCATCAAACACACTGTATATAAAATACCGACTTCGGGTTTAAGTACTTGGGTTTGGTATTGTGATTCTAATTCCCGAGTTCCGACCTCAAGCATCCTCATTCCGACTTCGGACTTGACCCAAGTTGATGCTTTAAACAATGTTATAAGTACCGAACTCTGAGTTTAATGTAACGAGTTCCGACCTTGGAATTGAACTTAATTAGAATAGACACGAGTTCGGATCTTTGAGTTGATTTCCAAGTCATACACGAGTTACGATCTCCGAGTTTATTCAAAGAGGCTTTTCACTTCTGTCGTTGTTCCCGAATTTGAATGGGAGTTCCGAGATTATGTGATTGTAAGCTGCATGACTTCCGACCTCCGACCTTGCTTTCAAGTTTCGAATAAAGCAGACATGATTTCCACAAGTCACAAATAAGATGGGACGAGTTTCGACATCCGGCTTCAGCTTCAAGCTCAAGTAAAATGACACGAGTTCCGACTTTACACATAAAAGATACGAGTTCCAATTTCAGAATACAGTGGAAATGAGTTCCACTTTTAGGCAACGTGGAGAGCAATTTCGTCACAAAAAGAGGGTGACATGGAGAGCAATTTAGCCACAGAAGGAGGACAACATGGAGAGCAATTGTAGGGGAAGGTTGGCTGAAATTCAGCCTTGTGTTTCTAGGCCAATCAAAGCCCTCCAAGTTAACAACCACCTCAAGCTTATAAACTCATTTCTTTCTCTTCTTCAGACTCATCTTTGCATTGCCTTCTCCTTGGTTCAGCTCTCTTTTCTCTTCTTCACTCACCCAACTCCATCACTCCTTCAAGCTTAGCAAGGTTCTAACACTTCAAGTTTCAGCACTTAGCTCAAATCATACTCCAAAAAGATAGGATTCTATTTCTATTCTTGAATTACTTGCATTATGATTGCATGAAATTGTACTCTTCTCCATGTATTTGATGAATTATTAGATATATTATGATTGGGTTAATAGGAGATCTTGAGTTGGAATTATGGTTAGAAGGAGAAAATTAGAAGGAGTGGAGAATTAGGATGCTGTCTTAGTGAGGAATTCCACAGCAGTCCGTGCGATGGAGTGTACGGCGCTGCCTACAGTTGGTTAAATCTGATGAAACTATTTTTAGATGAAAGTAGGCATTCAGGGCTTTCCATAGACATATAGTATAAGGTCATTGGATTAGTATTGAGAGAGATATGAATTTTTGAAGTTTGAACTAGGAATCGGGACTTTCATCCGGGCAAGGTGACTTGAGAAGGGTATAACTCACCCTATACAACTCCAAATTGAGTGAAATCAATTTTTTTAGAAATTTTACACATAAGGGAACATCTCAATATAAAATTCCGAGTTTTTTATGGTCCCAATTGATCCCAATGATTCGAGAAATTTACCCTATGTCCAAACTGAGCCAAGATAGAGTAGTTCAGAAAGGCGGAATTTCAGGACTTATAACTCGAGCTATACTAAAGCAAATGGAATGAAACTTGTGGCAAATGAAAGGTTGTCCTGTTAGCTTCAATATGACACCAATTTGGTATGATTTGAGCCTATTTTCAATTTTTAGTGAATTTATACTTCCAAGAGTGTAATTCGGGCTAGTGACTGAATAGGCTGAGGCAAAATTTGAATATCTTGAGTTATATAAATCAAAATGATATGGGACTAAAGAGGTTAGAAAGTAGACATATAGAACTATGACATATCCAAAATTCAGGTTTAAATGAGTTGAATAAAAATAAAGGTGGATTATACAAATTCGGGCAGAACTGAATAGATTGGCAGAAGTGACCCAATTGATGATTTCACAAATGCTAGTGAACATATAAGGTTTAAGTTGATAGTTGCAAGTGTTACATGGATAAATATGTTAGATTGATTATACTGTTATGACTGAATTGTCTGTGAGAACTGGCACTATTCATGGGGAGACGGATCTGATCCGTTATGTTGCCGAATTTACGGCAGAAATCTATGAGACTATGAATGTTTATATGTAAGGATGAATTAAAGTATGAATATGTATATAGAAACTCTATATTCAAGAATGACATAAGTATGATATGAGGTATATGAGGGTAAATGATGTAGTATATATATGAGTGTCAGTAGAATGGTAAAGAGGCTACGGGCCTTTATATGTTATGAATATGTACGTGAAGATTATGTGTGTAATAATATGTGAAAATAAATGAAGTATATATACGAGCACTTTCAGCATGACTTTGTTTGAGTATGCATGAGAATAAAAGAATGTGAATATATTGAATGTGGGTCCCTTCACTTGGAGGCAGTTATTTGATATCCCTCCCTGTGAAGGCAGTTAAATGATAAAAATATGGGTCCCTTCACCTGGAGGCAGTTCCACATTGAATCCCTCCTTGTGAAGGCAGCTAAAACTTGGGTCCCTCTATGTTGGAGGCACGTGGTCAGATGAGATCCCTCAATTTTGAGGCACGTGACCAGAAGAGATCCCTTCAATTAGAGGCATGTGGCCAGAATGAGATCCCTCCAACCTAGAGGCAGTGGGTCCCTTTGCGGGTGAGTCGGTGTGGCGATGGTCACGGGTGAAGCTGACGAGCTCACTTCAAGGCCAGGTTACCAAAGAGCAGTAAAAGCACCTTAGGGACGGCGATACGTAACGCCTAGGTATGCCAAGAAAAGACTAAAGACTAAAGACTAAAGATTAAAGTATATGCAAGCACCCCACTCACATGAAGCATGGCATCGACCCAGCTAGTGTGAGTACAGGGGACAAAACTTACATGAGGCATGGCATGACCCAGCTAGTGTAAGTACCGATGGAAGATCCCATATTCCTAAGGAACGTGACATGGCGATCACGCTCTGATGGGGTATGACATGGCGATCATACTCTGGAATGTGGCACGTAAAGATTTTATGATGAAGAGGAAGATAAAGAGAGTAAAGTAAATTTTATGTATATGCATAAACTCAAGTACAAGTAAAGTAATGTGCAAGAGTTATGATCCCAATATATTGATGCTATGTGTGTTTTAATATGTGCAGTTATTATTTATAGTATAGTTCATAAATTGGTATGGTATGAGTTCTCCCAAATGACAAGTCTATGAGTAAACCTGAACTTTGCTTCGGATAGTATATTTTTGAACTATAAAATTAAACAGTTTACATAACATGTTCACTTTTTTATAATAAACCGAAGCAAACTGGAGATGACAACGATGACATTAAGTATGATAATTAGAGAATCCTACTGAGAATTTATAATTCTCACTTCTATTTTCGTGTTGTCTCTAGATAATTTTAGAAGTTTTTGAAGACGGCTGAAGTTGCTGTCAGATGAGGTCCGCTCAGGTAACAGCAACATCTCCAGGATGTGGTATTATGACTTAAGCATAGTATTGTACTAGGGAGGGTGTTACAGCTGCTACATCCAGGATCTGAAAATTACACGGACATACATAATAGGGTGAGTGTAACACCTTGCCAATTTAATGTTATATTTAAGTTATAGCATGAAATTAAGTAGATAGTGTTACCGTGTTGATACTCTGCTTACTATTTTATTTATCATATCATATACCTTTTTTTTCTAACGGAAGAAACAGCGCGCTATATATAATGAATGTGATCAACATTGCAGAACGTAATAAAGTTTAATAAAACACAACAGAAAAGATGAGAATAAGTACAATATCATCAACCGTATATGTACATATATATATGAGTCGGAAGCCAACACTTCAGTTTTCGTACAGATTCAAAACAGGATACATAAGTGGGGCTAGTATATCAAAAAGACATAAGGCCTGCGTCAGTTAAAACAATCTTCCAAGGTCCTCAAAGGACATCCCAAACTAGCTGATTCACATGTGGCTAAGTCTATGGCCCAATGCTACACACTGCCAAAAGAGGGCCATGCTGTACAATATTACCCACGGCTGGGACCTACTCAGTCAGGTAGCAGTTGGCTAAACTAGGCCTGGCAGGGGAGTAGTCTACACTAGGTCTCGAGGAGGATGACGAGCCGGTGGCCTTAGAAGGGTCACTCTCAGAACTAAGTGGAATGTCTGGAACCATCTGCGGAGGTGACTCTAGTGGAGGCTAGCAAGACCTGCAGGTGCTGCGGGTACTGGAGGTGCTGGAGGAGGGTGTGCCACGTGCAACAAGACCGCAAAATATGGAGTAGGGGGGTCAAAAGCAGGATGAAATAGAGGGACAGCAAAATTCCTTGTACTAAAAAGATAGAGACGGAAATGGTAGGAGCCGACTATGTATAGCAAGTCCACTATGGGATCATGGTGGAGTTGCAGGTCTGGAATCTCAATAAAAAGAGTGGCTGTCGAGTTCATCACCAACGTCTGAGAATGATGCGAAAATACAAAGCGAGGTGAGAATTTAAAGAAATTCTCAGGGTTTGCATATGGTATTTAAACTGACATCACATTCGTTCTCAGTTGACTCGATTTTTATTTAATTATGAAGACATGGAATCAAACCGAACTATCAATATTTAATAAGTTTAAGAAAATGTCTGGTTCGAGGCAAGGTCCAATTTTACTTAAGACAACATAAGAAATAGAATAAACTATTAAATAGTGATATACAGAATAATGAGCAAGATAAAGAAACATACACTAATAAATAAACATAACAGTCAAACTATAAACAACATATAATGACTATTCAATGCGACCCTGCAAAATCTCATTCTTGAACTTATCTTCATAAACTTTTCTATTACTTGGTCCCCTGGGAGTTCTTGGCCATTTAGACTCCCGGGTAATAGTCTGCTTTTCAGGATCGAGCTCGTTCCTATACAGGAATGCCGCGTTTACTTTCCCCGGCCTCCCCACCGATCTATTCCCCTTAACTTTAATCCGGGGCTGGCTAAAGTATCATGGAACTTTCATCATAACATAACCTTTATGTTCATCATAACATAACCTTTATGACTTCTTGCGAAATGCACATGCATCCAAATGTGTATCATAACTTATGCATAGGCTTTACCGAAATTTTGACAACATAACGGAACATGTCCACTTCCCCATAAATAGTGCCAGTACTCAGAACACTAATTTATCAAAGAAATCATAACACTTTATTCATATTTCAATCATCAATCTCATAAGAACAATTTTTGCATTTAACACATAGTTGCTGTCCCAGCACATTCATTCAACCCGATTTTTGTAAATCAAGCTAAAATTTCTATTTAACTCATCGACACCTCAATTTTGGATATGTTAGAGTTTTATGTGTCTATTTTCTAACCTTTTTAGTCCCATCTAATTTTGATAAATGTAGCTCAAGTTATGAAAGTTTTATCCCGACCTGCCTTGTAGCTAGCCAGAATTACATGCTTAAAAGTAATATTCCACTAAAAATCGAAAACTAGTTCAAATCATATGAAATTAGTGTCATATTAAAGCTAACAGGACAAAATTTTCTTTGCAAGAAGTTCCATTCCATTTGCTTTAGTAGGGCTCGAGTTATAAGCCTCGAAATTTGACCTTCCTGAACTGCCCTGTTTTGGACATAGGGCAACTTCTTCAAACCACTAGAGCAAACGGGATCGTATCTAACTCTGAAATTTTTATGGGATATTTTCCTATATGTAATCTTTCTAACAAAGTTAGTTTCATCTAATTCCAAGTCGTATAGGGCAAGTTTTGCCTTGAACAACCTAGTCTGCCCAGAATCAAACTCAAAAACCTAGGTCAAACTTCGAAAATTCATATCTCTCTCAATACTAGTCCAATGCCTTATATGATATATGTATGGAAATCCCTGAATGTCTAGTTTCATATAAAAATATTTTCATCAAATTTAAATGGCTATAGGCGGAGCCGTACATTCCGCCGTACAGACTGCTGAGGGATTTTGGTTTTCAAGCCCCTCACATCTTCCTACTTTCACCCTTCCTTACTTCCTAATCAATTTTGACATCAAGAACAGCCAACAAACCAGCCAAGATCATCATATTCATTCAATCATCACATTAAGAAGTAAGAAAATAAAGCCATAATCAACCACCCACAACCAGAATAACAAGAGTAAAATTGAACCTCTACCTCCTTTAAGTGTGATTTTGCTAGGTTTTGAAGTTTGGATTAATGGAACCTTATCAAGCTTAGAGGTTTGATGGAGTTAGTTGAGAGGAGAAGAGAAGAAGAAGGCTGGAACAAGGAGAGGAGGGGCGCCAGTCAGCTGAATGAAAAAGGGGAGGAAAATCTAATTCAAGTAGTAGAAGGGTAGTTGGCTTTATGGGTTTTGATTGGCTGAAATCTTGTGGTTAGATTTCAGCCATGCTTCCTTCTCATTGTGGCCTTGGTGGCACCACACTTAGAGGTTTAAATGGCTGAGTATTTAGCCTTAAGTCATAGGGTTTTGGGCATGTAATTCTATTGGTTCAGTTCCGACAGTTTAAAATACCGAAATCTTACCGATTTCCTTTAAATCGGTAAATCAGTTTCAAGAAAATTTCTATGAAATCTTCTATACTTCTAACCTAATTCCCTCATATCTAAACTCAATTAATTGCTAATTAATTGATTCTAAATAAATATTTAGTCGAATTTTAATTAACTTCAATTATTTGATAAGAATCAAATAATTAGGCAAAAAATGATAAGAAAATTCCGATGGATGTTACAGTGAGAATTTCGGAAAATCCTCAGTAGGATTCCTATAATTATAAGATATTGATATCGCGTTCATTCCCAGTTGCTTCGGTTTTTATTTAATTATGAAAAGGGTGAATAATAGAACACAATTATCCTTGTTCATTTTATTTCAAAAAACATAACCTGAAAGCAAAGTTCAATTTTACTTAAGGCAGTAAAGACAGAATAAGCATCAAAATAACACTATATAATGAAATAAGATGCAAAATAAACAGGGAAGTTGTATGTAAAGGAGTATAGCATTCAACTCATAAGTAAATAATATGTCTATATGATGCAATAATGCATGTGCTTAGACTCGCTTTACTTCATTGATCTTTGCATCATCTATCATAAACCTTTCCTTACTTGGTCCCCTGGGAGTTTTTGGCCATAAAACTACTGGGTAATAGTCTGCTTCTCAAGATCGAGCTCGTTCCTATACAGGAATGCCGGGTTTGCTTTCCTCGACCTTTCCACCAATCTATTTCCCTTAACTTTAATTCGGGGCTGGCCTAAGTGTTATGGAACTTTTCTCATAGCATGACTCTTATAAGCTTCATACAAGTATGCACATGTATCAAAGTGTATCTCATAACTTATGCATAATCCTTGCCGAAATTTTGACAGCATGACGAATCATGTCCGCTTCTCCATGAATAGTGCTAGTAGTCAGACAACCAATTATTCATAGAACTATAATAGTACATTCATTTCTCAATATCATTCAATAACATTGCCAAAGACACAACACTTACACCTAAGCATAAGTTTCTACCTATGATATTCATTTCTACCTAGTTTTGTAAAATCTACCATAAATTCTAGTAAACACTTTTGGACTTAAATTTTGAATATGTTAGAGTGTTATGTATCTATTTTCTAATTTCTTTGGACCCATTTAATTTTGATAAGTGTAGCTCAAGTTATTAGGGTTTTATTTCGGCTTGTCCAACAGCAGGCCAAAATTGCACACCCAAAAGCCAAAAATTGAAATCTAAATGGATGCCTGCCAAACTTATATCATTTTAAAGCTTATTGATCATTTTCATATCCAAAAAGCCTCGCTTCGTTTGATAAGGAAAGCTCAAGTTATGAGCTCACAAAGTGGATAGGTTTGGGTTGTCCTGTCTCTATTCCCAAAGAACAAGGGGTAACTTTAAGAAATTACCGGGAAATATAGAAAACGAATTTGACCATGAAATTTTTATGGTATGTTCTTATATGTCTTAGCTTTTGAAAAAATTTATTGCACCCAATCCAAGTTATATAGGCCCAGTTATGCCCTGCACATTCTTTCTTGCCCAGAATCAAAGCTAGAAACTTAGGGAAAACATCAAAAATTCGGATCTCCTTCAATACTAACCCAATGGCCTTATAATTTATATGTATAGAAATCCTTGAAAGTCTAGTTTCTTCTAAAAATGGTCTCATAAATTTATGATCACTCTGTGAAAGTCTGTATAATTTGCGAGTACGGATGCTCTAGGACTCAAGAGATTCCAGATTTCCAATTTTGCTTCCTTTCTAGTTTTTCATGCAAGATTCAACTCCAACTCAATTAATTACTTAATAAATTAATCACAAATCATCAAAAGCACATCATATATCTTCATTTAGATGGATGAAGTAAGAATTATAATCAACCACAAATCCATAAAAACAGAAATAAAGCTTGAATTCTACCTCTAGTAAGTGAGTTTCTTGATTAAGATTGATGTTTGTGGGTAAGGAAGTGGACGAGTGCTTGAAAGGGTGTGAAATGGAGGAGGAGAAGAAGAAGAAAATGGAGGAGGAGGAGAGGCAAGAGAGAGAAGGCCAAAAATTGAAGGACCAAGGGGGGGATTTATTGAAATTAAAATTGAAGGTGGTAGTTGGCTAGGAGGCATAGGATTGGTTGGACCATTGAGTGGCTATACTTCAACCAACCCTCCCCTCCTTGTGTGGCTAGTTTGGATGCCACTTAGGGCAATAAGGTGGCCAAGCTTTTGGCCACAAATCTTAGGGTTTCTAATGCGTAATTCTATTAATTCGGTTCCGGCAGTTTAAAACACTGAATCTTTATCAATTTCTTTTAAATAGGCAAAATATTTCTAAATAGTTTCGCAAGGGTTTCCATATGTCTATTTTGATTTTTCTCAAGCCTAATCTTTAATTAACTTCTAATTAATTTCTAATTTGCCTTTAATTGGCCTCTAATTAAATATTTAATCGATTTCTAGTTAATCTCATTTACTCGATAAAATCAAATAAATCGATTAAAAATGACAAGATTTTTTTTTTTTCGGATGTTGCAAAGTGTATGGCTTTGCACACAGCTATCAGAATTTAATGAAAATAATTTTAAGTAAAACGAGATATTTAGAGCTTTCCAACCATATAAATTATAAGGCCATTTGATTAGTATTGAGTGAGATATGATTTTTTGAAATTCACCCTAGATTTCTGCCTCTAAACCTGACCAGAGTGGCTTGTGCAGGGCATAACTCGCCCTATACAATTTCAATTTAAGTGCAATCAATTGTTTCAGAAATATTACATATAGGGCAACATTCCATAAAAATTTCAGAGTCAAATTCAATCTCTATTGCTCCCAGTAAGTCATCAAAATTGTCCCATGTCTTGATTGGACAGGAATAGGACAGGCCAAATTCACCAACTTTGAGAACTTGTAACTTGAGCTCTACCCACTCAAATAAAATGAAACTTGTTGGACATAAAAGCTGGCTTAGTTATCTTTACAATGATGTAAGATTCACTGAAATCCAATAAGATCTCTAATTTTGGCGAATTTTTACATTTTAGGCCTTTATTTTGTCCAACACAGGGCAATCAAACTCTCAATATCTTAATTTATACTTATCCAAATTGAATGGAGCTAAAGAGGTTAAAAACTAGACAAATAACACTTCAACATAGTAAAATTTCAAAATTTAATAACTTACGTAGAAATTATGGCAAAAGACACAAAAATGGACAGATTTGAGTGTTTGCGCAGAATTGTTAATTAAGCATTTAACTACTCTAATGCATAGGCAAGTTCCAATTAGAGCTTGAATATTGCACACCTATGATGTTACTGAAAAACTGATATATGATGTCAACTCTGCTATTGTAATTGAATGTCTATGTGAGTGGACACTATTTATGGGGAAACGAACCCGATCTGTTATGCTACCAAGATTTCAACAAAACATATGCATCTTGTATATATCTTTTTATGTCATTCAAGTTGAATTGCTTACCATGATATGATCTATAAAGACTATAAGGATTCCATGTACCTGGGGCAACCCCAGAAATAAAGTTAAGGAGAATAGATTAGTAGGAAAGTGGGAGAAAGTAAACCTGACAATCCTGTATAGGAACGAGCTCGCTCCCGAGAAGTAGACTATTACCCAGGAGTTATATGGTTTAAAACCCCCAAGGGACAAAGTATGGAAATTCATGAAGTATAAGATTAAGAAATGACTAAATTGAAGTGCATCCCACTTCCATAAAGTCTCATCATTGATGCATTATTGTAGGTTACATGATCAATTTGATTTGCCTGTGATTTGCTAAATCTTGTAACTTTTTTTATATACTACATATTATCTTACATGATAATTTCTTTACTTCTTAGACGAGTTTCCTTATGTCTCTTACCACTTTAAAATAAAATAGAACCTTGGTTCAGGCTATGTCTTTTTTCAAAAGCCAAATGATGAGGAGTATTAGGCCGGTCATTCACTTTTTCATAGTTAAATAAAAACCAAAGCAACTAGGAATGAACGTGATATCAGTGTAGTATAGCTACAAGAATCCTACTAAGAATTTTACAAATTCTCACCCTATTGTATGTATCCATGTCATTCTCAGACCATGGACCAAGCAACGATGGCCATCCTTTTCATCAAGTTTCCTAATCTGCAGTTCCACATTGACTTGGTGATAGATTCCGTGTATATCATCAGTACCTGCCATTTCCGTTTATATTTCTTTTTTCGCAGAGACTTAGTCGTTCTTCATTTTCACCCTCTGTTCGATCCTGCTGCACCCTTTATAGCCATCCTACCATATATGGCACACCCTATCCAACCTCCAGCTACATCACCCGCTTCACCACATCAGTTAGTTCCCTTTCTTTCTCTCTCTTGATGATGATGACCCTTCAGACTCATCCTCCACCTCATCTTCCGGTCCTAATGATGGCTACGCCCCAGTGGATCCTGGCATGGCGAAGGGGATTCCTATCCTCGGAATCCATGTAGAGGAGTTATCTGCTCAGCTGACTGCAATGTATAATATGGCCCTCTTTTGACACTTTTATGACTTTGGGCCATAGCCATAGTTACTTATATATATATATATATATATATATATATATATATATATATATATATATATATATATATATATATATATATATGTAAGTGTTTAGCATACTATGATTTAAGCATAGTAATAAGCTTGGTAAGGTGTTACACCTAACACCTAAAGATTCTAAGCAAACATGGAAAAAACCATCCTTCCCTCTCTCTATCTCCAGGTCTCCCTTCCAACAAATTTATAATGAATTATTTCCAAGTGAATAGAATCTTTTGTTGATTTCCTTCTTATCTTCTATTTGGTTTTAGATTTATTTTTCCTTAACACAAGACTATGGTTACCTAATCTATTTATTATTATTGCTTCTATTATCTGTCAAATTACTTCACCAATCCACTGTTAATCCTTTTGGCTTGTCTAACAGAAAGATAATTATATACATAATCATTATGATAGACGTTTATAAGTTCAATTGATAAGCTACCTAAGACATGTATATAGCTTTATGGTCATGCCCACTACATTCAAATAACTAGTCTTATGTTTGTACATTAATAAAGCATCTTCAAAATGATCTACATGAATCATATGAACATAGAGCATTCAATCGATCAAGATCTTCGCTATCTTCACATGCATCTGGAAACACCAAAAAAAGGGGTGAGATACTAATGTTAGTAGGTGTGGCATTTCTAGAGGTTTACTAAACACCCAAAATCCCCTGGGATTTCAAACAAGCAAGAGTAACAGAGCAAATATACAATGAACATAAGGCGAGATAAACAATAGTATCACCAAACATTTGCTAGAACATTTACCAAGAAAATATTAAGTAAAATAGATAATAGCTTTTAAAAAGTTCATTCATGCATTATGAGTACACATGCTAATTAATTATGCAAAATGCATATGTAGAGTATTTTCATTAATATCTTTTATTTGTGAGGATACCATCCCTATGCTCATAAGGATATTTGTCATATCTTATCTCAAGCATGTCTTCATTTCTCATATCTAATATATGATTTGTGAAAGTTATCACTCTAGGGCGTCCCCTAATCAAATCCATGTGACTGCAATGTCTTGGCCCAGGCACACTGTAACACCTTATGCCACTATGAGCCTTTACACCCTCATGTCATAGCATTGTGTCCCTCTTGACACAACATCATGGGTCTCATGCCACTACATCATGACCTTCATGTCATAGCATCATGTTGATATAGTCCTTATCCACTGTAACTCTTGACGGGCACCATACATCACGAACACCTCATGAGACTTCCCTATGCTCAAATAGTCCTTGTTTATTGCATCTCCTCGATGGGGGCACCATGCGTCACTTAGTCTCTCATCCTTTACTTTTCTTTATCTTTCATTTTTCAAGCATCATATCATGAATCATGCCAAGTATCACATCATTTCATGCATATGGATCATGCTAAAATCATATTTAAACATGAATATGCCAAAATCACTTTTCTCATGCCTTCACAAAATCATGTTCATGCTCATGATATGTAAAACTTGGCATTTACATAATAAAACCATTTCATCATCAAATCACATTATAATCAATTTCACAGTTCATGTGTAATCTCAAATCATTACATAATCCATGATAATTCATAAAAGAAATAAGTTCTCAAGACCAACTGTGTCCTTTTCTTAATCTAAAACATTTCATTATCAAATCAAGTTCTAATGTACTTCAAACACATTTTTGAGGAAATCATAATAACTCATAAAGGGCAAGTTCTCATACCCAAAACAGATTATAGTCAAATCTTAGCACAAAGCAAGGAGAAATGTTGTAATATTAGTTTTCAAGAGTCTAGCACCTTAACTAGCTAATCCTCAATTCAATCCCTCAAGTACCATGCAAGCCTATTCTTCCCCCATCTGAGCCATCATCACAAACTTGTAATAACTCATATACACTTACCTATCACATCTAAACCAATTAGGAAGTATATTATCATCATGAAGCATCCAAAACTTATTCAAGCCACAACCTCAAGTTTCAAGCCTAAACATAATCAATTCATCATCAAAGTTTAATTCCTTTTTCTAATAGATTTAAAATACATCAAAATAGCTTCACAACTTAGAATACCATTTCTTTTCCATAATCCTCTTCTTGGTCGAATTGACATCCCATGACATGAAAGAGTTTTTGGTCCCAAGCTAGTAACCTCTAGGCTTTAGTCATTAGTATAATCCATGATCAATCCATACCTTTATCAAATCTCAAAGATTCATAAAATTAATTCCCATGCACCTATTATTGGAAGAGATGACATGAGAAGGGGCGATTGAAATTGTGTCTTCACAAAAATTTTTCAAACCTAAAAACTTTGATAAAACAATTTTCTCAAGTGCAAGACTTGGATTGTGAAAGCGAATTTGTTAGTTTATAAAACTATTTTGTTTTCTTTGAAACAAGTATAGATCTTTTCAGATTAAGCATACAAAGAAAAGAACCTATGTGATAAAACCAAATAGCAAGATAAGGGATGAAAGAATCACACAAGAGATTTTTATACTAGTTTAGCCAACCACTTGCTTACTTCTAGTCCCCAACTCTTTGTTAAGATTTTATAAACCATGAGTATTCTTTGTCCAAGCTTCTTACAAACGAGTAGTCTTTTCTCAAGCCTCTCCAAGCTACACAACTCAGTAGTTTTGTCCTAGCCTCTCCAAGCTCGCACTGACCACTATGGGTCTGGATACAATTGATGTAAGCAATATGTTTGTGTTTGAACACTCACACTAACTCTCTCAACAGAGAATATACAACAAAGCACGGTGTGTATGACTTCTCTAAATTCTCAAAGAGAGAATATAATCTATCACAGAACAGAAGAGAAGATTTTCTTTCAAACTGAAGTTATGATGAGTAACTTTCTGGTGTTTCAAGAGGTTGAGAAGGATGAAAGAAGGAAGCTCTTTATGCTTAGGAAATATTAAATCTTTCTAACCATTTTTTCTTCGACTGCCAGCCTTATATAAACTTCGAAATATGACTGTTGAAGGTCGCAGGCTTTGATCCTTCTGATTCTTTTTGGACTGCTGATCTATCACTAGACAGAGAAGAAATAGTCTTCCTTTTTCTCATTCGTCAAAACTTACATAGAAGTGGAAAAGTAGCCATATGTTGGTTTACCAAATATTCAGACTTGTCAGCGCCTTTTCTGCATCTTGTCAAATCACCTTTTTTGACTTTTTGAATTTGTCTGTGAAGCGTGCAGAGGAAGCTTTGAAGGTATAACACTTTGTAACATCCTCAATTTCATGTCGTGCTAAATTACCTCAGTAACCCTAAGTAATTAGGCACTTAATGAGAAATTATAAGATTAAGGCTTAATTAAGGGTTGACTCGGATGAGAAGAGTCAAGAGAATGCTTAATCGATATTAGATAATCTCTAATTAAGCTAGTCAGAGCCTCTACAGCTTAAGTAAGCACTAATCACCTTTAATTAGCTTAAT
This sequence comes from Pterocarpus macrocarpus, assembly GCA_031439585.1. NCBI lineage: Eukaryota > Viridiplantae > Streptophyta > Magnoliopsida > Fabales > Fabaceae > Pterocarpus > Pterocarpus macrocarpus. The sequence goes on from CM062521.1 coordinate 33,517,767, forward strand.
CGAGTTTAATAAAGGTTACTTAAGCCTAATCGCAAGATTAATTTTTGTTAATCATATTCTTATGTGTTAATCACTAACCCTTACTTAATCATATTAATTAAGTTGTATGAGCACTTAATCACATAATTAAATTCAAATTTAGTCAACTAGACAATAAAGTAGAGAGTGATGTCACTTAAGCAAAAAGCATTAGACAAGACTACTTTATGTAAGAGTTTAACCATGCTTTGTCTTCCCATCATCCCATTTGTCCCCTTAATCACTAATTAACACAAGATAACACAAAGTGAAGCAAAAATATCTCATTCTCCTTCCTTTATGTGGACGCCACTTTCACACACACACACACACACACACACTTTCTCACATTTTCATTTTTACTTATCCTATTCTCTCTCTTCCAAGCCAAATCCTCTAACTTCTCTCTAAAACTCTTTTCATCTTCTTCATCTTCTTCTTCCTTTCTCTACCACCACCACCCAAAACCACTTACTTAGCCCTTCAAAGACCTCATCTTTGGGTCTTTGGAGACAAGATCAAAACACTACAACCCCCATTTTCACAAGGTCTCAAGAGCTTCTCCTCCCTTCTTGCAAAACTGCCACCATCATCATCTAGAGAAGCCATCATCTTCTTCTTCCTCTTCTCTTCTTTTTGCGCCATCTTCAAGAAAGGTAGTGATCTTCATCTTTTTCATTTTGTTTGCTCAAGAAAGCTTGGAGCTTGGTTCTTTCATGACCAAGATCTCTAAATGAAGACTTCAGAAGATCCTTCATGCTCTTCAAGAATAAAAGTTTCCATTTTTGGCAAAATATGTTCTTATTGTTCTTCAAGTGTTCTTAAGTTTCTACTTTTAGAAAAATATGTTCTTGTTGTTCTTCAAGTGTTCTTCTTCAAGTGTTCTTAAGTTTCTACTTTTAGAAAAATATGTTCTTGTTGTTCTTCATGTGTTCTTAAGTTTCTAATTTTGGTAAAATATGCTCTTAAATGTTCTTGATGTTATCTTGCTTAAAGTTGTTCCCCTTTTTTTTTATGATGAGTTGATGATTAGAAAAGCTTCATCTTATTATGTTTTCATGATTTGATAAGATTATGAACATTCTAAAAGCTCTAAACTTTAAAAAGTTTGCTTCTTGAGGCACAAAAAGTGGCGCAAGTTTTAGTGCCATCATAAAGTCTTCTTTTGTTTTATTTTGAAGGCAAAGATACATGTAAAAGCCTAAGCCTTTTAGAATAACAAGCCTTTTTGAGTTATAAAATGATATCTTGTTACTTTATGTCTTAGAAATCAAACCTTAAAGAAAAGACCTTTCATAAAGTTTCAAACTTTAATCAAGGATGAAACCTTTAAGTCATAAAAGTGTTGTTTTGTAGCATTTAATTCATAAAGTTTAGATCTTGAACCAAAATAATGCAAAAAGGTGTTAACTTTTATAAAGAACAAGATTTTTTAGTTAAAAAGCTAGTAACTTGTATCATTATTATATAAGGATCAAATCTTTAAGACAAAAGCTTAATATTAAAGGCACTTACTTTCATAAAGAATAAAACTTTATGGCTACTTCCTAAAGAATGATAACTTTAATAATGTTTAAGGTAAAACTTTGATATGTTATTAATGAAAGCTTAAACTTCGTAAGTTCAATAAGTTAAAAATCACCCTTGGTGATTAGTGAACATTGGTGTTGTTGGGTTCATGATGTAGTTATACATTGTCATGACCTAAGGATTAGAGGGATCTCGAACTCCTTGGGAACAGAAGTATGATTAGGGCCTCTGAGCATACCATGAACCTAGAAATCACTAAGTGCACTATCTCAAGGAAAGGAAACAATCACTTAACTTAATTAATTTGAACAAGTGTTCTATAAGACATGTACTTAAGTAAAGAATACTTTCATACGAGGACTAAGTAACTAAAAGACCATAAACACATAGCCTAACTATGTGATTCTCTCCTGGGTAACCACGAGAAATCATATGATAATTCATAATATTCTTCACAAAAAAAAACACAACTATAAACCCTTTTAGGGTGTGAATGTGTGATGCCATCCGGCATGATGAATGATGAGTTTGACTGAGCTTTGTCTCATGATTAAATGATGAGTTTGACTGAGCTTTGACTCACGATTGAATAATGAGTTTGACTGAGCTTTGTCTCATGGTTGAATGATGAGTGTGACGATATGATATAGATATGATGAACTGTTGGTTGAAAGTTTATGATTGGCATTTTGGGGAAGCTCCGGTCTAGCCGTTATGCTGCCGGATTTCCGTCAAAATTATGGACTTAGTCATATCATTGCATTTATCTAGTCAAAGAAGTATTATGCATGTAAAGTATAATGATAAGCAAAAAATTAATGGGATATGACCTTTCAATCACTTCGGTAAAGGAAGTGAGAGACGACGATCCACAAAGACTCAAGGAACCTTTATGAGGGAGGCAAGGGTGACATGGAGGACCTTCCAACTTAAAGGTAACCAATATCGGCTTAGTCTAATTTGGTTAGTACTGCGTGATGACAGTCACGGAATGAGCTCATATCCAAAAGCAGTCTATTTCAAAGGAAAGTTAAGAATGTTAAGTATGTGCTAAAAATGAAAGTTAATGTAGAGCCATGGTCAAGTTGATGAGTTGCATAATCATGCCCTATGCCTGTATGTGCTAAAAATGAAAGTTAATGTGAGTGTTTATTATGTATATTAGCCTGTATGCCTATGTATGACACTATGGATATGATGATAAAGTTAAAAGTAACCCGCTTCGGGATTTACATTTTCTGAAAACTATTAAAATTGAACCAATATCTGTCCACTGTTTTTATATTATACTCGAAGTGGCTGAGATGATGACGATGACACTGTGTTTGTCTAGTCGCAATCCTACTGAGAAATTTAGTATTTCTCACTCCTATATTTTCGTGTCATCTTCAGAGGATGCTGGCGTCGGGCATGGTGGTGATTTTCATTGAGTTTCCGGTGATGCATTAGCACTTCGACCCGGTGCTAAATGCATCTGTGCTGACTGCTCAGGCAGCGATGCCAGTCTATATGTTCCATAGCCGCCAGTTTAGTACACCCGTGATGAGTCCATTTTTCTGCCCTCATGAGCCGTTTGAGGACATCACTATGGATGACGTTCGCCCACCTTTCCATCCTCCGAGGTACCCCACTGATGGAGATTCTGATTCGGACACTCGTCTGACACCGATAGTTTCGTTAGATTTTGATCCTTAGGAGCCATCTTATCCGAGCTATCACATGGAGACGGACCCGTCTAAGCCTTCCTACCCATCTGTGATCCATCTGTCGTCCGATTCGTCTTCTTCTTCTGCAGCCCCTAGTCACACACCACCCCCGATTCGCGGTTGCGGGTTCATTTGTACTCGTGCCGTGCCTCATGGGCATGGCCGTGCTCGAGGAGGAGGACGTGGTGATATTCCTTCGGTGGATTCGGGAATGGCTACCTCCCGCCAGATGAGTGAGGAGTTGATTACATGCGGAGCCGAGCATGAGGATAGCCCCTTTTCGTTGTAACTAGGGTTATCATTTTTCTTGTGGCATGTATGGGTGGATGAGATTTCTTATGTATTTCCTTTTATCATGTATTTCGTTAGGTTATTTTGTAGGGCCGATAGTAAGTATCGGACCCATTGTTATCATTATGTATGACTACTACTATGTTAACTATGGGATAGCTATGGAATGAATGTTATCTTTATCTAAAATTGTGATTATTCTCAATGCTTCTATTTATGTTAAATGCGATATATGTATGAGATAGCAACGTTTGTATTATATGTTCACAATGTGCTCATGGCTCTCGATTTCAAAAACGGTTTACTTGTTTCGTTTTATTCAAAAAAAAAAAATCCACCCCTATTTTCGTTTAAAAGTAATTTCTAGAAGGTAATGTTAGTTCCGCGAGCAAAAGTAACAACTAATAATTTCACAATATGACTTAAGCATAGAATGGAACTATTAGGGTGTTACACACTTCGCGAGAAGTATGTTTCTGGAGATATCCTTTTTAGACAGAGTCATCTTTCTGAATAAGCAGTGTTGTTCTTGAGGCACATTTTTCCTTTCTGATGTTGTAGTTTCATCCTTCTGAACTTTTCTTTCTGTTTCTTACGTGATAGCTCAAGATGTACACAAAACATATATTCCATATCAAGCATATTCAAATAAAAGAACAATGGATAACAAAGCTTTGTTGATTCTCAAGCAGTTAAGGTATGCGATTAAGACCTTTTTCACAAAAGAAAATATTTCTTGAAACAAATCATTTATATACAAAAAGATTAGCTTAAACTCTGATTTGGTATTCATCAAAACCTTAAAGCTTATTCTAGTTCACAGCCATAGAACGGTTTTTGAAGGGCATTGGAGCTAACACCTATCACCTCTAAATCCTCAACATGCACAAAACTTAGCAACCATGAACTCAATATCCTCCATAACAAAGATTCAAGCTTATAAACTAGTAATCTTTCACCCAAACCTCAAATCACCTAGAAAGGACTCAAGTTACTTCGAATCCATGACAAACACATCAACAATCAAAATCCTCATGGTTATACCTTATATGGCCAAAACCAATTCTGGACACAAGGGCAAAAATTTCATGCTTAATCACCTCTAATCTTCAAGTAGAATTCTTATATCAACTCAAACTCAACCCAACACATAATCACTTATTCCTAATCACCCTAAGATCTTAAACAAACATTAATCAAGTTAGAAAACCAAATTTTCTTCTCTTTCACCTCCTATGGCCAAAACCATCATCAACCAAGAGAATGGCCTTTTTATGCTTAAACATTCAAATCATGAAGTTTCATGCTCATCAATTTTTAACCCAACACAAGAACAATATTCATAGGACACTTTAAAGAATATATAGAAATAGTCATGAATTTAACTAGAAAATCAATCACACCCCCTAACCCTTGCATGGTCGAAACTACACTAACACATATGCACATGAAAAATCTCTTTTTCAACACCAAAACCACCAATCAAGAATCAAGTCCAAAAGGTTTCAAGTAACAAAAATACATAATTTTTTGCATAAAAATAAAGGAAACACAGCAGCTCCTTCAAGGCCATCATCAAGTCTCTCTAAGTCTATAAACAAAGGAAAATAAAGAAAACTAAAATCATGTTAAGGATCAAAGCAAACAAAAAAGAGATTCATGGGAGTTTTAGGAATAGATAGAGGGAAGAAACAACTCCCTACATGTTGGAAATGATGAAGATGATGAGGATGATGGTGGTGGTGCTCTGCTTACAAGAATCATCAAGAATCTTGAAAAACAAGCACACTAAAGACTCACAAGTGTTTCACTCACTTAATCTTCTCCTTGATGGTGAAGAAGATTTAAACAAAATTTTCTCAAACTCTCTCCCAAGGTTCAACTAACACAAGGAGGAAGGAAAGAGATGGTGAGCTCCCTTTCTTTCTCTACCAAGGTAAGTCACCACCATACTTGTACTACCTAATCTTCTAATTAAAAATTTAAAAAGAAAATAAAACAACTACTTGCTCTCCAGGGTGTGGCAAAATCTTGCCACTTGTCATGGTAAGAAGCAAGAAAGTATATTTTATTGTTTTTGAAATAATTAAAATGGCTTCATTTTTTATTTTCTTAAATTCATATTAGTAATTTCATGTTTTAATCCAATAAATTCTTATTTTTGTAAGAATGGGCCTACGACCCATTTACTTTTCTAGAGCACAATCGAGCTTGGCCCAATAAATTTTGAGAGCCCAAATTAATATCTCACCTTATCTTAAAATTTTATGATATTAATTTCTATATTCTTAATTGAAGTACTAATCTTTAATTATCTAAACCTTCAATTAATTATTAAATTATTCAAATAAATTCTAAAATATTTAGAATTAACTTTTATATATTTTAATTGAGTTAATAACCAATTATCATTTGTTATAATTTTCTAGAATTTTTTTCTAAGTCTTGGACCTTTTTACCCCTAATGGGCTCAAAATGTCTGCCAATTTTATAATTAGTGTTTGTATTTTATTTTATCATAATATTTCCATCATGACTCTAAGTGTCAACTACTTGTTAGTTATGTGGGTGCGACAATTACGGACAAATCTCCTTTCATGAGCCAGGAAAAGACAAGAAAGTAAAATCACTTGGATTTGAAATGATTGTGTCATCAGAATTAAAGGATCTCATTTGACATATGGCATGCGCCATTTGAAACGATACAACATATAGTGTGTTAAGAAAGATTAGCCTTTCCAAGAGTAGGAAAACTTTATTCCAAAAGCTTCTTATATAAATAAAGCTCCACGATGGAACTCAAATCCAAAATTTCAATATCCTTACCCGACTTCTGATGTCACGTATAATTGTTGACATATTTGTGTGCAAAGCTTGGCATTCGACATGGTTAACTTATTAATGAGTTGGGGCAATGTTACGCTATTCCATAAGGATAGGAATTGGTGTCAACCTACTTTCAAAAATAAGTTCTAGGGCTCCTAGATAAGGGGCATGATCAGCTTAGGATAAATGATCCCCTGAAAAATAGAGCTCATCCCATCATCTCGAAAGGGCTCCCATCTTCTAGTTAATCCAACACTAATTTTGTCATGACCTAACCTGAGCCATGACTGGAGCATGAGGGAAACCCTTTCCCTAGCTAGCCTAATACTTCACTCTTAGAATCCTATACAACCTTCAAAGAAGATTAACCATTCGAACTATGGCAGCTAGACCCGGCTTGTGGGTAACAGAGCATTATATCGATATCATAGGAGTCACTAGAAGACTTCAATGGACCCTGGGCAACACCTGCAACTGAAAGAAACATGAGGGATGAGTCCAATTGACTCGTTAAGGGATTATAAGTCTATAATAATATGGGTCAAGCTCAAAAAATGATTAGTAGAATTTAAATAAATAATATAATTATATAAATCCAATCAATAAATTTATTTTTCAAATAATAGATGTTCACGGAAAACGCAAACTAGAGTAGCTAAAAACCCTTTTATGCTCTTTCTGATTATCACTACTTTAACAAAATCATTATGTAAAATGTATAACCAAGAAGTCCATAAGTTCAATTTTACCTTTACATATATAAGTTTATATAGTTTTGTCAATATGCTATGGAATTATCAAATGAATAAGAAGTTATCTAATCTAGGATAATTCGTTAGGATCACACTTAGGCGGCCTTTCCTTCATGTAATCTCATATTTTGTCACGCACCACTCCTCAAGTGGCTGTATAATGCATCACGCACCACATTGTTATGTGGCTATGTAAATAACAATTTAAGGTACAGCAAGGCTAACGTTTACAGCCGTTCGCTGCAGATCTTATCATAGACTTTTCCAAAGCCTTTCCAAGATTTCAACTAAATCTCATTAAATACTCTTTCTCAAAACATTCTCATGTTACTCTTTCATTAAACATAATGATCAAGAAAACAATTATCTAATACCATTAGTGATGACCAAAATGCTTTTTCTTAAATCCATAAACATACTAGATTACGTTCATTAAACTTCAAGAGCTCGGCCCATGGGTTTTCAAGAATAAAACATACATATATACACATACATATATATATATATATATATATATATATATATATATATGTGTGTGTGTGTGTGTGTGTGTGTGCGCGTGTGTGTGCGTGCGTGCATAATACAAGTTATAGACAAATAATCTACTCACACACATGCAAGAGGTGACATAACAACTTCTCAGAACACTCAAATCAATAGAAAGATCCTATGAAGCTCCCTTGTACAACAACCTGACAATGTGGTCATAGATTAGACATAAACGCATAAAAACCCCCAAATGTGACTCTAGCTTCTAACATCAACCCACTCAAATCCAACCACCATGGTGAGTTATGGCTAAATCCACCAAATAGAGAGAGATTGGAGTTTTAAGGAAAACCTTTGAAGCCAAAAGAAGAAGAAAAATAGAGTGCGTGTGAGTGGGTCAGCCACAAATCTGAGCCCACCTGCAAACAGCCACCAAAACGCATTGAAGAAGGAAGAACCACTGCAACTGCAACTGTGGGCGGTGGTGGCGTCGAGAAAGTGGCTGAACGGCAACGATACAAGGAGGGAAGGAGGTGGAGGAAGAAGATTGGAAAGGGTAGGGAAGAGGACAACAATAAGAAGTTTCTAGAGAGAGAAGAGAAGTGAAAAAAAAATATATGAAGTTTCATGCTCAATTTTGATTATTTGAAGTGTCCCGCACTTGCGCTATAACGTAAGCTTCTGAGATCGTTGATGCAACTCGAGGCTATCACGATCCTGGAACCTAGAACGAATCACATCAAGTTAGATCACTCTAAATCAAAACCCAGAACCTAGAACACGGAAGGTGCCGCCTTGAGTTGAGATCACTCCTAACTCTTTGATGCCCAAGGAACTATACTCCAATGCCTCAACCCCAGAACTTGTACCACAAAAATCGAACACCGGACCTCAACATCCTACTGCTCATGGTGAATCACGCTCAATGGGAAATGAACGTAGTGGTGATCAACCACGGAACTCGGAATCTAGCCCTCAGACCTCACCTTAACACTCCGCCATCCCACCTATACCACAATCCCTCCAGCACATAACCTTAACCCTGCACCTTAATCTCGGACCTTCGATGCAGGATCCTGGAACCCTTCTCGACAGGTAAAAGTGAATAAACCTTTAGCATTCACTTTTCTAGGATGAGCATCCTATAACTTAAACTGTCTCTCCCTCTAAGCCCGTAATCTGGAACTTGGAACCTGGGGACTAACACAGGGCATCACATTCTCCCCCTTAAGAAAATTTGGTCCACAAATTTCAAAACATACTAATCCAAACGGACACTCTTAACCTGACTTTCGGTTTAGTTCAAAACATCAGTAGCATCAAATAAGAATGCAATCATTTAGATTAGACTGAGAGGGTAGTATCAGTTCAATTTCAATTTGTGTGCCATAGAAGCTAGAACACACATTAAAGCAAACAACTCCATAAAAGGTCTGAAATCCTATGCCTGAACCTAAACACAAGGACATTGACACAGATTGACATCGATCCTATCACAAGCTCATACTTAGGGATGTCAACGGGGTGGGACGGGGGCACTGGATTGCCCCCCGTGTCCTGCCTCATGGATAAATACCCGCCTCCATCCCCTATCTCATATCCGTATGGGTACCCACTTTTGACTTCCTCATGGATTTACGGTATCCACAGATATCCATGGATACTAGTTAGAATGTTAAAAATTCAAAAAATTTAAATTAAATATAAAAATTCTAATATCATAAATATTTAAAACAAGCATAAATAGTAATTTAATTCCATAATTCAAATTCAAACAACTTAAGATACTTAAAATAAAAATAAACACAAAATAAGTACAATAATCCAATTTCACAATCTAAATTCCAACAACTTAAAATATTTGAAATAAAAATAATATATAATAATAATCCAACCATTAGTCCAACACATAATGAATACAAATAAATCCAATTTCTAAATTTAAACCTTAGTCTAATCAATTTAAATAACAACAACATTAGCCTAACTAAGTTAATAATTTAAGAGTAAAATAGTAATTTCATATCAGGTATCCATAGATATAGAGATAGTGATCCCTGCCCCCACTCTATTTAATATATGAGTATTTAAAATTCCCATTCCTATTATCCATGGAAGCAAAATCTTTCCCCCATATCCACCCCGTTGTGGATATTATCCGCAGATATTCGTGGGAGTGGATTTTTTTGACATCCCTACTCATACTAGGGAAGTAGGAAGTCAAAACCATAGCAAAGTTAACAAGACCCAGGGACTGAAAGTATGCTCCCTATCCTAACAGCTGCAAAATACAGATTCACACTTACTAACTTTAAATTAAAACAAGAGAGAATCCATTGCACTAGCATGAAAATTTCATTTTAAAGCTAACTTTTAGAATAATGGCTATAATTGTAACTATAGGTAAACAAAATATTATGCTCAGTAGTCATTTTAGAACAAGAGAAAAACAACAATTATTGAAAAGCATTGTTTGTGAACACACAATCAACTTAAGACATGCTTCCTTAGCAAATAATTAGTCCAAAACATATTTCGACCACCAAGTATAAAAATGATATATATGAACAGTAAAGATGCCAACTTTCACAGGGAAAAAAAAATCGATGAAAAAGCAAAATTTCCTATCAAAAGGGAAGGTAGGTAGTAAAGAAGAATAAATGCAAACAAGGCTTTCAATTACCAATCATCCACTATTCACAAAAACAAGCATTAAAATGTTCTAAACTGGAACTTGATTATTCTACATAATCTCATCAGATATCAAAACAGTCCCCTTCACATGTTTACAGCCTCAATTTGGTTTTCAACACACGTTATCTTCACAAGAGTTTTAATTAAAGAGGAATTGGATAGCTACTCTATATTCATGTCTTTTGTACGAAAGAAATTGGCATTATGTACCATGTAGTAGGAAATACGAACACCATTTACTGTGAAACTGGTACAGTTGAAGAATGATAGCGACAATGAAGTACAAAATGTAGCAGTGCAAGAAAACCAATTCCAACTTTAAAATTATAATTGTTTTATGTGAATTTTAAAATGTAACATCTAGTAGATCAGACATGATCTCAATATAAAAACAAAAAGCAAAAGTCTCAACTTTCTTATACAGATTTCTTCACAGTTTAAGAAAAAGAAAAATATCGGGAAGTTTCCAAACTCCAAACTAATCTAAGAATCTTACATAGCATCGAAGGTAATGATTTAAATAGCTAAGTAGCTGAAACTTTTAGAGCCAGTTTTCTATTGTTATAACACACTTGCCATTGAAGTTTTTAAACAACCAAATTGAGCGGGCATATACAGGAATAAAGTGTCTAATCAGGTTGACATTCAAATTGTCAATCATACAATTTTAACCGATTCTAAAATAGAAACATAGAGCATTCTCGAAGTAATTCCTACTATAAATCTGGGTACTCTAAAAATCCATCATATGTATAAAATGCAGTTCAGTATCTAATGGAAATTGATAATATTGATTACCGTGGAAAGTATAACTACTAAAGAAAACCTTAGCAAATACTTGCACTTTAATTCATTAATGGTGGTTAAAAGGCATTTACAATAGACATCCTGAAGCTTAATTTTTCACTTTTCCATCCTAAAGACAAACTATCTAGGATCATTATTAACAAAATCAAACTAATAAAAGATGATCATTGTAATTAAGCCAAATAGTGCTGCACATATTCTCTTTCCTTCTAGGTGGGCTGGAATTTCCCTTAGACTAAAACTAAGAATAAGTCATTCAGAAGAATCCGTAAGTGCCTGTTTTAATAAACAAAATTTTTTATTGATCATATCATAAGATTCATACAACCTACTGATATAAATAGGAATATAGAATGCATGAACATAATACGTGTAATTCAGTAATCTCAAATTGAAGCATCACTATCATTACGCCACATCAAACAAACCAAGTTACAATAAACAAAAGAGTCTTGCTAATTTAAAACAGCCATAGGCAAGCAAGTGAGTAACATAAGTGGTAATACAATTCTCATTCTTACATTAACTCAAACAGAAGGTATGGTTGCTGTCAACACAGAATTTGCTTTCATACTTTACATTGAAAATTCTTATGCTTAAACCACCTAGACCCTTGAGGAATTACACAAGACGATCACAAATCTTTATCCCTTACTTAAAATAACATCAAACACAATCCAATTAGAATAGAAGGTTCTGCATATTTTATAGGAAATATTCTATTTTATTCTTTACATAATCGGGCCAAAATATGTATTTAAGTTGAAAGGAAAGCATCTTCAAAATACAATATAAACAAAAAGTTGCACACTAAAGTCATGTTAATATAGAAACTTAAACAAAGCCAACATCCAGCTATTCATAATTTCAAACCAAGTATAAGCCAGCCACCAAGGAAATTCATACGAACCCACTTATAACCACCACCACAATTTCTGGTGTTCAACAAGAAGGTTATTTTGTTTATTCACTCCCCTTCATGATTAAACCTGACTAAACCAGCTCCAACACCATAATAGACATATTTCAACTTGCAAATGATTAGATTGAACTATTAAAACATCTGCCTATCACATGAATTGAAACTGCACTTGCTAGCATCGATACAAGACTAAGTGAAAAAGGTATAAAAGAACCGAAGCATTATATATACTTTCTGTAGCTAATCCATATTTTCCAGCATCTTAAGAGACGTACTTAAACATCTAAACATCAAAATTAACATTACTAAAATAGTCCCTTTTTACATGGTAGCAGAACTATCATTCAAACAACATACAACAAGCATGATCAAAATGCAGGAGCCCAAAGCAATTCATTCATAAAGAGCCAATCGTACTAGCCACCCTTCAAATTAAGTTAACAAACAAGACAATCAAGTAAGTATACCAATGTAACAATAGTCAATGTACTGATCACACTTATGGGCTAATTAAGGGGACACCTTTAAGAAATGAAGAAGTCAAGTATCAAATAAATGTATTCACAGGAAAACATTCCAACCAAACAATCCTGGAGTAATAAGATAACTACCTTTGTCCTATTTGTACCTATCATGAACAACTAAAACAAAATAACTAGAATACATCAAGCAAATCGAACCATACACAATCATGTAAGCATTGGGGTAGAGCAGGGATGCATCAAGCACAAGCAAACATTAGTACAGGACAGATTCAAAGGATGCAGTGCTGCCAAGAAATGAAATAAATGAATAAAACTTTGAAGAGTGCAAGGGATAATTGGGGAATGAGGATTAGAAATAACAACCCTACAAGCCGCTGGTAGTGCCATGTCTTGTGGAAATGGGCCGGCTTCCATTTTCACAGTCATGATCCTACAAAAGGATAGTTGCCCCATTATCCACAAGGAAACCTAATGCTCTAATACCAACTTTGTCATGACCCAACCCGAGTCATGACCGGCGCATAAGGGAAACTCTTTCGCTAGGAAGCCTAACACATCACTCTTGGAATCCCAAACAACCTTCAAAGAAGAGTAACCACTCGAACAATGGAAGCGAGACCTTCCCTGTGGGTAATGGAGCATTATATCGATATCATGGGAGTCACCAGAAGACTCCAAGGGACACTGAGCAGCGCCTACAACTGAAAGAAAGATGAGGGGTGAGTCTAACTGATTCAATGAGGGATTATAAGTCTATAACAACATGGGTCAAGCTCAATAAAATAATTAGTAGAATTTAAATAAATAATATAATTATATAAATCCAATTAATAAATTTATCTTTCAAATTATAGAAGTTCATGAAAAATGCAAAATAGAGAAGCTATAAAACCCTTTTTTTTTCTCTTTCCGATTATCACCACTTTAACAAAATCATTATGTAAAATGTATGACCAGGAAGTTCATAAGTTCAATTTACCTTTACATATATATGTTTATATAGTTTTGCAAATATGCTATGGAATTATCAAATACATGGGAAGTTATCTAATCCAGGATGGTTTGCCAAAATTACACTTAGGCGGCCCTTCCTTTGTGTGATCTCGTATTTTGTCACACACCATTTCTCGAGAGGCTATGTATTTTGTCATGCACCACATTGTTATGTGGTTGTGTAAATAATAATTCAAGGAGCACTAGGGCTAATATCTACTGCCGTTAGCTGCAGATCCTATCATAAACTTTCCCAAAGCATTTCCAAGATTTCAACTAAATCTCATCAAATCCTCTTTCTCGAAACAATTCTCGTTTTAATCTTTCATTAAACATAATACTCAAGAAAACAATTATCTAATAATGTCAGTGATGATGAAAATACTCTTTCTTAAATTCATAAACATACTAGATTATGTTCATTAAACTTTAAGAGCTCAACCCATGGGTTTTCAAGAATAAAAAAAAAATACAAGTTATAGACAAATAATTCACTCACAACACATCTAAGAGGTGACACAACAACTTTCTAGAGCACTCAAATCAATAGGGGAATCCCACGAAGCTCCCTTGTACAACAACCTGACAATATGGTTGTAGATTACACACAAACACACAAAAAGCCCCAATATGACCTTAGGTTCTAATATCAACCCACTCAAATCCAACCCTCCATGGTGAGATATGATTAAATCCACGAAATGGAGAGAGATTGGAGTTTAAGGAATACCTTTCAAGCCAAAAGAAGAAGAAAAATGGAGTGGATGTGAGTGGGTCAACCCCAAAACCGAGCCCACCATCAAATAGCCATCAAAATGTGTTGAAGAAGGAAGAGCCACTACAACTGCGACTGTGCGCAGTGGTGGCATCATAGAAGCAGCTAGACGGCAGTGAGATAAGGAGGGAAGGATGTGGAGGAAGAAAATTGGAAAAGGTAGGGTAAGGAAGAGGAAGATGACAAGAATTTTCTAGAAAAAGGGAAGAGTGTTTTGACCAAGTGAGAGAGAAAGTAAGTGAAAATAAAATATGAAGTTTCAGGCTTAGCTTCGATTATTTGAAGTGTCCCGCACAGTGCTACATAGCAGTGCTTGCACTATAGTGCAAGCTCCCAAGATCGTTGATGCACCTCGAGGTTGTCACGATCTCGAAATCCAAAATACATCACATCAAGTTAGATCACTCTAACTCAAAACCTGGAACACAGAAGGCACCACCTTGAGTTAAGATTGTTCCCAACTCCTTAATACCTGAGGAACCATACTCTAATGCCTAGAACCCAGAACTCGTACCATGAAAATCAGACATCAGACCTCAACATCCTTCTATTCATGGTGAATCACGCTTAGTATGAAGTGAACGTAGTGGTGATCGACCACGAAACCAAGAATCCAAAACCTGGAATCTGGTCCCCGGACCTCACCTCAATACTTCGCCATCCCACTTATACCACCGCACCTCCAGCACACAACCTTGACCCCAGACCTCGATCTAGGGCCTTCGATCCAGGATCCTAGAACTCGTCTCGATAGGTAAAAGTGAATAAACCTTCAGCATTCATTTTTCCGGGGTGAGCATCCTATAACTCAAACCGTCTCTCCCTCTGAGCTCGAAATCCAAAACTCGGAACTTGGGGGGCTAACATAGGGCAACGCAAATTCATAATCTAGATATGCATACTATTCATTCTAGTTCCTCTTAAAGCCACACCTAAATTGAGCGTCAAAATCATTGTAGGTATGCCCGCATCTCAGGAGCAAAATTCAACATTGGAGTTGCCATCAGATGAGGACGCCTCTTTAATCAGAATCTTCTCGAGTTTCCAAGTAATTCTTCCCATTTGAATTACTTGTGAACAATTTTATATTATTATAATTTATATTAAATTTTCTTATTTATGCATTTTTTAATAACTTTTTTGTTATTTCAATGAAATATTAAAAAAACAAATGAGAGAGAAAGAAAGAGATTCTTTATATATTAAAATTCAATCAATCGTCATCTCACATCCCAAAATTTTAATAAGTCATACATCATTTTAATGTATAAAATAATTTATTAGTTAATACAATATTTATTTATATCAAATAATCAATAAAATTATAATATTGTTAAGGTATCTTTTCATGTCTAATACAATGTGACAAATATACCTTAATATTTATACGATATCTGCACACGACTTCGAAGTGAATGTAATTTTTTCTATTTTCTAATGCCAACTACTTGAGGTGGATTTTCTCCTCAATCGCAGGATAATACATGATAATAAGTTGTTGAATCAGAGCTACTTGACGACAAACAAGAACAGTAATGATGTTACACCCAAAGTATCTCCATCGTCTCTTTTTCTGCCTTGTTCAATGTATCGGTGAACTGGAAATACTTTACGTCAACAACTTGTGTTAGTTTAAGAAATTGAATAAAATCCCTGAGTTTTAAAATGCGACTTTACACGGTCAATTTTTAGATTTGGCTCCTCGCATTCCAAGAAAGAGAGAAACATAATAATACTGAATGCAGTGGCGGAGCTTAGCATAGATAAAGGTCGGTCATGCCTCCCATTTTTTTTAAAAAAGTTATAATATATATATATATATAGAGAGAGAGAGAAAATTTTTTTTTATGATAAATAAGTTTAAATTTAAATATATTATTATATAAAGTGATACTATGTTATACAAATGAACTTCTATAGCTTAAAAGTTTATTTGCTCATTTTTTTAATTAAACATAATTAAAAATAAAAAATATCATTATTAGAGTATATAAAGTTTGTTAGTTTAAGAATCTTCAATTGATTTTATGGGAAAAAGGGGGTGGATTTTCTTTTTTTATTTTATTTGAAGAATTGTTTGGGAAGAGAGGAAATGAGAGAGAGAAAGAAAATGAGTTCTAAGAATTTAAAGTAGAGCAACGAAAAAAAGATTTTAAGGTTAGTGATATGACTCTAATACTATGTTGAATGTTGAATTTCATGGTTAAAAAAAAAAGTAATACATAGAAGGAAAAAATTTTGATTAGTATAATAAAATGAAAAAATGTGAGTATAATAGATCTATAATATGAGTTATACAATGAGAGGCAAGGAACTAATTATCATAACCTCCAAATTAATCCTAATTAATAATTTGTAACAAACTGACAAACTCTATATACTCCAACAATTATCTTTAAAATTATTTTGTCATATTAATTATTTGTTTTAAAGTTTATACATATATGATGTATAATTAGTTTTAATTTGATTACTATCATCTAATTTATATATTATACTCTTTGCCCCATAAAACTCTTTTTCAAGCTCCGCTATTGACTGAATGACTTCATGCTTGCGCTTCAAGCCTTTTGATTAAAATTAAGAAACCTTTCAATTAATTAACGACGTGGATTAAAATTAAAATATAGGGAATCAGCTACTAGTCAATTAATTAATGACTTAAGAGAACTTAATACATGCAGTCTTTAAACTTTAAAAACGTTATAAGAAAGTTAGTTAACTACTCATTTTATTTAAGACAAAAATATATATATTTTTCCTTTTTACAAAAGTAAGTTATAGTATTAGGTAATTTTGTAGTTTTAACTTTGACTTTTTTTACCTATATAATATTCTTTCTTCTTTAATACAAATAAAATAAATTATAAAATTATTCATTATTATAATTTGATTATGAGAAAAAAGAAGTTCTCTCTTTCTCTCTCTTTCTCTCTCTCTCTATATATATATATATGTCACAATCCAACTAAGGCCGTGACCAGTACATAGGGAACAAGTCCCCTAGCAAGGCTTTCGTCACACAATTTTCGGGAACTCGAATAGAGTTTCCCTTGTATCTAGGATAGAACCCAAACACGGATCCTTTTCCTGCACATTAAGGCAAGCACATTCATCCATTGGGGATTCAAGCATTCTCAGAATGCACCCCACAGCAAGCAACATAATAAATTTTCAGAATATATACAAACATATATAAACACATGCATATATCATGTCAAGCCACTTAATCCAAATACAAATTTTCCTTCCTTCAGCAATTTAGTCATTCTAATATACATAATCATTACACAAACACGTACATAATCCAGCAAGAGTCGAACTATAACATCCACTAGATTTTTTTATCGTTTTTCACCTAGTTGTTTGGTTTCTATTGAATAATTAAGGTTAATTAAAATTCAACTAAATATTTATTTAGGATCAATTAATTAGCAACTAATTGAGATTAGATGAGAAAGAATTAGGTTAGAAGTATAGAAGATTTCATAGAAATTTTCCTAAACCGAGTTACCGAATTAAAGGAAATCGGTAAGATTTCGGTATTTTAAACTGTTGGAACCGAATCAATAGAATTATATACCCAAAACCCTATAACTCAAAGGTTGAATACTCAACCATTTACTCAGCTATTGGTGGCACAAAGAAAGCCACAAAATAGGGAGATATAGCCGAAGTTTAATCATAAAATCTCAACCAATCAAAACCCATAATTCCAACTACCCTTTAATTGCTTGAATCAAATTTTTCTCCCTTATTCCCTACTGACTTCGCCCCCTCCTCTCCTCTTCTAGCCTTCTTCTTCTCTTCTCCCTTCAATCTATTCCAACAACTGTCACGACCTAACCTAAGTCATGACCGGCGCATAGGGACACATCCCTAGCAAGCCTACTTTAGACTTCATTCTAATAGAAAATCGGGCAGAGTCTCCTTTGTATTTAGGACTATTCCCAAATACGAATCCTCCACCTGCACAACAATCCAAACACACAAAATCATTGGGGATCCAGGCATTCTCTGAATGCACCCCACAGCACACAAAATGAGAATTTAAATCATAATCACTTGTAAAAAAAAATGTTTACATAACTATTCAAGAAGCTTAAATACATAATCATTGGAATTTAAACTAATTACATATAACAACATAAGACCTAACACAGGGAGGACCCTGCCTGTAGGTTAATGGAGCACTTCTAGAGACTTTACAATTAAACTTAGATGCTGAACTTCTAATTAGCTGTGGAAGCTTGAGCATAATCTTGCACCTGTCTAAAAACATGGAAAGGAAGAAAGAGTGAGTCATACAGACTCAGTGAGGCATAATATATTTATCTCAGAAATCTCTTTATGGCTCATTTGAGCACCTTTCAATTCAATTGAATATAAACCTTATTATATCAACTCATATGTATCCTTGCTCATGACTTCAAACATATGATAACTTCAAGGAATTTCCGTAAATTTCAATTTCAACTTCACCTAATTACAGTTTCAGCTAGTAAATAAGAATCTTAAACATAAATGCATAATATAGAAATACTTCCTCAAAACATAGAAAATAAATACTTGTTCAACCTCATGAAAAACTTAGGGGAGGATTCTATTTCAGAAAATAATCACTGACCTGGCTTGCCCAACAGTAACTGATCTCACGCCTATGCGTGACTATATCTACCGGACATGTTGGCCGACATGCCGGGCTAACAATCACCCTGCTAGCTGGGTTATACGAGGTGCACCAAGGCTAATGCTACTGTCATTAGCAAACAGTTCTGTTACAGTTTCTCCCCTTAGAAAGGCACTCACACTTGCTGGGTCTTTGCCATGCCTCATGTGAATCCTTGAAAACACATTTCCTTTTAACTCCTTGACAATAACACTTTTCTTTATTAAAAATCATATAGTTTCTTGCTTATAACTTTAAAAGGATAATAAGATTCAAGAATCTTCCGTATTCTTAATAAACATAGTTATCAAAATTCACCAAATATACAAAATAAATGTACTATCGAATATAGTTTCAAAGTATAATACTTTCAAATTAAAGCATCTAGAGCTCTTTCTCAATTATCAAAATGTAATCGTCTTTATATCCAATAACTCAGAATATTGACTTTAAGAACATAAAAATTCTGATAACTTGAACCTTCATGTTATTTAGATACTATAAATTAGCTTCTATAAGAGCTTGTCCCACACTTCTATGCTTAAACATATATATATATACACATAACTATCATGATTATGTCAAGAGTCGTATAAATACGGAGTAAAACATATTAATTCAATTCTTTCATAAGCTTCACTAAATTACATTTTTGGCATGTAGATAGGAAATTAAGAATAAGAACAAGCTATAAATATACTAGCACTCACATATCAAGTTTGGAAAGAAAGGAGCCCAACTCTACGAAGTCTTGGAGCCACCAAGAGATTCTGGAGAGCATCTAACATGACAAATACAACTATTAGGCTTCCACAACATAACTATTCTAAGAATTTACTAGGATTAGCCCCAAAGGGCAAAACCCCAAATTTCTAAAACCCAACCCCTTCCTCATGAGCTCAAATCTTGATTTCAAAGATAAACTAACTAATCCATGGTATAATAATGAGGGTTAAGCTCAAAAATTACCTTAGAGAGTGGAGGAAGGCGGTAGAGCATGAGGAGAATGGTGGGTCTTCTCCCACCATCACTTTCTCTCACTAGAAGATGAGAGAGAGAGCTCCAAGAAGAAATCAACCCCAAAGCTTGGCTAATGATGAGGAGATGATGGATTTTGGTGGTGGGTTTGAGTAAAATTGATGAAGGATGGATGGTTTCATGTAGGAAGAAAAGAATAAGAGAGGAAGAAGAGAGTGAGAGAGAGATGGCGGAATGAGAGAGAGAAGCTTCGAGCTTATTCTTTTAATCACGCCAATGAGCGCTGGCCACGACTGCCGCTGGCGACTGGCCACTGGCGCCACCCACCTGGCTACACCACCTCAGATGCAGCCAAGCGCTGGCCTTGGCGCCAGGCGCCACTGCTTTTTCTTCTTCTCTTCCAAACTCTTCTCAAACATCATCATATACTTATTTACATTTCTTAATTTTAAGTTAATGTCCATTAACTTTAAAACATAAATGTAAATAAGAGAATATCCCCCATTTGAATCCAATAAAAATATTGGAAAAATCAAACTCCTTAAGAATCAAAATCCAACTTTTGGATTTTAGTACAAACTTCTGAAAACTTACATTTTCTTAAACTTCAAGCTTGAAAATGAAAGGGTTAATAACTTCCAAAAATTCATTAAAAATCGCTCTTCAATTCTTTGATATCTAAGGAATAATTACCGGGACTTTTGATCCCATGAAAATGTCCCAAACCTATAGCCCTCCAAGGGGGCATAGGGTCCAAACTTAGAGCTTTCACAGGGTCCGACAGAACAAAGTGTCACAATTCGTGTGACTCTTGACCCGGGCATTACAACAACCTTCAAGTCTTGACAAGATTCCACCTACCAAACTCCAAAATCTAGCAAGATCACATACAAAGGAGGTAGAGATTCAACTTTGTTCTTGTCTTCTTTGGTATGGGTGGCTGATTGGGGTTTTTGTTTTCTCATTCCTTTATATGGTGTTGGGTGTATATGATGATTATTGGCTAGTTTGATGGCTGTTTTGTGTTTAAAACTGATTAAGAAGTAGAAAAGGATGAGAATAGAAAGAAGTGAGGGGCTGGGAGACCAAAATCCCTCGGCAATCTGTACGGCAGAGTGTACGGCTCTACCTACAGCTATTTAAATTTAATGAAACTATTTTTATATGAAACTAGACATTCAGGGCTTTCCATAAATATATAATATAAGGCCATTGGATTAGTATTGAGAGAGATATGAATTTTGAAAGTTTGACCTAGGTTTTTGAATTTGATTTTGGGCAGACTAGGTTTTTCAGGGCAAAACTTGCCCTATTCGACTTGAAATTAAATGAAACTAACTTTGTTAGAAAGCTTACACATAGGAGAATATCCCATGAAAAATTTAGAGTTAGATACGGTCCCGTTTGTTCCCAGTGGTTCAAGGAAATTACTCTATGTCCAAATCGAACCAAAATAGGGTAGTTTAGAAAGGTCAAATTTCAGGGCTTATAACTCAAGTTCTACTAAAGAAAATGAATGGAACTTATTGCAAATGAAGTCTTGTCCTGTTAGCTTTAATATAATACTAATTTCGTATGATTTGAACTAGTCTTCAATTTTTAGTGGATTTTTACTTTTAAGTGTGTAATTTTGGCCAGCTACAAGCAGGCCGAGATAAAACTTAAATAACTTGAGCTACATTTATCAAAATTAGAAGGGACTAAAAAGGTTAGAAAATAGACACGTAACACTCCAATATATCCAAAATTCAGGTCTAAATGAGTTAAAATAAATTTATGGTCTAAGTTACAAAAACTAGATAGAATCAAAAGGAAGTGGCAGAACACTAATTCAAGGTCAAGATTATGAAACTTTGTTTGATTAGTGGAGCATCTATATCTTGCATTGATTTTTCTGTTTTCCATGAGTAACTGCCTGATTGACTGGTACTATTCACAGGGAAGCGGACTTGATCCGTTATACTGCCAAATTTTCGGCAGAACTTTATGAAATTATAATAGTGTCTATGATGAATATTCATGATATGAACATAAAATTCTATATGCAAGGATATATGAAAGTAAATGATGAAGCATATGTATGAGTACATTCAACATGTCTATACATGATTATGTATGGGAATGAAAGGACATGAACGTATTAAATGGGGATCCCTTCACCTGGAGACAGTTAATTGGGTCCCTCCCTGTGAAGGCAGTTAAAAGATATGATGAATGTCCCATATTCCTAAGGAGTGTGACATAGCGATCACACCCTGATGGGGTATGACATGGCGATCCTACTCTGGAATATGGCATGATGAACACATCCTAAAGAGTGTGATATGGCGATCATGCTCTGGAATGTGGCATGATGATCCCACAACCTAAGGGATGTGACATGGCGATCACACCCCTATAGAGTATGACATGGCGATCATACTCTGGGACATGGCAGGATGAACATATTCCTAAGCAGTGCGACATGGTGATCACACCCCTACGGAGTATGACATGGTGATCGTACTCTGGAATATGTATAACAAGTAAAGGAAGATAAAGGAAGCAAAGAAAATTATGTGTATCTGCATAAATTCAAGTATAAATAAAGGCATATGCAGATTTTATGTTTTCAGTATATTAGTGGTATTATATTTTAATACATTTCAGTTATTATTTATAGTATAATTCATGAATTTATTTCGTATTGTCTCATCCAAATGACAAGTGTATGAATAAAATGGACTCTACTTTGAACAATATATTTTCGAACTATAAAATTAAACAGTTTATATAACATATCCACCTTTTTCATAATAAATCGAAGTAGCTGGAGATAATAACGATGACACAGTATGTAATTTTTTAGAGAATCCTACTGAGAATTTAAAATTCTCACTCTTGCTTCGGTGTTATCTCCAGATAGTTCGAGTAGTTTTCAAAGACAGCTGAAGTTGTTGTCAGATAAGGTCCGCTTAGGTAATAGTAACAACTCTAGAGTATGGTACTATGACTTAAGCATAGTACTGTACAGAGGAAGACATTACATGAACCCTACCTGTAGCACCATGGAGTTATACTACTCTAGGGAATACAACAAACCAAACTTAGAATTTTCAAAATGTCCTTGATCATAAGAGCTCACCGAAGTAGCACAACCAGTTACAAGAAGTAGGGAAATTGGATCCCAAATCGGTACCTGTATCTAAGAAAAAGAGAGAAGCAACAGAGTGAGTTTTACAACTCAGTGAGAGATAAAGCATCCCTAACCCACATGAGACAATGTGCAAACTTTTAAATGTTAGACTAATGTATATAGATTAAATCAAATAGAAATCTTAGCTTCAAATTTTATTAAACTTTCTAAAACCTATAGAAAACTATCTATTCTAGGATGATCCTTCAGGAATCACACTTAGGTGGCCTTTCCTACGTGTGATTCCCATATTCCGTCATGCACTACTCCTTAAGTGGCTGTGTAATAAATCATCTGAGGTGCATCAAGGCTAACGTATACTGCCGTTAGCATGTAGATCCAAGCATAGACTTTCCCAAGTCTTTCTCTTATCATCAATCATGAATATTCTCTTTTCCTTTCAAGTATAATAATTAACATGGATTCACATATAATACAAATAATCATCTCAAGTGTAACATTTAAAGTCATATCATTTAAAAGAAATAAAAACTTTAACATTATAATGCTTCGAAAATTTATGAAAGTTCATAGCTTTCCAATGTGTAAATACACAAACAATTAGCAAGACTTCACAACAAAATCCACTTATTGTCTCATGTGGAAGTTTTGATTAAAGCATGCATAAGGAGAAGCAATTATCCTTATAAAATATGTAGCCAAGATCCAAATCTTAATTTCCATAATATGTCAAATTATTTTCACATAGATAAAACAAATATACTAGAAAACAAGTTAGGAATACACCATCTACTCACAAGCTTAATTCTAATAGCGGAACCTTTAAGGCCACGGGACATGAAGCCAAGAACTAGACCTCCAGCGGTATCTATCACTACAATTATGACAATCTAATTCAATATTAGTTCTTAAGACCAAAGATTAAGCCAATTTACTCTCAGATAACAAAATCCCCAATTCCGCTAGCCTAGGGTTCTCCAGAATTTCACCATTGGAGAAATAATCCATAGCTCATAAGAATGAAAAAGGAAATGAGTTTAGAGATTACCTTTAGAAAGGAAAAAGGGAGAGAAAAAGTGATTGGAAGTCTTGGTGTCACCTTCTCAATCTTCAAGACCCCACAAGGTTGATGTTGGAGAGAAACAAGAATGCAGATTAAAGAAGGGATTTGATGTTATGTGAGGAAATATAAGTGTGATTTGATGGAAAGATGTGTGTTGGGGTGAAAGATTGGTGAAGAAATAGGTTTTAGAGAGAAGGGGGAGGGTTAGGGAGTAGAGAAACAGTGAAACTCGTGAAAAATGAAGGGGGAGACGCATCCGCGGCCTTATATAGCTTCGTGGTAATCGATTAGACAGACTAGTAATCGATTGCCATAAGTCCATATTGTTGTAATCCATCACCACTCCATGTAATCGATTACAATAGGGAAAAACTGAGCATGAAGACATACAAAGAGACTTGTAATCGATTACAAACCTTGTGTATCAATTACCAGTTTCAGAAACTTGGTTTCCTCCTTTTGCAGTCCCTTGCCAAGTCCAGGATATTGCACATATTTGCTACATTAACTTTAATTTTGATTCCTAAGTTAATGTCCTCTTTAATTCTACTCTCCGTTAACTTTAAAACATAAATATAAATAAGGGAATACCCCCCATTTGGATTCAATAAAAATGCCTAAAAATTCAAAATCCTTAGGAATCAGATTCCAACTTTTGGGTTTTAATACAATTTTCAAAAACTTGCATTTTAATAAACACTTGCGATAAAAATGAAGGGGTTCCTCATTCTCTAAAATTCGTTAAAAATCCATCTTAACTCATTGATATCCAAGGAACCATTATCGAGACTTTTAATCTTAAGAAAATGCCCTTTAGCCCTCCAAGGAGGCATAGGGTTCAAACTTAGAATTTTTAGGATCCGATATTGACAGACAATAGGAATCTCACGCTGGCTATATATATATATATATATATATATGTATATCCATATCAAAAAAACAAAAAAATTGATACATTATTAGTGTAAAAGACTAAAAGCATATTGACTTTACTTATAAATGATCTCCGAATGTATTTCTCAAGTTGACAAGGCTCATATTCTAAAGACTGTAAATGATAGAGGTGTGGGACAATTTTCCTCAATTTTGTGAGACTCGAATGACTCGAGCAATTATTAAGAAGACTAGGAGACTCTATGACAGCACATATGGTAAGTGAAAGAGGTTGGAGATAATAAAGTCCATGTCATTTAAATCTCATGCCAATCATCTATTTCATACTTCAGTCTTATATAAGAAATGACTCAATAGTAAAGGTTATAGAGTAGTTAAGAGAAATGCGTAAGTTAGCTAACAGAGACTAAATTAAATAGGCAACTAGGTACAAGAAGAAGAAAACTCAAGGATATGGATAGAGAGGTGCAACTAGCCCAATGCATATGGCCTTAACCTTGGAGCCATTGACAAGGGTGGTGTAATGTGGTTTTTTTGGATTGCAACTATGTTTAGGTGGGATTTTCGTCAAAGTGCAACTCAAAAAATTAAGGAAGAAGAGCCACCAAGGGCATCCGACGTAGAAGAAGGAAAAAAAGGGTGGCCATAGTAGCCATTGTCAAAAAAACAAATCATTCCAAGCCATAAATGCAGGTCAAATGCATTCAACAATAGTTCCAATGGCATACAAAAATGCAATAAATAGCACCAAAGCAACAAAGGAGAAAGAAAAAGCACTTAATATTAGTGTGATAAGGAGTATAAAGAATTGAAGACGATGGACACAAAAACCTTCCAGGCCTTTCAAGCAAACAAAGATGCAAGCCAAGTCTCACCCACTCAAGCAAACATAATAACACAGTATCTAGGAAGCACAGAGTGACATGGACACTTGACATGACACGAACATATATATATAATTCATAATATCATATTACAATATTTTTAGATATTTATAGATGTCAAACTACTAATTTTTGTTACTTTATAAACTCCTCCCAAAAAAATAGAGTATTCTTAATATATATCACGTATACTTCATATACCCCTTCCAAAAAATATGAGATATCATTTCTACTGACATCTAAAAAAAAATTCCTAAATAAATTAAGTCGTGTTCTGGCTATATCCAAGCCGTGTCCGACGTGTGTCCGAGTCATGTCCGACGTTTATTCGAGTAATATCCAGATGTGTTCAAGTTGAAAAAGTAATATTTTTTAAATGGAACACGTAAGACTGCGTGTTAGACATGTGTCGTACTGATATCCAACACGCGTTGGTGTCCCACTTGTGTCAGACACGCAGACACACCATCAAATTGGTGTGTCCGTGCTTCATAGCATTGTATTAAGGAAGAAAAAGTGGGAGTAGGGGAAAACTTTTTCAATGAGCTAAAATCGCTAAAGTGTGTAGAAGGAAAAATAGGATGATTCTTAAAGGGAGAAGCTAACCCTTCGAACAAGTACGCGAAAGGACACCAAGGGTATGAAGGTGTCTTTTTGCCAAGCAAAATGAGGGCACAACCATAAAAGCATCGCAATTTGAAATGATTAGTGTTAGGATGCGATGATTTACAACCATCACATGTCCTCATGGTAATGGTGAGGATTGGCGTGTTCAGAATGATGCAAAGATGAAGCAACGTGACTCAAGTCACGAAAAGCAACATTACCACTCTAGAATCTTCTCCAGTCCGCCATAGAATTAGATCAAAAGAGGAAAATTCTAATATACTCCATGGAGGAAGAGTGCTTCTTCCACCATAATGAATTTTAGCCTCACAAAATTTTATATGGGACCCATTTGTTGTACTTTTTATAGAGATTTTATGGTGAAAAGGAAAGGTGGAGGAAGAAATTCATCCTCCATGGAGGATGAAAGAATCACTCGATCAAAAGATGTGAACTTCAAGGTGAAGGACAACTCCAAGGTATTGGACATGAGAAATAAATCTCGAATTCTGAGTTAAATAGAATTAACAATCATCCACCACATGCAGCTAGAATAGAACTTGTCCTAAAGGATATTGCCTCTAACTTGAGTTGGGTCATAGTTACGAACTGTGGCCAAAGCCCAAGGCGACATAAGCCCAATGGCTCCACTAAAGCTCCACTAAGGCCCAAACCAGAACTAACTTAACCACCTCCCCCATGGGATGTGGCTCTAGAAGGACCCTGATTTGAAATTTGGTTACTCGAGCCCATCAAAATCGGAGAGAAACAACTACTTGATGTGTAACACCTTACCAGATGAAATATTATGCTTAATACATAATATATTACTTGATAAGTTATTACATGTAGCAAGCTGATTAAATTCCATTTCCTGTCTCATTATTTCTTACCCATGTAGAGCAAATTGTTTGCTTTTCACAATTTCTATTTGACGATGAAATGAATACTAGATAATCGTTATACCGGAAGTAAAGTAACATAAATAAAAATGTGAAATAGACAGAACTACTGAAGACTGCATCATACATATATACATAAATGTTTGCTTTTCAAGTTTGACAAATGATACATAAAACGGTACAGGGTAGTAAAACGAGGCCGCTAACACAAAATAAATCGGCTTGTCTATATGAATAGTACCCCAACTGGTCCCCACGGGACATTGCATATACACCTCCTAACTCCTACCCATCCGCTCATGACTCAAATTGCCAAAAGAGGGCCACTCTATACATCTACTGCTGTTACATCATGTACCCTAACTAGATGGATTTTGAGGAAAGAAATCCGTTTGCTATGCCGGCGTCCGTAGGAGTATAGCCCATGCTCGGAGCAGAGGATGAGGAAGATGAACTCACTGCCTTAGACGGATCCTCCTCAAACATCGAAGCTGAGGGTATCTGCTGTAGTGGTGAGGCTAGCGGAGCCATGGGAGCTGCTACTACTGCCGGTGCTGCTGCTGCTGCGTGTGGAGATGGAAAGCGATGGGCCATGTATAGCGGGATAGCAATGTAAGATGCGGTGGGGTCGAAGAGGGGATGAGTAATGGGAACAACAAAATCTCTACGAAAAAAGAAATAAAAACGGAACTAACATCTACCAGATATATATATATATACAGTCTAGAAACGGGTCCAGGTGGATGTGGAGCTTAAGGAACTCAATGAACAGGACTCCAGTTGCCGCGTTCTCCATGATCTGAGAATCATGCGAGAATATATAGTAGGGTGAGAAATAAAGATTTCTCAGTCAGAATTCCTAAATTTATACATATTTGTCATCGTTATCATTCTCAGTTGTTTTGGTTTTTCCGTAAGCTTGAATAGTACGACACAGTGGAAATATTCACACAGTGGAAATATTCAACTTAAATTTCTTACTATAGAAACATATATCGAAACAAATTAAATTTTAAATAAGGACAATTAAAAATATAGTAAATAGATATACTAATACAACTACGACAGTAACCATAAATAAATAGTAACATATCATGAGAGATAAATAGATAACTATGACAATCAATCAAGAATTATCATACACTATGTAATGTCCTTCTTCGTACAGTACTATACTTAAGTCATAGTACCACACTCAGCAGTTGTTACGATTACCTGAGTGGACCTCAACTGACAGCAATTTTAGCCGTCTTTGCAACTTCTCGAACTATCTGGAGATAACATAAAAATAGGAGTGAGAATTTTGAATTCTTAGTATGATTCCTTAGATATCATACATACTATCATCGTTGTCATCTCCAGTTTGCTTCGGTTTTTCTATGAAAAAGGTGAACATGTTATGTAAATTGTTTAACTTTATAGTTTCGAAAACATACTATCTGAAGCAAAGTTCATTTTACTCATACACTTGGCATTTGGGAGAGCCTATATAAATTCAATTCATGAATTATACTATGAATAATAATAACTGCAACATAATAACATACAATAGTACCAATATACTAAAAGTATAAAATCTGCACACACCCTTTTAATTTATGCAAATATATAAGATTTACTTTCCTTCCTTTGTCTTCCCATAATACTTATCTTTATTTTCCTTTATTCGACGCTTTACGTATCGCCGTCCCTAGGGTGTCTGCATCTGCCTACACTTGAACGTTACGTATCACCGTTCTCAATGTAACACCCTCCCAAGTATAGTACTATGCTTGAGTCATAGTACCACACCCTGGAGTTGTTCTTGCACTGGACGGACCTTATCGTGACAAAGAACTTCACTGCCTTCTAAACTTCTAAAACTATCTGGAGACAACACGGAAATAGGACTGAGAATTACAAATTCTCAATAGGATTCTCTAATTATCATACATAATGTCATCATTGTCATCTCCAGTTTGCTTCGGTTTATTATGAAAAAGGTGAACATGCTATATAAACTGTTTAATTTTATAGTTCGAAAATATATTATCCGAAGCAAAGTTTATTTTTACCCATACACTTGTCATTTGGGAGAGCCTATACAAAATCAATTCATGAATGATATCATAAATAATAACTGCAACATATTAAAATACGCATAGTATCAATGTACTGGGGATATGACATCTGCACATAACTTTACTTGTACTAGAACTTATGCATGTACATAACATTTACTTTTCTTTCTTTATCTTCCTTTTCATTATAAAATCTTTACATGCCACATTCCAGAGTATGATCGCCATGTCATACCCCATCAGAGCGTGATCGCCATGTCATACCTCATTAGAGCGTGATCGCCATGTCACGTTCCTTAGGAATATAGGATCTTCACGGTACTTACACTAGTTGGGTCATGCCATGCCTCATGTGAGTGGAGTTCTTGCATCTGTTTTAATCTTTAGTCTTTAGTCTTTAGCCTTTACTGCCCTTGGGTAGCCTGGCCTTGGAGTGAGCTCGTCAGCTTCACCCATGACCATCGTCACACCGACTCACCCACAAGGGGATTCACGTGCCTCTAGTCTTGGAGGGATCTCATTCTGGTCACGTGCCTCTAATTGAAGGGATCTTTTCTGGTCATGTGCCTCAAAATTGAAGGATCTCACTGACCACATTCCTTCAATATAGAGGGATCTCATCTGACCACGTGCCTCCAAGGTAGAGGGTAGCTACCTTCACAGGGAGGGATTCAAAGTGCAACTGCCTCCAGGTGAAAGGATTCATATTTTATCTTATTTAACTGCCTTCACGAGGAGGGATTTAATATGCAACTGCCTCCAGGTAAAGGGATTCACATTTAACATATTCATGTCTTTTCATTCTCATATATGGTCATGCATAGATATGCTGAATGCACTCATATATATATATATATATATACTTCATCATTTATTTTCATATACGTCATAGCTCACATCATACTTAAACTCATCCTTGCATATAAACATTCATAGACTTTTGTCGTAGATCCGACAGCATAACGGATTAGATCCGTTTCCCCATGAATAGTGCCAGTTCTCACGGACAAATCAGTCTTAGATGTATTATCAATCTAACATATTTCTCCATGTAAAACTTGCAACCATCAACTCAAACCTTATATGTTTCACTAACACTTGTGAAATCATCAATTTGGTTATTTTTGCCAATTCTACTTAGTTCTGCCTGAATTTTGTATAATCCACCTTTACTTCTATTAAACTCATTTAAACCTAAATTTTGGATATATCATAGATCTATATGTCTACTTTCTAACCTCTTTAGTCCCATATCATTTTGATTTATACAACTCAAGATATTCAAATTTTACCTCAGCCTATTCAGTTATTGGCCCAAATTACACTCCTGGAAGCATAAATTTACTAAAAATCGAAACTAACCTCAATTCATATGAAATTGGTACCATATCAAAGCTAACAGGACAAAATTTCATTTGCAATAAGTTTCACTTGATTTGCTTAATTATACCAGAAGTTAAAAGTCTAGAAAGTTGACCTTCCTAAACTACCCTATTTTGGCTCGGTTTGGACATAGGGTAACTTCCTTGAACCACTGGGATCAATTGGGGTCATAACAAACTCGAAATTTCATATTGGGATGTTCCTCTATGTGTAAGCTTTCTAAAAAAATTAGTTTCACTCAATTTGGAGTTGTGTAGGGCGAGTTACACCCTCCTCAAATCACACTGCCCGAATGATAGTCCTGACTCCTAGATCAAACTTCAAAAATTCATATCTCTCTTAATACTAATTCAATGACCTTATATTATAATATATGGAAAGCTCTTAATGTCTACTTTCATATAAAAATAGTTCCATCGGATTTAACTGGCTGTAGGCGGAGCCGTACACTCCGCCATACGGACTGCCGTGGAGCTTCTCACTTAGACAGCATTCCAAACCTTCACTTCTCCTAGTTTTCTTCTCTAACCTTAATTCCAATTCAATATTTCATATTAATCCAACCATAATCCATCATATACATCTAATATGTCATCAAATAATTGAAGAAAAGTGGAATCT
The DNA here is from genome assembly GCA_031439585.1 of Pterocarpus macrocarpus. Classification (NCBI taxonomy): domain Eukaryota; kingdom Viridiplantae; phylum Streptophyta; class Magnoliopsida; order Fabales; family Fabaceae; genus Pterocarpus; species Pterocarpus macrocarpus. The sequence goes on from CM062521.1 coordinate 33,549,251, forward strand.
CATATAGCCACAGTTCAGAGAAATCAAAAATAGAAAGTGAATCCTACCTCTTTGGAATGTGATCTTGCTGAATTTGAATTTGGATTGAATGGAGCCTTAACGAAGCCTGGAGATTTGATAGAGTAGATTGAGAAAGAAAGGGAAGAAGAAGGTTGGAACAAGAGGGAGAGAGAGTGGCATAAATCAGTTGGGAATGAGGAGGGGAGTCTGACTTAAATACATGAGGGTAGTTGGAATTATGGTGTTAATTGGTTGGAATTTTGTGATTGAAGTTCGGCCATGTCTCCCTCTTTTGTGGCCAAATTGCTCTCCACGTCGTCCTAAAAGTAAGACTCGCTTCCATTCTATCTGAACTCGAAACTCGTCTCGTTTCTACTTAAAGTCGGAACTCGTTCCATTTTACTTGAGCTTGGAGCTGAAGCCGGATGTCAGAACTCATGTATGACTGGAAATCAACTCAAAGATTTGAACTCATGTCCATTGAGTTCAACTCTAAGGCCGGAACTCGTTATATTAAAATCAGAGGTCGCCACTTGCACCATTGTGTTAAAGTCTCAGCTTGGGGATCAAGTCGAAAGTCGGAATAGGATACTGGGTTAAGGTCGGAACTAGGGAATTCGGAATCACAATATCAAACCCAAATACTTAAACTCGGAAGTCGGTATTTTATACATAGTGTGTTTGAGACTCGAAGTCGAAGGTTGGAACTCGCGTATATCTTATTGGAAACTTGGAGATAAATTATTAGATCAGAAATCAGGTACATTGTCTTTGAGAAATTAAGTCGGATATCGGGAATCACGTTCATGTTGTTCAGACTTGGAGGTTAAGTTCGAAGTCAGGGAAATGAGGGTAAGGTCAGAAGTCGAAAATTATGCTGAAATTTGAGGACGAACTCGGAAGTCTAAAATTATCCCACTTTATGTGGAATTCGAAGATGAAGTCGGAAATCATGGAAGGGTTAAGTTGGAATTCGGAAATTGGGGATGTTACACTCAAGTACAGCATTACTCATCTTCCCTTACTGGTCATACATATCCCAGAGTACGATCGCCATATCATACTCCATCGGGGTGTGATCACCATGTCATACTCCTTGGGAATATGTTCTTCCTGCCACGTCCCAGAGTATGATCTCCATGTTATACTCCATCAGGTGTGATGGCCATGTCACATCCCTTAGGGTGTGGAATTATTATACCACATTCTAGAGTATGATCGCCATGTCATGCCCTATCAGAGCGTGATCGTCATGTCACGTCCTTTAGGATCATTTATTTTCATATACCTCATATCAGACTTAAGTCATTCTTAACGCATCAATATTGATAACCTCCATATATTTCTACCAAATATTTTGGCAGCATAATGGATCATGTCCGCTTTACTATGAATAGTGTCAGGCAACCAAGAAACTTTAATCAAACAATAGGCCCAAGATAGAACATTGTAATCATACTAAGAATATAGCAATTTCGTTAAGTGCAGGTTTTTGGGTCTTAAGCCTTAATCTATCTCACAAGCTTTTAACTTCTACTGATGTTCCCAAGTTTGATCTCATAATCGACTTCCAAGTTCCGATGTCATATCTGCTTCAACTTCCGGAGTTCCATGTTTTGATTCTCGAGTTCCGGGATCATACATTCAATGTCTAAGTTCCCAACTTCCGACTTTAATCCATTTGGTCCTCCAAGACTCTTACGGATGTTTTCCTAATTCCCGAATTCCGACTTTTACCTAATTTCCTAGTTATGACTTTAACTATGTCCGACTAGTCTCCTATTTGCTCATTCTCGAGTTCCAGCATTAACTATACTTGATCGGGTTTGCTAATTACTAATTCTCGAGTTCAACGTTAAGTCACTATTCCGAGTTCATCCTTAAGAGTTCAACCTTAAGTATTCCCGATTTAGTCCTCTATCTACTAAGTTCCGAGGTCAACCTAAAGTATACCGGACCTAGCTCACTATTTGCTAGATTTCCAAGTTCAACATCTTCGAGTTCAACTTAGGTTCACTATTTCCCGAGTTCTGACATGGATTAAACTTGATCTAGTTTTCACACATGCCTCTAGTCCGAATTACACTCTTATAAGAGAAAATTCACCAAAAATAGAAATCTAGGTGGAATCATTTGAAATTTATATCTCTATAAAGCTAACAGGGTAAGCTTTCAAATGAAGTAAGTTGCACATCATTTGAATGAGTATAATTTGAGATATAAACCCTAAAACTCGACCTTCCTGAACTATCCTGTTTTGGCCTAGTTTGGACATAGGGCAATTTTCTCGACTTACTGGGATCAAATGGGACCTTAAATAACTTGGAATTTCTTATAGGAGGTTCTTCTATGTGTAAGCTTTCTAACAAAGTTGGTTTCCCTTAATTCCAAGTTGTATAGGGCAAGTTCTCCCCTAAACAACTTAGTTTGGCCAGAATCAAACTCAGAAACCTAGGTCAAACTTCAAAAATCCGTAAATCCCTCAATACTAATCCAATGGCCTTATATTATATATGTATGGAAAGCCCTGAATGTCTAGTTTCCTATAAAAATAGATTCTTGGAGTTTAAACAGCTATAGACAAATCCGTACACTCCGCCATACGGACTACCAAGGAAAAATCCTACCAGCTTCATGAGTTTTCTCCTTCCTTCAAGTTCTTTCATACCAACTCTAAGTCTAATCATAAAATACATGCATAATCAACTATAATTCATCATCATCATTTCATATAATATCAGTATCACAAGGTATACAAGACACACACACAACTCCAAATCAAGGAAAATAAGAAGAGGAGTAGGATTCTTACCTTGTCTAGTTGGATTTGAGTTGATTTAGTGTCTTTGATGGAAGCAACTTGTGATGAGACTTGAAGAAAAGGTGGAAATGGAGTGGAGATGGGAGTGATGAGAAGAGAAATGAAGAGAGCTTCAGTAAGGAGATGGCCAAAAATGATAAGAAGAAAGGAAAGAAAAGGTGGAGATCTTTTTGGAAGCACCTCCTCTTTGATTGGTGGATTTAACTCCATCATAGACTTTTGTTTAGCTTCCTTCCCTCAATGGCTGATCAAGGCGCCACATGAGGGAGTGGTTTGGCTAAATCCTAGCCATTGATTCTAGGGCGCTCATAGAAAAATTTCTATTGGTTCGGTTCTGACAGTTTAAAATACCGATTTCTTTTAAATCAGTAAATCGGTTTCGAGAAAATTCTTATGAAATCTTCTATACTTCTAACCTAATTCCCTCATGTCTAAACTCAATTAGTTGCTAATTAATTGATCCTAGATAAATATTTAGTCAAATTGTAATTAATTTCGATTATTCGATAAAAATCGAACAATTAGGCGAAAAACAATAAAAAATTTTGGTGGATGTTACACACTACATATAAATAGGTAAATATGGGAAATGCATCTTATCTTTGAAGGTTTTCCCCTCTTAAAACTTATTTTCAATCCTTGGTCCCCTGGGAGTTATTGGCCATATACTTTTGGGTAATAGTTTGCTTTTCAAGATCGAGCTCGTTTCTATACAGGGTGGCCAGGTTTACTTTCCCCGACTTCCCCACTGATCTATCCCCCTTAATTTTGTTCAGGGGTTGGCCTAAGTCACATGGAAATTCTTTCTTATTCTTATAAATGGTAGCATTGCTTATCTAATTTACTTTGATCAATGCATGCATAATTTGTAACTTCATATTAATTACGATCTCTGTCGAAATTTTGGCAGCATAACGGATCGTGTCCACTTCCCCATGAATAGTGTCAGAAAACCAAAAAGTTCAATCAGATAGCAATTCCAATATAGAACATCATATTCATTCCAAGAATATAATAATATCAATAAGTAATATACAAAAGGGCTTTCTGCCCACTTCAATCAATTCTGCTCGAAATTACAAAATCCACCAAACGTTCATTTTAATTCATTTAGGTCTGCATTTTGGATATGTCATAACTTTATGTGCCTAGTTTCCAACCCTTTTCATTCCATCTCATTTTGATTTGTATAACTCAAGTTATTTGTATTTTACTTCAGACTACCCTATTCTTAGCTAGAATTGCATTCTTATAAAAGAAAATTCACCAAAAAAAGAAATCCAGGTGAAATCATATGAAATTCATATTAATTTAATGGTAACAGAACAAGCTTTCAAATGAAAGAAGTTGATGAGTATATTTTGAGATATAAGCCCTAAAAATTGACCCTACTGGACTACCCTATTTTAGCTCAGTTTTAACTTAAGTCAACTTCATTGATGTGCTGGGAACAAATGGCAATGAATTTGACACTGAAATTTTTATGGGATGTTCCCTTACATGTTATATTTCAAACAACTTTGGGTTCACTCAATTTGGAGTTATGTAGGATGAGTTACACCCTCCTCAACTCACACTGCCCAGATGAGAGTCCAAATTTCTAGGTCAAATTTCAAAAATTCACAACTAATTCTATACTAATCCAATGCCCTTATATTATAGATGTATGGAAATCCCTAAATGTCTAGTTTCATGTAAAAATATATTCATGAAATTCAAATGGCTGTAGGTAGAGCCGTACACTCCGCCGTACGGATCGCCGAGGAAAAAACCTAACAGCTTCTTGAGTTCTCTCTTTTCTTCAAGTTCTTTCATACCAATTCCACTTCTAATCAAAACACACATGCAAAATCAATCATAAACCATCATCATCACTCCAAATCACATCAATATCATGAGGAAAACAAGATCTCCACATAGCCCCAAATCAAGAAAAATAAGAAGAGAAGTTGGATTCCTACCTTTTCTAGGTGTAATTCTTGTTAGATTTGTCGCTTGAGTTGAAGAAATCTTGTTGTGGCTTGAAGGTTTGTGGGAGATGAAGATTATATGAGTTGAGATAAGATGAGATGAAAGAGAAAATAATGGAGAGGGTTCAGCATATAAGGATTGAAATTTGCAAGGGTAGAAAAGGAAAAATTTAAAAACTTCTAAAACAAGTTGCATGTGATTGGTGGATTTGTGTTGGTTATTCAACTTGGTTTGGTAGCCCATATGGAGGGCTGAGATGGCCCCACTTGTATGGGTAAGTTGGCTAAATCTTGGCCATCCATCCTAGGGTTCTCATAGTATAATTGTTATTGATCCGGTTCCGACAGTTTAAATTACCGAAATCTTATCGATTTCTCTTAAATCTGTAAACCGATTCTAGAAAAATTCTGTGAGATTTTCTATGTTCCTAATCTAATTCCATCAAGTCTAATCACTTCTAAATCATACTTAATTGGCTTTAAGTGAATGCTTAATCGAATTCTGATTAAACCCACTTATTTGATAAAAACCGAACAACTCAGTTATTAACGATAAAATTTTTCGGACGTTACATGATGCACCCTAGAAAGTTGGAACCACCACTTCATAGCAGCTACTATAAATGTTAAGCTAACTATCTTGGTATAGTCTCTAATCCTTATTCTCTAATACCTCAAGACTCTTGCTGACTTAAGCATCAAAATCTCTGCAAGTACCCCCAAATTTTTGAAGTGAAGGAGATCATTCTAGCTTGGTGTTCCTTAGACTCCCACTCTACTAGTCTCATGCTGAAGTCAAGTAACTCGATTTCCCATCTACTTACTTCCTAACAAAATTGTTATGTAACTTGTATGGTAGGTTTTTATTAGAAAAGCCCATGGGCATTTTTTTTTATTTTCATGTAAATCAAATAAAATAAAAGGCTAATACATTATTTTTTTTTTCTATTTGTACAATTTTTGTACTTTTCTTTAATATTATCAAACTTCTTTCGATCATGATGAAATATCTATCTTTTCTCAAAAATTTAATTAAAGGACAAGTCAAATTAGGAAATAATTGGTATAAAAATAAAAAAGAAAAGTTTTATAAACTAGATTTATGAGTAAAATTATATTAAAAAAATAATTTTTGAACATTACCTTTATTTTCACATTCATATTAAACTCATTCTTATGAGATATTCTACTTGAGTGATCATCGACATGTGTCATGAGCACAACTGACTAGCTTTGGGATCTCATCCCGCACTGAGTTGGGAGCGAAAACATAGGCCGCTAAAACTTATATCATTTCACAAGGGGCAAGTACATTTCAATATTGGATGCTCATCTCAGCAAACCAATATTCAAGAAATCCTTTGGTATTTATAGAGCAAAAAAACAAAAAAAATCAAGTGATACTTTATTCTATTTATACTTTAACACCTCCATTTTGTGACCCATTACTGTCTCTTGCTTAATGCACAATAACTAAATTAGTTACGTAGTAAGATAGGGAGATGGTTGTTTTGCGGTTACGGTCTTGTTTCAGATATAGTTCTCAGATGGCAGTTTTTGTGGTGGTTTGTGACAAGGGAGCAGTGGTGGCTCATGTTTGTTGTAACACCCTAATAAACCCATACTACGCTTAAGTCGTATTACGGCATTTTATTAGTTGTTACTTATGCTCGTGAAAAACTAAACTTTGCTTGAAATTAAATTACGTGGAAAATATGGTAAGATTTTTTTTTTTGAAATACGTCGTCGCTTTGCAGCGTTTTGAAAAGTGAAGCTTTGGGCGAGAAGATAGATAAAGAAAGAGCGTGTCGCATAAGATACATAACCTAACATCATAAAACAAGAGAAAGATAAATAAATAGTGATTCACAAATACATTGCATTAAATAACTAACTATTATATTCATATGGGTTCATAATATATATATATACATACATATATATCAGCATTACATCAAAAGAGGCTCATGGTTGTGCCATGATCCAAATACTAGATACAAACTAAAATCGACTTCGTTCGTCACAAAAGAGATGAATGAAGATGCAGAGCTACGGCGACGACAAGTCCACATCAGCAATTGTCTGACATCCCACGTCATACGCCCGCTCACAGTGTCGGGGATCCATGCTCTGCTCCACCGGATGCGCCATCGAGATCTGGTGACGATACGAAAGAATAACTAAGGTGAGAAATGGAATTTCTCAGTAGGACTCGAACCCGACACGAAAGTGTCATCGTCATCGTCCTAGCCACTTCGGTTTTATTAATAAAAATAGTGAGCATGCATAAGGTTCAATTCTTGGATTTTCGAAATCATGAATATCCGAAGCGGATTCAATTTTAACATAATCTCTAATCACTTACATCATAACATACATGGGCATAAGTATAATCATATAAAAATGCATGATTGTGCTATAAGTTTTTTCTTAACTTATTCCCTTTCTAGGGTTTGGACCGAAGTCCCTTTTCTTTCCTTAACTTGACTTTATCTTTTCACCCACTAAACATAAGTGATAATGAGCTCATACCGTGGCCGTCGCCACCATAGAATTTCGGTACTTACACTAGCTGGGTCATGCCATGCCTCATGTGAGTCGTAGGTGAGGGGAGCTTACTTCGGGTCACCTTCCCTTTTGAAGGATCATGCCCATAGTTTACTTTCTCTTTTTATTAAGGCTTATGATGCAAAATTATTCTGATTCTTTTCCACATTTAGGCGTTACGTATCGTCATCCCCAAATGTGGTTCCTTTATGAATCACCTCTGGGCATTACATATCGCCATCCCCAGGGTGTTCATATTTATTAATTCTTTCATGTATATCATTAAGCATCATATCATCAACATATCATATTCATATCATCATCATTCATTATCATATCATCATCATATCATTATCATTCTTATCATCATCGTGTCACTATCATAATCGTCATCATCATATCACATCATCATCATCATGATCATCATCATATCATATCATCATCATTATGATCATCATCATGTCATTATCATTATATCGACAAATAGAGGCATACATATCACACAAAGTCTTATGAGCTTAGCTTAGTAAACTTGGGTACAAGCTTTTAATTGACTTGCTTCTTGCATAAATTCTTTTATTAGGCATAGGGTCAATTTCATCCATTATCCTTTTTGAAACTTTTAAGTTGAATTATGAAGGTTTTCCAATACTTAATATAAGGGTCTTAATGTCTTAAAGCTTATTTCTCATTAACCTTTAAAACTTACCATAACCAGTTTTACTTTTACAGTGGGGCAGTAACTTCAAAAATTCACCATAATTTCATCTTTTACTCTTTTATTTCGAATTTTGATATACTTATACTTCTCTTAGTCTATTTTTGAACAAAACAAGCCCCACTGAAAAATTCATTTTGTAGCTTGAGTTATACACATTTTATTCTGACTGTTCAGACTTGAAAGTTCAACTCGGTTCAGTGGCTTATCAACTCCACTGGGAACTCCTCACATGAAATCTGACAAAACTGTTTTATGGGGGTGTTCCTCTATGTCTTATATTTCTAACAAAATTGGTCCCACTCAAAATGTTATGTATAACTTGAGTTATGCACATTTTATTACATACTGCCCGAACAGAAACTCATCTGGGGACAGCAGACTTTGAAAATTCATATCTCCCTCATTTGAACTCCAAATTTCACGAGTTTTATATGTGTGGAAAGCTCTTTGAGTCTACTTTCACAGAAAATTAGTTTCATTACATTTTGATTTTTGTAGAACGAGTTATACAGTATGCTTTACAGACTGCCAGAATTTTCCAGCTTCTACGGTTTTGGTTTCAATGAGTTTTCTTGTAAAAACATTAAAGCTTTTCCTCAAGTGACCACTTTTCTCTTCCAAACCACTTTTATACTTTGAGATCTTGGTATTAAATCAATGTTTTAACTTCTAAAAATTTGGTTCAATAGCAATAGATATACCAACTGAAAATCTCATGCCAAAGAGAAAGATACAACACATAAAAACTCATCATATCAACAAGCATGGCCATGAGGCCTTGGAAACAAGTCCTAGAACCACCTAGCTATGGAGAGCTTAGGAGTTAAAGGGCTTGAAGAACACATAAAAGAAGAAGGTTAGAGTCACTACCAAATGTGTTTCTCTTGAAAGCTTGAAGGATGAAGATGGTTGGAGATGGCCTCCTTCTCCTTGAGCTTGATATTAGGGCTTGTGTATGAGTGGCTTTGTTTCTCCAAGGACCAAAAATGGTAGTCCTTGAAGGGATTGTGAGTGTGGTGATGGAGATGAGGTAGGAAGTAGTAAGAAGGTTGGAAGAAGAACAAAAAAGATGGGAAGAACAAAAGAGTAGGATGAGACTTGGAGAGAGGAGAGAGCTTTTTTGGTGTTTTAGTGAGAGGAATGGAAAATGAAATGAGGGGGAGAGAGAGGGGCTGAAGGTGGCGCATAATGAGGGGGGAGGGTGATTTGATTTTTGCTTCTTACACAAGCTAGGGAGTGGGAAAAACCTTGGGGCAAAAGAGAGTATTGTGTTTCCTTTGAGTCTTGGCAATTTGGGTAAAGACCATGTAGTGTTTTCTCAAGTGGTTAAAGACATGAGCTCTCTTAAGATTTGGCTTGGATGGCTATGATCACTCCAAGTGTCACCATCTTGATGGAGGAGAGCACATTTCTTGTCTTGACTTAAGGAACACTACTAGCATGGACTCTTGATCTAAGGGTGTATGATGAGAAGACAAATGGATAGTTGGATATGACTCTTGCCTTGACCAAACTTTCAAACAATAATAAAAGGGAAGTTTCTACATCTTTATAATTGTTACAATTATCTAAATGTTAATTAATTTGATTAGTTCAATTATACCTTAACACATTTTTATCGAAAAGGAGTTTTCCTCATTAATTATGTGAAGAGGGTGTGAGGATTAATTTTTCATGTGATTAGGGTGTAAGAATTAATCTATCTCAATCGATTAAGGTAGAACAATTGTCTTGTACTTAATTAATAAGATTGGATTAGCTTAATTATATTTCTAAGTTATGAACTAATGAGGTTAGAATAATTAGGTTTTGAATTAAAACATTTAGTGCATTATGATTCAATTATCGACTTGACTCAATTTACTAAGCTCTTGCTCATCGATATTAGCCGATTAGTCCTCAGTTAATCGTTAACCTCTCTAATTAGCCAGGATCACTGAGCTAATTAGCTTAGACAAAAATTGGGGATGTTACATTTGTGAAGTTGTGCTATGGGTTCAATCTCGTGTTAGTGATGTTATGGATCTTAGAATCTAGTTTTGTGTGTTTTGGCTTTCATTAAGGAATCAGCGGTGCTTTTTTTTTGTTTGTAGGTTTTCTCTATTTGTTGGTTTGGTTCGTGTTTTTATCATGGGTGACTTGTTTGTTGTCACTGACAATCATGCATTGGTGTTAGAGGTAAAAATAATCTCTTCGACAAATCTTGCTTCTTGTTAAGACCAATTGTTAACAAGAAGAGTGATCAAATAGCAAAAGCAAATTGAAGGATTTGGGTCTATGTTGCATGATGTGGTACTGGTTGGTTTTTATAATAGAAGGACAAGTATGGATGTATGATGAAAAACTCACTAAAGTGCATATTAGACTTAGGTGAGGTCATAAGTGAAATAATAAAATAATATTGATTGAAGACATTTACATGAAGCCTGGTGAATTTGGTTCAAAACCATAGGCATGTTATTTTGTCTTATGTGGTTGTGAAGATTGTCATATACGGCTAGTAAAGGCTTAGTTTCATGTTAGTGATTTGTCTAAAAAGGCATGTACACTGTTAACAAGTTTGACAATTTGGCAAGTACAATACAGGAGAATGAGATTTGATAGGTTGATCCTTCGACAAGTTGACAATTTTGAGTGACAGTAATTTGAAGGAACCCAAAGGCAAGGTGCTGTTCGAAACTAATGGTGCATGGCAAGGATTCGACAAGTTGGCTATCAAGCAACAATAACTAGAATGGAGCCAAGATTTTGAAACACATGAAGCAGCACAATGGATAACATGGAAAGCAGTTACTGGAATGCAATTATAGGCATGCCCACTAAGTAGTAAAATAACTGTTATTAGGACACTTGTCATTTTTCAAGGACTTAAAATAGGACTTGTAGGATCAGAATAGGCAGTTGGAAATGTAACATATCCCGGAATTTTCTTATCGTTTTTCGCCTAATTGTTCGATTTTTATTGAATAATTGTGATTAATTAAAAATTGATTGAATATTTATTTAGGATCAATTAATTAGCAATTAATTGAGTTTAGATATGAGGAATTAGGTTAGAAGTATAGAAGTTTTCATAAAAAAATTTTTGAAACCGATTTACCGATTTAAAGGAAATCGGTAAGATTACGGTATTTTAAACTGTCGGAACCGAACCAATAGGATTTTCAACTCATTAACCCTACATTAAGTGGCTAAGAACTCAGCCACTTACCACCTAAAAATGGAGCAAAGAAGGCCACAAGCAAGGAGGAAAGTAGGCTGAAATTCAGTCTTGTATTTTGAACCAATCACAACCCTTCATTTCAACTACCTCCTTAAGCTTTTATAACATAATTCTTCTCCTTTCATTTAGCCCATTTTTGCGCTGCCTTTCTCGCTCATTTCAGCTCTCTTCTTCTCTTCTCCACTCACCCAACTCCATCAAACCATCAAGCTCAACCAAGTTTTATTCATCCAAGCTCCAAAATCAAGCCAAATCATACATAACAAGAGGTAGAGGTTTTGTTCTTGTCTTGACTTTTTGATTATGGGTGGCTGGTGGTGGTTTATTTTCTCAATTCTTGATGTGATGATTGAATGATTATGATGAAATTTGGCTGATTTGTTGGCTATTTGTGATGTTAAAATCGATTAGGAAGCAAGAAAGGATGAAAATAGGAAGAGCTAAGGAGCTAGAGAACCAAAAACCCTCGGTAGTCTGTACGGCGGAGTGTACGGCTCTACCTACCGCCATTTAAATTTGATGAAACCATTTTCAAACAAAACTAGACATTCAGGGCTTTCCATACATATATCATATAAGGCCATTGGATTAGTATTGAGTGAGATATGAATTTTTGAAGTTCGACCTAGGTTTTTGAGTTTGATTCTGGGCAAACTAGGTTGTTCAGGGTAAAACTCGCTCTATATAGCTTGGAATTGAATGAAACTAACTTTGTTAGAAATCTTACACATAGGAGAATATCCCATAAAAATTTCAGAGTTAGACAAGGTCCAGTTTGTTCCTAGTAGCTCAAGAAATTTGCCCTATGTCCAAACTGGGCCAAAACAGGACAATTTAGGAAGGTCAAATTTCAGGGCTTATAAATCGAGCTCTACTAAGGAAAATGGAATAGAGCTTTTGAATATGAAAGTTTGTACTATTAGCTTTAATATGAGACCAATTTCATATAATTTGAATTAGTTTTCGATTTTTAGTGGATTTTTACTTTTAAGTGTGTAATTCTGGCCAGCAGCAGGGCAGGCCGGGATAAAACCTAAATAACTTGAGCTATATTTATCAAAATTAGATGGGACCAAAGAAGTTAGAAAAAGACACATAACACATTAACATATCCAAAATTCAAGTCCAGATGAGTTAAATAGAAGTTTTGGCTTAAGTTACACAAATTGGGTTGAATGATTGTGCTGAGGCAGTGACCTTGTCTTAATGTAACTAATGTTTCTATGAAGTTAATGTTGAATTGTGAATGAAATGTCATGATCTCTTTGATAAGTTGATATACTGAGTATTAGCACTATTCATGAGGAAGTGGACACGTTCCATTATACCATTGAAATTTCAGTAAGACCTATGCATGAGTTATAAGATACATGTGCATTTTCAAGAAAATTCATGAAGATTATGTTATGATGAGCATAATGGTTATGTTATGATGAAAGTCCATAATACTTGGGCCAGCCCCGGAATAAAGTTAAGGGAAATAGATCGGTGGGGAGGTCGGGGAAAGTAAACCCAGCATTCTTGTATAGGAATGAGCTCGATCCTGAAAAGCGGACTATTACCCAGGAGTCTAAAATGGCCAAGAACTCCCAGGGGACCAAGTAATAGAAAAGTTTATGAAGAAAGGTTCAAGAATAAGTTTTGCATGATTACATTGAACAGTCATTACAAGTTATTTACAGTTTGTCAGTTATATTCATTTACTATCGTATGCTCATTTATTCTGTTCATTATCCTGTGTATTACTATTAGTAGTTTATTCTATTTTTTATGCTGTTTTAAGTAAAATTGAACCTTGCATCGGACCAGATGTTTTTTTTCTTAAACTTATTGAATATGGATAGTTTAGTTTGATCCCATATTTTTATAATTAAATAAAAATCGAGGCAATTGAGAATGAATGTGATGTCATTTAAAATGTCATACGCGAGCCCTATTGAGAATTTCTTTAAATTCTCACTTCGTTTTGCATTTCCGCGTCATTCTCAGACGCTGATGATGGACTTGACGGCCACTCTATTTATTGAGCTCACTGACCTGCAGCTCCACCAGGACCTTGAGTTGGACTCGTTGTACTTAGCTGGCTCCTGCCATTTCTGTCTCTACTTTTTACCAATAGGAATTTTGTTGTTCCTTTATTTCACTCTGCTTTTGAAACATATATTTATAAACTGAAGCTTTGACTTTCAACTTACATATGTATATATACAACTAATGATATATTTCCTGTCTTTATTCTTTTCTGTAATGCTAATCACGTTTATTATATAAAGCATCCTATTTCGTAGGTATATTCGTCAAACATATACATGTATATCAGAGAAAAAGAGAATATAATATAATGACTACAGCTTTAGACAAAGAACTAATACGGTAACGCGACCTATCCAATTTTATGCTATGACTTAAGCATAACATAAGTTGGTAGGGTGTTATAGGAAATATCTTGAGAAGTACCTTTCACATCCTCTCGTCACTCTGATATCAAAAGATACACAGGGGAAAATCAAGTACTTTATCCCATCGTATTTTCTCTTCATTTTCTTTCTAGTTTCTTTTTCATTTCTTTTAATTCATCTCTTTCCAGTTTCTCTTTTCTCTTAATTCCAATTTATGTACCTCCAACATTTCAATTTTATGATGCTTTCATTTCAATTTTTCTTTCTTTACTTTGTTTTCTTGTTTTAGTTTATTGACGCTATTTTGTAAAACTGTTTTCTGCTTCATTTTTTTGGTTTAATTATTCTACAGGTCTTTATAGTTTCACTTAATTTTCAATTAGGTCCTTATAGTTTAAAAATTTGTAATCAAGTACACTATATAAATTTTTTCAATCAAGTCTTTGTCTACATTAACCGTGATAAAAATGTGAAATTGATGGAATATTCCTTGAATATTCCCTAATTCTGTCACCTCATCCATCCCCACCTGTAACAAGTGCACAATAAAACCAACCCTTCCCTCCCCAATCTTCGCCTATTATCTTCTCTTACAACCACAAAACCCTCCCTTCCAACTGCAAAAACCATCCCACCGAACCCCAACAATTCTTACTGTAACATTCCCATATAACGTAATAGGAAGTAATAACAACAAACTTTTGTTATTCACCACTTTGCTCCTAAACTTTTTAGGAAATGACATTGAGGTCCCTATGTCAATAGAATTAGCAGAATAAGGTTTTAAACGAAGTAGAATCACGTAGTGAAAACGTAGAAACCTAAACCTCGGCCAATTGAGCCACGGAGGTGTCCATATGTGAAATGATATGAAATGCCCCTAGACTTACCCATAATTACGAAAATGCCATTAGCCTTGAAAAACAGAAATAGAAGGCCCTAAAATTTGCAAAACGTTTAATTTACACTGTTAATCGATTTATTCGATTTTATTGAATCTTTAAGCTTGATTAGAAATTAATTAAAGGTTGATCAAGAGTTAATTAGATGTTATATTAGAGATAATTAGAATAGAAACATATAAAATTTCACAAATTTCTTCAAAACCGTTTTACCGATTTGAAGGAAATCGGTAAGATCACGATATTTTAAACTGTCGGAACCGAACCAATAGAATTTCAACTAATAAATCCTACTTTAAGTGGCTGAGAACTCAGCCACTTAACCCCTAAAAGTGGCGCAAATAAGGCCACAAGAAAGGAGGAAGCTTGGCTGAATTTCAGCCTCTTGTGCTCCAACCAATCACATTGCAAGAAGCCAACTCCCACCATCATTAAATCAGATTTTTTTTTCCTTCTTTCTCCACCCAATTTTCGAGCTCCCTCTTCCAGCAGCCTTCCTTTCCTCTTTTCTTCATCCTCTTCATCTCATTCTTACACTTTCAGCCTCCCTCAAGCTTCTTGCATCCAAATCCTTCAATAGAACTCAAGACTAGCTAGTTGTTACATCAAAATAAAGGTAGGATTCCAATTCTTGTCTTGATTTTCTGATTTGGGTGGCTGGTGGTGGTTTGTTTTCTCAATTTTTGATGTATTGATTGAATGATTATGATGATATATGGCTGGTTTATTGGTTGTTTGTGAGGTTAAATTCGAATTGGAAGCAAAAAAGGATGAAATTAGGAAGAGCTGAAAGGCTGGAGAACCAAACGCCCTCGGCAGTCCGTACGGCTGAGTGTACAGCTGCGCTTACAGCCAATTACATTTGATGAAACCATTTTTAGATAAAACTAGACATCCAGGGCTTTCCATACATATATCATATGAGGCCATTGGATTAGTATTGAGTGATATATGAATTTTTGAAGTTCGACCTAGGTTTTTGATTTTGATTCTGGGCAAACTAGGTTGTTCAGGGTAAATCTCGTCCTATACTACTTGAAATTGAGTGAAACTAACTTTTTTAGAAAGCCAACACATAGAAGAAGTTCCCATAAAAATTTCAGAATTAGATAAGGTCCCGTTTGTTCCCAGTTATCCAAGAAAGTTACCCTATGTCCAAACTGGGCCAAAACAGGGCAGTTCAGGAAGGTCAGATTTCAGGGCTTATAACTCGAGCCCTACTAGGTTAAATGGAATGGAACTTTTGGCAAATTAAATTTTTCCCTGTTAGATTTAATATGAGACCAATTTCGTATGATTTGAATTAGTTTTCGATTTTTAGTGGATTTTTACTTTTAAGTGTGCAATTCTGGCCAGCTGCTGGGCAGGCCGGGATAAAACCTAAATAAGTTAAGTTATACTTATCAAAATTAGATAGGACCAAAGAGGTTAGAAAATAGACACATAAACCTTCAACATGTCCAAAATTCAAGTCTAAATAAGCTAAAATGAATTTAGAGCTTCATTTCTAAAAACCGGGCAGAATTGATATAATGAGCAGAATTGAATATAAGGGTCTAATCCCTACATGATTGATATTAATATGATATATAAGGGGTCAATCCCTACATGATTGACATTATTGTGATATGTTTGCTGCTCTATGTTGAACTTTTGCCTGATTGGTTTTACTGGTAGCCTGGCACTATTCATGGGGAAGCGGACACGTTTCGTTATGCTGCCGAATTTTTGGTAGAATTATATGAAGTTATAATAGCTTGTGTTATGAAATTTTAAGTTATGAATATGAAATTTATATGCAAGAACATATGAAAGTAAATGGCGAAGTATATGTATGAATGCATTCAGCATGTCTATGCATGACTATGTATGAGAATGAAAGGATATGAATATATTAAATGTGGATCCCTTCTGGAGACAGTTGCACTTTGAATCCCTCCCCGTGAAGGCAGTTAAAAGATATAATGAAGGCCCCATATTCGTAAGGAACGTGACATGGCGATCACGCTCTGATGGGGTATGACATGGCGATCATACTCTGGAATGTGGCATGATGATCCCACACCCTAAGGAATGTGACATGGCGATCACATTCTGATGGAGTATGACATGACGATCATACTTTGGGATGTTGCAGGAAGAACATATTCCTAAGGAATGTGACATGACGATCACATAGCGATCATACTCTGGAATATGTGTGACAAGTAACCCTCACTCACATGAGGCATGGCATGACCCAGCTAGTGTGAGTATAGGGGATAGGACTTACGCGAGGCATGGCATGACCCGGCTAGTGTAAGCAATGAAAATGTATGGTGGCAACATCCATGATATTGACTCATTACAGAGCAAAGAAAGTTAAAGAAAGGCATCAGGATATTTGCATGAATTCAAAGATGAGAATTTGCATAATGACATCTCATGTTTAATTGATGTTGAGGCTGTACTATCTAGTTATGCTGTGACTATTTTCTATATATGAAATATTGCCAATGTGACTCAAGCGCGTGAATAAAATGAACTCGGCTTCGGATAATACATTTTCGAACTATAAAACTGAAAAGTCTATTAACATGTTCACTTTTTTTCATAATAAACCGAAGAGCTGGAGATAATAACAATGACACAGTGTGAAATTTATTCATGAATCCTATTGAGAATTTTTATAATTCTCACTCCTATGTTCATTTTTGTGTTATCTCCAAATAGTTCAAGAATTATTGGGAACAACTAGAGATTGCTGCTAGACAAGGTCTAGTAACAACTCCTAGGCTAGGTATTATGACTTAAGCATAGTATCATGCTTGGGAGGGTGTTACACTTACCACACCACCGCCGGCAGCAAGTGGCTATTCGCCACCAACTGCTCCTGCATCCCTCACAACTGTCCACTTCTCCACAAGCCCATTCATCCTCCTATCACGAACCATAGCTGCGAAGATTTCCTTCTCAACTGCTGTGAATCCCCTAACTGGCCTTCTGAAGTGTCAGATATATTTTTGAAGTAAACAAATGAGTTTTGTGCGAAACTATTAACAATTCATGAATCTTTTTCTATTCAATGCAAATGAAAACAGGGGATTTCTTCTTGTGTACATTTTAAGTTGATATTGAATTGTCCAACGCTACTATTATTTCATAATTTTTCACAAAATTGTTCAAGTTTAAAAAAATTACTCTGAATTCTACTCACAAATTTTGTTCTCATTAAATGATCCTTCTTGCTTTTCATGTCTATGAGAAATAGGATTTAGGCAGAGTAATGTCTTCATAATCAGTTCAGTTGGGTTAACATTTCTTGCTTGTAATTCTTGTTTCTTTACATTTCTCCAGTCTCATTGCTTTTCAGCTTCTGTCTCATTCCTTTATTCACCTATTTTTAGTCATTTTACCAAATTTCTACCATAACTACTACTGGCAAATTTTGGTTGAAGTCACAACAAGAATTGGACATATTTTGTCCTTTTGTTTCTGGATGACAAGCTTGAAACATCATTGTAAAATCATTTGTCATCAATTCTCATTTTAGTTTCTATTCACTTAATTTTATTGCTATTTCTTTGTTTTGACTATATCATGGTTTCAATGGCAAAACTAGATATGGAAGTGCACTCATGCAAACGTGGACTTCTTGACCATATAAGCAAAGGTATGGCTTCTTGTTTAATATGATTGCTCACTTCTCTTGCTATATTTCTGTATTCGTGATAACACAGGCCTTTGAGGAGGGTGCTAAGATAATGGCTCTATTTTTGCTTTTCCTTTTTGGTTGGTTCTAGATGTATAAGGGTGTTGGTTCTGTTGTTGGTTTGTGATTTTGAGAGTGTTTTGGGATGTTGAAGGTGGCTGTTCTTTTTTGTCTTTTTTCTTTTTTTTTTTTTTTTTGGGTTTTGGAATCATGGTTTGAGATGATTTTGAGGGTGGTTTTGGGAGAAAAGGGGGAGGAAAGGAAATCATGGTCTGAGATTATTTTGAAGTGGGCGATAGAAGTTGTAGAGTTTTAGGGGAGAAAAGGAAATTTTAGCATGTACCACAAGTTGAGGGTTTATGGTGTATATCATTAAATCTCTGTCATTGGATGATACAGTATATGGTGCACCATATTTGAGATAGTCCATCATAAAACGCACCTACACATCAAATATATTTGTAACGAAAAATAATTCTAAGGACATGATTACAAATTTTTGCTTAATATAAGGACTTGATTACAAATTTTTAAATTATAAGAACCTAATTGAAAATTGAGTGAAACTATAGGGACTTATAGAATAATTAAACCTTTTGTTTTTGCATTGTTCAAAATTTCCTTTCATTCAAGTTTCTTTCATTTTCTTTTTCATTTTGCTTGAATTTGTTTCTTTTATTTTCTGCATTTATTTTATTCTCTTTGCTTCTTTTGCCTACTATTTAAAACTCATGAGAGTTCATAAAAGGAACTGCTTCCACTCCCCGAATTGAGATCGAGAAGCAAGGTTATTGTCGTTTATTTGTTTACTGACAAAAAAACCAATTAACCAGCTGGCTCATCTTAGTTATGTCAAGGTGGTACGTCAGTAATCGGAGGAAGTTAAAGGGTGTTTTTTGGTGGTTGCCAAAAAGTTGTACAATTGCAAGATCCGTTAGTGGTCTTGAGATGTGGGTTTAGTGATTCCTGTATTCATGTTGTGTGTTTAGGGAGATGTGTTTCGTGTTTTGTGCATTTTTTTTTTGGACTGTATCCTTATTGCCCCTCTCTCTTTGAGAGTTGAACATTATCCACTTATCGGAAAAAAAAAGAAAGTTAGGGAGAACTATCATTTTGATCTTTAAAAGATCAATTTATTGACAAATTAGTCCTTGAAAGATATTTTATTAGTTTGTGGTCCTCCTATGATAAATTTCATTATTATTAATGAATTTAATTAGTGTTAACAAAAAATATTTTAAGGACTAATTTGTCAACACATTGATATTTCAATGATTAATTTGCCAAAATGTTGATTTTTTAGATATTAACTTGTCAACATGTTAATCATTGAGGTATCACGAGTTAACAAAGCATCTTTTAAGAAGTAATTTTTCAGTGTTTTGATCTTTTGAGTGTCAAATGATGGTTCTCCTAGTAAGTTAAGTTGTAAATAGTACTACTTTTGCACACTTTTAGGTATCCATTTAACAAAATTTTTGGAGAAAAATACAATAATCCCTTGAGAATTTTAGAAAAAAACACTAAACTTTAAAGTTATAAAGGAAAAAAAAAAAAGGATCACTCTACTTCGTTATCTAAAAAAATATAATATCAATAACAATTCAATAAAATATTAATTATTTTATAAAACTCATAAATAATTATCATTAAAATTTTATAATATATATGTATTATTTTAAAAAATATATCTCTCTACATGGGTTAAATTCCTTAAAAAATAAATTAATTATTGTTAGTGCATCTAATATATTAATTATATTTAAATGAGATGTAATAATATATTAAATAATGTGGACAAAATACAAAATAAGTGACTATTTATATATAGAGAATGTTAATCTCCACACTTTCATGTGGAGGATAACAAACTCCAAATTTTATCTTAAACAAAAAACTCACTACTCTTTCTAAACCAATTTATGATTTTGGATAATTTTTTAAATTAATTTTACTCATATTAAGTTCCACTTAAATTATTTTTCTCTCAACTAATTAATATTCGCTCTCTGTTATTTTTATTTATCTAAATAATATTATCTTTATTTTTATTTGTCGCATGTCTAAATAGTATATTCATAATTAAAAATTCAAATAATATTATTATATACTACAATACACAGGATTAAATAACTAAAAATTTATTTAGATTGACAATATATTAATTTTATTTTAATGTAGATAATATATTAAAATTAAACCTTTATGAGCATTTTAAATTAATATTATAAAGATTTAATGTTGACTATATCTTATTACTATAGACTAATTCTTTAATATTGTCATTATAATTTCTTAAGAGTAGCTTTTCAATAATATTATATACTAATTAGTTTAGCAAGTCTCATGCTTCATATATTCTGAAATTATTTACATATATTATTGCAATTATTTAAACATAATTCATATAATAGGTGTATTAATAAAAAATTAATTTATTTTTTAAGGCATGTAACCCACATGAAGAGATGTATTTTTTTAAAAATACATATATATTAACAAAAAGGGTTTAATTTTGAAGCATTGTCGGTATAAAAGAGTTTTACATCATTATCCGATTATATACTTCTATTTGTAAGACTTTTAAGGTAATAAGTAGTTGAGTCAAATACTTTTATTAATGTGATAATATATAATTGGATGTCTATATGAAAAAAAAAATTTATAATGACAATGCATACAAATTAAATCTTTAAAAAATAATGATAATTGTTTATGAGCTATATATATATATATATATATATATAATGATCTAATCTTGACTAAGTATTATGATACTAATTTTTTTAAGTATTACAATAAGATCTTCTTTTAAATTACGTTTCAATACTATTAATTACTTATTAGTTTAACAAATCTCACATTGCAACTTATTTAAACATAATTAATATAGTAAATGCACTAATAATAATTAATTTATTTTTTAAGGGAAGATATATATTTTTCAAAAAAAAAAAACATATGAGAATTTTAAATGATAATTATTTATGAGTTTAAAAAAATTAATATTTTATTATATTATTATTAAATTTTATTTATTTAACAATTTTTGCTACAATATTTATTTTTCATATAATAATATTACTTTTATTTTAATTATTAATATATTTTTATAATAAAATGAAGTGTCCAATTCTTTTTATCATACTTGTTAAATTTATGATATTTTACTCTCTCTTTTTTTTTTTTCCTAAACCATGTGTATCTTTATAATATAATAAATTCTAGCTAATCTATCCAGAATTAAGTTGTCCTATTATGAGAGTAAAATTTTTTTCTTTTTTTGATTTTTCAGAGCATTCCCTCACTTGACAGGTTAGGAACTAACCTCCCAGGATATATATGGTCAGGCATCTAAGTGGAGAACCCTTTCAGTAATATATTTTCCATATACATAAATTTTGAGATCAAATTCAGGACCACATACTTAAAGAAATCAAACCTCTTCCACTAAGATCAACACCTTCTTGGTAGAGTAAAGCTATTTTTACGCTCAATTTTTTCTTTTATAAGATTTGAAATTGAGATCTTAATTGAAAAAATATTAAATCAATTGAACTAATCAAATATTGGTATACATCTGTCCATTCAAAACTCACATGATATCAACATCTAAGAAATGGATTAGTGTTTCTCAAAAAAATTTAAATAAGGTAAGAATTAATGTCTTTTTTTTTTTGATAAAAGAATGAGTTTAATTTGTATTTATTAATAGTATAAAAAATTTTATACAATTAATTAATTATATTTTTTATTTATATAATTATTTAAATAATAAATATAATATTTAACTCTATTTATTAATATAACAAAATATATTTAAATAATAATATAAAAAAATTTTACATTCACAATATATACAAACAGGAGTGCTATGTGTTTCGAAGGAGATTTGACAAAAGTAATTTACGAATTATGTGGTCAAATCAAAATAAAGAAAAAAGCTCCAATGGGTCCCACATTACCATGCAGGCAGTCAGTGGGCGTGTAAAACGCATAGAAAGTTTATCTCTCCCACGCCGTTTCACGAATGTAAGTCATATCAAGAAGCATTTTTCTTTAGGAAAAAGGCAAAAAAGTGTTGACCTTCGAGAAATAAAACGACCCGAATAAAAAACGGGTCGTGTGCTTCAGTTTCTATCCATGTTCTATATCCTCGTCACTACACACACAAACACGTAGATGCCACATTCCAAACATGCGCTTGCTTGCGCCCCTGGCTAAATCTCAAGTGCCACAATGATTATATGATCTTGCATAGACATCTTGAGCAATTTGTAGTATCATCTAATGTCTCATCAGAAACAATTTATTATTTTTTTTAGGTAAACCACTTATTATTTTAAACACATAATAGAAGGAAAAGAAGCATATCCTTTATTCAGTTTTTTAGGAGTAATATAATTATTCATTTTTCATACATTTATATAAGTCGTGATCATTTCATTGTCTAATTAAAAAACTTCTTAACTGTTTGTAACTAATCCCCATTATGCTATCGTTATCGCTTTCTGTGTTGTCAACTATTGGATAGAGAAATATTTATGCAGTCCGTAAAATACTATGTAATTATATTTTTGATCAATCATATAAATATATTTTGTATAGAATTATATGTTAATAGTGAATCCCATATAAAATATATTTATATGATTAGTCTGAGAGCATAATTACGTAGTACTCCTGGATCATATAAGCATTTCTTCCATTGAATGGCCCTAAAGGAGCCCATAAGCCATAACCTGAACTACTTCTACAAAGGCACTGAGGCTTCACTACACTTGTTATTTCCCCATCAATTTTCTTCACATCAGCCACAGGTTGAGATAGAGATAGCATCCCTAGGTGTAAACAGGGACCCCACCATGGTCAAGAAGCTTAACCGCAATGCAAGTGAACGTGATCGCCGCAAGGTCAATGCCTTGTACTCCTCCCTTCGTTCACTCCTTCCAGTTGCAGATCAAATGGTGCTCTCTCTCTCTCTCTCTTCATTTGGATCGGTTATTGCCTTATTGGTAGCTGACGTGGTTTACAATTGTAACTGCATGTTGCATTCAAATTACTGAAATTATGAAAAATTACAGAAATATGCAGATAATACAGCTGCAATTGTGATTGCGATATATGGTTATAGAGACCTATAAAACTGCAACATTGTAGCTGCAATTTCTGCTGCATAATGCAATTTAAAACCATGGTATAAGACTATAATTTCTATAGGCAACAACTTCTAAAAGCTAGGAATGGCTATCCGTAGCTACCATGATTGTTTCTAACGACTTACTTCAATTAACACTAAGTACTTACATATCCAGGTAGAAAATATGTCAATTACGAGGGAATACTGTTTGATGACCTTATCTCCAAGGCATTTAGGATTTCTTTTTGTTCAGTGTTTGAAGTAAATAATTTTTATCCACCAAAACCTTGTGTCTTCTCGAGTATTAATAAAATACTACTTTGTCAAAGTTGTAAAACGCAACCTGCAGGTTTTAATTATTTGTTAATTAATTTTCAAACTCACTCATCATATTAACACTTGTTTTGGCAATAATCCAAATGGGATGAAACAGCAAAACTTCACAGAAGGACATGTTAGAACTAGCTTGTTTGGTATTAATTTTGACAGCTAATTCTTTTGGTTTAGGGAATTTTTGTGTAAATTCGAGTTGAAGATGGTAGTTTTAGATTCATGTTGCAAGTAAAGTTTGTCAGACGACGCACTTCACTTCCTCTATAACCAACGGATGACTTTTAATACATGAGCAAATTAATTTTCAGTGGTATATCGTAGGTTTTTTGTTTTGTTTTGTTTTTTTTTTGCTTTTTTTGTGGAAAGACTGAGAAAGAAGCTAAATTATAATGAAAAGCAATCAATTTCCACCGTAATTTTGCAGAAAAAAGTTGAGTACTCCAGCAACAATTTCGCGAGTGCTAAAGTACATACCAGAGGTACAGCAGCAGGTGGAAGGACTAACTAAGAAAAGGGAAGATATTTTATTGCGAATTTCACAGGAAGGGGATGTAGTGGTCAGCAGAGAACCACAAAGGAAGATTGCCCATCACACGTCTGGTTTTGTAGTTTCAACAAGTAGGCTCAATGATAGTGAGGCTGCTATTCAGATTTCCTCTTATACGGTCTACAAGATTCCACTTTCTGAGATCTTGCTTTGTTTAGATGGCCTTGTACTACTAAATGCTTCTTCCTCTGAGACCTTTGGGGGGAGGGTCTTCTATAACTTGCATTTCATGGTATGCTGCAAAATATTTCCTCCAGCTCTTTTTATGCCATTTATTAATTTGTGAACCGATTGAAAGTTCCTAATGGGGTTCTGCAGGTGGATAAAACTCAGAGATTTGAACTTGATATTCTAAGCGAGAAACTTTTGTCAATAATCGAGAAGAACGAATGGATTTTTTAGTAAAATAAAATTAACTATATTGGCTGTAATTAGTAATTAGCGGATAATTATACTTACTTCCTTAATGTTAAATGATATTATATAAAACACCTTTCGCTACAACCCTACAAGGATATTTAGTTTCATGTTTATAGAAGTGCTCATTATTACGTTCTACACAATGTATGAGTATCAAGGAGTAATATCACCTAAACTATAAGAGAAGTTGATGTATATTTTTACAAATCAAAAAATATTGTGTGTAATATTACTTAATTTTAGAAAAATTTGGAGTAATTTACCCAGCATATTTTGTAATCATGGATTCATGTTTTGCAAGGGAGCAGTCACATGTCCGCAATATGTTGTTTGGTCGACGACTGAAGCAGGTAGGAGGAGGGGCAGTACAAAAATTTCAGCATTTAATGTATACTACATCAACGAAATTGTTAGACTCGACCTTCGTAAGCAATTGAAGGAACATCTTTTTCTTTTTAATTATATGAAAATTGGAGCAGGTATTAAATAGGATAAGAAATTAGTTCGAAGATTCATTGTTTCAACTGCTTTAATCAAAATTTAACGGGGAAATAATAATATATTAATTATATGAGATAAAATACATAAAAATTATCAAATAACATAAAAATAAATTAAATTAAATTTTAAGATGATAAAAATAATTTTAAAAAAAAAAAGCACTACATTATAAATATAACATTCAAATCCTACATTAACAACTAGCCCATACAATACATAATAAAAAATATATATTTTTGCTTAGCCTGTACTATCCTCATACCCGATAACTTTATCCCTAACAATTTCCAAACACCACCAAAAACTAAAACTTGAAACCCAAACCGCCGTCTCCATTGTACACCGTTTTGGTGCCACAGTCCACACACTCCCAATGATGAAGGTGTTGCTCAACATTTGATCACCCAAGCACCATCAACGTCAGAGCGACGTCGCATTCAAGCCCCGTCACCCTCCCTTGCCGAGATCGACTCTCTATTGCTATTCCAATGCGAAAATGAGGCAGCACTAGCCAATGCAACCGCAAACCTCCCACCTTTCTCCATCTCTGCTACCTCAGCGTCACCACTGTGTTATCTTTTCCCTCAATGCCATACATGTTTCTTTGCTTGTGCTTATTAAAAAAAAAAAGGGCCAATCATAAGAACCAGATCAGTTGAGTGGGTTTGTCGTTTTTGAGCCTATTTTTAGGTTCAAATTCGGTTTTCAAAAATCCGATTTCTATGTTATGACCGAACCGACCAAGTGACCGGTTCCCAGTTAAACGGTCAAACTTGCTGATCCGATTCTCGGAACAATGCTTGCTTTTACTACATAAAGAAAACAGGGAATAGGGGAAAGGATGTAGAAAACAAGCTATAAGAGCAATGTATGCAGTGGCCATAATTTTTTATCTATATGAAAGGAAAGAATTAACGATCCTCTAATATCTCTTTTCTGCACATAATTATATAATGTAAAAATAAAAAATAAGCATAAATATCTTAAATTGGGTCTTGTAAATTTTAACATGATATGGAATTGTTAATCTCCACAACTTCATGTAGAAGCTAACACTACAAGAAATGTGTTAATTACTGATGAATTTACCGACAAAAAATAACAAAAAATCTGTTGGTAAAAAACGCATCGGTATTAAAAACAAATAATATTACCGACAGAAGAATTATTCATGGGTAAAAACATAAATATATCAATAATAATAGCGTAAAAACATCACTAATAGAATAATACTGACGTATTTTTTATATATACCGACAAATAATTCGTTGGTAAGTTTAAAAATAAAATATTAATTGTAAATTTACCGACATAAAATCCATCAATAAAATAAAATTATTTATTATTTAAAAAATATTTCTTATTTTTTTAATTGTTAATAAATATAATTATAAATAATTTAATTTTTTTGTTGTTTAAATAAAAATTTTAATTTTTTGTTTTAAATATAGAAGAAATTAAAAAACTATTAATTAAATAAAATTATATACAATATCATTTAAAAATATTTACAATACAATTCTAAAAAAAAAAAAAAAACCTAAAATATACGAATACTGTTCATCATCAGTATCCGGGATGTCGTCATCATCATCGTCTCCAACTTCGGATAGGTGGCGGTGTGGAGAAGACTACAGTGGTGGAGGTGGGGGCAGAGGTGGTGGAGGAGGTGGTGCAGCAAATGAAAAACTGCCGCTTTGCATCTACTCATAGAAGCTATACAGAGTCGTCATCGTGTACTCCATAGATTGTATCTACCGTGACCACTACTGCTTATCTCTCTCATGGCGCTCATACAGCTCCATCTACCTTCAGTCAGCCTTCTCAAGCTGCCTTTGCACTGACTCAATTAGTGCATGGACCTAATCACAAATGGACTCTGAATCAGTTTAAGTAGACCCAGCTCCAGACACAGACCCTGGAGAATATGACCTGTTGTAAGAGGCTCCCATCCCTAGAACTGCCACTTGTAGCGGTCGCTGACTGTTTAGGCCCATATCTCATCGTTGCTAACAGGTGGGTTGGCAGGAGTGCTTGATGAATTGGATTTTTATACTATTTTTATCCTTCATACTTGTCTCATTAATCCTCCTTTGTGCTTAATTGGTTGAGTTTAGATCATTTTCCTTTTTTTGGATCTTAGTGAGACTTAGTTAATTTTTGCAGCATTTCGGTTATTTTGACCTACTTCAGTGTTCAGATCATATCTTGAGCTCTATACCTCATTTTATTACGCTTCTTGATTTGTAGGAAAGCTAAGAGATAGAGCTACAATTTCTATGAAGAGGGCAAGGGCTAATTCTGAGATCTTAAAGCCGAAATTGGGCTCGGAACTGAACTGAAGCGTTTGGGCGCGGTTTCTGAGCAGCCTTCAATGATTGGACTATATCTTGGGCTACAGGGACTCAATTGAGCCCATTCTGGTGGCATTGGAAAGCTAACATCCAGGGCTTCATTTTATGTTCAGAGCACTAAGCCAAGAAGAACCGTTATGAGGCCCAAAAACGTGTTGGAAGTCGCTGCTGAGTCTAAGAGAGCCCACTCAACTTGTTTTGGGCACAACTTTCTCTCTAAGCATCCAAATTGGGCAAATGAGCTATCCAAATTTAGCTTAGGAAAAGAGGATTATTTTAATTAAGTAATTAGTGACTTTTAATTAGAGGTATATATAGAAATTCTGATTATGCTTCAGGGACCTTTTTGCTCATTTTGTAATTTTGAGTTTTATTAAATAAGAAAAACTCTCTCTCTCTCTCTCTCTCTCTCTCTCTCTCTCTCTCTCTCTCTTTTGTGTTTTCCTCCATTAATGGAGGGGTGATCCTCCTCTGATCCAAGGCATCAAGAGAAGCATTCAAGCTCTTGAGGATTGGTGCATCAAGACATGGAAATTCCAATTTCGGTTTCACTCCTCTTCTCTTCTTCTTAATCTTGTAATTGAATTGGAGGTTTTCATTCATGCATATTGATTAAGAGTCAATCAAATCATGTATAATTCGGTTGATATATGTGATTCGATTGTTCAAGAGTGTGATTCATATTTCGGATATGAATATGAGATTAGAGCATTGGTTTGAAGTTAATCCAAAATCAATTCGGTTTTAGGGGTCTCTAAACCGAATTGCTTGAGTGATTAGTTGAATGCATGGAGATTTTCATGTGAATGCTAGGTTTGATTTGAGGTTTCAATTGAATCTAAAATTAATCATCGAATTGGAGTGTGCATGTATATTTGAATCCAATGATTGAGTGTTGATTGCTTTCTTCTTGTGTGTCTTGGATTAGAATTTTAATTCGGTTTAGCCTTTTTGTTTTCTGTTTGCTTTGGAATTCAGCATTGCATTTTAAGTGTTTGTTATAAAAACCCCCCTGAATTTTCTGATCAAATAGTGTGTTCATCTTTGGGAAACGATCCGAGTTGGCTACTATACTATAGTCGCTATTCGGTTTAATTTGCTCGTGTTACGACCGAGTCAAGTTCTCCCCCCCTACGTGACTGTGATTAGGCCTCACCACCGTTGGGTAAATTCACGCTGCAATTAGAAAAGTAAAAAACTTATATTTAAATAATAATAAATATAATAAATTAAAAATATTAAAAACTAAAATTATAAGTAATTACGTATGTGAGCTCTGACCGCGCATCTACCTACTGGGGCTTATCTAGCTTCCGGGTGTGGGTCTCCTAGGACAGCTCCACCAGAGTTGGCGAGCTACTCATCGCCTTCTCTTATATTTCAAAGAATTTTCACGCAATTATATATATATATATATATATATATATATATATATATATATATATATATATATATAATATTTAATATAAAAATAGAAAAATTAAATAAGAAGAAAATAATCTTTACCATTCTCAGTCATATGCCTTTGAAGGTGGTGGAGCCTACATTGTGCAGAAAGGCACCGCGGGCTGATCCTCTACTTGTCTAGGCCTTCACCTACTTAACCTTAAATGCAAATGAGTCCCAACGAGCCCTCAAGACTTGGAGGATCTCTTTCGTGAGCCAATGGGTGTTCACTCCATTCTCATGAATGTCATGAAACATATTGCGTAAGCGCTTGCTGGCCCTGGTCCTCTATGCCCTGTAGATGGCAGCCTCCTTGCATAATAAACATATGCTAGATACATGTAACATAATAGTCAGCAGGTGAAGTAAAAATCAAAACTGACAATAAAAAAAATAATATTATTTTATCTTCCACTCTTTCCACCAAACTCCTATGTGGTATTAGGGGATTGTACAAAACTAGGATACGGGGCGTGGAAATTCTTCTCGAATACCTCGGTAATCCTGCGCAGCCTTGGTCGTGGTGGAATCAAGTTATGTCATAAAACAATATATTATGTCAGATATTTGTTACTTAAATTTTCTATCATAATTAAAAATTTATAATAAATTTATATTTTAAATTACTTACCAGGATTTATCATCGTATCTAAGCTCCATTTGTTGGTTCATGGAGCCTTGTGAGGGTGTGGACGTGGAGACCTAGGCACCTTATGAACCAGGCTGACCGAGGGTAGAGGAAGGAGCAAAAGTAGGCTGATTGCGAGGCTCACCTCCTGGAAGTGGGGTGGAGGTAGAGAAGCCTACTAGGGGAATAAAGGCTAAGGCATTGAGTTATTGATACCCAGGGTTAGGTATCATAACAAGCTCCTGGGTATATGGACCAGGAAGGGTGGAGGGGCCATCACTCGCGGGAGTGGTGGATGCAGGCGCAGTGGAGGTGGTGGGTAGGGCACGAGTGCGAAGGGATAGACCATGCTTTCTCGGTCTATCCCTACCTCGTCCAGAGCCAGGTGTCTGTCCTGCCATAACTGATCTGTATAACATATACAAAATTGAAAATATAAGACATATATTAACTAAATAAATGCATAACACATTTATCATATCAATAATTATTTAATTCTAATAATATTTTAATGACAAAAGAAATTTGGGCAGAGTCTCCTCTTAAATTTTGATTCTCTACAAAAATTAATTCAGTATTTTAATTGAAAATATAATTCAGTATTTCAACACCATATATAGCATAACCAAAATAAATTACATAATCATAGCATTCTAAAGTTAATCCTAATAACTGTTCTATACAACACACAATTCAAATAACGAGAAAGAATTCAAAGCTTTCCCCCAATCATGCAATCCAATCCTACAATTCTATCATAAAAAATTTCTATCTCTAGTGAATAAAATAACTCAATTAACTAACTAAGAAACATAAAATTAAGAAATGGAACTTGTAACATCCTCAATTTCTTATCGTACTAAATTACTTCAGTGACCGTGAGTAATTAGGCACTTAATGAGAAATTATGAGATTAAGGCTTAATTAAGGGATTAACGAGGTGTTTATGAGTTAATCTTGAGAAGAAAAGTCAAGAGAATGCTTAATCGAGATTAGATAATCTCTAATTAAGAAAGTCAGAGCCTTTATTGCTTAATTAAGCACTAATCACCTTTAATTAGCTTAATTGAGTTTAGTTAAAGTTAATTAAGCTTAATTGCAAGATTAATTTTTGTTAATCATATTCTTGTGTGTTAATCACTAATCCTTGCTTAATCATCTTAATTAAGTTGCAAGAGCACTTAATCACTTGATTAATTTCAAATTTAGTCAACTAGACAATAAAGTAAAGAGTGATGTCACTAAAGCATAAAACATTAGACAAAAGTGCTTTATGTACGAGTTAGTACTTGATTTGTTTCCCTATTATCCATTTTGTCCCCCTAAACCTTAATTAACACAAAATTAAGAAAATATCTCCCTTCTTCCCTTTGAACAGTGGACACCATACATAGACACTCACATTTTCATTTTCACTCATCTCATTCTCACTTTTCCCTAAAACTCTCTTCTTCTTCTTCATCTTCTTCTTCCTTTCACCACCACCAACACCCAAAACCTCTCACTTAGCCCTTCAAGGACCTCATTTTTGGGTATTTGAAGACAAGATCTAAATACTACCACCATCATTTTCAAGAGAACTCAAGAGCTTTTCCTTCCACCAAGCCAAACTGCCACCATCTTCAAGGAAAGGAACCACCATCATCTTCTTCTTCTTCTCTTGTTGTAGCGCCATTTCTAAGAAAGGTAGTGATCTTCATCTTTTTATTTTGTTTACTCAAGAAAGCTTGAAGCTTGGTTATTCTCATGACCAAGATCCTTAAGTGAAAACTTGAGAAAATCTTTCATACTCTTCATGAGCAAAAGTTTATATTTTTCGTTAAATATGTTCTTATTCTTCTTCAAATGTTCTTGATGTTTCTATTTTTGGTAAAATATGTGCTCTTGATGTTTCTACTTTTGGAAAAATATGTTCTTATTCTTCTTCAAGTGTTCTTGATGTTTCTACTTTTGGTAAACTATGTTCTTGTTCTTATTCTTGAATGTTCTTGGTGGTATTTTCCTTAAAGTTGCTCTTGTTCTTATGATGAGTTTATGATTAGAAAAGTTTCATCTTTACGTGTTTTTCATGATTTGATAAGACTATGAACATCCTAAAAGCTTAAAGCTTTAAAAAGTTTGGTTCTTGATGCATAAAACGTGGCGCAAGTTGGGTGCCTTCTTAAAAGTCTTATTTTGTTTTATTTTGAGGATAAGACTATATGTAAAAGTTTAAGCTCTTTGGAATATTAAGCCTCTTTGAGTTATAAAATGGTATTTTGTCACTTTATGTTGTAAAGATTGATTTTTGGATGCAAATCCTTTCATAAAGTTTTAAACTTTAATCAAGAAGTCATAAAGTTATAAGCTTGCACACTAAGTCTTGTAAAGATGGAATCTTGAGATGTATATATTAGTAAAGTTCCAAGCTTTAAGCAAAAG
This sequence comes from Pterocarpus macrocarpus, assembly GCA_031439585.1. NCBI lineage: Eukaryota > Viridiplantae > Streptophyta > Magnoliopsida > Fabales > Fabaceae > Pterocarpus > Pterocarpus macrocarpus. The sequence continues at coordinate 33,581,315 of CM062521.1, forward strand.
TAGCACTTTTGAGTCATAAAAGTAAATCAAGAATTTATAACTCTAAAACTAATGTTTGATATCACTAGTTCATAAAGTAGGAATCTTTTAGACTTTAAGACAACTTTAAATCATAAAGTTGAGACCTTGATGGTCTTAGAGTAAATAAAAGTGTCAACTTTCATAAAGAATAAAACTTTATGACTACTTTATAAAGAATGATAACTTTTATCATACTTAAGGTAAGAACTGGATATGATAGTAATAAAAACTTGAAATTTTGTAACTTGGTTAAGTTAAAAATCACCCTTGGTGTTTAGTGAACATGGTGTTGTTGGGTTCATAATGTGGTTATGCATTGTCATGACCCAAGGATTAGAGGGATCTCGAACTCCTTGGGAACAGAAGTATGATTAGGGCCTCTGAGCATACCATGAACCTAGGAATCACTAAGTACATGTCTCAAGAAAAGAAAACAATCACATAACTTAATTAATTTGAACAAGTGTTCCATAAGACATGAACTCAAGTCAAGAATAATTTCATATGAGAATTAAGTAACTAAAAGATGACATACATATATCTTAACTATGTGATTCTCTCATGGGTAACCACGAGAAATCATGTGATGATTCATAAGATTCTTTACAAAGAATAACACAACTATAAACCCCTTCAGGGTATGATGTATGATGCCATTCGGCACAATAAATGATGAGTTTGACTGAGCTTTATCTCATGATTGATTGATTATTGTAATATGATAAATTGTTGGTTGAAATCTTATGATTGGCATTTTAGGGAAAACTTCGGTCTAGCCGTTATGCTGCCAGATTTTCGTCAAAATGATGGACTTAATCATATCATCGCATGTGTCTAGTCAAAGAAGTATTATGCATGTAAAATATAATGATAAGAAAAGAATAATGGGACATGACCTTTCAATCACTTCGATAAGGGAAGTGCGAGACGGTGATCCACAAAGATTTAAGGAATCTCTATGAGAGAGGCGAGGGTGACATGGAGAACCCTCCAACTTAGGGGTAACCAATATCGGCTTAGTCTGATTTGGTTTAGTACTACGTGACGATAATCACGGAATAAGCTTATGTCCAAAAGCAGTCTATTTCAAAGGAAAGTAAAGAATGTTAAGCACGTGCTAAAAATGAAAATAAAGTCAAAGTATAACCATGGTTAAATCTATGATGATGCATGTCTTTGTGTGCATTTATATTGTCCATTTGTATTATGAATGTTAATTCTATGCTTTAGTATGTATGTTAGTTATGATGATGCAGTTATGATGGTAAGTTTAAAAGCAATCCGCTTCGGGATTTAAGTTTTCAAAATCATTAAAATTGAACTTATATCTATCCACCATTTTATAATTAAACCCGAAGTGGCTGGGACGATGACGATGACACAGTGTTTGTGTAGTCGCGATCCTATTGAGAAATCTAGTATTTCTCACTCCTATGTTTCCGTGTCGTCTTTAGAGGATGTCGATGTCAAGCTCGGTGGTGATTTTCATTGAGTTCCCAGTATGGCATTGGAGCTTCGACCCGATGTTGAATGTCTCAATGATGTCTGTGAGCGCAGCGATGAGGGTCTACATATTCCACGACCGTCCGTTTCAGACTCCTGTGATGAGCCCATTTTTCCGACCACATCAACCATTGGCAAGGTTACCTTGGATGACATCCATCCTTACTTTCAGCCGCCGAGGTACCCCACTAACAATGAGACCGACTCAGATACCTGTTTGACTCCGACCGTTTCCTTGGATTCCGACCCTTTGGAGCCTTCCAATCCAAGCTATCATGTGGAGACTGACCCATCTGAGCCCTCCTATCTGTCTGTGATACATCTGATGTCTGACTCGTCTTCTTCTTCAGCAGCTACTCGTCACACTCCACCCCCAGTTCACGGTCACGGGTTCATTCGTACTCGTGCTGTGCCTTGAGGGCATGGGCGTGCTCAAGGAGGGGGACGTGGTGATTTTACTCCCGATGGATTCGGGAATAGTTTTCTCCCTCCTGACGAGTGATGTGGTGATTGCATGCGAAGCTGAGCACAAGGATAGCCTTTTTTGGTTGTAGTTATAGGGTTATCATTTTACAATATGGCATGCTTGGGCTGTAGGGATTTCTGATATATTTTCTTTTATCATGTATCTGATAGGTTTCATGTGGAGGGCTGATAGTAGGTATCGGACCCATCATTATCTATATATATGACTTTTAGTAACACTATTAGCATTATATTAGCTATGAATGGCCGTGAAATGAATATTATGATTATCTAAGTTATTGTTATCCTTGTTGCTTCTGTTTATTGTTATTCGCACGGTATGTATGAAATAGCGTCGTTTATTATATGCATTCACGATGCGCTCATGGCTCTTGGCTTTCAAAACATTTATTTGTTATTGTTCAAAAAAAAAATTACCCCTATTTTCGTATAGAAGTATTTTCCAATCGTAATGTTAGTTTCATGAGCAAAAGTAACAACTAGTAACTTCATAATATGATTTAAGTATAGTATGGGACTATTAGGGTGTTACAAAACTAAAAAAATGCTAAACTAAAAAAATAAACCGATTAAAATGTTAAAAAAATATAAAGAACAAAATAGTGGTTTCATATCATGAAATGGGGACCCCGGCGATGGTAAAATGGCAGAGCGAGCAAGAGAGAATGGTGGGAGGAAGTGAGGAAGAAGAAAAAGTGGCCCACATTTGAAGGATTTGTTTTTTTCTTTTTTCTTATCGACAGATTATCTGTCAGTAAAAAATTAATGAAACAATCCGTTCCATTAATTCCATTTTATCGACGGATAATCTGTCAACAATAATAAAATGAAACAAATCATTTCATTAATCGAATATTACTGATAGATAATCTATCATTAATATGGAACATGAACAGACAATAGCGGTGAAACTCAATTTTCAAATATAAAAATACAAATTTCTGATGACAAAAAATAAAAAAATTTAATTTATTTCAATTTTACTGACAGAAAAGCCGTTGGTAAAATCTTGGCGCAAAATGGCGAGAAAGTTTATTGATATTTTTACCAACGGATATTTTTTCCGTCATTAAATTCACGCGTCAATAATTTATTTAATTTTATCGATGGAATATCCGTTAGTTTTTCATGAATTTCTAGTAGTGTAGCAAGCTCCGTATTTTATTATGGACACAAAATCCACTCTTCTCTTTCCTTCATTAACTTATATTTTTGAGTGAATTTGTAACTTTATCTTATCTATATTAATTTCTTTATTAACATTTTCTCTCTCATAATTAATATTTTCTCTCCACTATTTTACTCTATTTCAATAATATTATTCTTTTTTCCATTTTTTTCTTTGGTGAATATTAATATATATATATATATATATATATATATATATATATATATATATATATATATATATGATTAAAAATTCAAGTAATATTATATATATTGGATAAAAATATATTTCATAATTGAGGTCCGCTTACCCTATACAATACGAACTCCGTATAGAAATGTGAAACTCGTACAAAATTTGGAATTAGGAATGGTGACCTCAACCCTTCACTTGTGAATAAGAACCTGGCGATAAGAACCCACAACTGTCAATCAACTTGTGATGGAGAACCTTCGGATAGCTAATTTGGATTCTTAATAATCAATAAAAGAGAGGTGTTAGGGGTTAATTTCATCTAAGCTCCCTAGTTTTGCATAACCTAAATATTAAATTAATTTCATAAAAATATAATTACAGGTCGAATTACTCAAAACTAATAGTCAAAGTCTAATTCCTTAACACTAGGACCCTCTTAAGATAAATTGAATGATTTAGTCCCTGAGACTATTCTAAATCTATCCTAAGGATAAAGAATAAGAATCCAAATGATGGCACAAGTGAGTTCTTCTATTCCTAGCTACTCTAACCTATATTAATTTCTAGATTGGCTTATTTTATGATGTGAAATTCCTTTCGATATCACAAAATCACACATCAATTAATGGATGATAAAGCCAAAAATAGTATTAAAAACACTAGAAACCAAGTAATGAATTGAAAAGGAGAATTAAAAATAATATAAAAGGAATACAAAGCTAGTTCCCTAAGACTACATCTCCCTAACACCTAAATATGATAAACAAACATGGAAAAAGCCATCCTTCCCTCTCTCTATCTCCAGTTCTCCCCTCCAACAAATTAATAATGAATTATTTCTAAGTGAACAAAATCTTTTTTTTTTCCTTCTTATCTTCTATCCAAATATTTATCTTTTTTTCAAATCTTTATCTTCTTTCAAATCTACTCCATATCTTTTTGCAATCTCTTCCAAATCTTCCGCAAATCTTCAAATTCAAATCTTCGAATATTCAAATCTCCATCAAATCTTTTCCCTTTATCTTCTCATTCGCTAATACTATCTTTATCCTATATCAAAAAAAAAAAAAAAAAACTAGTGAGAATCTTTATCTATTAAGCATGAAAGAATTATATTCTCACTTATGGCACTTATAAATTAAATTATTGAAAATAATTAGGGAAATTATCATATTGAGAACAAATTTAGAATAACACACAAATAATTTTTTTCTTCATTTTTTTTCCATTAACATGCGGAAGCTATTTATTTTAATTTCATGTTAGGCAATAATAATTTTTTTTCTTCATTTTTTTTCCTAACAATATGTGGAAGCTATTGGGTTTTAGATTTATTTTTCCTTAACACAAGACTATGGTTACCTAATCTATTTTTTATTATTGCTTCTATTATCTGTCAAATTACTTCACCAATCCACTATTAATTCTTTCGGCCTGTCTAACAAAATGATAATTATATACATAATCATTATGATAGACACTTATAAGTTCAATTGATAAGCTAACTAAGACATGTATATAGTTTTGTGGTCATGCCCAGTACAGTTGAATAACTAGTCTTAAGTTTGTACATATATTAAAGCATCTTCAGAAATTATCTACATGAATCATATGAACATAGAGCATTCAATCAATCATGATCCTCGCTATCTTCACATGCATCTGGAAACACCAAAAAAAGGGGTTGAGATACTAATCTCAGTAGGTGTGGCATTTCTAGGGGTTTACTAAACACCCAAAATCTCCCAAGATTTCAAACGAGCAATAGCAATAGAGCAAATATACAGTGAACATGAGGCGAGACAACAATAGTATCACTAGACATTTTCTAGAACATTTACTAGGAAAATATTAAGTAAAATAGATAATAGCTTTTAAAAAGTTCACTCATGCATCATGAATGCACATGCTAATTGATGATGCAAAATGGATATGTAGAGTATTTTCATTAATATCTTTTATTTGTGAGGATACCATCTCTGTGCTCATAGGGATTCTTGTCATATCTTATATCTCAACACTGTTCTCATTTCTTATATCTAAAATGTGATTTGTTAAAGCTATCACTCTAGGGCATCCCCTAATCAAATCCATGTGACCGTAATGTCCTGGCCTAGACACACTGTAACACCTTATGCCACTAAGAGTGTTTACCTTCATGACCTCATGTCACGGCATTGTGTCCCTCCTGACACAACATCATGGTCCTCATGCCACTGCATTGTGACCCTCATGTCACAGCATCATGTTGGTATAGTCCTTATCCACTGCAACTCTTGACGGGCACCAAACATCACAAACACCTCATGAAACCTCCCTGTGCTCAAATAGTCCTTGTTTATTGCATCTCCTCGATGGGGTACCATGCATCACTTAGTCTCTCCCTTTACTTTTGTTTTTCTTTCATTTTTCAAGCATCACATCATTTCATGCATATGGATGATGCTGAAATCATATTTAAACATGAATATGACAAAATCACTCTCTCATGCCTTCACAAAATCATGTTTATGCTCATGATATGTAAAACTTGGCATTTACATAATGCAACCATTTCATCATCAAATCACATTATAATAAATTTCATAATTCATGTGTAATCTCAAATCATTACATAATCCATGATAACTCATAAAAGAAATAAGTACTCAAGACCAACCGTGTACATTTCATTATCAAATCAAGTTCTAATATACTTCAAATGCATTTTTGAGGAAATCATAATAACTCTTAAAAGGGCAAGTTCTCATACCCAAAACAAATTATAGTCAAATCTCATCACAAAGCAAGGAGAAAGGTTGTAATATTAGTTTTCAAGAATCGAGCACCTCAACTAGCGAATCCTCGATTTAATCCCTCATGTACCATGCAAGCGTATTCTTCCCCCACTTGAACCATCATCACGAACTTGTAGTAACTCAAATACACTTACCTATCATGTCTAAACCAATTAGGAAGCATACTATCATCATGAAGCATTCAAAACTTATTCAAGCCACAACCTCAAGTTTCAAGCCTGAACATAATCAATTCATCATCCAACTTTAATTCCTTTTTCTAATAGGTTTAAAACACATCAAAATAGCTTCACAACTTAGAACACCATTTCCTTTCCACAATCATCTTCTTGGTCGAATTGACATCCCACGACATGAAAGAGTTTTTGGTCCCAAGCTAGTAACTTCTAGGCTTTAGTCATTAGTATAATCCATGATCAATCCATACCTTTATTAGATCTCAAATATTCATAAAATTAATTCCCATGCACCTATCACCTCTAAATCCTCAACATGCACAAAAATTAGAAGCATGAACTCAATATCCTCCATAACAAAGATTCAAGCTTATACACTAGTAAGCTTTCACCCAAACCCCAAATCACCTAGAAAGGACTCAAGTTACTTCAAATCCATGACAAACACATCAACAATCAAAATCTTCATGGTCACATCTTATATGGCCAAAACCTATTCTCGACTCAAGGGAAAAGATTTTCATGTTTAATCGCCTCAAATCCTCAAGTCTAATTCTCATATCAACTCAAACTTAACCGAACACATAATCGCTTATTCCTAATCACCCTAAGATCTTAATAAACATTAATCAAGTTAGAAAACCGACTTTTCTTCTCTTTCTCCTCCTATGGCCAAAACCATTATGCAACCAAGAGAATGGATTTTTCATGCTTAAACATTCAAATCATTAAGTTTCATGCTCATCAATTTTTAACCCAACACAAGAACAATATTCATAGGATACTTTAAAGAATATATAGAAATCATCATGAACTTAACCAGAAAATCAATCACACCCTTAACCCTTGCATGGATGAAACTACATCGACACATATGCACATAAAAAATCTCCTTTTCAACACCAATACCACCAAGCTTCAAGAATCAAGTCCAAAAGGTTTCAAGTAACAAAAATACATAATTTTTTGCATAAAAATAAAGGAAACACAACAGCTCCTTCAAGGCCATTATCAAGTCTCTTCAAGTCCATAAACAAAGCAAAATAAAGAAAACTAAAATCATGATAAGGCTCAAAGCTAACAAAAAAGAGATTCATGGGAATTTTAGGAATAGATAGAGGGAAGAAACAACTCCCTACATGTTGGAAATGATGAAGTTGATGAAGATGTTGAGGATGATGGTGGCAGCGCTCTACTTACAAGAATCCTCAAGAATCTTGAAAAACAAGCATACTAAAGCCTCACAAGTGTTTCACTTACTCGATCTTCTCCTTGATAATGAAGAAGATTGAAAGAAAATTTTCTCAAACTCTCACCCAAGGTTCAACCAACACATGGAGGAAGGAAAAAGATGGTGAGCTCCCTTTCTTTCTCCACCAAGGCAAGTCACCACCATACTTGTACTACCTAATCTTCTAATTAAAAAATTAAAAAGAAAATATAACAACTACTTGCTCTCTAGGGTGTGGCAAGATCTTGCCACTTGTCATGGTAAGAAGCAAGAAAGTTTATTTTATTGTTTTTGGAATAACTAAAACAGCTTCATTTTTTATTTTCTTAAATTCTTATTAGTAATTTCATGTTTTAATCCAATAGATTCTTATTTTTGTAAGAATTGGGCCCAAGGCCCATTTACTTTTCTAGATCATATTTGGGCTTGGCCCAATAAATTTTGAGAGCCCAAATTAATATCTCACCTTATCTTAAAATTTTATGATATTAATTTCTATGATTCTTAATAAAAGTACTAATCTTTAATCATCTAAACCTTAAATTAATTACTAAACTATCCAAATAAATTCTAAAATATTTAGAATTAACTTTTATGTATTTTAATTGAGTTAATAATCAGTTATCATTTATTATAATTTTATAGAATTCTTTTCTAAGTTTTGGACCCTTTTACACCTAATAGGCTCAAAATGACCGCCAATTTTATAATTAGTGTCTGCATTTTATTTTATCATAATATTTCCATCATGACTCTAACTGTCAACTACCTGTTAATTACATGAACTATCTATTAATTGATAGAGATCCCTCTCATAGTTGCTTAAATTAAACTAAGCTTGGGAGTTATGCATTAAAGGGCATTTCTCTCCTAATATGGCTATAATTTACCGTTAGCAATTTTTAAGGAATTTTACCTTATCATCATTTAGTAAAATAAGGAAATATTTGTTTTTATTGACTTGGGTATGACTTTATATATCCTTGGGCATTTTTTCCTTTGCTTTTTGAGAAAATTTACTATTTTGCCACTGCCTTTCTTAATGGTACTTTAATTTAGAATTTCTATTTTCTATGTCTTATTTTAATAGAACCAAACTAATGAGTTTTAAAATATTTTAAATTAATTACTCATTATGTATTATTTGGGCGCGAGATGTTACAAGTGGAAAACCAAGTGACAATTAGGGAGAAATCTCCTTTCACGAGCCAGGAAAAGGAAAGAAAGTAAAATCACTTGGATTTGAAATGATTGTGTCATCGAAGGATCTCATTTGACACATGGCATGCGCCATTTGAAACGATACGACATATAATGTGTTAAGAAAGATTAGCCTCTCCAAGAGGAGAAATATTTCAGACAAATCCAAAGACCACATGATCAAGGCTTCTCACTAATTATGTTAATATATTTTACATGGGATTATGTATTAGTGATGGGTTCCATCCTCCAAAAGTAGGAAAAAACTTTATTCCAAAACCTTATAAAAATAAAGCTCCATCATGGAACTCAAATCGACAATTTCAATATCTTTATGTGACTTCTGACGTCACATATTATTATTGACATATTTATGTGTAAAGCTTAGCATTCGAGATGGTTACCTCATTGATGAGTTAGGGCAATGTTACACACTATTCCATAAGGATAAGAATTGATTTCAACCTACTTTCAAAAATAAGTTCTAGGGCTCCTAGATAAGGGGCATGATTAGCTTGGGATAAATGATTCCCCTAGAAACAAAGCTAATCCCATTATCTCGGGAAGGCTCCCATCTTCTATTTAATCTAACACTAATTCATAATCTAGATATGTATACTATTCATTTTAGTTCCTCTTAAACCCACACCTAAATTGAGTATCAAAGTCTTTGCAGGTACGCCTTGCCATCCGATGAGGATGCTTCTTTAGTCAGAATCTTCTCGAGTTTCCAAATAATTCTTTCCATTTGAATTACTTGTGAACAATTTTATATCATTATAATTATATTAAATTTTGTAATTTATGTATTTTTTAATAACTTTTTTGTTATTTCAATGAAATATTAAAAAAACAAATGAGAGAGAAAGAAAGATTCTTTATACATTAAAATTCAATAAATCATTATCTCACATCCCGAGACTTTAATAAGTTATGCATCCTTTTAATGTACAAAATAATTTAATAAGTCATGCATCATTTTAATATATAAGACAATTTATTACTTAATACAATACATTATTTATACCAAATAATTGATAAAATTATAATATTATATTAAGGTATCTTTTTATGTCTAATACAGTGTGAGAAATTGACCTTAATATTTACATGATATCTGCACACGACTTCGAAGTGAATGTAATTTTTTCTATTTTTTAATGCCAGCTACTTGAGGTGATTTTTCTCCTCAACCACAGGATAATATATGATAATAAGTTGTGGAATCAGAGCTACTTGACAACAAACAAGAACAGTAATGATGTTATACCCAGAGAATCTCCAGCGTCCTTTTTTCTGCCTTGTTCAATGTATCAGTGAACGGGAAATACTTTACGTCAACAACTTGTATTAGTTTAAGAAATTGAATAAAATCCCTAAGTTTTAAAATGCGACTTTATACGGTCAATTTTTGGATATGGCTCCTCGCATTCCAAGAAAGAGAGAAACATAAAAGTACTGAATGAGTTCATGCTTGCGCTTCAAGCCTTTTGATTAAAATTAAGAAACCTTACAATTAATTAACCACGTGGATTAAAATTAAAATATAGGGAATCAGCTACTAGTCAATTAATTAATAACTTAAGAGAACTTAATACATGCAGTCTTTAAACATTAAAAACGTTATAAGAAACTTAGTTAACTACTCATTTTATTTAAGACAAAAATATATATATTTTCCTTTTCACAAAAGTAAGTTATAGTATTAGGTAATTTTGTAGTTTTAACTTTGACGTTTTTTACCTATATAATATTCTTTCTTCTTTAATGCAAATAAAATAAATTATAAAATTATTCATAATTATAATTTGATTATGAGAAAAAAGAAGTTGTGCTTTTTGTTCAAAATAACTTGAAGCTTGCTAATCTCTCTCTCTCTCTCTCTCTATATATATATATATCAAAAATTATATATCCACGTGAAAAAAAAAATACTAATATACTGTTGGTGTAAAAGACTAAAAGCATATTGACTTTACTTATAAATGATCTCCGAATGTATTTCTCAAGTTGACAAGGCTCATATTCTAAAGACTGTAAATGATAGAGAAGTGGGAGAATTTTCCTCAATTTTGTGAGACTCAAATGACCAGAGCAATTATTAAGGAGCTAGGAGACTCTATGACAGCACATATGGTGGGTGAAGGAGGTTGGAGATAGTAAAGTCCATGTCATGTAAATCTCGTGCCAATCATCTATTTCATACTTCAGTCTTATATAAGAAATGACTCAATAGTAAAGGTTATAGAGCAGTTAAGAGAATGCGTAAGTTGGCTAACAGAGGTTAAATTAAATAGGCAACTAGGTACAAGAAAGAACAAAATTCAAGGAGATGGATGGAGAGGTGCAACTTGCCCAATGCATGTGGCCTTAACCTTGGAGCCATTAGCAAGGGTGGTGTAATGTGGTGTTTTTGGATTGCAACTTTGTTTAGGTGGGATTTTCGTCAAAAAGCAATTCGACGAACGAAGGAAGAAGAGCCACCGAGGGCATCCAATGAAGAAGAAGGAAAAAAGGGGTGGCTATAGCAGCCACTGTCTAAAAAACAAATCATTCCAAACCATAAATGCAGGCTAAAGGAATTCAATAATAGTTCTAATGGCATACAAAAATGCAGCAAATAGCACCAAAGTAACAAAGGAGGAAGAGAAGAGTAGTTAATAGGAATGTGATAAGGAGTACAAAGAATTGAAGATGATGGGTGCAGAAACCTTTGAGGCCCTTCAAGCAAATAACCAAGTCCCACCCACTCAAGCAAACACAATAGCACAGTATCTAGGATGCACAGGCTGACTTGAACAATTGACACGATACGCGCGCGCAGGCACGCGCGCACACACACACACACACACACACATATATAAAACTCATAATTCATAATATCATATTACAATATTTTTAGATATTTATAAATGTCAAACTACAAATTTTTATTACTTTCTAAACTCCTCCCAAAAAAATGGAGTATTCTTAATATATGTCACGTGTACTTCCTACACCCCTCCCAAAAAATATGAGATATTATTTCTACTAATATCTCAAAAAAAGTTCCTAAATAAACTAGGTTGTGTTATGGCCGTATCCAAGCCATGTTTGGGTCATGTCCAATATGTGTCCGAGCTATATTCAGACGTGCTCAAGTCGAAAAATAATATTTTTTAAATGGGACATATAAGACCGCATGTCAAACACGTGTCGTACTGGTGTCCAACACGCATTGGTATCCCACTTGTGTCGAACACGCTGACACACTATCAAATTGATGTGTCTGTGCTTCATAGCACAATATCAAGGAAGAAGAAATGGGAGTAGAGGAAGACTCTTTCAACGAGCTAAAATGGCTAAAGTGTGTAGAAGGAAAAATGGGATGATTCTTAAACAGGAAGCTGACCCTTCAAACAAGTACGTGAAAGCACACCAAGGGTATGAAGGCATCTTTTTGCCAAGCAAAATGAGGGCATAACCATAAAAGCATAGCAATTTGAAATGATTAGTGTTGGGATGTGATGATTCAGAACCATCACGTGTCCTCATGGGAATGGTGAGGATTTGCATGATCATAATGATGCAAAGATGAAGCGACATGACTCAAGTCACGAAAAGTAACGTTGCCACTCTAGAATCTTCTCCACTACTCCAACTATTGACCACCCCAGAATTAGATCGAAACAGGAAAATTCTAATATACTCTTTGGAGGAAAAGTGCTTCTTCCACCATAATGAATTTGAGCCTCACAACATTTTATATGGGACCCACTTGTTGTACTTTTTACAGAGATTTTATGGTGAAAAAGAGAGGTGGAGGAAGAAATTCATCCTCCATGAAGGATGAAAGAATCACACGATCAAAAGACGTGAACTTCAAGGTGACGTGGATAAATATTTGTCTTTTCTCAAAAATTTAATTAAAAGACAAGTCAAGTTATCAAATAATTGGTATAAAAATAGAAAAGAAAATATTTATAAACTAGATTTATGAGTAAAATTATATGGAAACAATAATTTTTGAACATTTTATCTTTATTTTCACACTCATATTAAACTCATTCTTATGAGATAATCTACTTGAGTGATCATCGACATGTGTCATGAGCACGACTGACTAACTTTGGTATCTCACCCTGCACCGAGTTGGGAGCGAAAACATAGGCCGCTAAAACTTATATCATTTCAGGAGGGGCAAGTACATTTCAATATTGGATGCTCATCTCAACAAACCAATAATCAAGAAATCCTTTGGTATTTATAGAGGAAAAAAAAATCAAGCGATACTTTATTCTATTTATACTTTAACACCTCGATTTTATGACCCATTACTATCTCTTGGTTAATGCACAATAACTAAATTAAAGTTAAGTAGTAAGTTAGGGAGATGGTTGTTCTGCAGTTACAGTCTTGTTTTGGAGATAGTTGTTCGATGGCAGTTTTTGCAGTGGTTTGTGACAGGGGATCAATGGCAGTTCATGTTTGTGATGTTGTGCTATGGGTTCAATCTTGTATTAGCGATGTTATGGATCTTAGAGTCTGGTTTTGTGTGTGTTGGCTTTCATTGAGGAATCAGCGGTGGGTTTTTTTTTTTTTTTGGGCGTTTTCTCTGTTTGCTCGTTTGGTTCGTGTTTTTATCATGGGTGACTTGTTTGTTGTCAGCGACAATCATGCATTGGTGTTAGATGTAAAAATAATCTCTTCAACAAATCTTGCTTATTGTTAAGACCAATTGTTAAACAAGAAGTGTGATCGAATAGCAAAAGCAAATTGAAGGATTTGGGTCTATGTTGCATGATGTGGTACTGGTTGGTTTTTATAATAGAAGGACAAGTATGGATATATGATGAAAAACTCACTAAAGTGCATATTAGACTTACGTGAGGTCATAAGTGAAATAATAAAATAATATTGATTGAAGACACTTACGTGAAGCTCGGAGAATTTGGTTCAAAACCATAGGCATGTTATTTTGTCTTATGTGGCTTATGAAGATTTTGTCTTATATGGCTTGTAAAGGCTTCGTTTCATGTAAGTGATTTGTCTAAAAAGGCATGTACACTGTCAACAAGTTTGACAATTTGGCAAGTGCAGTATAGGATAATTGAGATTCGATAGGTTGATCCTTTGACAAGTTGACAATGTCAAGTGATAGTAATTTGAATGAAGCCAAAGGCGAGGTTCTTTTCGACACTAATAGTGCATGGCAAGGATTCGACAAGTTGGCTATCAAACAACAATAACTGGAATGGAGCCAAGATTTTGAAACACATGAAGTAGCACGATGGATAATGTAACACCCTCCCAAGTATAGTACTATGCTTAAGTAATAACACCACACTCAGAAGTTGTTACTATTACCTGAACGGACCTTGTTTGATAGCAACCTCTGGCCATCCCAATATTTCTTGAACTATGTGGAGATAATACGGAAATATAGTGAGAATTATAAATTTTCAGTAGGATTCAATTAACTATCACATACCGTGTCATCATTATTATCTCTAGCTGCTTCGGTTTATTATGTTAAAGGTGAACATGTTAATAGACTTTTTAGTTTTATAGTTCAAAAATATATTATCCGAATCAGAGTTCATTTTATTCATACACTTGTTAATCAAAGTAAGAATTTGAACATAAATGCAGCAAAATAATTAACGTCTGCATATAGATACAATTAGTCTCTTAATAAGCAGGGAAAAGAATTGAAGCATAAGCATAGCAGATCAAAGAACAACTAAATAATATGCATTTATGAGTGCAACAATACATTTGATGCAAGTGTTTATTTCTCCTATTAACTTTCTTTACTTTCGTTACTTGGCACACCTAGGTATTACGTATCGCTGTCCCTAGGGTGCTTACTGAGGTTTACACTTGAGTGTTATGTATCACCATCCTCAAGTGCATCTTTTACTTGTATCCTGCCTTTCTTTAATCTTTACTGTCCTTGGGTAGCCTGATCTAGGAGTGAGCTCAACTCGTGACCGTCATCACACAATACTGACCCGTAAGGGGACCCACATGCCTCTAGGTTGGAGGGACTCAGTTGGCCTACTACCTCCAATATAGAGAGACCCAAAAGTTTTAGCTACCTTCATAGGAAGGGACCCAATGTGCAGCTGCCTCCAAGTGAAGGGACCCACATTTTTATCTTTTAACTGCCTTTACTTGGAGGGACCCAAATAACTGCCTCCAACTGAAGGTATCTCATATATTCTTCGTTCATTCATATGCAAATATTCATGCTCTCATAAGAATAATTCATGATCATATCCCCATAACATATTCATAATTGTATAGCTGTTCATATCATAAATATCTCGTAAAATAAACACATGATTTCATAGACTTTTGCTGAAAATTTGGTAGCATAACGGATCGAGTTTGCTTCCCTGTGAATAGTGCCAGACTCAAACAATCAATTCTATAGAGGAACCACAACATTTCATTCACAATTCAACATCAAACTCATGGAAATATTAGTTGCATTTGAAGTATAGCTGCTGTCTTAACACCTTCACTATACTCAATTTTTGTAAAATAAGCCATAATTTCTATTTAACTCATTTAGACCTAAATTTTGGATATGTTGGAATGTTGTGTATCTATTTTCTAGCCTCTTTAGTCCCATCTAATTTTTATAAATGTACCTCAAGTTATTAGGGTTCTATCTTGGCTTGCCCTGTAGCTAGCTAGAATTACACACTTAAAAGTAAAAATTTGCTAAAAATCGAAAAATAGTTGAATTATACGAAATTTTATCTTATTAAAGCTAACATGACAAGCTTTCATTTGAAAGAAGTCCTATTTCATTTTCTTGAGTAGAGCTTGAGTTATAAGCTCCGAAATTTGACCCCTCTAGACTGCCCTATTTTAGCCCGATTTGAACTTAAGGAAACTTCAAGGAATTACTGGGAACAATTGGGACCAAATTTAGTTCTGAAATTTTTATGAAATGTTAATATATGTCTTAAATTTCTAACAAAATTGATTGCACTCAATTTGAAGGAGTATAGGGCGAGATATACCCCTCAAAATCTAGTCTGCTCAGAATCAGGGTCAAAATCCTAGAGTAAATTTAAAAAATTCATATACCTCTCAATACTATCCAATGGCCTTATAATTTATATGGTTGGAAAGCCCTAGATGTCTAGTTTCATATAAAAATATTTTCATTAAATTTAAACTACTGTAGGCAGAGCCGTACACACTACTGTAGGGTTTCTTGGTTAACCTCACTCTAGTTGCTTCCATTCTTGATCCTTTCACTAATTAACCAATCAAAACTCAATAAAAACCCAATAATCCAGCCATGGACAATCAAATAAGTCTAACATAATATCAGGTACATGAATATAAATATGTTACCAGCAGCCACCAACTCACAAGAAATTAGTTAAAGAAGCTGAATCCTACCTCAAAACTTGGGTTGTAGTGGAAAGGAAGGAAAGTTTGGTGAAGGCATGGAAGTGGGGTGAAGAAATGAGGATGAGGAGATGAAGAAGAAGTAGAAAAAGGGAGAGAAAGAGGGCTGCTGAACGGAGCACAAAAAAATGGGGGGAGAAAGAAGGAAAAATCTAATGTTAATTATGATGGTTGTTGAAGGATTGGCCTCCCATTGTTTGGCTTTTCAAGTGGCTCACAAATGAGCCAACAAGGCCTCCCTTTGTGAGGCTGATTTGCGCCACCTTTAAGTGGCCATGTGGCTGAATTTTCAACCACTTAACATAGGGTTTAGGGCGTGCAATTATATTGGTTCGGTTCTGACAGTTTAAAATATCGAATCTCTACCGATTTCCTTCAAATCTACAAAATAGTTTGGAAAACTTTTTGTGAAAGTTTCTATGTGTCTATTCTAATTCTTCATAATCCTAATTTCTCTAATTAACTTCTAATCAAATCCTAGTTAACCTTTAATTAACTTTTAATTAACTTTACAAACTCAATAAAATCGAATAAATCGATTAATGGTGTAACTTAAATGTTTTGCAAATTTAGGGCCTTCTGTTTTCTGTTTTCCATAACTAATGGTATTTTTGTAATTTTAAACAAGTCTGGGGCATCCCACGTCATTTCACATGTGGACACCTCCATGGCCTAATTGGCCAAGAATTAGGTTTCTACATTTCTGCTATGTGGTTCTGCTTCGTTTAAAATCTTATTCTGCTAATTGAATTGATATAAGGACCTAAATGTCATTTTTAAAAATATTCAGAGGCAAGGCTGTAAATAATAAAAGTTTGTCTAAGGACGTTTTCATTATTTCCTATAACGTTATATGGGGATGTTACAGATAACGTGGAAAGTGTAACACCCTCTATCATGTAAGCCATGCTCAAGTCATGAGTTATATTAAGAGGTTGTTACTGTGCTAGGAGATCTTTAAAATACAGAAAGTATAATATATGGCCCTTTAACTGCATACTATATTACTGAATAATGGTTCATAAATTTCGTCATTTCTGATACATATGGAATAAAATAATTACGTTTTAAGAAAAAGTTTTGTAACTAACATTATACATAGAAACTACTTCCGCACTACAGCTGTCGCACTCACTGACTTTAGCCGGTCTCCATAGTCTCCTGGGCCGACTTATGCCTGAGTCTTACACGATGAATTCCCCAGGATTATTGTCTTGTTATTAAATTTTAGCCTTAGCACTGGAATGTTTATGGAAAAAAAAAAAACATACAAGCAGGCAGTGAAAATCTAAGGTTCTCAGTAGGCAAACTCAAACTATTACTCATATAGTGCCATCATAAACATTCCAGCCGCTTCGGTTTCTTATGAAAATGTGAGCACATTTACGCAAGCAGTGGTTCAATTTTAACTTGAAAACATCTTTCTCGAAGCGGGTTATATTTTAACAACCACTTGGCATATTATGTGACAGACATAGAAATAAGAATAGTGTAACATACTTCAATAAGAATTATAATAACATTATGACATAATGAGAAAATTAGAGATGCACATGTAGATGCTTGTACTTGACTTAATTCATCTCTTTCTTTAACTTGCAACTTGATCTTGTTCTTTTGTACTCGGTCCCCCGGAGGTGAATGGCCTCTCTTATCCCTGGGTAATAGCCTGCTTTTCAGGTCTGAGCTCATACCTATACATGAGTGATGGGTTTACTATCCCCGACCTTCACACCAGTCTATTCCCCTTAAATCTGGTTGAGGGTTAGCCCAAGTCTTAGACAGTACCGCTCTGGCCCATGCTAGCTAGGTCTATGCCATGCCTCACGAGGTAGCTTGGTACGTCCCTCTTGCAAATCCTTATAATCTTTTACTACCTCTTGGATATGATGCACGTAAATGCTCTATGTGTTCATGCATATATCTCATATCATTCCTCAATCCTATTTGCATGCATGATTTTCATAGACATGGCATTCATATGAACACATGTATCCTTATAATCTTAGCACAATTATTCATAATATAAGTCCTCATAAACTCCTACCGAAAATTCGGCAACATAACGGATCGAGTCTGCTTCTCCATGAATAATGCCAAACTACCAGAAGGATCAATCAAGCAACAAAATCAACATAGAGCATCAAGTTTTATAACAATAATATCAATCATATAATATGTCAACATAAATACATAACTTAGGTTTTCTGCTCATTCTACTCAATTCTGTCCGATTTTGTAAAATTCACCATAATTTCTATCCAATTCAGTTGGACCTAAATTTTGAATATGTTATAATGCTGTGTATAGTTTCCAACCCTTTTGGTCACATCTTATTTTGATTTATGTAGCTCAAGTTATTCAAAGTTTATTTCTGTCTGTCCTACAACTAGCCAGAATTGCACTCTTAGAAGTTAAAATTACTAAAAATATGAAACGAGGTGAAATCAATCGAAACTTATGCCAAATTAAAGCTAACAGGACAAGATTTTATTTGAAAAAAGTTGCATCTCATTTACATAAGTATAGCTTGAGTTATAAGCCCTGTAAGTTAACCCTTCTAGACTACCATGTTCTAGTCCGGTTTGGACTCAAGGCAACTTCATCGGATTACTGGGAATAATTGGGATCAAATCAAACTCTGCAATTTTTATGGGATGCTTCTTTATATGTTGGCTTTCAAAGACAATTAGTTTCACTCAATTTAGAGTTTTGTAGAGTGATTTACATCCCTCAAAACTCATACTACCCAGAAGAGAACCCAGAATTTCAGATTAAACTTCAAAATTTCATAACTAATTCTATACTAATCCAATGGCCTTATATTTTATATGGTTAGAAAGCCCTGAGTATATAGTTTCAATAAAAATAGTTTCATTGAATTTAAATGGTTGTAGGCGAAGTCGTACACTCTACCATACAGACTGCCGTAGGGTCTCCCAGCTTATCCTATTCTGGTTGTTCTCTTTCATGGATTTTCATGCAAGTTTCAATCAAAACCCAAGAGTTTCATGCCAAACCAGTCATGAATTATCATATGCATATGATATATTATCTAATAAAGGGTGGAAATCCTAACTCTCATCAGCCACACACAAGAGAACTATGGGGATTGTTAAACCCTGCCTTCAATTTTTGATGCAAGACTAACTAGTTTTGAGCTCCTCTTGATGGGGAAGTGATGGAAGCTTGAAGATGAGGTGAAATAAAGTGAAATAAAGGAAGAAATGGTGGAGAAGAAGCAGCTGAAGGGGCAGCATGAAAATGAAGGGATAAGGAAGGAAAAGACTCACCCAAAAGCTAGAGGAAGTGCTTGGCAAGTTTCATTCTTATTGGCTGAAATTTTTGTGGCTGAATTGCAGCCAACTCCACTCATTTTGGGGCTGATTTATGCCACCAATTGAGTGGTTATGTGGCTCTGTATTTAGCCATTAAACATAGGGTTCAGGGTGTGCAATTATATTGATTCGGTTCTGGCAGTTTTAAATACTAAAATCTTACCGATCGGTAAATCAGTTTTGGAAAAATCCTATGAAGTTTCCTATGCTTTCAATCTAATTCCCTCATATCTAATTTCTCTAAATGATACTTAATTGGCTCTAAGTAAATATTTAATCGAATGCTAATTAAACTCAAGTAGTTGATAAAACTGAATAACTTGCTAAAAAAAAAATGATAGAATGTTTTTGGACGTTATGCTAAATAATTTCTCATAGTATTTTACATAACAATCTAAATTTCCTTTAGCTCTAGTATTTATAATTCATCCCTAATTACTCTTATTTTTCTGATAAATTGATTAGCAGCACAAATCAATCATACCATTTCTTTGAACTGTTATATCTTCGCTTTTTCATAAATCCTTTAGCATTCTCTATTTGATTTTCGTAACTAATGGCATTTTCGTAAAGTTGAGCAAGTCTAGGGGCACCTCACGTCATTTCACACTTGACTACTCCCGTGGCTCAAACAGTCGAGACTTCTACGGTTTTACCACGTGATTCTGCTCTGCTTAAAGCCCTATTCTGCTAACTCTACAGATGAAAGGACATAGATGTCATTTTCTAAAAATATCTAGGGTCCTTATGGAAATATGCATGTGGAGTCAAAGTGAAATTTTTTAAAAGTCCTAGGCAACCCTACAAATAACAAAAGTTCATCAGGGTATCTTTGTAGTTTTCTAATTTTTAACATATGGCAACACTATATTCTCAATGGCAGTGTTATGTTACCCTATAATTTTAAATGTAAGGATTGTTAGGGTATAGCACTGCCTGAGAAATTCTCACACTATCTAAGGGAAATAATTCAAGATTTCTATTATTTTTTATTTAAAAAAATGGGAATGTTACAGAAAGCAGTTATTGGAATGCAGTTATAGGCATGTCCACTAAGTAGTAAAATAACTGCTATTAGGACACTTTTCATTTTTCTAAGACTTAGAATTGTTTATAAATAGGACTTATAGGATCGGAATAGGCAGTTGAAAATATTCTAAGAAGTATCTTTCACATCCTTTTGTCACTCTCTGAGATCAAAGGACATATAGGGGAAAATCAAGTACTTCATCCCATCTTATTTTCTCTTGATTTTCCTTCTAGTTTCTTTTTCATTACTTTTAATTCATCTATTTCTAGTTTCTCTTTTCTCTTATTTCCAATTTATGTACTTCCTACATTTCAATTTTATGATGCTTTCATTTTAATTTTTCTTTCTTTAATTTGTTTTCTTGTTTTAGTTTATTGACATTTTGTTTGTCAAACTATTTTTTCCTTCATTTTGTTCTTACATTGGTCATAATTTCCTTTTATTCAAGTTTCTTTCATTTTCTTTTTCATTTTACTTGAATTTGTTTCTTCATTTTCTACGTTTATTTTATTCTCTTTGCTTCTTTTGCCTACTATTTAAAAATCCTGAGAGTTTATAAGAGGAACTGCTTCCGCTCCCCGATTTGGGATCGAGAAGTAATGTTATCATTGTTTATTTGTTTACCAACGAAAAAACCAGTTAAACAGTTGGCTCGTCTTAGTTATGTCAAGGTGGTATGTCGGCGACCGGAGGAAGTTAAATGGTGTTTTTTGGTGGTTGCCAAGAAGTTGTACGATTGCAAGATCTGTTGCCAGTGGTGGTCTTAAGATGTGGGTTTAGTGATTCGTGTATTTGTGTTGTGTGTTTAAGGAGGTGTGTTTCGTGTTTTGTGCTATTTTTTTTTGGATTGTATACTTATTGCTGTTCTCTCTTTGAGAGTTGAACTTTATCCAATTATCGGGAAAAAAAAACTAGGAGGAACTATCATTTTGATCCTTAAAAGATCAATTTATTGACAAATTAGTCCCTGAAAGATATTTTATTAGTTTGTGGTCCTCCTATGATAAATTCCGTTATTGCTAATGAATTTTATTAGTGTTAACAAAAAATATTTTAGGGACTAATTTATCAACGTATTGATCTTTTAATGATTAATTTGTCAAAATATTGATTTTTTAGAGACTAACTTATCAATATGTTAATCATTGAGATACCAGAGTTAACAATATATCTTTTAAGAACTAATTTGTCAACATTTTGATTTTTTGAATGTCAAATGGTGGTTCTCCTAGTAAGTTAAGCTGTAAATAGTGCAAATTTTGTACACTTTTAGGTATCCATTTAACAAGTTTTTTTGAGAAAAATACAATAATCCCTTGAGAATTTTAGAAAAGACACTAAAATTTAAAGTTATAAAGGGGGAAAAAAAAAGATCACTCCACTTCATTATCTAAAAAAATATAATATTAAAAATAATTCAATAAAATATTAATTTTTTTTATAAAAACTCATAAATAATTATCATTAAAATTTTATAATATATATGTATTGTTTTGAAAAAAAATCTCTCTACATGGGCTAAATTCCTTAAAAAATAAATTAATTATTGTTAGTGTATCTAATATACTAATTATATTTAAATGAGATGTAATAATATATTAAATAATGTGGACAAAATGCAAAATAAGGGAGAGTATTTATATATAGAGAATACTAATCTTCACACTTTCACGTGGAGGATAATAGGCTCCAAATTTTATCTTAAACAAAAAACTTACTACTCTCATTTCTGAACCAATCTATGATTTTGAATAATTTTTTAATTTAATTTTACTCATATTAAGTATCACTTAAATTATTTCTCTCAACTAATTAATATTCACTCTCTATTATTTTTATTTGTCTAAATAATATTCTCTTTATTTCTACTTGTCTCATGTCTAAATAATATATTCTTAATTAAAAATTCAAATAATATTATTATATACTACAATACACATAATTAAATAACTATAAAAATTTATTTATATTGACAATATATTAATTTTATTTTAATGTAGACAATATATTAAAATTAAATCTTTATGAGCATTTTAAATTAATATTATAAAGATTTAATGTTGACTATATCTTATTACTGTAGACTAATTCTTTAATATTGTCATTATAATAAGATCTTCTTAAGAATAGCTTTTTAATAATATTAGATATTAATATGTTTAGCAATTCTCATGCTTCATATATTCTGAAATTATTTGCATATATTATTGCAACATATTATTTAAACATAATTCATATATTAGGTGTATTAATAAAAAATAATTTATTTTTTAAGGCATGTAACCCACATGAAGGTATGTATTTTTTTAAAATTACATATATATTAAAAAAATAGTTTAATTTTGATGCACTGTCGGTATAAAAAAGTTTTACATTGTCATCCGATTATATACTTCTATTTGTAAAATTTTAAGATAATGAGTGGTTGAGTCAAATATTTTTATGAATGTGACAACACATAATTGGATATCTATGTGAATATTTTTTACAATAACAGAGTATACAAATTAAACCTTTAAAAAATAATGATAATTGTTTCTGAGTTATATATATATATATATATATATATATATATATATATATATATATAATGATCTAATCTTGACTAAGTATTATAATACTAATTTTTTTAAGTATTGTTACAACAATAAGATCTTCTTTTAAATTACGTTTCAATACTATTAATTACTGATTAGTTTAACAAATCTCACATTACAACTTATTTAAACATAATTAATATAGTAAATGCACTAATTAATTTACTTTTTAAGGGCTGTAACTCACGTGGGGAGATATATTTTAAAAAAAAAACATATATTAGAATTTTAAATGATAATTATTTATGAGTTTAAAGAAATTAATATTTTATTATATTATTATTAACATTTATTTATTTAGCATTTTTTGCTACAATATTTATTTAGCATAGAATAATATTACTTTTATTTTAATTATTAATATATTTTTTTATAATAAAATGGAGTGTCCAGTTCTTTTTATCTTACTCATTAAATTTATGATATTTTACTCTCTTTTTTTCCCTAAACTACATGTATCTCTATAATATAATAAATTCTAGCTGATTTGTCCAGAGTTAAATTGACTTATTATAAGAGTAAAGCTCTTTCTTTTTTTTATTTTTCAGATCATCCCCTCACTCGATAAGTTAGGGACTAATCTCCAATGATATATACGGTCAGGCACCTAAGTGGAGAATCCTTTCAGAAGTATTTTTTCCATATACATAAATTTTGAGATCAAATCCAAGACCAAATGCTTAAAGAAATCAAACCTCTTCCACTAAGATCAACACCTTCTTCGTAGAGTAAAGCTCTTTTCATGCTCAATTTTTTCTTTTATGAGATGTGAAATTGAGATCTTAATTAAAAATAAGTATTGAATCAATTGGAATAATTAAATATTGGTATACATCTATCCGTTCAAAACTCACATGATATCAACATGTAAGATGTAACACCCTCTATCATATATAAGGTATCTTTCAGTCGTGGAGTTATCTTTAAGGGGTTCTTCTTATGCCTTGTGAAATGTTTAAAATAAGGAAAATATAATATATGGCCCTTCATAACGGTAGACTTTATTATTGAATAATGGTTCATAGATTTTAAATCTCTGATACAAATAAGATGAAATAACTACAACTTAAAAGAAATTGTACTAATACTATACACAAGAGTTGTTTCAAACACTACCAGAAATTTCATATTTAGAGACGGAAAAAATCCATCTCAAAAATATGAAAATTCCGTCGCTAAACGATTTAGAGACAAAATTTGAGATGGAAATCCATCCGTCGCTAAAAATGGGGTTGCTACGTTTTAGCAACGAATTTTTTCCATCCGTCTCTAATTAGGGATGGATTCCTTCCGTCTCTAAATTTAAACCTTCCGTCGCTAATATATGACAAACTTTGGTTACTTTTTTAAAAAAGAAAGTCATCTGAGACAGAGTTATTCCGTCTCTAAACGAAATATTTCCGTCACTAATTAGCAACGGAATATATTCCATCTCTAATTTAGCGATGAAACATATTCTGTCTCCAATTATAGACAAAAATATGTTTCGTCTCTAATTAGAGACGGAAATATTTCGTCTCTAAATTAGAAATAAATATCCTTTAAATTTATATTATTATTATTATTATTATTATTTTATATATGACCATCTGATAATTTAAACCTGTATAAAATCATGCAATATCACAAAATATAATTCTATAACAATAATGCAAATTTTTATTTAAAAAACATAATACTACAAATTGAGGTAAGATTTTTACATCAATCTCTTCATGGATAATAATTTAACAAAAAGATTCAAGGTGGGGGACTCAAACCTACAATTAGGCATGTCACCTATTTACAACTTCCTTGTATAACTCAAATAAAATTTTAAAAAAAAAGGCCCTCCTTTTGTAACTTGCAATAACAAAACAAAGAAAGTGTATCTAATTTGGAAAGAGCAAGCTTGAGTTGTGAAAAGAAAGGCTATACATGTCTCAAAAATAGATAATGGGAAGAATTGGGGCAGGATCTTATAGGGCTATAAATAGTCCTTTCTCTTGTCTTGTTCCTTGGCTTCCTTGTTGGCAGCTTGAACGGACTTGAACCATTGGAAGGCCTGTATTAAACATTAACTCATTAGCTCAAGAGAGTTTAAGAGGAACATGTCATCAATTGATGTAATTAACAAGTTACTATTACTATTAGTCTAAAGATGTAGAGTGTCTACCCTTGTCCCGCACAGAGGTCCTACTAGACTTGTATTACACAATATTAACATCATTATGACCATGTTGTAGAAATAAACCAAATTCCTAGAGATAAAGAACCAGAGTGAACTATCAATAAAAAAAAAATCATAAAAACACACAAAAATTTTAAAAAAGAAAGGAAATGAAAAAAGTCAAAAAAAAAAAAGAAAGAAAAGAAAGAGGAACCTATAAATGAGAGGAGAGAGTAGTTCATAGGATTGTGGATGTTACCTTCGACTTCATCGCCAATGATAAAACACAGGAAATCTTCCTGCTCTTGATTGTGAACACTATTGAAGAAACAGTGGTTCTCATCATCTGCAAGAACCTATAATCAGACAGTGAACACTATTAAATGGGGTTTAACTGAGGGAGCACATATTTGAGCTCTTTTTTATGAAAATGTGCCAACTTTTGCTACAAGACATGTCAAATAAATCAGCAAAGTAGAATAGTATATCCTAATGACTAATATATCAGTGCATACAACCCAAGAAAAGTCCTTTAAGAAAAAGAAAGACTTTCACATTATGAACTAATAAAACCAATGTCCTAATTCATGTCATTAAATCCAGATTTATGAATTATTTTTACTAAGTATTTTGCATATATTAGTTTATTTAAATATGCACATTTAAGGCATTTGCAAATTGTATTGGTATATAGAATGTGAACTATTTAAGTCAAAGCTAAATTACGATAAACTGAAATATTTAGTTCTATTGACAAAATTAAATTAAATATGCCAAATGTAAAATGGGGTAAACAAGGATATTATTTTGAGTGTAAGCATGAAATTTAGATCGAAGTCATATTAATGTCACAATTATGAAGAAAAGAAGAGAAACCAAGAACACTAGAGAGAAGGAAACTTAGCTCACAAGAGACCAGGTTTTGCTAACTGGCTAAAGTCTAAATTATCAACTCTTAAATTGCTAACTTATGTGCACTATATTGCCAAGTTATTGTTAATTTAGAGTATCACTTTATTATATTCAATCCTAATTGTGCTCATTCTCAACAACAATCTAAGAGAAGATATTCATACTTTTAATTGCTTCAATAAATTCTCACCCTCATTCTTTGATTTATCAAGAGGATAGCATAATCTTTAGGCCTACAGAAGTGAGCACAATACTTGTACACTGCAACTACATATGTAAAATGTGTCAAGAGAATGTCTATTAAGATGCTTTCTCAAATTTTCTTAGATATGTAAGATGTGTCAATAGAAAAATCTTCATAAGACTTAAAGCAAAATAGTACAGTATAAAGAATCCAAGGATGATCTGTTTATAAAATATCCAAGTGCTTTAGTTATCATAATTGCATCTAAAGAATCCACATTGTGTAAAATTAGTAAACAAACAGGGAAGTTACAAGTGAAAACTCAAGCAATTTCTAAGAAAAATGTTGAAAGCGAAGCACAAGAAACCAAAGAATATACTCACTCAGAATTTCGTAAGCTGTAAATCTTTGCTTGGGATCTAAATTCAACATTTTCCATGCAAGATCTTTTGCTGCGGGTGAAACTAAAGGCCATGGATCACAAGAAGCAACACATCTGTCATCCACACTTGAATTTCATACTTCATCCACCCAGCTTAGTTTCCACACAGCAACAAAATAGGATCTTTAGCTATTTATAAAACTACACGTGTCATAACCTCACCAAACTTTCAATCTTCACACTAATGTCATCGTATGGCTTATAATTATGTTATCAACCTTTGCAAGCCCAGATTCTAAATTTGATAACAAAGAAGACACAAAAATACTTTAAATGTGAACAGATTCAATACACAACGAAGATAAAAGATAACTCATTTCATTATTAAACTACAAATCCAAAAACAAAAAATAGCACTACTGCATGGCTCAATTATAATAGTTCAACTACTACCTATATGTAATAATTCAAGTAAAAATCTACATTATATAATAATCATTATTTCGAATTGGACACTCCTTGGTCATGAAATCCTTGACTTGCGAGATCAATTAAGGTGCCCCGGGCAAATTAGCGAACAAATAAAATGCTTAAAACATGTTTGGGTAGTCAATTTGTTGAGAAAAATTTTATATATATTAAGAAAATGCAAACCCCCATAGATACATTTCCCATGAGCTCGCTCATGTTGTTTTCTTTGGGGTTATTATTTAAAACTAAAGCAGTCAATTTATCATTTTATTCAAAAAGCAATCAATTTATCAAGAAAAGAAAAAATAAATAAAAGATAAAAAAAAAGAGAGAAAGTGGCGGTACCGAAGGAGAATTCAGTAGAGCTAGACAAAGTCTTTGTGAGGGCTACAACGGTTGCTTTGCAAACGCCGAAAACAGAGGCGCTGAGCTCAAAGAGGAAGAAGCACCATTGGCAAACACGCTTGAGAACGAAGGAGTGGCAGTTGCAAAGGATTTTGCCCCAAAGGATGTCATCGCATAGGAAGTTCCACTAATTGGCGTCTCTCCATGTGGCGCTGCAGCGGCTAGCAAAGGGCGACAAAGATGCCAAAGATGGTGGTGGTGGAGAAGAGAAATTTGATGATCTAGGGTTTGTTTTTGGGCAAAAAGTTAGCACAACTCAGTCTAAAATGAAAAAGTTGGAAAAAGAGAAGGATTTAGTTTATAATAACCATTTTATCTTAAGTGGGAAATTTTTAATTGGGTGGGAAACGTTCTTTCTTTCTTTCTTTCTTTCTTTCTTTCTTTTTTCATGTGAGAATGGGGAACTTTCCAACATATGACGGGAAGCAAAATTTTATACTAAAATATATAGGATTTAATTTGAATACACTGTTAATATAAAATATTTTTATACAGACATCTAATCATATATTCTCACATCAACAAAAGTCTTTGATATAACTACCCACTACTTGAATGGTCATGCAAATGGAAGGTTTTGATTAAATGACAGTGTAAAAAAAAATTTACACTGTCAGTGCACCTCAATTAAACTCAAATATATAATACTAATATTATGTCTCAATTTTAAGTATTATTATTATACAAAAATTTTATACTAATAAATTATATGAGTTTAATTTTTATGTATTGATAATATAAAATAATTTTATGCTATCAATTAATAAAATTATAAAATATTTTACCAATGTTAAATCTTAATTTTAAGTAACGACAAAGTTATAAGTATCCTTATAAATATTATTTCTATTATTTTTAGCAAAATGTATTACTCATTTGTTTATAAATGTTAACCAAGTAAAATTTTAGCCAATTGGCAAAAAAGGTTAGAACAGTTAATAAGGAACAATTTCGAACCCATAAGGACCCAAATTCGATTCCTTCTACCAATGTGAGGACTCCATTGGTGAAATTTATTTGTAAGTCTCAGAAATCTTCTCTGCTCTGAGGTTGTCTTCTAACTTTGGTGAAATGATTGGTACCAAATCCATCTAAACTTTTTATCACCAGAAAGAAAAAAGCCAATTTGTAAAAATTGGGTCTTTTGATATCAGACAATGTTTTTGAACATTATCTTATATTATGGAGAGTAGAACTCTTCTATTTATATTTTCAATTATTATTTACATATCTTATACCCTATTTCTTTTATTCATCTTAAAATTTTTCAATTGCTCATCCTATTATAAAAAATATAAATTATCAAACTGTAATAATATTAAAGATTTTTCAAAAAATAAAACTACTTTTTAATCAAATTAAAATAATAATTTTAAATAATATTATAATTCATAGTAAAAATGATAATAGATATTTCTAGTAAAAATATTTTAAAAATCATCTTGTTGATCTAGAGACTCATTTTAAAAGTAATTGTCTAATTAATTAGAGATGGATTTAGAGGTGGAATATTTAGAGATGGATTCTAAATCCGTCTCTAAAAACCATTGTGTAACATCCCGATTTTCGAGTTCCAACTTAGCCCTCAGGATTGATCAATTTCAATTTCCGACTTTATCTTCCAATTCCAGATAAATGGGATTATTTCCCTCCAGTTCGCCTTGACTTCATCCGATTTTCGACTTCATCTTATTTTGATCATTCATGATTTCCGACTTCATATTCTATTTTTGAGTTAAATGGGTGACTTCCGAGTTCTAATATCCGACTTCGAGTTAAAGTATACTGGGACATGATTTCTGATCTCCAAACTTATGTCCAAGTCTCAATGAGATTATTCACGATTTCTGTGTTCGTCAGATCTTAACCTTCCGACTTCATCTGGATTGTTTTCCACGACTTCCGAGTTTAACCTTCAAGTCCGAACAACATGGAGTGATTCCTTATTTCCGACTTCATGTTTCAAGGAAATATATCCGGTTTCCGATCTCGTCAAGTACACTATATATAAAATACCGACTTCCGGGTTTAAGAACTTGGGTTTGATAATGTGATTTCAAATTCCTGAGTTTCGACCTTAAGCATCCTCATCCCGACTTCGGACTTGACCCAAGTTGATGCTTTAAAACAATGATACAAGTGCCAACGTCCGATTTTGATGTAACGAGTTACGATATCCGATCTTATTCCCTGGAGCTTTCCATCTCTGCTGGCATTCCCGAGTTTGAATCGGGAGTTCCGAGATTATATGATTGCAAGCTTGAAGACTTCCGACCTCCGACCTTACGTTCAAGTCTCGAAATAAAGCAGACAAGATTTCCTTAAGTCATAAGCAAGAAGGATGAGTTCCGACATCCGGCTTCAGCTCCAAGCTCAAGTTAAATGGCACGAGTTCCGATATCAAGCATGTTGGAGTCGAGTTCCAAGATCAAATAGAGTGGAAGTGAGTCCCACTTTTGGAACGATGTGGAGAACAATTTGGCCACAACAGTGGGAGACATGGCCGAACTTCAATCACAAAATTTCAACCAATCAACACTCATAATCCTAACTACCCCCATGTATTTAAGTCAATCTCTGCCTCTCATTTTTGACTGATCTACGCCTCCTTCTCTCCCTCTCATTTCTGACTGATCTACGCCTCCTTCTCTCCCTCTTGTTCCAGCCGCCTTCTTCCCTTCTCTCAATCAACTCCATTACTCCTTCAAGCTTAGCAAGGTTCTAACACTCCAAGTTTTAGCACTTAGCTCAAATCATACTCCAAAGAGGTAGGATTCTACTTCTATTCTTAAATTATTTACCCTGTGGCTGTATGATCTTGTATTCTTCTTCATGTATTTGATGAGTTAATAGATGTATTATGATGGATTATGATTGAATTAATGTGAAATATTGAGTTGGAATTAAGGTTAGAAGAAGGAAACTAGGAGAAGTGAAAGTTGGAATGCTGTCTAGTTGAGGAATTCCACGGCAGTTCGTATGGCGGAGTGTACGGCGCCGCCTACAATCGATTAAATCCGATGAAATATTTTTAGATGAAAGTAGACATTCATAGCTTTCCATAGATACATAATATAAGGCCATTGGATTAGTAGTGAGAGAGATATGAATTTTTGAATGTTAACCTAGGAACCAGGACTTTCATTCGGGTAGGGTGGCTTGAGGAGGGTATAACTCGCCCTACACGACTCCAAATTGAGTGAAACTAACTTTGTTAGAACATAGGGGAACATCCCAATATGAAATTTCGAGTTTGTTATGGTCCCAATTGTCCCCAGTAATTCGAGAAATTTACCCTATGTCCAAACCGAGCCAAAACATAGTAGTTCAGAAAGGTCGAGTTTCTGGACTTATAACTCGAGCTATACTAAAGCAAATGGAATGAAACTTGTGGAAAATGAAAGGTTGTCTTGTTAGCTTCAATATGAGACCAATTTCGTATGATTTGAGCTTAGTTTCGATTTTTAGTGAAATTATACTTCCAGGAGTGTAATTCGGGCTAGTGACTAAACAAGCTGAGGTAAAATTTAAATATCCTGAGTTGTGTAGATCAAAATGATATGGGACTAAAGAGGTTAGAAAGTAGACACATAGAGCTATGACGTACCCAAAACTCAGATTTAAATGAGTTGAATAGAGATAAAGGTGGATTATACAAATCTGGGCAGAACTAAGTATGATTGGCAGAATGGTCAAATTGATAGTTTTACAAGTGTTAGTGCACATATAAGGTTTAAGTTGAGGATTGCCAGTTTGACATTGATATATATGTGTTAGATTGATTATGTTGCTATGATTGGTTTGTCTGTGAGAACTTGCACTATTCATGAGAAAACGGAACTGATCCGTTATGCTGCCAAATTTACGGCAGAAGTCTATGACACTAGGAATGTTTGTATGCAAGAGTGATATAAGCGTGATATGAGGTATATGAAGGTAAATGATGTAGTATATGTATAAGTGCCGGTAGAATGGTAAAGAGGCTACGAGCCTTTATACGTTATGAATACGTACATAAAAATCATATGTGCAATGATATAGGTAAGTAAGTGATGAAGTATATGTATGAGTACATTCAGCACGTCTATGCATGACCATATATGAGAATGAAAAGATATGAATATATTGAATGTGAATCCCTTCAGTTGGAGACAATTGCACTTTGAATCCTTCCTTGTGAAGGCAGTTAAAAGATAAAGATGTGAACCTTCACTTGGAGGCAGTTGCACTTTGAATCCCTCCCTGTGAAGGCAGCTACCCTCTACCTTGGAGGCACGTGGTCAGATGAGATCCCTCTATATTGAAGGCACGTGGTCAGATGAGATCCCTCAATTTTGAGGCACGTGACCAAAAGAGATCTGTTCAATTAGAGGCACATGACCAGAATGAGATCCCTCTAAGACTAGAGGCACGTGGGTCCCCTTGCGAGTGAGTCGGTGTGACGACGGTCACTGGTGAAGCTGACGAGCTCACTCCAAGGCCAGGCTACCCAAGGGCAGTAAAAGCACCCTAGGGACGGCGATACGTAACACCTAGGTGTGCCAAGTAAAAGCTAAAGAGTAAAGACTAAAAACTAAAGATTAAGGCATATGCAAGCACCCCACTGGCATAAGGCATGGCATCGACCCAGCTAGTGTGAGTACAGGGGATAGAACTTACATGAGGCATGGCATGACCCAGCTAGTGTAAGTACCAAAGGAAGATCCCACATTCCTAAGGAACGTGACATGGCGATCACACTCTGATGGGGTATGACATGGCGATCATACTCTGGAATATGGCACGTAAAGATTTTATGATGAAAAGAGAGATGAAGAAAGAAAAGCAAATATTATGTATATGCATGAATTCAAGTAGAGATAAAGTTATGTGCAAATGCTATGTGTAGTTTAATATGTTGCACTTGTTATCCATGATATCGTTCAGGAATTGATTTTTATGGGTTTTTCCCATAAATCTTATGTTTTTGCATAAGTTCAAATACACAAAAAGGTAGGTGCAGAAGTTATGTATCCAGTGTATTGAGGCTATTGTGCTTTACTATGTTTCAGTTATCATTCATACTATAATTTATGAATTGGTGTTGTATGGGCTCTCCCAGATGACAAGTCTATGAGTAAAACTGAACCTTTGCTTCGGACATTGTATTTTCGAACTGTAAAATTAAACAGTCTACATAGCCTGTTCACCTTTTTCATAATAAACCGAAGCAAACTGGAGATAACAACGATGACATTATTATTGATACTTAGAGAATCCTACTGAGAATTTATAATTCTCACTCCTATTTTCGTGTTGTCTCCAGATAGTTTTAGAAGTTTTCAAGATGGTGAAGTCACGTCGGATAAGGTCCGTTGTGTAATGTAGCAACTCCAAGGTGTGGTACTATAACTTAAGCATAGTACTGTACTGAGGAGGGTGTTACACATTGACTTTACATTTTACTAGTTAGAGATGGATTTAGAGACGAATACCAAATCCGTCCCTAAAATCCATTGATTTTGTGTTCAATTAATTAGAGACAGAATCCAAATCCATCTCTAAAAAACATTAACTTGATATTTGACTAATTAAAGATGGAGGTGACAGAATATTTAGAGACGGATACTAAATCCACCTCTAAAATCTATTGACTTCACGTTTGACTAATTAGAGACGGAATATTTAGAGATGGATTCCAAATCCATCTCTAAAAAATATTGACTTGATGTTTGACAAATTAGAAACGGATACTAAATCCGTCTCTAAAATCCATTGGCTTCACGTTTGACTAATTAGAGATGGAATATTTAGAGACGGATTCCAAATCTATCTCTAAAAATTATTGACTTGATATTTGACTAATTAGAGATGGATTTAGAGACGAAATATTTAGAGATGGATACCAAATTCGTCTCTAGAATCCATTGACTTCATATTTGACTAATTAGAGACGGATTTAGAGATGAAAAAATTCCGTCTCTAAATTTGTCACTAAATCTGATTGACATTTCAAGAGTGGTTATTTGACTTATTAGCGACGGATTTAGAGATGGAATATGTTAGAGATAGAAATTGTCCGTTGCTAATTCCGTCGCTAAATTGCCAATACACAATTTGGTCTCTAATTTTTATTTTTCGTCACTAATTCCGTCACTAATTAGAGATAGATTGTTTCTGTCTCTACATTTCGTCATTAAATCAGACTTTTTTGGTCATGAGAATTGTAGTTGTCGCTTCCATTGGTCATTAGCTGGCCTCAATAGTCTCTCGGACTGACTCACGCCTGGGTCTTGCACCATCAATGTCTCATTACTCTACTTCGACCTTGAACTCTAGCTTAGGTACTGGAACGTTTATGGAAATACATGCATGCAAGTAGTGAGAACACAAGGTTCTCAGTAGATAAACTCAAATTAAAACTCACACAGGGTGTCATCATAAATAATCCAGCCACTTCGCTTTATTATAAAAGCGTGAGTACAAACATATAAGTAGTGGTTCAATTTTAAGTTGAAAACACATTTTCTAGAAGCGGGTTATATTTTAGCAATCACTTGGCATATTCTACAACAGACATAAAAACAAGAATAATATAATATACTTCAATAAGAATCAAGAATCATAATGACATTATGACATAATGAGAGAATTAAGGATGCATATGTAGATGCTTGTACTTGACATTATGCAAGTGCACTTGTCTTTGTTCATCTCTTTCTTTAATTTGCAACTCGATCTTATTCTTTTGTACTTGGTCCCCTAGAGGTAAATGGCCTTTTTCACCCCTGGGTAATAGCATGCTTCTCTGGTCCGAGCTCGTACCTATACATGAGTGACGGATTTATTTTCCCCGACCCTTACACCGGTCTATTCCCTTTAAATCTGGTCGAGAGCTGGCCCTCAAGTCTTAGACAGTACTACTTTGGCCCACTCTAGCTGGGTCTATGCCATGCCTTATGTGGTAGCTCGGTACGTCTCTCTTCCAAGTTCTCATAATCTTTTACTATTTCTTGGACATATCCATGCATGTGCATGCGCTATGCATTTATGCATATATCTCATATCATTCCTCAATCCTATCTGCATGCATAACTTTCATAGACATATATAGCATATATGTGAACACATGTATTCTCATAACCATAGCACAATCATTCACAAAAGTAAAGTTGACATAATATATCCATATTTCAATAGTTTGATAAAGGTTTTGATCAAAGAAACTAGCCTAGTTTATAAATTGGAGTTCAAGAGTTTGCAAATTCTTAGAGTTTCTTATTCTGCCTTATGCCCTTGGTTCAACCCAATTTTGTAAATTCTATTATAAATACAACTTAGCTTATTTGGATCTGAAATTTTAGTATGTTCTAGCATGATGTGTCTAGTTTTAATTCTCTTTAGTCCCATTTGATTTTGATAAGTATAACTCAAGTTATTAAGGATTTACCTGGGTTCATCTTGTTACTAGTAAGATTTGAGTCCTGAAAGTTAAAAATTCAGTAAAAATCAAAAACTTAATGGAATTATATAAAACAAATTCCATTTTAAACGGAACTTAATATCTTTCATTTTCAACAAGTTTCATCTCAATTGAATGAGTAGAACTCAACTTATAAGCTCTTGAAGTAGGTGGATTCGGACTGTCCTATTTCTGCCCAGTTAGGACATGGGGCAGTTTGGGTGAATTATTGGGAATTACAACAGATGAATTTAACTCTAAAATTTTTATAGAATATTTTTCTATGTGTTAGCTTTATGACAAAATTTGTTGCAGTTTATTTCAAGTTGTATAGGGCAAGTTATGCCCTACACATTACACTCTAATCGGAACCAGGGTCAAGAACCTAGGGTAAACTTTAAAAATTTATATCTCCCTCAATACTAATCCAATAGTCTTGTAATTTATATAGTTGAAAAGCCCTAGATGTCTAGTTTCAGATAAAAATAGGTTCATCTCATTTTAAGGTCTATAGACAAGTCCGTATACTTCAAAGTACGGACATGTCCGGGATTTTATCTTCAGCCAATTCTGTTTGAGTTTTCTTTTGAGTTTTTTGATCAAATTCTCAACCCAAATTGAGTTTCCTCATCTCAAATCACTATAAAAACATCAAAACACCATCATACAAGCATGGCATAAGGGGAACACAATAGCCACATAGTCACATGATATATCAAATAATTAAGAATTTGAACTATCTACCTCAAAATCCTTGAAACCATGGAAGTAAGGAAGCCAAGAACCAACTCCTAGACTTCTTCCTTCACCATGGCAGTAGCTCACATGAGTGTAGGGAGCCTCCATTTGAGGTTTGCTAGAGGGGTTTTGTAAAGAAGGAAGTGAGGATCAATTTTCATAAAAGGAGCAAGAGGATTTGAGGTCAAGAAATAAAACTTGATGTGGAGACATAAATATCATTTTCTAAAAAGTTTTAGGGTTATTATGGAAATAATCTTGTGAGGTCAAAGTGTAATTTCAAAAAGTTTTGGGTAACAATACAAATAACAAAAGTTTACAAGGGCTTTTTTGTCATTTTTTAATTTTGAACATATAGCAGTGTTATATTCTTAATGGCAGTGTTACGCTATCCTATATTTATAAGTGTGAGAATCGTCATGGTATAATGCTACCTGAAAAATTCTCATACTGCCTAAAAAATAATTTCAAGTTTCTGTTATGATATTTTTAAGAAGAATGGGGATATTACATAAGAAATGGATTAGTGTTTGTCAAAAAAATTTAAAATAAGGTAAAAATTACATCTCGCTTTTTAAAAAAAAAATAAAAGAATGAGTTTAATTTGTATCTATTAACAATATAAATTTTTTTATATAATTAATTAATTATCTCTTTTTATTTATATAATTATTCAAATAATAAGTATAACACTTAATTATATTTATTAGTATGGCAAAATATATTTAAATAATAATGTAAAAAATTTTTACATTCACAATATATACGAACAGGAGTGCTATATATTTCGAAGGAGATTGGACAAAATTAATTTACGAATTATGTGGTCAAATCAAAATAAAGAAAAAAGCTCCAATGGGTCCCGCATTACCATATAAGCTGTGAGTGGGCGTGAAAATTGCATAGAAACTTGATCTTCTCCTACGCCGTTTCATGAATTTAATTCGTACCAAGAAGCTTTTTTCTTTAGGAAAAAGGAAAAAGAGTGTTGACCTTCGAGAAATAAAACGGTCCGAATGAAAAAAGGGTCATGTGCTTCAATTTCCGTCCACATTCTTTATCCTCGCCACTCTATCTCGTACACACACATACACATATATGCCATATTCCAAACATGCGCTTGCTTGTGCAACTAGCTAAATCTCAAGTGCCACAATGATTTTATGATCATGCATAGACGTCTAGCGCACTTTGTATTATTATCTAATGTCTTATCGGAAACAATTTATTATTATTTTTTTGAGTTTAATTGGTATGCAGTGATAGTGTAAAATCATTTTACATTGTCAACTAATAGAAATAGGGGAAAGTGAGAAATCATGATAGTCCTTCATTATAATGGGTGGTTATTTGTATGAGTTGGCACTTTCCACTATTTCTAATAGCTGACAGTGTAAAACTATTTTACACTATCAGTATATTTAAATTAAATTCTATATTGTTTAGGGAAACAATTTATTATTTTAAACATATAATTGCGAGAAAGAAGCATATCCTTTATTCAGTTTTTTGGGAGTAATATAATTATTCATTTTTCATACATTTATATAAGTCGTGATCATCTCATTGTCTAATTAAGAAACTTCTTAACCGCTTGTAACTAATCCCCATTATGCTATCATTAGCCCCTTCTGTGTTGTCAACCATTGGATGGCCCTTAGAGGAGCCCATGAGCCATAACCTGAGCTACTTCTACAAAGGCACTGAGGCTTCACTACACTTGTTGTTTCCCCATCAATTTTCTTCACCTCAGCCAGAGGTTGACGTAGAGATAGCATCCCCAGCCGTAAGCAGCGACCCCACCATGGTTAAGAAGCTTAACCACAATGCAAGTGAACGTGATCGCCGCAAGAAGATCAATGCCTTGTACTCCTCCCTTTGTTCACTCCTTCCAGGTGCAGATCAAATGGTGCTCTCTCTCTCTCTTCATTTGGATCGGTTATTGCCTTATAGGTAGCTAACGTGGTTTACAATTGTAACTGCATGTTGCATTCAAATTATTGAAATTATGAAATATTACAGAAATATGCAGATAATACAGTTGCAATTGTGATTGCGATATATGGTTGTAGAGACATTTAAAATTGCAACATTGTAGCTGCAATAATTTGAATGCAACATGCAGTTACAATTGTAAACCACGTTAGCTACCTATAAACCACGTAGAGATAGCATCCCCAGCCGTAAGCAGCGACCCCACCATGGTTAAGAAGCTTAACCACAATGCAAGTGAACGTGATCGCCGCAAGAAGATCAATGCCTTGTACTCCTCCCTTTGTTCACTCCTTCCAGGTGCAGATCAAATGGTGCTCTCTCTCTCTCTTCATTTGGATCGGTTATTGCCTTATAGGTAGCTAACGTGGTTTACAATTGTAACTGCATGTTGCATTCAAATTATTGAAATTATGAAATATTACAGAAATATGCAGATAATACAGTTGCAATTGTGATTGCGATATATGGTTGTAGAGACATTTAAAATTGCAACATTGTAGCTGCAATAATTTGAATGCAACATGCAGTTACAATTGTAAACCACGTTAGCTACCTATAAACCACGTAGAGATAGCATCCCCAGCCGTAAGCAGCGACCCCACCATGGTTAAGAAGCTTAACCACAATGCAAGTGAACGTGATCGCCGCAAGAAGATCAATGCCTTGTACTCCTCCCTTTGTTCACTCCTTCCAGGTGCAGATCAAATGGTGCTCTCTCTCTCTCTTCATTTGGATCGGTTATTGCCTTATAGGTAGCTAACGTGGTTTACAATTGTAACTGCATGTTGCAATCAAATTATTGAAATTATGAAATATTACAGAAATATGCAGATAATACAGTTGCAATTGTGATTGCGATATATGGTTGTAGAGACATTTAAAATTGCAACATTGTAGCTGCAATTTCTGTTGTGTAATGGAATTTAAAACCATGGTATAAAACTATAATTTCTATAAGCAAAAACTACTAAAAGTTAGGAGTGGCTATCCATAGCTACCATGATTGTTTCTAACAACTTACTTTAATTAACATTAACACTACTAGAATTTGTTGGAATAGCAATCGAAAAAAATAAATTTGCGATCGATTTTGCGACTAATTCGAGCAATATTAGATCAAATGTTGGATTAAAAAATCGGTAGCAAACTTAAGATTTGTGACTGATTTTGGGAGCAATTTATTAAAATTGGAAAAAATATTTGGCAAAAGAATCAATCGCAACTCTTAAATTTGTGACTGATAACTTGAGGTCAACGAAGTCAAGTGTGTAAAAAATATCGGTCGCAAAATTCAAGATTTGCGACCGATTTATTAATGTAGATAAATTATATATAATAGGAAAATCGATTTTGCCACCGATTCATTAATGTAAAGAAATTACATATAATAGGAAAATCGGTCGTAAATCTTGAGATTTGGGACTGATTTTTTATGAAGATTTTGCGACCAAATTTGCATCTGATCTATTCAATACTCAAGAAATACTACTCTTTTTGAAATCGGTCGCAATTTACGATTGATTTTGCAACCGATTTTTTCTATATACGTTGAATAAGTGGATGGCATTATCGGTCACAAATTTAAGCACTTAAACTCTAAATTTTCCAAATCAAAACACCCTTCTCTGTCATTCTTTCTTCTTCTTCCCTCAAATCCTCTCAACCCTTCCCCCACCCCTAACCCTCCCCCACCCCCAAGCTGCTGCCGAAGGGGAGAAGAACATGCCACCAACCATGCCGAGCAATACGCGTTGTGAAGGCTGCTACACCATGCTGCCGTCAATGCCAGTGCTGCTGTCCCAACGCCTTGCCGCTACTGCTTCCCACCATCTTGGTTCTATCCTTCCCATTGCTTCTTTTTCTTTGTTTTTTTTTTAAAATTTACCGATCTAGTTTTTTAATAATGGGGGTTTGGGTGCTGTAAAATTGTTGGTTTGTTAATTTTGTTTAGATTTTTAAATTACATTATTTGGGTGTTTGTGTTCTTAAATTAATTGAGGTTTTAGAGTTTGATTTTTGATATTATTTGTTGATTGAGAGAGTTTGTTGTTTTAATTAAAATTATTGGGTTTAATTATATTATTAGTTGAGTATGAGTATGAGAGTGTGTGGTTGTTCTATATTTTAAAAAAATTTTAGATTTGTTTTTATTTATATAATGAGAGTTTTGGTATTATTGGTTGATTGTGTTAGTTTGTTTGATTTCTTAAATTAGTTGAGGTTGTTGATATTAATTTTTTTATGTTATTGGTTGATTGAGAGAGTTTGTGTAACACCGTTGGTGTATTTTCAAAATTTTTATGCGTTAATTGTGTTTGATCATTGCGTTTAATCCGTTTGTGATGATCTTGGGTGTTGGATGTTGTCATGGCCCTCCATGGGCCGTGACTGGGCACATAGGGAATTTCCATTCCTTAGCAAGCCTAACCAAAATTCTACGTAAAAACTGACGGAGTTTCCCCTTAAAATAGGACATTCCCAATTATACAAAAATCTGCAAAATTATCCAGACAATCCAGCACAGCTTAAACACACTTATACATATCTATGTACATACATACATATATATATATATATATATATATATATATATATATATATATATATATATATATATATATATATATATATATATATATATGTATGTATGTATGTATGTATGTACAGTTTAGAAACCTTACATACACAAGACTATCAAAAAGAGTTGTGTAGCTAAAGTAAGTTCAACAAAATAATACACATTTGCTTCACTAAGTCAAAATGAAAAACTAGATTGATACAACACAATTCTAATCCAACCCTGGACCCTGCTTGTAGTTCATGGAGCACTAAATCAACACAAGCCATACATGGCTATACTAACAATAATCCAAAAGAGAAGCCAAGGCCCTTCTAGTGGCTCACCAAAATGGGACAAGCAGAAATCCTAGTGAGCAGGAGGAGCAAAACCTACCTCAACGGCTAAATCTGAAATAGATAAGGAAACCACAGGGTGAGTTATAAAATTCAGTGAGAAATAATGTACTCATAGGTGGCATGAGACAAGCAAAAACATCCAAACTATACTTTAAATTATGAAGACAGAATATAAATATTTTCTCTCAACAAAAGAAGTTCTGAAATATTGAGTTCATATCATGATAAAACTTCAAGGGAGAATCCTATTCCAGAAATAGCTGCCTGACTGGGTGGCCCTGTGGCCTAACTCCAACAGTAAATACTAACTTCACGCCTGTGCATGTCTATAATCTTCCGGACATGTTGGCCGACATGCCGGGCTAGCAATCACCCTTCTAGCTGGATTATACGAGGTGCATCAAGGCTAATTCTACTGTCATTAGCAAACAGTTCTGTTACAGTTTCCTCCCTTTTGGAAAACTTTACTTATAATAAAATCCTTGTCAATAAGTTCTTCTTTTAATCTAACTTATACGTTCGTACTATAGCATTAATGCATAATGAGAATTTAGATAACTTCTACATTCTAACACATGTAATTCTTAAGTCTTGTCTCATGCTCATAACATTTAACATACACTGAATGTAAATTCTAATTAGTAAACTAGAGTTTAACATAGTTTCATGAAGAATTAAATTCCAAACTAAAAACAATATAAATTTTAATCATTTTTCAAAGTGGTTAGCAACATGAACTTGTATCATACATGTATAACTTCATATAAAAATTTATCTATGAGTATACTATTCACTCACAGCCAAGATCTCAAATCAAGAGCTTAAGTGGGTGGTGCCTCTGAGCCAACTGGAGTCTCCCTAGAAGAGTCCAAAGCTACAAAACATATAAAACTAACATAATAAGCTTCTAGAATTCAAACTCAACCCCAATCAACACCCAAACATAAAATCCCCAAATTGAGCCCTAACTTTCTTCACCCCAAAACCCATACTCCACTCCAAGCAACAAAAATTAACCAATCTATGGCTAAAAGGAGGTAGAGAGTAATGATAATTTACCTTAAAGCCTTGGAAGGAGGACTAGAGCAAGGGAGGAGTTTTGGGTCTCCTCCACCTTCCTCTTTCTCTCACTTCAAGAAGGTAGAGAGGGAGAGCTCAAGGAAGATGATGGTGATGGTGATAGTGATGATGAAGAAGAAGATGTGAGCGGATGGATTTGTGAGGAAATCCAAAGGGAAAGATGATGGATTATAGAGTTAAGTGAGAGTGGAGGGCTTTTAGAGAGAAGAACCCAAGAGAGAGAGAGCCGAAACTCACTCAAAAAGTCGGACAGTGGGCGCCTAGGCGGTCATCTTCGGGTACCTAGGCTCCCAACAACCTGAAACGCTTTCAATTGTGCTGATAGCAGGCACCTAGGTGGCGGTTTCGAGCGCCTGGGCGCCCAAACCCCTGAAACCTAACATGCTAATAACATTGCTGGCGCTTAGGCGCCCAAAGCTGGCGCCTAGGTGCGGGCACCCTGAAATTTTTTTTTTTTTTGACACACACTTCTAAACATATATCTAATCCAATAACTTCTAAATACACAAAAATACTAATCTAAAAGATTATATCAAATGCTAAGGCATGACATTCTCTCCCCTTTAAAGAAATTTGGTCCTCCAAATTATGCAATATTTACCTTGAGGTTTAAATAAGTACGGATACTTAGAACGCATTGCATCTTCGGATTCCCAAGTGGCTTCTTCGATTGTGTGATTCCTCCAGATCACCTTCACTGAAGTTACTTCCTTTGAGCGCAATTTCCTTACTTGCCGATCCACTATAGCTATCGGTTCCTCTTCATAGCATAGATTCTCGTCCAATTGAACCATTTGTGGTTCAAGGACATGAGAAGGATCATGCATATACTTTTGAAGCATAGAAACATGGAAGACTGGGTGAATCAAGGATAAATCGGGTGACAAGGCTAATCTATAAGCCACTGTACCAATCCGCTCTAGAATTTCAAAGGGACCGATATAACGTGGGCTAAGTTTTCCCTTCTTGCCAAACCTCATCACACCCTTCATA
Source organism: Pterocarpus macrocarpus (assembly GCA_031439585.1). Lineage (NCBI taxonomy): Eukaryota > Viridiplantae > Streptophyta > Magnoliopsida > Fabales > Fabaceae > Pterocarpus > Pterocarpus macrocarpus. Next base: position 33,624,137 of record CM062521.1, read on the forward strand.
GGAGAAACTCTAAGAAAAACATGATCTCCAACCAAAAACTCCAATTCTCGTCTTCGATTATCCACATACGCTTTCTGCCTACTCTGAGCGGCTAAAAGTCTTTCCTTTATGATGCGAACCTTTTCCAAGGAGTCTTGGACTAAATCTGGCCCCAGAAGCTTAGCCTCACCAATTTCAAACCAACCAATCGGAGATCGACAACGCCTTCCATATAACGCTTCAAAAGGTGCCATTTGAATGCTTGATTGGTAGCTATTGTTATAGGAGAATTCAATCAGAGGCAAGAAACGGCTCCAATTCCCACCAAAATCCAAGACATAGGCCCTTAGCATATCCTCTAAAATTTGAATAGTCCTCTCGGATTGTCCATCCGTCTGAGGATGAAAAGTAGTGCTGAGATCCAGACGTGTGCCTAGGGCCTCCTGAAAGGCTTTCCAGAAATGAGAGGTGAATTGAGGCCCCCGATCCGAGATAATGGATACAGGTACCCCATGCAATTTAACTATCTCATCAATATACATTTGTGCATACTGAACCACATTGAAAGTGGTTTTCACTGGGAGAAAATGAGAAGACTTTGTCAATCGATCAACTATCACCCAGATGGAATCAAATCCTTTAGAGGTCCTTGGTAATCCGGTGACAAAATCCATTGTAATGCACTCCCACTTCCATTCTGGTATTTCTATTTGTTGGTGAAGACCAGCTGGCCTTTGATGTTCTGCCTTGACTTGCTGGCAGACTAAACATCGAGAAACAAAGTCGCCAACATCTTTCTTTAGACCTTCCCACCAATACAATTGCTTCAGGTCTTGGTACATCTTAGTCGAACCCGGATGAATGGTGTATCTGGAATTATGAGCTTCTTCAAGAATGATTCTTCTCATCTCACTCACATCAGGCACACACAAACGGTTACCATGCCTTAAAGCACCTTCTTGATCTAAGGTGAAATCAGAATTCTTGCCACTCTGAACATCTTCTATTAGCTTCCTTAACTTGGGATCCTTGCTTTGAGCTCCTCTAATTTGTTCAATTAAAGAAGACCAAGCTTTAAGATAAGCCACAAGTGCTCCATACTCCTTCAATTCAAACTGTACACCTTCTGACTCCAACTTGTGAATTTCCTCTATTAAAGGTCTTTTAATAGGACTTATGTAGGCTAAACTACCCATTGATTTCCTACTCAAAGCATTTGCCACAACATTTGCTTTTCCCGGGTGGTACAATATAGAGCAATCATAATCCTTTAACAATTCCACCCACCTCCGCTGCCTCAAGTTCAAATCTTTCTGCTGGAATATATATTTAAGGCTCTTGTGATCCGTGTAAATCTCACAAGCCTTGCCATACAGATAATGCCGCCATATCTTTAAGGCAAAAACAACTGCTACCATCTCCAAGTCATGGGTGGGATAATTTTGCTCATGCTTCTTAAGTTGTCTTAAAGCGTAAGCAATTACCCAACTATGCTGCATCAAAACACACCCAAGACCTACCTTTGAAGCATCACAATACACCGAGAATCCACTTGGACCTGAAGGCAAAACAAGAACCGGAGCTGTGATTAAGCAAGTCTTGAGCTTCTGAAAGCTCTCCTCACAAGCATCCGTCCACTGAAACTTCACATTCTTTTGGGTTAGCTGAGTCAATGGTGCTGCAATCTTGGAAAAATCTTTGACAAAACAATGATAATAACCAGCTAACCCCAAGAAACTATGGATCTCTGTGACTATGGTAGGTCTTGGCCACTGTTGTATAGCTTCAACCTTTTTAGGGTCCACCATAATTCCTTCCTTAGACACTATATGACCCAGAAATGCTACCTTATCCAACCAAAATTCACATTTAGAGAATTTAACATATAGATGATGATCCCTTAGAGTTTGAAGGGCAATTCTCAAATGCTGCTCATGCTCTTCTTGGTTTTTGGAGTACACAAGGATATCATCGATAAAGACGATTATGAAGCGATCCAAGAAAGGTTTAAAGACATGGTTCATGAAGTCCATAAAAGCAGTTGGAGCATTGGTTAACCCAAAGGACATTACCAGGAACTCGTAATGTCCATAACGGGTACGAAAAGTAGTTTTTGGAATATCCGCTTCTTTAACCTTCAACTGGTGATACCCAGAACGAAGGTCGATCTTGGAAAAGCAAGAAGCTCCTTGGAGTTGGTCAAATAGGTCATCTATGCGAGGCAAAGGGTACATGTTACGCACTGTCACGTTGTTCAGTTGACGGTAATCCACACATAACCTTAGAGACCCATCTTTCTTTCTTACAAATAAGACGGGAGCACCCCATGGAGAAGTACTTGGACATATGAAACCCTTGTCTAACAAGTCTTGCAACTGCTCTTTCAATTCTTTTAATTCTGCCGGTGCCATGCAATAAGGGGGTATGGAAACAGGTTGAGTATTCGGGAATACATCGATTCCAAACTCAATTTCTCTGTTTGGCAGCGTTCCAAGTAATTCTTCTGGAAATACATCCAGAAACTCCCTGACCACGGGAACTTGTTTTACATTTGGGATTTTGGCCTTAACATTCTTAACCACAACAATATAACCCTCACTTCCCTTGCTCATAAGCTGTAGAGCATTAAAAGAAAAAATTAAGTTGGTAGGAGTGATACAATTACTCCCTCTAAAAACACATTGTAACTGCCCAGGAATCTCAAATCTCACTTCCTTCGAATGACAATCCACTGTGGCATGACAAGAAGCTAACCAATCCATTCCTAGGATAACGTCAAAATCAACCATGTCTAAGAGCATTAAATCAATTAGGGTGTCCATACTGCACACACAGACCACACAAGATTTGAATACCAACTGAACCAAGAGTGATTGCCCCATAGGGGTACCAACCCAGAATGGATAGTCTAATTTTATGGGACGCTCACCGAATTGGGAGGCAAAGTAAGAGGACACATATGAATGTGTAGACCCCGGATCAAACAACACATGAGCATTATACGAATGTACTTGAAGTATACCTGCCACTACTGCATTAGAAGCTTGAGCATCTTGACGTGTCAAAGCATACAGGCGTGGTTGTCCTCTTCCTGCCCTCCCGACTCCTCTACCGCTGGCATTCCTACCACCAGTCCCTCTACCAGCTACCCCAGAAGTGGCACCCTGAGATGGTGGGGAGAAAGAAGTAGATGGAGTGACTAGCGGAACAGAACCTCGACTAGATCCTCCTATCAGCTGGGGGCAATCTTTCTTAAAATGGCCTTCTTGACCGCAACCAAAACAAGCTGTTGATCCCTTACGACATGCGCCTGAATGTGGTTTGCCACAACTCTGGCAATGTGGCTGTGCTTGGCCAGAATATTCGAGTCCTGGTGTACTTTGCTGTAATGCACCACCGGCTTGAGACACTGAGATAGGAAAGTTCACTAGGTTGGGCCTAGCCCTGAGGAACCTGAACTCCTCCAGAACTCGAACCACCAGAAAAGAAACCCATAGTCTTTGGCTTCTTCGTTGCTTCCTTAGAGGCCTTTCTCTCCATTTTACCAGACTCAATTAGCAATGCGGCATTCACCGCTTCAGCATATGTAATCTTGCCAATCTGAGGAGCTAGGGTGGTGAACAAAGGATCTACCAACCCGCGAATGAATCTCTCGACCTGCAGTTCTTCAGTGGCCACTAGATGAAATGCATAGCGAGAAAGCCGTGTAAACTCCATGTCATATTCTGTAACTGACATTCCTGGTGTCTACTTAAGCTTCTCAAAGTCAGCTGTAAGATTTGCCCTCTTGCTAGCAGGGAGAAATCGAGCCATAAAAATATCTGAGAATTCCTCCCAAGTAAGAGGAGGTAAAACAGCTGATCTCCCCTTTCGTAGGGTTTCAAACCACTGCTCTGCTATCCCGTCCAAATGATAGGCCGCTAACTCCACCGCCTTTGTGGTTGAACATTCAAGGACTCGAAGAGCCTTGAGAGTCTTGTCCAAAAATAGTTGAGGGTCCTCCATCATAAGATTCCCCGTAAAAGTAGGGGGGTCCAACTTAAGAAAGTCTTGGACTGTGACATCCCGTCCCATTAGAGGTAAAACTTGCACTCGTTCTGGGGCTACCGGTGTTGCAGCTGCCTCTTGGGGTTGTCCTCCAACTCGCCTCTGATCAGCCATCATTCCCACCAGAGTTTCAATAGCCTGGTGGACTCCGCGAATCTCCGCAACCACTTTAGGCATAGCCCCAGCAGGGGCGGGGTCCTCTACTTGCTTGGCCATTCTACCATGGCCTTGACCCCTTGCTCGACCACGACCCCTCCCTCTTTGCACTGGAGAGGGGGCTCGGTCTGACTCAGCATCAGGGGTTTCTTGATTTGAGGCCCTTCGGGCTTGAGTATGTCTCCTTGGTGGCATCTCCACTATTAAAAGAGAGTTTGATTAACACATTCCTAAGATTAACAAGACCAAGACAAGAATACTTAAAACAAGAATACAAGAATAAATTTTCTAAAGGCCTCAGGTAGTATGACGTCTGGTGAAAATGGGTCGGCTTCCATTTACACAGTCGTGATTACACCTAAGGACACTTGCTCCATGAATCACAGGGAAACCAGGCTCTAATACCACTTCTGTCACGACCCTCCATGGGCCATGACTGGCGCATAGGAAATTTTCATTCCCTAGCAAGCCTAACCAAAATTCTACGTAAAAACTGATGGAGTTTCCCCTAAAAATAGTACATTCCCAATTATACAAAAATCTGCAAAATTATCTAGACAATCCAGCACAGCTTAAACACACTTATACATATCTATGTACATACATATATATATATATATATATATATATATATATATATATATATATATATATATATATATATATATATATATATATATATATAATTGGAAACCTTACATACACAAGACTATCAAAAAGAGTTGTGTAGCCAAAGTAAGTTCAACAAAATAATACACATTTGCTTCACTAAGTCAAAATGAAAAATTAGATTGATACAACACAATTCTAATCCAACCCTGGACCCTGCCTGTAGTTCATGGAGCACTAAATCAACACAAGCCATACATGGCTATACTAACAATAATCCAAAAGAGAAGCCAAGGCCCTTCTAGTGGCTCACCAAAATGGGACAAGCAGAAATCCTAGTGAGCAGGAGGAGCAAAACCTACCTCAATGGCTAAATCTGAAATAGATAAGGAAACCACAGGGTGAGTTATAAAATTCAGTGAGAAATAATGTACTCATAGGTGGCATGAGACAAGCAAAAACATCCAAACTATACTTTAAATTATGAAGACAGAATATAAATATTTTCTCTCAACAAAAGAAGTTCCGAAATATTGAGTTCATATATTGATAAAACTTCAAGGGAGAATCCTATTCCAGAAATAGCTGTCTGACTTGGTGGCCCTGTGGCCTAACTCCAGCAGTAAATACTAACTTCACGCCTGTGCATGTCTATAATCTTCCGGACATGTTGGCCGACATGCCGGGCTAGCAATCACCCTGCTAGCTGGATTATACGAGGTGCATCAAGGCTAATTCTACTGTCATTAGCAAACAGTTCTGTTACAGTTTCCTCCTTTTTGGAAAACTTTACTTATAATAAAATCCTTGTCAATAAGTTCTTCTTTTAATCTAACCTATATGTTCGTACTATAGCATTAATGCATAATGAGAATTTAGATAACTTCTACATTCTAACACATGTAATTCTTAAGTCTTGTCTCATGCTCATAACATTTAACATACACTGAATGTAAATTCTAATTAGTAAACTAGAGTTTAACATAGTTTCATGAAGAATTAAATTCCAAACTAAAAACAATATAAATTTTAATCATTTTTTCAAAGTGGTTAGCAACATGAACTTGTATCATACATGTATAACTTCATATAAAAATTTATCTATGAGTACACTATTCACTCACAGCCAAGATCTCAAATCAAGAGCTTAAGTGGGTGGTGCCTCTGAGCCAACTGGAGTCTCCCTAGAAGAGTCCAAAGCTACAAAACATATAAAACTAACATAATAAGCTTCTAGAATTCAAACTCAACCCCAATCAACACCCAAACATAAAATCCCCAAATTGAGCCCTAACTTTCTTCACCCCAAAACCCATACTCCACTCCAAGCAACAAAAATTAACCAATCTATGGCTAAAAGGAGGTAGAGAGTAATGATAATTTATCTTAAAGCCTTGGAAGGAGGACTGGAGCAAGGGAGGAGTTTTGGGTCTCCTCCACCTTCCTCTTTCTCTCACTTCAAGAAGGTAGAGAGAGAGAGCTCAAGGAAGATGATGGTGATGGTGATGATGAAGAAGAAGATGTGAGAGGATGGATTTGTGAGGAAATCCAAAGGGAAAGATGATGGATTATAGAGTTAAGTGAGAGTGGAGGGTTTTTAGAGAGAAGAACCCAAGAGAGAGAGAGTTGGAATGAAAATGAGGGAGAGAGAGCCGAAACTCGCTCAAAAAGTCGGACAGTGGGCACCTAGGTGGTCATCTTCGAGCGCCTGGGCGCCCAACAGCCTGAAACGCTTTCAATTGTGCTGACAGCGGGCACTTGGGCGGCGGTTTCTAGCGCCTGGGCGCCCAAACCCCTAAAACCCAACATGCTGATAACACTGCTGGCGCCTGGGCGCCCAAATCTAGCGCCTAGGCGCTGGCACCTTGAAATTTTTTTTTTCCACACACACTTCTAACCATATATCTAATCCAATAACTTCTAAATACACAAAAATACTAATCTAAATGATTATATCAAATCCTAAGGCATGACAGATGTCTTTTGGAATCAAGGAACCATGTTTTGGGATGTTGTAATCGATTACCATGTGTAACATCCACCCGAAAATTTTTATCGTTCTCGTTCAATTGTTCGATTTTTATCGAATAATTGAGATTAATTAAAATTCGACTAAATATTTATTTAGGATCAATTAATTAGCAACTAATTGAGTTTAGGTATGAGCTAATTAGATTAGAAGTATAGAAGATTTCATAAGAATTTTCATGAAACCGATTTATCAATTTAGAGGAAATCGATAAGATTACGATATTTTAAACTGTTGGAACCGAACCAATAAAATTTTAACTCATCAACCCTAATTTAAGTGGCTGAAAACTCAGCCACTAACTCAAGAAAGTGGCGCCACTTTGGCCACAAAAAAGGAGAAAGGTTGGCTAAAATTCAGCCTTACACTCTAAGCCAATCAAATTACAAGATTCTACCTACCATTCTGTAACACCCTACCAATTTTATGTTATGCTTAAGTCATAGCATGAAATTAAGTAGATTGTGTTACCGTGTTAGTCTTCTGTCTAAAGCTGTGTTCAGTATTTTATATCCTGATACATATATATATGACTGACGTATATACCTACGAAGCAGGGCGTTCTATATAATAAACATGATTAGCATAGAAATATCATTTGTTATATATATACATATATAAGTTGGAAGCCAAAGCTTCAGTTTATAAATATACATATCAAAAGCAGAGTGAAGTAAAGGGACAACAAAAATCCCTATCGTTAAAAGTAGAGATGGAAATGGCGGAAGCCAGCTAAGTACAGCGAGTTCAACTCGGGGTCCTAGTGAAGCTACAGGTTTGGAATCTCACTGAAGAGGGTAGTCGTCGAGTCCATCACCTACGTCTGAGAATGAGGCAGAAATGCAAAATGAGGTGAGAATTTGAAGAAATTCTCAGTAGGGTTCGCATGTGGGGCTTATCTGACGTCGCATTCATTTTCAGTTGTCTCGGGTTTTATTTAATTATAAAAATATGAGATCAGACTTAACTTATTCATATTTAATAAGGTTGGGAAAAATGTCTAGTCCGAGATAAGGTCCAGTTTTACTTAAGGTAACATAAGGAATAGAATAAACAAATATCAACAATATACAGAATAATGAGCATACGGCAATAAGTGAATGTAACAAATAAACTGTAAATGACTTATAGTGATCATTCAATGTAATTATGCATTTAATGCAATAATGCAAACTTGCTCTTGAACCTTTCTTCATAAACTTTTCCATTACTTTTCATCATTTTCCATCACTTGGTCCCCTGGGAGTTCTTGGCCATTTTAGACTCCTGGGTAATAGTCTGCTTTTCAGGATCGAGCTTGTTCCTATACAGGAACTGTCGGGTTTACTTTCCCCGATGTCCTCACCGATCTATTCCCCTGAACTTTTTATCCGGGGCTAGCCCAAGTATCATGGAACTTTCATCATAACATATTCCTTGGGTTCATCATAACATACCTATCATAGCTTTCTTGAAATTGCACATGCCTCTACATGTATCTCATAACTCATGCACATACTTTACTGTAATTTTGGCGGCATAACAGAATGTGTCCGCTCCCTATGAATAGTGCAAGTACATTAGAATACCAATTTCTCATAGAAATTACAATATTGCATGCACAATTCATCATAGAACTCATAGAAGCATTAGTCTCCTTAAGGCAGAGTTACAGCCTCAACATAAATCATTTAACCCGATTTTTGTAAATCATGCCATAATTTCTACTTAACTTATTTGGACCTCAATTTTGGATATGTTAAAGTGTTATGTGTCTATTTTCTAACCTCTTTGGTCCCATCTGATTTTGGTAACCATAACTCAAGTTATTTAGGGTTTATCCCGGCCTACCCTGTGGCTAGCCAGAATTGCATACTCAAAAGTAAAAATCTACTAAAAATCGAAAACTGGCTCAAATTACACGAATCTAGTCTCTTATTAAAGTTAACAGGACAAAATTTCATATACAAAAAGTTCCATTTCAATTGCCTTAGTAGGGCTTGAGTTATAAGCCCTAAAACTTAACCTTCCTGAACTGCCCTATTTTGGCCTGGTTTAGACATAGGGTAACTTCTTCGAATCACTAAGAACAACTGAGATGATAACAACTCGGAATTTCTTGTGTAAGCTTTCCAAAAAAATTAGTTTCACTCAATTTAGAGTTGTATAGGGTGAGTTACACCCTTTTCAACCCATACTGCTCGGGTGAGTGTCCTGATTTCTAAGTTAAACTTCAAAAATTCATATCTCTCTCAATATTCGTCCAATGGCCTTATATGATATATGTATGGAAAGCCCTAGATGTCTAGTTTCACATAAAAATGGTCTCATGAATTTTAAACAGTAGGAGGCAAAGCCATACACTCCGCCCTACGGACTGCCGAGGGTTTTGAGTTTTCTAGCCTCTCAACAACCAATAAACCAGCTATGATTCATCATAGTTAGTCAATCAATATATCAAAATCAAGGAATTAAATCACCACCAATCATCCAAGAGTCAAAAAATCAAGCAAGAAGAAAACCTCTACCTCTTACTATGAGTGATTTGGCTTGTTTTTGGGGTTGGGGCTATCAAGACCTTGTTAAGCTTGGAGCTTTGATGGAGTTGAGTGAGTGAAGAGGAGAAAAAGAGAGCTGAAGTGAGGGAGAAGGCAATGTAAGAAATGAGGTTGAATAAGAGAAGCAGAATATGTTATATAGGCATGAGTGGTAGTTAACTTGGAAGGTTTTGATTGGCCTCAAAACACAAGGCTAAATTTCAGCTAACATTCCCCTCTTTTTGTGGCCAAAATGCTCTCCACATCATCCCCTTTTTGTGGCAGAATTGGTCTCCACGTCTCCTAAAAGTGGGACTTGTTTTCAGTATATTTTGAAGATGACATCGGAACTCGTACTCTTCTTAAAGTCGAAAATCGTGCACATAAAATCGGAACTCCGAAATATTGTCTGGTTTACTCGAAACTTGAAAGCAAAGCCGGATGTTAAACCAAGCACTTAAATCCGGAAGTCGGGGACATTGGTAAACTTGACTCGATTCTAAGCATAACATCAGAGATCGGGAGTCAAGTCATTAATCTTATGTTCCATGAAATCGGAACTTATAGAATCTTGGAACTTTAAATTTAACCTCGGAACTCGGAACTATGGATAATAAGAGAAATGAAAAGCTCTTAGTAATAAACTCTAAATCAGAACTCGCGCAAATTTTACTCGAACTTGGAGACCAATTCAAGGATCTGATCTCGCGTCCGTTTCTGGTTGAGATCAAATCGGATGTCGGATTTTGTGTTAAGTCGGAAATCATGTATTACGTGCATAAGGTCGGAAATCGGAAAGATCAGCTAGTCTATTTCAGCTAATGAAATCGAAAATCGGGAATTTATTACTGATGAGGTCGGAAGTCGTAAATCGGATCATTACACATTCCATGTTGTATAACACAATCCCTTTCATTCATTCAACCCATTTTTTTGCGCCACTTTCACCTCTTCCTTACTCAGCTCTCTTCTTCTCTTCTTCCCTCACTTAACTCCATCAAACCATCAAGCCTAACCAAGTTTTGCTCATCCAAGTTCCAAAATCAAGCCAAATCTCTTCTTGTGTTAATTCTCTGATCTTGGGTGGCTGGTGGTGACTTATTTTATCAATCTTTGATGTATTAATTGAATGATTATGATGATATATGGCTGGATTATTGGCTGTATGTGAGGTTGAAACTGAATTGGAAGCAAGAAAGGATGAGATTAGGGAGAGCTAAGGGGCTGGGAAACCAAAACCCTCGGCAGTCCATACGGCGGAGTGTACAGCTACACCTACAACTAATTAAATTTGATAAGACCAATTTTAAATGAAACTAGACATTCAGATCTTTCCATACATATATCATATAAGGCCATTGGATTAGTATTGAGTGAGATATGAATTTTTGAATTTCGACCTAGGTTTTTTATTTTGATTCTGGGCAGACTGGATTGTTCAGGGTAGAGCTCGCCCTATACTACTTGGAATTGAATGAAACTAATGTTGTTAGAAAGCTTACACATAGGAAAATGTCCCATAAAAGTTTGAGTTAGATAAGATCCCGTTTTCTCCCAGTGTTTCAAGAAAATTGCCCTATGTCCAAACCAGGCCAAAACATGGCAGTTTAGAAAGGTCAGATTTCAGGGGCTTATAACTCGAGCCCTACTAAGTCAAATGGAATGGAACTTTCTACAAATGAAAGTTTTTCCTGTTATCTTTAATATGAGACCAGTTCGTATGATTTGATTTAGTTTTCGATTTTTAGTAGATTTTTACTTCTAAGTATGTAATTTTGGCCAGCTGCTGGGCAGCCAAGATAATATCTAAATAATCTGAGTTATACTTGTCAAAATTAGATGGGATCAAAGAGGTTAGAAAATAGACACATAACACTTTAACATATCCAAAATTGAGGTCCAAAGGAGTTAAATAGAGATTATGGCCTGATTTACAAAAATCGGATTGAATGCAAGTAGTGAGATAGAAAACCTGTTTTAATTGCAATACTTGTGCCTTGAATTTGATAATTGAAACATGAGTGAAATATGTTACATTATGAATGGAATAATGTGATTTCTTTGTTAAGTTGATATCCTAAATACTGGCACTATTCATAGGGAAGCGGACACGTTCCGTTATGCTTCCAAAATTTCGGCAAGATCTGTACATGAGTTATGATATACATGTTGATACATGTGCATTTACAAGAAAATTATAAAAGTTATGTTATGATGAACGTTCCATAATACTTGGGCCAGCCCCGGATAAAAAGTTAAGGGGAATAGATCGGTGGGAAGTCGGGGAAAGTAAACCCGACATTCCTGTATAGAAACGAGCTCGATCTTGAAAAGCAAACTATTACCCAGGAGTCTAAAATGGCCAAGAACTCCCAAGGGACCAAGTGATGGAGAATGATGAAAAGTAATGGAAAAGTCTAAGAAGAAAGGTTCAAGAATGAGGTTGCATGATTACTTGAATGCATGATTACATGGAACAGTTATTTAAAGATGTTTACAGCTCGTCTGTTATATTTATTTACTGCCGTATATTCATTTATTTTGCTTATTATTCTGAGCATCATTATTAGCAATTTATTCTATTTATTATACTGTCTTAAGTAACACTGGACCTTGCCTCGGACCAGACATTTTCTTAACCTTATTAATATGAATAGTTAAGTGATCTCATGCTTTTATAATTAAATAAAATCCGAGGCAACTGAGAATGAATGTGATGTCAGATAAACACCATACACGAACTCTACTGAGAATTTCTGTAAATTCTCACCTCGTTTTGTATTTCCGCATCATTCTCAGACGCCGGCGATGGACTCGACGGCCACCCTCTTTATTGAGATTCCAGATCTGTAGCTTCATCACGATCCTATCCTAGATTCTCTGTATATAGCCGGTTCCTGCCACTTTCGCCTTTACCTATTTAGTAATAGGAACTTTGCCGTCCCACTATTTCATCTTGCTTTTGATCCAGCTACTCCATACGTTGCGGTTCCACTACATATGGCACACCCACCTCCAGCACCTCCCGCACCCGCAGCACCTGCAGCTCCGGTTGACTTAGCACCAGAGTCAGCCCCGCAGGTAGTCCCAGATATGCCACTCAGCTCTAAAAGTGACCCCTTTGAGGCCACCGGCTCATCACCCTCTTCCTCCTCGAGACCCAGTGTAGATTATTCTCCAGCCGAGCCTGGCATTGCTAACGGCTATCTGACAGAGTAGGTTAGCCGCAGACGGCATAGTACAGCATGACCCTCTTTTGGCAACACACAGCTTTGGGTCATAGACTAGCAGCAGACATTAGTAGTAGGTTTAAAATGTCCTCTGAGGACCCCCTAGGATCGCTTTGACAGACACGGGCCTTATGTCTTTTTGATACACCGGCCCCACTTTTGTATCCTGTTTTGAAACTTGTACATAAAACTGAAGCAGTGGCTTCATATATATATATATATATATGCACATATACAGTTGACGGCATATATCTTATCTGTTCTTATTTTTCTCTGTTGTGATATATTAAACTCTATCGTATGCATTATATACAGCACTCAGCTTCCTCTGAAAAAAAAAGTGGTATGCTAAACAAAACGTAAGTAGAGCAATAACACAGTAACACATTCTACTTAATTTCATGCTATGACTTAAGCATAACATTAAATTGGTAGGGTATTACACCATGAGGCTGATAACCGATTACGGGGCTCTCTGTATGTCTTTGGGTTAAAAATCTTCACGTCATAATCGATTACCAAATATGGTAATCGATTACCAGTTCTGGGTTCGTGGTAATCGATTACCAGCCATTTGTTCATGGTAATCGATTACCAGTTCATCATGGTAATTGATTACCAGCTCGTGATAATTGATTACCACAGGCCAACATATATACGGAGATGCGTCCCACACCCTCATTTTTCGATTTTTCTTCTCTCTCTAACCCCAAACTCTCTCCCTTCTCTCTAGAATTCCTCTTCCCACCATTCCTTACATCTATCAACTTCATTCTATCATTTTCAACTAAATCAACAACAACAACACTAGATTCATTCCATTAAACACAATCAATCATCTATACAAATTTCTCCTCCTTCTTCATTCTTGCTTGAGTGGATTTGAAGTGGGAAGCACACCTTTATTCTTTTTCTCATTCCAATTCTAGGGGTAAGTCTTATACATTGTTCTTTCCTTCTTCCAAGCAATTCCAATTCCTTTATCTTTAGATGAATTCTTGGAACCCTAGGATTTTAAGACTAGAAAATTTATGGTATGGAGAGTGTTAGTGATCCAAAATTGATGCTAGTGTCATGTTGTAATGTTAGATATTTCCAAGGAACTTCTCTCCAACCTTGAGGATCCGGAGACTTAAGCTTTTCCTGTGACCGGTGATCTGTGAGTAGATATTATGCTTTTGAGTTCATTCTATTTTAAATTTATAATTGTTTATTTACTTTAAGAAATGCTACTCATGAGTCAATGACGAATGGAATTTGAATATGATATAAGATGCATGATTTATGAATATGAAAGAATAGGAAAGTCTGTGACAGGATCTATTTGCTAACGACAGTAGACGTTAGCCTTGGTGCACCTTAGACTATGATATTACATGGCCACCCAAGGGGGTGGTGCGTGACGGATATTTCACAGCCATATATATAGTGTGGTGCATGCCTGTACTTCACGGTCTCTCTAAAAATGGGGGTGCGTGCCTGATTTCAGGATTCACACGAAGGAACGACCACCTAAGTGTGAATCCTGCCTGTTTATCCTGTTAGATATTTGCGCTGTTTTCTTTATTTGAATGAAATTGTTTTAAACTTATATATATACATTGACTCATGAGGCTCGAAAGTGTCTTATCTCTCACTGAGTTTCTCAAACTCACCCCGTGGTTGTTATATTCTTTTCAGATATAGGTTCAAACGTGGGAGTCGACCCTTCTGCTCAGCATCATTAAAATCCTTTTCGGGTGAGCCCTATATAGTAAGGGCCTTGAATTGTACTCTAATTTGATGTAATCTTAGTTGTAGCTCCATAGTACTACAGGCAGGGTCCGACCCTTGCTAGTGTGTTAAGTTATGTTCAAAGGTTGTTTAAACTAAGTGGATTGACTATTGTGTATTAATTTGATGCATGAATTATGTTGGATTTGATTATAAAATGAATTGGATATGTTAATGTGATTTGGATGATTGACTCTGATTTTCACATGTGTTGCGTGCTAAGGGGTGCATTCTGAGAATGCCTGGATCCCCGATGAAAATGTGTGTGATTGTTGAATTGCAGGATAAGTACTCGTATGTGAGAAATATCCTAAGTATAGAGGAAACTCTGCCCAAAATTTTGTGGAATTTTGATGTGTGAGGCTTGCTAGGGAGCATGCTCTCTAAGTGCCGGTCATGGCCTAGATTGGGTCGTGACAATTTGTTGTTGATAAATTAGTTTATGATTTAAGGAAATATGTTAAATTTGTTTAATTGTTATATTTGGTTTATGGTTTTTGTTGTGGATTTGTTTTATTTGTCTTTATTTTTTTAAGTTGTGTATCACTCGATTTGTTCAATTTGATGCAAATTAAATGAACTTTATATTGTTTGATGATGATCTTACAAAATATGGACATACGTCAATTTTGTAGTTTGATGTATAATAGGCTTATGCTAGGTCGAAAAGGTTTTATTAATGAATTTTTAAATGGTGTAGAAGAATTTGTTACTTTTGTGTGTCAACAAGCGCAATTGGCAAAAGGGAAGATTAGATGCCCTTGTTGTAAGTGGAGAAATATGAACTACATCATGCTTGATGAAGTTAGAGTTCATCTTTACAAAAAAGGGTTTATTGCTGATTATTGGTATTGGACATGCCATAAAGAAAATGATCCAACTTTGCATAGTGTATTTATCAATCAAGCTAGTAGTTCCACAATAGTAGAAAGTAGAAACAATGAACACTTAAATAGGTTTCAGGCAATGATGTACAATGTTGTTGGTCCACAATTTGGAATACATTATAATCAAGAGGCAGAGGAGCCTCCAAATCCAAATGCAAAAAACTTTTATGGATTATTGGAAGTAGCACAAAAGCAATTATGGTCGGGATGTGTTGGCCACACTGAGTTGTTGTTGTTAGATTATTAATGATCAACTTAGAAGGAAATATTCCTCAATGATTTTTCAATCAAATAGTTGAACTAATGCTAGAAACACTCCCTCTAGATAATCTTGTCCCCGAAGATTATTATAGGGTGAAGAAAATAGTTTTTAAACTTGGTCTTACTGCCAAAAGGATTGATTGTTTTGTTAATGGTTGTATGTTGTTTTACTTTGAAGAGCGAAGGCTTTAAAAGAATGACATTTTTGTGGTGCAACATGATATAAATTAAGGAAAGTTGGTAAGGGAAAATACAAAGAGGTGTCTGTGAAGAGAATGCATTACGTACCCCTCATTTCTAGACTCAGGAGATTTTATGCCTCGATAAGTTCTGCCTCGCATAGGCAAGAATATGGAGTATTGTGCCACCTATTAGATGGAGAAGCTTGGAAACATTTTGACATACTTATCCAGATATTATTGCTGAACCACGAAATGTTAGATTAGGCTTATGCGCTAATGGTTTCACATCATATATCTAATCTACAACACCTTATTCTTGCTAGCTAGTTATCATCACTCCTTACAATTTTCCACCTGAATTATGTATGACCACTCCTTACATGTTATTGACCTTGATAATTCTTGGTCCACATAATCCAAAAGGCAAAATAGATGTGTATTTGCAATCTTTGATGGATGAGTTGAAGTTGTTATGAAATAAAGTTGTCCTTATCTATGACATTTCGAAAACAAAAACAAAACTTTATTATGAGAGCTGCATTAATATGGACTATCAACAACTTTCCTGCATATACACTATTGTCTAATTGGAGCACGGCAAGCAGATTGGCATGTCCATATTGCATGAGCCAATCGAAGGCTTTTAATTTGAAATATAGTGGAAAATATTCTTGGTTTGACTCACATCATCAATTCTTACCTTTGGATCATCAAAGGCATAAAGAAGCATTTTTAAAAAATCGAGTTGAGAAATCTCAAGCTCCAGTTACATTGTCTGCGGATTATGTGTAGGAAGAAGTTTCTAATCTTCCAAAGATCCCTAAGGTCGGAACTTGTACATGTCCTGGCTTTGGTAATTTATATAATTGGACAAAACAAAGCATGTTTTGGAAGTTTCCATATTAGAAAACCAATTTGATAAGACATAATCTTGACGTAATGCACATTGAGAAAAATGTATATGATAATATCTTCAATACGATAATGGACATCAAGGATAAAATGAAGGACAATGTTAAAGTAAGAATGGACTTGAAAGAGTATTGTCAGCAGAAGGAACTAGAATTGTATCAATTACCTGATGGAAGGTATCTTAAGCCTAAAACAAATTCACTTTGTCTATGGACTAGAAAAGGGCGGTCTATAAATGGGTTAGTGAATTGAAAATGTCCAATGGATATGCTTCCAATTTGCATAGATGTGTGAACATGAGGGAAATGAAGCTCTATGGGATGAAATCTCATAATTGCCATGTGTTTATGGAGCGTTTACTATTGATTGCTTTTGTAGCACTTCCAGATCAAGTCTAGAAGCCAATAGCTGAGTTGAGCAAATTCTTGAAAGATTTGTGCTTAACAATATTACGGATGGATGATTTTGCAGCTGATGGAGCAAAATATTGTCATCACCACTTGTGAATTAGAATGGACTTTTCCACCTAGGTTTTTCAACTTAGTGGAGCATTTACCCATTCATTTGCCATATGAAGCAAAAGTTGGAGATCCTGTTCAATACCAATGGATGTATTTATTTGAAAGGTACAAAATTTGTGATATCCATTTTTTACATTGCCTAAATGTTAATACTTTTATTTCTTCAATAATTAATTACTTATATCATGATGTTATAGGTACTTAAATAGATTGAAACAAATAGTGAAAAACAAATCACGTGTTGAGGGGTCCATATGTGAGGCATATTTATGTCAAGAGATCTCACATTTTTACTTGTATTATTTTGAGTCTCATGTACAAAAGATGAGAAATTGGGTCAGCCGTAATGATGACGTAGGGTTAAATGAAACAACCTAACCAAATTTGTTAATATTCAAGTTTTCTAGTCGAGAAGCTGGATCTTGTAAGAGTCGATACTTGAATAATACATAATTCCTGCAGCACATTTACATGTTCTACTTAATTGCGAAGAGGTTCAACCATATATTAGGTATGTGAGGAAATTTCATTGCAAGGTTATGTTTGCTCTTACTCACTACCATTTTTATAATCCCTTTTCTGCATTTTAAATATTTTGTACAATATATGGAGACAGCTATCCCAAACATCAATCGTTCCAATATTGATAGTAGAATAATATCTGAATTTACTATTTGGTTTCGAAATTATGTAAGTTTTCCAAAAATCATTTTTCTTCTGAAAGTGATTCTATGCATACACTTAGTCGTTACAAACACTAATCTGGCTTGATTATTGTCATTGCTAGGTTCACGATGGAAATAATTTGGAGTCAAACCAAAATTTGCATCATTTAGCATGTGGTCCCAAGAGGAAAGTTAATAGTTGGTCTTAATAGTTGGTCTATTTACTTTGTCAATAGTTATAAGTTCCATATGGAAAAATGGAGTGTCAACAGAAAACTATAAACTGTGGAGTTTGTGTCAAAGGTGATGACCATGGAAATGAGGAGAATTATTATTATGGGATTATTAAAGAAATAGTGCAATTAGAATACCCTGAAGAACCATCAAAACAAATAGTATTTTTCAACTATGAATAGTTTGATATTGTTCTTAATCGTGGTTTGAAGATTCAAAAACAATATGGTATTGTGGAAGTTCACCATACAAGATAGTATTCTAATATGATCTATTCATATTTGCAGCTAATGCCATTCAAGTGTACTATCTCATATCCAGAAAAAATTAAAGAAAAAAGAGATTGGTGGGTTGTTATCAAAACAAAACCAAGAGGAACGGTCGATGATTGATATACATTAGAGCTTTCTAGACACAAAGCCTGGAGAATATTGACCTGCTGTAAGAGGTTCCCATCCTGTAGAACTGCCCCTTGTAGCAGCCACCGACCATCTTGGCCCATACCTCATCATCGCAAATAGGTGGGCCGGTAGGAGTGCTCCCATCCCCCTGCTATGACTGTTGTGATTGGGCATCAGTTAGCTGCTGAGTGAACTCATGCTACAATTAGAAAAAATAAAAAATATTATATTTAAATAATGATAAATATAATAAATTAAAAATATTAAAAAATAAAATTATACGTACTTAAGTATGTGGTCTATGACCACATATCAACCTACTAGGGCTTGTCCCACTTCCGAGTGTAGGTTTCCTGGGACAGCTCCCCCAAAGTTGGTGGCCTACACATGGTCTTTTCCTACATTTCAAAGAATTTTCATGCAATTATATATATAATATTGAATACGAAAATAGAAAAATTAAATGAGAAGAAAATGATATTTGCCATTTTCAGTCGTGTGCCTTTGAAGGTCGTGGAGTCTCCAATATGCAGAAAGCCACCACGAGTTAATCCTCTGCTTGTTTAGGCCTTCACCTACTTCACCTTAAATGCAAATGAGTCCCAGCAGGCCCTTAAGGGTTGGAGGATCTCCTCTGTGAGCCAATAGGTGCTCGCACCATTCTCACAAATGTCATAAAACATATCGTGGAGGCGCTTTCTGGCCTTAATCCTCCACGTCCTGTAGATGGCAGCCTCCTCATGTGGATCAATAATAAACATACGTTGCATACATGTACACAATAGTCAGCAGGTGAAGTAAAAATCAAAACTAATAATAAAAAAGTAATTATTATTTTACCTTCCACTTTTTCCATCACAACTCCTATGTAGCATCAGGGGCTTGTACAAAACTAGGATGTGGGGCATGCAAATTCTTCTCGAATGCCTTTGTAATCCTGCGCAGCCTTAGCCGTGGTGGAATCCAGCTGTGTCATAAAATAATATATTATATCAAATATTTGTTAGTTAAAATTTCTATCACAATTAAAAATTCATAATAAATTTATATTTTAAATTACTCACTAGGATTTATCATCGTATCTGAGCTCCACTTGCTGGTTCATTTAGCCTTGTGAGGGGGTGGACGAGGAGGACTGGGCACCTTACGAACTAGGTTGACTAGGGGTAGAGGAAGGCGCAGAAGCAGACTAACTGTGAGGCTCACCTCCTAGAGGTGGGGTGGAGGTAAAGAAGCCTGCTAGGGGAATGAAGACTGAGATCCTAAGTTATGATACCCAGGGTTAGGAATCATAACAAACTCCTGAGTATGTGGACCAGGAGAGATGAAGGAGCCATCACTCGTGGAAGTGGTGGACGTAGGCACAATAGAGGTGGTGGGTAGAGCACGGGTGCGAGGAGGTAGATCATGCTTCCTCGGTCTACCTCTAGCTCGTCCAGAACTAGGTGTCCATCCTACCATAACTAATCTGTATAACATATACAAAATTGAAAATATAAGACATATATTAACTAAATAAATGCATAACACATTTATCATATCAATAATTATTTAATTCTAATAATATTTTAATGACAAAAAAATTTTGGGTAGAGTCTTCCCTTAAATTTGGAGCCTCTACAAAAATTAATTCAATATTTTAAATCAACATATAATTCAGTATTTCAACATCATAGCACAATCAACATAAATTGCATAATTATAGCATTATAAAATTAATCCTAATAACTGTTCTAGAGTACATAACATCACAACACACAATTCAATAATGGAAAAGAACTCAAAACCTTTCCCCAGTTATGTAATCCAATCCTACAATTCTATCCTAGAAAATTTCAATCTCTAACAAATAAAATAACTCAGTTAACTAACTAATAAACATAAAATTTCGAGTAAAGAAATGGAACTGAAAAAATGCTAAACTAAAAAAATAAATCAATTAAAATGTTAAAAAAAAATCAGGAACACAATAGTAGTCTCGATCATGAAATGGGGCCCTAGTGGTGGTAAAATGGCATAGAGAGCGAGAGAGAATGGCAGTGAGAAAGTGAGGAAGAAGAAGAATTGGCTCATGTTATCCGTCCATAAAAAAATTAGTGAAACGATTCGTTTCATTAATTCCATTTTACCAACGGATAATCTATCAGTAATAATAAAATGAAATGAATTGTTTCAAATCGAATATTACTGACGGATAATCCATCACTAATATGGGACATGAACAGATAATAGCCGTGAAACTCAATTTTCAAATACCAAGTAATATAAAAATACAAATTTATGATGATAAAAAATAACAAAAATTTAATTTATTACAATTTCACCAATGGATTATTCATCGATAAGTAATAACAATATTTTTAATTCATCTAAAATAAATAAATGTTATTTACCGACAAAAAAATCGTCGGTAAAATCTTGGCGCAAAATCAAAATAGTTTATCAATGTTTGTATCAACGGATATTTTTTCCGTCAGTAAATTCACGCATCAATGATTTATTTAATCTTATCGATAGAATATCTGTCAGTTTGTCACGAATTTCTAGTAGTGTAGCAAGCTCCATATTTTGTTATGGACACAAAATCCACTTTTCTCTTTCCTTCATTAACTTATATTTTTGAGTGAATTTGTAACTTTATCTTATCTATATTAATTACTCTATTAACATTTTCTCTGTCATAATTAATATTCTCTCTCCACTATTTGACTCTATTTCAATAATATTATTCTTTTTTCCATTTTTCTCTTAGGTGAATAATTAATATATACATGTGATTAAAAACTCAAGTAATATTATTATATATATTGGATAAACATATATTTCATAATTGAGGTCTGCTTACCCCATATAATACAAACTCCGTATAGGAATGTAAAACTCGTATAAAATTTGGAATTAGGAAGGGCAACCTCAACCCGTTCTTCACTTGTGAATAAGAACCTTGTGATAAGAACCCACAACTGTCAATCAGCTTGTGATGGAGAACCTTTGGATAGCTAATTTGGATTCTTAACCTATTGTTTATGGAGTAACAATAAACAAGAATAGCAAGGATAAACTCACTTAAAGCAAGAGATAAGGAATAAACCTCACAAATTTTATTAAATCAAAATTTGTTTTGGCTCTTGGCCAATATGTTGATTTACAACATAAAAGGAAAAACTAATAAAATGGGAAACTAGGACTCTAGTAAAAAGAGAAACTAGCTGCCTAATATGAAAAGGGAAACCAACAACCTAAAACAAATCCTAATTTACTAAACCTATTTAAAGCCCAAATACAAACAATAACATTAAGACCCAAAATAATAATAATAAGAATAACTTCAATACGGTGCAAATAACATAAAGACATGCCAATTAGCCTAAATCTTCAATTGTGGTCAAATTCAACCATCTTCAATACTCTTACAAAGTTAGCTTGACCTCTAAGATTGACTCTTTCATCAAAGCTCATTGAACTAGTCATTGCATCCTTGTACCCCAATCTATTAGCTTGTGTTCCTGATCACTATTTCTTAACTGAATATATTATGTGTACATGGGTCATTATATCTCTTTGCTAACATCAAATGGTGCTGCCATATCTCTTTGCTAAGGGTGAACGATATTCTAATTTAGAGCCCATCATGATTTTCTCATCATAAACTTATAACAAAACACAATGTTCAAATCTAACAATCAACACCAATAAGATTCGGCTCTTGAAGGTAATAAATCTTATATATAAAACATATTAGCACAAAATAAAAACACTATTAGAAAATAGCTCATTATTGACAATCATATCCATAAGTAATAATTAAAAATTTGTTGGTAAAAAATGAACACACGAATTTCATTTGTCAATAAATTTGGTAGCAATAATAATTATTGTCAAATTTTTAATTATGTCCCTAAATTTTGGATGAAAAATCCATCAGCAATTATTTAATTATCGTTGGTAAATATTTGGGAAATTTGTCAACATTTTCATCGTTTTGAAAATTAATAGTGACTGATACTAAATATATATCGATGGTAATTCCTCGGTAATGTTAACATAATAAAAAATAATATTTACCTATGGGAATTATGTCAATAAATTTAACTAGTCAGTAGCCAAAACAAGCAAAACAACTACTAAAAACTTAGGTGTTTTCAGGCTTGAGCAATAAATAACCATTGGATCAAACAAAGCAAGGTAGGTATATAACATATGATTACTTTTTTCATTTGTTAGAATAGTAGTGTTATTTGAATCTAGTTTTGTTAGAACCATATGCATAATGGGGTTTGAATTATAAATTATGAAGAATTTAATTAGTTACGTTATTGCCTTGTTGGTGAATACGGTAAGGTAGCTTAACAATTCTCAAAACCTTTCACCACATTTACTACTAGTAATGTGACAAAAATCTCAAATAGTTTATATATTAATCCTAGATTTCCAACGAAATGATGTATGAAGCATTTGTTAAATAATATTTCTATTGTTAAAATAGGCATTTTGTTTCATACTCACATTTGAGTTTGGGATATTGCATCCTCACAATGAATGCAAGTTTTTTTTTTTAAGAGATATTTTATTGGAGAACTATGTAGAAAAGTTGAGAGAATTCATATCAGCAATGGAGAGTGAAAAGATGTTTCTCTTCATTTTTTTCTATTTTCAAGTCATCATTTGATTAGGATCCAAGTGTTAATTTTGAAATATTTCAATGTCTTAGTGAGAATTTGAATCACCTCTCTTTTTCTTTTCTTTTTCCTTTTTTTGTATGTGTTTGTACGCTTCTAACATCCTTACTGTCACACTAAAATTTTCAGCAAATAATAGTCGAATCCCTAGTGATAATACAATGCGAACATTTTTTTTTGAAAAAAAAAAAAAGAAAAAGAAATGAGTCCACTTTTCATTTCTTATTAGTAAATTGAATTCTCCCTTCTTCTTTTTTTTTTGCATGGTTTCCTTAGTAAAATATTTTCAAAAATAGAAGGTCAATTGTAAGAATGCAATACTCCACCTCACGTGTGAGGATGGGAGAAAACTTCGTTAAAATAATAACTGAGTAATAAATGTGGAGAGTGTTTTGTATCAATTTCCTTTTTCCTTTTGGAATGTGCCACTAAAGCTGTGTTTGGATATTTAAAAATGGAATGGAGTAAAATTACCACTCCATTGTTTACAAAATAAAGTGGAAAGGAATGGAATTAAAAGATTGTAATTTATTTTTTCTATATTACCCTTCTAATAAATATATTATAACTTAATAATTTTAATATGAAAAAGGACTATAATTATTTAATAAAATTTATATTTCACAATAAAATTAATAATATGATTAAGATAAATTATTCAATATTATTTTTTGAGTATTAAAAAATATAATTATTGAAATAAAAAATTTTATTTGTATTTATCTTTTCCATTTACTTTATAAAATAGATTTATACTATACATGTTTCGTTAATAGAAATTAAAAATGTGGATAATGAGTATGAATTTAAACTTTTATCCCTTAATAATTTCTTTGAAGGCCAGCTGAGGTAATAAGTTTAATACAATGGTTTTTTTCAGATACAAATATTAGAGACCATAAATAGTTATCGAGGAAGAATCGCTTTATATATATATATATATATATATAGAAGTTAGGATCAAATTAAATTGATGTAATTTTAAATGTAGTTATATCATTTAATAACTCTCTATATGATTTTTTTTTTTATCGATTTAACTATCAAATTAAAATTACCTATTCTAAAGATCATTTATACCAAATTTTATAAAAATTAAAGATAATTAAGAATGTAATTAAATAAATCTTATTCATATATATTTTAAACACATATATTACGTTGATTTTGATATATATCAAAATTATATCAAATGGCTTTATATTAATATGAAATTTTATAGACATGACCAATAAAATATAATAATCCAATGGTGCATTTTATAAAAATTTATATCAATAAAAATTATTAAATAATA
The DNA here is from genome assembly GCA_031439585.1 of Pterocarpus macrocarpus. Classification (NCBI taxonomy): domain Eukaryota; kingdom Viridiplantae; phylum Streptophyta; class Magnoliopsida; order Fabales; family Fabaceae; genus Pterocarpus; species Pterocarpus macrocarpus. Next base: position 33,648,515 of record CM062521.1, read on the forward strand.
TAATAATTGCTCAAAGATATACTGATATAACTTAATTGTAACTCCTGTACAAAACGCAAACTAACGCAATGGCAAGGAAGCAACTTAGCAACTGAAAACGCATGCTGAGTAGGAGAAGACATGCTGGAGCTAAAGCTGTAATTTTATAAAAAATAATTAAAAATAAATAAATGATCCATCATTCCTTCCAAACTGGGGAAGTTAATTGAGGGGAGTCAGTGGGATGCGATGGAATTTATTCCATCCACTCCCAGTCCATACTGTCCAATTTTTTAAAATTTAAATAATGAAATACTAAAACTTTCTATTATTTTTCACTTTACTTCATTCCTTTTCTATCATTTCAAATGCACCCTAACCCTTTGTTTGGATAGCATGAAATAGAAAGAAAGAAGTGGGAAGGAGAAAAAATGAGAGTTTTCAATTACTTGAGTAGCAAAGAAAACAAAGAAGAAAGAAAAAAAATATGGATCCCATGTCAAAAAAAAATTTCTCCTTAATAGGTGAGATAACAAGAAAAAGAGAAGAGAAAAAGAGAAGATATGTGGATTGAATATATCACTTTACTCTTTTAATTTTCTTTTTTAATTATATAAAATAAATTAATAAAATTATCTTTTATATACAATTATATTTTCTTTCTTTTCACTTTTCTTTTTAACCAATCAATGGAAAAGAATATATACTTTTCTCTTTTATTTTCTTCCTTCTCGTCTTTTTTCTTCTTATTTTGTCTTCTCATCCAATCAAAAGGGTAAAAGCTTGAACAATTTCACACTCAAACAATGCAGCCGTTGGATCAAACAAAATAGCGTAGAGATATGCGATATGAATGCTTTTGTCATTTGTTAAAATAATAATTGCGACTATAGAGGATGGAGGGTGGAGCGTTTACAACCATCCTGTAACACTTCAGCTGCATTTCAAGATATAAGTTACCGTATGGAATCCATCTAACATGCGGTTTATAATATCATTCATTGGACGAATGACCCAACAAGTTGTAAATTGTAAAGCTCAAAATCTATGGTTTATGCTTGAAAAGTTGCTTCCGAGATCTAAGGAGTCAATATCCCAGGGAATGTAACCGACAAGGTATGCATGCAATGCAAGCGAAGAATGGGGCACAATCATCTGCAGAAGATCCAAGCCCCTTACTAATACAGGTAATTGATCTTTTTGAGCAAAAAGCATGCATAGGCCAATTAGTCTAAGTTCTTTGTCGTTCGCTCTAGCTTCCACATTCATGAATCAATTTATGTTAACTAGCGTCTGCATGTGTATATTTTGAATTCCTTTTTGCTTATCCTTGTTGACATACAATATTGGTTTGATCTGGTTTGATTATTGCTTTTCGCTTCTTCTTCTTTTTTGTCTGTTAATTTTCTTCCACAATTTTTCTTTTAGACTTAAGACTTTTTACCTTTGTCTATTAAGTCTATGACCCGAGTTCAGAAGATAAAGAGGGCAAGAACATGATAGGTTGAAGACTGATTATTTTCTACTCAAGTGACACTACTCGAATTCGAGTCCTTTTAAATGTAAAAAAATTAGCATTTGGATAGTTTATCCAATAGTGGCCTGACTCGACTTAAGTTAGATTAGCTAGAATCAGTGTGCTCCAAACACCGGTGGTTTAGAGAAGTAGAAAAGAAAGAAAAGTGGCACCCGACACTTATATTTGATATTGCTATGCTAGAATAAGACATTTACAGTGGAATTAGTGGCATGTCTCTATCATGTAACCATGCATTTATTGAATTGTATTAGTCAAGTATGAATTTTCCTTATGTTGATTGACAGGAACGGCCTTTTTTCAGCAGCCATCGATGCAATGAATGCCGCGGTGAGAATATTACTGTTAAGTCTAAGCATTTTTGTGCAATTACGTTTTAATCAAATTAAATGAGGTAGACGCATGTAGCTCGGTTAAGAGCTGGGGACAATATGGATAGTGGGGAGGGTTTGATTCCTCCCCAATACTTTCCAACTCTCTCCCATTACCCATTCCCCTCTGTCCTGGCCCCTTGACCAGGTCCTGCAGGGTGGCAAGTAGGTATTTACCAAAAATAAAAAAATAAAAATAATAAGGTAGATATTTTGAATGGAAGAAAATTAAGGAAATATTGCTCATGCTAAATTAGGAGGAGTGACAGTTAGTGATCAATATCTCAGGGTGTGAAGATCACAGCAAATCTTCTGATTTCATGGCTAGTTTCTTATAGATTTGGATGTTCAAATGGCAAGGCAAATGCCAAAGAGTTCAGTGTCCTGCATTATGGAGCAATTGGCGATGGCGTTACAGATGATTCAGTAGTAAATTTCCTTTGTGTTTTTGTAACATACAACAGCTTAAGTGTGACTACTTTCTTCTAATGTTGACAGTCAGAATAAAATAATACTTTGCACTGTAGGCATTTTTGAGGGCATGGGATGCTGCTTGTACAATAGGAACTAGAAATTCTACTATCATCATTCCAGAAAGAAAGACTTTTCTGGTGTATCAAGTTCCTTTTAGTGGCCATGCAAGCCAGAGAGCATCAATTTTTTGGTAGGGAATTAATTGCATAATTCTTTCCCTTTTTCCTGCTACACTTAATGCTTGTTATATACCTTCTGTGTATAATGTATAACTTGGTTAAGAGTTTTTGTTTTAGGCACACTTACATGACCAACCTTCATTTCTTATTACCCTCTTTTTTGGAAGGCATTAGGGGAAATTGTTGCGCCAATGTCCCCTCTTGCTTGTGAGGGAATTAACCCAAGTCAGTGGCTAGCATTTAGTAGCATCAATGGACTCAACATCAAAGGCAATGGCAGAATCAATGGAAGGGGTTTTGCTTGGTGGAATCAGTCATGGAGGGACCATCCTGGTCTGGTACATGTTCATAATAATAAGACTAATTTTTGAGAAGTACATATGAAGATACTTACTGAGGTCTCCTCATACTCTCTCTTGTTTTGCCGTTTGTCCAATTAATTTCAGAAGGGATGCACTTCATTGGCTCCAACAGTAAGTTTCAATTCACACATAGTTTAAACTTTATTAAAGGCATGGATGCTCTCATGCTAACCAGTTTCAACCTAGAAAGGCAACAACATGATTTTTGGATAAATTAGACATTTAGTTGGTAAATAAGTTAAATGTGATCTATGTGACATATCATAATGGTTATTTCAATTGGGTTGACTGAAACTAATAGCCATGTCCAACAATTACTTTACTTAATAAAACAGTGCACACATCATGCTATTTCAAGCAAGCTGTACTGCGAAGAATTTTTTGTACTGTAAATGCAGGCAGTGAAGATTTTGTCTTGCAATTCAAGTAGTGCTCAACTTCGTCAACAGCCCCCAAACTCATATATTAGTGATGGATTCTAATGACATAGACATAACACATGTAACTATCCAAGCTCCTCAAACAACCCCGATCACCGACGGCATTCACATTCACTCCTCTGGGAATGTGATCATCAGTCATTGTAAAATAGGCACAGGTAACACCAATTTTCAGTGTTATTATACTTGTGATATAGTGCATAAGCATAACAGTGCATTTGTCTCCCTTAAATTGCTAATTCTGGAATCATCAGCAGGTGATGGTTGTATTTCCATTGGAGACCGTACTTCGAACATTGAAATCTCGCACATTACATGTGGACCTGACCATGGAATAAGGTGATTTTAATACATTCACTCTAATGGTTCATAATTTGGTATTCAATTCATCGTTACTGCTTGTTTAAGTTCACCACTTTTAAGCAGCAGCGGAAGCTTAGGAAGGGAAGGGAGTTTTGTTAACGTAATCAACGTTCATGTGAGCCGAAAACACCAACAATGGAGCTCGAATCAAGACTTGGCCAGTAAGGAACATGATGGGAACATCACTCACTTCTGTGGCTATTAGTCTCAGCTGTAGTCGATTTGTTGGCTGCACTGGTATGTTGCTTAGGTCCATCCAAATTACATCAGCAAAACATGGACAGAAAGTCACTTCTAGCTGTATCAATGCCCATGGATTCAGCTTAGGAATGGTTCAGCCAGAACCATGTCTAGAATTCCGATTAATTATCAATGTTTCGGTTGTTGCAGTGGCCTTGGGATGTAACTTTTTGACGCTTTATGTCACGTCTGTGACAAATGAACCAAGTAAATTGGCTACCCTAACCCAAATTAATAGTTGTTACAATAATGGTGTTAGGCATTAGCTCTACCATAACCAATTAACTATGCACTTCACAATAAAGAGCATAAATCGCTGCTGATTAAACTAGATGAAATTATTTGAATGAACACCTTGCAACCCCCACCAAAAAACGAATGTACAAAGGTTCTAAATTCTTACGACTAATAATTTCGGTTGATCACCCCCTCCTCCGATTTGTACTTCTGTAGAGGGATCATATTAGCCGAAGGCTAGTTTTGTAACAATTATTGCAAATCTTGAAAAATGTAATTCTAATCTTACTAAGACTGCAAGCATGACAGTGGAATCCACCCTGGCATGTAGAGCCCATTTCGTTAGAGTAGCAAATTAACAAGTACGTTATAGTTTCAGTTATATATTTAAAGTTATTCACTGGAAGTAAAAATTATATACGAATAATAACAATCTTAATTAGTTTATCTTAAAGAGATTATTATATTTAAAAAAGCATGCAACTATAAAAAATTTAAAATATAAAATTTTTGTTTTGGGATAAAACGTAACTCTTTAACATAAAAAACAAGCGAAACGTAACTCTTAAAAAAAAAAAAAAAAACCAACAGATATTTGAATTTTGCAATACTACAATATTTTTGTAGGTTTAGCGCAAAAATTCTCTGTTCAAGGGTTTAAATTTTATAGTGACCAAAAAAAAAAAGGGTTTAAATTTTATGTAATGATTTTAAAGTTCAGATTAATTGAGGACCCTCAATTATGTGGGTAGTGTTACAAAAAAAATGTGGGTCGTATTTCTCTGGCATAAATCACCAAAATCTAAAATTTCACTGCACTCCACCTAATTGAACTTGCAGTTCAAATAACAAAAAATTAAAAATATTTCACTCAAGTCAGGTCGACTAATTATGAGAATAAAATTATTCCAATTTTTATTTACAAAATTTGAACTAAATCTTATTTCATGAAAACACATACAGAATCACTTGAACAAAATAATGATAATTATGCATAGTTACTTTAAGGCAAACCCCTTTTGTTTAGTTTTAAATTAATTTTTTTCACTATAGTATTACATAGCTAGAATAATTTACCAGAAAAATCATTTCTAGACACTCGGCAAATGTAATGACAAAAATCTTAAGAAAAAAGAAAACATGAGATGTCTGTACCACGTCCTGCTACATAATTAAAGCATATAAAATTCTTACAAATTTTTCCTTCTATTTATTGCCAAAGAAATTTTGATATCGCCAGACATCTTTTTATTCACATTTTAAATAGTGTTTAATTAAATATTAATGATATTTTACAGAGGCTTTCGTTTTCAACATGTTTTTGGGAAGAAAAAAGAGAGTAAATTGATAAATTACAATTATATAATGCTATAGATAATTAGATAATTGGTCAAGACCAAAAATAAGAAAAACATGCTTTTTGTTTTTCTTGTATTATGAAAAACTGGCACATTGTTTTAAGTATTTAATTTTAATATATTATCGACATAATATAGTTTTATACAATCATGTAGTTACATATAGTCACATTTTAAAATTATTTTACTTTCACCATATCTACATTAGAAGTCATATATGAGTCACTATGATTAGATGATAGCATAAAATACTTTCTTTATACTAACAAACAATGTATTAAAATTAATCTGTTGATTTGAAGGTAAACAATATTTAAGAGAAAAACTAATCTTGTTTCGCAGCTACTGTTAATTACGACACCAAAGCATGAGCCACGTACAAATATTTCTGCAAGCAATGTTTGGTTAATTTACCAAAATTTAACGAACATCACAATCTCGCATACGCATCGCAAGAGCGTATAGTTGATATCTTACAGATTAAATACAGCCGGCTTTACCACTTACACTTCAAACATTTTACGATACACTAGCAGTTAATTCAAGTAGCAACAATATATCTACAAAATCAATTTTTGAATTGCAATCTCTTTGGCAGAAGTAGCTAGTCTTCGGAATACTTTGAGATTGTGCCCTACTTTCTCCTGAGAAAACAAGCAACCATCATGTAAGAGCACGAAAAATATCACTTTTAACTGAGATTTCAGGAATATGAAACAGATAGCAACACCATCAATAAACGCCAATACTGTGTATAGTACCAAACCAAAGAACCTGACTTTTGATTTAAGTTAGTACTCGACCACACCTGACTGACTACGCTAGGTCAGGGCTCAGAACAACAATGGCAACTTGACACATGCCTTAGGGTATGTTTAGATGGAGAATTTTGAAATAAAAAGAATGGGAAGACATATTTTTATTTTTAAATTCAGAGTTATAAAACTCTTATAAAGCTAAAAATATAAAATGATAGAAAAGTTTTATGATCTAATCATATTGTTTTTATCTCGAAAAATCCTAAAATTGCACATGCAAGAAATACTTGCTCATTTTCTTGAACCGGGAGGCCATATCATCGGATATCAGTTCAGTAGCAGAAAAATCCTAAAATTGCACATGCAAGAAATACTTGCTCATTTTCTTGAACCGGGAGGCCATATCATCGAATATCAGTTCAGTAGCAATGATCAAAACAGACAAAATCATTGAAATTATAAACAGAATAACAAAATAGTTATTATGAATTCCATACCTCACTCAATAATTCAAGTCGTTCAAGGTTTGGAACTAACATTCCACAAAACAAAGCAATGTCTTCTTTCGGATCATACTTTGCACCATATGTAATTGTTTTTGTGGTCAAGGTTGAATCAGATGCAATAGAACTGCCAAAAAAAAGAGAAAGGTTAACCAAAAGATAAACATTGAATATATACCCTGTAGGCTGTAGTCTGCAGTCTGTAGTCAAATAGTGGGGAACAAAGAACATATACAACAACAATAAAACAGTTCAATGTTTACATTAGGATGAAAGACTTGGTTTCTTCTCTTACACACTTTGTTTGGCCATATAAGGTTGGTCTTCATTAACATAAGCTGGTGTTCGGTTTATTTTCTGTTTTCATTTTCACTTGATGTGTTTTCACTAATAATTACACAAAAAGCCATCTTATTTTCACTTTATTTCTTTTCAACTTTTTGTGAAGGAAATGATTGTTTTCATCATTTTGTTCCAAAAAAAAAAAAAAAAGAGTTTGAAAACCAGTGAAAACAATGTGACATTTTCCTGATTACTCAAAAAATATCACCTGACAATAAAAATAGAATACAAACCAAACAATCTTTAAGGAATGCATCTTGATTTTAGTCCCGCACACAGTAACATTCTAATTACCAGAATCAGACACTTAAAGTCTTACCACTCCTGAAGATGGATGAGGATGATATTTAGCACATGTTCGGTGAGTGGGAGTAACAAAAGGATTAATTGATCCCTACCAGCAACAACTCGACACATTTCTACCATTGCAATATATCTCCTGCAAAATGGATATTTTAGAAAGAGTCAGAAATCATAATAATATCTCAAATACCCTAATAGTAAATTAGAATATTAAAGAATATCTTAGATGATCTCTCAGGTTATTTTTATGTCTCCTTTTATTTCATCATTGTTTCCGTATTTAATTACGATAAGTAATCCCGTATTAGAATAAATAGGGATTAATGATTTGTCTTTTGTATCACAATATATTACGTCATGTTAGTCTAAAATCGTTGTTAGAATCTATAAAGATAATTAGGATATATTTAGGAAAATAGAATATTCTTGTATATCTGTAAATATAATTCATACTTCGCTCTGTAGATGCAAATTCACATATGCTTCTCTCCTCTCTTTTCTCTCAACATGGTATTTAGAGTCTAGAGAGAAAGGTAACCTAATCCATGCTGTCAGGAGGACCCACTATCGTCCCATGATTTCCTTTTTTTTTGGTTTTTTTTGTGGGTTGAAGAGAAAGAGGGGGAACCATGTCTTTCCGATTTCCAGAGCCTTCCCTGCCATGTCACACTCTTTGATAGCCTCCAGAGGCCTTTTGTCACCAACCACCACCTTCAGCCACAGTTTCCAACCGCCAACCTGCCGCCAGCATTGCCCCCTCCTGCACGGTCCATCCCCGCCAATCGCATCCACGTCCAACCATCGACGCGCCCTCACGCGCATTCCATTGCTTGCTACCACACAACCCTCGCAGCCATGGGTGTAGGCGCATCTAGCGACATCTTCGACCATCGCTTGCACCACAAGACTCACCTCGTCCTCCTCGTCTTAGATCTGTCCTCCCTTTCTTCATCCGGCAGTCAATGCACCTCCACTCGCCTCCACCAGTGTCTGTGCTACTGTTCACTCACCTAGCTCTCCTCTTTCTGGATCAATGCTAAGCTTTGTCATCCGGCTTCTATGTCACGATCAAAAGTATATCTGCTTTCCAATTTTGCCTGTTTTGTAAACCATGACTACTAGTGACTTCTCAGGTGCTTCCACCGTTGTCCCCATGACTGCGCCTCCTGCATTTCCTAGTTATGTCAATGTGCCTCTCTTCATTGATGCACTTGATCAGCCTAAACCATCGATAGCTGACTATGCCAATTTCCTGAAACGGTATGAGCAACATCAGAACTTTGGTTCAACTAATTTTGTTGCACACACTGGTATTTCTTTTGTTTCTCTCAATTTGCCTCCTTGGGCCCTTAATTCTGCTGTCACTGACCATATGTCCAGCAATAAGACTTTATTCTCGAGAGTCTCTACATCTGGTTATTTACCAATAGTCACCCTAGCAAATAGTTCTAAAACACAATCTCATGGGGTTAGTACTGCCCATCTCTTGCCTTCATTGTCAGTCGGTATTATCCTTTATGTTCCTAGGTCTCCATTTAATCTCCTTTCCCTTAGTTGTTTAACCAATTCTCTTGATTGTGTCATTTCCTTTACTAAAAGACTCTCTATCTACCTACATGATCGGAGCTTGGGACGGATGATTAGTGCCGGATGCGAGTCCAACAGCCTCTATTGGCTCTTCAAACCAACTAGTGTTTGTTCCCTCACCACTGACCCTCTCACCCTCCATGATTAATAGGGTCATCCTAGCCTTGCCAAATTACAGTGTATGGGGCCAAGCTTATCCAAGCTGTCTAGTTTGCCTTGTGAGTCGTGTCAACTTGACAAACACACGTCCATTATCATAACATTCAATACAAACTTAAATTCAGCAATTGACTCTCCAAGGTAACTGCAGAACTATGAAGTTGCAGGTTTATCCTTGAGAATGGACATTCTAAGGGCTAAGGAAACAGTTAGACCTCATCCTTCGAGTCACAACTCATCATTATTTAGGTGTAATAGACAGGTGAACCAATTTTACTTAACAAAATAGCAAAGCAGATAACTAAAGCGCATATAAACGACTCACTGGTCATGAAATAATAGCTATTTAAATTGATATTAAAATAAGGAAAGACTCATTTTTTAAACCCCACAGGTCCTAGAGAACTCTAGACCATACTGAAAAAGCCTCAGCTTACTGCATAGCAAGGTTAGAAGTTAAAAGAAAGCGCATATAAATGACTCAGTGGTCATGAAATAATAGCTATTTAAATTGATATTAAAATAAGGAAAGACTCATTTTTTAAACCCCACAGGTCCTAGAGAACTCTAGACCATACTGAAAAAGCCTCAGCTTACTGCATAGCAAGGTTAGAAGTTAAAAGATATGTTCAGAAAGCAAAGAACTCATTTAAGTAATTATTCTAGGCACAAACGCCAGAAATGTTTCCATCCAATTTTACAATTTTGATATGCGAATCTTTCATGGAATCATGATCGCAAGACACTAAAGCAATTCCAATTTTAATATTCAATAGGGCAACACTGCTGTCAGATTTCATATTTCTTATAGTTTCAGGGATATATTCATTTTTGGATTTCTCGAATGGCATAGTATTATGATCAACCTTTTCTGTATGTTGTCTGAAGATGAAACAGATTCTTCCCGGACACACATATTGATGATTTCATCCACCTCCTGTCTCGACAACTCATTTATGTCTCGAATCTGCAAAACCACATGTATTATACGTCAAGCGAAAGTCTAAATAGAAGCATAATGGAGAAGTTATATAGAGTAGTTGATTTTTCATTTTAACCTTATTCAGTAGTAAAGATTTTTCCTCAGCAGCCCTTTCAAGTGCAGTTGAAACAGAAGAAAGAAGAGAATTAAGCAAGTTCAATGTGGGTTGTTGAAGTTCTATGGAAGTAGGGTAACTCGACGAGGCATCCGAAAACTGAGAGAGCATATTCAAAGAATACAAACTTATCTGTTAAACAAATGAGGAAAAAATGCAAATACACAAGATGGGAAAAGAGCTCAAAATCATTAACAGCCTTTATACATAAGATACCTGCAATCTCAGCGATTTCTTGGTGACTAGAAAATATAGGTATGAGCTCAAGCTGAAGCATAATTTAAACTTCTGTAGTTCTGAATTCCTCTGGTTCTGATCAAAGGTCAAGCAATATCAAGGATCAAGAAGCATGCATAATGCAAGAACGTTCTTTTCAACAACTTAAGCATGAAATACAAAAAATTGAAACTCACCTCAGGTGACACAATTGATGCAACATAACTAGGAACCTTTGAGTCTCGAGAGAAGAGAGTATGCATCAGACCAAAAAGCCCTTGAACAAAACCATACTCGTCACTCTCTTCATATGGCCAAACCTACAACCAAAAGTAAAAATCAAAATGTAAAGAAACAAAATGAAAAGAGCCTAGTTTTCTAAGAAGTAACATTAACACATCAGTAACTAACGGAAGTTTCAGAAGCTTTTTTGGATAGCAAGTCGTAACCATAAAATAGAATAAACTATGATGCTCCCTAATAAATTATTGAGTAATAACATATCACTTGACCTCACCTACATCTACTTAAGGTAGAGAAGCTAACTAACACAGCCAGCTGAAAGTTTTTAAAACCATAAAAGGGGCATATTGAACCATTACCTTGCTAAGAATACCAACAACTAGATTGATCTGCTCCAGTCTTAATTCATCTTCTTCAACCATGTCTAAATGGAGAACTTGATCAAAGAATGATTGATGCCCTTTGACAAAATCAATTACTTCGCGGACAATTTTATTCTTGACCTATGTTATAAACAAGAAGCAAAAAGATATATCACAATTTTTGTCCATCCAACAAAAATTGGATTTCATTCTTATCTTTCGGGGAGGGAACAAAATAAAAAAGAAAAGAAAAGAAAAGAAAAGAAATACAATGCAAACACCAAGTTCTAGGAATTGGCAGCGCAAACTATGCATTTGGCCGTCATGTTAAGTGGTGATGAAAAATTTTTCAGAATGGCATGAGGTCAATAAATATGAGCATGTAATTACCTTTTACTTCTACTTCAAATGCAACAGCTACATATGACTATACTAAATTGTCTTGTAGACAGCATTAAATCACAATTGAAAGCCATAAAACATTGGGAATCTGGTAAAAAGATTCACTAGCAGGGAGCAAGAAAAATTCATAGAAGAGACAGTTTAAAATTTGCAAAAGGAACACAAATGCAAACCTCCAAATAATCTGACGTATCAACCAAGGATGTTAATGAAAAGACTAATCTCAAGGCTGGAGTTACAATCATTCGTTGTCTATCAACATCCACAGCCACATCTCTTCTAAGTCTTGTCTCAACCCACCTTAAACCTCCCTGTAGATTGCTTAGCGTCAGTTTGTCAGTAAAAGCTGAAAGGAAATGGAGATGCAGTGTGAAAAAGAAAATACCCACTCACCTGTAAATTGATTGCCCTTCCTGAAGCAAGATGCTGCAATATGCCCATGGAAAATAGTACCTGTGCTCCAGATTTCCCGTACTTGTGACTGATTCTTAGTAGTAAAGCAAGTTCAGCCTCAAAGGTACAGGCCCTCTGCAATGAGTCCAGTGAAAGACCACCATCCTTGAACAAAACAAACAAAACTAAATCAGTACCTTATTTATTTTATTTTATTTTATTTTTTTTGATAAAAGAAGAATACTATTAAGGAGAAGGGCAGAATAATACAAGAAGATGGGAGGACAAGAAATCCTCCTACCAAGAGCAAAAATAAACAAAAGAGAAAAGAAAAAACTATCTATGATGCATAGCTTTCTAATCTCTCAACATGACAAAGAGGGAAAATCCTCTAAACAAATCATGAGCTTTACACCAAATAGAGGCCAAATGCCTAACTCTATCCCACAAAACATGCTTGTCTGAAAATTTATCATTGAAGGTGCGAGAATTACACTCCAACCAAATACTCCAAACAGTGGCATATATGGCACATTGCCGCAAAGAATTGGCTTCCTTCTCCCAAAACCAGCAAAATTAGTCAACAAGAACTGATCCAAGGTTGCAGGGTACACTCAACACTCCCCAAAGGTGCCAAGCAAAGTGTTCCAAAAAAAAATCAGCCATAGGGCAACGCAAAAACAAATGTCATACTGATTCTTTGAATTTGTCCCACTCATAACACACATCAGGGGAAATAGACTTATGTAGCCTAAATCAATATCATCTTATCCATGTGATAGGAAAGTTTAACGAATATAAACATCAGGACCAACACATGTTGGGTTTGTCCAAGAAACAGGTATCTTCAATTATGCTCTGTCAATTAGGAAAAGTATTATGCAGGAACGAACTCTGCGAGGTAGTTTCATATACGTTGTTTCTTCCTCAGAATAATTTATCATTTTGTAGAACTGATCTAATATGATATTGAAGCCTGATAGCTTCAAGTTCAGGCTTTATTCCCACAAAGTTGCTTAGCAATCCCCCAATTCTTTTACAGACAATGTTAGAGTCCCACATCGCTTAAGGATATGGCATAGATAGCCTTTATAAGCACTCGGGCAACCCTCCCCTCATGAGCTAGCTTTTGGGGTTAAGTTAGGCCCACTCAATTCTAAGATGGTATCAGAGCCTATCCTGTGATTGTTATTGGGCCACCCGCAGATGTCCAGTCCTGCAAACTTCACGCTCCAGATGTCCAGTCCTGGGCGTGAGGGGGGTGTGTTAGAGTCCCACATCGCTTAAGGATATGGCATAGATAGCCTTTATAAGCACTCGGGCAACCCTCCCCTCATGAGCTAGCTTTTGGGGTTGAGTTAGGCCCACTCAATTCTAAGAGACAACATTGCAACAGCCTTCTCACTTCCTACATTATAATCTTTTTCTCCTATAAAAAATAACAACCATGCCTTGCCCCACTAGGTTGGGTCGACTCCATGGATCAAATGCTGCTATAGAGTTCAATCATAAACCATGTCTCTAGTCAAACCATTAGAATCTAAATCCTTTTTAATGGTTTTGCCTATAGTTTTTGTTAGTCTCCCTCTAGTTCTAGTTACTGGGCAACCATCCATCTGATTTATTCTTCCTACCAGGAGCCTTCTACAAGCCCTCTCCACATATGACCAAACCACCTAAGATGATATTTTACCATCTTTTCCACAATATGTACTACCCTAACTTTCTCTTCAATGCATTAATTCCTAATCCTATCTAGCCTAGTGTGTCCACTCATCCAACGCAACATGCTTCCATCTCTGTAACATTGAGCTTATTTACTTGTTGGCTTTTTATTGCCCAACATTCAGTCCCACACAACATCATCAGCCTTATAGTTGAGAGATAAAATTCCGCCTTGAGCTTGAGTGGCATTTTTTTATCATAAATAGCACCTGACACACCTCTCCATTTCATCCACCGAGTTGAATCCTATGGTTTACATCTCCCCCTATATCCCCATCATTTTGAACTATGGACCCAAGAAACTTGAACCATTAGACATGTAGTATAGTATTGTCTCATTTTCACCTCTAAGCTATAATTTATGTGCCTTCTACTAAACTTCAAATATTCTTTCTTACTTCTACTAATACAAAAAAACATGTGCTTCCAAACCATCTACTTATACGAAAATCATTTGTTTCCTTTCATGACTCTCCTATCAGGACTATATCATCAGCAAAAAACATGCACCATGTTACCAACCCTTGGATATGTTCAGTAAGAACTTCTAAAACCAAGGTAAAAATACAGGGACTCAGTCAACTCTTGGAGCACACCAATTGTTATAGGAAAATATTTTATGACCCCATCTTGTGTTGTCTCACAATCACATTAATCGTCGCTCCATCATATGTATCTTTTCTATCAAAACAAAAATGGAAAAAGAAAAATTATCCTTCAAAAGATTAGTACGTGTTATTAGGTCATTTCCTTATCAACTCGATCTACAACTGAAGGTAATCCAATGAAATTAACATTTGACTTTGCAACAAAAATTTCAGACATAGAAGTATCCCAATGGGTCCCAAGGAGGCAAGAAAAACACAACATTCATTTTTACAATTGAGGAAGAGTATTAATGACATTAAAAGCAGTTCACTCTAGAAAGGAGATTAGCTGTTTTGGTAAAAGTGAACAATCAAAATCCAAACCAAATATAATCAGTATACTGTATATTCAGAATAAAAAACCATAGACAAAAAGGGATAGATTGCCAACAAATGCTATTCAAATGGCAGCCCCAATCTTTCAAATATTAAGAAGTCAAAAGTGAAAGATTTTGTATGCGGCAATGTGCTACTTATACACACAAATCACAAAAATCTATCTTATTGCATAATCAATAATGGTACATATTCACACACAACACTGCACATCTGCACCACATTGAAACAACAACATAACAGAGGTTGCAAGGTCTGACATTGATAAGTAAAACACACACACACACACACACACACACACACAAATAAAAAGCTTATATCAACAAGATTCAACAAATTGATGATCCTGTTGGCCGAAGATACTATATTTTATCTCGATCACCAAATAGCTGAAGTCACTTGAAGAAAAAAGGAATGCATAATGATAATGATAACATCACAACCAAAATAAATAGGAAAGTTTAAATGATAAATCAGATCCTTTGGGTAAGGGTGATTGGTCCACATCTGCAAAACTAAAAACACCTGATTGGAAACATATGGTATCGAAGCAACTGTTTATGGTGGACAGACTAAACACCTGATTGGAAACATTGCTAATGCCAGTAAAGCATGATCTTAAAAATCCCCTGCTTTGAAGTCGACTCAAGAAATATCGCTCATGATCTATACAAATCAAAGCATCAAGAACATAGAGTGATATTGTCTTTCCAGGTTCACTGCCATGGGTAGCATCTTTTATTACCTACAATTTCAAATCACTTGAAACTGTAAATAAGTCACTTCAGAATATTCAACAAAATAAAATAAATTCATGAAATGAATAAAAAAGCAGACCAAACAATGAAATTGATAGCACATGGAAGGTAGATCCAATAAAGAATTGATGTTTTTGTGGTCTAATGAGAAAATAGAATAATAAGTCTCAATTTACAAAGACACCTACATGTATGGCAAACTGAAACATATGTCCTATTTGGACCCAAAATCCTTCTGGGGAATTTTTGTGTAAGTCTTTTTTCAGTTCCTAATTTATTCTTTGAATAGGGATACTTTTCTTCTTCAGAAACTGTTAGAATCTGTAATTAGGATAATTAGAGCGTCAAATTATGTATTTAGGTAAACTGTATATCTGTGTATATCTCTGTATTTATTATTCAGTGTCCATATAATCCAGCCTCCCCTGTGTAGTTGAAACAAACAAATTTCACAAGCCTTTCTCTTTTCTCTCTTTCTCTCAATATGCTATCCAAAGCCTAGAGAGTGAGTGAGTAGTGTGTGACAGTTAAGGGAGGGAAACTTTTATATGAAAGGAAAGACTTGAGAGAGGAGGACAGTTCGGGTATTCAGTTGGGTAATAGGGAGAGGAAAGGGGGCCCTCAAATTTCCCCTTATAAATAATATAAGATGAACCATAAGCACGTTAACAAAAATGCAGGCTGATTAGTAATGCTTATGAAGAATAAAGTAAGGGTATCAAATAACCAAATCCAAGATGCTCTGAGCCTCTTTCCTCAAAGTAGAAAAGTTTGCACGAGCCAATTCTGCCTGTTCTTTGTCAATCTGTGGAAAACAGAAAGTAAAAAAAGGATGTAATGACAAGATGTTAATCTGTCAATCTGGTATTTGCATAAAAATCAGAAAACTACACCTTCGGGAGATCAATATATTCATTATCTTGTTCATTGAGCAGCAAGAATTGAAGAACTGTGGTTGGAACATCCGGATCAACCACATTCTGACAATACTGGAAATAGCTAAGGAGCAAGGCATATTGACTGTACAAAGACATGCAAAAATAAGTTTGCCAATCAAAACAGTATACAACCATACCACCAGAATAAGTTAGGCAACTAGTAACTTACCGTCTCCTAAGAGCTTCTGACGATTCATTTCTAAGAATAGCCATGATAAGCTTAAACAATATGGTCAGACATGCACCGTTTGATAATTGCTTCACCGCAATGAGATCAAGGCATGTTATATTATCAGAACTCAGACTGCCAGGGAACAAAAACCTTTCATCGCGCAGCTTAGCCATGCATGTCAATGACACCTGAGGGAAATTCCAGGTATGGAAATATAAACCAGAACAACATGGATGAAGACTACATCAACATGTCTAGAAGATATAATGATATATTTGATTATCAACCTGTGATAGAATAAATGCCATCCTCAATGAACAGTCTGGAGAAGCAGAAGCACTAAGAGATGCATCAAGGACCCTGGTAATGCAATGTAATAGTTACAAAAAGCAAAACAATATAGAGAAGAGCCACCATGACATCTTTTTTTGGGTTAATGGAGGATTGTAGCAACTCACTGAAACAGAATTTCAGATCGATTTTCAAGCATTGCTAATCTTCTAGAAGTGGACACCTTTTAAAACAACACGAAGTTAGAGAATATACCTCAAAAGAAAAACAAATAAGTATACAGAAAGAAAGATGTTTACCTCAACAACCTGAGACCAGGCAGTCAACATATGCAGCTGTGCAGCTTGTTCCTCAAGATTTTTATTGTGTTTCCACCCCCATCTCAGCAACTGTTGAATTGTCTCTTTTACGTCCTTTAGCTCAACTTCACTGCCAAGATTACTCACCTGGAGATATGCAGAATTATATTTCTGAAACAAGAAACTAGATTAAATTCTTAAAAATAGTCAACCCAAAGAGGAAGTGAGAATGGAAAATGTTGGTAATCAGTGACTATATTTGGAAGGATATTCTGATATCAAAATATTCTACTTAATACCTTATTTGTACATATTAGAAAGACTAGAATCTTTCCTTTATTAGGTAGTCAATATCTTTGATTTATTTTCTTATTTAAGAGGAGACTATTTCCTCCTTTATTTAGGAATAGAATCAATTGTACAGATTCTTCACAGTCCTATATATTTTTGGCCTTTGTAACCTATTCAAATATAGAAAAATACCTTTTCTACATGGTATCAGAGCTCGATCTAAACCATCACCAAAACACCCCCCTGTCCCATGGCTGACAAATGCGAAAAACCAGAAGGAGAGGCCAAGATGGAGACTGGCAGCGCTGTCCTAGCCAGTCCAATCAAGGCAACAAACCTCCCAATCACAGGCTATAAACTAATTGGCCACAACTACACCCAATGGTCTCTTCCTCCAAGGAAAGGGAAAGGAGGAGTATATCACCGTGAAGCCAAGAAACCAGAAAAGAATGAAGCCAAACTCAAAACCTGGAAGCTGGAAAACAGCCAAGTGATGTCATGGCTGCTAAACACCATGACTAATGAAATTGGAGAAGATTTTATGTATTTCAGCACTGCAAAAGAAATATGGGATGTAGCACAAGAAACCTACTCCGATGTGGACAACACCTCAACCATCTTTGAGATCAAGAGTCTCATTCATGACTTAAGACAAGGTACCTCAATTACCACAGAGTATTTTAATACTCTCACGCAATATTGGCAGCAGTTGGACATCTACGAGGAGACTAAATGAAGCTGCACAGAAGATAATATACAATACAAGTCCCTTGTAGAAAAGGACCGAATCTATAAGTTCCTCCTTGGTCTAAACAAAGACCTTGATGAAGTACGTGGAAGGATACTTGGGAAGAAACCACTTCCAAAGGTCCGAGAAGTTTTCTTTGAGGTCAGAAGAGAAGAAAGCCGAAGGAAGATCATGCTAGGAGGCCCCCCTGCTATTCAAATGTCTGAAAGCTCAGCCCTGGCTGCAAAGGGGTCACGGCCAAACCATCAACAGAAAAAATCCACACCTTCGTGCAAATATTGCAAGAAGACAGGCCAAACAAAGGATACATGCTGGTTCCTCCATGGAAAACCAGCAGATGGCAAGCCCAAAAGCAGAGAAAATAGGGGCAACTCAGCCTCTTTCCACACACTAGAAGACACAACAGAAAATACTGCACCTGAAACCAGCCCCTTCAGCAAGGAACAGATGGAGCTGTTACAAAAACTCCTTCATCAGAGCATGAAAACAGAAAGTACCAGCAGCATTGCCTCTTTGGCACAAAAAGGTAACTGTTTAAATGCTTTATCAGCATGCAAAGGAAGAACATCAGATTGGATTGTGGATTTGGGAGCCTTTGACCACATGACGGGGGATATTAATACATTCAGCAAGTATTATCCCTGTCATGAAGATGCCACAGTCAGAATAGCAGATGGTACTCATTCTAAAGTGGTTGGTAAAGGATCGGTTATGGTGTCTAAGGATATCATCTTAAAGGATGTTCTCTTCATCCCTAAACTCGATTGTAACTTGCTGTCTATAAGCAAACTAACCAAAGATCTTAATTGTGTTGCCAAATTCCAGCCTCATTTGTGTGAATTTCAGGCTTTGGATTCGGGGAGGAAAATTGGCAGTGCTGAAGAATGTGCAAGGCTCTATCTCCTACGGGTTGATGACTCCAAGAGTAACCAAGAAGGATCAAAATCTGCTTGTGCAGCAACCTTACCCAAGGCTGAGTCTGTTATGTTATGGTGAGAGAGAGTGAGAAAGAGAGAGAGAGAGAGAAAGAGAGAGAGAAGGCAAGAGTGAATCAGAAAGTGATGAATAGTATTCTGATCTGAATGAATGTACAGCAATGTTTACATAGTGCTAAATGCTTCAGTTTTGGCGGGAAAGTTAGTTACAGGTTAGTTAGGTACAGCTGGCACTAGAGGAATGACTCCTCTACAATAGAGTCTACACTAAGACCTATTCTAACAGTAACAGTCTACTAACTACACTATCATGCCCCCTCAATTCCAGTAGGGTTTCTTGTCTAACTTCTTTCCTTCTGGTCTTGATACAAATCATGAACCTTCAGTTTTCCTTTTAGCCATAGGAACTTTCCTCTGCTGACAGCCTTGGTTAACAAATCAGCTGGTTGCTCATCAGTGGGAACATGTGCTATAAGGAGTTTACCTTGCATAACCTTTTCTCTTACAAAAAACAGACTCAGTTCCATATGCTTGGTTCTGGAGTGAAGTACTGGATTGTGAGACAGCATTACAGTGCTCAGGTTGTCACAGTACACTACTGGACGAACTGCTGGAACTTTCAGTTCTTCAAGGAGTGACTGGAGCCACATGAGTTCTGCTGTTGCGTCTGCCAGGCTTCGATATTCTGCCTCTGTACTGGAGCGGGCCACCAGAGGCTGTTTCTTGGACCACCAGGAGATTAGATTAGGTCCAAGAAACACACAGGCTCCTGATGTGGATCTTCTGTCATCCACATCTGCTGCCCAGTCAGCATCACAAAACCCTCTTAAACCCAGAGGTTGAGTGGAGTTGGAAGGAGACAAGAGTAGACCATGATGTAGTGAGCCAGCCAAGTATCGGAGAATTCTTTTAACTGCTTTCCAATGGCTTTCAAGTGGATTTGACATAAACTGACAAGCTTTGTTTACCGAGAAGGAAATCTCTGGTCTTGTCACTATGGCATACTGAAGGGCTCCAACAACTGATCGGTAAAGTGTGGGGTCTGACATTGAGTCACTACCAAGTTTGGAAAGCTTAATGCTAGAAACCATAGGTGTTGCAATACCCTTTGCTTTATCCATTTTACTCTTTGTGAGTAAGTCTTTGATGTATTTCTGCTAAGAGAGTAGGAGCGACCCATCATGCAGTTTATGAACCTCAATCCCTAGGAAATAGTGCAGGGGACCAAGGTCCTTGAGAGCAAATTCTGCATTCAGCTTGGAGATTAGAGTATTAATGAACTCAAAGGCATTCCCTGTAACGATGATGTTGTCTACATAAACAAGAACATATGCTGTAGTAGCTCCTTGAGAGTAGACAAACAAAGAAGAATCACATTTGCTACCAATGAAGCCAAACTTGTGTAGCGCAGCTGCTAGCCTTCCAAACCAGGCCCTGGGAGCCTGTTTGAGCCCATAGAGAGCCTTATGAAGTTTGCAAACTAGAGCTGACCCAGTGGAAAAACCCTCAGGCTATGTCATATAGACTTCTTCATTAAGAACACCATTAAGGAAGGCATTGTTTACATCTAATTGACGAATAGGCCAACGTTTCATCAAGGCCAAGGTTAGGATTACTCGAATAGTAGTAGGTTTTACAACCGGAGAGAAGGGTTTGGAGTAGTCAAACCCAATTTGTTGATGGAATCCCTTGGCTACCAACCGAGCTTTGAGTTTGTGGACTGAGCCATCAGGGTTTTGCTTGACCCAAAAGACCCACTTGTAGCCAATGGGATGCCTCCCTGGGGGAAGGGGAACCAGTGACCAAGTGCCATTCCGTTTGAGAGCTTCAAACTCATTTGTCATGGCTACAAGCCATGGGGGTGAGGCCAAGGCTTCACTTACTCAATTCGGTTCTGAAGTGGTGAGTAACGCTTTGGGAAGATGGGGGTTAGCAAGGGTTTTAGTACGGGTGGTCATGGGATGTGAAGGTAGGAGGGGTGAGGAAGAAAGGGAAGAAGTAGAGGAGGGAGTGTATTCAGTAGGTGAAGGGTTATGAGAGCTAGATGAGGCTGAGGGTGAGGGAGCTGCAGAAGAAGAAGGGATGGGTGAAGTGGGTAAGGTATTGAGAGTAGGCAGCAGAGGAGAACTGATAGATAAAGGTGAGGAAGAGGTGAGGCTCGGGTTGGAGTGTGGTATAGGTGAGGGGACTGAAGCTGAAGGTGACATACATGTAGGTGGTGAGGTATGGGGATGTAAAACAGTTAGAGGGCAATAGTGAGGGGAGGTGGAAGGAGAAGGTGCTGAGGGTAAATCCTGCTCCTTAAAAGGAAATTTTGTCTCATTGAAAACATCTTTGGAAATATAGATTCTGCCATCAGTAGCCAAGCACCTATAACCCTTATGATGAGAGCTGTAACCTAAAAATACACATTCAGCAAAGTGATAGGCGAACTTATGTTTATTATAAGGCCTAAGGAAAGGATAACAAGCACAACCAAACACCCTAAATGATGAGTAAGGAGGTGGTTTGCGAAATAATGTCTCAAAAGGAGATGGATTATGCAGGGAGGATAGTGGAAGCCTATTGATAATGTGTGTGGCAGTGGCTACTGCCTCATCCCAATAGGAAAGAGGCATGACAGCTTGAGCAAGGAGGGCAATTTCAGTAATGTGGCGATGCTTTCGTTCAACAGTGCCATTTTGGTGGTGGGTATGAGGACAGATAAGACGATGAATTATGCCTTGAGATTGAAGGTACTTGGAAAAGGGGCGAAATTCACCTCCCCAGTCGAATTGAACAGATTTAATAGAGACTCCAAGTTGGAGCTCTACCATTGATTTGAATTGTAAAAATGCTGAAAATGCCTCAGATTTTGATTTTAAAAAATAAACCCATGTAAATCTTGAAAAGGCATCAATAAAGGCTATGTAAAAGCGATATCCTTGTGATGAAGGAACAAGGGATGGTCCCCACAAGTCAGTATAAATGAGTTCCAGAGGATGATTATAAGAGTTGAGAGAGGGACCGGAGGGTAAGCAATGTGCTTTCCCTAAGCAACAAGCTTTACACACGTCAAATGGCCTTTTATTTGCAAGAGAAATGTTACAGTGTTGTAAGATCTTGGAAACAACATGCTTAGAAGCATGACCTAACCTATTGTGCCATAATTGGAATACATGAGGCACAGAATTATTGTCAACTACATGAGAGTTTATTACATGTGTGCCTATGGATGTGCTAGGAAATGTAGAAACAGTTACATGACAGTTTGGCGGCCTTGGAGAGTTGGAGTTGGAGTGTCCACAACTAGGTGTAGGAGAGGATGGCTGCAGATGCAGTAGCTTGAAGCTCTGGAACCTGTATAACCTATCCTTGCCTAGAACACCTTGTAGGAGGACCTCTTTAGTGGCCTGGGATTTTACAAAACAAGAATAAGGGTGAAATTCAAAGAAAACCGAATTATCTCACGCAAACTTACTGACACTTGCTAGATTTTTGGTGATTGAAGGAACATAGAATAAATTATTTAGATGTAAGAGATTTGAAGTGGAAGAAATAACATTAGAGCGACCTATGTGAGAAATGGAGAGACCTTGACCATTACCTATGTGGAGCAGGTCAGCTCCGTGGTATGAGGATGCATGCATAAGGTTGTTGTAATCAGGAGTGACATGGCTTGAGGCACCTGAGTCAGGATACCATGTTGCATCATTAACAGATTCAGGTGTGGCGATTGAGGCAGATTGTGAGAACAAAGATGGTGCTGGACTAGGGTTCCTGAAAGGAGCAGGAGCAAATGCTAGAGGACATGGAGAGGGTTGAGGAACCATAGGATGAGGATATGTGGCAGTATAGTGTGCATAGGGAGGTGGAGGTGGAGGAGAAGGTTGAAAGTTCTGGTCAAACCGATGCCAGCAGTTAAAGCTTGTATGACCTGATTTGTGGCACAGTTGACAGACGAGAGAGCTGCGCCCGGAGGAGCAACCTCGGCCTCGAGATCCACGACCACCAGAGCGGCCTCCACGGCCGCCACGACCACTGCGACCACCGCGGAAACCATGAAACACTTGTTGCGATTGCATGGGAGCAGATCCAGAGTGATCAGCAACGGTAGGCGCATTTTCACTATTCGCCACATGCGCTTGCATCTGCTGAGAACCAGCATTAGAAGAAGCTTTCTCGATTCGAGCCTCCTGCGCCATTAAATGAGCTTCAACTTCAACAACTGAATACGGATCGGAGCACGTAGTGATGGAGGTGACAAAGGCATCATAATCGGTGGAGAGACCACCAAGGATCACTTCAATGTGTTCTTGCTCAGACACTGCGCATTCAATACAAACCAGTGCGTTTACCAATGCCTTGATCCGAAGGAGATATTCTGCAACCGATTGCGCTCCCTTGGAGGTGTTGCGGAGCTCCGTTTTCAGCTGTTGAACACGTGCTTTGGTGTGAGAGGCGAAGTACATTCGAACCTTTTCCCATACTTGCCAAGTAAAGTCACAGTCAACAATTAGAGTAAGGATTGAATCAGACATGGACGCCATTAACCATGACAGGATCAATTGATCCTGTTGCTCCCATAGCTTGAATTCTTCCGAGACGTGATTATTCAGTGCATCTTCTGGAGATGCGAACTGAGGAGGCGTCTTCGCAGTTCGATCGAGGAAGTGGCCAAGATTATGACCTTTCACAGCTGCAAGAACCTGACGCCGCCATAGAAGGTAGTTTTTGTCCTCAAGCTTGATTGCTAGAGGATGATTGAAGGTGACGCGATGAGCAGAAGGCAACGAGGATCGAGATTGCACGAGAGGATCTTCATGGCGCGGTGCCGAGCCAGAAGAAGGAGATTGAATTGGTGAATCATTCACAGGATCCATAGCTGTTGAGCTTTTCGGCTCTAGATACCATGATAGAATGAGAGAGAGAGACAGACAGAGAGAGAGAGAGAAGGCAAGAGTGAATCAGAAAGTGATGAATAGTATTCTGATCTGAATGAATGTACAGCAATGTTTATATAGTGCTAGATGCTTCAGTTTTGGTGGGAAAGTTAGTTACAGGTTAGTTAGGTACAGCTGGCACTAGAGGAATGACTCCTCTACAATAGAGTCTACACTAAGACCTATTCTAACAGTAACAGTCTACTAACTACACTACCATATGGCATTATCGCCTAGGTCATCCAAATTTCATGTATTTGGAAAAATTGTTTCCATCCTTGTTCAATAAAAATTCAAAAATTTTCCAATGTGAAGTGTGTCAAATTGCTAAGCATGCTCAAAACACTTATCCCACACAACCATACAAACCATCTCAACCATTCCCCCTAATCCACAGCGATATTTAGGGACCCTCTAGAATCAACAATATCACTGG
Source organism: Pterocarpus macrocarpus (assembly GCA_031439585.1). Lineage (NCBI taxonomy): Eukaryota > Viridiplantae > Streptophyta > Magnoliopsida > Fabales > Fabaceae > Pterocarpus > Pterocarpus macrocarpus. The sequence continues at coordinate 33,672,918 of CM062521.1, forward strand.
TTCTAGATGGTTCATCACATTTATTGATAACCACACAAGAACAACGTAGGTGTTTCTCATGAAGGAAAAATCAGAGGTAGGGAAAATTTTTGAATACTTCCACAACACCATAAAGACACAATTCCAGACAAGCATCCAAGTGCTCAAAACAAACAATGGACGGGAATACTACAATTCTACCCTTGGTTCCTATCTCCAAAAACATGGCATCATTCATCAAAGCTCGTGTGTCAACACTCCACAACAAAATGGAGTTGCCGAACGGAAGAACCGTCATCTCTTGGAAGTTGCTAGATCATTATTATTGGCCACTAATATCCCCTCAAAATTTTGGGGAGATGCTGTCCTCACATCCACCTACCTTATAAACCGAATGCCCTCAAAAATCCTAAACTACAACACTCCTCACTCCACCCTTCAAACCTTCTTCCCAAACACTCGCCTCTTCACACATATACCAATTAAACTATTTGGGTGCTCTGCCTTTATCCACAATCATCAACCAAACCGAAGCAAGTTTGACCCTACATCAATACCTTGCATTTTTCTGGGTTATTCACCAAACCACAGGGGCTACAAATGTTATTCTCCCTCCACAAAAAAATTCTATCACTCTATGGATGTCACCTTCTATGAGGACAAGCCATTTTTTCCCAAACAGAAACTCGGGGAGAGAAGACATAACTTTCAGTTTTGGAAATTCAGGGACATTAGCATCCTTGAAAAGGAACAAAATGCAACTGTGTGTGATGAGGAACCGGACCTGGAAACCAGCTGCCTAGCTAAATCTGAAGCAACTGAACCAGAAAATGAAACAGCAGAACTTGAGGCAACAAATATAAGGCAACAAATAAAAGGCCTAATGCACAAGCAGACAAGCCACTTCTTGTATACTTGCGAAGACAGAAAACCCAAACGGAGCAAGAGCCTTCCGCACTTCCAAGGCAAGGTTAGGAATCTAACCGAATATCAAAGCCTGGAGAAACTCACCAAGGTAACACTTTTCCTATTTCCTCACAGTCTGAAATTTCTACCCAAGAAGATATTAATCTGCCCATTGCTGTTAGAAAGGGTGTGAGGTCTTGCACTCAACATCCTATTGGAAAATTTGTGTCTTATGATATATTGTCACCAAACCATAGAGCCTTTGTGACAGCAATTAACAGCATTCAAGTACCAAGGGACATACATGAAGCATTACAAAACCCAAAGTGGGCAGCAGCTGTAAAAGAGGAAGTTCAAGCTCTAGAGAAAAGTGGAACATGAGAAATTTCGACCTTGCCAGAAGGAAAGAAAACTGTTGGGTGCAAATGGATCTTCCCTGTTAAGTACAATGCTAATGGTAGTATTAACAAGTACAAACACGCCTAGTAGCCAAAGGATTCACACAATCCTATGGCATAGACTATGAAGAGACCTTTGCTCCAGTGGCAAAACTAAATTCAGTTCGAGTTATTCTATCTCTTGCAGCAAATCTTCACTGGCCTTTGCACCAACTTGACATCAAGAATGCATTCCTCAATGGCGAGCTAGAAGAAGAAGTCTACATGAAAATTCCCCTCGGGCTTGAGACCCCAAGAACAGCCGGCAAAGTGTGCAGACTTTACAAGTCCTTATATGGGCTCAAGCAATCACCACGGGCATGGTTTGAAAGGCTAACCCGAGTTGTCAAAGGAAATGGCTTTGTTCAGTGTCAAACAGACCATATAATGTTTGTTAAACACTCGCTAGAAGGAAAAACAACATTGTTCACTGTGTATGTTGACGACATAGTCCTCATTGGTGATGACACTGAAGAAACTGAAAGACTCAAGAAGCTCCTAGCTAAGGAATTTGAAGTAAAAGATCTAGGAAAACTAAAGTATTTCCTAGGAATGGAGGTAGCTCAATCAAGAAGCGAAATCTCTATGTCCCAAAGAAAGTATACCATGGACCTTTTGAAAGAAACTGGTATGTTGGGGTGCAAGCCAGTTGACACCCCAATGGATCCAGCAAAGAAAGGTAGAGTAGAAGATGAGAGTCCTCCAACCAACAAGGACAGGTACCAAAGGCTTGTGGGAAAACTAATCTATTTAACTCACACAAGGCCTGATATTGGCTTTGCTATAAGTATGGCAAGTCGGTTTATGAACAATCCCACTGAGCTTCACATGAAGGCTATAAACCGAATCCTCCAATACCTAAAGGGGACCCCAGGCAGAGGACTACACTTTGCAAGGAATTCTAATAGAGACATTGAGGTGTACACTGATGCAAATTGGGCAGGATCAGTCACTAACCGAAAATCCACCACAGGTTATTGGTCATATGTTTGGGGAAATTTGGTCACATGGAAAAGCAAAAAGCAACCGGTAGTTGCTAGGAGCAGCGCTAAGACAGAGTTCAGAGCTCTTTCTCACGGTATTTGTGAAGGGATATGGCTCCAAAGAATGCTTAAGGAGCTCAAAATATCCTCAACCTACCCTATGAAGGTCCTATGTGACAATAAAGCTGCCATCAGCATTGCCAAAAATCCAATTCATCATGATAGAACCAAACATGTGGAAATTGATCGCCATTTTATAAAAGAAAAGATTGAAAGTGGGGTTGCTAGTTTAGAGTACACGCCATACAATCAACAAATTGCAGATATTCTGACTAAAGGTCTTCCGAAAAGCACCTATGAGAATCTAAGATCCAATCTAGGCGTGGTAGACATCTACCACCCAACTTGAGGGGGAGTGTTGGTAATCAGCAACTATATTTGGAAGGATATTCTGATATCAGAATATTCTACTTAATACCTTATTTGTACATATTAGAAAGAACAGAATCTTTTCTTTATTAGGTAGTCAATATCTTTGATTTATTTTCTTATTTAAGAGGAGATTATTTCCTCCTTTATTTAGGAATAGAATCACTTGTACAGATTCTTCACAGGCCTATATATTTTTGGCCTTTGTAACCTATTCAGATATAGAAAAATACCTTTTCTACAGAAAATATAAAATGCTCAGAATACAGATAAAACTTAATATCTTCAATACTAAATTAAGCATATTGAAAAAGAGATCAACCTGCCAAAGTTTGTCATGAAAGGAAGCAAGGTCTATTAGTCGGTCACCTCTCTCAGAATAATAGTAGACACCACCCTTTCCAGAATTCCCAAGTATTTCTTCTGCCTAAATAAATATCCGACCAAAAGCAAGTAAGAATAACTTGAAAATAATCAAGGACTAGAAGATCAGCTGGAACTCATATTCCAGACTTGAGAATGACACATTTTAGGTAAGTGAAAAAAATTAAAAAGAGAGATGAGGAAAGAAACATAGAATTGATACAGTTTGGACTAGTATCTCACCAATAAGTCATACTTCATGCTAGCCACAATATTTGAGAGCTTAGTAGTGGCATCTGGACATCTAAACTGGATGATTTCAAGCAATTCTAACACCTGAATTTCAAGGAAAATAAAATTCAGGACAAGTATATGTGATAAAGCAGCCGAAAAGATCATCTAAGATACTCGTAGATATTCATGATATAATTATGATAACATGAGACATTTTCATATCTTCTAACAAACATATCCATCTTAGTTCTGAATCCTCACTCGTGCACAATGCATACCAAAGAATTTAGAAACTACTTATATCGAATTTCACAGTACTAATAGTTGTCCTCGATTGATATCCAAATATTATAACTCCACACAAAATTAAAGAATATAAATAACCTTGATCAAGTACCATATATAAAGACCCTTTTTTTTCTGTAAGAATGAACATATTAATAAACTCAAACCACACAAGTAAAATTTTTAATGATCAACAAGGATCAATGACTCGATAGTTTCACATCTGGTTTTTTCCAAAGTGTTTGCTGAATTTAAATGTAATGGAAATATTAAATTTCTCCACATGGCATTCAAGCTCACAAGGACTCTCTGTGGGGACATGTTAGATATTTAATTAAGCCATTCATACTAGAATCATCTACCCATTCTATGGCAAGAACTTGATCTGTGTGAGGTCAAATGAAACTGCCTCGACAAAGCAAGACATTTGAAGAGGAACTACATGTTTCTTGCAAGCATGAAGAGTTTAGATGAGGTATAGGGCCAAATTTTATGTTGTAAACCTCTTCTCAACATGAGAGAAGTCTAATTAGAATTCAGAAGAGAGGAGTTATGAGCAAAAGCAACATCATGACAAAGAAGAAGCAAGATACTACTACTCATCATGAGATGGAGCCCTCGGCCCTTGTACCTAGACAATCAGAACTAGGAAGAACTCAGAAAAAGCCATGGTGTGTCACCACAAAATACCGTGTCATGACATAACAAAGCAGGTTGAAATTGGTAGACATTTCATAAAAGAGAATAGAAGGATGAGTGACCTGCATGCCTTTAGTTCCAACAACACAGGAAACTGCTAATATCCAAACTAAACGGAGAGTGATTATGCTAGCAACTTAAGGGAGAGTGACAAAAATAATAGTGATAAGGGGAGGAAACTTAATTTGTGAGGACTATGCTAAGGATAATTTTTTTTATTTTTGGTTTTCCTTGATTATCTGAGGAGTTGGGAAAATTGTGGAGATATCTTCTCTGCTCCTTGCCTGTTTATAGTTTTAATTTTCTGCTGAAAATAATAAGCGAAAAAGCTCTACGTTCTTCCCCTGACTTTATATATCAGCTTCAATTAAAACAAAAGCATATCCCTCTGTTCTGCCTCCAAGAAGTTTCAATCTCCCCTTTGTTTTTTCCCCTATTTATTTATCATTTTTAATTCACATCATTTCTACCACTAAACAAAGAATCCAGCAAGGAAATCGCAGAGTATGTGTCAACAATAATGCCGACCCAGTGCTACATTGATGGCAATGCATTTAATATACAGTAAAAAACATAAACTCCAACACATGCATGTGATATGAGAGTCCATAATAGGAAAAGAACCATGAAAATTCAATGACCACTATTACCTTACTCTTACTGACAGTTTTTATAGCAGCATTTTCCAAAGCATTTTCAAGCGAAAATCGAGACATGGTCTGGCCCCCACCAATTTCAGTGATAACTTGACCAAAAAGATGAGAAAGGATTGTCTGACATGCTTCTCTATGTTTTGAGCCACTAACTTCTCCAGCATGTAGCTCAACAGCTAGAAGTTTTAATAGCCATGCTCTCTGAAACAAGCAAGCAAGGGAACAAAACACCCATATCAAACCCAATCAAAATATGACTAGTTTACATTAATCCTTCTTAGGCAATTGATAACACCGAGACAACAAGACTCAAAACACTTTGTGCTGACAAGAAATTTGACTAAACTTAATCCCATTAATTCCAATCAGATTGTCATATTCTTAAATTTGAAGTATCAATACATCTTGAAGGATTTCCAGAATTCAATCACTTTTAATTAGAGTAGTAATATATGAAAAGTGCTAACAATTTAAAGTGTTATTTGAAGGTGCTTATCGGCACACAAATGAACTATCTTAATTACAGAATAAGCACATAAAGCTTTCTTTCCATATATATGTGTTTTGTGTTGTGCTAGTTTTGAAACAATCAATTCCTTCTTTGAGTATAGTACAACAGCCATTTTTGTTCAGAATAAGCTGTCTGGAATGTTTGACCAATGTTGGGTGCATCCTTTTGAGTTTTGATGAGTTCTTGTTGATTAACTTTACAGAGCCTCCAGAAGGAGCAAGTAGGGAAAAATTTTAGTGCTCTGCTCTTTTTGTAGTACTTACGTATATTTGGTCGGAGCAAACACTCCAATTTTCAAGCATGCATCACTATCTTTTTTCCTTTTAATTGAAACGTGCTTTTGCAATCCTTACTGTTCTTACGGTAAAGTAGTTTTATAGCTTTTCCTAGATGCTGTGCTATGACTTCTTTCTTTAAGGGCCTTTTAATTTAACAGTTTCTTTGATTTCTGTAAACATTACTTCTTTTCTCAAAAATTACACTTGCAAGTGACAGTGTGACAAACCCCAATACTTACCCAGTTCAATAAAGTAGAGCTCAAAGATGTCAGGGACATATATGGAAAGAAATCATAGAAATTGATGGGTTGCAGGAAAACCTGATGAAGGGAACTGATACGAAGTGGCTGGTTGCTATTCCGTTTAGGAAGCGGAGCAATACCAAATGTATCAACGTGCTATATTAAAGCAAGGAAAGGAGTTTGAGATATATCTTTTATATATAATTAAATATAGACATAAACAATAACTAGAAGCAAAATCAGTAAGCAATAAGAACCAGAAATACATCAAAACCTGTACCTTAATAAAGAATTGGTACTTTTTATTTGACAGCAGATCCATCATAGGTACACATGTTAGTGGATCCACACACAACTCATAAAGGAGCTGCATCAAGCAAACAATCAAGATTCCTTTTAGAAATTCCTATATAACTGCACATGATGGAAAACATGCAAAAATCTGATCTCTGCACTATCTTAGGTAAGTTAAGCGCCAGATCAACTACATCTGACCTGAAAACCAAATTCATGAAGTAATGCATTTGCATCAGGCTTCAAAAGCTTGTCCAGGATATCAAGAACAACCTTCATGCAGCTGCAAATAACATTATAAGGGCACAGTTGCATTTACAAGAATCAAGATATGAAGTACCAACAGATAACAAACAAAACCTGTAATAGAATTTAGGCTGTAAAACTGTCTGCTCAACTGGCGTGTCAAGATCAAATTTAAGTAGTAAATGAGTAATATTAGGAGCTGGCCTGCTGATGTTGTCAATTAGAAGCTGAAAAGACATGAGGCAGATCCAAACAGCAATTTAGGAAGATTACACACAAGGAAAGGAAACAAAAACAAGTAATTGTCAGGTATGAAGACAAACTTTCAGAATAAGAATGCCTGGATCATCATTATTATTTTCAACAGTTTGAGACTCTTGTGACCGCAACTCAAGGCAGGCTGCATAATCTTCTATCAAGCTGTTTGCAGCATTAGATTTTAGCAATAGTTGAACAAGCCCAATCATGCGAGAGCTGTAACCCCAAAACAACATTATCAATTACCTACGAAGCAAGATATCCTGTTTGCAGAACTCCTCAAATTACACATCAAGAATAAGAAAATAGAAAGGTAATTAGAGTGCCTTAAAATACTCATGATTTTGATAGAGGATTGCTGAACTTTTGGCTGAAAATCGTATCTTACATACTCCAACAGGGCCACTATTTGATTATGATCCTGGGAGAGTATAATATCCATGGGCTGCAAGCAGATTATCAACAAAGAATACTGCCATAATAAGTAATTATCCAATGCTATGGAATATGATATAAAAATTAAGTTTTTTTTTTTTTGAAACTGTGAATGGCAAATATCACATCAAAATGACAGTATCTTAAAGTAAGTCCATAATTCATTAAGGATATTGGAGAGTATGACATGGCACTATTATTGTGAATCGTGATCCCTACTGAAATCTTTAGCAAGGCATTGAAACCAGAAAATAAATATTAGCAATTCAATAGAGAAATGCTAAATCAAGTATGCATGGGGCAATTCACTAATCAGTTCAGAAAATTTATTTGAAAAAAAAAAAAAAACCTGATATAGGGGACGCCAATAATCAGAAAGAAGTAAGTCTTTTTCAAAGACAAGCATTATAATTTCCAGAGAAAGCTGCACTGCATTCTCTAACAGCTGCCCATATATTTGACTAGTGCGTTCAGCAATGATGGAATTCGCCCCTGGCAGAAGAATACCCATAATGTTTCGGAAGGCAGTCTTACCACTCATGAAATCCTGAAACCAAAAAGGTTATTTAATCTACAAAGTAACTGCTAAACTTGAACACACATTGAAACTATAATATATGGAAACAATTAAGGCACTAATGCCACAATTAATAAGAATTTTGACATTGAAAGCTATAAAACTCATAGCAGTAGAATAAACTGAGTAGCCGGTAGTATGTCATTAAGCATTAGTACTGATCCAGAAAGCTCACAACGATGTAAGAACTATTATTACACACAGCTTACAACTTCAGAACTAAGGATAATAACCATTAGAATAACAATTTTTTTTATTAGAATAACATTTCCTTTTTTTTTATATTAGTCTATTAGAATAACATTTTTATACACCATGTAGAAGCACATACTTTCAGCAACTCTAAAACAGGGAGCTGTGACTGAATTGGTGATGTTTCTTTAGTTGTTGAAAGTCGTGACTGTTCAACTACACCCTCAAAGTCCTCCTCCTTGATGTCATACATGTTTAGTATCCTGCAATATATTTTTTACCGAAAAAGAAATATTATCAGATGAGGGGAAATTACAAGAGAGGATAAATCCTGCAAAAGAAACCACAAAGCTAAAGGAAAAGAAAAATGAAAACCCCCACAGGAAATCACAGCAAACACATTCAAAAGAAAAAACAAAAGAAGGGAACAACACAAGAGGCTAAAAACCTACAAGTAATCCCCCCTCAACAAAACACCTGCGATAATGCTTTCTTGGCCTCCAACTAAACCCCCTTTCACCTTATTAAGCCCTGAAAATCCTTTATGCACTCCATAATTTACTGTTGGTGCTAATATTTGAAGTTCCCCTTCTATCTTTATGCCAAGAAGTGATTGTGATTGTGGATCACACAAACCACTTGCATTGCCCAAAGGCCTAAAAGAAATTAATTACTTACTCATCCAATGCCCTTCACTTTGGCCATTAAGTTAAATGAAATAACGCTTTCGGCGATAATTAACAGCTCATACAAGCACTTGATCATAATTTGAATTAAAAATATCAGTTTCAATAAATGTGATAGAAAAGTTTGTTATTCTCTTGATTCAACTCAGACAAATGAGATTAGAAAAAATAAGCAATCCAATTTTCAGTTATGAATTACATCAAGGACAAGAAAGACAAAAAGCCAATTATTTCTCAAATCGTAAAAAAAGGAGCCCTCACATATGAAAATGTTGAAGGCAAGCAACAACCAACTGCCACTTTTCACAGGGATCAGCATAGGCTCTCTGAGGATACGGCCCAAAAACATGATCATAGATGAACCTAAAGATGCCAATAAATCTGAAAAATAATAAAATCATTTTGACTTTAGAGTGCAAGCAAGAAAGAAAAGTAAAAATTAAAATCTCCAACAAAGATTACAAATATACAATAACAACTACCTTTGCCCTCTATCGCTCAAATCTCTTTCTTCTGCAATAAGAGCATTTATCAGATTAAGGAACGATATAGTTGAAGGATACTGTTCTCTCCTTGCTTCAATTTCATTGAGTTCAAATTGCATATCATAGACCTGGCACAGAATTACAATTATTCTGGTTTAGGAGAAAAAGAGAAAGTAAATCATTGTGAAGGCATGAAAGGGGCAAGGAGATGGGGAAGAAAAAAAAGGTGGAGGATACATATAAGGGAGAAAGAAAAATCAAAAAAAGAAAAAGTGGAGGATGTGAAAGGACCCTATTTATTACTGGTACTTGAGAATGATTTCTGGAGTGCTTAGCAGAAAATCCTCTGAGGCCACACTAATTTCATAACATAAGATTAAAGAATCATATCCCTTACTTATAGCTAGTATCTACTTTCTTAAATGCAGAAAGACAACACCACAACCACCAGCAAACCCTTTTACCTGTTAGGTGAGATTGGCTACATAGATCAAATAACACCATTTTATCCCATCATAAACCATGTTTGTAGTTGTAGACCATCCATCGGAAAGGGTCCTTAATAGTTTACAGGTCTCCCTCTACCTCTTAACTATTGGGTTACCTCCCATTTAAACTCTTCCTACTAGGACTTCTACAAGTCTTCTCCTCACATAACCAAACCACCTAAAGCGAGATTATACCATTTTTTAAACGAAAAGTTCTACCCCAACTTTCTCTATGATGTATTCATTTATTATCCTTTCTTGTCTAACGTGTCCACTCATTCAAGGCAACAATCTCATATCTGCAAAATTGCACTTATTCTCTAGTTGGCTTTTTATAGCTCAACATTCAATCTCTTACAACATTGTAGGTCCTATAGATGTGCAGTAAATCTTTCCCTTAAGCTTGATTGGCTATTTTCTATCACGACACATATAACACTGAAAGCACTCCTCATTTCATCCACCCAACTTCAATCCTACAGTTTTTATACTTGAAAAGCTTGAAAACAAACACTAAAAGCGATTTGTGTATATCTACGTGAGTGAGTTGCACTCAATTCTTATTTTTAGGTACACAAAGGAAGTAAATACGTACTTACAGAGATGATAAATGATTTATCGAATTCCCAAGACCCTATTTATTTCACTACTTAATGAATTCGTGATGTTTCCAAATTTACAATAAATGCTAGAGTTATTTTGAACACTCCCTTTCAAGCTGAAATATACAAATCATATGCACCAATCTTGTTACAAAATGTATTGATTCGTTGGACCCTAAGGCTTTGTCAACGTATTTTCTTCTTGTTCATTGGCACCGACATTTTCATTAATAGTTTCCTTGGAAAGAACTTTTTCCCAAATAAAATGACAATCTATAATATGTCCATATGCTTAGTTAATTCAAATAGAAAAAAATAAAATAAAATAAAACTAGATTAGAAGCTATGTGCAGAGCTGCTTGCTTATCACAAAATAGCTTCATTTGTTGAATGTTCCCAAATTTTCAACTCTGTTTTATCCAAATAAGTTAACAAGTAGCAAATGCCATAGCTCTCTTCTTCTAAGAAAAAAGTTATATTTTGCATAAGGTAAAATAGGCCAATGCATTGTCCATACATCAAGTCCAAAGGGCTCTTGCATAAGTAGGCATATTACAGATGTAATGAAATTCACTCATGTGCCTTCACCTAACAGCTTAGGCTTTGGGAGAGTTTGTACGAGACTGTTTCTATAAACTGACGAAAATCAACAATGCTACTTGAATTATTAAGTACTTTTTTTCAAAACTTTTTGGGGGAAAAAAGTACTTCTAAAATTTTTTGGATTGTTTGTTTGTGCTTCTCAAAAAACAAAAAAAAAATAGAAATAGAAAATCATCAATTTTTCTACATTTTTTACAAGCAAATGAGGTGAAGCTTCTCCCAAAAACAGAAGCAGTAGAAAAGAGGGAAATGTGATTCTTGAATTACCAATCCACTACTTTCCCGCACCATTACCATTCTATTCTTAACTTTTTCTTGAAATTATCACTCCCTATCTACTAATTTTGTAATTTTACACTAAAAAAGTACTTTATATTTATCGCATCCAAACAATTCAACAATTTTTTATTTTAATTAAAAATACTTCTACGATTACATCCAAACAATAAATATTTTCTACTTCTATTTCTACTTTTAAAGAAGTACTTCTCCTAAAATCTTAACCAAACAGGCTCTATATAGCCCTAATTTTCTCTTGGGCATTAGAGGATGACATCAGAGACTTGAAGCAATTTCAACCCTCCACCACACCACAATTGGAAGCGACCAATCAACCCTTGAAGACCAATGGTGGGGATCCATTAGAAAAGGGCTTATTTTTTGTTAGGTGGTCAAATCACCCTTATTCAGGCTTGCCTCTCTAGTATTCCACTTTACTTCTCATGTCTATTTCATATCCCAATGGGGGTGGCTAATTCTATTGAAAAGATTACAAAAGACTTTCTTTGGTCAGGTGTTTTAGAAACAAATCGAGATCATTTGGTGAGTTGGGAGATATGTTGTCATCCTAGGAAGGAAGGAGGCTTGGGTCTTGGCAAATTAGTATCTAAAAACATTTCCTTGGCTGCTACATGGCTATGGCATTTTCCTTTAGAGCCTCATTCTTTATAGCATCAGGTTATCCAGAGTAAGTATGGCTAGGACAAGAACAGGTGGGATCCTAATACTACTACACAGGCTACTCATCTTAGCCCCTAGAAATTTATTTCTCAAGGTTATACTACCTCTAAACCTTTACTCTCCTTGCAGGTAGATAATGATTCTTGTTTTAACTTTTGGGAGGACCATTGGGCAGAAGACACCTCTTTTAATCTAGCCTTTCCTCGCCTTTACCGTCTATCTTCTTTACATAACTCTCCTATCCATAATTTCTATAGTGTGCAGGAATCTACTTATTCTTGGGATTTCCACTTTTTTTGAAACATTAATGATAGAGACTCCTTTGAATTAGTGGTCCTTTTGGGTCTACTTAATTCTATTCATTTGTCTTCTAGCCCAAATAAAAGTTGTGGTCTCTTGATCCCTCTGAATTGTTTACTTGCAAATCTTTTTTCCAGTTTCTAACTCATTCCTCAAACACAACCTCTTTCCACCTTGATAAACCTATTTGGAAGTCCAAAGCTCCCTCTAAGGTCAAATCCTTTATCTGGAGAGATGTGCTTAACAGAATTAATACCAATGACATTTTATAGCTTCTAAGACCACATAAGGCTATTCCCCTAATGTGTGCATTACATGTGGGGTAAATTCAGAATCAGTATCACACTTGTTTTTGCATTGTCGTCCTATAGCTGACTTTTTATGGAATACTTTTGGCATCTTTGGTGAGTGTTGGGTGTGTCCTGCAACCTTAGATCAATTCTTGTTAACTAGTTCTACTAGGTTTGGGAAAAGGAAGAAGGCCAAATTGTTGGGGCAATGTGCCATGTATGCCATTGTTTGGAGTATTTGGGTAGAGCGTAATTTTCGCATCTTCAATGATAGATTTTCAGACAAGCAAGTTTTGTCGGATAGAGTTAGGCGGTTTGCCTCTATTTGGTGTAAAGCTCATGATCTTTTTAGAGAAATCTCCCTCTCAGACATGTTGAGAGATTGAAAAGCTATGCTTCATTGATAATTTTTTATTTTGCTTGTTTTTGCTCTTGTAAAGAGGATCTCTTGTTGTCCCATCTCCTTGTATCATTCTTCTCTTCTTCATAACATTCTTCGTTTATCAAAAAAAAAGGGGGAATAAAAAGACGGATTTCACATCGACAAGTTGCATGTCAGATCATGTGTCCTCTGCCTTCAACCGAGCTTCTCTAGCAACATTCAAGATAGATTATAGCCATTTTGTGGTTTTAAATAGTCAGGATGTACAAGAATTTGTTTTTCATGGCACTACCACTTCTCACCTGGATAAAAGGATTTGGTCCCATGATCCTTCAAGGAATATTATGTTTGTTTTCAATTCTGAACTCACTCATTGGATAGGGATACTATCTTCATAATAAACCATTGTGGAAAATAAACTGTGCCAACCCGCTTCGTCCGGCCCCGCCGATAACGCGCCCAAAACTAGGACAGGGTGGGCCAACTTGCCTTGGAAATATAGGTTGGCCATGCCAACCCACCTCATTTTTGGGCAAATTGGCAGGTGAGTGAGTTGCCTCACCAATAAAATAAGATAAAAAATTAAAAAATAGAAATAGACTTGTTTTAATGTCTTTAATGAATTAGTTCACCTAAAAAAATTTAAAAAAAAAATAAATAACAAATTTTTGGCCTAAATACAATGAAATAATATCCATATAAACTTTTAAAAAAAATCTTAAACTACATAATATACATCGAAATTCAAACACAATAGGTTCATAATATAAATAATTCACAACAAAGCAATGAATCATTAGCAAAACTACATTCCACAAATTATAAACATAATAGACTAATAAGAAGTCCTCATAAATTAGCCATGATAGGCTTATAAAAAAGGTCCACAAATTAATCATGGGTTATTTTGTTTTTACCCAAAAAACAAACTCCAACCCATAGGTCAAACCCACCCTACCTCGTCTCAACCTGCGGAATAGGCGGGTTCAAAAATTTTGGCAGATTGAATATAGTAACCCAACCCATCATTTTTTGAGGGTCAGGCAGGTCACTCATTTTGCCATCTCTACTGGAAAATGGAAATCCAAGACTCCTTGCAAGATCAAATCTTTTATTTGAACAGTGGCAGTTAATAGAATTAATATTAATGACATGGAGCATCTTCCAAGCTCACATAAGACTCTTCCCCATCGAGTGTGTAACTTCTGGTACACACCCAAAATCTATATATAACCTGTTACGTTGCTCTACTTCCATTTCTTGATGGCACTCTTTATCTCGCATTTTCAGCAAATGTTGGGTGTCCTAGGTCCTTGGACCAATTGAGATAAAACAAAAAAACTCATCCAAACATGATAAGAAGCATAAACATAGTTATTTAAAAAACAACCGATTTTAACACAATCGTGCTCAAAATCATTCATGTGCCTACACTTAACAACTTAAAGTTATAGAAGATTTGATTCTTAACATAATAGCAAAGCTTGCCTGACAAAGTGGTCACAACCCAGGAGTTCAATACTTCAATCCCATTCTTCACACAAAAATTAAGTTTCAACACAAGTTATGCTTTGCATGTACTGCTTCCACAGTTCAAGCCCAACAGCTTTAACATGAGGGGGTGTGTTAGAGATATAACACAAATTTTGCGTTCTAGCAGCTAACAGCTTTCTATGAGAGTTGGTTCATGATAGTTTTGATGGAAATACTTTCTAAGGAGGCAAAAGGACTTCACTTATTTTGTAAGACAGATATACCAACCTGAGTAGCCATGGATTGTGAACTGTTCTGGACATCAGGCCCAACAACTACTGGCAGATCATATTGCTCAAGATAGGTCCAAATGCTATCCTTCAACACTGGAGAGACACGAATAAATGTGGCTATTGCATTCCTCAGAGCACCCTATATTCCCATCACATATATTGATTAGAATAACAGTGCAAATATTTTATTCAACTCCAAGCTCTCAACAAAATCAAGAATCAAATTATACTTTTAACCTTCCAACAAGAACATCACAATACAACCATCATACCTTAAGATAAGGTGGTACATTTTCATAACCGAGAAGCTTGAACAGTGGTTCAATATCAGGAAACCAGTTTTTTCTTTCTACTGGGTTCCCATTTTCCACAACCTGTAAATACAGGACAGATACACAGTAAATAGCATTGTTCCATTCAACTGGGAGAAAAACGAAAAGGCAGTCTCTTCCAACAATGAAACATTAGACTCATCATAATGCATATTAAACCAAGAATTTCTGCACAGTATGCAAATACAACATGCTAATATATGTTTTTCAAACAAAGAAGACTTTCTTATACTTCAACTCATGTTAGTCAAACTCAGAACCATCCAAGTTAAAAATGGAGAGCCCAAATAGAAAGAGCAGCAGGAGAGAACCATTACAGTTTAGGCCACAAAGGTTGAGATTAATCAACAGAAATGAGAATAAGCCCGACATTCGAAGTCACCTCATGTTGCCCTGACGTAGAAACTCAACCCAGTAAGTCATAGAGAGTAAAGTAACCTGGAATTTGATCTCCAGGGAAACTGCCTTTTTGTCAAGATTTGAGGTGTGAATCAGGTTAGCCAAAACCAATTGAAGGAGCTCTAAATATTATTATGAAATGATGAAACTCCACATAATTTTCAGGTCAAATGTGATAATACCCTGACTTATTTTCCTAAACCATGAAATGAATATCATACTTGAATTAGTTTGCAGGATTGAGCAAATTAGTTCAAGATTAACACTCAGCAAGAATATAATCACCTTGCCACCAGGCCTAATTAATCTATCTCCCCAGAAATCCATATCCCACATTACGTTAAGTTATTGAAAGTCCCACCCATCACATACTTCTCACCATAGCATACTATTTTCTCAGCATGAGAATTGATAGCTTAAGCTTCAGAACGGTGCATGAGTCAACATGTTGCAACCTTTGAATTTGAATTTGCTTTTTCACTTTGTTTTTATCCCACTTGTAAAACGAAGAGGCACTCCAAAATGGAAGAAACAGCACCAGACTAAAATGGATCAGAATAAACTGATTGAGTAAATGGTATTCTACTCCTTCAAAATATACCTTATTCACAATTTAATCCCTGATTAAATTGCATGTATGATTCCGTCCTTGAATTAATTAAACTTGTTACATTGATAGAGTAAAATAGCTTAGTATAAGCTTGCATGTAGAGGATTACTCCTCCCTAAGCAGTTAGAGCTGTCAGTTAGTAACAGCTGGACTTGTAACAGAATTGTAACTACTCCACTCCCTCTCTGATGTAATAAATAAGACCTCTTGTACTCATTCATCATTCAGAATACGATTCACAGATTCTCAGTTTCTCAAATTCTCTCTCTCTCTCTCTCTCTGCTTTCTATTATGGTTGTTCCTATTAGAGAGAGCTAAAGGAGCAACAGTAAAAAAGTTTGAATAATTTAAGAATTGTATCAAAATTTTATTTTTTTGATAGAAAAATAAATTCATTAAGAAATAAGTACAAAGTCAGAAGGATAAGATGTCCTCTATAAGGAAAACATTAAAACATAAACTACAGAGAATAACAGTGAACAATGGTAGTCCAATCCCTACAAAAGTCAGTAACAGGAACCCAATTAAAACACCTAGTAGCTGAGTACCAAAGAAAAGCCAAGAACCTTATTCTATTCCGCAAGAAAACGAAAGAAACATAAACACTTTGAAAAATCGAAGCATTTCTCTCTAGCTAAATGCACCATGGAATTGCAAACACTACACAGCTCCACAAGATCTTGACCTCTTTTCTTCTTCCAAACCTTTGAACCATGTTGACAAAAAAGCTTCTAGACTGTTAGGACAAACCCATCTTCCCGACAAACATTAAAAAGCTTATTCCACAAAGAATTAGCAATTGGACATACTAAAAACAGATTTATAACTAATTCCAAATTATTCAAGCACATAACACAAGTATAATGGGAAATGACTGTTTTAGGTCTCGATGTCCACAATAAATCATTTGTATCAATCCTATTCAGTCCTGCAGTCCATATAAAGGATTTCACCTTAAAAGGAGCATTGGATCATAATATATCCAGGATTAAACTGCAAGTGAGGTACAGTTTTAAGGACTAAAACGTTTACTCTAAAATAATCTGGGAGAAATGTCAACACAGAAACAAAAAGGAAAGAGAGGGGGGGGCTTCTCTTCTTCATGCAGTAATTAATGAATCACCTTTTATTTTAGGAATGACAAGTTTAAGCGCAAGTGTAAAATATAACGGATTCAACATAAGCTGACACAAGAAAAACCTTCTTTAGAACATTTAAGTATGCCACAAGTGCTTTTGCATCCCCCTCTTGAATTTCAGGCAACATTGCTCCAGCAGTTTGAAGAGACTGTTTGAATTTCTCATCGTAAATTGTTAGGCATTCAAACAAAGTACTCCACCCAATTGAGCGGAACGCTTTACCTTGCAACAGATCATAAACCTTTGAAGCACCTTCTTGACTGGAAGCCTGAAATGTAGTGTCCAAAAATCATAGGATATAGGAAAAGGTGTAGAGCAAGACTAAAATATCAAATATCAAATTTAAGACAATCAGAAACTTCCTTACCAAGGTGCTCAGCATATTCAAGAAAGCCACAAGCGTTTGGAAATTTGTATGGTCCTCTCCAGCAAAATTTACAAATGTCCACAACACATCATTGCCAGACAAGAGCTCTGGTTCTTTCTGAAGATTATAGGAGAATCTGCTTAATCAATTATGCCCTATTGGATTGTTTGTGATTGACACTAATTTTATAAGTTACTGACATAGATACTGATTAGATGAGTTTATTTTTCCTGTTTAGTTTTCCTGTAAATTAGCTATGTTTGTCTGCCCTTCATTTATTAGCTATGTATGTGTAGAATAAATCATGATTTTCAGGTACCAGATTTGGTCCTGAAATCATGGATGTAGATACTGTCCTCCTCTTATATATACTTGCCACTCTAGTGCAATACAGAATAAAAGAAACTCTTTCTCTGAACCTTTACTTTCTGATAACTAATGATAAAATTCAAGGTCATGATCACAAGCATAATCCTTGAAAGCCAAGCACAGTTATTAAGGCATACAAAAGCTTATTAAGGTACATAGATTTTACAGATTTTTTTATTTTTTTTTTGAAAAAAGCAAATGTAACAATTAATTTGTAAAATTATTTGGAACAAGGATCATCTAACAGCAGCAACAAATTAATATGAATCATTTGAAACTTAAGATCTATTAAAAACATGCATCAGCTGCTTCATAAATGAATATCAGTATTTCATATATTTAATAGTCAATTGATCAAACTGACCTGATAAATTTCACTCACAAAGTCCAAGATTGAGTTAAATGGTAAAGGGCCCATTTCAGCACCATGAGGAGAACTTGAGCTACTGTCCGGTGCAAAATCATGTGATCCAACAACTCGGTATAAACTAAGCATACTCATAGTCCGCTCCTTGGATTCTTTTATCTGCAAAAAGTATATACATAAATACAAATGAAATATCTTTAAGAAATAGGATAAAGCAGAATAGAAACAGGGATACATTGATATTTCACAATAATTATCCAAACAAAATAATTTTTGCAACAAGAATTTTAAGTTCACTGATTAAAAAATTATAATGATTAGCAAAAATGAAATCAACCTGAAGAAATAAAATGCATAAGTCATTTCAAAAATTATAATCTGATAGGAACCCCAAAATCACTGAAGTGTATGTCAGGAGGGGGTAATGTAAAGGGCCAGGCCCAATAAGAGAAAAGAAGGGAGCACAACTAACTAATGCTAAGTTGGCAAGGCAAACAAGAGAGAAATGGATTTTGTAGGATCTGAGGCTGAATCATATTTATACAGGGGGTACAATTGTAGGGGTAGGCAGAAAAACAATTAGTGCAACTTTGGGAGAGACTTGGGCCTCTTGAAAGCTCAAGGATAGTATATTTTCCTTTCTTCATCTGTGATTTTTCCTTAAGAGCATCTCTGATATCACACTCATATCAGTGTTACTATAGTAATACAGAGTTGGTTTCTTCAACTTCTTTGATACCAGTTTCTATCAGAATTACAGTTGTACATCTAAGGCATTGGAAGAAGACAAAATAGGGAAGAGCTAAAAGTTGCATTTAATGTCAAGCAATTATATTAGTTCCAGGCCAAGAGCACCAAAATATAGTCCTTAGCCTAAATCCCAACCTTAAATAAAACAATAGAAAAGCAGAAAGTAATTGCAATTGCATTCTGAAGCCCTAAAAAATTGAAATATGAGCAATTGGGCATTTCATTATCCATACATAATGAAACCAGGTAGGAAAACGAGGAATGACCCAAAGAACAATGGGAAAGAACCACATTTCAAATTTTAACATCCATTTATTTTGAATGACACGGAAAAGCAACTGAGTTTGGCCAACATATACAAGCAAAAGGGATTAAGGGGGAGCAGAAATAGCACAAAACCTCCCATCATATGTCTTGAGACAACAATTTGCAGATTCTATAGCTATATAAGAGGCTACATACTGTAACCAACAATAAGCAGTCAAAATCAAACCCTATATGTAAGGTGAGGGAAAAAATTAACTGACCTTGTCTCTCGCAAGTGGGTTAGACAAGAAGCAGGTAATCAGCTTATGCAAATAAGCATTGTACATATAGATCATATCTTCATCTTCATTCTGTAAGACAAAAAGCTACTATCTCAAAAGCATGTAAATGAAGTATAATCATGAAAATAGTTCTGCTATGCAATTCTAGATAATATACGTAATGCTATTTCTAATACTGTTACGGATAATACTTCAAGCCCTTTGACGTCTTTATCGTTCATCTTCTTTACAAAATTCTCCTATCCAGAAATTTTACAATGCGCAAGGTTCCACTTATTTTTGAGACTTCAACATTTTTCGAAACCTAAACGATAGGGAGTCCTCAAAATTAATAATCCTTTTGGATCTCCTTCATCCTGTCCATTTGTTTTCTAGCCCAAATGTTTTGGTTCCTTGATACCTTTGGGGTGATTTCTTGCAAACAATTATTTCAATTCCTAATTCATTCCTTGAATAGAACCTCTTTCCACTTTGATAAACCTGTTTGAAAGTCCAAATCTCTCTCTAAGGTTAAATCCTTTATTTGGACAGTGGTGCTTAACAGAATTAATCCCAATGATATGTTGCCGATTCGAAGGCCACATGGGACTATTTCCCCTATTGTGTGTGTTATGCATGATACGAGATCTGTTTCACATCTATTTTTGCTCTATCTTGAGATTGGTTTTTTTTTTTTTTTTGGGTACAGACCTTTAGAGTTTGACTGGCGTTTTATGAAATATTTTGGTATATTTGATATGGGTTGGGTGTGCCCTAGAATCTAGGATCAGCTCCCATTGACTAGTTTTGCTAACTTTGGGAGAAAGAAGGAAATCAAATCTTTGTGGCAGTGCAGAGTCTACGCCACTATTTGGTGTATTTGGTTGGAGTGTAATTCTTTTATTTCTCATGACATATTTTTGGACAAGCAAGTCATGTGGGATAAGATTAGAAGTTTGGGCTCCATTTGGTGTAAAAGTCATGATTCTTCAAAAGAATGTCTCTCTCAGATATGTTGAGAGATCGGAAATATTTGCTATATTGATGATTTTTTCCTTTGCTAATTCTTGTTTTTGTAAGGAGGATCTCTTATCCTTCTATATATGTATTTGTATTCTCCCTCTCTTCATCTTAATAAAATTCTTCTTTTATCCCAAAAAATAAATAAATAAAGTAAATTCAAGGCTAGGCCTATTTGGGGGAGCTCAGCGTCAGCAGATAGTTCACACTAGATTGAAGGCAGGAAAGGTTATATTGGGCAATAGGAGTGAGAATAAGTGAAGAAGGGGAATGCTTTTTTTTTTTTTTCTTGACAGAAAAAAGAAATTTTATTAGAAGAGAACAAATAAGTATAGAAGAGGATAAACAACAATTGGGATTTAAAAAGAAAAGAACCCAAGTGAATAAAAAATGCAAAAAGCATGTCATTCCCGTTATATGTCGGATAAAGAAACATCATTGAACAAAGCGCGAAGCACCAAAGAGAAGCTAAAAGGGTAATCCTATTCCAAATATAGTCTAAAGTCAAAAAAGTATCACTACACATTCTAGCATTCCTTTCCAACCAAAGCACACCATGAGCCGAAGACCACCGCTAAATCTTTGCTTCCATACAAGAGCTAAAACCTCTAAACTTAATGAGGAGAAAATGTTGTAAATGCATAGTACAAGCCCAAGACTCTCCAAAGTTTCCAAAAAGCCTATTCTAGATAGACTTCACCATAGGACAATGTAGAAAATGAGGCCCCAATTTAGAATCTAAACTATTCATTATACACATTATGGGACCAAAGCACTAAGAGGCTTGAACTTCTAAAGCATGTTATTTTTGTTTGTATTGTTGTTCTTAACAGGATTAACACAAATAAGGTCTCTCAATGCTTTGTCCCCAAATATTTGTATCACATGTGGTACAAATTCCAAATTGGGGACTCGCCTCTATTTGCATTACCCTATGGCAAAATCTCTTTGGAGCAAGCTTTTTGGAACCTTTGGAGAGTCATGAGTTTGCCACATGGATTTACATCATTTTCTCCTCACTAAGTTCAGAGGCTTTGGCTCTTGTAATGAAGTGAAGATCTTGTGCAATCCTTAGCATATATTGTGCATTGGCATGTCTTTATCTAACATACAAAAGGATTAGCATGCTTTGTTGCATGGTTTATCCACTTGGAATTTAGTTGATCAATTTTAGCTTCTTTGTAAGGATGGCATATCCTCTATTTTACTCATTTGTTCTTTCCCAATAAAATTTCTGTTTCTATGAAAAATAAAAGATATTTTCTTTTCTAATCATAACGTCTCCAAAAACAAAATTGCTCCACCGCCATTGCCTGAGCCGTAGTCACTGTCTGTCCTCCTCCATCATCTTTTGGTGGCCCATTCCAGTAACCCCTCCGCCTATCACACACACGTGACAGTGGCAATGAGTAAGTGTCACACCACTTTTCTCTGGTCTACCGCAGCACATCCCGATGGTTGTTGCCATTCTTCCTTTGACTCTATATGCGGTTCATCCTGCTCAGGTTTCCCATTCGCTCCTTCCAAAAGCGTCAATGGAAGCGCACCCACTAGCCTTCACTTACCCACCACTCCTTCTTTCCGTCGTCGATTCCACTATCATAAACACTACCCGCTCTTCTCGCTTACTCTCCACTTCCATAACCAATGCCACCACTCTCATTTACTCCATCGATTTATTCATTCCTACATCCATCCCAATGGGAGTCACTTCAGAATCCACCTCTTGCTCGATCTTTTTTGTGGTTCCTCTTCGTTTTACCATCCTCTCTGTAATGATCTAGGAAATGTCATCCCTTCATTCCTGTCCAACTTCTTTGGATATGTGTCCTCTTTCTCAACCTTCTCCTCACGTTAGGACCCATTTTGGCCTAACACTGGCTCCCTTCCATGTTCCTTTGCAGTTTTCCCAACGTTCACAAATCTCCTACAACACGTTTTCTATTCTTGTAAGACTTGCAATGCAATGCCCCTTCCTCCTTACGTCTTGGCCACATTGACATATTCTACTCAAGCTCCCAAGATCAAGAGCTTTAATACTAGTTGATAAAACTGGTTCAGAAATAGCAAAAAAGATAGAAAAGGACCACGGAAAGTGTGTTTATTCAATGGAGTTCTTGGATCACGGTGACCCTACAACCTTGAGATAGCATCTACAATATGAGAAGGGTATTCAAGATACCCCTCAACACTCCTATTCCTTTCTTTTCCTACTGAGTGTCTAACTGCCTAATCCCTTTCCCTCCCCATCTATATACCAACTACTCCTAACTAATCAAAGGCCTATCGCAAGCCCCAATTCCTCTCATATACAGATACAATTACTCAAGAAAATGCCTTTTATGTTCTATTTACCTAATTAAAATGTAACTCTTTTAGAAGTTAAAGAAAATTGATTTAAGAGGACATCTTCAACAAATAAGCAAAGGACTTGGACAGCTTTACTCCATTCATTTTCACTTTTTCTTTGTTTTATTTTCCCTTTTTTCCTCATGGAGGATCCCTTGTCCAAGTCATTGTACTTTTCTTCTCTTCGTCTCAATGAATTTATTCCCATAAAAGAAAAACAAAATAAAAATTAAAACAAAAATTTGCCATCACCAATGAACCTGGTAGGCAGCAGTACGAAGAACTTTATCCAGGAAAAACTGAAAAACATTTTGTGAGAAAATGACTTCCAAGCATTGACTAAGATAACCCATTTCATTTGAGGAGCCACTTGAAACATTCTCCCTTGCTGCAACACCATCTTGTATTAACATCAAATGTACCAACCAAGCAAGCCTTATGACACCAACAAAGCCATCAACAATTGGATCATTTCCGGAAGCTATTACCTTAAGCATGAAACAACATCAACAATAACCCAAGTTAGCAGCAAATAGCTAATAAACAATTAGTCTTCAAAGGTTAAAACAGTAAGTATCTTTCATCTTACAAGTTCATGAAATTCACGTCTGAAGGAAGCATTAGAAGATAGAATAGATGCTTTATCAGGCACTGTACTCAAACCATCTGATATGAATGCAATCACAAGGGCAAAAAGAAGACTAAAGGTAATCTGCAACAACACAAAGCGTGAAAACTTTGAGAAAGCAACACAAAAATCAAGAGCAAGATACATCTGAGAGTCAGAAAGGCAAGTATAGCTTGATATTCATGCGGCAGCACACATAAATCAACTTGTTATAAAAATAACAATCAGCAACGGCATCGATAACAACAACAGCAACTAAGCCTTGTCCCACTAAGTGGAGTTAGCTACGACGACGCCATAATGCCCTGTCATAAATCATATTTACATTTAAACTATTAAAATCTATGAAGCACGGACATACCAATTTGATGGTGTGTCGGTGTGTCTGACACAAGTGGGACATTGATGTGCATTGGACACTGGTCACGTGGTTGTACGCGTCCCATTAAAAAAGATTATTTTTTGGCTCAAACAAGTTCTATTAAGACAAGTTCATTTGGGAATTCTTTTGAGATGTCAATAGAAATAGTGCCCTATATTTTTTGGAAGGGCCTTAGAAATAGGAAGTATACGTGCTATATATGAAGAATGCTCCATATTTTTTGGGAGGGGTTGTGTCAAGTATCCGTGTTAGTGTATGTGCTTCCTATTTAAATTTTAAATCTCTTTTAATAGTTTCACATGTGGTTCTTTCTCATTTTCCCTCTATCTATAGCTATTAGACTATCCTCCATCTGATGTACTTTCCTTACAAGGACTTCTACATGCCTTCTCCACACATGTCCAAATCACCTAAGATGGGATTCTACCATCTTTCCACAATAGGCACTATCCTAACTTTCTTGCTAATGCATTCATCACTAATCCTATGTTATCTAGTGTGTCCACTCATCCATTGCAACATCCTCATCTTTATAACATTTAGCTTATCTTCTATAAAAATAAAATCAACACAAAAAAAGACATATAACCAAGAAGTTATTCATCTTTTCACCATGCTAATCTAAATATGTAATTTTGACCGAGAAAATATAAAATATTATAACAATGATTTTTTTTATTGTTGGGGGGGGGGGTGTTAGAAGTAAAACCATCCATGTCTCTCTACATAAAAAGCCTAAGTTTTGGAGAGATATGGATCATGACAACCTTCTTCTGTTTGACCCCCCTCCCAAAAAAAAAAAATTGGCATCTTCATTGAATAGATTTAGTGAATAAAGATGAAAGTCCGAGAATGGGTTTACCATCTTTTTAGTAAAAGACAACTCGGAGAAAAAACAGAACTACAAAAGCATAACTACGTTTCTAACTTTCTTCTGCAAAAAATGCTTCTTGAAATCACAAATGAAGCTAACATGTATGAAAAAAAAAAATGGAGCCCAGTAGTTCACTATGCTGCAATGCCACACAACAAAGATCACACACCGAAAAGGAAGAAAGCAAATAAATGTTCACCTCTTGCATAACTCTAATGCTCCACTCCACTATAAAACAAAACAAAAAAAAAATACAGAATTTAGCAGAGCAAACGGGTATAAAATTTACCTGAAGTTTTACTGTGGCATTGCTCTCACTACCTTCAGAAGCACTATCTTTTAAAACTGAAAAAATATCTTTTATATCCTTTGGACCTAAAAATACAGATTGTCATAGCCCTTTCACCTAATACTAATCAATAAATTATTCAGAAAACATAATCTGCCACAGAATAAAACATAGACCATATAGGACTTCAGCAAACAATCAGGAAACAATCAACATGAAAAGCTACTATGCATACTTGTCCGAACAACCAGAACCGAAAGGACAAGGCAATGTCCTAGAATAAGTCTTTCTCTAGCAACCACTGCCCGCCTCTCCACAAGAGAGCCTCTTGAATCAAGAACATAGCGCTCACACTGAGGACCACCCAACCCAGAAGGTTCTTCTCTATTGAGTTCCTACAACCACAGCAAAAAAAAAAATATTAAGGTTCAAGGTCCAATATAAAATGGCCCTTCCACTATATCTTACATCATCCAAAGAAAAGAGGGGGGAGGAGGGGTTCTATCCAAATGTTGTTTATACGGTTTAGCACCATAAATTAGATACTCTAGTGAAGGCAAAAAACAAACGAGAATTTGGCAATACTGTATCTGAAGACCATATAGTGTATTAATCATGTTACTCTAAGATATATGCAGTATGCAGTATGCACATATTGTATCAGAGCAAAGCAAGCAATGAACATGCGCCCAATGCATAGTTGTGTATAAGCAACCAAGATCAACAGTAAGACAATGTCAGGAATAATGAATGTACATTGATGGTACAAGTATGATGATTGAGCATGATTCAATTCGTTATAAAATACAAAACACATCTTTAGGTCATTGAATAAGCTAATTTAATATTCAAAATAGCTTATAATCAAACTCAAAATCTTACTTGGAGCTTATAAAAAGATTAATTTTTTCCTTAAAAAGTAATCAAATCAAAATCAATTATGCACAAATAATTTTTCATTTTTCAATTAAATATGTCAAATATTAATTACTAATTATCCAGTCCAATCATTTCAGCTTAAACAGTTAAACTAATGTAAACCACAAAAATGAAAACATATTATAGTACATGCAACTAAACATTCTGCAAATTGACGGAACAGCTGTATTATCTCATATATTTGATTGCCTCTCATTTTGACTGGCAATTAGAAAACAATATAACTTTTAGGGGACTTTTCCCAAATCATAATTTAATCTGATAGGTATAAAGCAACATAATAACATAGTGCATACCTTGATAAGAGAAATCAACCGCTGTCTAAGTCCAGAATTGATTATATCTTCCAGATAATTCTGAATGTCAACCAATATATCATCCTCAAGTCCCTGATCAAGCACCACAGCCTGTAAAGGGGGCAACAAAAGAAAAACATAAAGCTATTACTAGCAAACCAAAAACCAAATATCCAAATTAATGCCCAGACGAACTTTAATGATGGCCGGGATAGCAAGAAAATACCCTTAACAGCAAATGAAGGGAAGTTATCAGATCTCTTCTCTCTGTATACCAGAGTCCTGCTGCAAGTCGAAGAATTTCCAGTGGTTCCCTTCCCAATAAGCCCCACTGCAGATAAAGCAAATAAAGCAAATTAATAATTTGATTAATACAAATAAATATATGTGTATATCGACAACACCCTAGTGGGAGTGGTGATGGTGGAGGTGGTGTCCCATTAAGTCCCACTGCAGATAAAGCAGATTAATAATTCAATGAATACAAATAAATATATGCGTGTATATCGACAACACCTTGGTGGTGGTGGTGGTGGTGGTGGTTGTCATTGAAATTTAAAAGCAAAGAAGTAAAAACTGTCATGCAATCAAGTACTAAATTAAACTATGTAGTTTATGATAAAATTTGCACCACTGCTGCATTGCTGGTGTATGTGTGTGCATGTGTACTGTGTATTATGTAGTACCAGCTGAAATATACCTCTTGATTAGCCGACACAAGCAAGCGAACACAGTCTATTTCATTGAGATGGAGATCATCACTCAATTTGAGTGCCTGTGCTTCAAAAAAGCGGATATTAGAAAAAGGATAGGGAACATATACATGTGTATAATAGCTTAATGAAACTGCACTAAAACTCCACACCACAATGAATGCTCTTATCTCCTACACAAACAATGTTGTTGGTAGCAAGTTTAATGCCCATTAAATAGTAAGTCATTGTCAATGAAACCCAAAGACAAAACAAATCCTAGGAAACTAGAGAAAGGACGGGGCCAAAATTCAATTTTCAAAACAGACATAAGACAAAGTAAAAAATTGCAGAACTCAAACACACAAGAAAAGATAAAAAAAGTTATATAACTTATCATTTCCCCCATTATCAACATGCTATTCGACTTAAAGCTTGAAATGAATTATGCCCTCTGAACTCAATATGGTAAAAATCACTCCATTATTGCAGGTAGAGAATTTTGAACTCTAATGAGTTGAATTACCTTAATCATTTATTGTCAACCTCATCAATATATACATGGAAAACCAACCTTGATTTGCTAAAGAAATAAAGAAAGGAGTGTCAAGAACATTGAGAAGCACAAATCCTATAAACCCGAAAGCTGTAAGTGATTCTAGTCTACTCGGTTCCACTCAGTTTTCATTCATATTTTCATTCTATCTTTTTACTACTGATGAACATCCACCTCCATGAAGTTAATTTAGACATTAGCAGTGCATTTGGAGTATATATCCATAGAGAGAGAGAGAGAGAGAGAGAGAGAGAGAGGCGTGTATAGATAAAGAACTGATGCCACTAAGAACTAGATTATTTTATGCAGATGTGCTATGTGTGCCTGTGCAAGCAAAAGATCAACACAATAAACTCATCCGAGGATAATGCTTTAACTGTATGCATTTAATTAATGATTCACACTGTAAAGAAAAGGCACAGATTGCAGTAGTCACAATAAGGGGTTTCACTTTGTTCAAGGAACACAAATACATAGAGTTTATAAGCCCAGACTAAGATTTGCCGCTATTCGCTCCTCTTGGTCCTAGTTTTTTCAATTAAAATTTAAAATTAGGAAAGTGAATATCTTTCATTTAGTTTTATATAGCCACATTTGACTTCCACTTCACAGTTCATATGGTCAAACTAATATACCATTCACACAGCAAAAGGTGGCATATAACAAGCATTCAGCAAAAGGGTGCAGAAAGCGTAGCTGGCTTGGGCTACTGCACGCAAACCACGTTAAATGTGAAAAAAGTTTAGAAAGTTAACTCACAATCTGGACATCCTGGTCATCAAGAGAGATGGGCGGAGAATCAGGAAGCCTAACTGATTTTGACTGGACTTGACTTCGATCAGACGGCTTTGGGGGCTACAAGCACATACACAAAACAAAAGTTACGGAAAAGTGGATGAAATTCAGAGCAAGAATGAAATGAAATGAAATGAAACGAATAAATGGAAGGGACAGGCGTACAGGATAGGAAAGGAGGGATTGGAATGAGCGGAGAGAAGTGCGGACGGCGTGCAAGAGTTCGACTCGCTGGGCCGCTGTCGGAGGGGAAGGGCCCAGAAGCGCCGACTCCAGGATGCCTACCATCTGCTTCGGAGAGACCATTGTGATTTTTGTGACCGACTGATTGATGAGGAGGCTGAGGGAGGCCCAGGCCCTACAAACAAGAGAGAAAAATTGTAATCTACCCTACCAACCGAGCAACATTCACGAATCAATCAAAAACCAAAACGAAAGGAGAGGTGAATCGATTAAGTTGAACTCCTTGTTTGACGGCAAATAACTGAAATGAATTAAGAGGGCTGGAAATGAACAATAGTATCACTGATTCTTACACACTATAAAATATGAAAAACTAGAAGGAAGAAAGGAAAATGACCTTTACAGAGTATAAAGAACGAGGAAGGCGGGTGTGACTGTGAATCAAAATGTATTTGAGAAGGAAAAATGAAATTTGTCGATGCGGCATAAATAGGGATGTCGGGGCGGGGCGCTCCAGGGATGGATATCCGCCCTCATATATTATGGGTACCCACAAGTGGGTACTATGAATATTTGTGGATATCGATATATTATTAAAAAAATTTTAAAAATGAGAAAATAAAATAAGAATTTAATTGATATATATTAATGGTATAAAATTATTTTACATTATCAACTAATAAAAATATGAAAAAATGAGAAATTATAATGGATCCCTCATTATAATAGACAGTTATTTATACGAGTTGATATTTTTTATTATTTTTATTGATTGACAATATAAAACTATTTTATACTGTCAGTGTATTTAAATTAAATTTATAAAATAAATAAATAAATTATAATACTTTATAACTTAAAACACTTAAAAATAAAAATAAATACATAATAATAGTCTAAATTTTACGATATATATTAAGCCTTCACAACTAATTTGTCATCTTCTTATATGCTGCTTTCTCCTTTTTGTTGAGATTTTAGAAGTGATGATATTATTAATATGAGTTTCATAATACTTTCTATATTTTTATGTTTTATATTAAAATAATAGGAGTGTGAAAATAAAAAGAGAATTATTATGTTCATATAGCATTTGCCAACATATACGATGGCCACCGTATTTAAAGGAGGAAAATGACAAAAATAGTATAAAAACTCAAAGTACCTAAATAGTGGAGTACAAGTTTTGAAAAAAAGAAAAACAAAACCCAATCTCAATGTCATCTCCCACCCCACTCGAGAACCCACTCCCACTGTGAATTGAAGTCCCCCACTCTAAAACTCCTACACTCAATCCCAACCCTCCTTCATCTCTTCTCTTACTTGCATTGACAAATTTGAAACACTTCATTTCCTAACTCAAAAACCCTGATCTTCGGCAATTCACAACCTAGCCTCCTAACAATTTTGATCATTTGGCTTAATATAAAAACCTTAGATTTGGATCAAGGAAATCACTAACCAATTTGTAGAATTGATAATTGGAACAAAAAAATTAGAAGGATAAGAAGAAAGCCTGGAATCAGAAGGTTGCAAATAGCTGCTGCTACGAGGGATCAATGTTGTTTGTTGGGTGAGAATGTAGTAAAGATCAAAATTGATTTGATGGAGGAACAGCTTGCCACCTTGCGATCTCAGCTTGAAGATTTTGCTCACAAGCACAAGGCTCCTCACCCTCTTTCTCTCCTTCAATACTTTGTGTTGTGATACGAAAAAAGAGTTGGTTTTTAACTCTGGGTTTTTCTTTTTATTTTTTTCCTTTTCAAAACTTGATTTTTAAATGCAAAAGAAATAATTTTGATGAGATTTAGCATATGGGTTTTCCTGTTTTTAAGTGAAGACAAATGAAAGTTTGCATCTTTTGAGGACCTGGGATTTGTTATTGGGTCCTCTTACAAAGTTCAATGTGGCTAGGTATCAGTTTTGAAGTTAGCTGCAATAGCAATGGCTGCAATTATTTCCATTTCTCGGCAGTTGACATTGGAATGTAGTAAATGATTTGGCTCCTCTAAAGTGTTCTTAGAGAGTAAAGTGCATCATTGATAACTCTTGATGGGAAAATCAAGGGTCTAAGATTTCATAACGTACAAACACCTAAATGGCATATCATATATGTGTGACAATCTAGTACCTTGATTTTTGCATAAACAATTAATATTGTGCACTATACCCCCTAAAGTACATCGAACATGACTCAAATCTTATACTAGGATATGAGAATAGAATGATACGATCTTAGTGCATGTTTGGGAACCCATGCAAACAGCTTTTTTTCTCAAAAAATCTGTTCTCTAAAAAGTAATCATGTGTGGGTAATTTTGTATAATAGATTATAATATAAAACTAATAATTTTAAGCTGAAAAATAACTTATAAATATCAGCAAATTTTTAGAGCTTATGATTATAAGTAGAAACTGATTATTTCAAAATTGTTGTATTTTATCAAATTAATCCTAAATAATAAATATTATATAATATAAACAATCATTTCATATCATTTTTAGTAATTTTACCATATAAAAGCAATTTTTTTCATACAACTCAAACAAAATAAATTATTTTAAAATCACATTTCAGCTAAAGTATCCAAACATAAATTGATTTTCATATAAACGATATTACAAATAAGTGATTGTTGAAATAATTTTAATCTCACAGCTTTCCCAAACACACACTTATTATGCTGATAGTGGCTCAAATGTTTTTATGAGGTTAGTATCAAATTTTGCTATCAGGACTTGAGGGAGTTCTTGTAACAACCTATGGGTTAATTATTAATTTATCAAATTTATTTATTTGACTAATTTAATGTTTATTCCCCTTTTTTTTTCTATACCCCTTTTTTTATTTTTATGATAAGATTACTAGATCTATTACTTTAAAGTTTTCAACTAAATAAATAACAAGTGACTACATTTCTCCTAATAAATACATATAGTCCGTGAATTCAATCTCCAAGCTAATTAAGACAGACAAATACAACTCTATAGTCATGCCCATCAAACAAATACATAGAATAGATCTAACATAGCTAGTCCATGAATATCATGCCTCTTAATGCGTTACGACCTCCAAGAATATCTTGCTCCAGCTATCACTCTGAATACCTGAAAGCACCAAAGAAAAATCATAATGAGAATTGAATCTCAGTAGGGGACGGTGTTTCCAGGGGTCTGTTCAGCACCCAAAAATTCTTAGGTTTGTACAGGCAAATTAAAAATAAAATAACAAACATCATATAATTATAACACATAAAATTAGTAAATAGACAATAATAAACAGGTAACATGCTAAATAATAAATATGAGATAAAATGATATGCAATTGCAATATGAAGAGGAGTAATAAGGATGCTATGCAATATGTAACATCTTCAATTTCATGTCGTGCTAAATTACCTCAATAATCCTGAGTAATTAGGCATTTAATGAGAAATTATGAGATTAAGGCTTAATTAAGGGGTTAACGAAAAGTTTATGAGTTAACTCAGATGTGAAAAGTCAAGAGAATGCTTAATCGAGATTAAATAATCTCTAATTAAGTAAGTCAGAGCCTTTATAGCTTAAGTAAGCACTAATCGCCCCTTAATTAGCTTAATCGAATTTAATTAAGGTTAATTAAGCTTAATCGCAAGATTAATTTTTGTTAATCATGTTCTTGTGTGTTAATCACTAATCCTTGCTTAATCATCTTAATTAAGTTGCAAGAGCACTTAATCACATAATTAAATTCAAATTTAGTTAACTAAACAATAAAGTAAAAAGTGATGTCATAAAAGTATAAAACATAAGACAAGAGTGTTTTATGTAAGAGTTTGACCATGTTTTGTTTCTCCATCATCCACTTTGTCTCCTTAATCACTAATTAACACAAAATGAAGCAAAAATATCTCCCCCCACCCTACTCAAAGTTACAGCCATACACAACACATATACACACACTCACTTTTCATTTTTCAACTTCTATTTTCTCTCTAAGTATCCTTCTCCTTCAACTTCTCTCTAAAATTCTCTCTTCTTTTTCTTCATCTTCTTCTTCTTTTCTCCACCACCACCACCACCCAAAACCTATCATTTAGCCCTTCAATGACCTCATCTTTGGGTCTTTGGAGATAAAATCTAAACACTACAACTTCCATTTTCACAAGATCTCAAGAGCTTCTCCTTCCTTTTTGCAAAACCACCACCATCATCATCAAGAGAAGCCATCATCTTCTTCTTCCTCTTCTCTTGTTTTTGCGCCATCTTCAAGAAGAGTAGTGATCTTCATCTTTTTATTTTGTTTTTTCAAGAAAGCTTGAAACTTGATTGTTTTCATGACCAAGATCTTTAAGTAAAAACTTGAGAAGATCCTTCATGCTCTTCATGAGCAAAAGTTTCTATTTTTGGCAAAATATATTCTTGTTGTTTTTCAAGTGTTCTTGATGTTTCTAATTTTGGAAAACTATGTTCTTGTTGTTCTTCAAGTGTTCTTGATGTTTCTACTTTTGGAAAATATGTTCATGTTCTTCTTCTTAAATGTTCTTGATGTTCTTCGTGGTGTCTTGCTTAAAGTTGTTCTTTTTCTTATGATGAGTTTATGATTAGAAAAGTTTCATCTTTACATGCTTTTCATGATTTGATAAGACTATGAGCATTCTAAAAGTTTAAAACTTTAAAAAGTTTGCTTCTTGAAGCATAAAAAGTGACGCAAGTTTAGTGCCTTCATAAAAGTCTTATTTTGTTTAGTTTTGAAGACAAGACATACATGTAAAAGTCTAAGCTTTTTGGAATAATAAGCCTTTGTAAGTTACAAAAATGATGTCTTGTCACTTTATGCTTCAAAGATTGATCCTTGGAAGCAAATCCTTTCATAAAGTTTGAAACTTGAAATCAAAAAGGTCACTTTTAGATCATAGAAATGCTAACTTTTATAAAAATCAAGACTTTATAACTTTAGAGCTAATGTCTTTATATCACTAGTTGATAAAGTAGGAACTTTTTTAATGTAGAGACAACTTTAAATCATAAAGTTGAGACCTCGATAATCTTAGAATAATTAAAAGAGTCAACTTTCATAAAGAACAAGACTTTTTGGTAAACGCTGGTAAATTTGTTTACTTGCCAAAACAAAATCAGATTTTAGAGAATTCATAGACGCTGGTAAATTCTTAGAAAACTTTGCTAAATTCTTGCAAAACACTGATAAATTTGATCCATATGCTGGTAAGTGCATGCAAGCAACACGTTGGTAAATTTCTTTTCTATAGTTCCACAATAAAATAGCAAATAGAGGAAGTTACCAGCGTATTATATATACTTACCAGCGTTATGCAACAAAGTTACCAGCATTCTTGCGAATTTACCAGCATCTTTGGAACTATTTGAAATATGATTTTATGGTATAAAGGTCATAAGTTCAAAGGTGGAGTCTGTGAAATGTACTACTATTTAATAATGATCGAAGCCTAAACTCATACGAACACAACCACAAACACCTACGCTTCACTAAAAAAAAAACTTGCTACTCATCGTTCACTTTCAAATACCCCAAAAAATAAAATAAAATCAAGTTTCAAAAAGCAGCTTAAACTTCACCATTGACAAGGACTTATACACAAGACATGAATATTGTGATTGTACCTGAGACAGAGTAATGGACTCCCTCTGGGGCTAACAAGTGACAAGAAATGGGTGGTCAATGAGACAAGAATAGTGATAGTGTGGAGATGAGTACCCAATGACAAAAGATGCAGAAATTCCTATAGAAGGGGAAGTAGTTCTTGAGTAGTGTAGGCAAGGGGGCGCTGCTCAATGGGTGGTTGGAGTTGGACAAAGGTGGGGGGTGGAAGCGGGGTGGTTGGCGCGGATATGGCGGGTTGGAAGCCAGGGTTTCCCGCAACGTTTGGTTTTGTTTCTTTGATTTCGAATTTTTTACGATTCATTCATTTACTATCTTACTGTTTTACTTTTACCATATTAATTGCTCTGAAACCGGGAAGCCAGATTCCCCTCAATCCTTGACAGCCGTCCAATTATCACTAACTCGAACTATCGCTGCAAATCCAACTTAAGGTGTACGTACACCCGCAGTGCATGGAAAACTACGGTGTATATTAGAAAGCGCCTATTGATCATATTGACTTACAACTTAGAAACAAGACCTTCAAATTTTCATAAATATCTGAATATTTTAAAATAACGCTGAATGTTAAATAATCTATCATTGCACTTATCTAAAATGGTTTTGTTATTAACTAGACTTTATATTTATTGCATGTTTTGGTAAAGGGTGTTTGCTTTACATATGGTATTATGGTTGGATTAAATAAATTAATTATGGTAGATCCAACTTGCATGTTTGTTTTGGAGAAGCACGTGGAGTGCACGAGTTTGTGTGAGTAGAGTGCATTTCCTATTTTTCTTTGGATCATACATCTCCATTTCTCCATGTGTTAGAGACTTGTTGCATGTATCCTTGTTTACCCTGTGGTGTTCTCGTACCAACGCGTCGCAAAAATTTCAGGTGCTGGGTAGTGGTTTTGAAGTTATTTCCGTTGGAAAGAGAAAACTTGTTTATTTAGTTCCAATTGAGCTGAACAAAGACCACAATGAAATTCCAGAACTTGCCTAGGTAGTTACTATTTCTTCCTTTTTCGGATATGTTAATATATATATGTTTGTTTTTCATTTGACCCCGATGAATATGACCTAGCACTAAAATGCCTCCAATATTTAATTAGCCTTTCTTATCTTCTCTTTAAGAGTCTGCGAGCTTAGGAACTTATTTGAGCTTACTTTCTAAAAGGATAATTCTGAATATTTTGAGAAACTTCTAGAAAAATGTTCAGATGCTTAGTAAAGAATTAGCTGGTTAATGTTCTCTAACCTGGCTTACAATAGCAGAAGTCGCTTAGTTAATTTATCTTTAGTCTGCCAGTAACATGCATATCTATGGCTTACCTTCTTGGATATATTAATAGAAGAAAAAGTTGTCATGCTGCAAATATAGGCTGAGTCCTTCATGATTCATATAGGATCCATTGTTTTAACTTTCAGATCATCTTTTTGAAATTCATTTTACCATGGCTTTTAATTGTGGCATGATCTAATTGTAAACTTGTAATTGGTTATTGCAATTAAGTTACTCAAATACTCAGAAAACTCTTATATTTCTTCCTAATAACTCATTATCAAGACTGATAGTATTATCAGAGAGTGTGCTGTTTGGAAGTCTTTCTTCCTTTTTTCTTTTTCTTTTGTTTTTTGGAGACACACTCCTATGGTTTTGGGGGAAGTTTTTTATTTTTGTTTATTTAGTTTTCAATTTGAACTCTCTTGCTTTGGATTTTGTCATCTTGGTGATATAATACATGTACTTTTACAAACTAGTGGTGCCGAGGCATGAAAATGTCAATTAGAGCACAGGAGACGTCATCAATGTGGCGGTTTAACTTGATTGACATTGGTTAGAACATGGATTCCTTGTTGGGAAGCATTAGAAATTTACTCTGTCCACTTATCCAGTGTAGAAAAGTTGGTTTGCAATCAATTTGGTATTTGAGAAATATTTGATGTCTTATAACATTTCTATAAGACTATAACAATTCCTGTACTATATAGGCTTAAGGATATGTGAGTGTTGATGACGTAGGGAGGTGGCTATCTTGGACTATGGGCCGTGCCATTGATGCCCTTGAGTGTGAATGCGGGACAGGTGCGCGTGGAAAGGATAAGGGCCCCGATGGTGCTGGTAAATACTGTTTGGTTGCCCTGTTGAACAGGTATGATCTTCTCTTTCTTATTGAATTGACAACAGATTTTTGTTTTGTGGGAATGATATGTTGTTAGCTGATTGTGTTAGCATTGTGCAGTTGAGGACTCTTCATTTGTGTGGAATCAGCATCGGCGTGTGTGCTTTTGTGTAATTTCCATGGTTTTTTTGTAGCGAGGATAAATTTGTTGGTCACTTCAACTCTATATGCATATAACAATTTCAATTTATTGGTAATAGATTATCAAAACTTTTACCTTGGAATTACTTATCCTTTGCAAGCCAATATATGATCAATAGTAATCAGAGTTAGAGTGCTGGTGCTTTTATTCACGATAATTGTAAGCGCAAAAAGCAAATTCAGCACTACAAGAAGTTATTACTTGAACTTGAAACTGACAAGTTAAGGAATATGATGAACATGAACATGGTTGGTATATAGAGATTTTTTTCCATGATAACAAAGCAAGTTATCTAATATTATTCTTAATATTGGTTTCAAAGAACGCGTTCGTTCTGATTCCTTTCTTCTCCCCTTTTAGCCATGGTATCAGCACCTAATAATTAGATTATAACTCAATTTCAGCATCTAAATCCCCTGAAATCGGTAAAGCATACTTTCATATATATATATATATATATATATATATATATATATATATATATATATATATATATATATATATATATATTCATTATGCAACATGTAGCTTTTTTATTGGCATATGAAATAACACCTCCTACCACGTCTTCTTCTTTGTATGACATCTCCAACACTAAATTGAGATAGCAAATTCTGAATAAAAAAAATATCCAAGTCAATAATTGAAAAGGGCGTATAAGATTAAAAAAAAAAAATAGAAAAGACAATAGCAGTATGAATAAACTATCACTAATTGATCAAAAGAGTTTATTATTTACTAATAGAAACACTAAAAAAAGGAAAAAATGAGGAATTGATCTAGCCCATGAAACCTACCAAATAGATCAACGTTGAATATTAATTTCTAGAAATAAGTAAAGTACCTTCAAAAAAAAAAAAACACATGGATTAGAAAACTACGAAGCATCAGAACACTCGATTCCAGATCTTCAAGGGTCAAACACCTGTTTTGGGCCTGTGCTTCCTGCCTTATTTTGTCTAAAAGCTTATAAATGTTCCATGAAACATATAAAATTGAAATATATGTTTTCAAAAATAAATCGAATAGAACTTATTTTGTGTAAATAGAATAGATAGATTTCAGCAGGATGTGATCACATGGACTTCACCATTCAAGATCCAAATCCAATTACACATATGAATTAGGTGTAATCCTTTAAACAACACATGCCAGCTTACTCAAGTGAAAATTTGCGTGTCAGGTACATGAATTCAACAAAATCCTAAGGATACAACTAAATCCATTCAAACTCCAAATCTCTTCATTGGCACAAAAAATAAAGTCAGCATAAACCCCAATGGAAAAGTAGATCCCGAAGATTCAGTTTTGAAGGATTACCTTGCAGTTTACAGCAGCATACTTTTCAAGAGTGGAAGCCTGGGACTTATTGAGACATTTTTGATATCATATCTCTCCTTCCGTAACTTCCTTTTCAGGGAAGCCACCAACCATTATAGCAATATTGACCCTAGTGCATGCCTCAACCATATCAGTTGTAGCAACAACATATGAAATGAATTATTTCATAATATCTCATTATATTGTGGATCATTTAAAGAACCAAAACACACCACTGGTCAAGTCCAAAACAGTTAACCATGAAGTTCATGTAACATTTAATTGAAGGGAAACTAAAACCTGTATGATCATATCCCAAATTAAGGTACAAATATTGGTTACACATCTAAATAGTAAATAGACAAATAAAATATCTGCACAAAATATACAAAGTAATGTACAGTATACTAACTTTTCCAGTTTCAGGAGTTTTTTGCTATCAGTTATCTTCTTCCCTGGGGAAGTTTCTGCTTGTCCTTTAGACAAAAAATATATGAACTATATGAACCATCAGCACAAGTAGTAGGCAATGATGATAGTTGGAAAGGATGAACTATATGAACTATGAAGTTTAGTGGACTGATTTTTCTTTTTCTTCCTAACCCCGCCAGCTTTGAGCCAAACTATATTTGATTTCCTTTTTATTGTTTTTTTACCAATGCACAAGCTCACTTGGACTCTCGAAATTTATTTCCAGAAACAATTTCAAGTTAAAAGATCAACGGGGAAATAAATCATAAAATGCTCAAAATTCAAAAGCTACAACTAAGTAAACCAACATGCATGGGATGTTCAATCATGCAATGTGACTACCATATAAGAAGAAATTCAGATATTATGGAATTTTGTTAGAGGATACGCAGCTGGAGCCTAGAGACAACAAGGTTCTAGTAATCAATTCGTAAACATTTATATTGGATCATCCATTATATCTCCAATAAGAAAGGAAAATTGAGATATTAAAATAGTTACTTTTATACCACAATGGCATCATTTCATTGACCAAGACAAATAGTCAAGGACATTACCATTAAGAAGCTATAATTATAAGTTTGATGGCTAAAGATGCCAGTATTCATAATTATATTTAGAATTTAAATGATCACAGCATCATTAACAAAAATCAGTCCAGTCAGTTTACAGGCACCCATTAATCCGATGGGGGAGGGGAAAAAATGAACTTTCCCAAAATTTGCTGACCAAAACTCAAATATTAGACAATTATTTTCTTGTGTGACTAAATTATCAAAGAATTGATAGTGGAAAAGAAAAAATAGGAAGAGAAGAAGTGTGTGTACCAGGTAAGGAGGGTGAGCGATTTCGAAAGCTTCCCAACCCATCTCTTCAATCTCAGTTCTTATTATTCTTTTCTTTCCATCCAAAGCCGAGACACAAGCTTTATAGGATAGAAAATACACGTCTGCACATGCGAGGATGAAGGCCAGGAGCCAATATGAGCACTCTTTGGGTGTCTTATCTTTCTCAAAAGTAAGCCCATAGAAAAGGGAAAGTTAGAGGAACAAGAAAAGGAAAATTACCAACAGTCAATAGCAACTCAACAAAGTAAGGAGTGAGTACAAGGGCCAGGAGAAGGAGCTTCATCTGGGTCTGGGAGATAGAGGGATTCCTAAGCGGGATGAGTTTGGGACCCAGTAGAGTGATGCTTTGAGGAAGAGGAGAAAGGTGCGAGAATATCTTGACGGAGGAGGAGAAACCTTGTTCAATTTTTTTTTACCATGTACCCGTGGAAGAGATATCGAAAAACACACCATTTTGTCGTCTTCCTTCACAGGTATACGGTGTTGACCGTATATGTCATATTCTTAATGTCAACATATTTCTCAAAATTCTTGGTAGGTTCAATGCCGCATCATAGTGTAGTTTAGTTTAAACTGCATATCATTATATATAGCAAGCCAATATTCATCACCAAAAGCTATAATTTCGCCAATGCATTCAATAAGAACTTAAGTAAACTGTTGACATTAAAGCAAGCGCTCAGCATAAGAATGCATAAACAAATCTTTATTGGTTAAGAAAAAGAAAGGGAAGAATCATTCAAGTCCAGTTTCAGATAACTAACTTGGCATCACCCTGCTTTGTCAACCGCAGCTAGTTTTGCATATGATGAATGCTTCCATGTTTTGAATGAGAGAAGAGGAAAAAGAACAAAAAGGGCAAAAGCTGAACAAGATCCAAATAATCATCATATTACTGAGGCTCAAATAAAATTCATGTATGGAAAAACAGCAGCCATACTACTTTAAGCCAGCAGCACTAGTAGAAGATTAAATATATATTTCCAGCTCCTAATCACCATACATTTGCGTGAACTAAATAAACAGAAAATGAATCACACATTTTAGGACAAAGAAAACAAGAAAGCAAAGGAAATTACAACTTGGAAGTTTGCAAGAATCTTTAGGTCTTCAAAAATCTGGCCTAAGTGTTCTTTCTGACAAATTTATTAGGAATCAGCTCCTATTGAAGAGGAGATGGGAGATACACAGGGAAACCAGTAACGCCGTCTACCATCTGTATGGCCATCATCAATCATTGCAAGTCCTTCCTGCAAAAGCCAACAGTGTTCCATTAGTCCAAGAGATTTGGGATATATATTAATTAGATAAGGAGAAATAAGAGGACTCTATTGAAAAAAAATGTCAGTTGTCTTACGTCGAGTAATGTATCAAGGGCATCAATGGCACGGCCCGAAGTCCAAGATAGCTGCCTCTCTACTTCAACAACAGTCACATATCCTCGAGCCTATAGTACAGAAATTGTTAGTCTTATAGAAATGTTATAAGACATCAAATATTTCTCAAATAACAAACTGATTGCAAAGCAACTTTTGCTACACAGCATAAGTGGACAGAGTGAATTTCTAATGCTTCCTAACAAGGAATCCATGTTCTAAGCAATGTTGATCAAGTTAAACCGCCACATCGATGACGTTTCCTGTGCTCTAACTGACATTTCATGTCTCAGCACCACTAGTTTATAAAAGTACATGTATTATATCACCAAGATGACAAAATCCAAAGCAAGAGAGTTCAAATTAAAAACTAAATAAACAAAAATAAAATTTTTCCCCCAAAACCCTAGGAGCGTGTCTCCAAAAAAAAAAGGGAAAGAAAGAAAAACTACCGAACAGCACACTCTCTGATAATACTACCAATTTTGATAACGAGCTATTAGGAAGAAATGTAAGAGTTTCCTGAGTATTTGAGTAATTTAATTGCGATAACCAATTACAAGTTTACAACAAAATCATGCCACAATTAAAAGACTTGATAAAATGAATTTCGGGAAGATGATTTGAAAGTTGAAACAATGGATCATATATGAATCATGAAGGACCCAACCTATATTTGCAGCATGACAACATTTCCCTCTATTAATATATCCAAGAAGGTAAGCCATAGACATGCATGTTACTAGTGGACTAAAGATAAATTAACTAAGCAACTTCTGCTCGTGTAAGCCAAATTAGAGAACATTAACCAGCTAATTCTTTACCAAGCATCTGAAATTAGAAGTCTCTTAAAGAGAAAATAAGAAAGACTAATTAAATATTAGAGGCATTTTCTAGAAGTCTCTCAAAATATTCAGAATTATCCTCATCAAGCAATTAGAAGGTAAGCTCAAATAAGTTCCTAATCTCATAGACTCTTAAAGAGAAAATAAGAAAGACTAATTAAATATTAGAGGCATTTTAGTGCTAGGTCATATTCATCAGGGTCAAATGAAAAACAAACATATATATTAACATATCGAAAAAAGGAAGAAATAGTTATTACCTGGGCAAGTTCTAGAATTTCATTGTGGTCTTTGTTGAACTCAGTTGGAACTGAACGAATAAGTTTTCTCTTTCCAACGGAAATAACTTCAAAACCACTACCCAGCACCTGAAATTTTGGCAACGCGTTGGTATGAGAACATCACAGGGTAAACTAGGATAAATGTAACAAGTCTCTAACACATGGAGAAATGGAGATTTATGATCCAAAGAAAAACAGGAAATGCACTCTACTCACAACCTCGTGCACTCCACGTGCTCCTCCAAAGCATACATGCCAGTTGGATCTACCATATTTAATTTATTTAATCCAACCATAATACCATATGTAGAGAAAACACCCGTTACCAAAACATGCAATAGATATAAAGACTAGTTCATAACACAACCATTTTTAGATAAGTGCTATGATAGATTATTTAACATTCAGCATTATTTTAAAATATTCAGATATTTCTAAAAATTTGAAGGTCTTGTTTCTAAGTTTTTTAAGTCAGGCAGATATGGTCAATATAGTCACTTAAGAATCCATTCAGTTCTACAACCATAAAGATCTACAAACATTTGTTGTTCTATCTTCTATGTACTTTCAGAGAATAATGAAGAATTTGGTCCTCTGAAATTCCCTGGTTTACTTCCAGAAAACTGAAGGTGACAACATCTCCTACAAGTAAAGGGCAGATTTCAAATAACAATGACAATATATATGTTAAGATCCTGGGTCGAGGACATTGTATCTACATCACATTCATAAACAGTAATAGTCATAATCTAGTTTATAGGAAACCTAAAGAACAAGACCTTCAGCTTACTTATAGCACGTAGGCAGTCGTCCTCCGAAACAACTCCGCGATCACTTTTCCGTCTCTGACGAAGGAGATGGCAGAGTTCCTGTAGATTGATCAGTCCTCCATTGTGGGGCCTAGTGGCCAAGCAAATATCCACTACTTGAACTCCTGCCTAGCCAAGTAGCTCATCTTAGCATACATGCTAAGAAAATAGTGAAATTAACAGCTTGGACAGCTTGGATTTAATTGAAAAAAGAGGCATAATTAATTAAATCAAAAAAGATAAACAGTTTAACAAAAGTACTCTACTTACTTATTATAGTGTAATACGAACAAAACTACAAAGATGGACCACATCACATCAGTAAGGAACATCTTATCTTAGAGGATAAAAGAATAGTTAAGAATGAATCCCAACCTTTGACAATTATGCATTTACTTGTTAATAGAATACCAGATTAGTTGTTTAAGGGTGTAGATGTTCTTCTTCATAATGTAACCATTGGATTTGAAAATTGCCATAAACACAATATTTATGCCCATGATTTTGCCATAAACACAATATTTATGCCCATGATTTTGAAAATTCTTGAAAAGCTTCCTGATTGTCTTCCCTAAAAGTGAATCCAAGAAATAGAACAATAAAATTCTTCTATTCCTCCTCTCTGGATTGGAGCAGTTACTCTTATTTATTGCAATAAAATGTGCAATACTAAATCCAAGCCATATTCCTAATGTTCAAATTCTAGATACGCTATTACATATAGTTCGGACACCACAAACTCTGGCATTGCTCGCCTGAACTTATATCTTACTCTTGGATATTCCATGTTAATTATCCGAACAGCATATCAATATTTGTACATAAAATATCCATACATGCATAAGAGATTCATTTGTTGAGAAGGAAAACAAGCTGAAGAAAGATATTACAAACCAAGTTCATAGTAGAAGTCACCAATTCCTAATAGCTCTGCCCAGAAACCCTTATTTGACGCCAACGGATCAACTCCAACTTTAGCACACATCTCATGAAAATGTGATCTGAATGCAGGGTTCTTGCGGATGTCATTCTGCGCAAATCGTATTAACCATCAGCATGATTTGATCACTAATTGTGGAAAATTTTTACAATTAATACAGGATTGCCTTAGGAGGCTAACATCATAAGACATGAACAATTCAAGCTGTTAGTCAAGCTTGCCCCTGACCAGAACTCCCCCAAGTCCTGACAGCAAAACCTGATACTAACCTCATAAAAACATTTGAGCCACTATCAGCATAATAACATCGTATTCATTCATTCTCATATCGTAGTAGAGGATTTGAGTCATCTAAAGTGTCCAGTGTACTTTAGGGGGTATAGTGCACAATATTAATTGTTTATGCAAAAATCAAGGGGATAGATTATCCCACATATATGATATGTCATTCAGGTGCTTGTATTTTATAAAATCTTAGACCCTTGATTTTCCCTTCCAAGAGTTATCAATGATGCACTTTACTCTCTAAGAGCACTTTAGAAGAGCCAAATCCTCTAATACATTCCAATGTCAACTGCCCAAAAATGTAAATAATTGCAAACATTGCTATTGCAGCTAACCTAGGGGTGGCAATGGGGCAGGTTGGGGTGGGTTTTGGCTCAACCCGAACCCGCCCCTCACCTTATTAAACAAATCTCAACCTGCCCCTATCCTATTAGCAGATTTTGACATTTAAAACCGGAACCCTACCCGCAGATAACCCATCCCAACCCGTACCCTACCTGTCCCTACCGACTACTCCTTTTAAATACTTAAAATATTATTTTAAAATTTTTGAGAT
The DNA here is from genome assembly GCA_031439585.1 of Pterocarpus macrocarpus. Classification (NCBI taxonomy): domain Eukaryota; kingdom Viridiplantae; phylum Streptophyta; class Magnoliopsida; order Fabales; family Fabaceae; genus Pterocarpus; species Pterocarpus macrocarpus. The sequence continues at coordinate 33,717,010 of CM062521.1, forward strand.
GAAAATTATTTTAAAATTTAATTTGTATTTGGGATGTATTTGATATTGGGTTAAAAATAAAGTAAAAATTTTCATAGATTAGTTTCATATGAAAAATTACACATTAAAAAATCTTTATATCTATCTTTACTCCCAACTAAACACAATCCTAGAGCGATAGAAATATTTAAAAAGATAATCTTATATATATATATATGGAGTGCGGGGTAGGGTAGGAGCGGGTTTGCCTTGAATCCGAACCCGACCCTACCCGCATCCAAACCCGCCTTGGTATCAATGGGGTGGGTTTTAAACCCGACTCGACCGGGTTGGGGTAGGGTGGGTACCCGCAGGTAGGGTAGTAATTGCCACAATCTCAAAACTGGTACCTAGCCACACTGAACTTTGTAAGAGGACCCAACAACCAATCCCAGCTCCTCCAAAGCCACAAACTTTCATTAGTTTTCACTTAAAAAAAGCAAACCCATATGCTAAATCTCATCAAAGTTATTTCTTTTGCATATTAAAACATCAAGTTTTGTAGGGAAAAAAAGAAAGAAAAAGAAAAACCCAGAGTTCAAAACCAACTCTTTTTTAGCATCACAGCACAAAGTTAGTATTGAAGGAGAGAAAGAGGGTGAGGAACCTTGTGCTTGCGAGCAAAATCTTCAAGCTGAGATCGAAAGGTGGCAAGCTGTTCCTTCATCAAATCGGTTCTGATCTTTGCTACATTCTCACCCAGCAAACGATACTGATCCCTCGCAGCAGCAGCTGTCTGCAACCCTCCGATTCCAGGCCTCCTTCTCATCCTTCTGATATTTGCAATTCTTTGTTACAATTATCAATTTCTGCAAATGCTATGTCAACATAACAATTGTTTTTGCATAATGAAGTAAATCAATCAGCGACTCCCCATTATTACTGAGTTTCGAAGCATAAAAAGCCAGGAGAGATAAAATTGATATCTTTATAGGAATATATAAGACCATTTGAAGACAAATTCACCTCATCACTCTCAGGATAGCTTCGTCTGAATTATTATTATAATATGACAATTTTTTTTTTGCAAAACTCAGTCCCATATGAAGAAAGAAGACGCTCATTAAAGCTCGTCGAATTAGAGGCATGAAGTATGAACATCCCCCAATTTTGCAAGCTTTTGTAATCGAGTACGAGAAGAGTGGTGCTCGTAAGTCGTACCTACTGTGCTCGCGGTGGATAGGCTGCTGCTCGTGGTGGCCGGGGCGGCTGGGTGGGACGCTGGCACTGTGCTTGTGGTGGAGGAACCAGTGGCTGCAGGGGGAGCCGCCAGAGGTGTCGCGCCGACGCGATTGTGACGGAAGATGGCGGAGGCGGCGCAATCTGTGATGGCCGAGCAAGGCGGAGACGCCGGCGTGGAGATTGGAGGTTGACGGTGATGGCTAGTGCCACCGGCGGTTGAAGGTTGTGAGGTTTTGAGGTTGAGTTAAGGAAGGAGAGCAGGGAGCGTCCACGGCAGCAAGGAAAAGCGTTAAAATCAGACAGAGAATAATAAAACTAAGATAAATCTTGATTATATAATGCCGATAAAATTTTAATATTATATAGTATTTGATATAGTAATGTTTAAGATATTGTGTATTATATAAGAGAAATTATAAGGGGATGCATTTTTGCGACTCATCCAGCGACGCATATGGCCTTATGTGTAAGTGGATCGGGGGAATAATCAACAAAATAACAAAAACCATATAAACATAATATACGAGGTAAAATAGTGATATGGTAAATAAATGAAAAGTAAAAAATTTGAAATCTAAAAAGGCAACCAAACCCCCTCCTGCTTCTACCCCCTCCCGTGTTCATCTCCCGCGTTCAACTCCCCCAACATCCTCTCCAAAATCAGCCAAAGCAGTAGCTATTCATCCCCTTTCTACGGGCTCTTACTTTTTCATTGTTTGTCAGTAGCTACTTATCTCACTCTATCAGTATTCTTCTCTTATTGATCAATGAGGGAGTCTCTATTTCTGTGTTTTAGGTATGATCAGAACATTCTTTCTCTTTGTCTATAACTCATTGTCTATGTTCAACTTTATATTGGCTTTTGAATCTAAATTTTATTTTTTGGGCAGTTTTGTAAATGAAGATGTTAGAACTATGATGACTAGCAAGTTTGCGTTTTGTTTTAATATTGTAGTGTAGGTGTTTGAGGTTATGTTTCTATGAGTTTAGGCTTGCAATGTTAAGTAGAAAAAGAAATCATTAAAGTGTAGTACATTTCATAAATTGGAACCCACCTTGCATCTAATGACATTTAGTCCATAAAATCATATTTTAAAGATTTGATAAGATGCTTGTATATTCTTTGGAAATACTGGTAAGTTATGGCAAAATACTGGTAAATATATAAAATACGTTGGTAACCTTTTTTTCATACTAGAGAAAGTTACCAGTGTATTACATATAGTTACCAGCATTTTGCTAAAACTTACCAGTGTTTCCTAAAAATTTACCACTATCTCTTGATATCTTTAAAACCTGATTTTATGAAGAATAAGATTTAGTGATATGCTAAATTTACTTATTTAGGTGTCTATAGTCAATAATTATTACAAAATTTTACAAGGAGAAAAAAAATATATAGAAATAGTAAACTAAAGAAATTTACCAGCATTTTGCTAAAACTTACCAACGTAGTGTCAAAACTTACCAGTGATTGTAAAGAATTTACCAGCTTCTTGGGAACTCTTTAAAACTTGATTTTATGAAGAATAAGATTTAGAGATATGTTAAATTTATTTATTTAGGTGTCCTTAGTCAATAAATTTAGCATATCACTAAATATTATTTATAAATACTGATTTTGAAGGTCTCATAAGACCCTTGTAAAATCTTGCACACGCCGGTAAGTTTTAACAATATGTTGGTAAGTTTCTCTAGTATGAAAAGAAAGTTACCAACGTATTGCTAAAACTTATCAGCGTTTCCAAAGAATTTACCAGCATCTTTAAACCTGATTTTATGAAGAGTAAGATTCAGTGAAATGCTGAATTTGACATATCACCAAATCTTGTTCTTCATAAAAATAGATTTTGAAGGTATCATAAGACGCGGGTAAATGAATGTTAGTTATTGAAGAAGATGATCTTTTAAGGGGACAACCAGTTCTAAATGAACACTAGATTACCATATCACTCTGTCTTTTTTTTATTCACTTCCTTTTCAATCTTGGGCAATGAAAAGGTATTCATATTTTATTTGTTACCAATTACCAAAAGAAATGTGTTATGAGGAACACTTGTAACCATGGAGTACCTTGAAATCCTAGAGAAATGAGTGTTGTTCCAATTGGAACGAGTTATGAGGTTTGATTTAGAGATTGAGGGTTAATTTGAATTACAAAATGGCCTAGTAATTTGATGGTGGTGATGTTTTAGATCTATTTAAAATTTTTGTCTATTGCCAAAACCTAACATGTTTTACAAGTTGCTAGACACTCAAATAATGTTATCCGTGGGGCTTAAAAATAATTATTAACTTTTATTGTTGTTGTTCTTTGTTGATGAGCAACAGTTGAGGGGTGTAGACCTGAATCAAAATGTTGCAGTGCTAATATAGAAGATAATTATTTGGATGCAGATTTGGGCAACTTGCAACTCGGTGGATTAGTGTCACTACTTGAAGCCTTTAATCAGGATGTTAACCCATGTATACAGGCATGTAAACAATGATATCATTTTTTAATTTTGGTGGCTTACTTTTATTTATTATACCATTTCATTCAGGTAGCACAAGATTTTTCCTACTCAGATCTACTGATTAATAGGAACAGATCTTGAGTCCCAAGGGACTTCGGAGGAACTATTCCTACAACTGGAGATCCATGCCAACAATTTAGGTCTCATACATGTTCATAGCTTACTAGTGTGGTTAATTTTTTTTAACTGACTGTTGTGTTAAAATATTAGACTTTTGTTCTTGGCCATGGTGGTAAATAAATTCTCTGGCCTTGTTAAAATATTAGACTTTCAAGTTGTCTGGAACATATACTATCTGATGGAATGGGAGAATGAAACTTTTGTTTTGTGTACAAGTATAATGATTAATAGATATACATTTACGGCTGGTTTTTGAGTTGCAGATTTGATAGTAATACATTTTCTTTGTTCAAATTTTGGTTGTATGCTAAGTGATGTGATAAATTTATTCATTTAGGTGCCACTGGTCAATATTTGTTACAAGATTTGGAAAGGAAAAAAAATAAAAGAATGAAAATATCAAGGAATAGAAACTTACTAACGTTTTGATTATATTTACCAGCGTTTTCAAGAGAATTTATCAGCATTCTATGAAATCATCAAAAGTCCAAGTTAATGACTAATAAGACTTAATAATATGTTAGATTGTTCATTTAGGTGCCTCCTGGTCAATATTCGTTATAAAATTTGGAAAGAAAAAAAATAAAAGAATGAAAATATCAAGGAATAGAAACTTACCAGCATTTTGATTATATTTACCAGCATTTTCAAGGAATTTTACTAACGTCCTATGAAATCATCAAAAGTCTAAGTTAATAAAGAATAAGATTTAGTGATATGTTAGATTGTTCATTTAGGTGCCCCTGGTCAAGTTTCGTTATAAAATTTGGAAAGAAAAAAAAATAAAAGAATGAAATATCAAGGAATAGAAACTTACTAGCGTTTTGATTATATTAACCAGCATTTTCCAAGGAATTTACTAGCGTTCTATGAAATCATCAAAAGTCCAAGTCAATGAAGATTAAGATTTAGTGATATGTTAGATTGTTCATTTAGGTGCCCCTAGTCAACATTTGATACAAAATTTGGAAATGAAAAAAAAAAAAGAATGAAAATATCAAGGAATAGAAACTTACCAGCGTTTTGATTATATTTACCAGCATGTTCAAGGAAATTTACTAGCGTCCTATGAAATCATCAAAAGTCCAAGTTAATGAAGAATAAGATTTAGTGATATGTTAAATTGTTCATTTAGGTGCCCCGTGGTCAATATTCGTTACAAAATTTAGAAAGGAAAAAAAAAATAAAAGAATGAAAATATCAAGGAATAGAAACTTACTAGCGTTTTGATTATATTTACTAGTGTTTGGCTAAAATTTACCAGCATTTTCAATGGAATATATGAGCATCCTAAGAAAATCATTAAAAGTCCAAGTTAATGATGAATAAGACTTAGTGATATGTTAGATTGTTCATTTAGGTGCCTCTTGGCCAATTTTCGTTATAAAATTTGGAAAGAAAAAAAAATAAAAGAATGAAAATATCAAGGAATAGAAACTTACCAGTGTTTTGATTATATTTACTAGCATTTGACTAAAATTTACTAGCGTTTTCAAGGGAATTTACCGGCGTCCTATGAAATCATCAAAAGTCCAAGTTAATGATGAATAAGACTTAGTAATATGTTAGATTGTTCATTTAGGTGTCCCTTGATCAATTTTCGTTATAAAATTTGGAAAGAAAAAAATAAAAGAATGAAAATATTAAGAAATAGAAACTTACCAGTGTTTTGATTATATTTTCCAACGTTTGGCCAAAATTTACCAGCGTTTTCAAGGAAATTTATCAGCGTCCTATAAAGTCATCAAAAGTCCCGATCCCTTTAAAACACTGGGAATTTTTAGCCACATGCTGGTAAATATAGACAAAAATCGGTGATCGATGAGACAAGAATAGTGTTGGCGTATGATGAATAGCCACTATAGGATGAAGAAATTCTCTTATTGTAGAAGGGAAAGTAATTTTTGAGTAAGGCACTGATGGTTAGGTGGTTGGGGTGGACGAACATGGGGGATGGAAGTGAAGGGGGTTGCCGCAAAAGTTGGGGGTTTGAAGCGAAGGTTTGGCGCGATGTTTGAGTTGCTTTTTTGGGTTTCAAATTTTTTACTTTTCATTCATTTGCCATCTCACTGTTTCACCTCGTATATTATGTTTTTATAGTTTTTGTCATTTTGCTAATTATTCCCTCAGTCCTCACACATAAGGCTGTATGCGTCGCAAGGTGAGTCACAAAAATGCGTCCCCCTATCATTTCTCATAATATAAAATCTATGTATCATATATCTATTTATTATATATATTGAAATAGTGTCTTTACAAATTTGGAAATGCTGGCATGACTATATGAGAAACAATTGATTTCCTATCTATATTTTCTTGACCAATTATTTATATTTATTTTTATTTTTCTTTATAATTGCTAATTGAAACCATGATTTTTATTGATTGCAAATCATATTAATTGCATGATATTTATATTTACTTAAATGCACTTAATTTTAGCAATTAGTTTTCGTATTCGTTTCATGCACACAATAAAAAAAAAAAGAGATTAATTTGTATGTACTGACAATATGAAAGAATTTTATACTGTCAATCAATAGGAATGCAAGAAAATACCAAATCATAGTGGATTCCTCATCATAGTCGGTGGTTACCTAATATTATTTGACACTTTCTTTCATCTCTATTAATTGATAGTATAAATTTTTTTTATACTACTTATATATATAAATTAAACTCATAAAAAAAGTTATTTTATTGAAAGAAAAATAATGGCACTATCCATTTCATGCACATTTAATTTTAAAAAAAAAGTATTTATGTTCCATGATCTTCAGTGTCATTTGTTATTGGGTGGCTTCTCTAGTGCAGGTTAAAAAAAATCTGCACCGTAAAGATGTGAAGTGTATCGAATGAATGCATGACAAATGGAGTTATTTGAGTGAGCTGAGATTGTGTTTTGAATTATAGTGTAGATTGGGAGATTTTATAATATAACTCATTAATTTAGTGATCAAGGTGGTCACTCAACTGTTGTTGCTCGAGCAGCACCCCCAAGTGGCAGTGGTGCATCATCAACAGCAACCAACCATAGCTCCTTCCATTGGAGTGTGGATTTGGGCTGCTATTTTTTTTTCTTAATATTGTGAAGATGATAAAATCTCCTCCTTCTTCAAACCCAGATCAATAACAGCACATAAAATCAAACCAAAAATCTCTTCCTTCCTCAAATCCATAACAATATTAACACATTAAACCAAACCAACATAAAACATGAAACAGAACACAGAAAAAATAAAAAATAAAAGCCAAATCTTAGGGATGAAAAATATAACAAAATTACAGTACAAATCAAATCTTTGATCAATTTAGAAGTCAGATAAATAGCCAAAAATCAAAGCCAAAATTAGGTTACAAATCAAATCTCCTAAAAATTAGTGAGAAAAACTAACCAACATAAAATAAATAAATAAGAGAGGAGAGAAGACAACAATCTGCCACCACAACAATCATGCCTCTACTCATCAGCCAACATAGCACACCGCACAAACCACCATAAACCACGGAGCCTCCATCGTCGATGAGCCACCATGCCCACCATAACCCAAACCGTGCCCAAATGTTAGCTTCATCCTTTGCCGCTTCACAGTTGAGCAGATTTGGGTGGTTGAGTGGATCCAACAAGGGTGTCACTTTCATCTTTGTCCGCAACCACTTCATGGTTGAGCGGATCTGGGTGGGCGAGTGGGTAACTAGTGGTGGCACTTTCAGAAAGGAAAGGGCAGCTTGATGATGGGTGGGCTTGGGTGTTGAAAATGGGTGGAAGAGATGGGCACCGTCACTAATGAGAGGGGGTACAGGATATGTGCCCAAAAATGTTATGCGAACCATGGTAGTCCCTAAAATGTGAGTATCATTTTAAAATTCTCTTGTCATTTATGCTAAGACAATGGTAGCCATTTTATTGAGACAGCACACATCTTCACGATGCAAAGTTTTTTAAATCAGGAACTGCCCTTGTTATTGATTGTTGATATCTTATAGCAATGAATCAATAGAAAAAAAATTTAAATGCATATGCACTTAATTTTATTTAAATGTATACGCACATAATAACAATCAATTTAAATATATAAGCACTTAATTTTAGTAAGTATTCATTCTAATTGAGACTCTAATTTATGTCTAATTCATGCATTAAACACATTTTTATTTCGGAGTGTTCTTCCAACAATATTTCTTTACTCTTCTTTCTCCTACATAGTCCTTTTAATCTTTTGTATTTTATTGTATGTGTAAAGATTTTTGTTCAACCAAAATTTCCTCCTTTTTGGTAAGATATTTTCTTTTCATTTTATTTTGTATAAAGTTTTAATTTTTTCATATTTTAATCTTAAATAATTCTATACCTGTGCGATGCATGTGAAATCACAGTATTATTGTAGTATATAAAATATAAAAAATTATTTTTAATACTAATGAAAATATAATAATAGGATAATGCATTGAACATTTTGTCAGTATTAATAAAATAATTAAATAAAAAATAGTATATTGAATTCAAAATAGAAAGTTATTAATATCAAAAGAGATAAATTCAAATATAAATAGAAGGAGTATATATAATAATATTGAACTTATATGTTATATGCAAGTACGAAGAGGCTAACCATTATTTTTATATGATCTAAAATGTTCGAACTCAATTATTTAACTTTTTATGCAGATTCGGTGCAAAGATGAAGGTATGGAAGTGGATTTGAATCCTAGTAATCTGAAAATACAAAGGGGAAACAAAGATATACTTGATTTCGATGGCCAGAAGAAGCTATTGGCGGAGTTGGAAAGCCAACTCTGCCGAGATAAATGAAAATACTAGCTTGGACTTGCCGTGGGCTTTGGAACCAAATGGCAATTCCTACTCTTCGCCTCCAATTGAGGCAGCAAGATCCTGATTTAGTTTTTCTTTGTGAGACAAAATTATCCATCCATGAATTTGAGAACATCAAAAGAAAAGTGAATTTTACAATGGGTTTTGGCATTAGTAGTGAAGGAAGAAGGGGTGGACTTGGACTGCTTTGGAAGGATGACCTAGAGGTTGAAGTTATTTCTTATAACAACAACTTAGTAGATATTCTTGTTTCGAGAATTTCGGGGGGTCAAAATTTTAGATTTTCAGGGTTCTATGGTTTTCCTAGTACAGCTGATAGAGAAAGGTCTTGGCAACTTCTAGGGATGATGAGATGAGCTAGATTGTTGGTGGAGATTTCAATGAGATTCTTCATAATGAAGAAAAAAGAGGAGGTAATCCTAGAGCTTTGAACTAGATGGAAGCCTTTAAGAAAACTATCAACTATTGTGGAGTATATGACCTGCAATTTGTAGGACATGCCTTCACATGGTCTAATGGAAGAACAGGAGACAACAACATCCAGTGCAGATTGGACAGATTCTTTGGAAATATACAAAGCCTGCAGACGTGGTCAGAATTAAAGGTGACCTATCTTTATTTGTCTTACTTAGATCATCTACCTATTTTGCTGGAACTAAAGGAATTTGGACAACAAGGTGAATCACGAAAGGAAAAGCCATTTAGGTTTGAGAAAATGTGGTGTTTGGAAGAAGGTTTTTCAGAGTTAATTGCAAGTGCTTGGGATAGAATGGGAGAGAAACATGGGATTACTGATATGGTAGGAGCCATCGATAATCTAGGAAAGGACTTTAAAAACTGGAATAGGAGTGTCTTTGGTAATCTTAATAAGCGCATAAAGGAAGAATCAAAGAAGATAGGAAAGTTAGAAAAAAAGAAGCCCATACATTGAGAATATCACCTAATTGTGGAACCAAAAGAAAATTGTCAATGATTTACTTCAAAAACAGGAAATTATGTGGCGACAATGATCAAGAGTGGATTGGGTTAAAGAAGGAGACATGAACACCAAATTCTTTCATGGAAGAGTCTCTATGACAAAGAAGAAAAATAAAATCAATAGATTAAAGGCTGCTAATGGAGAATGGGTGCATGATAAAGAGGAAATTGAGAGAATGGCTATCAACTATTTCATGGAACTTTTCTCAACTTCAAATCCTACGGGTATTGAGGACATCCTAGAAGCTGTGGAATGCAAAATAGACCACAAAATGACTACTTTTCTAGATTTACCCTTCACTCCCTTGGAGGTCAACGAAGCCCTTTTTCAAATGGGGCCAACAAAATCCCCAGGATTGGATGGAATGCCTGCTCTGTTTTACCAAAAATACTGGCATGTGGTGGGAGAAGAAGTCACTAAGGCGGTTCTCAACATTTTGAATGGTAATGATTCTTTACATGAGATAAACCATATATATATTGTCCTAATCCCTAAAATTAAATCCCATAAGGACTTATCTCATTTTAGACCAATTTCCTTATGCAATGTGCTCTACAAATTAGTTAGTAAGACAATGGCAAATAGAATTAAAGTGGTTCTGCCAAGACTTATTTCTAAGTAACAGAGTGCTTTTGTTCAAGATAGACTTATCACTGATAATGTTCTAATAGCATATGAGGTGATCCATGCTATCAAGAACAAAAGAACCAACAATAATGGATTGTTTGCTTTAAAGTTGGACATGAGTAAAGCCTACGATAGGGCGGAATGGCAATATCTTTTAGCTATCATGAGAAAACTCGGATTCAATGATAAGTGGCTTAACCTCATTTACCAATGTATATCTACTGTGTCTTACTCTCTGATAATTAATGGAGTTCCAAGTAATCCCTTTTCTCCTAACAGAGGTCTTAGACAAGGAGACCCTTTATCTCCTTATCTATTCGTCATATGTGTTGAGGACCTTTCAGCTTTATTACAAAGGGCTGAAGCTCAAACATAGTTTCAGGAATTCGAGTTTGTAGAGCTGCGCCAAAAGTATCTCACCTATTCTTTGCAGACAACACACTAATCTTCTCTAAGGCCTTAATACCAGAATTCTTGGAATTTTGAATAGATATGGGGAAGCGTCTGGACAGTGTATAAATTATGATAAGTCTTCAATCCTTTTTAGTCCAAATATGAACCATATTTTAAAGAATCAGATCCTTAACATTGTTAGGATCCAGTCTGTGGTTTTCTTAGGAAAATACCTAGGCCTTCCATTTATGTTAAGAAGATCCAAGAACAACTTTTTTCAATCCCTCAAGGATGGAATTTGGAAAAGGATTCAAGGATGGAAAGAAAAGTTACTTTCTAAAGGTGGGAAGGAAGTTCTAATTAAAGTGGTAGCACAAGCTATCCCAATCTATTCCATGGCTTGCTTTAAAATTCCCTTAGTATTATGTAAGGAAATTGAAAGCCTTATAGCTAGATTTTGGTGGGAAGACCAAGCAGATACTAGAAAAATCCACTGGATTAGTTAGGAAAAAATGTGCTGGCCTAAAGAAGCGGGAGGATTATAATTAGAGATTTACAAAGCTTCAATTTAGCCATGTTGGCTAAACAAAGTTGGAGACTATAAAACAAGATTATTAATATAAATTTTTTTATATAAATATTTAATTATATATTATAATATCAATAAAAATATTTAATTTGATCATAAATTATCTTAAAGTACTTTCAAATAGATGCATATCATTGTAAGAGAATATAAAACAAGATTAAATTCATATATACAGTAAGCCAGCCGGTAGCAACACTAGCCCACAACCCTAGCAGCACGCGGACTGAAACGAGGCTGAGGCAATGACGCGGCCATACGGTGTGAAGGGGCGAAAGCGAAAGCAGGCAGAGCCCAAGTACGACCGCGAAGAAGACGAAGACGAGCAAGCGCAGCCAAAGCGACCAACGCTCCACAACGAACAAGACGAAGAAGAAGAAGAAGAAGAGGAAGCAGCGCCAGCTGAATCATCTAAAGAGCCCGCAGAGGAGAACGAAGAACTCCCGGGCATCCCAATTGCCCCAACTGAACTAAAAACCGACAAGCCCAACGTTATATTCATTCTCGAAAAGGCTTCTTTGGAAGTCGCCAAAGTTGGCAAGGTAGTACTTTTAACCTTTTCCCTGTTGTTGCCGTTCTTCAATTTTGTGGCCTTTGTACCCTTTTGTTGTGTTTCTTTGTTACTAGAGTGTGGAACTTTGGTGTTGAATTGGTTTGTGGGGCTGTGGCTTTTGTTTATTGCGAACACTGTGTGAAGTGTTTTCAATGACCGCACTTGGCTTTGTATGTGCAGACTTACCAGCTTTTGAACTCGGATGACCATGCTTATTTCCTCCGCAAGAATAACAAGAACCCTGGTGATTACAGGCCTGACATTACTCATCAGGTTGGTTGAAATTTCTAGATTTCTTCTTCTTCTTTTTTTTTTTAAATAAAATATTTTACCTCCTTAAAATGGGGTGTGTTTTGGTTCTTCTTCAAATGGTGTTCATACTATTTCCTATTGCTGACTTTGTTGTTATGGTGCTTGGTTGGAATGAAAATTTTTAGTGGTTCCAAATTCTAAACACATTACCGTGTTCCACGACCGACCACGGCCTAAATGGAGCGGTGTTTATCTTTTTGATCTTAAATATGCTATGATAATAGTCTAGTTTGCTTGGTTTTTTTTTTTTAATCATTTGTTTTGTAAATCTCATTTTGTGCCCAAATGATGTTTTCAGGCCCTTTTATCTATTTTAGACAGCCCACTAAATAAAGCTGGGAGGTTGCGAGCAGTATACATAAAGACTGAAAAAGGTGTTCTTATAGAGGTTAAGCCCTATGTTCGTGTTCCTAGAACATTCAAACGGTTCTCTGGTGTCATGTGTAAGTTTTAGCCATATGCTTCACTAAGCTGTGAGCATCGTTATGTCATTTGCGCCGAGTTTTCTTTGCATGGAAAAGGAATAAGCCCTGATTTTTTGCCCCTAAATTTTACTACCTTGCAGTGGAACTGCTACAAAAATTGAGCATATCTGCCGCTGGCAAGCGCGAAAAACTTCTCCGCACGATCAAAAACCCTGTAACCCAGTATTTGCCTGTCAACTCACGAAAAATAGGTGAATTTTTTTTCCTTTTTTTTTTTTTACAATTTTACTGAAAATGATTTCATGGTTACATGATTGTTGGAAAGGGGTTTCTCTTGTTAGATAGACAGAGGAAATGGAGAGCTCTCTTGAGCTCATGTTTATTTCTATTATTTCCTCCTTTCTGTAATGAAGATTCCTGAATCCTGATGCCCACTTCTATATATTTTTTTTTGGGATAAAAGAAAAAATAATATTAACAAGAAGAGAAGGATATTACAAATGGCATGGAGGACAAGAGATCCTCAATACAAAAAGTAGGATTAGACAAAAGAATAATAATAAAAAAAAAAAGAAATGCTTTCCAATCTCTCTCCATGTCTGAGAGAGACACTTATCAAAAAAGATTGTGCAGCTTGTACCAAATAGAAGCAAGACGCCTAATCCTATCCTATAAGACTTGCTTGTCCGAATGCTTGCCATAAAAAATGCCCACTTCTATATTTCTCTTCTCTTTCAATGAATTCTTTTATCAAAACATGAAAAGGTAATTGGTTCCTCTTTTTCAATGTTAGGTCTCTCATACAGTTCAGAAAAGCTGGTAAACATGAATGACTATGTATCAACTATTCCCAGTAATACGGACCTTGTCTTTGTGGTACTCTCAGAAGTTCAACTTTTAATTTTATTGCTATTAGCTCAGTTGAACTTTTAAAAGCTGGTAAACATGAATGACTATGTTTAACTTTTGATAAAATCTAATTTCCAGGTAGGAGCAATGGCCCATGGGAAGATTGAGACAGATTATACAGATGACTATATAGCAAGTACGTTTTTCCTTGTATACACTTTTACGTTGCAGTGTTGTTAGTAACTAGGAAAATACTTTTTAGTATGACAGATAGTTGTACAAATCTATATATGAATGAGGTGGATCAGTTTTTATCCATAACCCTCCTGATTTTCGTAAATGGTTGAGTGAAAATCTAATCGAATTGCACCACATCAATTCATATCAGTTTGGACATTTTTTTGGGCTAAATAGCACTGCTCCAGTAGCTATATGCATGCTCATTATGCAGTCACCTTTTACTGCATTTATTTTATTTTGTTGAGTCTTCTGTCATTGGTGTGCATTAGCTGATTGCCATGTCCCTTTATTTGTAAAGTTTATACTTGCTATTTGTGACTTCGTACTTTTGTTATTAAAATTTTCTTCTGAATATTCAATACCTTGTTAGAGGTTCATTGATTTTTAAATTTGCTGATCAAATTTCAAAGCATTAGGACGCTCATGAAATGTATTGGAACATAGTGCATGTTTGGATATCTGTTTGCACCTCTCACACCATGGTTTGGGCAAAAGTTGCACTACAAGAGAGTAGCTTTTGCCACAAGCCATGGTTTAGCCTAGTGAAGCAGCATCCCACTTTGCTTCTGATATTGATTGTTTAAAGAATAAACACAAACATTGCGTTAGGATGATCGCATGGGAAACCCAAGTGGAATATTTTTATTGCCAAGCCTAACCAGACTGTCTTTCTGACTAATGGAGATCAAATTTTAAATGAGCCCAATTTTGACAGTAGAAAGTTTGGCTTAAGCTTGACCTTCGGAAGCCCTTCAATTTGGAATCATTTTAATTTTTCCTTAAAATTTGCTGTTAAAGCTACTGGCCTCCGCCACTGTGAGGATATTTTTTAGTTTCTTAATTCATTTTTATTTTGAATGCAGTTTCTGGGTACCCACTAAGTGCTGCTTACTGTATTACAAGGATTTGTGGTGCCCTCGAGGGAAAGTGGAAGATATTGTGATTTGGCTTCTTCATGCCTGAGATACAATTCATTAAAATTTGATTGGCATAAACAGTTTTTGTAACATCACGAGCTTAGTTAATTTTGATGTCTTGAAAAAGGGTTGATGTTCTTGACCAGAGTGCCTTGTGGCTAATTATTGATTTACAATGTTGTGTTGTGATTAAATATGCCCTGCGTACTTAATATAGTAAGTGGTGTCTATGTGGAGCCTGCCTGGAATGCTTTTATTTCCAAGCCTAACCGTGTCTTTCTGACTAATGGAGCTCAAGTTAAAATTGAACCCGATTTCAATAGTAGAGAACTTGCGAAGCCTTTCTATTTAGGATCAGTTTAGCTTTTCATTGAAAATTTGTAGTTAAAACTACTTACCTCCGCCACCGTAAGGTTATTTTTTATTTTCAAGTTTATTAATTCATTTAATTATTGAATGCAGTTTCTGGGTGCCCACTGTGTGCTGCTTTGTGTATCATAAGGATTTGTGATTCAATTAAGGGAAAGTGAAAGATGGTGTTGGATATGTGGTCTACCTCTCTACCCCCTCTTTTGAATCATTTAGTGGACGGTTAACAGTTTATAACTTAGATATTGCTTGAATGATTTGGATTTAAAGATTTAATAATTATATAAAATTATAAAAAATGATTTTTAAATTTAAAGATAATTTTTAAATTATTAAAGGTTTAAATATATTTTTAATCTCTTTAAATATTTGATTTTTCGGCTTTAGTCCTTCAAAAAATTTGTTTGATTTTGGTTCCTTATTTTTTAGATGTTACCAATATTAGTCTTTGGCATCAATTGAGTGCTGTTAATTGCTGATGTAGTAACATGAGATCTAATCAGCATTAACACGTGTTAAAATCTCACATCAAGCATGTTAGACTTAACAAAGACTCAATGATTTACATGATCGATATTTAACGTATTTAAAAATAAGGGACCAAAATTAAACGAAAATTTTTTGAGAGATCAAATCTAGAAAATCAAATATTCAAAAGGGCTAAAAATATAGTTTAGCCATTATTAAATTATCAATCTTAACTCCTCCCTTCTCTTTCCAATCCTACCACTATCATCTTCTAACTTCTCCTAGCAATCGCCGGTGGAGGCCACAATTGCTGGCGTTACCACCATCATCAGCAACATTGTTGACCTCCTCCTATGATTTATCGGTTACTTGCAAACTTAGCCTTATCGCTTTTGCAATGCATGTCCTCGGTACTGGACCAAAGGAGAAATCAACCATCGCACTTGACATCACACTTTCGCAAGCACCTCAAATTGGTTATTTCTTTATGTACATCGTGCGGATAGATGTGAAATCCAAGCACCTATAAGCATGTAGATTCCGCACATCCCACTTGCATCATCAAACTTTCCACGTACTCATTAACCAAACCCCAAAACAAATTCATATAACCAGTAAAATAAATTCTCTAAATTATATACTTTCATGTATCATACATACAAACATAGTATTGATGATGGATTAGAAGAAATTTAATTATTTCTTAATTAATTCACCAAATTTAGCAAAATAGTTAAAAATTAACTATAGTTAATTATCCTTTTATATAACAAATTATGCACTAAACCACTTCAACTCCTTCTATATATCAATTAGGCACATAAGATGAGTATTAGCATGACTCTAAATAAGTTCATTAGGTTTCTAAGATAATTAACTAAAGTCTTGACAATTAACTAACTAATTACCCATTTTTCTATAAAAGGAGACACACTCTCACACTTTTAGAACTCAACCTAGACCCCTTGGAGTAGTCGAGACTCTTACCTTCCCCTTCTTCTACCATTTTCACTCAAAAACTTCAAGGAAACTCCATTAAAATACCACAAAAACTCCACCTTTACTTTGATTGCCCAAACACCTTCATCGTCCTCCTTCATAACTTGAACTTAATCCCTTAAACAAGGATTAGAAAGTTGGGAGAAGCCATTATCCTGCCCTTGTACAAGTCAAGTTCCAAGCTCTGTAATCAAGTAGGCTTTTCTTTCGAACTTTGATGAGTTTTTACCTTAAGCCTCTTGAATTAGGATCTATCTAGGACTTGGACACAAGAAATATGATCAAATCAAAAACAAGTTTACGCAGAAAATAGGGCTCCAGACGTCTTGTTAAAACGGTTTCGTATCTCACTCTACATACCTCGGAATTGAGCGATTCAAAAACGAGAAGAAAGATGACGTTTTGAAACTCAATTTAGACTCAAGAATCACCGAAAAACAATACGTATAGCACGAGATATGAGCAAGAGATAATTGAGACGAATTCTGGGAAAATTGACGCGAAATTGATGAAAAAGAAACAAGATAAGATGGCGCCACAAACCTAGTTTGATAAGCCAAGAAGGATCGCCACAAGAATTGGAGAATTCTTGATAAGATCAAAAGATGCAAGGAAGAACCCTAGCAGAGTAAAACTCACAATTTGTGCAACATCAGTATTCTGCTGTCTATTGATCTCCAAATGTTTTAATACAAATTAGTTTAAAAGTTTTCCCCCTGAGACTTAACAAAACTAAAAGCAAAACCCATTAGCATAAGCATTACTGATATGTTCCAGTGGTTAAGGAGACATATTCAGCCTCAAGTGCTTGGGTTCTAATCCTGCTACAGATAATTTGTATTTTTTTTTATCACAACATAACAATAGAAAAATAAAATAAACAACTAAAGTCTTGCTAATTCAGATTGACTCTTTGGGCTCTTTTCCTCTCATTTCAAGTGGGTTACGCATGTGTAAACTCTCAGATTCATGTGTTGGGCTTCATTTGGATATTGGGCTTCAAATTGTGTTTGGGCTTCCAACAAAGAGATAATCACATGTTTGACAGCTTCTTCGGCCTTCTTTGCTCTAGCTCTTGTCAAGGGTCCTCCTAGGCCTTGTATTGGATCTTAGGCTTCTTTTTGGGCTTAAGTCTGGACTTGGGCTTGGGCCTTTGTATCCTCATCAAACTTTTAGGACTCATATGCATGCTCTATGTGATGGTTTGAGTTATTCTAGCCTTTCATCTTTCATTTTCATATTTTAAACCATTCTTTTGAAGTTCTTAAAATTTTTCAAAAAGTCTAAAGATTTTGGTGTTCTATGTTCCCTTTAGAGCTTTTGATGCTTATTCTTTGAAAAGATTAGTTTATGGAGCCTAAATTCATTTATCTTAAATCTATGTGTGCAGCCCTGTTTTGGGCAAAGTATGAACCTTGTGATTCTCATCTATTTAATAATTTTAAAGTGATCATTTGATGGTTTAAAGGATGTATTTTCATGTGATCAAGCTTTGTGTGCTTGACTTTGAAGTTTGGAAGCAATATAACCAAACCCTACATTAAAAACTCAACCTCGGCCATGTGCAGGGCAGTAACTATAAGTTATGTTTTTTGTGATGTTTTTTGTTGTATCTTGATGAATTTAAGTTATATATATATATATATATATATATATATATATATATATATATATATATATATATATATATATATATTTGTGAAGCATAAAAGCTTGAAAATACATTATTTTGGTGATGTTTCATGAAGGTGATGATGGCTATATGGGAAAAACCATGGGATTGCACATCAAATGTTTGATAAAATGTCTAAGTGAGCCTTAGCCAAGTTTCTACGAAGTGGTGTTTATCATTTTGATATTTTCAAATGGTTTTTGAAGAATATACACAAAGCTTGTATGAAAAAGGATTAAGTTTATAACTCAAAGCTTTACTTTCTTCGAGAACCTGTGTGCTGCCTTGTTTTGCTACTCTATTTTCAGCATGTTTTTGGTTATGATAAAGGTGTGTTAATATGTTATTTTGAAGCTCTAACAACTATATTTACATGGCTTATGTCTTTTGTCAATTATACTAGCTAAAAGTCTTCGAACTTTTTATTTTTGCCTAAGGACCTTGTTGTCTAGTTGTATTATTTGTGCTCCAACATGTTTTATTGTGATTATAAATGTGTTTACATGATATTTTGAAGCTCTATTAACACTATTTTTATGATATGTGCCTTTGGTTAACTATACTAGCTCATAGAACCAAAAACTATGATTTTAAAGGTTATTATATGAGCCGCCCTCTTTTGGGCAGCATCTTAAATGATTTTTTCACTTGTTTTAAGTGTCTAAAATGTTGATTTAGTGTCTTGAATGATAAGCTTCACTTGATAAGTCCTTTGGGCATGAATCTTAGAGATACATGTTTGTTTTCTTTGATTTAAGCACCTCAATCATATGATAAAGTTTATTTTCAAAATTGCCCTATTTTGGGTAGCAGTTTATACATTCTTATTTCATTTATTTAAGTGTTTTATAAACTTGGTTTGATGTCTCAAATAATATATTTTTACTTAATGAAGCTTTGAGTACAAGTTTGAGAAGTTTGAAACAATGTAGCTAAGATTTGGCCTTGTATATGTTTCGACCATGCACCCATTTTGAGGCATGTAAATTATTTTATTTGATTTGCTATGATGATGTGTTTTCAAACCTTTGAGCATGTTCGAATTAGCTTGGTTTATGTGATAGTTTCTTTTGAAACTATTAAGACTTAATAAGCTTCTAAAAGATACATAAACCTAATTAAATGAACTATGACCTTTGTTATGGAGTTTATGACCTTTTGGACATATACCTATGCTTATGAATGTTGTATAAACTATATTTGGACTATTATAAGTTTTGGATGTAGGAAGAAGTAGCACAAGAACGGGGGTTGAATCGTGCTTCTAAAACTTTTCTAGTTCATGAAAACTTCAAAAACACTTTTCTCAAGTCTTTGGACTTGGAATGCAGAAGCATTGAGTTAGATAATAAAAGCTATTTTTTTCACAATACTTTCGTGAAGTAGCGAATAAATAATCAATCACAGAAAAAGTAAACTAGCTAAGGAAAGCTGTGAAGTAGATAAGGACAGAAAATCACAAAAGAAAATTTATACTGGTTCGGCAAAACCAATCCCTAACAAAACAGTTGAGATTTTTACAGATCGAGTATTCTTTGTTTAAGCTTCTATAAGCTTTTACAACTAAGTAGTTCTTCCTAACCACTCCAAGCTACAACAAGTAGTGTTTTATCCTAGCCTCTTCAAGCTCACAAATATTACTACTGTAATAGGTTACAATATACGGATTGAAACATTTGTGTTTGAATAACACTCACACTAAAACACTTTAAAGTGTATGATCACTTAAGTACAATACAGAGTGACTTCTCAAGACTCTCAATAGAGGATATTAGCTAATACAAAGCAGATGAGAAGATTTTTCTGTTTAGAAGTTACAACAAGTAACTTTCTAGATGTTTAGAAGGTTGAGAAAGATGAAGTCTTTTGTAGAGATTTGAATGCGTAAATTGCTTGACTAACTAAACAACTCTTCATCATCTTCCAAGTTTATCTAGGCATAAAAAATCTAGCCTTTGAGACTTTGAGACCTTGAGCATGAAGCCTTTTGATCCATTGGTCTACAATTGGACAAAGAAGAAGTTGCTTTCTTTCTCAGCAAGTAGAAGTGTCATAAAAGAAGAAAAATAACTGTTGATGGTTCACTAGCTTTTTAGACTTGTCAGCGTTTCTTTTGCATCTTGTCTTGTCAAGTTTGACTTTTGGGAATGATCCATGAATTTGTAGAAGAAGCTTTGAGGGTGAGGTACTTCATGTGAATCAACTTTCTGGAAGTTACCTTTTCTGGATGTAGTTTTCTAGACTGTTCACCCTTCTTAAGTGCTTGTGACCTTTCTAATGGCTCAATTTCCTTCTGAAGACACAAATCTATCCTTCTAAACTTCTTGATATGCTTCTTGAGAGAGAGAGAGAGAGAGAGAGAGAGAGAAGTCATAGATATTTACTTAAAAAGTTCTTTTTATGAAAATATGTACGAGATTTATAAAAACTTTTAACCTTGTATGATCTAATTATCATGTTCGTGCGTATTTTCGTGCTCTAGTGCACTTGTACCCTAACACTTAAACAAACTGTTAGTATACACAAAAGATTTTGTTAAGAATTGATTTGTTGTTTATCAAAACTTTAAGCTCGATAAAGCTAAACCACTTAGTGGCTTCTGAAGGGTATTGGAACTTACATTGGGGACTCACTTGGACCTATTTGAGACTATTTATGGTCATAACTTTGCTATGGAGTATCTATGCTTTGGACATTGACTATGGACCATTGGACTTAAATTCACATTTAATCACACTAATAAACTTTAATTATAAATATTTAAGTTAAGGTCTCATTAGAAATTTTATATAAATTAGCTAGTCCCTTATGTGAAGTGATTTTCTAAAGCTTGAGTTTAATCTATGATTTTCCTCTAAGTTAACTCCTTTATTTGATTTTAAATCTTTTGTCTAGTCTATGTTTGCATCCTTTCTTGGAATGTGAAATCCTTATGTTTGAGATATATTCCACATAGTATATGTGTTCAAAAGCTTTTGACGTGTGTTTGTACCTATGAAGTATGGACACACCAATTTATTGGTCTGTCTATGTATCTGACATAAGTGGAGCACCGATGCAGGTTAGGCACCGGTACGACACATGTTTGACACATGATCTTACGTGTCCCATTTAGAAAACATTATTTTTCGACTCAGATACGACTCGAATATCATACGGACATAGTCAAGACATGGCCGATTACTTTTTTTTTTTCAATTATTTGATGGACCAAAAAAGAATTCAAAGGCCTAAAAATCTAAGTTCATTTAGGAATTTTTTCGAGATATCAATAGAAATAGTACCCTATATTTTTTGGAAGAGGCATAGAAATATAAAATACTCATGACATTTATTAAGAATGCTCCATGTTTTATGGGTGGGTTTAGAAAGTAATGAAAATTGGTAGTTTGATATCTATAAATATCTAAAAGTATTGTAATTTTATGAATTTGGTGTGTCTCCATGTTCATGTTTGTGTGTTTTCAAGTATCTGTATCGGTGCCTGTGCTTCTTAGGTTTGTACGAATCTTATGCATCAAGTGGAGTTGGATGATTTCAAATGGGCTTAAGGGATAAGATACTTTTTGTAACACCCTAAACCTTAAGCATAATTTGAGCAATTTTTTTTTTAAGAAAAATTTGTGGAAGCTACAAAACTATTTCCTTTATTCAATTGGTCTACCCATTATATATTAAATTCATTTATCAATTCTAAACATAAATTAAATTGTTACTTTATATTACATCCCATAGGTAGCCGAAGCTTTAAACAACTATCCACTATAAATGCCTATTATTCAAATACATTTCTAAGATTCCAACAAGGACACCTGAGTTACAAGTCAAAGGATAAAAGCCCATAATTTCTCACGAAGCTAATGCTTAACAGAATACAACTTAGTTGCATAATCTAATTCCTCCTAGAAGCGTGGTCTTATACCACCTCTGTCTCTATCATCGCGGTGATTCCTGCTATCTAGAAACACCAAGAAAAATAGGGTAGGAAGAAGTCTCCCAGTAGGATGGTATTTCCAAAAGAGTCCTACTTCATCCCAAAAATGCTAAGAATAAGACGGGAGTGCAATAATATGTATAACACATAATCAATCAAATCACAATTAAAAATATTAGAACATTTAGCAACAATATGAGACACAATAAGTCACAGATAATAATTAAGATAAATTATCATTCCCAGCCATTTATTAGTGTCAAGCAGGATGGCAATGGATACTAGTAAGCAATAATAGTAAAGCAACAACACAAATACTAGAATCATCTATATGACTCATAAATAATGACAAGTATACTGTCCAATTCCCTTTTGCTGCTTCTTGATCTTTTTTTTTTTTATCTTTTTTGATGGCTAAAGCCTATAGGGTTTACAACATATATCTGGATCTGTGAGAGCTCTCATTGTTAGGGCATCCCCTAGTCAGATCAGTGATTGCCAAGTCCTTATCCGCTAGCGTGATGGGGTCCGAGGCATCACTTTGTGATTATCAAGTCCTGATCCACTACAAGATAGGGCCTGAGGTGCAACATTACGACCACCAAGTCCTGATCCACAACAAGGTGAGGTCTGAGGTGTCGTTTAAACTGCTGCAAGACTTTGCGATCATCAAGTCCTTGTCCGCTACATGGTAGGGCGGCCCAAGGTGTCGTTTATTCATATATTTTCTTAACAGCCATATAACCCGTATAAAATCACATAGTGCACATATACTTCATATCCATCACATAGTGCACAAATATTTCATAGTAATTATGAAAGTGCATAATCATGCCATTGGATCTCATAGTCAATATACAATGCACATCATCATATGTCCAATGCCATGGAGTTTTACATGCTTGAATAAAGGTGTACATAGCTCATATGTTTTCACATCTTGCTCGATACTAATTACATAGCCACATATACTAAGAAGTTCACCAAGCATGGATAATTTACTAAGGCAACATAACATAATTCCTTAAACCAATCTTGCTCACAAAGCATAATTGAGCCAAGTAATTAAATCTTTTGCCACTCACATAGGTATTGCAAAAGCATATACAAACACAACATGAAATACACTTGCCCTAAGTTAGAATGCTAACACAGATGAAATATAAGATAAAATAAGTAAAAGTGATAATTTAAGTGAAAACACATTGGAAACACTTGAGCTTTAGAAAAATCACTTCAAGCAAGGAACTAGCTAGTTTATATAAAATTTCTAATGGAACCTTAACTTGAATCTTCATGATTAAGGTTTATTAGTGTGATTTAAAAGTGTAATTAAGTCCAATGTCTTTAGTCCAAAGTCCATAGTCTAATGTCCAAGCATAGGTACTCTAATGCATATATATGACCATAAATGGTCTCAAACAAGTCCAAGTGAGTCTCAAAGACTCATAATAGTCCAAATAAGTCCATACATAGTCCAACAGCATAGGAATAAGTTCATAAGGTTTTAAACTCCAATGCATAAGTCATAGTTCATTTTATTAAGATGTAAGTGTCTTATTAAGTTTTAATGGTCCAAAAAAAAACTATCACATAAATCATGTTAATTCAAACATGCTCAAAGGTTTGAAAACATTTCAATATAGCCAATTAATTAAAACAACTTCCATGCTAAAAAGAAGCATATGACCAAAATATGTAGCCAAAATAAAGTATTTTTCTTCAAAACTTCTCAAACTTGTGCCTAAGACTTCATCAAGTAAAAATACATGTTGTAACACGTCAAATCAAGTTTATAAAACACTAAAATGAGAGAAAAAGGAAAGGAAAGCTTACTGTCCAAAAACATGGCAGATTTGAAATTAAATTTTTAATTTATAAAACTAACTCAAAAATACAAGAAACTTGGTAATCAAGCACATAATATGATAATATAGATTCTTAAGCATTAAACCATCATTTAAGAATGTTAGAACACACCAAATTCATGCTGAAAAGTCACAGCTAAAGTGGGGTAGAACATATAATTGGACATGTTCATGTGCTTTAAGTATATCAAGCAAGAAAATAAGCATACATCCTACATATATTAATTCAAAGCCTTAAACAAGTGAAAGTTCATCATCTAATTCACAAAACCAACCATTTAAATACTCAAAATAGATCAAATAAAATGTATTAATATAATACCCTATTTTATTATAAGGATTTCAAAAGAAATTAGGAATGTGAAAAATTTTGTTTTATTTGTGCTCTAGGTTGTTTTTTAAAAATGAACGTGGCTATGTGAGTGATACACCAACAAGAGAAGTGAGTTCTTAGTTTGGGAAGCGAGTTCCGAGTTTTGGACTATGGGTGTAGCAAGTTTCAAGTTGGGCAGTAGATTACATCGGTTAATCTTATTAAAGGTTATCAAATAGTTTTTTACATAGGATTTGTTTATTTTGAGTATTTGAATATTGGTAAGTTTTAGATGCTCACCCCGGAAAAATGAATGCTGAATGTTCACTCACTTTTATCTATCATGACCTGGTCCGGGGTCCGTGATAGAAGGTTCGAGATTAAGGGTCCGAGGTCCGGGGTCCGGAGCAGTGGCCTATGGTCAAGGTTGTGCACTGGAAGCACATAGTATAGATGGGATGGTGGGGGTTGAGGTGAGTTCTGTAACACCTTACCAGATAAAATACTATAATTAAGTCATAATATATTACCTGATAAGTTATTACGTGTGACTAGCTGATTAAATTTCATTTTTAGTTTCATTATTAATTAATCGTGTACCGGAAGTAAAGTAACATAAATAAATATGCGAAATAAATAGAAATACTGGAAACTGCATTATATATATATATATAAACATCTATTTTTCAAAGTTGTCAAAAGTTATATAAGATAGTACAGGGTAGTAAAAAAATAAGGCTGTTAACACAAAATAAATCGGCCTGTCTATATGAACAGCCCCCTCGCTAGTTCCCATGGGACATTTCACGTACAACTGCTAACTCCTATCCATATACTTGTGACCCAAACTGCCAAAAGAGGGTCATCCTGTACATCTACTGCTGCTACGGCGGGTACTCCAACTAGATGGATTCCAAAGAAAGGAATCCATTTGCCATGCTGGCATCTGCAGGAGTATAGTCCACGCTTGGGGCCAAGGACGAGGAAGATGAACTCTCTGACTCAGATAGATCCTCCTCAGACATCGTGACCGAGGGTATCTGCTGTGGTGGTCAGGCTGGCAGAGCCATGGGAGCTGCTGCTGTTGTCGGTCCTGCTATCGCTGCGTGTGGAGGTGGAAAGGGATAGGCCATGTATAGCGGAATAGCAACGTAAGGTGCGGCGGGGTTGAAGAGTGGATGAGCAAGGGGAATAGCAAAATCTCTACGAAAGAAGAAGTAAAAATGGAATTGACATCTACCAGATACATATATACAATCTAGAAACGGGTCCAGGTGGATGTGGAGCTCAGAGAACTCGATGAACAAAACTCCAGTTGTCGCGTTCTCCATGATCTGAGAATGACGCGGAAATATATGGTAGGGTGAGAAATAAAGATCTCTCAGTAGGAATTCCTAAATTTATACCTATCTGTCATCGCTGTTATTCTCAATTGTTTCGGATTTTGGTTAATTAAGAGAAAATGTTGCATCGACAGGATGTCCTACTCAATTAGTTATAGAAATCATAGTCCGAAACACAGCTTTGTTTTACTTAAGGAAATAAAAGAAATTAAATAGAGAAATAAATAACCGGACCTGAGTTTTTGACATAGTTAAGTGACTGCCATAAAGTGAACAATAATAAATACATGTATATATAACATCCAACGGTGCAATTAACTCAATGCATGATAATAGAAACTGTGGATATGCATAAGAAATAATGCACTTGATCTTAACTCATATTTTTCCATACTTGGTCCCCTGGGAGTATATTGGCCATAAAACTCCTGGGTAATAGTTCGCTTTTCAGGATCGAGCTCGTTCCTATACAGGGTCGTCGGGTTTAGTTTCCCCGACTTCCCCACTGATCTATTTCCCTTAACTTTGTTCAGGGGCTGGCCCAAGTCACATGGAAATCCTTCCTCATTCTTATAAAGGTAGCATTACTTGTCTAATACTTTGACCAATGCATGCATAACTTATAAATTCATATTAATTGCAATCTCTGCCGAAATCTTGGCAGTATAACGGATCATGTCCTCTTTTTCATGAATAGTGTCAGACAACCAGGAAATTTTAATCAAATAGCAAATTCAATACAGAACATCATATTCATACCAAGAATATAACAATATCAATAGGTGCAAGTTTTAAAATCTTAAGTCTTAATTTATCTTGCAAGTTTTTAATTTCTATTGATGTTCCCGAGTTCGACTTCCAAGATTAAATGGGGTTCGAGTTCCGAGTTCATACAAGTTCCGACTTACGGGGTTATGTTCGATCTCTGAGATTATATAATTTTCGACTTCCGGGGTTATGTTCGATCTCCGACCTTATTCCACTATCGGTCTTTTAAGACTCTTATAAGTGTGTTTCCAAATTTCCAAATTTCTAACATTAACTATACCCAATCTAGTTTCTTATTCACTAAGTTCCGAGTTCAACATCAAGTATATCCAATTTAGCTCTCTGTCTACTAAGTTTCCGAGTTCAACCTCAAGTATACCCGATGTAGTTCTCTATCTACTAGATTTCCGAGTTCCGATACTAACTCAAGTTATTTGTGTTTTATCCCAGACTGCCCCACTGCTAGCCAGAATTGCACTCTTATGGGAGAAAATTCACCAAAAATAGGAATTTGGGTGAAATTATATGAAATTTATATCAATATAAAGCTAATAGAGCAAGCTTTCAAATGAGAAAGTTGCATATCATTTGAAAGAGTATAACTCGAGATATAAGCCCTGAAACTTGACCTTACTGGACTACCTTGTTCCCGCCCGGATTAATTATAGGGCAACTTCCTTGTACCACTGGGAGCAAACGGGACATTATCTAACCCTGAAATTTTTATGGGATGTTCCGTCATATGTTAGCTTTCAACCAACATTGGGATCACTCAATTTGAGTTGTGTAGGGTGAGTTACACCCTTCTCAACTCACACTGCCCAGATGAAGGTCCTGATTTCTAAGTCATACTTCAAAAATTCATAACTACCTCTATACTGATCCAATGGCCTTATGTTATATATGTATGGAAAGCTCTGAATGTCTAGTTTCATATAAAAATAGATTCATGAAATTTAAAAGGCTATAGGCGGAGATGTACACTCCGCCGTATGGACTGCCGAGAAAAAACCCTAATAGCTACTTGAGTTTTCTCTTTTCTTCAAGTTCTTTCATACCAATTCTAATTCTAATCATTAAATACATGCATAATCAACTATAATTCATCATCATCACTTCAAATCTCATCAGTATCACAAGATATCCTAGACCCCCATACAATCCTAAGCCAAGGAAAGTAAGAAGAGAAGTAGGATTCCTACCTTGCCTAGTTGAAATTTAGTTGATTTGGTGCCTTAGATAGAAGCTACTCTTGATGAGACTTGAAGAGAAGTTGAAGATGGAGTAGAGAGGAGTATGCATGGAAGGGAAATGAAGGGGAGTCAGCCTCTTATCTTGACCGAAATTGTCAAGGGCAAAGAAGGAATTGAACCCAAACTTGTGGAGCAAGGAATTATGTGATTTGTGGATTTGAGTAGGTTATTCAACTTGGTTTTGTGGCTACTTCTTGGATCAAAATGGCGCCACCTATGGGAGTGTTGTGGCTGAATCCTAGCCCTTCATTCTAGGGTTCTCATAATGGTTCTTCTATTGGTTCGGTTCCGACAGTTTAAAATAGCGAAATCTTATTGATTTCTCTTAAATCGGTAAACCGGTTTTAGAAAAATTCTGTGAGGTTTCCTATGTTTCTAATCTAATTCTATCAAGCCTAATCACTTCTAAATCACACTTAATTGGCTTCAAGTGATTGCTTAATCGAATTCCGATTAAACCTACTTATTCTATAAAAATCGAACAACTCGGTTATTAAAAATAAGATTTTTCGGACGTTACATTACTACCCTCCTAAAAAAAAATTTTGTCCTCAAAATTTAGTACCTGAGAATAATTCAGGATACTCCTTTCTCATATCGGATTCTAGCTCCCACGTACAGTTCGCTAAGTTTTCGTGTCCCCATGCTACCTTCACTAACTGTACGGCTTTGTTCCGAAGGTGTTTGATGCTCCTGTCCACTATCCGTGTTGGGGGTACATGAAAAGTCAAGTCATCTCTTAACTGGATTGGTTCAGGTTCCAAGAAATGAGTAGGGTCAGGCTGGTATTTTCTGAGTTGGGAAACATGGAAAGCATCATGAAGATTTGACAGATGTGGAGATAAGGCGACTCGATACGCCACTAGCCTGATTCGCTTCAAAATTTGAAAAGGACCTATAAAGCGAAGGCTTAGCTTTCTAACTTTAATAACTCTACCTACTCCAGTTGTGGGTGTGATCTTTAGAAACACATGATCTCCTTCTTGGAACTCCAATGGCTTTCTCCTGACGTTCGTGTAGCTCTTCTGACGGCTCTGAGCTGCAAGTATTTTACTACGGATCCTTTTAATTTGCTCTGTAGTTTGTCTGACTAATTCCGGTCCCAACAGAGTCTGTTCTCTTAATTCATACCAATATAGGGGAGATTGACATTTCCGTCCGTATAAAGCCTCATATGGGGCCATGTCGATGCTAGCATGGTAACTATTGTTGTACGCAAACTCGGCTAACAGTAAGTATCGATCCCAACTTCCACGTTGTTCTAGAATGTACGCTTGCAACATATCTTCCAAAGTCTGAATAGTTCGCTCAGTCTAACCATCTATTTGCGGATGGTACGCAGTACTTAAACATAGCCAGAGTACCAAATGCCTTCTGGAGAGCTCCCCAAAACTGTGAGATGAACCTTGGATCTCGATTTGAAATGATTGTTGAAGGAATACCATGTAGCCGTACCACTTCTTGAATGTACAATTGAGCTAGCTTCTCTAGAGGATAATTCGCTCAAATGGGCAAAAAGTGAGCAAACTTAGTTAGTCTATCCACTACGACCCATATAGCATCATATCCTGAGGGTGTTCTTAGTAAGCCCATCACGAAATCTATAGAAATGCTCTCCCACTTCCATTCCGAAATCTCTAAGGGTTGTAGTGACCCTGCTGGTTTCTGATGCTCTATTTTTACCTTCTAGCAGGTTAAACATTTATTCACGAAATTTGCCACATTTATCTTAAGGCTTGGCCACCAAAACATCCTCTTGAGATCTTGATACATTTTGTTAATGTCAGGATGTATAGTAAACTCGCTCTTATGGGCTTCCTCCAAGATCTTCTTTCTGAGGTTATCCTCCTCAGGTACGCATATTCTCCCCTGATATCGCCATATTCTTTCTACATCCCAAGTAATCCTGTTAACTTGCCAGATTACACTAGTTGCACTGTATGCTGGAAGTCATCATTTCTTTATTGTGCTTGCTGGATTTGGTCTTTGAAATCACTGGTTATCTTAAGTTGGTTTAACTGAATGGCATTGGGGGTCATAGAGATTCCTTAATTGAGGTCTCGAAAACTCTCTATGAGTTCCGTCTCCTTGATTATCATCCATGCCATAGTTAAAAATTTCCTACTCAAGGTATCTGCCACCACGTTTGCTTTGCCAGGGTGGTACTTTAGATCAAATTCGTAATCTTTAAGAAACTCCATCCACCTTTGCTGCCTCATGTTTAATTCTTTCTGATCAAAAAGGTATTTCAAGCTTTTCTGATCAGAAAATACTTCAAACTTCACTCCATAGAGGTGGTGCCTCCATATCTTCAGAGTAAATACCACCGCTGCTAACTCTAGGTCATGCGTTGGATAATTTCTTTCGTGAGTTTTCAAATGCCTGGAAGCATACGTGACGACGTTCCTGTTCTGCATTAACACGCACCATAATCCTTTCTTAGAAGCATTACAGTAGGCTTCGAACGGTCCATGAGGACTAGGTAGAGTAAGTACTGGAGCTATCGTCAACTTTTCTTTTAATTTTTGGAAACTCTGCTCGCACTCGGGTGTCCATTCAAATGGGGCATTCTTCCTAGTTAACTTTGTTAGGGGAAGGGCTATTTGAGAGAAGTTCTTAACAAATCTCCTGTAGTATTCTGCCAACCCTAAGAAGCTCCTAACTTCCGTAACTGTCGTTGGTCGTTCCTAGTTTAATACTGCTTCTACCTTACTGGGGTCCACTGAAATTCCCCCGTGGGATACCACATGGCCAAGAAATTTTACTTCTCTCATCCAAAATTCACATTTGGATAGCTTGGCATAAAGTTTCTTTTCTCTTAGAATTTGCAGAACCAATCGCAAATGTTCTACGTACTCCCGCTCTATTTTTGAGTAAACAAGTATGTCATCAATGAATACCATCACAAATTTGTCAAGATATGGTTGGAATATCCGATTCATTTAATCTATGAATATTACCGGTGCATTCGTCAGCCTGAAGGACATCACAGTGTATTCATAATGTCCATAACGAGTTCGAAATGTTGTCTTTGGAATATCTTCTTCTCAAACTCGAATATGGTGATATCCAGACCGTAGATCAATCTTGGAGAATATAGTTGCCCCTTGCAGTTGATCCATGAGATCATCGATCCTTGGCAACGGATACTTATTCTTGATCGTTTTTTTATTCAACTGCCTATAATCCACACATAGTTGCATGCCTTCGTTTTTGTTCTTAACTAACAGAATTGGGGCCTCTTATGGTGATGCACTTGGTCTAATAAATTTCTTTTCCAGGAGTTCTTCAATTTGCTTCTTAAGTTCGTCAACTCCAAGGGTAACATTCGGTATGGCGCTATAGATATTAGTCCTGCTCCCGGAACCAATTCAATGGTGAACTCAATTTCCTTCTCGGGAAGAAAATCAGGAATATCTTCAGGGAATACATCGGGATATTCCCTAACAACTGGAATATTATCTAATTTCTTATCAACCTCCGCTACACTGGTTGATAAGAGAATATACCATTGAATTTTATCCCCACAGTGATGTACTGCTAAGGAGTTTAAATAAAGGTTTACAGGGATTACTAATTTAGAAGATGAAACAGAGGGAAGCACAAGGGATTTATCAGAGCAATTTAACAGGGCCTGGTTGGCAGAGAGCCAATCCATACCCAAAATAATATCAAGTCCGGACAAGGGAAGACAAATTAAATTGGCTGAAAAAGCTCGACCTCCTATCCGACAGCGGACATTCATACAAATATGATTGGTCTTAACAGGCTCACTTGTAGGAGTAGAAACTAGCAAGTCATAGGGTAATTCAAAAATAGGTAATTGCAAGGCTGACATGCAATCATGAGAGATAAAAGAGTGAGATGCACCTGAATCGTATAAAACAGTTAAGGTCTTACCATTCACTTCACACGTATCTTGAATCAAATCTTCCAATTTGCTGACCTCTTGTGCATCCATAGTGAAAACTCTTCCTTGGCGTTGTGGCCTGGGAATCATCTGAGGGTTTCTGGCTGGGCATTCATAGATCTTGTGGCCTGGCTTGCCACATCCAAAACAAACATTTTGTCCTGCCAGATACGGGCGGTTGCCATGATTCGCGCCACACTGGCTGCAAGTCTGGTTCCTAAAAGGCCTTTAAGGTTGCTTGCCTTTGTTGTGCATAGGCTGAAACTTCCTCTAATGTTGAAAGTTGGGCTTGAACTTTGGGCCTTGTGGAGCTAAGCCTTTCTTAAAGTTATTGCCGGTTGACCTAGCAGCAACCAACTTCTTGTTACAATCCTCCATTAGGCGGCACTTGTTCATCAAAGTAGGGAAATCTCTGATCTCCATTGGTCCTATAGTGGTAAGGATGTCTTCTCTCTGCCCACCTTCAAACTTTATGCATTTCCAGGCTTCGTCGGGGTTTTGTTGATAAATGGTGGAAAATTTGCACAACTTCTCAAATTTAGCAATGTATTCCGATACACTACTATTCCCTTGACGGACGTACATGAACTCCAACTCCTTAGCATTGCGGACAGACGCAGGGAAGTACTTATGATAGAACGCATCTTTGAATGTCCTAAGTAATGTATGTTTGAGATCCTTCTAATAATCGACGTGCACCATTCCACCAGAACTTTGCATCTGCTTCCAGCATATAGGTGGCAAAGATTACCTTCTGGCGATCCGTGCAATCTAATACGGAGAAGACCTTCTCCATAACTTTAACCCACTTATTCATCTTATCTGGGTTAAAGGCTCCCTTGAAGCTGGGTGGATTGGCCTTCTTGAACTCAGCAAATTTGAGATATTCCAGATCCATCCCAAGGCCATTATGATTCCCTCCAAGACCTACCTCTGGCTATCTTCCTAGTTGGCCTATCATTTGAGTCGCCGCAGCTGCCTGCTCGCGTATAGCGTGCGCCATCTCTCGCATTGTGTCCAGGAACTCAATAGATTTCTCCTGGGTTGGGGAAGTTCGCGGCCTACCTCACCTTCCAGAAGTCATATGTAACATTCCCATTTTCATCTAAGCTAATTAGCTCGGTGTCTCTGGCTAATTAGAGGGGTCAGCGATTAATTAAGAACTAATCGACTAATCTCGAGAGCAAGGGCTTAGTAAATTAAAGGCAAGTTAACAAGATAATTGAAAGTCCAAGATTAATTAAAAAAATTTAACAATTGAAGCATAATGCATTAAAAGTTATAAGTAAGAGCCTAATTACCCAATCCTTGTTAATTCATGATTTAAAACACATAATCAAGGTGACCTAAGCTTATTAACTAAGTACATGACAAGCATTACATCTTAATCACACATGACAAATTAACTCTCACACCCTCTTTACATAATTAATGAGGAAAATCTTTTTCAATGAAAATGTGTTAAGGTGTAATTGAACCAATTGAATTAATTAGCATTTAGATAATTGTAACAATTGTAAAATTTAGAAACTTCCCTTTTATTTATTGTTTGAAGTTTGGTCAAGGCAAGAGCCATATCCAACCATCCATTTGCCTTCTCATCATACACCATTAGATCAAGAGTCTATGTTAGTAGATTTCCTTGAGTCAAGACAAGATATGTGCTCTCCTCCATCAAGATTGTGACACTTGGAGTGATCATATTCACCCAAGCCAATCCTAAGAGAGGTCATGCTTTTAACCACTTGACAAATACTACATGGTCTTTTTCTAAGTGCCAAGACTCAAATGAAACACAACTCCTTCTTTTGCCCCAAAGTTTTCCCCCACTCTCTTGCTTGTTGTAAGAAGCAAAATCACATTACTCCTCCCCCCTCAATTTGCGCCATCAGCCCCTCTCTCTCCCCCTTCATTTCATTTTTCATTTTCTCTCTCAAGACACAAAGCTCTCTCCTCTCTCCAAGTCCCATTCCTACTCTCTTGTTCTTCCGACCCCCTTGCTCTTCTTCCAATCTCCCTACCACTTCCTACCTCATTTCTATCACCACCCTCACAATCTCTTCAAGAACTACCATTTTTGGTCTTTGGAGAAACAAGACCATCCATACACAAGCTCCATTTCCAAACTTTCAAGTAGGAAGGCTCTCTCCAACCTTCTCTATATTCCAAATCCTTCAAGAAGCTCTCTTTGGTAGTGATTCTAACCCTTCTTTGTTATGTATTTTTCAAGCACTAGAACCCCTAAGCTCTTCATAGCTAGGTAGTTTTAGGACTTGCTTCAAGGTCTCATGACCATATCTTGCTCTATGAGTTTTTCTTGCCTTATTGAAAATGTTGTCTTCAAATGAGATTATGTGGTATGATGATTTTTATATATCTTGCTTTATTTTGTTTTAAAATATTGATTTGGTGATTAAAACCTTGAATATGATGGTGAGATAAAACCTAAAAATGGTGATTTGAAGTGGTATGGCAACATCTCCACAAGTTTGATAGGTAAAACATAAAAACTAGTTAAGCTGGAATTCTGACAGTCTATAATTCTACAAAACTCAAAATGTAATGAAACTAATTTTCTGTGAAAGTAGACTCAAAGAGCTTTCCAAACATGTAAAATACGTGAAATTTGGATTTAAAATGAGGGAGATACAATTTTTCAAAATAGGCTGTTCCCGGATGGATTTCTATTTGGGCAGCCTGCACTAAAAACCTTATAATCGAAGCTACAAAAATTATTTTTGAATGGGAGCAAATTTTTTAGAAAGCTAAGACATAGAGGAACACCTTCATAAAACAATTTTATCAGATTCTATGTGAGGAACATCTAGTAGAGTTGACAAGCCACTGACTTGAGTTGAACTTTCAAGTCTGAACAGTCAGAATAACATATGCATATCTCAAGTTACAAAATGAATTTTTGAGTGGGGTTTATTTTGTTTAAAAATAGACTCAGAGAAGTATAATCATACCAAAATTCGAAGCAAAAGAGTAAAAGGTGAAATTATGGTGAATTTTTGAAGTTATTGCCCCACTGTAAAAGTAAAAACTGGTTATGGTGAAATTTAAAGGATAATGAAAAATAAGCTTTAAGACATTAAGACCCTTACATTAAGCATTGGAAAAACCTTCATAATTCAACTTAAAAGTTTCAAAAAGGATAATGGATAAAATTGGCCCTATGCCTAATAAAAGAGTTTACACAAGAGGTAATCTCAATTAAAAACTTGCACTAAATTTATTAAGCTAAGCCCATAAAATTTTGCTTGAGAATATGCCTATGTTTATGTGCAACCATGATGCTATGATGATGATGAGTGATAATGATGATATGAATATGATATGTTGATGATATGATGCTTAATGATATATGATATTGGATTTCTCTGTTTGGCAAAATTTTGGGAAGCTTCGGTCTAGCCATTATGCTGCCGAAATTCTACGAAAATTGTGGACTTAGAAATATTTTGTATCGTAAGCTTTAATAAGAAGAGATTTAATTAAGTGTGTGATCCTTCAAAAGGGAAGGTGACCTAATTTAAGCTCCCCTCACCCACGACTCACATGAGGCATGGCATGATCTAGCTAGTGTGCGTATAGGGGATAGGACTTACATGAGGCATGGCATGACCCAGCTAGTGTAAGTACTGAAATTCTATAGTGGCGATGGCCATGGTATGAGCTCATTACCACTTATGTTTAGTGGGTAAAAAGAAAAAGACCTAAGATAAAGGTTAAGTGAAGAAAAGAAAGGGACCTCGGTCCGACCCAAGTAAAGAATGAAACTTTCAAGATGTTCATGCATGATACGAATTGTCATATAAGTTCTTATGTATACCATGATATTATCATATGAGAATACGTACTTAAAACGGAATCCGCTTCGGATATTGATGCTTTCGAAAAAACCTAAGAATTGAACCTATTGAATGCTTACTGTTTTCATTTATAAAACTGAAGTGGCTGGGACGATGACGATGACGATGACACTTTCGTGTCAAGTTTGAGTCCTACTGAGAAATCTTATTTCTCACTCTAGTTATTTTCCGTCTCGTCACCAGATACCTATGACGTACCCAGTGAAGTGGAGTATGGATCCTCCCCACCATGAGTGGGCCTACGACGCTGATGCCTAGGCTATCGTGGCTACGACCACCATGGTAGTCCGCACTTACTTTTATCTGGGTCGTATACATGAGGGAGAGGATCCCGACGTTCTGCCAGCCCCAGCAGACATTTCTTCGGCGTGCCTTGGACAACCACTGGGTCCTTTGGATTTTCCCCTCGGTCCCTTGCCAGATGTTGAGATGGAGCCGATTTCTCTGGGCCTGCCCACAGCCGAGCCGTCCGCGACTGTGATTCCGTGGTCGGCGTGAGCTCTGACCACTCAGGGACCGCATGCCGCCAGCGCCACTCCCTGAGTATCACCCCGTTACGTCTGAGGAGGATCCCTCCGAGGAACATTCTTCGGTAGCCAGCTGTACTTCGGGTCATCGCATTTGTCGCATAGAGGCAATCAGCAGGCACCCTCGTATCATCCATGTTCCTCGAGGCCGAGGAGCGAGGGGAGCCAGGCACTCGAGGACCAGATTTCGTCCGATTGAGGGGCGCGGAAGGGGCAAGGAAACTAGAACGTGTCTAATTTGGCCTATTTTATTATTGCTCCTTATCCTATGTATTTCATTTTGTGACGAACTTGGTCATATTTGCTTATGTTTAATATTTTGAGGCCATGGCATGACCATGAGTTTCCTTTTCATGTATTGTTGAATATTATGAGACCATATATATGTATGGTTGTTTTAGTAAGGTGAATGCATTATATTTCTACTTATCCATTGTTCCTTTATTTTATGACTTGTATTTATGCGGCACGCTCGTTTATAGCTATCTTCTCGCTCGAGGATTTACTTTCCAAAACGCTACAAAGCGACAATGTATTTCAAAAAAAAAAATTACCGTATTTCCGCGTAACTTAACTTATAAATAAAGTTTAGTTTTCCACGAGCATAAGTAATAACTAATAAAACGCCGTAATACGACTTAAGCGTAGTATGGGTTTATTAGGGTGTTACACCATCAAGCTCTGAACACACAAAACAAGAGTAATTGAGTTGATCAGGCTCAATACTAAGTTCGGTGTGCTAGTAAATAACAGCATACGGTTAGGCAATCCTTTCACATGCATCCTATTCATATGGACAAGACTCAGTGCATGATAATGTTTAAGGAACACAGAGCATATACGAAGCATAGT
The DNA here is from genome assembly GCA_031439585.1 of Pterocarpus macrocarpus. Lineage (NCBI taxonomy): Eukaryota > Viridiplantae > Streptophyta > Magnoliopsida > Fabales > Fabaceae > Pterocarpus > Pterocarpus macrocarpus. The sequence goes on from CM062521.1 coordinate 33,753,712, forward strand.
AAGTCTAATCCTCAAGCCTTTATTAGGACGAACTGCTCTGATACCAAAAATGTAACACCTTACTAGACAAAATACTATGCTTAAGTCATAATATATTACATGATAAGTTATTACGTGTGACTAGCTGATTAAATTCCATTTTTAGTTTCATTATTAATTAATCGTATATCGGAAATAAAGTAACATAAATAAAAAATATAAAATAAACAGAAATACTGGAAACTGCATCATATATATATATATATATATATATATAAACATCTATTTTTCAAAGTTGTCAAAAGTTATATAAGATAGTACAGGGTAGTAAAAAAATGAGGCCGCTAACACAAAATAAATCGGCCTGTCTATATGAACAACCCCCCTAGGTGGTCCCTACGGGACATTTTATGTACAACTGCTAACTCCTATCCATATACTCATGACCCAAACTGCCAAAAGAGGGTCATCCTGTACACCTACTGCTGCTACGGCGGGTACTCCAACTAGATGGATTCCGAAGAAAGGAATCCATTTGCCATGCCGGCATCCGCAAGAGTGTAGTCCACGCTTGGGCCAGAGGACGAGGAAGATGAACTCTCTGCCTCAGATGGATCCTCCTCAGACATCATGACCGAGGGTATCTGTTGTGGTGGTGAGGCTAGCGGAGCCATGGGAGCTGCTGCTGCTGCCGGTCCTGCTGCCGCTGCGTGTGGAGGTGGAAAGGGATGGGCCATGTATAGCGGAATAGCAATGTAAGGTGCGGCGGGGTCGAAGAGTGGATGAGCAAAGGGAACAACAAAATCTCTATGAAAGAAGAAGTAAAAATAGAATTGACATCTACCAGATACATATATATAATCTAGAAACGGGTCCAGGTGGATGTGGAGCTCAGAGAACTCGATGAACAGGACTCCAGTTGTCGCATTCTCCATGATCTGAGAATGACGTGGAAATATATGGTAGGGTGAGAAATAAAGATCTCTCAGTAGGTATAGCACCCTAATAGTTCCATTCTATGCTTAAGTCATATTGTGAAATTATTAGTTGTTACTTTTGCTCACGGAACTAACATTACCTTTTAGAAATTACTTTTTAAACGAAAATAGGGGTAGATTATTTTTTTGAACAAAACAAGTAAACCGTTTTTGAGATCGAGAGCCATGAGCGCATTGCGAAAATATAATACAAACATTGCTATCTCATTCATATATCGTATGTAACATAACTAAAAGCATTGAGGATAACCACAATCTTAGATAAAGATAAAATTTATTCCATAGCCATCCCATAGTTAATATAATAGTAGTAATAGCAGCAGTCATACACAATGATAATAATGGGTCTGATACCTACTATCGGCCCTATAAAATACCCTAACGAAATACATGATAAAAGGAAATACATAAGAAATCCCAATCCGTCCATACATGTCGAATGAAGATAATAACCCTCGCTATTACCAAAAAGGGGTTATCCTCATGCTCAGCTCTGCATACAAATCAAGACCTCACTCATTTGGCGGGAGGTAGCCGTTCCCAAATTCACCGGGAGGAATATCACTATGTCTCCCTCCTCGAGCACGGCCATGCCCACGAGGCACGGCACGAGTATGAATGAACCCGCAACCGCAAACCGGGGGTGAAGTGTGACGAGAGGCTGCTGAAGAAGAAGACGAATCGGACGACAGGCGAATCACGGACGGGAAGGAAGGCTCAGACAGGTTCGTCTCCACGCGATAGCTCGGATTGGACGCTTCCGAAGGATCGGAATCCAACGAAACTGTTGGTGTCAGGCGGGTGTCCGTGTCGGAATCTCCGTCAGTGGGGTAACTCGGAGGATGGAAAGGCGCGCGAACGTAATCCATAGTGATGTCCTCGAATGGCTCATGAAGGCAGAAAAACTGACTCATCACAGGTGCACGGAACTGGCGGCTATGGAACATGTAGATCCGCATCGCTGCTTGAGTAGTCATCACGGATACATTTAGCACCGGGTCAAAGTGCCAATGCATCACTAGGAACTCAACGAAAATCACCACCGTGCCCAACGTTAGCATCCTCTGAAGACGACATGGAAACGTATGAGTGAGAAATACTAAATTTCTCAGTAGGATCGCGACTAGACAAACACAGTGTCATCGTCATCGTCCAAGCCACTTCGGGTTTAATATAAAAACAGTGGACAGATATCGGTTCAATTTTAGTAGTTTCAGAAAATGTAAATCCCGAAGCTGGTTACTTTTAACTTTATCATCATATCCATAGTGTCATACATAGGCATACAGGCTAATATACATAATAAATATTCATAATGCACATAAGGAATATAATAGCATGCATGACTATGTAGCTCATCAACTTGACCATGGTCCTACTTTAACTTTTATTTTTAGCACGTGTTTAACATTCTTTACTTTCCTTTGAAATAGACTACTTTTGGACATGAGCTCATTCCGTGACCGTCGTCACGCAGTACTAACCAAATCAGACTAAGCCGATATTGGTTACCTCTAAGTTGGAGGGTCCTCCATGTCACACTTGCCTCCCTCATAGAGGTTCCTTGAGTCTTTGTGGATCACCATCTCTCACTTCCCTTACCTAAGTGATTGAAGGGTCATGTCCCATTAATTCTTTGCTTATCATTATACTTTACATGCATAGCTCCTTTTTTGACTAGATACATGCAAGGATATGACTAAGTTCATAATTTTGACGGAAATCCGGCAGCATAACGGCCAGACCGGAGCTTCCCCAAAATGCCAATCACAACTTTCAACCAGTAGTCCATCACAATCATATCATTCAATCAAGAGGCAAAGTTCAACCAGTAGTCTAATACTTTGACCAATGCATGCATAACTTATAAATTCATATTAATTGCAATCCCTGCCGAAATCTTGACAGTATAACGGATCATGTCCGCTTCTCCATGAATAGTGTCAGACAACCAAGAAATTTTAATCAAATAGCAAATTCAATACAGAACATCATATTCATACCAAGAATATAACAATATCAATAGGTGCAAGTTTTAAAATCTTAAGTCTTAATCTATCTTGCAAGTTTTTAATTTCTATTGATGTTCCCGAGTTCGACTTCCAAGATTAAATGGGGTTCGAGTTCCGAGTTCATACAAGTTTCGACCTATGGGGTTATGTTCGATCTCCGAGATTATATAATTTTCGACTTCCGGGGTTATGTTCGATTTTCGACCTTATTCCACTATCGGTCTTTTAAGACTCTTATAAGTGTGTTTCCAAATTTCTAACATTAACTATACCTAATCTAGTTTCTTATTCACTAAGTTCCGAGTTCAACATCAAGTATATCCGATTTAGCTCTCTGTCTACTAAGTTTCCGAGTTCAACCTCAAGTATACCCGATGTAGCTCTTTATCTACTAGATTTCCGAGTTCTGATACTAACTCAAGTTATTTGTGTTTTATCCCAGACTGCCCCACTGCTAGCCAGAATTGCACTCTTATAGGAGAAAATTCACCAAAAATAGGAATTTTGGTGAAATTATGCGAAATTTATATCAATATAAATCTAACAGAGCAAGCTTTCAAATGAGATAAGTTGCATATCATTTGAAAGAGTATAACTCGAGATATAAGCCCTGAAACTTGACCTTACTGGACTACCCTGTTCCCGCCCGGATTAATTATAGGGCAACTTCCTTGTACCACTGGGAGCAAACGGGACATTATCTAACCCTGAAATTTTTATGGGATGTTCCGTCATATGTTAGCTTTCAACCAACATTGGGATCACTCAATTTGAGTTGTGTAGGGTGAGTTACACCCTTCTCAACTCACACTGCCCAGATGAAGGTCCTGATTTCTCGGTCATACTTCAAAAATTCATAACTACCTCTATACTGATCCAATGGCCTTATGTTATATATGTATGGAAAGCTCTGAATGTCTAGTTTCATATAAAAATAGATTCATGAAATTTAAACGGCTATAGGCGGAGATGTACACTCCACCGTATGGACTGCCGAGGAAAAACCCTAATAGCTACTTGAGTTTTCTCTTTTCTTCAAGTTCTTTCATACCAATTCTAATTCTAATCATAACATACATGCATAATCAACTATAATTCATCATCATCACTTCAAATCTCATCAGTATCACAAGATATCCAAGACCCTCATCTAGTCCCAAACTAAGGAAAGTAAGAAGAGAAGTAGGATTCCTACCTTGCCTAGTTGAAATTTAGTTGATTTGGTGCCTTAGATAGAAGCTACTCTTGATGAGACTTGAAGAGAAGTTGAAGATGGAGTAGAGAGGAGTGTGAATGGAAGGGAAATGAAGGGGAGTCAGCCTCTTATCTTGACTGAAATTGTCAAGGGCAAAGAAGGAATTGAACCCAAACTTGTAGAGCAAGGAGTTGTGTGATTGGTAGATTTGAGTAGGTTATTCAATTTGGTTTTGTGGCTACTTCTTGGCTCAAAATGGCGCCACCTATGGGAGTGTTGTGGCTGAATCCTAGCCTTTCATTCTAGGGTTCTCATAATGATTCTTCTTTTGGTTCGGTTCTGACAGTTTAAAATACCGAAATCTCACCAATTTCTCTTAAATCGATAAACCGGTTTTAGAAAAATTCTGTGAGGTTTCCTATGTTCCTAATCTAATTCTATCAAGCCTAATCACTTCTAAATCACACTTAATTGGCTTCAACTGACAGCTTAATCGAATTCCGATTAAACCTGTAACATCCTCTTTCGCACAGAACTATGCTTAAGTCATAGTACCACATTTTGGAATTGTTACGGTTACCTGAGCGGACCTTAACTGACAGCAACCTCGGCCGTCTTTGCAATTTCTCGAACTATCTCGAGATAACACGGAAATAGGAGTGAGAATTTTAAATTCTCAGTAGGATTCCTTAACCATCATACATACTATCCTCGTTGTCATCTCCAGTTTGCTTTAATTTATTATGAAAAAGGTGAACATGCTATGTAAACTGTTAAAATTTATAGTTCAAAAATATATTATCCGAAACAAAGTTCATTTTACTCATACACTTGGCATTTGGGAGAGCCTATACAAATTCAATTCATGAATTATACTATGAATAACGACTGCAATATATTAAAGTACGATAGCATCAATAATCTGGAGATATAACATCTGCACATGCCTTTGAATTTATGCAAATATATAAGATTTACTTTTCTTTCTTTGTTTCTTTGTCTTCCCATAATATTTATCTTTATTTCCTTCCTTTGACACACCTAGGTGTTACGTATCGCCGTCCCTAGGGTGTCTGCATCTGCTTACACTTGAGCGTTACATATCGCCGTCCTCAAATGCATCATTACACATCTTGAATTCATATGGCACACCTAGGCGTTACTTATCGCCGTTCCTAGGGTGCTTACATAGGTTTAATCTTTAATATTTACTGCCCTTGGGTAGTTTGATCTAGGAGTGAGCTCGTCAGCTCAACTCGTGATCGTCGTCACACAGACTAACCCACAAGGGGACCCACGTGCCTTTAGTCTTGGGGGGATCTCATTTTGGCCACATGCCTCTAAATTGAAGGGATCTCTTCCGGTCACGTGCCTCAAAATTGAGGGATTTCATCTGACCACGTGCCTTCAATATAGAGGGATCTCATCTGACCACGTGCCTCCAAGATAGAGGGATCTCATAATTTTAACTGCCTTCACAAGGGGGGATCTCATAATTGCCTCCAGGTGAAGGGATTCATATTTAATATGTTCATATTATTTCATTCTCATACATAATCATGCATGGATATGCTGAATGTACTCATACATATACTTCATCATTCATCTTAATATACCTCATATCATATTTAAATCAGACAGCAAACCTAGGATAGGACATTGTAATTATGCTAAGAAGATAACAATATCAATAGGTGCAAGTTCTATAGTCTTAAGCCTTAAGTTGTCTCGCAAGCTTTTTAACTCTTACTGATGTTCCCGAGTTTGAGTTCATAACCGACTTTCGAGTTCTGAAGTCATATTTGCTTCAACTTCCGGAGTTCCATGTCTTAGTTCCCGACTTCCGTGATCATGTATTCAATGTTTTAATTCCCGACTTCTGACTTTAATCCATAATTGGTCCTCCAAGACTCTTACGGGTGTTTTCCTAATTCCCGAATTCCGACATTAACCATACCCCGTTTTCCCTAATTTTTGATTTACGACTTTAACTACGTCCGACTAATTTCCTATTTGCTCAGTCCCGAGTTCCGGCATTAACTATACCTGATCGAGTTTGCTATTTGCTAAGTCCTGAGTTCAACGTTAAGTCACCTTTCCGAGTTCATCCTTAAGAGTTCAACCTTAAATATTCCCGACTTAGTCCTTTGTCTGCTAAGTTCTGAGGTCAACCTAAAGTATACTGGACCTAGCTCTTTATATGCTAGATTTTCGAGTTCAACATCTCCAAGTTCAACTTAAGTTCACTATTTCCCGAGTTCCGACATGGATTAAACTTAATCTAGTTTTCACACATGCCTCTAGCCCGGATTACACTCTTATAAGAGAAAATCGACCAAAAATAGAAATCTGGGTGGAATCATACGAAATTTATATCTCTATAAAGCTAACAGGGTAAGCTTTCAAATGAAGTAAGTTGCATATCATTTGAATGAGTATATTTGGAGATATAAGCCCTGAAACTCAACCTTCCTGAACTACCCTATTTTGGCCTGGTTTGGACATAGGGTAACTTTCTCGACTCACTGGGAAACAATGGGATTGTAACAATCTCAGAATTTCTTTATAGGATGTCCTCCTATGTGTAAGCTTTCTAACAAAGTTGGTTTCACTCAATTTGGAGTTGTATAGGGTGAGTTACACCCTTCTCAATTCACACTGCCCGAATGGAAGTCCTGATTCCTAGGTCAAACTTTAAAAATTCATATCTCTCTCAATACTAATCCAATGATCTTTTATGATATATGTACGGAAAGAGTTGGATGTCTAGTTTCACATAAAATTAGATTCATGGAGTTTGAATGGCTATAGGCGGAGCTGTACACTCCGCCGTATAGACCGCCGAGGAAAAACCCTACTAGCTTCTTGAGTTTTCTCCTTTCTTCAAGTTATTTCATACCAATTCTATTTCCAATCATAACACACATGCAAAATCAGCCATAAAGAATTATCATCACTTCACATATCATCAGTGGCACAAAGTAATCAAGACCCACACACAATTCCAAACCAAGGAAAATAAGAAGAGAAGTAGGATTCCTACCTTGTCTAGTTGAATTTGAGTTGATTTACTGGCTTTGATGGAAGCAACTTGTGATGAGACTTGAAGAAGGGATGAAGATGGACTGAAATGAGAGTGAGGAGAAGAGAAAAGAGATGAACTTCAGCAACTTTGGGTGGTCGAGAATGACAAGAAGGCAAAGAAAGAAAAGGTAAAGATTTTTGGACGCAAAGCTCATGTGATTAGTAGACTTCACTCCCTTTTCCAATTTAGCTTGGCTTCCCATCATCAAGGGCTGAACAAGGCACCACTTGAGAGGGTTGTTTGGCCAAATCTTAGCCATTCCATCCAAGGGCACTCATAGAAAAATTTCTATTGGTCTGGTTCTGACAGTCTTAAATGCCGAAATCTTACCGATTTTTCTTAAATCGGTAAACCGGTTTTGGAAGAATCCTATGAAGTTTCCTATGGTTCTAATCTAGTTTCATTATAACTAATCATCTTAAATCACACTTAATTAGTTTTAAGTGAATGCTAAATTGAATCCTATTTAATCACAATTATTTACTAAAAACCGACCACTTTGATTAAAAACGATTAAAATTTTTTGGGTGTTACAAAACCCACTTATTCGATAAAAACCGAACAACTCGGTTATTAATGATAAGATTTTTCGAGATGTTACAAGTTCTAAGATCCAAGTTCCTAGATCCTGATTCTAGGGTCAGATTAGAGAGTGATTTAACTCAAATTTGTGCATTTTAGGGTTCTAAGGTCAAGTTTCATGCATCGAATTTATGTTGAGTTGACATACAAGCATTTAGCATTAAACTATATGTTGTGTGACTTCAAAATAACAATTTTATATACTTTAATACATGAGACAACCTGCTAGAAAACATAGGTTGAAATAGGGGCAGGGCACATATACATAAGAAAAATCACAAGTTTCATGGTGAAAATTGCAACTAACAAGGAATCAAGTTTCCATAGGTCAAGTACAACTTATTAAGACTTGCTTTTGTAACGTCCGCGATTTCCGACCTCCGACCTCATCAGTATTCCCGACCTCCGACTTCATCTCCAAGGCTCAAATGGACTGGCTGGATTTTCCGATTTCCGACCTTATGTACGTAATATACGATTTCTGACCTTATGCTCGGGTTAGAATGGACACGAAATCCGACATCCAAGTTTATCTCAAAAAGAGGTGGACGCGCGATCAGATTTCTGAATTGTTCTCCAAGTTTGACCAAAATTTACATGAGTTCCGATCTCTGTGTTTACTCCCCAGAGCTTTTCATTTCCATTAATGTTCCCGAGTTTGCTTATAACAGACTCCCGAGTTCCGAGATTCTATAAGTTCCGATTCTTGGTACATAAGATTAATGTTTTGATTAGAATCGATTCAAGTTAACGTAACGTCCCCAACTTCCAGGTTTGAGTGCTTTAGTTTCACATTCTTGTCCTTGACTTTTGATTTTAAGGTGATTGGTGCTGTACGATTTCCGAAATCCGACTTTGCTTTCAAGTTTTGAATAAACCAGACAATATTTCCGAGTTTCGATTTCATCTAAATTTGGAATAGTTGTGCACGAGTTCCGACTTTAAGAAGAGTACGAGTTTCGATGTCATTTTCAGAATACAATGGAAGTGAGTTCCACTTCTAGGCGACGTGGAGAGCAATTTTGTCACAAAAAGAGGGATACATGGCTGAACTTTACGCACAAAAATGGGGAAGGTTGGCTGAAATTCAGCCTTGTGTTTTTAGGCCAATCAAAACACTCCATTCCAACTACCACTCCATGCTTTTATAACACATTCCTCTCCTCTCATGCAGCCCCATTTTCTGCACTGGCTTCTTCCCCACTTCAGCTCTCTTTTTCCCTTCTCCACTCACCCAACTCCATCTAACTTTCAAGTTCAACCAAGTTGTATTTCCAAACTCAAGCCTAATCACATAATAAGAGGTAGAGGTTTAATTCTTGTCTGGATTTTCTGACCTTGGATGGCTGGTGGTGGTTTAATTTCTCAATTTTTGATGTATTGATTGAATGATTATGATGATATATAACTGGTTTATTGGCTGTTTATGAGATTAAATTTGAATTGGAAGTAAGAAAGTATGAAATTAGGAAGAGCTGAGGGGCTGGAGAACCAAAAACCACCGGTAGTCCGTACGGCGGAGTGTACGGCTCCGCCTACAACTGGTTAAATTCGATGAGACTATTTTTCTATGAAACTAAACATTCAGGGCCTTCCATACATATATCATATAACGCCATTGGATTAGTATTAAGAGAGATATAAATTTTTGAAGTTTGACCTAGGAATCAAGACATTCACCTGGGCAGTGTTGGTTGAAAATGGTGTAACTCACTCTACACAACTCCAAATTAAGTGAAACTAATTTTGTTAGAAAGCTTATACATAGAAGAACATCCTACAAAGAAATTCCGAGTTTGTTACTATCCCCTTTGTTCCCAGTGATTCGAATAAGTTACCCTATATCCAAACCATGCCAAAATAGGGCAGTTCAGGAAGGCCAAATTTTGGGGCTTATAATTCGAGCACTACTAAGCCAAATGGAATGGAACTTTTTGCATATGAAAGGTTGTCCTGTTATCTTTAATATGACACCAATTTCGTATGATTTGAGCTAGTTTTCCATTTTTAGTAGATTTTTACTTTCGAGTATGCAATTCTGGCCAGCTATAGGGCAGGCCGGGATAAAACCTAAATAACTTGAGTTGTGGTTATCAAAATTGGATGGGATTAAACAGGTTAGAAAATAGACACATAACATTTTAACATATCCAAAATTGAGGTCCAGATGAGTTAAGTAGAGATTATGGCCTAATTTACAAAAATCGGGTTGAATGATTGAACTGAGGCAGCACCTTTGTCCTAATATAACTAATGTTTCTACGAAGTTAATGTTGCATTATGAATGAAATGATATGATTTCTTTGATAAGTTAATATGCTAAGTACTGGCACTATTCATGAGGAAGTGGACATATTCCGTTATGCTGCCGAAATTGCGGTAAAGTATATGCATGAGTTATGATATACATGTGGATACATGAGCATTTTCAAGAAAGCTATGAAAGTCATGTTATGAGGAACCTAAAGATTATGTTATGATGACCATCCCCGAAACAAAGTTAAGGGGAATAAATCGGTGGGGAGGTTGGGGAAAGCAAACTCGGCGTTCCTGTATAGGAATGAGCTCAATCCTGAAAAGCAGACTATTACCCAAGAGTCTAAAATAGCCAAGAACTCCTAGGGGACCAAGTAATGGAAAAGTTTATGAGGAATGGAAAAGTTTATGAAGAAAGGTTCAAGAGCAAGTTTGCATGATTGCATTAAATGCATAATTACATTGAATGGTCATTATAAGTCATTTATAGTTTGTTTGTTAAATTCACTTACTGCCGTACGTTCATTATTCTGCTCATTATTCTGTGTATTGTTGATATTAGTTTATTATGTTCCTTATGTTGTCTTAAGTAAAACTGGACCTTGCCTCGGACCAAACATTTTCCCAACCTTATTAAATATGAATAGTTAAGTTTAATCTCATGTTTTTATAATTAAATAAAACCCGAGGCAACTGAGAATGAACGCGACGTCAGTTAAACACCATACGCGAACCCTACTGAGGATTTCTTCAAATTCTCACCTCGTTTTGCATTTCCACCTCATTCTCAGACGTGGACGATGGACACGACAGTTACCCTCTTCATTGAGATTCCAGACTTGCAGCTCCACCATGACCCCGTAGTAGGCTCACTGTATATAGCCGGCTCTTGCCATTTCTGCCTTTACCTTTTTAGTGATAGGAATTTTGCCGTCCCTTTACACCATCTTGCTTTTGATCCTGCCACCCCATACTTTGAGGTCCCACTGCACGTGGCACACCCTCCACCAGCACCTCCCGCACCCGCGGCACCCGCAGCTCCTGCTGATCCTGCACCAGAGTCTTCTCCGCAGGTGGTACCAGACGTACAGCTCAGCTCTGAGAGTGACCCTTCTGAGGTCACCAGCTCATCACCCTCCTCCTCCTCAAGACCCAGTGCAAACTACTCTCCAGCCGAGCTTGGCATGGCCAACGGCTATTTGACTGAGTAAGTCAGTCACAGGCGGTGTTGTACAGCATGACCCTCTTTTGACAGTACGTAGTTTTGGGTCATAGACTTAGCAGCAGGCTTAGCAATAGGTTTGGAATGTCCTCTGAGGACCCTATAGGATCATTTTGACTGATACGGACCTTATGTCTTTTTGGTACACCGGCCCCACTTCTGTATCCTATTTTGAAATTTGTATAAAAACTGAAGCAGTGGCTTCTTATATATATATATATATATATATATATATATATATATATATATATATATATATATATAGGCACATATACAGTTGACAGTATACATGTTATCTGTTCTTATCTTTTCTGTTGTGATATATTAAACTCTGTCATGTTCATCATATACAGCCCTCCGTTTCTTCTGTTACAAAAAAAAAAAAAAAATGATATGATAAACGAAACATAGGCAGAGTATTAACACGGTAACACAATCTACTTAATTTCATGCTATGATAACATTAAATTGGTAGGGTGTTACAGCTTTCATCATCAATATACCACAGAACACATGAAACACAGAAAACCCACTACCATGGTGAGGCTGTGAAGCTTCGAGAAGAACATACCAAAGATTATTAAGCCTAAACTACTCAAAACTCATGGTAACATGTTCTCACATATAAAGCATAATCAAAATCACATAGAATTTGTAATATCCCCTATAGCCATTAGTTAAATATTTTGATTAATTATGCTTAGATATAAATTAAATAGTGCTTTATTGCTAATATAAAGAACCCAAAATTCAAGATAATTGTAGAAAATTCATATTAATAATTTTTCTTGCCAATTAAGTCCTAAATAAGGTTAGTAGATAGTATAAATTTACCGAAATTTTTCTAAATAATTAAGTAATTATTAGTTAAACTATTAGTGCCCAAAACTTGATAAAAATTTAGAAAAAATAGAAATAATATTCAAAAAATTATGAAAATATTTTTGGAGGTTAATTAGGTTTATATTAGCTCACAAAGTAAAAATTATAATTTTTTGACCTTTTTTGAATTTTCTGTGATTTTCGAGTTGTAATTAGCAAATTGTAGGATTAAGAAAAATAATTTAAAAATAGGTAAATGATTGAGAAAATTTTTGAAAATTTATAGGCATTCTTAGAATAATTAGAAGGACCAAATATAAATTTTTGATCTATTATGAGTTAGGGTGAGTTGATTAACTAAATCTAGCTTAATTATCCTAAGTTAAATCTATAAAATTGCAAGAAAAATAGCTAAATAAAATATCTCTCACATAAATTCTACAAATTACATTAGCCACTAATCTTGGACACTTGTCCAAGCCAAATTTAGCTTGGTGACCAAGTTTACAAGGAAATTAAGAAAAAAAAGTACATGAATAGTTTTTTAGGTGATTGTGTGTGTGTAAGTGAGATTGAGTGTATGTGTGAAGAATCAAACTCTTTTCCCCCAAGTAGCAAAAGCACCCAGAGCAGTAGGGAAAAGGAGAAAGAAAATGAGTGTGTGAGAGTGAGTTCACCAAGTTCTTCTTCTTCATCTTCAAGAAGAAGAACATCTTGAGAGTGAAACACTTGTGAGGCTTTGATCGAGTGCAATATTCTTGTTTTCTCTTCCAAGCTTTGTAACTATCATCTTCATCATTCCACACTTTCTTCAAGTTCCTTTCTTCTTGATCAAAGGTATGGGGTTTTTCTTTTTTTAAAACTCTCCCTTGAATCCCATATTTTTGTGGTCGATTCTAATATCTTACTCTTGTTGATGTTGGTTCTTGGATAATCTTGGCTCAAATCCTTCTCTTTGGCTGTGGCTAGAACATGCTTCTTGGGAGGAATTTTCTTGATTTTGTATCATGATTGAGAGTGTAAAATGATATAAATTTGGTGAGGAAGTTTGTGGTGAGGAGGAGTGATGGTTGTAACTTAATAAGGGCTTAGTTGGGGTAGCTTCATGGGTGAAACTAAACTACACTTGCTAAAGGTAGATTTTAGGTTATTATGTTTCTTGTTCTTGCTTGCTTGAATCACTATATTTCTGTCCCTAGTATGACTTTGCGTGGATATGTTTGCCTTGTGCGTGATAAACGATGTTTACATGCTTATCTCTTGATCCTTTGATATATTATGCTACTGGGATTTATTCTAATTCGTTGAGCTATTGTGTTATGTGATTTTTCTTCCATAATAAATCTCATTATTTTGATCTAAAAATTTTATATGTTGAAGCTAACATGTTAATGTGCCTGCCTATAAATTTTCATAATGTTTAGTGAAGGTTTGCTATTTTTAAAAATTCATTAGATATCTACCTGTTTTGGAACCTATGATAGATTTCTGGAAACACTGAAATTTACCATTTTTGTTAATATACTAAATCTACAAATTTTCGCCTAATATTTTTAAAGCATGTTAAAAACATTTGAAAATATGATTGAGAATTTTTTGGGGATTTTTAGGATTGTTTTACTAATTTAAATAAATTTGAGAACTTAAAATTGCCTGACGGAGAAGGGAAGTCTTGACAACATGTGTTGAGAAATTTTAATGCCCTAGCTATCTTTTAGATTTTGACTTGAAATTTTTATTGATTACCCTTAATATCCCTAAGGACTGACTGACAAATTTCCATGAATTTTTGAGATGGTTTACTATTTTATTTGTATTTATTTTCTAGGCTGTCCTACTGTTTATGCTTGCTATCTTTTTACCCAAAATATAAAAATTGATGCCTTTATGCTAAGTTTGGCCCATATAGTGTTCAAAGCTCAAGGAAACATAATTCTAGAATAACAAATACATAATGAATGAAGTAATAATAGCCCAATGGGTAATGGATGGAAGAAACCTAAACAAGTTATAAGACTTGGCCCAATTTGCTCATGAAACCTAAACCAATATTCCTTTTCCCAATGACTTGTTTTATTTTGTTATGGGCTTGTATATGCAACATAGACCCAAATGAACATTCATAATCATATGCTTGTATCAAAATACATGTGGACCAACATGCATATGATGCATGAGACATAAATTATTGATGTATGAGAACATGTGCGAAATGCATAATAAATAATAATATAAAGATCCAGAGGCATAGCATAGTGAATGTGTGTACACGCATGAATGGATAAAGTTTTTATGAAAAGTATAGTGAATGTCTTGGCCTCATCTTGAAGTGGACAAGTGATGTTGGAAAAGATGACACAAGAAGAGGGGTTAAATCGTGTCTTCACTATAACTTTGAAACCTGAAAAACTTTTTAAACAACTATCTCAAGTCCAAAACTTGGAATGCGGAAGCTTTATGGTTAGTGTAGAAAAGTAGTTGTTATGTGTATAGATATATTTGTATAACTCAAAGAGTTCCCAGATATAAAGATTTATATAACAAAGCAAAAGGATAAAGAATGATCACACAACGAGATTTATCCTAGTTCGGCCCAAAATAAATGCCCACGTCCAGTCCCCAACACTTTGTTGAGATTTTTATATATCACGAGTATTCTTTCTCAAGCTTTACCAAGCTTTTACAGGTGAGTAGTATTTTTCTAACCTTTCCAAGCTTTACAACCAAGTAGTTTTTAGCCAAGCCTTTCTAAGCTAAACGATTAGTTTTTGTCCTAACCTTTCCAAGCTCGCTTATACCACTATTATGTCAGGTTACAAGCGATATAATCAAGGTTTGTGTTTCCACTCACACTCAAGGCTCTTTTCAGAGTTTTTAATTCACTAGGTATAGTGAGTGACTTCTCTAAATTCTCAAAATAGAATGTTATTTATTACAATACAGTCGAGAAGATTTTCTTCAACAGAAGTTACAAAGAGTAAATTTCTAGAGGATTTGAGAGTCGAGAAGGGTGAAGATATGAAACTGTTGTAAGTTAGGAAATATTTGAACAATGTCTCTATCTTCTTCTTCATATCCCAGCTTTATATAGACTTCTAGATGTTACCGTTGGAGCTTATAGATCTTGAGCCTTGAGCCACTGATCCATTGGTCTATGACCAGAAAAAGAAGGAACAACTTTCTTTTTCAACAAGTTGAGGCGACACAAAAGAGGAAAAGTAGCTGTTGAAGTCTTCACTAACTTTTCAGACTTGTCAGTACTTCTTTTACAGCTTGTCAAATCATATTTGACTTTTTGAATTTCTCAGTGAAGCATATAAAAGAAGCTTTCAAGATGTGATACTTTGTGAGACATCATCTTTCTGGATCAAGTCATCTTCCTGAATGAGGTGTGATCCTTCTTGAGGCAAGTCTTTCCTTTCTGGTGCTATATCATTATCCTTCTAAACTTTCTATCTTGTTCCTAAGTGAGTAAACATGCAGAATACAAAGTGATTGTTCTAATATAGATAAACTAACAGGCAATACAATGATGCTTTGTTTGATATAGTGATTATTTAACTTAGTTGACTTTACTCACAAAAGGATGCGCTTAACAAAATGTTTGCAACTCAAGAGATTTACTTAAAACTTGATTTGATATTTATCAAAACCTTTGAAGCTTGAAAAGTCTAAAACCATGAGATTGTTTCAGTTGGGCATTGGAGCTTACAATCTCTCATTTTTTTATGATGACAAATCAATATTTAAGAAAAGATCTTGTTAACATACAAAAAGGTTATATGAAATAAGTAACTTTCTGAAGTGACTAGAAAAAGGCATGATAGCTAGAAACTTCATAAGCAAACAAAAAAGATTAGAGAAAGCAAAGATAAATCCTTTTCAAATCAGATGATTTTGAGCATATTTTGAATATGAGTTGCATAAAAATTACTTCTTTTGCATGTGCAAATATTAAAGCATATCAAAACAAGGATTTAGATAGTTTAATAACTCATAATCTGAACAATTATGCAAATATTTGCAATATCAGAGGAAAACTTATTCATACAGATTTTATGATTAAATAAAAAAATAGGCTCAGTACTAGCAGAGAAATGTTTCTTAGCAATGTCAATCAGCAGATTGTTCAATAGCTCAAAGATTATATGAGTCTCAGAGAAACAAGTTATTAGAGCATAATTGATCAAGAGATATAATTGCACTGCTAGGCAAGAATTAATCGAGATATATCAGAGCATAATTATCAAATAGATAATAAATATAATTAAACTACATTACTATTCAGAGATGTTTAATAATAAGCATGAAATGTTTCTTGAATGTTGAAAAAATATTCCTAATCACTATATGATGTGAATGCTGCTGTGACAAAGTTATGCATGTCAGCCTAAGCTTTTCTTGAATATCTTGCTTTCTCGCCCTTTGACATCATCTAAAAAATGAAGATGTAGGATCATAGAAGAGCCGTCACTATTGCATTTTCCTTTCTAATGAGTTTTCAGCATCTGTAACATGAGATTCTACATATTGTTCATTCTTCTTTTTAATGCTTGCTGATTAGCTATAATAGTGTTTTGGTTGGCTAGCAGTAAATCCATTCGTACTTCAACAACATTTTGAAAGACTCCAGTAGATGAGAGAGCTTCAGAAAGCAGCTTTTCAGTGTGTTAGTTATGACCAATTGAGGATTGTTGAAGTTCAGAAACAACAGGAGTAGTTGTTTTATCATATTTTGGAGTAGGGGTTAGCAGTAGCAAAGTTTGTACAATAATAGAAGTAGCAGGAATATCTTGAGAGACTGTGGTAATGGTTGAGTGTGGCATTGGAGTGTTCAAATTTTCAGCCTCAAATTTAGCAACAGTAGTTGCATTTTCTGGTTCTACTATCAGAAAAATGTCCTTTCAGGCTCTGTTGTCTCTGGTGTAGTGTTAACTCTTTGAACCAATGATCCTTCTTGATTCAAAGGAATCAATGGTAAGCTTGTAAGTTGAATAGCTAGTTGTTCTATTCTTCTTTCTGCTTCTTTGAAAGGTAACATAATCTTTCTCATCTCAAAAGATGGATTGTCATCTTCAATGACCACATATTGTTGGTCCACCTCTAGAGAAGTAGATGAGATTCTTGTAACTTTGGTTGAGGCACTAACTCTAGCTACTTTATCCTTTTGTCTTTGCAGCCATGCCTCTATTCTTATTCTATTTTCTGCTACTTCAAGCAAGGTCTTTCTAACAGGAGGGAGTTCTTCCAAAAAGTTGTATAGGGGCTTTCTTCAAAGGCTTCTTCCCCTTCTTTCTGATTTCAAGGTCTTCATTTTTATCTGAAGCTTCTACTTCAGGTTGCTTCTGTTGCTCTTGAAGGGCTTGTTTCCTGATCATAATCCTTCTTTCTCTTGGTCTGGAAGGTCTTTGTCTAGATTTTGTTGGTGCTGCAGTATTCATTAGTTGTGCAACAATGGCTGATGCTTCATCTTTTGCACTAGAAGAGGAAGATTCTATAGCAAGCTTCAGCAGCTTCTCTTGCTAACTCTCCTTTCTTTAGGGATAGGGTAAACACTTCTCTCATGTTTCTTTTTCTTCCTCAGCCATTTGGAAAGTTTGGATTGGGTAGGAGCTCGTCTTTTCTTTGGCTCATTCTTTTCTTCCTTCTTCTTTTTCTTCTTCTCTTCTTCTTCCTTCTTTTTCTTTTTCCATTCTTTCTTAGGGCCTTGAAGTTTCAAGCACATGGCAGAGAATGTTTTCTTGGTAGTAGAACGGCGTTTTTCATCCTTCTTATGTCCATCAACAAGAAGTTTTGCTCTTGCGAAGACACGTGTGAGGAGCATACCATAGGGCATAGTAGCATGACTCCTTTTTACTTCATCAATGGCCGAGAGCATGTAGTCCAGAATCAGCCTAACTAGATTTATCCTTCTTTTGATCATAAGGTAGAACATGACCATGTGGTCTACCTCTATCATAACATCAGTGTTTCCCATTTTGGGAAGCATAGTGTATTCGCCTACAGAATATACAGCCCCCTAACAGTAATGAGAAGATTGGAAGTACAAATGTTTCTTATATGCATGTCTCTTCTACCCGTTAGAACTTCAGAAACTTCCTCTTCTATGGCTTCAAGTTGTTCCCACCATTTGGCACCACCTTTGTAGAACACCTTCATTGGGTGTGTTGGTGATTTGAACAAGATCAAAAGGAAGCAATTGAATCTCAAAGCTTCCGATAATGCTCCTTAATGATGTATTGTCTTCATTAACAGAGGTGAGAGTTTTGTAGAATGCACCAACTAGCCCTATGTAGATGTCCGTAGAGATTCTCAGAAACTTGTTCCACCCTTGGAACTCAAAGACTTCTACAATCTGAGGAAGGAAGGAAGAGTTTTCCAAGTCAAAACTCATTCCAAAGGCAATGGGCTTGATGAAGAAGTTTCTATGAAAGTTCGTCTACATCTCTTCATCATCGAACATGTAAGGAATACTGTACTCTCCCTTTTTCGTCATGATGGTTTGAAATGGTAGAAGGTTGAAAATGAAGGAGGGAATTTGTATATGTTAGGTGTATAAAGGGAAGTGTAAAGTTAAAATGGTCTATGAATGAAGAAGATGAACAATGTGAGGTTTTTCTCTGTAACATGAGAAGTGAAAGGTTTGAGTGAGAAGTTGATGTGATAGGTGAGGGTTAATGAGGGAAACTGATGGTTAAAGCATATGAATGGTTTTCAAAGTGCAAACGATATCGTTTTAGGATATCCGACCCTTTGGTTTTCTAGCTTTAATGGCAACATGGTACAAGAAGAAGATGTATGCGAGATGTAACACCCTCCCAAGCACAGTACTATCTTAAGTCATGGCATTGCACTCTTACTGTTACCTGAGTGGACCTTGTCTAACAGCAACTTCTGGCCATCTTCAATATTTCTTGAATTATTTGGAGATAATATGGAAATAAACAAAGGAGTGAGAATTTAAAATTCTCAGTAGAATTCTCTAAATTATTAGTCATAGTGTCATCATTATTATCTCGAGCTATTTCGATTTATTAGGAAAAAAGTGAGCATGTTATATAAGTTGTTTAGTTTTATAGATCGAAAACATATTGTTCGAAGAAGAGTTTATTTTATTAATACACTTGTTAAATAGAAAGGAAATCTAAACATCAACATAGTAACATGAAGGATACTTGAATAAGGTGCATAGATTCATAATAACATAAGGAATAGTTGATTCTCATGCACAAATAAATGCATATGACTCCTAGGTGCAAGTGCCTTGCCTCTTTTAACTTTATTTACTTTCTTTCCTTAGCACACCTAGGCGTTAACGTGTCACTATCCTTAGAGTGCGTATACCGATCTGCATTTGAGCATTATGTATCCCCGTCCTCCAATGATAACTTCCATTACTTTCTTTACTTGACACACTTAAGCGTTATATGTTGCCATCCCTAGGGTGTGTTTACCGGTCTGCATTTGAGCATTACATAACGTCGACCTCAAGTGCACTCCCTTAATTATCTCTCACCTATACTTGGTATACATATTCCAGAGTATGATCACCATGTCATACCCCATCTGAGTGTGATCGCCATGTCACACTCCTTAAGAATACAGGACCCTCATCATATCTTTTAACAGCCTTTACAAGGAGGGACCCAAATAACTACCTCTGAGTGAAAAGACCCAATCTTACATATTCATGTATTTTCCCTTTTTGCATGCAAATATGCCATCTTTTATAAAAAGAATAATGATCATATCATGATAAAATGTTCATATGTATTATAGTGCACTTATTTTCAAATATTCTTGCATGTAAAATTATTCATATCATAAATTCTCATAACATAAGCTATCATAACTTCATAAGCTTCTGCTGAAAATTTGGCAGCATAACGAATTAGATCCGTTTCCCCATGACTAGTGCTCTTCAGTACAGACAGCCAGCCAATTCACATGACAGAAACATCATGTCATATATCATCATTTGAATGGTTTAATAAGGGTATTGCTCAAAAAAACTAGCTAAGTTTACAAGTTGGGATTCAATAGCTTGCTATTTCTTAGAATTGCTTATCCTGCCTTTTGTCCCAAATTTTGCCCAGTATTGTAAATTATGGCTAAATTATGCCATAATTTCTAATTAATGTATTAAATTTTGAATTTTTACTATGTTGAAATTTTTTTTGACTAGTTTTAACCTCTTTGATCCCATTCAATTTTGATAAGTAGAACTCAAATTATTGTAAATTAACCTAGGCCCGATCTGTAGCCAAGCAGAATTGCACACTAAAAATTAAAAATTCACTAAAAATAGGAAGCTAATTGGATTTATACGAAACCTATATCATTTTAAAGCTAATTGAACTAGCTTTCATTTTCAACAAGTTTCATATTATTTGAATAAGCAGAGCTCAAGTTATGAGCTCTTGAAGTTGGCTAACTTGAGCTGCCCTACTCTAGCCTAGTCAGAACATAGGGCAAATTTGGTGAATTACTAGGCAAAGTAAATAACAAATCTAATTCTGAAATTTTTATGGTATATTTTGTTATGTGTTAGCTTTCTTATCAAATTGGTTTCATTCTAATTGAAAGTGTATAGGGAGAGTTATGCCCCTCGAAATCCAATTTGCTCAAAATCTGGGACAAAATTCTAGGGTTAACTTCAAAATTTCATATCTCACTCAATACTAATCGAATGCCCTTATACTTTATATGGTTAGAAAGTTATAAATGTCTATTTTCATCTTAAAATAGTTTATCAAGTTTTGATACTTGTAGGTGGAGCCGTACGCTCTGTCAGTACGGATGCCATGGGGATTTCTCTTCTAACAGATTCTGGTTTAGCTTCTATTTGAGTGTTTCATTAAATTACCAACCTAAACTAAAACATATCATAAAGCCATCAAATAACATCAGTACGAGAAGGTGCAAATAAACCCCATTCAGTCACTTGTCATTAAAACCAGGGAAAGATCAAGAGTCCTACCTTAAATTAATATGTAGGCTAGCTATAGTTAAGTTTTTGTTGAAGGAAATGGATGAAGCTTGAAGATAGAAGGAGGATGAAATGAAGTAGAAGAATAATGGAGAGGGAGTAACAACAGAATGAGGGCGCAAAAATGTAGGGGTTAGGAAGAAATTATGAAGATTTTCTACACAAGTTGGTAGTTGGAATGGATGGTGGGGGTTCAACCAACATTGCTCCTTGTAACGCCAGAAAAATTTTAATCTAATTAAGTGTGATTTAAGATGATTAGTTATGATGGAATTAGATTATGAACATAGGAAACCTCACAGAAAATTTTCAAATTGGTTTACCGATTTAAGAGAAATTGGTAAGATCTCGGTATTTTAAATTGTCGGAACCAGACCAATAGAAATTTTTCTATGAGTGCCCTAGGATCAATGGCTAAGATTTAGCCAAACTACCCCTTCATGTGGCGCCTTGATCAGCCATTGAGGGAGAGAAGCTAAGCAAAATTGGATGATGAAGTAAAATCCACCAATCACATGAGCCTTACTTCCAAATATCTTCACCTTTTCTTTCTTTCCTTCTTGTCATTCTCGGTTACCCAAAAGCTGCTGAAGCTCATCTCTTTTCTCTTCTCCTTACTCCTATTTCACTCCATCTTCATCCCTTCTTCAAGTCTCATCACAAGTTGCTTCCATCAAAGCCACTAAATCAACTCAAATTCAACTAGACAAGGTAGGAATCCTACTCCTCTTCTTATTTCCTTTGGTTTGGAGTTGTGTATGAGTCTTCTATACTTTGTGCTACTGATGATATGTGAAGTGATGATGATGAATTATAGTTGATTATGCATGTATGTTATGATTGGAAATAGAATTGGTATGAAATAACTTGAAGAAAGGAGAAAACTCAAGAAGCTAGTACGATTTTTCCTCGGCAGTCCGTACAGAGGAGTGTACGGCTCTGCCTACTGCCTTTCAAACTTCATGAATCTATTTTTGTGTGAAACTAGACATCCAGGGCTTTCCGTACATATATCATATAAGATCATTTGATTAGTATTGAAAGAGATATGAATTTTTGAAGTTTGACCTAGGAGTTAAGACTTTCATTCAGGCAGTGTGAGTTAAGAAGGGTGTAACTCACCTATACAACTTCAAATTGAGTGAAACCAACTTTGTCAGAAAGCTTACGCATAGGAGAACATCCTACAAGGAAATTCCAAGTTTGTTACAATCCCATTTGTTCCCAGTGAGTCGAGAAAGTTGCCCTATGTCCAATTTGGGCTAAAACAGGGTAGTTTAGGAAGGTCGAGTTTCAGGGCCTATATCTCAAAATATACTCATCAAATAATATGCAGTTTGCTCCATTTGAAAGCTTGCCCTGTTAGCTTTATAGAGATATAAATTTCGTATGATTCCACTCGGATTTCTATTTTTGGTGAATTTTCTCTTATAAAAGTATAATTCGGGCTAGAGGCATGTGTGAGAACTAGATCAAATTTAATCCATGTCGGAACTCGGAAAATAGTGAACTTAAGTTGAACTCGAAGATCTTGAACTCGAAAATCTAGCAGATAGAAAGCTAGGTCCAGTATACTTTAGGTTGACCTCGGGACTTAGCAGACAGAGGACGAAGTCGAGAATAGTTAAGGTTGAACTCTTAAGGATGACTTAACATTGAACTCGGGTCTTAGTGAATAGCAAACCCGATCAGGTATAGTTAATACCGGAACTCGGGACTGAGCAAATAGGAAACTAGTCGGACATAGTTAAAGTCGGAAGTTAGGGAATTAAGACATTGAATACATGATCTCGGAAGTCGGGAACCAAGACATGGACTTATAACTCCGGAAGTTGAAGCAGATACGACATCGGAACCTGGAAGTCGGGAATCATGACATAGACTTTGGAACTCGGAACTCGATCCTGAGCTCAAACTCGGGAACATCGGTAGAAGATAAAAGTTTGCGAAATAGATTAAGACTTAGGATCTTAAACCTTGAACCTATGGATATTATTATATCCTTAGGATTACTACAACATTCTATCTCGAGTTTGCTGCTTGATTTAATGTTTCCTGGCTGTCGGACACTATTCATAGGGAAGCGGACATGATCCAATATGCTGCCGAAAAATTCAATAGAAATGTAAAGAGGTTATCAGTATTGATGTGTTAAGAGTGATTTAAGTATGATATGAAGTATAATAATGATATTATGATAGTTTCTGTATGAATACTCATGATATGAACATATAGAATGTAGGTCCCTTTACTTGGAGGCAGTTGCATATTGGATCCCTCCCTGTGAAGGCAATTAAAAGATATAATGAAGGTCCCATATTCCTAAGGGACGTGACATGACGATCACTCTCTGATAGGGTATGACATGGTGATCGTACTCTGGAATGTGGCATGATGACCCCACACCCTAAAAGATGTGACATGGCGATCACACCTAATGGAGTATGACACGACGATCATACTCTGGGACGTGGCAGGATAGGAGTGTGACATGGTGATCACATTCCGATGGAGTATGACATGGCGATCGTACTCTGGAATATGGTATAATGATCTCGCACCCTAAGGGATGTGACATGGCGATCATACCTGATGGAGTATGACACGGCAATCATACTCTGGGACGTGGCAGGATAGAAGTGTGACATGGTGATCATATTCCGATGGAGTATGACATGGCGCTCATACTCTGGAATATGTTATAATAATTCCACATCCTAAGGGATATGACATGGCGATCACACCTGATGGAGTATGACACGGGGATCATACTCTGGGATGTGGCAGAAAGAACATATTTCCAAGGAGTGTGACATGGTGATCACACCCCGATAGAGTATGACATGGCGATCATACTCTGGAATATGTGATGCTGCACTTGAGGACTGCGATACATAACGCTCAAGTGTAGGCAGATGCAAGCACCCTAGGGACAGCGATACGTAACGCCTAGGTGTGCCATATAACATCAAGATGAATGATGCTGCACTTGAGGACGGCGATACGTAATGCTCAAGTATAGGTAGATGCAGACACCCTAGGGACGGCGATACGTAATGCCTAGGTGTGTTGAATGAAAGAAAAGTAAATTTCATATGATTGCATAAATTCGAAAAGTATGTATAGATGTTATGTCTCCAACATAATAATACTATCGTATTTTAATGTGTTGTAGTTATTATTATTCGTAGTATAATTCATGAATTGAATTTGTATAGGTTCTCCTAAGTGCCAAGTGTATGAGTAAAATGAACTTTGCTTCGGATAGTATGTTTTCAAACTATAAAGTTAAACAGTTTACATAACATGTTCACCTTTTTCATAGTAAAACCGAAGCAAACTGGAGATGAAAATGATGACAGTATGTGTGATATTTATGGAATCCTACTGAAAATTCAAAATTCTCACTCCCATTTTCGTGTTATCTCCAAATAGTTCGAGAAGTTGCAAAGGCAGTGAAGTTCTTTGTCGATTAAGGTCCGCTCAGTAATCAGAATAACTCCTAAGTGCGGTACTATAACTTAAGCATAGTACTGTACGAAGGAGGATGTTACACTCCTCATCAATGGTTGATATGGAGCCATTTAGGTGGGGGTGGTGGCTGAATTTCAACCACCCAATCTAGGGTTTTATCAGTATCAAATCATACTGATTTGGTTCCGACAGTTTAAAATACCGAATTTCGACCTATTTCCTTTAAATCGACAAAACGATTCTAAATAACTTTCTAAGGTTTTGTCTACATGTCTATTCAAAATATTTCTTAATCCTAACCTCCCTAATTAAATTCTAATTAATCTTTAATTACTCTTATATAACTATTACTGAATAAATTGATTAATAACGTAAATTAAACATGTTGTAAATTCAGGATGTTATAAATTCTTTTAAATTCTCAAAACATTCCCTATGGTCTTCTTAAAATTTCTATTTAACAAAGGTGAGTTTTCTAATCTGAATGTTTATATTCCAATACTAATCAGGTGTATTTGTTTAATGAAATGAAATAAGTCAATCAACAGTGCTAATCAGAAGCACTGTTTCTTTGGAATTGCTATACTTTAGTTTTTCGTAAATCCTTTAATATTTTCTATCTGTTTCTCTATTCTTGTAACTAATGGCATTTTCGTAATTTTGATCAAGTCTAGGGACATCCCATGTCATGTCACATATGGACACCTCTGTGGCCCAATTGGCTAAAAATTAGGTTTCTGGTATGCCATTTTTAAGAAAATGAGGATGTTACAATCTACCCCCTTCAAAGAATTTTGCCTTCAAAATTCCTTTATCCCTAGTAAGCCAGCTGAATACTATAGATCTCCACCTACACCAAACTCCATAGTGAGGTGATCGAGCTCAATATACAAACAAGTGTGACAGCTAAAATACGACACACAACAGGGCTGCCATGCACAAACATCTATATCATTGTCATGTAAGGACCTAAAGGACGACCTTTCTAAACTTTCAGAGTATGCCTCCTCAGAAGCATAATCAACCCATCGCAGCTTCGGGTAGGGCAAACTGCTCTGATACTATTAAATGTAACACCCTCCCAAGCACAGTACCATGCTTAAGTCAAAACACCATCCTCAGGAGTTGTTAATGTTACCTGAAGGACCTTATCTGGCAGCAAACCCTGGCCGTCTTCAATATTTCTTGAAGTATTTGGAGATAATATGGAAATAAACATGGGAGTGAGAATGTAAAATTCTCAGTAGAATTCTCTAAATTATCAGTCATAGTGTCATTATTATTATCTTGAGCTGCTTCGATTTATTAGGAAAAATGTGAGCATGTTATATAAATTGTTCAGTTTTATAGTTTGAAAACATATTATCTGAAGTAGTGTTCATTTTATTCATACACTTTTTAAATAGAAAGGAAATCTAAATATCAACATACTAACGTGAAGGATAATTGAATAATGTGCATGGATTCATAATAACATAAGGAGTAATTAATTCTTATGCATAAATAAATGTATATGACTTCTCGGTGCAAGTGTCTTTGCCTCTTTGAACTTTCTTTACTTTCCTTTCTTGGCACATCTAGGCGTTAGGTATCGTCATCCCTAGGGTACGTATACCGGTCTGCACTTGAGCATTACATATCACTGCCCTCAAGTGCTAACTTTATTTACTTTCTTTACTTGGTATACCTAGGCGTTACATATCTCCATCCTTAGGGTGCATTTACCAATCTGCACTTGAGCGTTACATATCACTGTCCTCAAGTGCACTCCCTTACTTATCTCTCACCTGTACATGGTATACACATTTCAGAGTATGATCGTCATGTCATACCCCATCGGAGCGTGATTGCCAATCACACTCCTTAGAAATATGGGACCCTCATCATATCTTTTAACTATCTTCGAGTAAAGGGACCCAATATTACATATTCATGTATTTTCCCTTTTTGCACACAAATATGCCATTTTCATATAAAGAATCATGATCATATCATCATAAAATGTTCATATGCATTATATTGCACTTACTTTCAAATATTCTTGCATGTAGAATTTCCTAGTCATATCATAAATCCTCATAACATAAGTTATCATAACTTCATAAGCTTCTGCCAAAATTTTGGCAGCATAACGAATCAGATCCGTTTCCCCATGAATAATGCTCTTTAGTACAGATAGTCAGCCAATTGACATGACAGAAACATCACAATCATATATCATCATTTCAATGGTTTAATAATGGTTTTGCTCAAAGAAACTAGCAAAGTTTACAAGTTGGAGTTCAAGAGCTTGCTATTTCTTAGAGTTGCTCATCTTGCCTTGCATCCCACATTTTGCCGATTTTGTAAATTATGCCATAATTTCTAATTAATATATTAAATTCTGAATTTTTACTATGTTGAAGTGCTATTTTTCTAGTTTTTAACCTTTATGGTCCCATTTAATTTTGATAAGTATAACTCAAATTATTGTAGATTAACCTAGGCCCATTCTATAGTCAGGCAGAATTGCACACTGCAAAATAAAAATTCACTAAATATAGGAAGCTAATTGGATTTATACAAAACCTCTATTCTTTTAAAGCAAACGAAACTAGATTTCATTTTCAACAATTTCATTTTATTTGAATAAGCAGAGCTCAAGCTATGAGCTCTTGAATTTGGCTAATTTGAGTTGCCCTGTTCTAGTCTAGTCAGGACGTAGGGCAAATTTGGTGAATTACTGGGCAAAGTAGGTAATGAATCTAATTCAAAAATTTTAATTTCATACTTCTCTATGTGTTAGCTTTCTAAAAAAATTGGTTTCATTCTAATTGAAGGTGTATAGGATGAGTTATGCTCAGAATCAAGGACAAAATTCTATGGTTAACTTCAAAAATTCATATCTCACTCAATACTAATTCAATGCTCTTATAACTTATATGGTTAGAAAGATCTAAATGTCTAGTTTCAGCTGAAAAGAAAATTATAGGCGGGGCCATACACTCCGCCAGTACTATCGCCGTGGGGTTTTCTTTTCCAACATATTCTGGTTTAGCTTCTCTTTGAATGTTTCATTAAATTTCCACCCTAAACCAAGAATACCCATCTTTAATCACTTAAAACATATCATAAAGTCATCAAATAACATCAGAAGGAAAAGGTGCAACTTAACCCCAATCTATCACTTATCTTTAAAATCAAGGAAAGAGTAAGAATCCTACCTTAAGTTGATATGTAGGCTAGCTAGAGTTGAGCTTTTGTTGAAGGAAATGGATGAAGCTTGAAGATGCAAGGAGGATGAAATGAAGTAGAAGAAGAATGGAGAGGGAGTAGCAACAGAATGAGGGCACAAAAATGATGGGGTTAGGAGGAAATTGTGATGATTTTCTACACAAGTTGGTCGTTGGAATGGATGGTTGGGATTCAACCAACATTGCTCCTCATCAATGGCTGATATGGTGCCATTTAGGTGCGAGTGGTGGCTAAATTTCATCCACTCAATCTAGGGTTTTATTAGTATAAAATCCTACTGATTCGGTTTCGACAGTTTAAAATACCGAATTTCAACTATTTTCCTTTAAATCGGCAAAACGATTTTAAATAACTTTCTAAGGTTGTCTACATGTCTATTCAAAATTTTTCTTAATCCTAACCTCCTTAATTAACTTCTAATTAGCCTCTAATTAATCTTTAATCACTCTTATATAACCATTAAAATCGAACAAATTGATTAATAGTGTAAATTAAACATTTTGTAAATTCAAGCCATTATAAATTCTTTTAAATTCTCAAAACATTACCAATGGTTTTCTTAAATTTTCTATTTAACAAACTTAAGTTTTCTAATTTGAATGTTTATATTCCAATCCTAATCACATGTATTCTTTAACGAAATGAAATAATTCAATCAATAGTACTAATCAGAAGCACTGTTTCTTCGAGATTGCTATACTTTAGCTTTCCATAAATTCTTTAATATTTCCTATCTATTTTTTTTTTGTTTCTTGTAACTAATGACATTTTTTGTAATTTTAAGCAAGTTTAGGAGCATTCTATGTCATTTCACATGTGGACACATCCATAGCCTAATTGGCTAAGAATTAGGTTTCTATTATATAATTTTTAAGAAAATGGGGATGTTACATGAGACCTATGTTTTAGAACCATTTCAGTTCTTCAAAAACTTGATGTTTATGAGAAGATTGAATCACCATTTTGATAAGAGAAAACAATTTGTACAAATGAACTGAACTCCTTTATGAAATCTTCTTTCTGAATCATTTCTGATCTCAAATCTCTCAACCATGATGCCCCTCTGTTTTGCATTTACTTTTTGAGCCAGATTTTAATTCTTCTGAATATGATCTTTTTGAAACGTGCTTGATTGTTCTTCAGAAGCTTGAGAAACTTTCATCAGAAAAAGACTCCAGTGTAGAGTATAAGCTTAGCTAAGAAGGGGATGCACCAATGCAAAATGAATGAATGATTAGAAACTAGTCATGTTCAGAAGGTTCCTTATATGACAGAAATGATCTTCAGCTAAGGGTTTAGTAAAAATGTCAGTAATTTGACTTTTAATGTTAATAAACCTTAGCTCAATATCTCTTTTCTTAACATGATCTCTAATGAAATGATGCTTAATATCTATATGCTTAGATCTAGAATGCTGAATAGGACTCTTTGTGAGATTAATTGCACTAATATTGTCATATAGGATAGGGATTTTGGTATATCTCAGATTGAAATCTTCTAATTGATGCTTAATCCATAAGATCTATGTGTTACAGTTTGCAGCGGACACATATTCAGCTTTAGCAATTGAAAAAGCAATTGTATTATGCTTTTTGCTTGACCTAGTTATCAATGACTTCTAAGAAAGTAACAACAACCACTTATGCTTTTTCTTTCAACTCTGTCTCCAGCAAAATCAGTATCACAATAACCTATAACATTGCAAGCAGTACCTTTCTCATACCGGAGACCAAGATTATTAGTACCTACCAGATATCTCAGAATTCTCTTAACAGTGTTTAAGTGTGATTGTTTAGGATCAGTTGGAATCTAGCACAAATTCTCACACTTAACTGTAAATCAGGTCTACTAGCAGTAACATATAGTAGAGAGCCTATCATACCTCTGTATAGTTTCTTAAAAAACTATTTCACCATCTTCTAGAACTTGAGAATGATGCATGGGAGTACTGATGCTCTTTGCTTCGTCCATATCAAACTTGTTGAGCAAATCCTTAGCATACTTTTCTTGATGAATCAAAATTCCTTCCTTCAGTTGTTTGATTTGCAGTCCTAGAAAGAATTTTAGCTCCCCCATCATATTCATCTCAAATTCTCCCTACATAAGCTCAAAAAATTCTTGCACAAATTCTGATTAGTTGCACCAAATACTATATCATCAACATATATTTGTACAACTAACAAATCATTTTTCTCATGGAATAGAAACAAGGTAGTATCAACCTTCCTTCTTTTAAAACCATTTTTGGTCAGAAAGGAACTAAGCCTTTCATACAAGCTCCAGGAGCTTGCTTCAAACCACATAAGGCTTTTGAAAGTTTAAAAACATAGTGAGGAAAGTTTTCATTTTCAAAACTAGGAGGTTGTTTAACATAAACTTCCTCAGATATAAAACCATTTAAAAAGGCTGATTTTACATCCATTTGAAATAAAACAAACTTGTTGTAGGTAGCATATGCAAGTAGCATTCTGATAGCTTCTAGTCCTGCTACAGGAGCAAGTGTCTCTTCATAATCAATGCATTCTTGTTGGTTGTAATCTTGAGCCATGAGTCTAGCTTTATTTTTTATCACCTTTCCATTTTCATCAAGTTTATTTCTGACCAACCATTTTGTTCCAATAGCAGAATGTCCTTTTGGTGAGGAAACTAGAGTCTAGACTTCACTCTTCTCAAATTGATTTAGTTCCTCTTTCATTGCTTCGATCTAGTTTTGATACATCAAGGCTTCATTAATATTTTCTGGTTGAATTTTAGAGATAAGAGCAACATTGGATTCACCTCAGAGTGAAGATTTGGTCCTAATTCCTTGAGAAGGTTCACCAATAATTTGGTTTTGAGAGATAGCTCTCAAGTCTCGTATTCCAATGTATCTTTGCTTGAAAGATATGACTTATGGATCTTCAGAAGCATCATCAGAAACATGTAGATAAAAAGGGGAGTTAGAAACATCATCATCATCATTTCTTGTGGCAATTTGTAAATTCTACAGATGTTGGGCATTATTATTTAATGACATATTCTCCATTTCCTCTTCCAGATTTACAACCTTCTAATTTAAGTCATTTCTTCTTTCCATGAAGCTTAGATCAATAGTTTCTTCAATAGTCTGAGTCTTCTTATCGTACACCCTGTAAGCTTTTGAAATAGAAGAGTATCCTAGAAAGATTCCTAGATCAGACTCAGGATCAAACTTTGAAAGCTTATCCTTGGTGTTAAGTATAAAACATTCATATCCAAAGATATGGAAATAAGAAATGTTGGGTTTTCTTTGTTTCCATAATTCATAGGGAGTTTTCTTAAGTACAGGCCTTAAGAAAATATGGTTTTGAATGTAGCTGGCAGTGTTAACTACTTCTGCCCAAAAATCTTTTGATAAACCGCTTTCAAGAAGCATAGTTTTAGCTATCTTTTGCAAAGACCTATTCTTCCTTTCCACTGCCCCATTTTGTTGAGGAGTTTTAGGACAATAAAAGTTATGAGAAATTCCATTTTCATTACAAAAGTTTTCAAAAGAATGATTTTCAAATTCTCCACCATGATCTGATCTGATGGAAATGATACAAAAACCTTTTTCGTTTTGAGTTCTTTTTGAAAAAGATTTGAAGGCCTTGCAAGCTTCATTCTTATAGATTAGAAATATAACCCATATGAATCTTGAATAATTGTAACACCCTAATAGGTCCATTCTATGCTTAAGTCATATTGTGGAATTACTAGTTGTTACCTTTGCACGCGGATCTAACATTACCTTTTATAAATTACTTTTTAAACAAAAAAAGGGGTAAACTTTTTTGTTGAATAAAACAAGTAAACCGTTTTTGAAATCGAGAGCCATGAGCGCATCGTGAACATGCAATACAAACGTCGCTATCCCATACATACATCACATTTAACATATATAGAAATCATAAGAATAACCACAATCTTAGATGAAGATAACATTCATTCCATAGCCATCGCATAGTTAATGTAGTAGTAGTAATAGCAGCAGTCATACACAATGATAGCAATGGGTCCGATACCTACTGTCGGCCCTACAAAATAACCAAACGAAATACCTGAGAAGGAAATACATAAGCAATCCCATACACCCATACATGCCACAAGAAAAATGATAACCCTAGCTACAACCAAAAGGGGCTATCCTCATGCTTGGCTCCGCGTGTAAGTCCACACCTCACTCATCTGGCGGAAGGTAGCCATTCCCGAATCCACCGGGAGGAATATCACCACCGTGCCCGACGCCGGCATCCTTTGAAGACGACGCAGAAATGTAGGAGTGAGAAATACTAAATTTCTCATTAAGATCACGACTAGATAAACACAGTGTCATCGTCATTGTCCCAGCCACTTCGGGTTTAATTATAAAAGCAGTAGACAGATATACATTCAATTTTAATGATTTTGAAAACTTAACTTCAAAGCAGGTTGCTTTTAAACTTAACATCATAACTATATCATCATAATCTAACATACATATTGAAAGATAGAGTAAACATTCATAATGCAAATAGACAACATAACCACATGCAAGGACATGCATCATCATAGACTTAACCATGGTTATGCTTTTGACTTTACTTTCATTTTTAGCACGTGCTTAACATTCTTTGCTTTCCTTTGAAATAGACTGCTTTGGATATGAGCTCATTCCATGACCGTCGTCACGCAATACTAACCAAATCAGACTAAGCCGATATTGGTTACCTCTAAGTTGGAGGGTCCTCCATGTCACCCTTGCCTCCCTCATAGAGGTTCCTTGAGTCTTAGTGGATCGTCGTCTCTCACTTCCCTTACCGAAGTGATTGAAGGGTCATGTCCCATTAATTCCTTGGTTATCATTATACTTTACAAGCATAATACTTCTTTGACTAGACACATGCAATGATATGACTAAGTCCATAATTTTGACAGAAATTCGGCAGCATAACAGCTAAACCGGAGCTTCCCCAAAATGCCAATCATAAACTTTCAACCAACAGTTCATCATATTTATATCATATCATCACACTCATCATTCAATCATGAGACAAAGCTCAGTCAAACTCATCATTCATCATGCCGAATAGCATCACCCATTCATAACCTAAAGGGGTTTATAGTTGTGTTTTTCTTTGCGAAGAATATTATGAATCATCATATGATTTCTCGTGGTTACCCATGAGAGAATCACATAGTTAGGATATGTGTTTATAGTCTTTTAGTTACTTAGTCGTTGTATGAAAGTATTCTTTACTTAAGTACATGTCTTATGGAACACTTGTTCAAATTAATTAAGTTAAGTGATTGTTCCCTTTCCTTGAGATAGTGCACTTAGTGATTCCTAGGTTCATGGTATGCTCAGAGGCCCTAATCATACTTCTGTTCCCAAGGAGTTCGAGATCCCTCGAATCCTTGGGTCATGACAACACATAACCACATCATGAACCCAACAACACCAATGTTCACTAATCACCAAGGGTGACTTTTAACTTATTCAAGTTACAAAGTTTTAGACTTTTACTAATATCATACCAAGGTTTTACCTTAATCATTATTAAAGTTATCATTCTTTATAAAGTAGTCATAAAGTTTTATTCTTTATGAAAGTAAGTGCCTTTGACATTAAGCTCTTATCTTAAGATTGGATCTTTATGAAATAATGATACAAGTTACTAGCTTTTTAAATCAAAAGTCTTGTTCTTTATAAAAGTTAACACCTTTTGGCATTATTTTGGCTCAAGATCAAAACTTTATGAATTAATTGCTACAAGACAACACCTTTATGACTTAAAGGTTTCATTCTTGATTAAAGTTTGAAACTTTATGAAAGGTCTTTTCTTTAAGGTTTGATTTTTAAGACATAAAGTAACAAGATATCATTTTATAACTCAAAAAGACTTGTTCTTCTAAAAAGCTTAGACTTTTTCATGTATCTTTGTCTTCAAAATAAAACAAAAGAAGACTTTATGATGGCACTAGAACTTGCGCCACTTTTGTGCATCAAGAAGCAAACATTTTAAAGTTTAAAGCTTTTAGAATGTTCATAGTCTTATCAAATCATAAAAACATAAAAAGGTGAAGCTTTTCTAATCATTCACTCATCATAAAAAGAAAAGAACAACTTTAAGCAAGAGAACAATAAGAACATATTTTTCCAAAAGAGGAAACTTAAGAACACATGAAGAACATCAAGAACACATTTTTCCAAAAGAGGAAACTTAAGAACACATTTTACTAAAAATGAAAACTTTGACTCTTGGAGAGCATGAAGGATCTTCTCAAGCTTTCACTTAGAAATCTTGGTCATGAAAGAATCAAGCTCCAAGCTTTCTTGAGTAAACAAAATGAAAAAGGTGAAGATCACTACCTTTCTTGAAGATGGTGCAAAAACAAGAGAGGAGGAAGAAGAAGATGATGACTCCTCTTGATGATGATGGTGGCAGTTTTGCAAGAAGGAAGGAGAAGCTCTTGAAATCTTGTGGAAATGGAGGTTGTAGTGTTTAGATCTTGTCTTCAAAGACCAAAAGATGTGATCTTTGAAGGGCTTAGTGAGGAAGGTTTGGTTATGGAGGTGGAGAATGATGAAGAAGATGAAGAAGAAGAAGAAGAAATGTGGAGAGAGGTTGGAGAGTTTGAGAACTTTAGAGAGAGAATGAGAAGTTGAAAATGAAGTGAATGTGTGTGTGTGTGCAAGAAAAGTGGCATCCACTTCTTCAAAGGGGAGGAGGGAGATATTTTCTTAATTTTGTGTTAATTAAGATTCAAGGGGACAAATGGGATGATAGGGAGACAAAGCATGGTCAAACTCTTACATAAAGTAGTATTGTCTAATGCTTTTTGCTTTTATGACATCACTCTTTACTTTATTGTCTAGTTGACTAAATTTGAATTTAATCATGTAATTAAGTGCTCATACAACTTAATTAAGGTGATTAAGCAAGGATTAGTGATTAACACACAAGAACACGATTAACAAAAATTAATCTTATGATTAAGCTTAATTAACCTTAATTAAACTCGAGTAAGCTAATTAAGGGCGATTAGTGCTTAATTAAGCTATAAAGGCTTTGACTCACTTAATTATAGATTATCTAATCTCAATTAAGCATTCTCTTGACTCTTCTCATCCGAGTCAACCCCTTAATTAAGCCTTAATCTCATAATTACTCATTAAGTGCCTAATTACTCAGGGTTACTGAGGTAATTTAGCATGACATGAAATTGAGGATGTTACATTTCTTCTCACCTTAAAAAGAATTTTGCCCTCAAAATTCGTTACCTGTAAACAAATTCGGATACTCGCTCCTCATTTCAGCCTCCAGCTCCCACGTATATTCTTCCATATTCCCTCTATCCCAAGCCACCTTGACCAAGGGTACCGTCTTACTCCTCAGCTATTTTGCCCCACGATCCACGATTTGAAATGGCGGTAGATTGAAAGTTAGGTCCTCCCTTAACTGTACACTTTCAGGCTCAAGTAGATGACTAGGATCGGAGTAGTATTTTCTCAATTGAGACACATGGAAGACATCGTGAAGATTTGACAAATTTGGAGGTAAGGCTATTTGGTAAGCAACTAACCCGACACGTTTTAAAATTTGAAAAGGGCCAAGGAAATGGGGGCTTAACTTTTTGACCTTCATAACTCTACCTATACCGATCGTAGGAGTGATTTTCAGGAATACATGTTCTCCTTCTTGGAACTCTAGAGGCTTTCTCCTCTTATCCGCATAATTCTTTTGACGGCTCTGAGCCGTAAGAATTTTGTCCCTAATCCTTCTTATTTGCTTAGTGGTCTGCCTCACAAGATCAGGTCCTAATAGGCTTGGCTCACCCGGTTCACACCAACACAGGGGTGATTGACACTTCCTTCCATACAAAGCTTCATAGGGTGCCATACCAATACTTGCATGATGGCTATTGTTATAGGCAAACTCAATCAAAGGTAAGTATTTGTCCCAACTTCCTCGGTTGTCCAACACACAAGCTCTCAGCATATCCTCCAAAGTTTGAATAGTCCTCTCTAACTGTCCATCTGTCTGGGGGTGATAAGCTGTACTTAGGCAAAGCTTCGTCCCAAATGCCTTTTGCAAGGCTCCCCAGAATCTAGAGGTAAACCTCGGGTCCTTATCTGAGATTATGGTTGAAGGTACACCATGCAATCTTACTATCTCTTGAACATATAGCTGGGCTAACTTTTCCAAAGGATAAGTAGCTCGAATGGACAAAAGGTGAGCAGACTTGGTTAATCTGTCAACAATTACCCATATCGCATCGAAACCAGCTTGCGTTTTGGGTAAACCCATCACGAAGTCCATAGAGATGCTTTCCCATTTCCATTATGGGATCTCCAATAATTGCAACATACCAGAGGGTTTTTGGTGTTCAATCTTTACTTTCTGGCAGACTAAACACTTGCCTACTAACTCCGCAACATCCCTCTTCAATCCTGGCCACCAGAATATCTTCTTAACATCTTGATACATCTTTGTCACACCAGGGTGTATGGTGGAATGGCTCTTATGAGCCTTCTCCAAAATCCTTCTTCGGAGGTCACCACTTGTGGGTACACATACTCTTCCTTCAAATTTCCATAGTCCATCTATACCTTTCGCAAAACCCTTCAACTTTCCTTCTTTTACCAATGCTAGGGTTTTCAAGTACTCTTCTTCCTCGCCTTGGGCTTGAGCAATTTGTCTCTTGAAATCGCTCGTCACCCTAAGTTGATTCAATCTTATACTATGGGGGGGTCAACACAACTCCAAGGTTAAGGTCTCTAAAGCTCCTTACTAGCTCATTCTCCTTGACCATCATCCATGACGCATGCAAGGATTTCCGACTTAATGCATCAGCCACCACATTGGCCTTCCTAGGATGATAGTTCAACCCAAAATCATAATCCTTCAGAAACTCCATCCACCTCCTTTGCCTCATATTCAACTCCTTTTGATCAAAGAGATACTTCAAGCTCTTATGATCAGAGAACACCTCGAACCTCACACCATACAGATAATGCCTCCATATCTTCAGGGCAAACACTACAGCTACTAATTCCAAGTCATGGGTTGGGTAGTTCACTTCATGAGGCTTTAACTGTCTAGAGGCATAAGCCACCACATTCCTATTCTGCATCAAGACACAACCTAAACCTCTCCCAGAGGCATCACAGTAAACCTCGAACGGTCCACTAGGGTCCGGCAAGACTAATACTGGGGTTGAGGTTAACTTACCTTTTAGCTCTTGAAAGCTCTTCTCACAGTCCATTGTCCACACAAACGGGGTATCCTTCCTTGTTAACTTGGTTAAGGGTAAGGATATCTGGGAAAACCCTTTTATAAACCTGCGGTAGTAACCGGCTAAACCCAAGAAACTCCGTATCTCAGTCACTGAGGTTGGCCTCTCCCAATTTATCACAGCCTCAACCTTACTTGGGTCCACAGCAATACCCCCTTGTGACACCACCTGCCCTAAGAACTTTATTTCCTTCATCCAGAATTCACACTTAGATAACTTAGCATAAAGTTTCTTTTCCCTCAAGATCCTTAACACAACCCTCAAATGTTCTTCATGTTCCTCCTTCGTTCTCGAATAGATGAGAATGTCATCTATGAAAACAACTACAAACTTGTCCAAATAGGGTCTAAAGATCCTGTTCATATAATCCATGAAAACAGCAAGAGCATTAGTCAATCCAAACGACATCACCGTAAACTCATAATGCCCATACCTTGTCCTAAAAGCCGTCTTGGGTATATCCTCTTCCTTCACCCTTATCTAATGATACCCAGACCTTAGATCAATCTTAGAGAACACAGTTGTACCTCGCAGTTGGTCCATGAGGTCATCTATCCTAGGTAAGGGATACTTGTTTTTAACAGTCACTTTGTTTAACTGCCTATAATCCACACACAGCCTCATACTACCATCCTTCTTTTTCACAAATAATGCCGGGGCTCCCCAAGGTGAGGCACTAGGTCTTACAAACTTCTTCTCCAACAATTCTTCCAATTGTCCCTTCAACTCTGACAACTCCACTGGGGACATCCTATAGGGTGCTATAGAGATTGGCCCAGTACCTGGCACCAACTCTATAGAAAACTCGATTTCCCTCTCCGGGGGAAACTCGGGTATGTCATCAGGAAACACATCGGGGTATTCCCTGACTACGGGGATCTCATCCACTACCTGCTCGAGTTCCACTTCACTTGCCATAAGGAGAACATATCCTTGATCATCTGACTCACTACTTCCTACCTTAACAGAATTCAAAAACAAACTAACAGGCTCCACGCGCTTAATAGGTATAGGGGGAAGAACAATAGATTTCTCAGAGCAATTTATCATAGCATGGTTAGCCGAAAGCCAATCCATGCCTAGAATCAAATCCAAACTAGACAAAGGCAAGCAAATCAAATTCGCTACGCAAGACCTACCATCAATTTGGAATCGACAACTCAAGCAACAATGACAAGTCCTAACTGGTTTCCCAGCAGGAGTAGAAACAATTAACATATAAGGCAATTCAGACACAAATAATCCTAATCTATCTACAGAATCATGGGAAATAAAGGAGTGTGTAGCTCCAGAATCATACAACACAGTTAAGATCCTACCATTAACCTCGCACTTACCTTGGATCAGATCGTCGGACTGAGTGGCCTCCTCAGCATTAAGGGCAAAAACCCTTCCTTGGTGTTGGGGCTTGTTGGCAGGGGACAACAGCTTGACAGTGCAGTCTCTAGCCATATGTCCAGGCTTTCCGCATCGGAAACAAGCATTCTGGCTAGCTAAACAAGGGCGTCCTCCATGATGTTTGCCGCACTTAGGGCAGGCTTGACCATTCGCCGGCTTGGGTGGATTCCCAGTAGGCTTCTGGGGTTGCTTTCCTTTGAAACCTCCACCTTGAAATGGTCTCCTCGGGGGTTAGGGCTTGAACTTCTGCCCTTGCGGTGCCAACTTCTTCTTGTAGGCTTCGAACCTTGCCACAGACAGCTTGCGGTTGCAATCCTCCACCAAACGGCACTTCTTGATGAGTGCAGCATAGTCACGGATCTCCATTGGTACTACAGATGCCAATATCTCCTCACGCAATCCCCCTTCAAACTTCACACATTTCCAACGCTCATCCGGGTTCCCTTGATAGATCGTCGAGAACTTGCACAGCTCCTCAAACTTGGCCGCGAACTCAGCGACATTCATGGTCCCTTAACACAGACTCATGAACTCCAGCTCCTTTGCATTCCTCACGGATGCGGGGAAATACTTCTCATAAAAGTGTGTCTTGAAAACCTCCCAGGTGATGTGGGTTTGGGTTCCTCCCAAAAGTCTCTTTGTGCCTACCCACTAGAACTCGACATCAGCTTCCAACATATAGGTAGCAAAGGCTACTTTTTGCTCCTCGGTACAGGCCAACACCGTAAAAGTCTTCTCAATGGCCTTGATCCACTCATCAGCTCGATCGGGGTTGTACGTTCCTCTAAAACTCGGCGGGTTTGCCTTCCGGAACTCAGCAAACTTGAGGTACTCAAGATCTACCTCAGCTCCTCCATTGTGCCCTTCGGGATTCTCCTCATCCCTTTGCTCCATTCGCTCCATCATGCGATGGGCAGCAGCAGCCTGCTCCCTCATGGCAGTAGCCATTTCACGGAGCGTCCCCATGAATTCCTCGGGACCTTCCGGCTCGTTATGGGGCCTACCACGTCTTCCTGAAGCCATTAGTTCCTGGTACACAAAACAGAAGACATTGAGTTGATCAGGCTCAACATTTGTGTTGACTGAACCAGCAACTAACCATATTCAGGATAGACGATCATGCACATCTAACTCCTATGTCTCATCATACAGACGAGACTCAAAGCATGACTCAACTAACATATATGCTTAGAAGCATAGTCAGTCCATCCCCAGGCTCTTCAAGGATGAACTACTCTGATACCAAAATGTAACACCCTAATAGTTCCATTCTATACTTAAGTCATATTATGGAATTACTAGTTATTACTTTTGCTCGTGGATCTAACATTACCTTTTATAAATTACTTTTCAAACGAAAATAGGGGTAAACTTTTTTTTTGAATAAAACAAGTAAACCGTTTTTGAAATCGAGAGCTATGAGCGCATCGTGAACATGCAATACAAACGTCGCTCTCCCATACATACATCGCATTTAACATATATAGAAATCATAAGAATAACCACAATCTTAGATGAAGATAACATTCATTCCATAGCCATCGCATAGTTAATGTAGTAGTAGTAATAGCAGCAGTCATACACAATGATAGCAATGGGTCCGATACCTACTGTCGGCCCTACAAAATAACCTAACGAAATACCTGAGAAGGAAATACATAAGCAATCCCATACACCCATACATGCCACAAGAAAAATGATAACCCTAGCTACAACCAAAAGGGGCTATCCTCATGCTCGGCTCCGCGTGTAAGTCCACACCTCACTCATCTAGCAGAAAGTAGCCATTCCCAAATCCACCGGGAGGAATATCACCACCTGCCCGACGCCGGCATCCTCTGAAGATGACACGGAAATGTAGGAGTGAGAAATACTAAATTTCTCAGTAGGATTGTAACTAGACAAATACAGTGTCATTGTCATCGTCCCAACCACTTCGGGTTTAATTATAAAAGCAGTAGACAAATATACGTTCAATTTTAATGATTTTGAAAACTTAACTCCGAAGTGGGTTGCTTTTAAACTTAACATCATAACTACATCATCATAATCTAACATACATATTGAAAGATAGAGTCAACATTCATAATGCAAATGGACAACATAACCACATGCAAGGACATGCATCATCATAGACTTAACCATGGTTATGCTTTTGACTTTACTTTCATTTTTAGCACGTGCTTAACATTCTTTGCTTTCCTTTGAAATAGACTGCTTTGGATATGAGCTCATTCCGTGACCGTCGTCACGCAATACTAACCAAATCAGACTAAGCCGATATTGGTTATCTCTAAGTTGGAGGGTCCTCCATGTCACCCTTGCCTCCCTCATAGAGGTTCCTTGAGTCTTAGTGGATCGTCGTCTCTCACTTCCCTTACCGAAGTGATTGAAGGGTCATGTCCCATTAATTCCTTGGTTATCATTATACTTTACAAGCATAATACTTCTTTGACTAGACACATGCAATGATATGACTAAGTCCATAATTTTGACTGAAATCCGGCAGCATAACAGCTAAACCGGAGCTTCCCCAAGCTTTCACTTAGAAATCTTGGTCATGAAAGAATCAAGCTCCAAGCTTTCTTGAGTAAACAAAATGAAAAAGGTGAAGATCACTACCTTTCTTGAAGATGGTGCAAAAACAAGAGAGGAGGAAGAAGAAGATGATGACTCCTCTTGATGATGATGGTGGCAGTTTTGCACGAAGGAAGGAGAAGCTCTTGAAATCTTGTGGAAATGGAGGTTGTAGTGTTTAGATCTTGTCTTCAAAGACCAAAAGATGTGATCTTTGAAGGGCTTAGTGAGGAAGGTTTGGTTATGGAGGTGGAGAATGATGAAGAAGATGAAGAAGAAGAAGAAGAAATGTGGAGAGAGGTTGGAGAGTTTGAGAACTTTAGAGAGAGAATGAGAAGTTGAAAATAAAGTGAATGTGTGTGTGTGTGTGCAAGAAAAGTGGCGTCCATTTCTTCAAAGGGGAGGAGGGAGATATTTTCTTAATTTTGTGTTAATTAAGGTTTAAGGGGACAAATGGGATGATAGGGAGACAAAGCATGGTCAAACTCTTACATAAAGTAGTCTTGTCTAATGCTTTTTGCTTTTATGACATCACTCTTTACTTTATTGTCTAGTTGACTAAATTTGAATTTAATCATGTAATTAAGTGCTCATACAACTTAATTAAGGTGATTAAGCAAGGATTAGTGATTAACACACAAGAACATGATTAACAAAAATTAATCTTACAATTAAGCTTAATTAACCTTAATTAAACTCGAGTAAGCTAATTAAGGGCGATTAGTGCTTAATTAAGCTATAAAGGCTCTGACTCGCTTAATTATAGATTATCTAATCTCGATTAAGCATTCTCTTGACTCTTCTCATCCGAGTCAACCCCTTAATTAAGCCTTAATCTCATAATTACTCATTAAGTGCCTAATTACTCAGGGTTACTGAGGTAATTTAGCACGACATGAAATTGAGGATGTTACAATAATCATCTACTATGACTAGACAATATTTCCTACCACCTAAGCTAGCAGTTCTAGTTGGTCCAAATAGATCAAGATATAAAAGGTCAAGTGGTCTTGTAGTAAAAACTATATTTTTACTGTGAACTTTTGGTCTGTTTACCTTTATGACATAACTCAAAAGATGAGTGATTTTCAAAACTGATCTTAGGCAAACTTTTGATTAGCTCCTTTTCAGAAATCTCAGAAATCAACTTCATATGAACATGACCAAGCTTCTTATGCCATAGCCACTTTTCATCCATAAATGAAGCTAAGCATTTTATATTTTGATCTAGAAGGTCATCTAGATATAATACATAAGTATTATTATGCCTTCTAGTAGTAAGAATCATGTTATCATTAGTGGAATCTTTAATAACACACTGAGAAGATTCAAACAACACTTTGTAGCCTTAGTCATAGAATTGACTAATGCTTAGAAGATTATGAGTTAGTCCTTTTACTAACATAATATCATTTATTACGTTTGAATTGTTCTTACCAACAATACCTATACAAATGATTTTGGATTTGATTCCGTCAGCAAATTTCACTATTTCACCATCCTTGGGTTTGAGGTTTCTGAACCAGGATTTATTTTCAATCATATGTTTGGAGCATCCATTGTCTAGATACTACTTCTTCTCCTTTTGGTGTTGTGATTTAAGACATACCTGCATTAGGGACAATTTTTGCCTTAGGTACCTTTTGGGTTAGTTAACATCTTGGGCCTTTTCACTTTCTGTAGCTTTCTTTTTGCAGAAGTATTTTTTAGAAGTGTATGCCCTTTTAAAATAGTAAATGCATGCAAGAATCTGATTTAGAGATTTTTTGGATGATTGCTCATCATCTTCTTTCCTAAATCCTAGTCCAATTTTATCAAGGTAAGGTTTCTGACCACCAAGTATCACATCTAGATTTTTGGAACCATTAACCATTTTCTCAAGATCAGATTTCAGAAGTCTAACCAAGTTCTAGAGTTCAGAAACATCAGAGGAAACATTTTGATTGACTTTAGAAGCTTTGGTTTTCATCATATTAACATCCTTCTGGAGGATGTCATTTTCCTTTACAAGATCAGTATTTCTATTTTCTAACTTCTCATTCTCAATCTTGATTTTTTTCGAAATCTAGAGATAATTTTTGAAAGTTTTTCTTAAAATAGGAAAAATGGGAAGCAAATAGCTGAGAATCATCTAAAAGATCATCATAAGATTTTTGGAGATTTTCAAATAAAGGTTCGAGTTCAGAATCAGATACCTCAGTTTCTTCTTCTACAATAATATCATCCATGAAGCAGAGATTTGGTACAATCTCTTCTTCACCTTGTGATTCAGCATTCT
Organism: Pterocarpus macrocarpus; assembly: GCA_031439585.1. Classification (NCBI taxonomy): domain Eukaryota; kingdom Viridiplantae; phylum Streptophyta; class Magnoliopsida; order Fabales; family Fabaceae; genus Pterocarpus; species Pterocarpus macrocarpus. Next base: position 33,797,089 of record CM062521.1, read on the forward strand.
CCTGTTCTTCATCCAAATCCTCCCATGTAGCCATCATAGCCTTCTTCTTTGTAGTCTTCTTTCTTGAGGCCTTCTTCAATCTAGGACATTCAGATCTGACATATCCAGGCTCCTTGCATTGATAACAAATGATTTCATCTTGAACTCTTGCCCTTTTTGTCCTTCTTGGAAACAAGATTCTTTTTCTTTCTCTTAATCCATGCTTTTGTGATCTTCCTTGCTAGATGTGCAATCTCGTCATTCTCATCATTGTCTTCAGATGAGTCTTCTTTATCTTCATCAGATTCTTCTGAAGCTTTCATGGTCTTAGAAAATTGAGTCTTCTTCTGGGTGGACTTCAAAGCAATAGACTTTCCCTTTTCGATAGTCTCACCAGAGACTTCATTAAGCTTAATCTCATGAGTCTTTAATGATCAAATGAGAGCATCTAAGCTAAGCATATTCAGGTCCTTAGTTTCTTGAATAGCAGTCACTTTTGGATGCCAAGCCTTTTAAAGACTTCTCAGAATCTTTCTCACTATTTCTATATTAGTGTACCTTTTGCCTAAAGCCTTCAACTGATTTATGATATGCATAAATCTAGTTGTCATTTCATCAATATTTTCATGCTCTAGCATCATAAACATCTCATATTGATGAACTAGCATGCTGATCTTGGTCTCCTTGACCTGATCAATTCCTTCATGTAGAACTTGAAGTCGATCTTATATTTCTTTAGCTAAGTCATAACATATGATTTTATCGTATTCGCTCTTGCTCAAGGCACAAGTAAGCAAATACTTTTGCTTTGGAATTCATTTGGATGGCTTTGTGCTGATTTGTCCATTCACTTCTTGGAACAGCTCTGACTATTACTAGTGGTGGTTGATCAAGATCTGCTACCACCTGAGGTACTGGTTGTTCAATAGTAGGAGAGTAATCACCATTCTCTATTATCTCTTACATATCAAGATTGGTGGATTCAATGAAGAATCTCATTCTATCCTTCCAATACGGATAATGTTCACCATTAAAGTATGGAGGTCGGTTGATAGAGTGACCCTTAGCAATGTGGTTTATCTATTGTGCCATTTGCTAGATCTTTAACCTCTACAACCGTTAGGAAGCTCAACCCTAGAGTTAGGCTCTGATGCCAATTGTTGGAAAAGGTAACACAAGAAGAGGGGGTTGAATCGTGTCTTTACTATAACTTTGGAAACTGAAAAACTTTTTAAACAACTGTCTCAAGTCTAAGACTTGGAATGCGGAAGCTTTATGGTTAGTGTAGAATAGTAGTTGTTATGTGTATAGATATAATTGAATAACTTGAAGACTTCCTAGATATAAAGATTTATATAACAAAGCAAATAAAGTGAAGGATAGAGAATGGTCACACAATAAGATTTATCCTAGTTCGGCCCAAAATAAATGCCTACGTCCAATCCCTAACACTTTATTGAGATTTTTATATATCACGAGTATTCTTTCTCAAGCTTCTCCAAGCTTTTATAGATGAGTAGTCTTTCTCTAGCCTCTCCAAGCTTTAAAAACAAGTAGTTTTTTGCCAAGCTTCTCCAAGCTAAATGAGTAATATTTGTGCCAACCTCTCCAAGCTCACTTAGACCACTTTCAGGTCAAGTTACAAGAGACATAATCAAGGTTTATGTTCCCACTCACACTCAAGGCTCTTTTCAGAGTTTTTAATTCACTAGGTATAGGGAGTGTTATCTACATTCTCAAAATGAGAATGTTATCTATTACAATACAGTAGAGAAGATTTTCTTCAAACAAAAGTTACAAAGACTAACTTTTTGGAAGATTTAAGAGTCGAGAATGATGAAGGTACAAAATTGTTGTAACTTTGGAAATATTTGAACAACATCTCTTTCTTCTTCTTCGTATCCCAGCTTTATATAGACTTCTAAATGTTACTGTTGGAGCTTGTAGTTCTTGAGCCTTGAGCTACTGATCCACTAATCTATGACTGGAAGGAGAAGGAACAACTTTCTTCTTTAACAAGTTGAGGTGACACCAAAGAGAAAAAGTAGCTATTGAAGTCTTCACTAACTTTTTAGACTTGTTTGGGCTTCTTTTGCAGCTTGTCAAATCATATTTGACTTTTTGAATTTCTTAATGAAGCATATAAGAGAAGCTTTCAAGGTGTGATACTTCGTGAGACATCATCTTTCTGGATTAAGTCATCCTTCTGAATGAGGTGTAATCCTTCTCAAGGCAAGTCTTTCCTTTCTGGTGCTACATCATCATCCTTCTGAACTTTCTATCTTGTTCCTAAGTGAGTAAACATATATATTATAAATCAATTATTCCAATATAGATAAATTAACATGTAATACCATGGATTTGACACTTTGTTTGGTACAGTTATTATTTAACTTAGTTGACTTTACTCACAAAAGGATGTGTTTAACCAAACATTTGCAACTCAAGAGATTTACTTAAAACTTGATTTGATATTCATCAAAATCTTTAAAGCTCGAAATGTCTAAAACCATGAGACTGTTTAAGTTGGACATTGGAGCTTATAAGTGGGATATTCACTGCCCTATCTGGAGTGGATGGTCTAGCTTGAGCATGGGGCCAGTGTCCATAGCTTTGACTTGGGATTAAGGGACGCCTTAGTAAAGAGCTCTCGACAGATAGCGGCAAGAGTGAGTAGACGCCACTAGCTTCCCTCATATTGGGCAAAGGAAAAAAGAAAAAGAAACGATCAATAAAGTAAAGCAATGTGCATTACCATGCATTACAAGTCCTGGTGGATGTGGCTGTTACCCTGATGGACGTTTGTTCATCAGTTTTGATAGTGTATGGGCTCATCAGCTTTTATGCTGGTTGTCCATCAACCTTGACGGGAGGATTTTTCTCATACATTTTTACTATTCATCTTCATTATGCATTCGCTTATTACTATGTCTTATATTTATTATTCCGCATGTTATTCGTTTATTATCTGTCTACTTAATTATTACTTGTATGTGCTGCAATTGTATGATACCTGTTATTTTTATTTTTAATCTGTCTATGCAAACTTGGGAGTTTTTGGGTGCCTGGCAGAGCCTTGGAAGTGCCACCCATATTGAGATTCAATTCCCATTATGATTTTTCTTTAGTGCTTTCAGATGGCTTGCATCATGATCATCCTTGAGGTGAAGGTGACCTTTATAGCCAATCCCCTCATGGGCCAAGTGGTCTTGGTGTTATAGGACATCCGCCCCCTTTACTATGTAGCTTTAGGAGGATTTATCTTTTTGGTATACACTTGATGGATAAACAGATCTTGCTATTATCCTTTGATTTGTATATGGATCAAGCAGAGTTGCTTTTATTTTGATGGATGACTGTATATTATTTGACATCCGAGGCCTTAGATTTTGCTTTTGTATGGTTGTATATTTGACCCTTTGAGGAATGACCTGTAGACTGCTAGACTTGTTGGTGTGCTATGTATAACGAGGTTTTTCAGTATATTGTGCTTTACTTTTAGGCCAATATGCATAATTAAACAGCCGAATTAAATAGTGATAATTAATTAGTTAACCAAATTGGTAATAAAAAGTAAATAAGAAAAATGTTTTGTAGTTGAGATATATAACATATGTTAGCTTAGCTACAAATCATAATTAAAGAGGATTAGATTAATAATTAACTAATAGGGTGTTACAGAAGCAATATTAAAACTCATAAAAACAAGCTTTTACCCTCAGCCCCTTGATGCACCCGTGAGCTTCATAGGGCTTCATAGGAGGTTCTTTAAGCATTTGAGTTCAAATAACACTAGAGCATGATTATTCATGGAGAAACACAAGTATAATTATCAAGCTCTCAAAATTCATATGATGCTACATGGACCATTATGCAGCCATGACATGTTCAACCATGAACATGAAGAAAAATTCAACAATCATGCAAGAAAACATGCTCTAAAACTTTAAAACACAAGTAGACATGAATAAAACTTCAAATCTTTAAATAAACACATGAATGAAGCCTAAAGAGCAAAAAAAAAAAAAAAAAAACCCTACTTGATATGAGCTCTTGAAACTTGATGAAGACAAGGCTAGACCAGCAAGTTGCTTGAGCTTCTTGCTATTATTTGGGGGTTGGAAAATGAGCTTTGAGGACAAGGATTGATTGTGCTAATAGGTGATAAAGATAGATGAAAGTTTGATGGACTTTTTGAGAGAAAATGGAGGTTGATGGTGGAGGAAGAGGTTGCGGCTAAAGAGGTGTACTTGGGGCTAGAGGTGAGTGTTTCTAAAGTGTCTAAATGTGCAGAGGTGTGGTTGCATTTACAGAAAAAGGGTAGATTTAGTTAGAGTTAATTATAGGATTAGTTTTAGCCTAATTAGGTAGTTTAGTTAGTTAATTATGCCACCAATGATTAATTAATTAATCAACCAATTAAAACTAATTTAGATACACCATAATACTCATCTTAAATGTTGATTAACGATTAGGAAAAGATTAAGGTGGTTTAATACATAATTAGCAATTTTACTCAAAACTAGATTACGTAATTTCATCTTTAATTAACAAAATAATTAGCAAACAATTAAATTTCTTTAATCTATTATGAAAACCATGTTTAAATATGTGTAATACAGTATCTTTGAATTTACACAATTTTTTCCATAATTTTTTGTTCATTTTTACATTAATTAGGCCTATTTTTGAGTTATTTATCACATTTAAATATCTTTAATTAAATTGAATAAAAATATGTAGCATCCCATGTGCATGCTATGCTGCCTCAGCTAGTTAAGGGGACAAGAATCACTTAGTAAAAGATTTGGTCAAAAACTAAGATAGTTTAGTAAAAGTTAATTAATGAATAGTTGACTTGATCATGTATTTAGTTAGAATGCAATTAGATCTTTTACCATTTTGGTTAAAATTGAACCAGGGGTTGGAAGGGCTATTTTGGGCATCCTTAGGATTAGGGTTAGAGTTTTATTAATTTTTATTTAATTTATTTGTATTCATGATGTATTTTTGACCTTTTTTGGGTAATTGACTAAAAAATTGTATCCAAAAAGGTCATTGCTGTTCCAGTAGCTGTTGAGGGCCATTTAGAGATCCAATCACATGGTCTATCAAGCCCATGCCTGAAACTCTACTGATTCTTTGCCGTGCTGCAAATTACAGTTGTAACTCCCTACTAATTTTATGTTATGCTTAAGTCATAGCATGAAATTAAGTAGCTTGTGTTACCGTGTTAATATTCCACTTACGTTTCCCTTTCCATATCATTTTTTTTTTGTAACAGCAGAAACGGAGTGATGTATAGTGAATGTGACAGAGTTTAATACATCATAACAAAAAGATAAGAACCAATAACATATATGCCGTCAATTGTATATGTGTATATATGTATGTGTATAGGAAACCACTGCTTCAGTGTTTGTACAAATTTCAAAATAGGATACAAAAGTCAGGCCGGCGTACCAAAAACACATAAGGCCCCTATTAGTCAACATGATCCTATAGGGTCCTCAGAGGACATTTCAAACCTACTGCTAGACCTACTGCTAAGTCTATGACCCAAAACTACGTACTGTCAAAAGAGGGTCACACTGTACAACGGCGTCTACTGCTGATCTACTCCGTCAGAAAGTCGTTGGCCATGCCAGGCTACCGGGTGAGTAGTCCGTGACCGGGTCCTGAGGAGGAGGAGGATGATGAGCTAGTGGCCTCAGAAGGGTTACTCTCGTGAGGCGAGCAAGATGTCCGTATGCTGCAGAGAAGACTACGCACAGATCGCCAGAGTGTCAGTCTTTGGCGGAGGGTGTGCCACGTGCAGCGGGACCGCAAAGTATGGGGCAACAGGATCAAACGCAAGATGGTGTAAAGGGACAGCAAAGTTCCTGTCACTAAAAAGGTAAAGACGGAAATGGCAAGAGCCAGCTATATACAATGAGCTACTGCGGGGTCATAGTGAAGCTGCAAGTCTGGAATCTCAAAGAAGAGGGCAGCTGTCGAGTCCATCGCCCACGTCTGAGAATGAGACGGAAATACAAAACGAGGTGAGAATTTGAAGAAATTCTCGGTAAAGTTCACGCATGGTGTTTGACTGACGTCGCGCTCATTCTCAGTTGCCTCGGGTTTTATTTAATTATAAAAATTTGAGATTAAACTTAACTATTCATATTTAATAAGGTTGAGAAAATGTCTGGTCCAAGGCAAGGTCCAATTTTGCTTAAGACAACATAATGAACAGAATAAACTAATATCAACAATACACAGAATAATGAACATACGGTAGTAAGCGAATTTAACAAACAATAATGAAATCATGCAAAACTTGCTCACTGAGCCTTTCTTCATAAACTTTTGCATTCCTCATAAACTTTTCCATCACTTGGTCCCCTGGGAGTTCTTAGCCATTTTAGACTCCTGGGTAATAGTCTGCTTCTCAGGATCGGGCTCGTTCCTATATAGGAATACCGGGTTTACTTTCCCCGACTTTCCGCCAATCTATTCCCATTAACTTTATTCCGGGGCTGGCTCAAGTATTATGGAACTTTCATCATAGCATAATCTTTATATTCCTCATAACATGACTTTCACAACTTTCTTGAAAATGCTCATGTATCTACATATATATCATAACTCATGCATATACTTTACCGTAATTTTGGTGGCATAACGGAACGTGTCCACTTTCCCGTGAATAGTGCCAGTATGCAGCATATCAACTTATCAAAGAAATCATCTCATTCCATTCATAATTTAATGTATTTCATTCATGTCTCAATCATCAAATTTAAGGCACAAGTATTGCACTTTAAAACATGTTTACTGTCTCACTACTTGTATTCAACCCAGTTTTTGTAAATTATGCCATAATTTCTATTTAACTCATTTGGACCTCAATTTTGGATATGTTAAAGTGTTATGTGTATATTTTCTAACCTCTTTAGTCCCATCTAATTTCGATAACCATAACTCAAGTTATTTAGGTTTTATCCCAGCCTGCCCTGTGGCTGGCCAGAATTGCACACTCAAAAGTAAAAATCTACTAAAAATCGAAAACTAGCTCAAATCATACAAAATTGGTCTCATATCAAAGCTAACAGGACAATATTTCATATGCAAAAAGTTCCATTTCATTTGCCTTAGTAGGGCTCAAGTTATAAGTCTCGAAATTTGACCTTCCCGAACTGCCCTGTTTTGGCTCAGTTTGGACATCGGGTGATTCTTCGAATCACTGGGAACAAATGAGAAAATAACAAACTCGAAATTTCTTTTTAGGATGTTCTCCTATGTATAAGCTTTCTAACAAAATTAGTTTCACTCAATTTGGAGTTGTATAAGGCGAGTTACACCCTTTTCAACCCATACTGCCTGGGTGAATGTCTTGATTCCTAGGTCAAACTTCAAAAATTCATATCTCTCTCAATATTACTCCAATGGCCTTATATGATATATGTATAGAAAGCCCTAGATGTCTAGTATCACATAAAAATGATTTCATCAATTTTCAACAGCAGTAGGCAGAGTCGTACACTCCGCCGTACGGACTACCGAGGGTTTTAGGTTTTCCAGCTTCTTAGCTCTTCCTATCTTCATCCTTTCTTGCTTCCCATTTGGTGTTAATCTCACAAACAGCCAATCAACCAGCCATATATCATCATATCAATCAATCAACACATCAAAGATTGAGAAAATAAACCACCACCAATCATCCAAGAATCAAAAAATCAAGCAAGAAATAAACATCTACCTCTTATTATATGGTTAGGCTTGAGTTTGTAGCTAGAACTTGGTTGAACTTGAAAGTTAGATGGAGTTGGATGAGTAGAGAAGAGAAAAAGAGAGCTGAAGTGAGGGAGAAGAGAGGGCACAGAAATGGGTCTGAATGAGAGGAGGAGAATGTGTTATATAGGCATGAGTGGTAGTTAACTTGGAGGGTTTTGATTGGCCTCAAAACACAAAGCTGAATTTCAGCCAACCTTGCCCTCTTTTTGTGACAAAAATGCTCTCCACATCGCCCTCTTTTTGTGACAAAATCGCTCTCCGCGTCGCCCTCTTTTTGTGACAAAATTGCTCTCCACGTCGCCTAAAAGTGGAACTCGTTTCCATTGTATTCTGAAAAATGACATCAGAACTCGTACTCTTCTTAAAGTCGGAACTCGTGCATATCTATTCAGATGAAATCGGAACTCGGAATTATTGTCTGGTTTACTCGAAACTTGAAAGCAAAGTCGGATGTGAAACCAAACACTTAGATCCTGAAGTCGGGAACTTTATGTAAACTTGAATCGATTCTAAGCATAATACCGGAGACTGGGAATGGTACATAAATCTTATGTACCAGGAAATCGGAACTTATAGAATCTCGGAACTCCAAACTTAGTCTCAGAACTCGGGAAGATCAAGAAAAATGAAAAGCTCTTGGTAATAAACTCGAGATTGGAACTCGTGCAAATTTTGCTCGAACTTAGAGACCAATTTAGAGATCTGATCTCGCGTCCATTTCTGGTTGAGATCAACTCGAATGTCAGATTTCGTGTCAGGTTGGAAATCGTGTATTACATGCATAAGGTCGGAAATCGGAAAATCCAGCCAGTCCATTTAAGCCTTAATGAAATCGAAAATCGGGTATTTTTTTTTTTTAACCTTTATTGATGAGGTCGGAAGTCGGGACGTTACAACAGTGGCCTTATAGAGTTTTTGGGGCCCGTTTTACACCTCGGTGAGGCTATTTTTTTGTAATTACGTAAATATTACTCAAATTTACTAAAAATTGGTATTTATCTTTAAAAATATATTAAAATATATTTTTTATTTTCTAAAATTTTTCGAGGTCTTTCATATAGTTTTTGGCCTTCTATAAGCCCTTTAGTATTTCTGTTTGTTTCCTGTCAAAATTCCTACTATATTTTCTGTTTTCTATAACTAATGGCATTTTTGAAGTTATGAGCAAGTTCAGGGGCATCACTTGTTATTTGGCACTAGATAGCTTTGTCGGTCCATTGGTTGAGATTTGAGTTTCTACGGCTCTGCTATGTTACTATGCTATACTTAAATCCCTATTTTGCTAATTCTAACAGTACGATGACCTAAATATCATTTTCTAAAAGTTTTGGGGTTTAAATAGGAATAGCTTCTGGGGTCTAAGTATAATTACTTAAAATCTTAGGGCAATTTTATAAATAACAAAAGTTTACACTATAAGGGCATTTTCATTTTTTCCTAAGTGCACTCCATGCTAAGTATGTAATAGGACATGTGCACCTTTATACATGAATATTGTAACATCCTCATAAGCACAATACTATGCTTAAATCATAGTATCACACTTAGGAATTGCTACTAATAAATAGACAGATCTCGTTTGGTATAGGAGCCATTGACAGCAACCCTTGAAAGCCAATCTAGTCTCAATCTAGGATGGTCATCTTCAAAATCTCCTAAGCTATCTGGAGATGACACAGGAACACACATAGGGTGAAAATTTTCACATTCTCAATAGGCATCCTTGACTACCAGATAATTCATATCATTGTTGTCATCCTAGCTACTTGGGTTTATTATAAAAAGTGATACATAATCCATGTCATGGGATCATATAGTCAACATATAGTGCACAACATCATATATCTTATGCCATGTAATTTCATATTTGTAATATCCCAATTTAGTGAATTAGCTAATTAGCTAATTAACATTATTAGAGATTAATTAACTTTAAGCTCATAAAATTGAGGTGGGAGTTTAGGATAATACAAGTAGCTGCAGTGCATGATTATAATTTCTACAAAGATAAAATTTATTCAGTAGTAGCATAAGATACTAGAGGATTTAGCCATCAGGAGATCACACCTATTATATGTGGTCAGAGTGAGCAACATGGTCGAAACACACGACGTAATGTAGGTTGTATACCTAGCATGATGAGTCATCTAGGTGAGTCACCCTTGCTTTTATAAATATCTCCCCAAACCCTAAGAAAACTCACATTTTTCTCCCTCCCTTAGCCCCCACTAGCCGAACACACTCTTCCTCTCCCTTTCCTCTATTTTTGCTTATAAAAGCTCCTAAACCCTTGGTTGCTTCAATATCTACTTGATTCTTGAGCTTGTTTGTTGTTTTATAAACTACACAAGAGCCAAATCTCTCCTATTTGGACCACATCAAGCTTTAGCCAAGGAAGAGGAAAAAGGAGTCTAGATGTGATCTTGTGATTCCATGAAGGTTTTAGAGTTGATGGAAGCACCTTTAAGCTTGGAAGTGAGGTAGGCTGCTAAACTATCTTATATGTGGTTATATGAATAGAAAAGTTAGGGTTTCCTTCTTATTCTTTATGCTTGATTCGTGGTTAATATAAGACGTTATATGGTCTTAAATTAATGATTTAGAGCTTATGAAATTGGATTAGTGTGAAAGATTGAATTAGAGAAACAAAGAATCATAGAACAAAAACTCTGCTAACAAAGGTTATGTGAATAATTTCTAAAACATGAGTAATATTTTAGGATAGGAAACTCAAATTGAAGGAATACCAATTTTAGATAAAACCTAACTTATAGAAAAGTATACCAACCAAATTTGAGGTTTATTAGACTTAAGATGAATAAGTTATGAATTTTGCAAGAAACTATAGATAGAGTGACTTTGAGTTAGAGGAAGGTATGATCTAATGGGCAAATCTTACTCTATACAAATTCAAAGTTAATAAAACCACCTTTATTAGAAAGCTAACACATAGGGGATCATACCTATAAAATTTCACATTTAAATCTTTAGTGGATTGCTTCTAATAATTCCACAAAGTTGCCCCAGATTCAATGAGTATTGAAATAGACAACCTTAATGTAGAGCTTATTACTTAAGCTCCACTTAACCAAATTGAGTGGGACTTAGTTATTTGGAAGAGGGTTTAAGTAAGAATAAGCATATAAAATTTCAAAACAAAAGAACAATAAATGAATTTTTAGTGATTTTCCCAATTTCTAATATGTAACCTACCCAAGGCAAGACTAGTATCTTGGGGTTGGGACTGGTGACCCCGGGTTCTGGTTTCATGAAGTGGATGTTACCCTATAACTAAAATAGGACTGGGTTTTGGGATCCAAAGTCCCACAATAGAAGTATGAGAGCATGATTTCAGGTCCCTCATTGACTTACCCATGTTTCTGGGTTCCGTGCTCCAAGTTCAATCCCTTATCAGCGTAATGCCCCTCCCAAGCTTGGACCTAGTTGAATTACCTTAATCTTTAAGTATGGGTCACAACTTTTGAGCTACATGTGCCACAACTCCCGAATTCCCTAAGCTTTGAGTTCAAAGTTAAATGAAGCACTACTCCTTAGCCTCCAAGCTCCAAGTTTCAAGTTAGGCGGGTCATCACCCCCGTGTCCCCTAGACTCCGATCTCTGAGTTCTGACTTCGTATAAATAAACGAGATTTAGCTTCAAAGTGCATGATGGACATGAGAAACTAAGTAGCTAGGTGATGAATTAAGGTTATATTGAGATGAGATGTTTATGGTAATATTATGAATACATCCTAAAGAATGTTATCCTATATGTCATTTTCATTAAGAACATCATGCAAGCAAGCACATGTTGAAAGCAAAAGCATAAGGTTTATGCAATGATTTATATAGCATCTTCATGCATGACCATGTACAAGATATGAGCATACGAATCATGAAAGTATATGCGAACAAATAAAATGAGAATTTCTTCACTTGGAGGCAATTATGAGATCCCTCCTGTAACGTCTTCCTTTGTATAGTACTATGCTTAAGTCATAGTATCCCACTCTGGAGTTGTTACTATTACCTGAGCAGACCTTATTTGATAGCAACTTCAGCTATCTTTGAATCTTCTCGAACTATTTGGAGATAACACGGAAACAGGAGTAAAAATTTTAAATTCTCAGTAGGATTCACTAAGAAATTTCATACGGTGTCATCATTATTATCTCCAGCTACTTTGATTTATTATGAAAAAAATGGACATGTGATATAAACTATTTAATTTTATAGTTCGAAAATATATTGTTCAAAGCAGAGTCCATTTTATTCATGCACTTGTCATTTGGGAGAGCTAATACACAATAAAGTCAAGAATCATACTATGAATAATAACTGTAACGTATTAAAATATAATAACACCAATATACTGGAAACTTGAAATGTAACACCCTAGCCTGAGTGCAGTTATCTGTCGAAATCGAAACCTAAGAAATTCTAAGTCTGAACCCTATGCCTCCTTGGAGGGCTATAGGTTTGAGACATTTTCTTAAGATCAAAAGTCCCGGTAATGGTTCTCTAGGCATCAATGAGTTGAAGAGGGATTTTTAACGAATTTTAGGGAATGGATAACCCCTTCATTTTCAATCCTCAAGTTTAAAAAAAAAAAAATGCAAGTTTTCGGAGAATTGTACTAAAACCCAAAAGTTGGATTCTAATTCTTAAGGATTTTGAATTTTTAGATATTTTTATTGAATCCAAATGGGGGGTATTCCCTTATTTACATTTATCTTTTAAAATTAATAGAACATTAACATAAAATTAAGAAATGTAAATAAGTTTGTGCAATATCCTGGACTTGGGAAAGGACTGCAGAAGGAGGGAACCAAGTTTTTGGAGTTGGTAATCGATTACAGAGGATCTGTAATTGATTACAGTCTTCTCTGTATGCCCACGGGTTGAAATTTTTCGCATGGTAATCGATTACCACCTTTGGTAATCGATTACTAGTTCTGGGTTGGTGGTAATCGATGACTAGCATTGGTAATCGACTACCAGTTCTTCGTGGTAATCAATTAACAGCCCTCAGTAATCGATTACCACAGGCCAATATATAGGCCCGGACGCGTCCCACACCTCATTTTTCGAAATTCCTCTCTCTCTCTAACCCAAACTGTCTCCCTTCTCTCTAGAATTCCTTCTCCCACCCTCCCTTACATCTATCAACTCCATTCCACCATTTTCAACTAAATCAACAACAACAACACAATCTTCACTCCCTTTAAACACAAATCATCCATTTAATCTATTTCTCCTTCTCTCCTACTTGCTTGGGCATATTTGATGTTGGAGGACATATCTCTATCCACTTCCTCCTCACTCTAATTCTAACGGTAATTCTCATGCCATATTTCTTCTTCTTCTTAAAAATTTATTTCAACTCCTTGATTGTTATTAGAATTCTTGGAACCCTAGGGTAGAGAGATTACGGATTTATTATATGGAGGTTATTAGTGAACCATAAATAATTAATTTACCTTATTGTGGTGTTAGATTGTTCCAAGAAATTTCCCCCCAGCTTTGTGGCTCCAAAGAATTAAGATTTCCCTATGACCGGTGATCTGTGAGTAGATAGTTTACCCCTATCTTACTTTTAATGTATTTTGCCTATATATATATATTTTGCCTATATATATATATATATACATATATATATATATACATATGCAAATGATTTGGTAGCTTATCTATTTTTATTGGTTCACATGAGATAATGACTTGATTTCAAAAAGAAAAATGTGGCAAATGTTCATTACCTTGGTTTTCTATTAAACTTTGGAAAATTCTCTTTGTTTTCAAAAGTTTTTGGATAAAAGCTTCGGACTTTTACTCGTTTTTTATTTATTAAAGTGTTAAAGCTTTACTTTTCTTTAAAGTTACGATTTTATTGTTTTATATAAGGTATATTGGTTTGTTTTATAAGAATCTTTATTAAATATTCTGCATAATGAAAAAGAAATATTTGAGGAAGTCTAGACCGGGATCTGCAGGCTAACGGCAATAGGCGTTAGCCCTGGGTGCACCTAGGATGTTGGATTTCATGGCCACTCAAGGGAGTGGTGCGTGCCTGTTATTCACGGCCACGGTAAGAGTGGTGCGTGCCTGATTACAGGATTCACACGAAGGAATGGCCACCTAAGTGTGTTTCCTGACGGATTTATCCTGGAATAGATGGACTCTGTTTTTGGAAAAGAAGACTTTGGATAATATTTGATTAAGATTTCTATTTTGGTTTTTGTTATACATATTATAGTATCACCTTAATAACTATAAATTTTTACATTATCTCATGTGGGTTAGGGACATTCTATCTCCCACTGAGTTTCTCAAAACCCACCCCGTGGTTATTACATCCTTTTTCAGATATAGGTTCAGGCTTGGGAGCTGACTCTTCTGCTTAGCTTTATTAGGTTCTTATTTGGTGAGCCCTCAATAGTAAGGGTCTTAATTTGTAATTGTATTTCAATTATGATCTTAGTGTGTAGCTCCATAGTACTATAGGCAGGGTCTGGCCTTGTTTCTGTTTTTGTTGTTGTTATGTATTCAGTCATATATGTATATGTATATTTCAACTTGTTGGAATTAAAGTTGTTTAAAGGATTTGTTTTCTGAAGAACTTGAGCTATGTATTTTTGGACATACGATTGTATTGAAATATTTTACGGTTATACTGTGTGCTGAGGGGTGTATTCTGAGAATATCTGGATCCTCGATGAACTATTGTGTTTGTTTATCTTGCAAGGTATCCTTTTGTAATTGGGAAATATCCTAATTACAAAGGGGACTCTGTCAAAATTTTTATAAAATTCTGTGGCTAAAGGCTTGATTAGGGACTTGTCCCTATGTGCCGGTCACGGCCCGGGTTTGGGTCGTGACAAAGATAGTATCAGAGCTTTAGGTTTCCCTGTGTACTATGGAGCAAGTGTCCTTTGGTAGGATCACGACTATGCAAATGGAAGCGTGCCCATTTTCACAGATTGTGACACTACGAGAGGCCTCTAGGAATGTCATCTTTGTTTACACTCTGTCAATGTTGTTTATTCCTATTCTGGTCACGCTTCTTGTCTTTCCCCTCGCTTTAAATGTTCATTTCGCTAAGTGAGCGTATTCCTCCTAGTACGTGTGGAGCAATAAGACTCAGGACTTCCATTGTGCGATCTAAATGCGATATTCTCTCTTGTGGCAAGAGAGTCTGAGATGAAGTAGGGTTGGACATTAGGGCATAGTGGATTAGGCAAGTTAGAAGGTCGTTCGGACAGAGGAGGTGGGTCGAGTATCCATAACCCGGCATAAGGATGTTGTTAAAGTAGAAAAGATCAAGAGGGCTTGCTAAGCCGTTAAGCGATAAGCGAGTTTGATCCAGTGGGATTAGATAAAGTATAAGGGCAAGGAGAACCCCCGTCTTAAAGGTTGTTTCCATGGCTATTGGAAAGAATGCTAGAAATCTTAGAGAGAAGACGACTTAACAATGATCAGGATACGTAAAGACCTTGTGCTTGGTTTCTTCAAGAATGCAAGTCACATGTTTAGACCCTACAGTGAAGTTTATCCTGTCCTTGTTGCAAAAGGGGCATAGAGGAGCTTGCTATGCAAAGCTTTCAAGTATTGATTGAACGTGCTGACTTCAAGAAAGGGGATCAGCGGGTTATGACAATAAGCACTTAACGGGCTCAGGCCAATGAGTAGTTCTCTTGGTTCGAAGGATGTAAGATGCTGGAAAGTGATTACCAATTTCCTTGATTGGTCTTGATCATTACCTTAATTCAGTAATATATCGCATGAAGTTGAAGTTGCTATTTGACTTGTCCAATGGATACACTCTAACCATTTGGGGCTACTTGAACAATGTGGCCTACACAAGAAGTACTCCTTGTATTGGTTACTCCGATTCTGGTACAATTCTAGGCTCTCAAGGATTGTTGTAGCCGTTGCAGCCAACGGAGTCAAGGGGTTTCCTCCCAACCGTGGCCGACAGTGACTTATGTTAATTATTCTCAAGCAGATCATGTTAGCACCATGGGTATTGCTTTCATACCATGTGAAGCTAGAAAGAAAGGCTATCTAGTTTTCAGTGGCAACTCAAGATATATCCAAAAGCATTTGGTGGAGCATTACACAGTGTAAGTTACACTTGGGGAGTGCATTGGAGAGTTTTGAATGGTGAAAACTATACTCATGATGAGCTTTCTCAAATAGGTATATTGTTTGAATAGAGAAGTTTAATAGGCTGAAGGTAGCAGCTAGGATGTACAATGAAGGCAAGATACGGGTTAACGAGATATTAAGGCGTAGGGTTATGGATTAATCCAAGACCCGATGATTGCAAAGTTGAGTCTTACACATTGCATCAAATTACGAGTAGTATTATGATTGGTAGCTAAGTTAGAATGTTCCTAGGGATCTGATTATGGTTCTTTTTGGAATCGATAGATTAGTAATGCAATGGGAGGAAAGAAATTCTAAGAGGACCAATTTACAACTGTAAGGATTTATAAGGAAAAAGGAGAACCATATCATATAAGAGAAGCAGTTATTGTAGTCAGACCTTGGAAACTTCTAACGGTAATGGGTTTCAGTGTGCGATTGTCAAACTCAGGATGGCATAGAACCTACGAGGATAAAGAAACAGATGAGCAATGCTGATAAAAGCCGAATGTTTAAAGTTTGAATAAGGAATTCTTGCTTCCCCCAAGAAGAATGTCAGGCCCACTTGGGCTTGATAGGAAATAAGAGGAGGGTAAGATAAGTCTAAAGATGTAATAGTAGTAATGAATACTTCAACGGAAAATGAGTTAGGTAAGCTTGAGCATTTCCCTTGGGAGTGTTTGCATGTTTCGAAGAAGATAAGATGTATGTTTGTGAAGGATTATGTTCTCGGGATACTACAATAAGCATGGGATTGTCAAGGACTTGAATATATCAAGAAAATGGAAAAGAGATAGGGAATTGGCTTACTTCAATGGCAACAGAGTTAGGAAAGATTATCCAGTCTTGAATCAGGGAGGTCTTGGGCACCAAGGAGTTCCCAAGGGCATGATGAGAAGGTAAGATGGAAGTTGAAGGCTAATCTTTGATAGTGTACCATGGTTTGAAATCTCTCAACAGAGTTTTGGAGAGATACCTTAGATGGAGGAGACATAATAGATTGGTAGTAGGATAGGAATGTTCTAGGAGATTAGATAATGACTTCCCTATTGATTGGTGGTGCAGGAAAGAAAAAGGAAGGAATTTACCTTAATTACATGACTGAGCATGACTAAAGTTGGAATAATTCATTCTAGGCTAAAGCATGGGTGAATAAGCAGCAGACGAATTCTAAGTGTGCTAAAATACAAGTAATAAGGATCGTGAGAAAGGAAGGGAACTAGTTAACTCCAATAGGTAAGTGTCGGAATTTGACCGTATAATTGAAATTCATAACGGCTTTTAGCAAGGAATGAGGCACAGTGGCATGGTCCTTTTGATCAGAATTAATGCATCGAGGGGCTATGGTAGGGAGTTAGAGGATTCCGATGTTCTAGCATGTACAAGACAATGAGGAATATGATTAAAACCCGATTAATGATCCAAAGATTAGAAGTTTATGGGAGGAAGGTAGTGATCGATATTAATGGACGGTTGATGCTTGTGTGATGTTTAAGGGAAGTGGTTAGTTTAGTTATGCCTCACCTCTGGTTAAGATGGAGAAGGTGTTTGAGGACCTTCAATCCAAACTTCATGATGCTTTTTTTTATTCTTCTATGTAAATCTTTTGAAGTAAAAGAACTCTGACCTTTAATGGTAGCAGATGTTGCAATCATCTTTTGATACATAGCTCCGACCAGGGTCAGAAAGCAGCATTTGGCAAAGGTTTGCACGAAGACCAATGTCTTAGTTCTTTGTACTCTGGGATTAAGTATAAGGCCTATGCCCTATCCCATCTCCTAAGGGTGAGCTTAGGGAAGGGTTTAGCAGATAAGCTTAAGCATATAGAAAATGATATAGGTGTTGTAAGCAATGAGCTTTAAGATTTCAAGGAAGGCAATGAAGCTTAGGATAATTTCTGATTGTTTAAGAATTCGGGGACGAATTCTTTTGAGGGGGGGAGAATGTAACACCTCACTGAGAGTCTGATTATCTGTCGAAATCGAAACTTGAGAAATTCTAAGTCTGAACCCTATGCCTACTTGGAAGGCTATAGGTTTGAGGCATTTTCTTAAGATCAAAAGTCCCAGTAATGGTTCTCTAGGCATCAATGAGTTAAAGAGGGATTTTTAACGAATTTTAGGGAATGGATAACCCCTTCGTTTTCAACCCTCAAGTTTTTTAAAAAAAAACAAACGCAAGTTTTCAGAGAATTGTACTAAAACCCAAAAGTTCGATTCTAATTCTTAAGGATTTTGAATTTTTAGATATTTTTATTGAATCCAAATGGGGGATATTCCCTTATTTACATTTATGTTTTAAAGTATGTAAATAAGTCTGTACAATATCCTAGACCTAGGAAAGGACTGCAGAAGGAGGGAACCAAGTTTTTGGAATTGGTAATCGACATGCAGGATCCATGTGACATTACAGTCCTCTCTGTATGCCCACGGGTTGAAATTTTTCGCATGGTAATCGATTACCATCTTTGGTAACCGATTCCCAGTTCCGGGTTAGTGGTAATCGATTACCAGCATTGGTAATCGATTACGCCTTCGTGTGTCGATTACCAACCCTCGTGTCGATTACCACAGGCCAATATATAGGCCCGGACATGTCCCACGCCTCATTTTTCGAAATTCCTCTCTCTCTCTAGCCCAAACTCTCTCCCTTCTCTCTAGAATTCTTTCTCCCACCCTCCCTTACATCTATCAACTCCATTCCACCATTTTCAACTAAATCAACAACAACAACACAATCTTCACTCCCTTTAAACACAAATCATCCATTTAATCTATTTCTCCTTTTCTCCTACTTGCTTGGGCAGATTTGATGTTGGAGGACATATCTATATCCATTTCCTCTTCACTCTAATTCTAACAGTAATTCTCATGCCTTATTTCTTCTTCTTCTTAAAAATTTATTTCAACTCCTTGATTGTTATTAGAATTCTTGGAACCCTAGGGTAAAGAGATTACGGATTTATTATATGGAGGTTATTAGTGAACCATAAATAATTAATTTACCTTATTGTGGTTTTAGATTGTTCCAAGGAATTTCCCCCCAGCTTTGTGGCTCTAGAGAATTAAGATTTCCCTATGACCGGTGATCTGTGAGTAGATAGTTTACCCCTATCTTACTTTTAATGTATTTTGCCTATATATATATATATACATATGCAAATGATTTGGTAGCTTATCTATTTTTATTGGTTCACATGAGATAATGACTTGATTTCAAAAAGAAAAATGTGGCAAATGTTCATTACCTTGGTTTTCTATTAAACTTTGGAAAATTCTCTTTGTTTTGAAAAGTTTTTGGATAAAAGCTTCGGACTTTTACTCGTTTTTGATTTATTAAAGTGTTAAAGCTTTACTTTTCTTTAAAGTTACGATTTTATTGTTTTATATAAGGTATATTGGTTTGTTTTATAAGAATCTTTATTAAATATTCTACATAATGAAAAAGAAAGATTTGAGGAAGTCTAGACCGGGATCTGTAGGCTAACGGCAGTAGGCGTTAGCCCTGGGTGCACCTAGGATGTTGGATTTCATGGCCACTCAAGGGAGTGGTGCGTGCCTGTTATTCATGACCCACATATAGTGTAGTGCGTGCCTGTTATTCACGGCCACGGTAAGAGTGGTGCGTGCCTGATTACAGGATTCACACGAAGGAATGGCCACCTAAGTGTGTTTCCTAACGGATTTATCCTGGAATAGATGGACTCTGTTTTTTGAAAAGAAGACTTTGGATAATATTTGATTAAGATTTCTATTTTGGTTTTTGTTATACATATTATAGTATCACCTTAATATCTATAAATTTTTACATTCTCTTATGTGGGTTAGGGACATTCTATCTCTCACTGAGTTTCTCAAAACTCAACCCGTGGTTATTACACCCTTTTCAGATACAGGTTCAGGCTTGGGAGCCGACTCTTCTGCTCAGCTTCATTAGGTTCTTATTTGGTGAGCCCTCAATAGTAAGGGTCTTGATTTCTAATTGTATTTCAGTTATGATCTTACTGTGTAGCTCTATAGTACTACAGGCAGGGTTCGGCCTTGTTCTGTTTTTGTTGTTGTTATGTATTCAGTCATATATGTATATGTATATTTCAACTTGTTGGAATTAAAGTTGTTTAAAGGATTTGTTTTCTGAAGAACTTGAGCTATGTATATTTGGACATAGGATTGTATTTAAATATTTTACGGTTATACTGTGTGCTGAGGGGTGTATTCTGAGAATACCTAGATCCCCGATGAATTATTGTGTTTGTTTATCTTGCAGGGTATCCTTTTGTAATTGGGAAATATCCTAATTACAAAGGGGACTCTGTCAAAATTTTTATAAAATTTTGTGGCTGAAGGCTTGCGTAGGGACTTGTCCCTATGCGCCGGTCACGGCCCGGGTTTGGGTCGTGACATGAAATCTGCATCTGCCTTTACTTGTACTTGAATTTATGCAGGTATACATAATTTTCTTTTCTTTCTTTGTCTTCCTTTACTTGTCATACATATTCCAAAGTACGATTGCCATGTCATACTCCCTCGGGGTGTGATCACGATGTCACACTCCTTAAAATATATTCATCCCGCCACGTCCCAGAGTATGATCGCCATGTCATACTCTCTCGGGGTGTGATCACCATGTCACATTCCTTCGGGGGTAGGATCATTATGCCATAATCCAAAATATGATCGCCATGTCGTACCCCATTAGAGCGTGATCGCCATGTCATGTTCCTTCGGAATATGGATTCATCATCATATCTTTTATCATATAATCATAAATACATAAGCTTTATGCCTTATTCTCAAATAATAATCTTTGCTTAGCATTCATACATGTCGCATAACAATATTAACACACCAATATTTAGAACTATCACTAATTTCTGCCGGAAATTCGGTAGCATAACGGATCGAGTCCATTTCCCCGTGAATAGTGCCAGGCTACCAATAAAACCAATCAAGCAAAAGTTCAACATAGAGTAGCAAACATATCACAATAATGTCAATTATGTAGGGATTAGACCCTTATGTTCAATTCTGCCCGTTATATCAATTCTGCCTGGTTTTTGTAAAGTTCACCATAATTTCTATTCAATTCAATTGGACCTAAATTTTGAATATTACGTGTCTAGTTTCCAAACCTTTTGGTCCCATCTCATTTTGATTTGTATAGCTCAAGTTATTAGCATTTTTCCTCAGACTGCCCTGTACTTAGCTAGAAGTGCACTCTCATAAGTGAAAATTCATTAAAAATAGAAATCTACATGAAATCATATAAAATTTATATAAAATTAAAGATAACAGAACAAGCTTTCAAATGAAATAAGTTTCATATCATTTGCATGAGTATATGTTGAGATATAAGCCCCGTAACTTGACCTTACTAGACTACCCTGTTCCAGCCCAGTTTGAACTTAAGGTAACTTCATTGATATGCTGGGAATAATTGGAAAAGAATCTGACTCTAAAATTTTTATGGGATTTTCCCTTGTATGTTATCTTTCAAACAACGTTAGTTTCACTCAATTTAGAGTTGTATAGGGTGAGTTACACCCTTCTCAACTCATACTGCCCAGATGAGAATCCAGATTTCTAGATCAAACTTCAAAAATTCATAACTACTTCTATACTTATTTTATATGTATGGAAAGCCCTGAATGTCTAGTTTCATATAAAAATGGATTCATCAAATTTAAATGGTTGTAGGCGGAACCGTACACTCCGCCATACGGATCGTCGAGGAAAAACCCTAACAGCTTCTTGGATTCTTCTTGAATTCATGTTTTCCTTAAATTAAACCATCCAATCTTCAATTCAAACTCACATATATACCTTAAACCAATCTTAATTCATCATCATCACTCAAGATAACATCAGAATCATGCAAGAAAGTGGGAAGAAAGTGGAGTCCTAATCAGCGCAATTCAAAGAAAACAAGAAGCTAGATTAAATTCCTACCTCTTCTAGGTGTTGTTGAGCTAGATTGGTGCCTTGGATTGAAGGAATCTTGGTGAAGCTTGAAGAGTAGATGGAAATGGAGTGAAGATGAGTTGAGATAAAAGAGAAATAATGAGGGTTCAGCAGGTTATAAAATCCAAAAATAATCAAGGAGTTGGAAGGAAATAATTGGAAACTTTTGGAGCAAGATTACATGTGATTGGTGGATGTGTTTTCCTTCTCCAATTTGATTTGGTTGCCTTCTTGAAGGCTGATTGTGGCACCACTTGTAGGGTGTGTTAGCTGAATCTTGGCCATCCATCCTAGGGTTCTCACAGTATAATTTCTATTGATCCGTTTTCGATAATTTAAAATACCGAAATCTTACCGATTTCTTTTAAATCGGTAAACTGATTTTAGAAAATTCCTAGGTGGCTTCCTATGATTTTAATCTAATTTCCTCAAGGTTAATTCTTCTAAATGTTACTTACTTGGCTTTGAGTAAATACTTGATCGAATTCTAATTAATCCCAATTAATTGCTAAAAACCGAACAACTCAGTTAAAAACGATTAAAATTTTTCGGATGTTACACCTCCTAGTGAAGAGTCCTTTCATTTGAAAGCAGTTGCACAATAAGTACCTCCACTTGAAGGTAGCTAAGACTATGAGATCCCTCTATATTGGAGGCAGTTGCACAATAAGTCCCTCCAATTTACGAGAATGTGGGTGCCCCTGTAGATTAGTAACGATAGTCACGAGATGAGCTCATTTCCCAGATCAGGCTACCAAAGGCCAATAAAGATTAAAGACACATGTAGACACCCTAGGAGTGATGATACATAATGCCTAGGTGTGTCAAGTAAAGAAAGTTAAAGAAAGCCAAGAAAGACAAGTGCACTTGCATGATTATATGATGTGCATTTGCATATGCATAAAGTATGTTCTTTTGTTGACCTATATGAAACTGCTCTCTCTTAATTGACAAGTGTGTGAATAAAATTTACCTTCTTTGGAATGATAGTTTTGAACTTTATAAAAATGAACTTTATAGTTGATATGGCATGATCACTTTTTATAATAAACCAAAGCAGTTGGGATAAGCACTATGTCTTACAATTACTATGAAATATATATGTATGTACTAAGTGATGGATATGAAATACATGTGCACTATGTGTTGGATATGAAATATATGGCTGCTATTGAATTAAATGAATGAATAAATGACACCTCAGGCCCTGCCTTGTAGCGAATCAGGACTTGGTGGTTATAATATGACACCTTAGGCCCCTCCTTATAGCGGAACAGGACTTGGTCATCATAGAGTGATGCCTTGAGCCCCGCCATACTAGTGGATAAGGACTTGGCAATCACTTATCTGACTAAGGGACGCCCTAACAATAAAAGCTCTCGTAAATCCAAATATATGATGCAAATCATGTAGACTTTAGCCATCAGCATGGAGTAAAAGGCCATAGTATGGGAACATAATAGTATGCTTATTTAATTAAATTATAATTATACTATTTCTGATAATATCCATGGTATTGCTTTATTTGTCTAGTTCATTATTAAATTATATGCTAATAACTTGATATATCATTGCCTTTTTGAAATAGCTGGGAATGATAATTTATTGTGATCTGACCTTTTATTAATACCTAGAGCTTTGTTATTTCATATTTTCCTACTAAATGTTCTATGTGTAACATCCCGAATAACAGTGCATGTAACTAACATTGTTGAATAATTAATTTTAGATACATTATAGATATATAAGTAGGCAATAAGGAAATATTAATTATAGGGTGAGATGAATTTAAACTCTCGTCTATAGAAAAAATAGTAATGTTTTATCAACCAAAGAAAATTTGTCTTACTAACGGTGTGTTGTAATACAATAATCGAATTGGCAGGAACCTATACTGCAGGATGGTATAAATGTTAGTTAGATATATGGCTAGAAACTAGCCACCAAACCCCCCTTGGTGATGAAATGGAGACCACCCAAATTCAAGCTACCAACTTAACCAACAAGATGAGTAAACAAAAAGCAAGACACACATTTTTTTTCTCTTTTTTCCTTTCATTTTTGTGCAGCCCTCTCCATCCCTCTCTACTTCTATTTTCTTCATCTCCAACTTACTCACACTCATCTAAACTCTTGTGTCTTGCTTATGCTTTCCCAAATTTCCAACTTTTTCACTTGTTTACCCTCAAGAAAGCTTCATACTAGCCAAAAACTCCTTACTTTAAGCCATATAAATTTGACTAAGCAAGGAGCAAGAAGGGTTTTGTGCTCATTTGTGGGCTTTAGAGAAGAGAAGGCATCAAAAGATCTAAGCCAAAGGGTTACAAGCATTGAAATTTAGGTTTTGTTGTAACATTCTTGATTTATTCATTTAGAACTTGTATGATGTTAATAGGACTCTTTCTAGTGTTTTAAGATTAGGGAAATTTGATTTGTGTTGAAAGATAGACTAGAAAAACCAAAATAGTCACAAAATAGAAAAAGCTATTGCACGGGAACTTAGAAGTTGTCCATACTACAAGGGATATATCTCAATCTATAAAATTTAAATTGAAGTAAACTAATTTTAGATGAAATCAAACTTGAATATGAATCCAATCAGATAAATTATAAGTCCATTGGATGTAAAATGAAAGAGTTATGAATTTTATTAGTAAGCTCTTGTTAGTTAATACCCATTATCCTGACCAGTCTTTGATGTTAGGAGGCATAACTTGCTCCATACAACTTAATTTGAGTGCAACTAATTTTTTTAGAAAGCTAATACATAGTGTATCATGCCTATAAAATTTTAAAGTCAGATCTTTAGTGGTTTGCTCCTAGTAAATCTCTAAAGTTGACATATGCTCTATTTGGGTTAAAACAAGACAGCCCAAATGAGGAGCTCATAACTTGAACTCTACTTTTTCAAATAGAGTAAAACTTGTTGGATTTGAAAGAGGTTCCATATAGGTACCTCTTGGTAAAATTTCAAATTAAAATAATTTAAGATGAAATTTTAGTGATTTTCTATGTTTAGGAGTGCAAGTCTATCCTAAAATAAGGCAGCCTTGAGTAAAATCTTAATAACTTAAGTTATACACTTCAAAACTCAGTGAAACCAAAGATGTTTAAATTAGACTAATAGGGCTACATTCCATTAAAATTTGGGCTTAAAATAAATTAAAATGGAATTTTGATGGAATTTATAAATTTAGAGCAGAACTTAAGAAAAGTGAATTAAATTATGAGACAAGTAGTTTAAGAGTCTCCAACCTTGTAGAGACTAAGCTAAGTGGATATTTATGCAATTACATATTAGAATAATGTTATGTTGGAGTATTGTTTATGATGATGATTATGTTTGAACTATCATTGGCATTATGTTAAGATTTATGATTTTCTGTGACTGGCTAGCTATTGTCTCAATTACCAATTTTGGAAACCTTCATATTACAACTGTCATGCTGCCAGATTTCTGGCATAAGTAAGTTGCAAATGAGTTATGTAGCATGATCATGAGCATTACATGTCCATATGATTATGTCATCTTAATGAAGAACTGTATATAAATCTATGAATTAGAAAGTATATGAATAGATAAAATAACATTCTTTTACATGGAGACAGTTATGAAATCCTTCTCTATGAAGAGTCCCTTCATGACTTGAAGGCAGCTAAAACATTCCTTCACATGGAGGTAGTTACAAGATCCCTCCCTGTGAAAAGTCCCTTTACCTTAAAGGCAGTTGGCCAAATGAGATCCTTCCAATTTAGAGGCACCTAGGTCTCCTTGTAAGTCAGTACTGTGTGATGACGGTCATGAGTTGAGTTCACTCCTAGATCAAGCTACCCAAGGATAGTAAAGATTAAAGAATGCTAAAGAAAGCCAAGTGCACTTACATGATTACATGATATGCATCTGCATATGCATAAGTTATATTCTTTTTATTTCTGTTATGAAACTACTCTCTTAATTGTCAAGTGTGTGAATAAAATTAAGCTACTTCGGAAGGATATTTTTGAACTTTGTAAAATGAAATTTATAATTGATATGGCTTGATCAACATTTTATAAAATGCCGAAGTAGCTAGGGATGATGAATATGACACTTAATGCAATAGTTTAGGATGTCCTACTGAGAATATATAATTCTCGCCCTTATATATGTTATCGTGTCATCTCCAAATAGCTCAAGAGAATCTTGAGAAAGATCAAACAAGAATAATTTGATCGAGACTAGATGGATGCCGAGGGTTACTATCAAACAAGGTCCATATACTTATTAGTAACAACTCCTAAGTGTGATACTATGACTTAAGCATGGTATTATGCTTAGGAGGGTGTTACACTATGATTCATAAGTGTCATGCCTTAGGATTTGATATAATCTTTTGGATTAGTATTTTTGTATAATTGGGAATGTCCTGGTTTTAGGGGAAACTTCGTCAGTTTTTACGTAGATTTTTTGTTAGGCTTGCTAGGGAATGGAAATTCCCTATACGCTAGTCGCGGCCCATGGAGGGTCGTGATAGAAGTGGTATCAGAGCCTAGGTTTCCCTGTGATTCATGGAGCAAGTGTCCTTAGGTGTAGTCACGACTGTGTAAATGGAAGCTAGCCCATTTTCACCAGACGTGACACTACCCGAGGCCTTTAGGAAGTTCATTCTTGTATTCTTGTTTTAAGTATTCTTGTCTTAGTCTTGTTCATCTTAAGAATGTGTTAATCAAGCTCTCTTTTAATAGGCGGAGATGCCACCAAGGAGACATACTCAGGCCCAAAGGGCCTCAAATCAAGAAACCCCTGATGCTGGGTCAGACCGAGCCCCCTCTCCAGTGCAAAGAGGGAGGTGTCGTGGTCGAGCAAGGGGTAGAGGCTGTGGTAGAACGGCCAGGCAAGTCGAGGAGCCTACCCCTGCTGCACTATGCTTGAAGTGGTTGCAGAGATCCACAGAGTCCACCAGGCTATTGAAACTCTGGTGGAAATGATGAGTTGGAGGACAACCCCAAGAGGCAACTGCAACACCGGTAGCCCCGGAATAAGTTCAAGTTTTATCTCCAATGGGATGGAATGTCACGGTCCAAGACTTTTTTAAGTTGGACCCCCCTACTTTTACGGGGAATCTTATGACGGAGGACCCTCAACTATTTCTGGACAAGACTCTCAAGGCTCTTCGGGTCCTTGAATGTTCAACCACAAAGGCGGTGGAGTTAGTGACCTATCGTTTGGACAGGATAGCAGAGCAATGGTTTGAAACCCTCCGAAGGGGGAGATCAACTATTTTACCTCCTTTTACTTGGAAGGAATTCTCAGAGATTTTCATGGCTCGATTTCTCGCTGCTAGCAAGAGGGCAAATCTTGCAGCCGACTTTGAGAAGCTCAAGCAGACACCAGGAATGTCAGTTATAGAATATGACATGGAGTTTACACAGCTTTCTCGCTATGCATTTCCTCTACTGGCCACTGAAGCATTGCGGGTCGAGAGATTCATTCGCGGGTTGGTAGATCCTTTATTCACCACCCTAGCTCCTCAGATTGGCAAGATTACATATGCTGAAGCGATGAATGCCGCATTGCTAATTGAGTCTGGTAAAACGGAGAGAAAGGCCTCTAAGGAAACAACTAAGAACCCAAAGACTAAGGGTTTCTTTTCTAGTGGTTCAAGTTCTGGAGGAGTTCGAGTTCCTCAAGGCCAGCAGCGGGTTCACTTGGGAGGGGCTGTATCATCTAGGCCCAACCTAGTAAACTTTCCTATCATAGTGTCTCAAGCTGGTGGTGCATTACAGCAAAGTACACCAGGACTTGAACATTCTGGCCAAGCACGGCCACATTGCCAGAGTTGTAGCAAACCGCATTCAGGCGCATGTCGTAAGGGATCAACAGTTTGTTTTGGCTGCGGTCAAAAAGGCCATTATAAGAAAGATTGCCCCCAGCTAATAGGAGGATCTAATCGAGGTTCTGTTCCGCTAGTCGCTCCATCTACTTCTTTCGCCCACCATCTCAGGGTGCCACTTCTGGGGTAGCTGGTAGAGGGACTGGTTGCAGGAATGCCAGCAGTAGAGGAGCTGGGAGGGCAGGAAGAAGACAGCCACGCCTGTATGCTTTGACATGCCAAGATGCTCAAGCTTCTAATGCAGTAGTGGCAGGTATACTTCAAGTGCATTCATATAATGCTCATGTATTGTTTGATCCGGGGTCTACACATTCATATGTGTCCCCTTACTTTGCCTCCTGATTTGGTGAGCTTCCTATAAAATTAGACGATCCATTCTGGGTTGGTACCCCTATGGGGCAATCACTCTTGGTTCAATTGGTATTCAAATCTTGCATGGTCTGTGTGTGCGGTATGGACACCCTAATTGATTTAATGCTCTTAGACATGGTTGATTTTGACGTTATCCTAGGAATAGATTGGTTAGCTTCTTGTCATGCCATAGTGGATTGTCATTTGAAGGAAGTGAGATTTGAGATTCCGGGGCAGTTACAATGTGTTTATAGAGGGAGTAATTATATCACTCCTACCAGCTTAATTTCTTCTTTTAATGCTCTACAGCTTATGAGCAAGGGAAGTGAGGGTTATATTACTGTGGTTAAGAATGTTAAGGCCGAAATCGCAAATGTGAAACAAGTTCCTGTGGTCAGGGAGTTTCTGGATGTATTTCCAGAAGAATTGCTTGGAATGCTACCAAACAGAGAAATTGAGTTTGGAATCGATGTATTCCCGAACACTCAACCTGTTTCCATACCCCCTTATCGCATGGCATCGATAGAATTAAAAGAATTGAAAGAACAGTTGCAAGACTTGCTAGACAAGGGTTTCATACGTCTGAGTACTTCTCCGTGGGGTGCTTCCGTCTTATTTGTAAGAAAGAAGGGTGGGTCTCTAAGGTTGTGTGTGGATTATCGTCAACTGAACAAGATGACAGTCGTAACAAGTACCCTTTGCCTCGCATAGATGACCTATTTGACCAACTCCAAGGAGCTTCATGTTTTTCCAAGATCGACCTTCGTTCTGGTTATCACCAGTTGAAGGTTAAAGAAGCGGATATTCCAAAAACTGCTTTTCATACCTATTATGGACATTACGAGTTCCTGGTAATGTCCTTTGGGTTAACCAATGCCCCAGCTACTTTTATGGACTTGATGAACCGTGTCTTTAAACCTTTCTTGGATCGCTTCATAATCGTCTTTATCGATGATATCCTTGTGTACTCCAAAAGCCAAGAAGAGCATGAGCAGCATTTGCGAATTGCCCTTCAAATTCTAAGGGATCATCATCTATATGCTAAATTCTCTAAATGTGAATTTTGGTTGGATAAGGTAGCATTTTTGGGTCATATAGTGTCTAAGGAAAGAATTATGGTGGACCCTAAAAAGGTTGAAGCTATACAGCAGTGGCCAAGACCTACCACAGTCACAGAGATCCGTAGTTTCTTGAGGTTAGCTGGTTATTATCGTCATTTTGTCAAAGATTTTTCCAAGACTGCAGCACCATTGACTTAGCTAACCTAAAAGAATGTGAAGTTTCAGCGGACGGATGCTTGTGAGGAGAGCTTTCAGAAGCTCAAGACTTGCTTAACCACAGCTCCGGTTCTTGTTTTGCCTTCAGGTCCAGGTGGATTCTCGGTGTATTATGATGCTTCAAGGGTAGGTCTTGGGTGTGTTTTGATGGAGCATGGTCGGGTAATTGCTTACGCTTCAAGACAACTTAAGAAGTATGAGCAAAATTATCCCACCCATGACTGGGAGATGGCAGAAGTTGTTTTTGCCATAAAGATATGGCAGCATTATCTATATGGCGAGGCTTGTGAGATTTACACTGATCACAAGAGCCTTAAATATATTTTCCAGCAGAAAGATTTGAACTTGAGGCAGCGGAGGTGGGTGGAATTGTTAAAGGATTATGATTACTCAATATTGTACCACTCGGGAAAAGAAAATGTTGTGGCAGATGCTTTGAGTAGGAAATCAATGATAGTTTAGCCCACATAACTCCTATTAAAAGACCTTTAATGGAAGAGATTCACAAGTTGGAGTCACAAGATGTACAGTTTGAATTGAAGGAGTCTGGAGCTGTAACACCCTCCCAAGTATAGTACTATGCTTAAGTCATAGTACCACACCTTGGAGTTGTTACTGTTACCTGAGCGGACCTTGTCTAACAGCAACTTCAGCCATCTTCGGAAACTTCTGAAACTATCTGGAGACAACACAGAAATAGGAGTGAGAATGATAAATTATCAGTAGGATTGTCTAATTATCATACGTAATGTCATCGTTGTCATCTCCAATTTGCTTCGGTTTATTTTGAAAAAGGTGAACATGCTTTACAAACTGTTTTATTTTATAGTTCGAAAATATAATGTCCGAAGCAAAGCAAATTTTAATCATACACTTGGCATTTGGGAGAACCCATAAAAATCAAATCATGAATAATGACTGAAACATAATGAAATATAATAGCATCAATACATTGGAGACATAACGTCTACTCATAACTTTACTTGTACTTGAGTGTATGCATATACATAAAACTTACTTCTCTTTCTTTATCTTCTGTTTATCATGCCATATTCTAGAGTATGATCGCCATGTCATACCCCATCGGGATGTGATCGCCATATCACATTCCTTAGGAATATGTTCTTCCTGCCACGTCCCAGAGTATGATCGCCATGTCATACTCCATCAGAATATGATTGCCATGTCACATTCCTTAGGGTGTGGGATCATCATGCCATATTCCAGAGTATGATCGCCATGTCATACCCCATCAGAGCGTGATCGCCATGTCACGTTCCTTAGGAATATGAGATCTTCATTCGATACTTACACTAGTTGAGTCATGCCATGCCTAATGTAAGTTCTATCCCCTATACTCACACTAGCTGGGTCGATGCCATGCCTCATGTGAGCGGGGTGCTTGCATATGCTTTAATCTTGTTCTTTAGTCTTTAGTCTTTAGTCTTTAACTTTTACTGCCCTTGGGTAGCCAGGCCTTGGAGTGAGCTCGTCAGCTTCACCCGTGACCGTCGTCATACCAACTCACCTACAAGGGGACCCACTGCCTCTAGGTTGGAGGGATCTCATTCTGGTCATGTGCCTCTAATTAAAAGGATCTCTTCTGGTCACGTGCCTCATAATCGAGGGATCTCATCTGACCACGTGCCTTCAATATAGAGGGATCTCATCTGACCACGTGCCTCCAACATAGAGGGACCAAAGTCTTAGCTGCCTTCACAAGGAGGGATTCAATGTGCAACTGCCTCCAGGTGAAGGGACCCATGTCTTTATCATTTAACTGCCTTCACAAGGAGGGACCTCAAATAACTGCCTCCAAGTGAAGGGACCCACATTCAATATATTCACATTTAATATACTCATGTCTTTTCATCCTTATACATGATCATGCTAAATGAACTCATATATACGCTTCATCATTTATTCTCATATACCTCATATCATACTGCTTCTTGATTTATTCTCATATACCTCATATCATACTTATATCATTCTTGCACACAAACATTCCTAGTTTCATAGACTTCTGCCGTAAATCCGGCAGCATAACAGATCAGTTCCGTTTTCCCATGAATAGTGCCAGTTCTCACAGACAATTCAGTCATAGCAATATAATCAATTTAACACATATATATATCAATGTAAAACTAGCAATCCTCAACTCAAACCTTATATGTCCACTAACACTTGTGAAACCATCAATTTGGCCATTCTGCCAATTCTATTTAGTTCTGCCCGAATTTTGTATAATCCACCTTTACCTCAATTCAACTCATTTAAACCTGAATTTTGGATATGTCATATTTCTATATGTCTACTTTCTAACCTCTTTAGTCCCATATCATTTTGATTTATATAACTCAAGATATTTAACTTTTGCCTCAGCCTATTCAGCCACTGGCCCAAATTACACTCCTGGAAGTATAAATTCAATGAAAATCGAAACTAAGCTGAAATCATACAAAATTGGTGCCATATCAAATCTAACAGGACAAATTTTCATTTGCAACAAGTGTCATTCCATTTGCTTTAGTATAGCTCGAGTTATAAGTCCTGTAACTCGACATTCCTGAACTACCCTATTTTGGCTTGGTTTGGACATAGGGTAACTTCCTCAAACCACTGGGATCAATTGGGACCATAACAAACTCGGAATTTCATATTTGAATGTTCCCCTATGTGTAAGCTTTCTAAAAAAGTTGGTCTCACTCAATTTGGAGTTGTATAGGGTGAGTTATACCCTCCTCAAGTTACCCTGCCCAGATGAAAGTCCTGATTCTTAGGTCAAACTTCAAAAATTCATATCTCTCTCTATACTAATCCAATAACCTTATATGATATATCTATGGAAAGCTCTGAATGTCTACTTTCATCTAAAAATAGTTCCATCGAATTTAACAGGCTGTAGGTGGAGCCGTACACTTTGTCATCCGGACTACCGAGGACAGCATCCTAGTCCTCCATTCCTTCTAGTTTTCTCCTTCTAACTTTAATTCTAACTCAATATTTCATATTAATCCAATCAAAATCCATCATAACACATCCAATAATTCATCAAATACATGAAGAAAAATAAAACTTCATACAGTGATAGTGTAAAGAATTCAAGAACAGAATGGAATCCTACCTCTTTGGAGTATAATCTTGCTGAATTTGAGTTTGGATTGAATGGAGCTTTGACAAAGCTTGGAGATTTGATAAAGTAGATTGAGAAAGGAAAGAAAGAAGAAGGCCAGAGCAAGAGGGAGAGAAGGTGGCGTAAATCAGCCTCAAATGAGAAGAGAAGTCTAACTTAAATACATGGAGGTAATTGGGATTGTGAGTGTTGATTGGTTGAAATTTTGTGATTGAAGTTCGGCCATGTCTCCCACTTTTGTGGCCAAACTGCTCTCCACGTCGTCCCACAAACTGCTCTCCACGTCATCCCAAAAGTGGAATTACGCTTCTTTTCTACCTGAAATTGGAACTCGTCTGTATTATGCTTGAAGTCGGAACTCGTGCCATTTTACTTGAGCTTGGAGCTGAAGTCGGATGTCGGAACTCATCCCATCTTGTTTGTGACTTGAGGAAATCTTATCTGGTTTATTCGAAACTTGGAAGCAAGCTCGGATGTCGGAAGTCATATAGCTTACCATCACCTAATCCCGGAACTCCCAATTCAAACTCGGGAACACCAGGAAAAATGGAAGGCTCCTGGGAATAAGCTCGGAGATCGGAAATCGTGAATGATTGGGAAATCAACTCAAAGATTCAAACTCATGTCCATTGGGTGCAACTCTAAGGCAAGAACTCGTTACATTAAAATCGGAGATCGATACTTGTACAATTATGTTAAACTATCAACTTGGAGTCAAGTTGGAAGTCGGAATGAGGATGCTGATATGGTTAAGGTCGGAACTCGGTAATTAGATACAGTATGTTTGAGACTCTAAGTCGGAGGTTGGAAACCATGTATACTATTTTGAAACATGGATTATTAAGTCGGAACTCGGGTACATCGCTTGAAACTTGATGAGATCGGAAATCGGGTACATTGTCTTTGAGACATGAAGTCGGCTATCGGGAATCACGTTCATGTTGTCCGTACTTGAAGGTTAAGTCGGGGAGTAGGAAATTATGCCCAATATACTTTAACTCAAAGTCGGATATAAGCCACTCCCTTTAACTCGAAACTAGAACATGAAGTCGGAAATCAGGAATAATCAAAATTGAAGATTAAATCAGAAATTGGACAGGGCATGAAGTCGGAAATTGTGCAAAACTAACTCGAAACTCGGAAATTATCCCACTTCGTGTGAAATTTGAAGATGAAGTCAGAAATCATGTAAACTTGAAGGTAAAGTCGGAAATCAGGATGTTACAGGAGCACTTGTGGCTTATCTTAAAGCACGATTTTCTTTAATTGAACAAATTAGAGGAGCTCAAAGCAAGGATCCCAAGTTAAGTAAGCTAATAGAAGATGTTTAGAGTGGCAAGAATTCTGATTTCACCTTAGATCAAGCAGGTGCTTTAAGGCATGGTAACCATTTATGTGTGCCTGATGTGAGTGAGTTGAGAAGAATCATTCTTGAAAAAGCTCATAAT
The DNA here is from genome assembly GCA_031439585.1 of Pterocarpus macrocarpus. Lineage (NCBI taxonomy): Eukaryota > Viridiplantae > Streptophyta > Magnoliopsida > Fabales > Fabaceae > Pterocarpus > Pterocarpus macrocarpus. Next base: position 33,831,036 of record CM062521.1, read on the forward strand.
TCCAAGTACACCATTCATCCGGGTTCGACTAAGATGTACCAAGACCTTAAGCAATTGTATTGGTGGGAAGGTCTAAAGAAAGATGTTGGCGACTTTGTTTCTCGATGTTTAGTCTGCCAGCAAGTCAAGGCAGAACATCAAAGGCTAGCTGGTCTTCACCAATAAACAGAAATACTAGAATGGAAGTGGGAGTGCACTACAATGGATTTTGTCACCGAATTACCAAGGATCTCTAAGGGATTTGATTCCATCTAGGTGATAATTGATCGATTGACAAAGTTTGCTCATTTTCTCCCGGTGAAAACCACTTTCAATGCGGTTCAGTATGCACAAATGTATATTGATGAGATAGTTAAATTGCATGGGGTACCCATATCCATTATCTCGGATCAGGGGCCTCAATTCACCTCTCATTTCTGGAAAGCCTTTTAGGAGGCCCTAGGCACACGTCTGGATCTTAGCACTGCTTTTCATCCTCAAACGGATGGACAATCCGAGAAGACTATTCAAATTTTAGAGGATATGCTAAGGGCCTGTGTCTTGGATTTTGGTGGGAATTGGAGCCGTTTCTTGCTCTGATTGAATTCTCCTATAACAATATCTACCAATCAAGCATTCAAATGGCACCTTTTGAAGCTTTATATGGAAGGCTTTGTCGATCTCCGATTGGTTGGTTTGAAATTGGTGAGGCTAAGCTTCTGGGGCTAGATTTAGTCCAAGACTCCTTGGAAAAGGTTCGCATCATAAAGGAAAGACTTTTAGCGTCTCAAAGTAGGCAGAAAGCGTATGTAGACAATCGAAAATGAGAATTGGAGTTTTGGGTTGGAGACCGTGTTTTTCTTAGAGTTTCTCCTATGAAGGTTGTGATGAGGTTTGGCAAGAAGCGAAAACTTAGCCCACATTATATCGGTCCCTTTGAAATTCTAGAGCGGATTGGTGCAATGGCTTATAGATTAGCCTTGTCACCCGATTTATCCTTGATTCACCCAGTCTTCCATGTTTCTATGCTTCGAAAGTATATGCATGATCCTTTTCATGTCCTTGAACCACAAATGGTTCAATTGGACAAGAATCTATCCTATGAAGAAGAACCGATAGCTATAGTGGATAGGCAAGTAAAGAAACTACACTCAAAGGAAGTAACTTCAGTAAAGGTGATCTGGAGGAATCACACAACCGAGGAAGCCACGTGGGAATCGGAAGATGCAGTGCGTTCTAAGTATCCATACTTATTTAAGCCTCAAGGTAAATATAGCATAATTTGGAGGACCAAATTTCTTTAACGGGGAGAGAATGTCATGCCTTAGGATTAAATATAATCTTTTAGATTAGTATTTTTGTATAATTGGGAATGTCCTAGTTTTAGGGGAAACTCCATCAGTTTTTACGTAGATTTTTGGTTAAGCTTACTAGGGAATGGAAATTCCCTATGCGCCAGTCACAGCCCATGGAGGGTCATGACAATACGTGTGCAACATCTTGTTCACAATCCCATTTTTTTCATCAGGGATTTTTGGAAAACCGCAGGACTCCCTTGGAAATTCCACCCTATTGAGAGACTTTTTCTCACCTTTTTTTTTTTTTGTATTTCCAAATAGCACGAGTTGCTGTGATGGTGGAGATAGAAATGGTACAAGACCATGTTCTTAGTAGGGATTAGATTTTGCAACTGAGTTGTATTTTATAATGCACTAGTTTCATGAGAAATTATGGGCATCTATCCTTTGTCTTGTAACTCAGGTGTCCCCATTTTAATTTTGGAAATGTATTTGCATAGGACATGTTTATAGTGGTCAGTTATTTAAAACTTAGGTTCCTTGTGGTATATAATATAAACTAACCATTTAATTTATGCTTAGAGTTGATAAATGGATTTAATATATAACGAGTACAATCATAGATAAGACCAATTGAATAAAGGAAAAAGTTTTGTTTCGCAAACAAAAAAAAGGGGGGAACTTCTACTCAAATTTTTCTTAAGGATTAGAGTGTTACACTAGGAAGCTTAGGTTTGAATGAAACCAATTTTTGGTGATAGTTTGATGGTAAACAAAGTTGTTCATAAAGTTTTAGAACCATCTGAATTAAACTGAGAGAGATATGTAATTTTAAAGTTAATGTTTCTGCATAATGCCTAAAATGAACTAGTAGAATTGTAAGCTATATAACTTAGGCTATACAACTCTGGTTGAGGTGGGACCAATTTTATTGAAAAGCTAAGATGGAATAGTTATAGACTAAAAATGTTCAGAAGCAAAGGATTTCATAATTGATAATAGCAATATTTAGAAATAGGTTGATATCTACATAAACCAATACAAGATAGCCTGTGTTGTAGATAGGGTGACTTGCACTAGCCTCCATGAAACTGGATAGAAACAATTAGGTTGGAAAGATGAGGTATAGGGAGTTAGGCTGTAGAATTTTAGAGTGAGATGAGTTAAAACCAATTCTTAGTGATTTTTCAAATTTACTAGTTTTGCAAAATTAAGAGTAAGATGAGATGAGGTTAAATTGTGCATAACTTGAGTTTGAGGCTTAGATTGAGGTGAGACATTTCTAATGAAAAATGACACTTAATATTTGTCTATCATAAAATCTTAAGGTAAACAAGCAAGGTTTGCCTATTTTTTTCCATAATTTTCAAGAAGGCAACATGCTAAATTTTTAGCCAAGGTTGTTAGATTAAGCACAAAGGCTTTGCGTGCTAAGCCTAAATGTTCAAGTATCTATTCCAAAGGTGTATAATGAATATGGCTAGATGGGATGATACACTGCATGCTTAAGAACTCAGTTAATGATACAAGAGAAGTGATATGAGCCAGCACAATTCTATGTTATTCTTGAATGTCTACTTTATGGTGTTTAAAATATAACTTGTGCATGTATTATTATTCATATGATTATGCAATGTATGCGAGGCATGAGGAGGGTTTTCTCATGCTTCTAGATGGTCTAACGGCTATAGTTGTGAAAGTTCCTCCCAGGTTTCAAAGTTTGAGCATGTGATCAAGGTAACCAGTCTATGTGAGGTAACCAATCCTTGTGGTAATTAGCCCTTGTAAGTTAACCAAATCCTAGTGAGGCAGTCAATCCTTGTGAGATATCCTTGTGTGGTAAACAATCCATAGCCATTCTTTACAAAGTAACCAATCCTTGTGGTGCATCAAAGGAGGTATTGTATAATCTCCTTCTAGGAAAGTGCTTCAAGCGAGAAGAAAAGAAAAGAGGGCATGTGCGAAGTGGAAGTTCCATGAGAAGAGCACAACAAAGCAATCATGGCCCTGTTAGCAAAACGTTGTACTGTATGTATTGTATTATTATCCTACTACCTATTATGTTTTAAAAAGTGTATGATAAAAAGAATCCACTTTATGAATTATGTTTTGGAACTTAAAATGAACCTACATTGTGTATTCACTACTTTTATAATAAGCCAGAGTGGTTGGAATAATCATGATGACACTATATGATTTTACTACCTAGTGAGAATTTTAAATTATCATGGCTATGTGTTGTTCTCATGTTATTCTAGAGTAGGGAAATGGCATTTATGACCGCTTCCATTGAGTCTATGACTTGATCTTAGTCTCACGATGACCAGAGGAGGCCTGACCAAGCTCAATAGTCATGAATAGATCTTAACTTGAGTGGGCAACAATGCCTTCAATAATTTGTAGCTACGCGTATAGAGCTAGCAGGAATGAATGGATGTATATAGTTATGTATAGAATAAAAGGAACTATGCACATAATTGTGTATACACACACAGACACACACACACGAAAGAGTAAGTAGTTGAATTTTGTAAGTCCTTGTTAGTGAGGGAATGGAAAATTCTATGGGCCATATATTATGTAACTATATGGGAAAGCTTGGCAGACAACCTCTAAATATAATATTATGGCTTAAGCACAGTGTGTATAAACTATAGTTACGTAATATATCAAGTTACATTAGTCAGGTGTTACAAAGAGCCAATCTTAATTAGATGTCTAAGAAGAAATAATTCTAAACAAACAACCTACAAGCAACTCAATCAAAGGAAAAAAGGGAAACATACGCAAAAAAAAATAGATGGGCGCAAAAAAGGATAAACACAAAGATGACGACATTAAAGGGATCAAGCTTAATTGAATATCATATGTTATGTGGTTTTAATTCATGTATTTAATTTATATACATTGTTAGTATAAAAATTTTTACACATTCATTCAATTATATATTGTCACGTTAGTAAATATGGTTAAGTCTCACACTCATTACTTGAATGGTCATGCAAATAGAAGGATACAATTGGTTGATAATATAAAAATATTTTATACTATCAGTACATAAAAATTAAACTCTTAATTCATTCCAAATGATCATTAAGAACATATACATTTGTTTTACTTATATTATTAAACCATTAATTTATCAAGAATAGTAATATATTTTTCTATTTCATTGTTCAAATTATTCTGACATTATCTACTTGATCATTCCTATATTGGTACAATAAATATCACTTGTGTCTCTTTTCTAATAAAAGACTATATTAATTTTGTCAATTTATTTGCTCATGATGTTCGTGGGTTTCATTCTAGTTAAAATATAACTCCAGTAACTAATTCATACAATTCATATCATGAAGCCCTTAATTAATCTTCATACTGGGCATGGGTCCAATAGCAAGGCTACAATGTGCTTTGTTGATCCTTTTGAGTGAGTGTAGTTATCCCCATCTTTGTAAAGCACATCGATAACACGTGATAAGTTGAGGACTCGCATAAGGAGAGGTTTTGGTAGATCAGTAGGGTTGAGGCATTCCTCATTGATATCCATCCAAGCACTCATTATTTGTCTATAAAATTCATTAATGGTATATTGTTGTGTTACACCATGTTGCTTCATGTAGCATTGAATAGCAGAGGCAACATGTCCTCTTTCTTGCTCAAACTAAACAAAACAAAGGATGAAACAATCAAACAAGTAATTTATCATGTAAAGTAATAAATCATGAATTTGCATATTAAAAGAATGGTGACATCAAATTGATCGTCAAATGATTTTTTCATTGAATGACTCCAACCTATCTTAATAAAAGTTTGTAATATTTGATGTTAAAGAATTCTCATTTAACAACTAAATTAATATGATAACCTTTTAGAAACTAAATTGATATTTCAAAAATTTTCATTGTTCAAAATACGAGTTTACTCTAAAATATCAGACAACAATGTAGAAAATTGATTCTTCTATCGAATTAGAATATCGAAAAATCGAATTAAAAAAGTACCTCATTGGAAACAATGTAATGTAGAAAATTTATTCTTCTATCGAATTAGAATATCGGAAAATCGAATTAAAAAAGTACCTCATTGGAAACAATGTCATCCATAAGTCTGCAAATAATTGTTGAAGCTCTTACAATTTTTGGGTCTTCAGTTAACCACTGGAAGGCCTTTTCTGTAGCAAAACGTCCCATTCCAATGAAGGATATGGCAATAAGCATGCGGTAAGCAGAAGATACCAATGCAACATCCATGTACTCCTCCATGGTTGGTGTATAATTGTTATTAAACCATTTAGCCTCAGCAAAGTAGGCTTGGACCAATCTTTTCATCTGGGGTGCACAACAGTTCACAAGAATCACGATAATAGAAAAGGTTATATGCACTTTTAGGCAAACAACATGTCTTAAACTTCCTAGCTAGTTCATAGCTTCCGTCCTAGAGAAGAAAATTTTTGGAAAATATAGAGTCATATAGAGTTAGAGTTTTACTTCATTTTTGGCATAGTTTACACAAAATGCTTTTCCTTCCTTGGCCATCTCTTGTTCTATTTCTTCATAAACACCTAAGAGTTCTCGGTAGCAAAACTTCATGTATTCTGGCAAAAAATCCATGCAGCTGATGTCGCACCTAAAATATACATTAATTATGTAAAAAGGCCATCACAAGGCTAATAGATTTGTCTCTTGATCTTCTCTAATTCAATTAGATAATAATCAAAAAGTGAGAGCATTTCATACTAAATTTAAACTTCAAACCTTTCAATTGCTTCAGTGAAAAGTTGTAGCTCATCAAGTGTACCGTAAACATCATATATATCATCAATTGCTGTTGTCAAGGATATCACCTTTGTCATTAGCCTTCTACCAAAAGAATACTGGGGCTCAAAATACACTCCCAATGTCCAAAAGTAAGCTTCCACCATCCTATTGCGTGCAAAGGGCAAATTACTTGCAAAATCCAAATCTTTCCACCACCTAATTCATTAAATACAGCCAAGTTAAATAAGACATGAGTGACCTGCATGCAGGAGAAATTAACTCTTTCTAATTATTTATTTGGGTGGTGTGTTAAAAACTTACTTTGAAATACTACCAAGTTCCTTTTGATGTAATTTTTGGAGCATATTAAAATCTAATTTGGCAAATAATAGTAGAGTCTCATCGTGAGAAGGCTCTTCCTCATAAGTAGAAATGTAATGCCTTGCCACTAGTCTAGGCAAGTTCTTATGGAGTGGTCGCTTCAAGCTATTGTTGACTTTCGCAGCAAGAGAAGGACTCAATTGGGTGGCCATGGACTGTAGGTGTGAGGAAGTAAAAGCATGTGCTTCATCTAATATGTCCTCTCCATGAATCTTAAGATGTGCAGCATCGTATAAGCTTAACATTCCCTCAACGTCACTACTGAGTCTTTGGTTGAACTTCCCTTGCTCATCCTTGAACTTGTTAAATACATCTAGAATTCATTAACCAACCACAAAATTTATGAGATACTTTATTATGTCTTGGCAATCCAAATCCATTTTTCCATTTTTCAATTGAGTTCATGTGTTGTGCTTACGTGTTATATTTGCCAAAGACTTATGATTAAAAGATAATAAAAGTAGATGGCGTGGGGCATACCAGGTGAAATGTGATATCCTTGTTGCCTTAGTAACCTGAAGACAAGGGCAAGAAAATGAAGGTCTGCATTGAGAGTTATTATACTATTATCAACATAATCATTGTAGATATGTTGCAACACTTCGTCAATCTCACGTTCAAAGTGATAGCACAAGCCCAAACGCTGGATTGAATCAATTAAGTTAGCTACTGTCAAGGGCTGTAATGCCTTCGCATTGACAGGGACCAGCATCTTTCTCACTCTTTCTTTTAGTATTATAATACGCTCCTCCACGTTGTCACCTACTTCCTACGATATTAATCTTTTGTCATGCTTGTATTTTGTGTAAAACGATGAAAATGGAGAGAATGGAAAAAGAGATTACAAAATCAATGTTCTTCAACGACGCTTAATACATGCATGAGATGTAGCATATTTTTGGGTGGATACATTCACAAAATACGCATGACTCAAAATATAATTATGTCCATTGTAGACACTGTTCCTATTCTTTTTGTCCTTCAAAGATGTATGTTCAGTTCTTATTAGTTTGCATGGGTTAAGTTGTTATATACTGATAATTAAGTAAGCATATATAAAGTTGCAATGCCATAAACTTTTAATATTAATAAAACGATCTCATAGAAATTGGTAATTTAACAAGACACTCTGAGTAAGCATAAACTAGCAATGTCTCCAACCCAAATATTATTTGATTCAAATGCAAAATTTATAGTTACAAGTTATTTATTTAATTTGACAGAAAAAAAAAAGTTACAACTTAATTGCACATCTAATTAGTTGAACAAATCAAATCATGAAGGTCTCTTCGATTAGACATAGTTTCCTTATTTGTGCTTTAAATTAAGAAAAGAGTAGATTTGGAATAAGAAACCTTGATTAGTTTCAAAACAAACTTTTCGACGGGAGATTTTGAGGCATTTATTAATATAAATGTAGACACTATTATGACGTACCATGTTGGATGATGTATGATAGAATTATGTACATAAGCAACTAGCTTTGATTTATGGTGAAGGGTTTCAGTCGTTTGTTTGACATATACATAAGGGTGTAAATAAGTTGAGCCAAGTTAAACACTCGGAAGTTCATACTCGGCTTCGAAAAAAGAGTCCTGCCATTCAAGTAGAATAATTTCCCAATTCTGATCTTCCCGAATGAGTTGGCAAGTAGTTAATTGAGGTGTATTTATATGTCATTATGTGTAGTTAATTGTTTTTATTAAATTTAAAAGAACTTAAATCAAATATTACCAGAAAACAATCGACCCAATAATGACGTCAAATCCACATTATCAGCTTCATCTCTCTCTTTGTTTGTTCTAATTTCTTTTTCTTTTTTTTCTCGTTTCTTTGGTACTCTCACTTATCTTGCTCTATATATTCTACCGTAGTTGTATTGACTTGTTGTTAGTCCCAATTTGAAGTTTAGCATTAACCAGATTAGAAACCTTAAAGCTCAGTTAAATTAACTTATTTTTGTGTAAAAGATATGATAAATAATTTTTCTATTATAATTGATGCGATCATTTTTACAAACACTTCATAGACATAATTTTAGCCTCGCAAAAAGTGAAGCGATGCTCTACAAACTATGTGATAGATTCAACGGGATATTGGATTCATTAATTGAATTTTAAAGTGGCGTTTACTAGATTATCTATTAAGGCTGCCAGTAATATAGATTATTATTTAGAAAGATTATCCTCTTTTAAATTATTGGTAATATTAAATACAGTGTTTGGTATGCATAGGTAATCCAAATAGCAATTTACATTACCATATTTAATATATCAAAAAAATTAGTAGGTAATATATACATTAAACTAATATAATAATAATAATAATAAATAGTTTATTATTATTATTATTATTAATTATAATAATATTAATAATTAATAATTAATAATAATTATTAATTAATAAGAATAAGAAAATTTAATTATTAATTATGATTATAATAATTAATTTTATTAATAATTATTATTAAAAAATAATTAATAATATTATTAAATAATAATAATTAATATTATTTTAATTAGTATTATTTAATAATTAATTAATTATTAATATAATTAATCATGATAATATTAATAATAACAATAACAATTAACAACAACAACAACAACAACAACAACATCATCAACAACAATAATAATAATAATAATAATACTAATAATAATGAAAAGATTATCATATTAGTGATAATTTATATTACCATATTTTAAGGGAATAATATATATATTATTATATTGATAGTAATTTATATTATCTTAAAAATTTGAGTTATCAGTAATATTATCCAATCAAACAGAATAATATTATGAACACAAATAATTTAATCAAATATTATTGATAATAAATTATTCCATATCAAATACCACCTGTTTTTATATGGCTGACTGCCAATGTCTTCCCGATGAATAATTTAACATTTAACCTCCCAAATAAAGTTAGTAAGTTAGAAAAATATGAAATCATCAATGGGCAATAGATATTTTAAGAGGCAACAATAGAGAACCAAAATTATTTTGACTGAGAGATCATGAAGATTCATGTAGATTGAGTTATATTCAGAGATGAATAAGACAAAATAGTTGACGCGCAAAAAAAAAAAAAAAAAAAATGGAAAAATGGGATAACATGTCCGCTCCTCATGTCTCAACATGTCAACTCCAGCTACAGTAACAACTAATTCGGGTATTCTGACAGAACAGTATTTTGTGTAAAAAAATGTCACTTTTGTTTTCAAAATATGGAGCTTGAGTTTAATTTGTTTATTTTTTCTTTTATCAAATTTCCATTTGAAGTAATTTCGTAAGTTTATTAATTTAGTATGTAATAGACATATTTATGTAAAAAATAAAATAAAAATTAAGAAAGCTCTTTAAAAGTTAAAATTAGGTAAGAGGCAAATAGTTTTAAATAAAATTACAGTATACTAAATGATAATAATATATAAACTATTATTGTCTATAATTTTATTATATAAACTAATAACAGCCTACTCACAAGCTTTTAGTATAAAACTAGAATATTGTAGCTATACAATCGAGCTTCAATTTAAGTTTGGACTCACTTTAAACAAATGAGTTTGATCGAGAATTTAACAAATCGAGCTCAAATAATTTATAAATAACTCAAGTCATGTACATCTCTAGTAATAAATTCAAATCTTACTATCACCGCTGTAACCGAGAGAGAGAGAGAGAGAGGGAAATAAGAAAATAAATCATACACATATGTTTGTATATGGAAAGCTTAATATATAGGAGTAAATCAAGTCACATTACCATAGATGCTGAAACATACTGAATAAAATGATCTCCCCAAACACTGGGATGAAAATTTGCCGAACGTCGAGGGTAGTCCACGGAGGCAATAGTGGTTGGAGCAACGAGAGATGAAGTTGCTGAAACTGACATTTTTCTTTTCAGGTTACGAACACTTCTTTTTTTTTCCCCAACCTAAATGAAGTGCAACTGTATGGTATATGGCTTTCATAAACTATATTTGACTAAAGGAGCGAACTTTGATTCCGGAAGAGCTTGAAGTGACTCAATATTTATAGGTGTTTCTAACACAAACAAGAATGACAATAGGATAGAATCAAATTTTGGTAACCTTTTCTGGTAATACGAAGGGAGAATACTCTCAATAAAAACAAAAACAAAAACACTTTAATTGTGGAATCAAATTAAGATTCTACTATTATGCTATGATAGCAAGTGTCTGTGGTTCTTTGCTTTTCAAACAATTTCTAAAGAAGCCAAGTAATACATGCATAATTAACTCCACCGTATAGGAAGCCCAACAAAATTCAGTATCACGAGAAAAATGATAAATTATATAAATATTTATGAATTTAATTTTAATGTTCTTTGTGTATAAAAACAGTTTTATATTATTATTTAATTATATATTATTATATATGATATTTTTGAAATAATAGTTATGAGAGTCAAATATTTTTACAAATATGATAATATATAATTGAATAATAATATAAAATTATTTTACAATATCAATATATTAAAATTAATCTCGATATATATTTTGATAAATCTTTGGCATATTTTAATGTAGACTTCTTTAAAACAGTTGAAAGAAGCTACAATAAAACTATTATATATGTATGTATTATCTAATAATTTTGCATGGATGTGAAGGACTTGTATTGGAGTGTTTTGGTCTCAGGAAATGTTGGACCACTTAGATATATGGTTTCACATGACTTACCCGCTCTATCCTTTCTCTCAACCACATTTGAATTTACGGTTTCATATGTCTTCCGTACTACATACTCTTTGGATCCATTTGATATAAAGTACCATTATTTGGACATATTTTTTTTCAATAAATTATTGATAATTTATATATAAATAAATAAAAAATTTATCCATATAATTAGATAATTGGATAAGTGCGATAATAAATAATAATATCATCATATAATTCTTTAGTTACATATATGAATTTTTCATTTATTTTTATATGAATTATTACTAATTGATTGACATACAAAAGGTATATCCAAGTAGCATTTTTCTTTGATATGGTTTCATACATTTTTTGTACTATATGGCTTTCATAAACTTTGACAAAAGGAGCGAACTTTGATTGCGGAAGAGCTTAAAATGACTCAATATTTATAGGTGTTTCTAACACAAACAAGAACGACAACATTATACAAATTTTGTATTTGTATTATTTAACAATAAATTTAATTTGACATTTTTAAAAAAATTAAGCAGATTAGTTTTCAAAATTTACATTACAAAATTTATCTTATCATAAACTAATATATTAGTATAACTATTTTGATTTTAAAATTATAAAATTCAAAGAGAAAAGACTAATATTGTCATGTGCAACTAAATAAAATATTAAATGAAACTAATTTTTTTAAAATATTAATGTCACTTCTTCCTTTAAACTTCATTATTAAATAATTCTCATTTTATCTATGAAATTATATATGTGCTTCACTTTAATTTTTTAAATTAAGAAATTAATGATTTAGTCTCTAAAATTACAAATTAAGTTAGTTACTAAAATGGTGATCATAGGAACTAATTTGAATCACCAAAAAGATTAATATAAATAACTTTTTATTACTTCAAATATTAAACCATTAATTTCTTAATTTTAAGAGGTAAAGTGAAGTACGCTATAATTTCAAGGATCAAAATAAATATTTATTTATTAAATAATTCAAAATTAAAAATATTTCTAAAATAAAATTAATTAAAAATATTAAAATATTAAGAGAATTAATTCTCAAGATTAAAAATCACAAAAGTTAGGTTATTATAAGCTAATAATATTAAATTTTAAGATAATTAAATTCAAAAATAAAAGGTTAATGTCGGTATGTGCAATACAATGTTAAAAAATATTATTAACTATTACAAATTAGAATAAATTTTAATAGTAAATTATATTACTATTTGAATTATGTAATTAGTGCAAATAGAGTAAATTTAAATTACAAAAAAAATGTGTTATTAACTGTAAGATAAAGTAGATTTGTGAATTATTAATTGTAAGATGAAATAAATTTTACTTATACATAGACACTTAGACTACTTAGACATGTAAATTAATTTCATGATACTGGAGCCAATTACATCATTTTTTTCCCAAAGTTTTTTCGAATTTTTTTTTCCATTAATACTTTATATGGCAACTAACCTACACCCAAAGAAAAAAAAAACTCTTCATTTTAAAACACCCAACCTACTTTTAGAGATAATTACACTTACGTACATAATTTACCTCATAGTAGTGTAACCAATTCTATTTGTAAGAAAACCAAAAAGAAAAAAAAAAAAAAAGGACAACCCAAGCCTAGAAACCCTCACCTCAGGCTCAGCATGTGTGTTCTCTTTAAAGTACTTATTATATAAAATTCTTGTATTCTACAACACGTCGTTAAACTCCTTCGACAATGAGCGGCTGTGTCTTACCCGATCCTTGTCCTTCACCGTCATTTCCTAAATGATAAAAATTAAATTCCATTACCTTATTAACAGCTAACTGGCACTCCATGTATAGGCTTTCGATTATTGTTTTTACCTCACATTTGCCACAAACTATCCACACCCTTCCATTATTTTTATTAATATCTGAATAGTAGTAAATATTTGGATCAACAATGTACAGATTTATGGCTGGACCATTTTAAAACTAACCTTCCTAGTAATAGGAAGAGAGAATACCCTCAATAAACCCCCAAAAACAAAAAAACACTTTAATAGTAGAATCAAATTAAGATTCTACTATTATGCAATGATAGCAAATGTCCGTGGTTCTTTCTTTTCAAACAATTTCTACAGAAGCCAAGTAATACATGCTTAATTAACTCCATCGTATAGGAAGCGCAACAAGCTTCAGTATCACGAGAAAAATAATAAATTATATATATATATATATATATATATATATATATATATATATGAATTTAATTTTGATGCTCTTTGTGTATAAAAAGAGTTTTATATTATTATCTAATTATATATTATTATATATGATATTTTTGAAATAATAGTTATGAGAGTCAAATATTTTTACTGATATAATAATATATAATTAAATAATGATATAAAACTATTTTATATTATCAATATATTAAAATTAATCTTGATATATATTTTGATAAATCTTTGGCATATTTTAACGCAGACTTCTTTAAAACAGTTGAAAGAAGCTACAATAAAACTATTATATATGTATGTATTATCTAATAATTTGCATGGACGTGAAGGACTTGTATTGGAGTGTTTTGGTCTCAGAAAATATTGGACCACTTAGATATATGGTTTCACATTTGAATTTACGGTTTCATATGTTTTCCGTACTACATCATCTCTGGATCCATTTGATATAAAGTACCGTTATTTGGACTTTTTTTTTCAATAAATTATTGATAATTTATATATAAATAAATAAATAATTTATCCATATAATTAGATAATTGGATAAGTGCGATAATAAATAATAATATTGTCATATAATTCTTTAATTACATATATGAATTTTTTGTTTATTTTTATATGAATTATTACTAATTGATTTACATACAAAACGTATATCCAAGTAGCATTTTTCTTTGATATGGTTTCATACGTTTTTCGTGCAATATCCCTTTTATCTTTGCAAACGATTGGACACCTTAAATAAATAAATAAATAAATAAATAAATAAATAAATAAATATATATATATATATATATATATATATATATATACTGACAATACCTTGGTCCGCCATCAATATTTTCACGTTTTTGTAAGAGCTGAATGTATTGACGGTGCTCAATGATGGGCCTACCTGCTAATTTGACAGCTGTTGCCCTTCCGACGAAAGCGAAAGATTGAAAGACCCAATTCTATGTTTCAGGTGTTCTGAGAGGAAAGAAAATGCGTCCTGTTATATTCATTTTAATTGGTCCGCCATCAATATTTTCACGTTTTTGTAAGAGCTGAATGTATTGACGGTGCCATGACACTGCTAATTTGACAGTTCTTCCGATGAAAGATTGAAAGACTATTCAGTGTTCTGAGAGGAAAGAAAATGCGTCCTGTTATATTCATTTTAATTAAAATGAATATAACAGGACGCATTTTCTTTCCTCTCAGAACACCTGAAACATAGAATTGGGTCTTTCAATCTTTCGCTTTCGTCGGAAGGGCAACAGCTGTCAAATTAGTAGGTAGGCCCATCATTGAGCACCGTCAATACATTCAGCTCTTACAAAAACGTGAAAATATTGATGGCGGACCAAGGTACTGCACTGACAAGACGCACATTGCAAGTTGCCATCAAAGCACATTTTTTTTCCCATTAAAAAAAATCACTGTTAATTAAAATTTATCGAATGTTAAAATCACTCATTTGGATTCTAATTAATATATTAGGAGAATAAAACTCTTCAAACATCAATTTTTTTTTCTTTAATACCTAAAGCACAAAAGAGATTGTTCCAAAAGGAAGCAACGAGTAAGAAGTAGTGTTCATTCTTCAAAAAGAGAAAGAAAAAGACATATTGAGGCTCCCATAAGGGTCTATCACCCTGCCCTGAAGATCTTCAAAAATTTCTTTTGATGAAAAAGAAAAGAAGAAAGAAATGGGACATCCATAAGTGTAAATGTAAAACTGGAAGAGAGAACAATTATGTTCTTCTAATCTAGCTTAACCACTTATTCTGTAATAAGTGTCGTAAACTGACGTGACATGACCCTTTTCATTTAGTATCGTAGTGTAATTTCAATTAAATTCAGTCATACCTTTGTAAATAATAATTTTTTTATATATAAATAAATTATCATAAACACGGTATTCAGAAAAAATGTTTGTATATTTTTTATGGACTTTAACGAAGAAAACAACTCTTAGATGAATTGATAATGATAAAAGGATGATTTCTCTCTCTTGATCCTTTCTTTAACAGTATAATAGCGATTAAGACAATATATTTTTATAATTGGCAGAGAATATTAAATAAAATATTAATATCATTATTAATAATATATCAAACTAGGTATTTAATAAGTATTTGAACTCACTTAATTTAAATATAATCAATTCTAATCAATATTCAATTTTCATCCCAACGTTTAACACCCACATATTAGTTTTACAAACTACTCAGTATTCTTTAGTTTATGATTTTAACTAATAATGATAATTACGTTTTTGTTAAGATGAATAAATAAATAATAAAAAATATCTGAAATTAATTGTAAGACAATTGTAATTCAAAAAGTAAAGATTAAGTGTCATTTTTTTTTCGTATATTATGGACAATGAGATTTGAATTCCTGATCTCATATATATTATTCAAACCCCTTACTATTAAACAACTCTAATGGCTTTAAGTGTCGCTTATTCTTTTTATAATTATTAATAAATTTGTAAATGAATAATTAATAATAATAGTTACAAAATTAAAAAATTGAATGCCAAATTTACGTTAATATTTGCCTTTTCATCTTGGTTGTTTAGTCAAAAATATATCGAGGAAATGTTGATTGTTTCCTCTTGGCTTAATACTTGCCTTTTCATCTTGGTTGTTTGGTCGAAAATATATGGAGGAAATGCTGATTGTTTCCGCTTGGCATATATAACCTTTTTTGGTCATGCAATAATTGTTTGTTACATCAGCTGCATTATTTTTTGATTAAATTTGAACTTAATCTCTACATAAAGAGATGCCTCATGCATTCTTTTTTAATTAATTTTGTTTATAAGCACTCAAATTCATGAACTTTATTTTGAATTCTCAAGTCGTCAAATTTTGGAACCATAAAATCAATCATTTTGTGTTTTGAAAATGTTGAATGGACAGAAAAACTTGTCATTCATTTCTAGTTTCCTGTCCTCAGAGCTATGGCATGGTGGAACTGGTGGTTAGTATCTTCTAGGGGCGTCGACTGCGATGCTCTTCGCAGTCAAAGATGCATGCACTCTTGATCAGAATATATCCAATGGATTAAATTTGTGAGGTGCATCGATATACCAATCACCTATGATGCATTGTAGTAATATATTAATTTTAAAAAAATTAAAAAATATAATTAAATATATTTTAGAAATTAATTTTTATACATTGATAGTATAAAATTATACTGATAATATAAAATAATTTTATATTATCGTAATATTATACTGATAAGTGTAAAATTATATTAATAGAATAAAATTATACTGATAAAATTTTTATAATTTTTAGAAATTAATTTTTATACATTAATAGTATAAAATTATATTAATAATATAAAATAATTTTATATTATCAGTATAAAATTACATTGACAGAGTAAAATTTTATTGATAAAATTTTTTAATTACATTAATAGGGTAAAATTATTTTATACTGTCAGTATAATTTTACACTGTCAGGGTATGATAATTAATTTTTAAAATATATTTAATTATATTTTTAAATTTTCTTAAAATTAGATATTATTATAGTGCATCATAGGTGATTGGTGCATCGATACACCTCACAATCTCACCATCAGATTGCAAGGAGCACCATGCTCCTTGACCAGCGAAGAGCACTATAGATGGCGCCTCTTCTAGGTAGTATATGTGGAAATGCATGAATGATAAAGTGTTCAATCAGAAAAGAGATCATGATCTCACGTGTTATGGGTATTTAGTTTGGAAAAATAGGTAGAATCCAAGATCATGGTGTCAAAATTTTTGGGACATTATTGAACGTTCCAGAAATGTATATTGTTTTGCTTTTCCTTCATGGACTCGAACGGC
Source organism: Pterocarpus macrocarpus (assembly GCA_031439585.1). Taxonomy (NCBI): domain Eukaryota; kingdom Viridiplantae; phylum Streptophyta; class Magnoliopsida; order Fabales; family Fabaceae; genus Pterocarpus; species Pterocarpus macrocarpus. Next base: position 33,848,209 of record CM062521.1, read on the forward strand.
GAACCACTTATCTTTTGTTCCCACTCCACAACATTGTCTCATTCTTTCTCCTGTCTTTCCAGCTGTGGGACCAAAAACGCCCACGATCACAAAATCCGAAGTCCCAAACTAATTGGCATGTTACACCATGTGAAAAATACAAAGTTAAGAAAATCAGACCGGATATCGAACTAGCAAAGGTATTGGTTTAAAGATTCAAAGGTTTAACCAATTCAACAAGGATTCGACCAATATATATATATATATATATATATATATATATATATATATATATATATATGTTCATTGTGAAGAAAAAACCCAATAAAAACTAGCATAACAAAACTAAGCCCAACCCAATAGCCATAGCAATATGTTGACCAAAGTAGCATTTCAGCATTTCTAATTAAACTAAGCCCACCAACCCAATAGCCTCCTCATGAAAAAACCTAGCATTTCTACTTTCCTTCTATAGCTGCCGTCCCCTCCCTATTCCATTTCTAACCAAGAAAAAAATGAGAGAAAACCTTCCTTCTTTCTTCCTGTTGTTGTAGCCGTTGTCCCCTCCCTTTCTTCATGATATACTCTACTATTGTAGGTGCATCCTTCTTTCTTCCTGTTATTGTAGCCGTCGTCCCCTACTATTGTTGTAGGTGCTTCCTTCCTCTATTGTAATAGCAACAGTCCTCTCTCCATTGTAGTGATAGTCTCGCAACCAAAGCAGCACCCTCTCATCGGCAACGACGAGCTTGAAGACCAACTGATGGACGCCATGGCCGCTTCTCATGGTGGTTTGAGTGGCGGTCCCTCATCTTTCGTCACTCTTTCTTCTTTTTTTCTTTTTCTGGTTGAACCGCCAAATCGGTGAACCACCTCCGGTTCATGCGATTCACCGGTTTTTGACTGGCTTTTCTGATTTTTGATTGATTTTTTGAGCCACCGAGTTTTATCAATTAACCGGATCGGAAGGGGGGTCTGGTTCCTGATTTAATAGGTCGGACAGGCTAGTTCGGTCCGATTTTCTCTTCCATGGAAAAATATGCATCAAGGATCAAGTCACTCTAGAGCATAAGTCTACATAAGAGGAATGGTGAATTACACTAGCCTCTCTTGAGATTTAGTGAAATTACATTGACACTTATCATTTTGTGTAACACTCTTTTAACTACAATACTATACTTAAGTCATAATGCCATAATTAAAAGTATGTCATAGGTCAAGATTTTATGTATCAGTCCAGTTTTAGTTCAACTCGAGTCTGGTTTGTCTTTGTTCTAATAAAGGCATATGCATAACAAAATTTTTCGATGAGCGTTACATATATAAACTTGTGTGTACAAAAAGTAAACTGCAAAGAAAGTGCCAAAGTAGGAGATCATACATACACGGAAGGTAATGTAGCAAAAATTTACATATCTATCTATAACTCAAAAAGGGTCCACGCAAGGACACCTGTGAAAATACATGAGTAAGAGGAACCTACATCTATGTCTATGGGCCAAATAAGATAACATCTCCTTATTTCGCTTAGGCAATGTGAGAATTTCTCAAGTAGCATTGCACCATGACGATCTTCACACTTAAATCTATATGGGAGTGTGACATTGCCGTATAGTGAAAATTAATAAATGATGAAAATGACCCTACAATGTAAACTTTTGTTATTTATAGAGTTTGTCCCAAGATTTTCAATAATTACACTTAGATCTCAGAAGTTATTTCTATTTTGATCCTAGAACTCTTAGAAAATGATATTTAGGTCACTGAACTATTAGAATTAGCAGAATAGGAGTTTAAGTAAAGTAGATTAACATAGCGGAGCCATAGAAACCCAAATATCATCTAATTAACCTATAAAGGTACCCAAGTGTCAAATGACATGAGATGCCCTGAATTTTTTCATAATTACAAAAATGCCACTAGCTACAAAAAATAGAAAATACAGTAGAAATTACAACAGAAAACAAATAGAAAACATTAAAGAGCTTATAGAAGGCTAAGTACAAGAAAGACCCCAAAAAATTTCAGAAAAATGATAAATACATTTTTAATATATTTTTTAAGATAAATATTAATTTTTAGAAAATTTGTATAATATTTGCATAATTACACAAAAATAATCTCATCAACGTGCAAAATGGGTCTCAAAAAACCCTATAAGACCACTCTAATTTGTTGTACAGTAATGAGTCAGTGAGGTTCCAAGCTTGGGCATGTTGGGCCACGAATTTGGGCCTCTATATGGGCCTTGGTAGCCACTGGATTGGGCCTAATAGTTTTTGAAGCAATTATGGGCCTAATTACACCAAAAGGCTAAAATTACTTTATAAGACCTAAATAAATTAAATAAAAATTGTCTAAATCCTAACCCTAACCCTAAGGATGCCCCAATCAGCATCTACAACTCCTGGTTTAGTTTTAACCAGATTGAGATGTGAATTGGTTGAATTCTAACTAAATTGTCATTATCAAGTTACCTTTGTAATAATTAACTTTTACTAAATCTTTAACTTTTTGACCTAGAAAAATTTTGAAGAATTTTGTCCCCTAACTCTATTGTAAAGGCGTAGCCCAACACATGGATGCAGCATAAAATTTATTATTTTATTTAAAGATAATTAATTATGATTAACTCAAAATAGGCTTAGTTGAGGTAAAAATGCACTAAAAACACTAAAAATTGTAGAAAAAATTCTATAAATTCTGAGATGTCATATTATATGTATTTAAACATGGTTTAGATGATAGATTAAATAAATTTAATTGTTTACTAATTATTTTGTTAATTAAAGCTTAAATTGCCTAATCTAGCTTTGGGTAAAATTGCTATTATGCACTAATTAAGCACTAAACCACCCTTATATTTTCTTAATCCTTAATCAACACATAAGATGAGTATTATGATGTATCTAAATTAGTTTTAATTAGTTGTTAAATTAATTAATTATTGGTGACATAATTAATTAATTAAACTACTTAATTAAGACAAAACTAACCATATAATTAACTCTAACTAATTCTACTCTTTTTTATAAATACAACCTCACTAACACACACCCCCACACTTTAGACACACACACCTTCAGCCCAAACACACCCTTTTAGTAGCAAGCACTTTCCATCATCTCCTAACTCCATTTTCTCTCAAAACTCTGTTGAAACTCTACCAAACTCTCACCCCTCTTCATCACCTACAAGCACCACCAATCCTTACCTTCAAAGCCCATATTCCAACCTTCAAACAACAGCAAGAAGCTCAAGCAACCTGCTATCCTTGCTAGGTGTAGATGAGTTTCATTTTCATACAACATGTAGGATTTTTTTTTTCACCATTTTAGGCTTCACACATGAGTTTTATGTGGTTGATTGTGTTGTTTGAAGCTTTTAAGCATATTTTCCAAAGTATAGAGTTAGTTTTGAAGTCTCTAAATGTTCATAAAAAAATATGGTTTCCATAGTTTTCTTTAATGATTTGAAGCCTTGCTCATGTATACTTGTGTTTTAAAGCCTAATCCCATGTTTTCAGGCTTGTTTGTTGAATTTTTCTCATGTTCATGGTTGAAACTATCACTTGTGTTTTAAAACCTATAGTGCAACCTGCAGTTGAGAAACCACTTGATTAACTAATTGTTGAGCTATAGTGCAACATGTTGCGCTATAGTAAAACCACAAAAGTGCATAATAGTAGAACGGGTGCAATCTTGGGTTTTGGGCCACTTGGGCCCATTTTTGGAAAGGCGTGCACAGAAATTCATATACTAATACGTAAGAATTTACCCAATTAAGTAATAAGCCAAATTTTTAGGTTAAAATAAGTTAGTTTTCTCTCATTTCCCTCCTCCTCTTCTCCTCTCTTTTTCTCACCTTCTCATCTTTCCACCACCATTTTTTATTTTATATTTTGGTTGTAAATTCCCATGGATGAGTAGAGTTGGAGCCTAGCTTAAGGATTCTTCAAATGACTTCAAGGATTGTATCTTGAAACCTTACTCTTTAATGTCAATGCATGATGTGTTTTCTCAATTCTTTGCCTTTTACTATTTTATATGCCTTCATTCTCGAAAAGGCTTCTTTGGAAGTCACCAAAGTTGGCAAGATAGTACTTTAACCTTTTCCTTGTTGTTGCTGTTCTTTAATTTTGTGGCCTTTGTACCCTTTTTTGTGTTTCTTTGTACCTTTTTTTAGTTTCTTAATTCATTTTTGTTTTGAATGTAGTTTCTGGGTGCCTACTAAGTGTTGCTTACTGTATCACAAGGACTTGTGGTGCCCTTAAGGGAAAGTGGAAGATATTGTGATTTGACTTCTTCATGCCTGAGACACAATTCATTAAAATTTGAGTGGCATAAGCAGTTTATGTAACATCAGGGAATAGGGCCTTGCTTAGTAGTTTTGTATGAAATACAAGCTTAGTTAATTTTGATGTCTTAAAAAAGGGTTAATGTTCTTGACCAGACTGCCTTACGGCTAATTATTGATTTACAATGTTGTATTATGATTAAATATGCTCTGCGTACTTCTTAATATAGTAAGTAGTGTCCATGTGGAACCTAACTGGTCTGCTTTTATTTCCAAGCCTAGCCATGTCTTTCTGACTAATGGAGCTCAAGTTAAAATTGAACCCAATTTCGATGGTAGAGAACTTGGGAAGCTTTTCTATTTAGAATCAGTTTAGCTTTTCCTTGAAAATTTGTTGTTAAAACTACTTACCTCCGCTACTATAAGGTTATTTTTAAGTTTCTTAATTCATTTAATTATTGAATGCAGTTTCTGGATACCCACTACTATGTGCCGCTTAGTGTATCATGAAGATTTGTGATTCACTCGACAGAAAGTGGAAGATGGTGTTGGATATGGTGGTCTACCTCTATACCCTTCTTTTAAATCATTTGATGGATGGTCCACCATTTATAACTTAGATATTGTCTGAATGATTCAGATTTAAAAATCTAATAATTATATAAAATTATTATATAAATTATTAAAGTAAATTTTAAATTTAAAGATAATAATTTTTAAATTATTAAATTATTAATCTAACTCCTCCCTTCTCTTTCCAATCCCACCACTACCATCTTCCAACTTCTCCTCGCAACTGCCAGTGGAGGCCACAGTTGCTAGCGTTACCACCATCGTTGGCATCATTGTTGACCTCCTCCCCTGAATTATCAGTCACTTGCAAACTTAGCCTTGCCGCTTCTACAAGGCATGTCCTCGGTACTGGACCAAAGGAGAAATCAGCCATCGTGCTTACCATCACACTTTTGCAAGCACCTCAAATTGGTTACTTCTTTATGTATATCGTGTGGATAGATATGAAATCCAAGCACCTAAAAGCATCCAGATTCTACATATCCCACTTTCTTTTTTGTTTTTTTGTCAGGCATCTCACTAACACCATCAAACTTTCCACATACTCATTAACCAAACCCCAAAACAAAGTCCACAGAAATAAAAGCCAAAGGTTAGAAACCCCATTTGTGGTAGCCACTACTGTGGGCTTTGTCGCCCTCGACCTTATGGCTTGTGTGGATAGGAAAGAAGGGCTGCCACACATTTCTAACTTAGATTTGTGAATAATTTTTGGCATCTATTTAATTTATAAATAAATGCTAGTTGTGTTCTGAGAGCCTTTTTTTTTGTTTGGATAATAATTCAATACAAAGAACCCAACTTAAATGGGAGAAAAGTACAACCAAGTTTCAGGTAGCCCACAGCTGGGAACAAGCTAAGAAAAAAATGAAAAGCCCAATACAACATCTAAACTATTACAAAGCTTTTCTTCCACCATCAGAATCTTATTAACGATGTGGTTAAGTGAGCACCCAATCCAAAGGGAGATTGCTAACCAATGATTGTTGAGCACCTAGTTAGTGAATTTATTAGCTTCCTTTGGCGTCCGAAGCAGAGCACAAATGGAAACTAGTTCGGCATGGTCCAAATGTCCTCCATCACTATTGCAGATTCAAGCACTAAGGTCTTATTCATCATCCATTACTTCAAGTAATCAAAATCCAAGACCCGATGTATCAAGCACAACTTGAACTAAGGATGGAGGCTTGGAGATAAGGCAATGAAGATTCCCAGTCAAAATAAGCTACACGACATAGTGAGCCACTTGGTTCCCTTCCGGAGGAGTCCAAGTGAACGCACAGAACAAGAGCAACTCCTTGAAAGTTTTGATGTCATCCAAGATAATGGCTATCTCTCCCACAACTTTCCCTGATCTACAAGCTTCAATAATTTGCAAGTTATCTAATTCCAAAACAATAGAATCACACAAATAGCTATTAGCCAGATGGAGACCTTCCCTCACAACTAAAGCCTCCGCAACCAAGCTATAAGAGCAATGAATTCTACGAGCCGATGTTATGACCAAGGTTCCATCTCTATTTCTTATTACTGCAGCAATGGTTCCACTCTAGAATCTTCACGAAAAGCGGCATCAACATGGAGGCTTCCAGTACTTCAAAACCTTAAGCGATTCCTTGCAGCCCAAATGAAGAGTTTGAGTTTGTCCAAAAAATTCCTTCACTAATCTTGAGGCTCAATTAATTGTTAAATAAGTGTAAAGTTGCTGCTATTGAAAGGCAAAATTATTTCTTCCCCTCCATATCATCCATAAAGTATTTTCCGACAAGGTAATCCCCTGCTCTTTGATATGAACTAGTTTACCAACAGCTTCAAATTGTATTTTTAACCAGAGATCAATTCAGGTAACATTGGCAACGGAGGGAGTTAATTGAAGCTAAGAACCAAACCATATAGGCCACATCCATGGGCAGAGAAGCAGGGCATGTTCAACTATCTTATATTCAAGCTTGCATATTAGGTAGAGGGGTGAGGTTACTATCTTTCTCTTATATTGGTTTTCCCCAATAGGTAACGCATTATTGCACATTCTCCATTGGAATATCTTAATTATATGTGTTGTTTTAATGTTCCATAGCTAATTCCAAAAAGATGATGGTAGAATTGTAGATGTAGAAGGTCTATCTATATTATATTGGTTACTCTCATAGGCTATATGATATCCAGTCTTAACTGAGTAACTCCTATCTACATTATGAGGCCAGATAAACCTATTAAGAGCTCCTATTATACTTATTAGGAGCTAAATAGTTTGAATAGCCACTTGGGCGGGTAATTTTGGTCTCAACATAGCCACATTGTATTGTTTACTACTTGAGTCAATAAGAGTACTCACTCTTGAATCATCATCATTAATAGGGGCAGGAAGTAGAATATTATCCAGCAACCATTTGTCCTGCCATATCCGAATAGATTGGCCATTCCCTATTATCCATCTCCCATGAGATTTAAGGAAATCACGCCCTTGTAAAATACTAACCCAAATCCAAGACATTCCTTTTTTTTCTTCCTCGCCTCAAAAAAAGGTTGATTAGGGAAGTATATAGCCTTTAGGAACCTCACCCATAAAGAATCCAGTTGATTCACTATCCTCCATGCTTGTTTAGCTAAAAGAGCCAAATGCATGTATGAAAATTCTTTAAATCCTAAACCACCATTTCTCTTGCTTCTAGTTAATAATTGCCAATTTCTCCAATGAACTCCACATTCCTTGCCACTATTAACCCACCAAAATTTGGCTATTTGTGCACAAATAGAATCACAAAATCTCTTAGGGAACTTCAAAATTGACATTGCATATATTGGTATGGTTTAGATAACCGCTTTAATTAATACTTCCTTCCCTACTGCATTTAATAGTTTTTCCTTCCATCCTTCTATCTTTGCCATGATTGACTCCTTGATCCAAGTAAGAGCAGCTGTTTTAGATCTCCCCCATTGTGCTGGAAGGCCCAAATATTTGCCCAAGTCATTCTAGGCTTCCATATTGAGCACTTGACTAATCTAGTTCTTCATATGGGGCATAACTTTTTCCCTAAAAATTAAGCCCACTTTTAAAACATTCACTTTTTGTCTAACAACTCCTATAAATAGGTTCAAAATCTTCATCAACTCATAAACTTCCCCTATATTTGCTTTAGCAAAAAATATGACATCATGTGCAAAAAGAAGATGTGATATATATGGAGCATCTCTAGAAATAGTAATGCCAGATATTAAGTTATCAACTTTAGCTTTCTTTAGAAGTTGAGAAAAAACATCCATAGCAAGTATAAAGAGATATAGTGAGAAAATCACCTTGACGAAGGCCCCTTTCAGGTTTGAGAACTTTAGAGGGTATGCCATTAATTTTGAATTTTTAAGTAACTCTTGTAACACATGTCATTACTCTATCTATCCACCATTAATTAAAGCCATAAGCTTGTAAGCATCACTGTATGAAACCCCACTCCAATCGACCATATGCTTTGTTCTATCAATCTTAGCAATAAAACTATTCTTCCCAATGCCATAAGATTGATTTAAAGCATGTAGAATTTCATGAGTGATCATAAAATTATCCTGTATTAGAGAACCCCTAATAAAAGCATTTTGACTAGGTCCAATCAAGGAATTCATAAATGTTCTCAACGTTAGGACCAATATACGAGTAATAACTTTATAAATAAAATTATAGCAGCTGATAGGTCGATATTGACTTACAAACTCAGGCCTTTGAATTTTTGGGACCAACACCACTTTGTCTCATTAACCTGTGTTAGGAGAACTTCATTTTGAAAAAACTTTATCATTATAGCACAAACTTGTTTCCCCACCAACTCCCAATACTTTTGATAAAAAGAACCATTCAGCCCATCACCACCTGGCACTTTAAGAGCCCCTAAGCTAAAAACAACATTCTTGATTTCAGCATCCAAAACTAGTTTAGATAATTCAGCATTCATCTCATTAGTAACCAATTTAGGAAGAACTACTACACAGTCCTCAATGCCCTAAACTGGGGTAGAATTATAAACATCTTGGAAATGTTCTAATATCACCTTTGTGACCTCTTCTTGGCCTTCAACCCACTTTCCATTACTATTCTTTAGTCTCTGAATTTTATTGCGATCACGTCTTTGAGTAGTAGAGGCATGGAAGAACTTTGTCTTTCTATCATCCCATTTTATCCACTTCAGCCTAGACCTCTAGCCCCAGTATTTCTCTTCATGGTCCCAAAGCTTCTTAATTTTCTCCTTCAGCTCATTGACCTCCACAATTCACATTAGAATCAACAATATTTAGTACTTGAGCTAATCTTCTCTTTAACGTAGTTAGTTCTTGGGTTGCATTCTTAAAATGCTCCTTATCCGATTTTGTCAGGCTTCTCTTGCAACTTCGAAATCTGCTAAGAAGATTGCCCCATGGATTCTATCAAACTACTCTATATTCCAGCCCTCAACAATAATTCTTTGACAATCTTCATGGTCCTCCCAATACATCTCACATTTAAACAAACCCCCATCACCTACCTTCGGTTTACAAATAAGGATGAAAGGATTGTGGTCAAAGGACATTGGTGGAGTTGCTGTCACAATAGCATTAGAATAAATCTATCTCCACTCCTAATTCACCAACAAGTGGTCAATCCTTTCTTTGGTGATTAAACCATTTCTTGGATTGCTCATCCAAGCAAATCTACACCCCTTGACCTCCATATCCATCAATTCTGCTTCATCAATAAGCTCCTTAAATAGATGAATCTTATTTGGGTAGTGAGGCCTTAAGCCAATTTTTTTTTTCTTGACTAAGAATCTCATTAAAATCTCCAATGCACATCCAGGGGCTAGTTGAAATTGAATGAAGTCTGCTAAGTTCATCCCATAAGTATCTTCTCTCGCTAAACTTTGGGGTTACCATATACAAAGGTGGTATCCCACATATCGCCATCTTCCTTAACCCTGCAAAAAGTATGAATATAGTTCTTACATGCTTTCATAATCTCAATTTCTAACTTCTTCATCCATAAGAGGCTTACTCCCCTTGATAATCCTTCCAATTCCACACAATAAGCATAGTCAAAATGCAATTTTCTTCTAATCTCCTTCACTTTTTGATATTTACCTCGTGTCTCCATAAGAAACAAGATGACCGGCTTGACCCGTAGACGTAGGTTTTTAAGTTCTCGAACTATCGAGGTAGTCACTGAACCTCGATAGTTCTACCTTATGAGATTCATGGTTGAGGGTGGGGCATGATAAGACCTGCCTTTTCAGCCATGATGTGGGTGTCCTTCTTCTTGGAATCACCTTGTCTTCCCAACTTTCCTCCATTTGTATTCTATTTTTGTTTCACCTTCCTGATCCTCTTCCACATATCCCAATAGCAAAGTACTACTATCCTATCTCTTCCTCTTGAAATTAAGGGATTAAGCAAACAAATTAGCAAGGTTACTCTCTTCTCCATAACCAGGTGCCAAAGTATAATTCTTCCTACCAAGGTCTTCCCCTTTCGAAAAATTAACAAAATATGTAGAAGTCCCACATACCTCTTCAATAGCTTTCCCATAGGTAAATTATGAAGTCAGGGGGGAAGAGTACATACTTTTAGCAAGGTTAATTAGTATACACTTACCTCCACTGCTTGCAGCCAACGCTTCATTATAAGTGCTACTACTATTCATCATCTCAATAATTCCTGATTGGGTTGTCATTTGTACTGAGTACCCTGTTGCACTATTGGGTTCCTTCATATGGGCCTCCTTTTGTTGGGCTAAATCATCTTTGATTTGTGATGGGCCCATAACTACTTGACCATCAGTAGTGCCCTTACTTCAATTATTATCTTCCATGGCCTATTGCTTTTTGCTAGTTTGTGGGTCCCTCATAGATTAGCTGTCAAAAACTGAAAAAACTTCTTCCTTCAGTTTCCTTACTGCTATTTACACTAACTCCCACGAACCTCCTTCAAATGACTTCTTGAAAAGACTACTCTGCTTCTGCTTTATCCATTCCCCCACTTGATCACCTGCCTCCCTCTTACACGGTTCCCCACGTGCCACTATATCCTTCCCACTTATAGGTTTACTTTGGCTCCATCTTTCAACTTTCCTTTGAATTGACTCTAACAGTCTAGCCATTGCCATCCCAAAACCATGTCCATATCAAGGCTTGCCTGGATTAATAAGAGACATTGCCTTCTCTTCTTTGCATTGTTTAGCCTCAAGGCCTATCCTCCGACATTAAAAACAATAGTCCTACAACTTCTCATATTTTAATCAAACCCACATAGGATTCTTATCCTTTCTTGGGACCTAGAACTCAGTTGTGAGTAATTGTCTGATATCTATTGTCACACTTGTCCTCAAGAAACTCCTTAAGATCCTCCCTTCAACAACTGGCTTCTCCACTTCCATTAGTCCTCCTAACATTTCTCTTATTCGTGTTGCTACTCAAGAGCTTAATGCTTCCAAAGGGACACCATAAGTTTGTACCCAAAAATCCACCAAATCATAAGAAAAGTCAGTGATGGAGTACCAAGGACTCCACCATTGCAAACTCAAAAGATGCTCCATAATATTCCATGGGCTCTCCTCCATGATCTTCTTTGGCATGTCATCTTCAGTAAAATTGAACATGAAGGTATTAGGACCCAAATCTGCAATAATCATAGTGGCTGGCTCCCCGCATGGCTTATAGAGAAGACTCTTGACAACTCCCTTATTCAAAACCTTACTAAATATAACTTTCCTTACAATGGTAGAAGAGAAAACACTCTTCTTATATTTCTCAAAATTTTCTAAAGGAACCACATCTCCTTCCAAAGGCACACACGACCCCAGCTCTTCTGCTGTAAAGTTCCTTACCTTGGTACTCCTAGATGGTTCTCACATACTGAGAAAGCTAGCAACCAGATTATAACAAGGATGCAGGGGTAGGAAAAGAAAGGAAAAGAACACAGGAACAAATGAGAAAGTATGTAGGGACTACCCCAGTCGGTAGAGAGTAGATCCTCCTGAAACTCATGATCCAAGAGCTTTATGTTTGTGGAAATGGCCGTTGTGCTTTTTTGAAATAATTTGTTTGATGTGTGTTATCTTGGTGCACTTGGGTTATTTCGTCTTATTGTAACAAATCAGGCAATTAGAATATTCAATTTTCAACTATGGGAAAGGAGTGTGATTGGGGAGCTTGTGAATTTGAAATCGACTAGCAAGATGGGTGAAGAGGAATAAAGATGAAGGTGTTGTCTAATATGGTCCTCACATTTTTTTTTTTTTTGGGATCTTGTCATGGTCCGATTGTTTAGACTGTTAGATATGGTTTAATGAAAATCTAATAGTTGAGATAAAATGCATATGTACTTACGCCTTAATTGACATAAAGCATGTCAAGTACTAACATATCACAATCTCTTCAACATCATCTTTCTCCACAGTCAAGTTCGCTCCGACGAGCTCATTGCCAAAAATTGTCAAATACGCCAAATGCTTCCACCATGCAACTTTGGTGGGATCTAGCCGTCGAAGTAATTCCCTCCGAGATATAAACGCAGGATCTTGGAGGATGCTTTAGGACCCAATTAGGTCTTCTCCTCAAATTGGTGTTGGTGGGGAGATCTAACAGGGTAGTGGTGGTGCCTTTCTGCCATTTCTCTCTTGCGTGCATGAATATAGGGGAGTGTGGTGGCTGCAGTAGGGGGCAACAAAAGTTGTCCTCGCAGCAGTTCCACTATAGCAAAAAGCAAAGAGAGAGGAGTGGGGATGGGGATAGGGCTGGAGAAGGTGTTGTTGGCCAGGGAGGTGTTGGAGAGGAAGAGAATATGGGCAATGTCGCCAAAAAGGGTGTTAGAGGCTTGGTGGTGTTCTAGGAAGAGAGAGATGGTAGGGTGGTGTTGGTGATGGAGGCCCTCAGAGAGAGATTAAGATGGGCTAATACTTATGTACGCTATGATAATTAAAATTCATGTATGCACGCATTTTTCTTAGCTATCAAATTTTCATTAAATTGTATCCAGTGGACTAATGGTCTGAACAATTAGACCATGACAAGATCCAGAAAATGTGAGGACCATATTGGATAGCACCTAAAGATGAGTGGTTAAAAAGGAAAATTAAAGATTAAGACAAGGTTAGTAATTTTAGAGATAGAGCATCAAATGGTCCCAAATATGGGATGGATTACCTTATCCTCCGCCGTAAAAGATATTGTTTTGCTTGATCGAGGTGATTATGACCCAATTTGAAGCTTATTAGGCTTAGAGCTAGCTGTGAAATTTGACTCAATTTATTTCTCAAGTTGAATTTGAGTCATAGTTTAAGTTAACTTAACTCAATCTGATGTCAAATACTTATTGAAAGGTTATACTTTTTTTTTTAAGAAATAATGATAAATTATAACTTTTTTATACATCAATTAATATATTTTACGTAGCATATTATTTTATATATATTTTACGTAGCATATTATTTTATGTTGATATAACTTATTTTAAAATAGTATTGTAAAATATTTCATAAATTTTGTTTTACTTTTAAAATTTTGACTTACAATAAATAATGTTGAAATTTTTATATTTTTAAATATCGAGTTGATCCAATTTGATCCAATTATTAGTCAGGTCATTATCAAGTTAGATTTGAGTCTAAAGAATGATTTGATCAAAAAAATTAGTAAGGTACATATCTAACTTGACCAAATCTAACCTGTCTTTTATACATCCCTACTACTTGAGATACAGTTATCTAATTTGAGTGAAATAAGCAGTTTATGTAACAGCAGGGAATAGCACCTTGCCCAGCTGTCATGTATGAAAGACAAGATAATTCTAATGTCTTTAAAGGGGGCTGACATTCTTGACGAGAGTGCCTCAAGGTTGATTATTGATTTACAATGCTACATTATGATTAGATATGCCTTGCGTACCTCTTAATATAATAAAGTACTGCCCATCGGGATTTCGCTTTTGCCATGAGATTACAGATTGCTGAGGCCACTTTTGTTAGATGGATGTTGGCCCCGTGTCTGTATTTTCTTGCAGCCAGTGCCCAAAGCAAGAAATGATACAACACATAATGACGCGACCAACGCTACCCAGGATGCAACATTACATCTTTGACATACAAACGTACGAATTTTATACACGTGTATTTTCTTGTCCTTTTGCAGCAGCTAGCTGTTTCTTCAGGTTGAGGACCTCTATTCCCTTTGTAGCCAACATGTCTTTCAGCTTCCCCGCGGCCTCTCCAAATTTCCTATTCATTAAATCTGATTCATCGATTGCTTCCTTGTATCTACCACGGATAGCGTCTAGCTTCGCTTGTGTTCGGCGGAGTCTCATTCTAAGCTTGGCCATCACTTTGTTGTTTGCAACTTCATCCTGTTCATAAAATTGGAATGCAAAAACATGTTAATGTCGTCAACTTTGCTTGCTCCTATTTGAATGATCAAGCCTGAGATTAGTCTATAGCTCTCGGTGGATCAATATTTCTGAGTTCATTCAGTTAATCCAGTATATAACTTACCGCATGCATTTTCACTTCAATGCAGGAAATTTTTTGGCTCAGTTCCTCAACGTGGACCTTTGCCTTTGACAACTGAAAAAATGAACATGCCATAATGTGAACTCAGATATTTACAAGGTAATTATCAAAAGATAGCCTTTTCAGTCTACCTGATCCTGGCAATGCTTTTGTAGAAATTCCATTTCAGTAACATATCTCTGTTGATCTTCCATCTGACTCGTCAAGTTGTCCCTTTCGTTTGTCACAATGTCAAGTTCGTTCTTGAGATTCTGTCAGAAACATATGATCAGCAAAACTAATATGCAGACAGATCTTTGTTCCGTAGTCTCAAAGTTATATACTGACAATTTTTAGTAGACAGATCTATGAGTAGTGCGAGTGAAGAAGCAACCTGAAACTCATTAAAAAATTCTGACTTAGTATCCAAATCTCTTAGACTGGATAGATCATCTCCTTTATTAAGAACATGTAGTTCGCTCCGAATATCATCAGCTTTCTCTTTCTCAGGACAGTCGTGCAGCTCTGGAGCTAGCACCTTAAAATTAGCTTTAGGACTCTGCAATTCATGTCAATATAGTAACAACTATGCCGTGCAAACAAGCTTATGAAATTATTAAAAGGAAAAAACATTCATTACTTCTTGGGACTGTTTGCTCTCAGCATCGACTGTTCCAAAGTGATTTCCTGGCTGATCTAACTCCAGAGCTTTTTCTCTGCAGCCACAAATAACACCACAGGAATTATGATTTAATTTAGTTGACAGTTGAAGCTGACAAGCAATCATTAAAAGAGGGGAAAAAAAAAATAGCCGGGAACAGCGGATGAGGAGGCTGTATTGAGAACTCAAGCATCTCTAGTTTGAAGACGACCAAATATGACCGCGGCCCAAAAGCAAAATATGACCAGTAAAATCTGAGATGCGCTACATATTATGCATGCATTGCTTTATTTTCATCCCAATCTTCTAAGCTTCAGTATAAAGAGTTAGGAAATTTCTATTAATAGGACTTAGTTTATTTCAATAAGCATAGTTAGACAAAAATAAAGCTTTTGCATATAAACATGCAGCCACATGAGATAAATATGGACACATCAAGGCCAGGTCAGCAGTTTCTGTCATTTAAATTGACAGCATCAACGAAGAAGGTAACATTGAAACTTTATGGAAACATTAGAGATGAAATTAAAATTTAAAGAAAAAAAGAACTTTTAGGATGAAATCAAAATATCACTAAAACATCAGGGCTGAAAATGGAGCTTTTGCCAAAAGAAATTTAATTTGAAGAGAGCAAACAAATGCTAAAGAGTGTAAGGCATCTTTGGGTGTTAATCCTAGATCTGCTTCATTTTGGGATCCTAGGGCGGAAAAGATTTCAAAGCGTCTTGAAAACTAGAAAGGGGCTTGATTTTCTTTAGGCAACTAGATCACCCTCATTCAGGCTTGTCTCTCTACTATTCCACTCTTCTTATCTCTGTTCTGTATCCCAATGAGGAGGCTAATACTATTAAAAAGTTTATGAGGGATTTTCTCCAATCAGGTGCTTTGGATTTGAGTCATGATCACTTGGTGGGTTAGAAGGTGTGCTGTCCTCCTAAGAAGGATAGGGATTGGGGTCTTGGCAACTTAGTGTCTAAAAATATTGTCATGATAGCTAAATGGCTATGGCCTTTGACATCAGGTTATGTGGACACGAATGGGTGGGATTCTAATATCGCTATCCAAGCTTCTCATTCTAGCCGCTGAAAATTTATTTCTCAAGGTTATAGTACCTTTAAGTCTTTGCTTTCCTCGAAGGTAGGCAATGCCGTAATAGTTCTTGTTTGAACTTTTGGGAGGATCATTGGGTGGGAGACTCCTCCTTTAAGTTAGCTTTTTTCTCACCTTTATTGCCTATCTTTTATACATAATTCTCCTATCCAGAATTTTTACAGTGTGTAGGACTCTATTTTCTCTTGAGACTTCCACTTTTTTTTTTGAAATCTAAATGATAAAGTTCTTCAAATTAATAGTCCTTTAGGATCTCCTTGATTCTATTGGTTTGTTTTCTAGCCCAAATAAAAGGTTTTGGTTTCTTGATCCCTCAGAGGAATATACTTGCAATTTTTACTTTCAATTCCTCACTCATTCCTTGAACTTGAACACAACCTCTTTCCATATTAATAAACCTATTAGGAAATCCAAAGTTCCCTCTATAGTTAAATCCTTTATTTGGACAACTATGCTTAACAGAATTAATAATAATGACATATTGCAGGTTCGAAGGCCACATAAGGTTATTTTCCTTGATGTGTGTGTTACGTATGGTGCAAATTCAGAATTAATTACACATTTATTTTTGCACTATTTTGTGGTCGACTTTATGTTTACTTTGTTTGGTATCTTCAATGAATGTTGAGTATGCCCTGCAACCTTAGATCAGTTTTGTTTGACGAGTTTCCCTGGTTTTGTAAAAAGGAAGGAAGCCAAATTTTTTTTTAGGGGTGTTATTTTTGCCAATTTTTGGTGTATTTGACTTGAAAAGAAATATGAGAGAAAGTAAATATTATTTTATGATACTGATGTTGTACAAATATTTACAATATATAGGCATCTTAACAAATATTACCAATAATTAGTAATTATTGCCTCCTAATTTCTAATTTTTCTATCCTAAATTATGGAACAAATATTGCTTACATATCTGTAACTACTCAATATCTGTACAAAATATCTATCAGCCCGTACAAGATGAAGAAGATTCTAGAGAACTGAAAATGGAAGAGGTGGAGGAAGAGATCTACAAGTCTAGTGGCAGTAAGTGACAATGAGGAAAAGAACATGGTGCAAGATATTGAAGGTGATGATCCCAATTAATGAAACTTGTTTATGCTTTGTTACTTTAAGCCTTAATGCTTAAGCTTAATTAGGATTTGGTTCTAAAATTTGTTTTTTTCCCCCTTCTACTAGTTGACTTCTGTTGTATTTACTTGTTAATTTTGAATTAGATTGATGGCGATTGCTTGCTTAGAGTCTAGACTATGACTTTTGATTATTATTAATAAATATATATATTGCAGTTACTTTTCACCTATCATCCTGCTTAAAAGCAGTTTCTCTTTGCTGTATCAGAATTTTAGCTACTGTAGGCCAAAGTGCAAGGCTTACAAGGTATACATAGAAGCAAGGAATTGGAATTCCTTTAGGCTTCAAACCACCTCATAGGTTAACTGCTTGTCATCTTATCTTATCCTTCTGTTTGATTATGACTTTTTTCCCCCTTTTTTGGTCAACCTGTTTCATTATGAATTTAAGAATAAAACCTCAAATTAATCCTTATCAATTTTTATGTAGAACAAATTACTCCTTAACAAAAAAAACAGATAAATTGGTTCCTAACTTTTTAAAATATCAGAAAAATTAATCCTAATAAAAATAAATAGACAAATTGGTCTTTAGTCTTTTCAAAGTCAAACAATTTAATCCCTCTATCAAATTTATTCAATAGGACTAAATTGTTTAATTTTAAAAAGATTAGAAATTAATTTATTTGTTTATTTTTATTAAGACTAATTTATCTGATATTTTAAAAGATTGAGACTAATTTGTCAATTTATTTTTATTATGGACTAATTTGTCTTACTAGAAAATTAATAGGAACTATTTTGGAGTTTACTCTGAATTCTAGGAAAAAGTCATGGTGGGCCTCAAGAGCGACTGACCCTCCTTATACAATAGGGCCAGTCATGTGACATTTTTTTTTCGGATAGACCAGTTCAAAATAATATTGACTAAGTACAAACAACCCAAGAGTGGAAGGCCTAAAGTTAGATTAATACAATGGGCAAACTTTACGTGCTAATACCATATGAACGATCAAATCCAGGAAGGCACAAGTATTTTCAGAGAGCCAAATTCAGCAAGGCTCAATCGCAAACCGAACATCCAAAAATGTTTTTCAAGTTACCAACAACAAATCCACAAAAAATAAGAAAGTAAGAAATGAGAGAGAGAAGAGATGAAGGAAATAAAAAATAAAATAAGCTAAACAAACCTGAATTTTTCCTTGAGATGTGCACTTTCATCTGAAATAATCAACCTCTCGTGCAGGGTCCGGCATTCTTCTCGACAGGATTCTAACTCATTTCTTACCTTACATTCATAGACATATTTTGTCAATTTAAGTAGATGATGCCATGAAAAACGAAAATTAGAAAGAAACTTTAACAATCGAAATTGATGGAAATACCACTGACAAAATCTTTGCAGGATTTTCTATCATGAATTTTATTTACTTCTCACTTTTTTTTTTCCCAACTACACAATTACTTAATTACTTTTATCACAATGCAGGTTATCCCATTTAGATGAATTGTGTTTGATAGTGGGATGATACTTGGATCTATTTGCTAAAGGGTTATATCATAAAGATAATACAAATAATGAACTCAACTAAATGGGCGAAAAGGGAACACCCAAAACTAGGACTGTCTGTAGACAATCAATACTCTATTACTTGCAAAGCCACTATGTTAGTGCATTAGAACGCAATTTTCATGATTGAAACTTGAGCTTAGATAACATCAAAAAACAAAAAAAAAAAAAAGAAGAAGAAGAAGAGAAAGGAACGTTGGATTCCATTAAATGCAAGAGACATTGCAATCAAAACAAATAGCAGCTTCAGGGATATACAACATTTAGAAAACACATTCTAGCCCTTGGGAATATATTTCTCAAGGTGATACTACCTTTAAATCTTTGGTTTTCTTTAAGGCAGATAACGGTTCATGTTTTAACTTTTGAAAGGACTGTTGGATAGGAGACTCCTCTTTTATACTTTGCTTAGATAAAGAAAGAAAATGAAAAGAAAGAAAATAGAGAAAAGAGAAAACAAAGAGAAAAGTTAATTTTCTCTCCTATTTTTTGAATAAAGAGAAAATGAAAAGAAAGAAAATGAGAAACATTTCTTTTTCTTGGTTAAAGAGAAAAGTAAGAAGAAAATGTAACCATATTAAATGATATTTCAATGCTTACTTTAAGTGAAAGTAGAGAAATAAATAAAGGTAAAATTGTTATCTTAAATAAAATCACTCTTCCCCTCGGCTCTCTCCAAAAGTGGAGAAAAATATTTTTGTGGGACTCACCCATTTTTGTTTTTTCTTTCCTATTTTCTCTCCACATCCAAGCAAGAGAAAATGCCAAAATCTTCACATTTTCTCTCTCCAATTTCTCCTTAACCTAGCAAAGTGTTAATCTAGCCTTTCCTCACCTTCATAGCCTTGGGTCTCTTGATCCCTTTAAAGTGCTTACTTGTAAATCTTACTTTCAATTCCTAACTCATTCTTTGAGTGCAACCTCTTTCCACTTTCTTTATAAACCTATTTGGAATTCCAAAGCTCCCTCTATGGTTGAATCCTTTATTTGAACAGCTGTGTGCTTATAGGATTAATACCAATAAGAGTGTTTACTTCTGAATATTACTTTCAGTTCCTAACTCAGTCCCTGAATACAACCTCTTTCCACCTTGCTAACCCTATTTGGAAGTCCAAACTTCCCTCCAAGGTTAAATCCTATATTTGGACCGTTATGCCTAACAAAATTAATATCAATTAAATGTGTTAGGTTCGAAGGCCACATAAGGTTATTTCCCTTGAGATGTGTTTTACAAATATGTGTCGTTGGAATTCAGAATCAAGTTCACATCTATTTTGCATTGTTCTATGGCTGACTGTTTTTATGAATTACTTTATTACTTTACTAGGTATCTTTAGAGGGTGAGATTTGGTGCAACGATAAGGCTAATCTTGGAAACAACCTCTTTGCTTTTGAGGTAAGACTGCATATATCTAACCTCCCCATACCCCACTAGGTGGGAGTCCTGTGCACTAAGTTGCCCTTTTCTACTTTACTTGGTATCTTTGGTGGGTGTTGGGTGTGCCATGCAACCTCATGTCAGTTCCTATTGACAAATTTTGCTGGTTATGTAAAAAGAAAGGAAGCCAAATCTTTGTGGCTGTGTGTTGTCTATCCCATTATTTGGTGTAGTTATTTGGTTGGAGGGAAATTCTCACACTTTTAATAATAAATTTTCAGACAAGCAAGCTTTTGCAGGAAAGGATTAGGTGTTTGGCTTCTATTTGGTGATAAATTTTCAGACAAGCAAGCTTTCGCAGGAAAGGATTAGGTGTTTGGCCTCTATTTGGTGTAAAATATGTGATCTTTTTATAGCAATTTCTCTCTTAAATATGTAGTGAGATTGGAAAGCTATACTTCATTGACAGTTTTTTCTATTGTTTGATCTTGTTCTTATAAAGAGGATCTCTTGTTCACCTATCTATTTGTATGTTTATTCTCTTCATCTTGATAGTGTAAACAATAGAATAGAGTAGTTCCTGTTGTAGAGGATTCACTCCTTAAGTGACAGCTGGTACAGCTATCACTGACAGCTCAGCATAACTAATTTGTAACTAACTTTCCCGCCTAAATGTCTAGCTCCTAGGCCTATATAAAATCTATTGTACACTCTCATCAGAACATAATAACATTCATCACTTTCAAATTTTCCTTTCTCCTTCTTGTTAGAAAATAGGGATTTCATTCGTTATTGAATACTACATCAATGGGTGATATATATACAAGAAAACCTAAAATAGAATAGGAAATAAATTAAATGCTAAATCCCATGATTTGTGGGATGTCCTAACTGAACAAGGAAAAAATAAAATCAGCCTAATCCCAGGGATACAATCTGTCTGTGCTATAAAATCTTTCCTAAAATAGTTTATTTTTCCACACTCCCCCTCAAGCTGGTGAATAGGCATTCTCCATTCCCAGCTTGGATACAATATTATGGAATAGTGTACTACTCAGCCCTTTGGTGAGTATGTCAGCAAGTTGACCCTGTGTAGTTACATACGGCGTGCAAATGAGTCCACTTTCCAGCTTTTCTTTGATAAAATGTCTGTCAACCTCTATGTGCTTTGTTCTGTCATGTTGTACAGGGTTATGGGCTATGCTAATTGCAGACTTGTTGTCACAATAGAGTCTCATAGGTCCATCCCACTTTATCTTCAAATCCTCAAGAATGATTTTTAACCAAAGTAGTTCACACACACCTTGTGCCATAGCTCGAAATTCCGCCTCTGCACTAGATCGTGCTACCACATTCTGTTTTTTGCTTCTCCATGTCACAAGATTCCTGCCAAGGAAGGTACAATACCCAGAGGTTGATCTTCTATCAATCAATGATCCGGCATA
Organism: Pterocarpus macrocarpus; assembly: GCA_031439585.1. NCBI lineage: Eukaryota > Viridiplantae > Streptophyta > Magnoliopsida > Fabales > Fabaceae > Pterocarpus > Pterocarpus macrocarpus. The sequence goes on from CM062521.1 coordinate 33,869,793, forward strand.
GTCAGCATCCGTATATGCCTCCAGTATTAAACCTCCATTTCTCTTAAACAGAATGCCTTTTCCTGGTGTTCCCTTGAGGTATTGAAGTACCCGATAGGCTGCTTGAAGGTGGACTTCTTTTGGACTATGCATGAACTGGCTGATTACACTCACTGCATATGCAATATCTGGTCGTGTATGAGATAAATAAATTAACTTTCCCACCAGACGCTGAAACATTTCTCTGTCCACTGCAGTATCTTCTTCTGCTGTTCCAAGTTTCACATTTGGGTCCATGGGAGTGCTTGCTGGTTTGCAGACTGTTTTTACCTGTTTCTTTTAGTAAATCTATAACATATTTTTGCTGGGAGATAAGAATACCTTGTCTAGAGTGGGCAACCTCAATTCCAAGGAAGTACTTTAGCCTTCCTAGTGATTTGATCTCAAATTCCTTAGCCAAATTCTGACTTAGAATTTGTTTCTCCATGTCATCATCTCCTGTCACTATTATGTCATCCACATACACCAAGAGTGCTGTTACTCCCCCTGAAGAGGAGTGTTTAATAAATAATGTGTGGTCCCCTTGGCTTTGTCTATATCCCATAGCCAACATAGCTCTTGCAAATCTTCCAAACCACGCCCGTGGCGATTGTTTAAGACCATACAAGGCCTTCTTCAACTTACACACAATGTTGGCATTCAAATTCTTCCCATAGCCTGGTGGAACCTCCATGTAGATTTCTTCCTCTAGGTCTCCATGCAAGAATGCATTTTTTACGTCAAACTGTTGTATGTCCCAACCATAATTCGCTGCCAATGCCAATAAAACTCTGACTGTATTCATTTTTGCAACTGGAGCAAAGGTCTCTAAGTAGTCAATTCCATAAGTTTGCGTATAGCCCTTGGCTACTAACCTTGCTTTGTATCTTTCTATTGACCCATCTACTTTATACTTCACTGTATACACCCATTTACACCCCACAGGTTTCTTCCCTACTGGCAGGTTCACTAACTCCCATGTTTTGTTCTTTTCCAATGCCTCCATTTCCTCATTCATAGCTTGTTTCCACTTTTCATTGGACAAAGCCTCGGATAGGGTTGTAGGGATGGTAATGGTGTTTAGGTTGACTAGAAAGCTCCTATGTGATGGTGAGAACTTATTAAAGGACATAAAGTTTGCAAGAGGGTATACTGGTCTTTTAGTGCACTCTCTTGTTCCTTTTCTAAGGGCTATGGGTAGGTTTTGGTCATCACTATCCACATGAATATCAGTTTCATCTTGCAATGAAGAGTTGGAAATTATTACCTCATTCAAAGACTCTGAGTTGGATTCTTGGACTTGTACAGGTTCTGGGATGGCCATCTTCTTCCTTGTGAACACCTTGCCTTTGCCAAATCTCAGATTCTTTAGGATAGGGTCAGTTTGTGGATTTTGGAGCCCAAGTTTGTAAGTGTTTTCAGGTTCAGAAGTGGGTTCAGGCATAGGTTCAGGTCTGGGAAGAGCAGGTTCAGAAGTGTTTTCAGGTGTAGGTTCAGGTTCAGAATTTTTTGGGGTATGGATAGGTTCAAGTTGAGCAGCAGGTTCAGGCAGTGGTGATAAGCTCAAATCCAGCAGAAAATTCTCCTTATCTTCCCTTGAATTCTCCCCCTGAAGATAAGGTTTAGTGAAGTAAGGCTCCTGCTCATGGAATGTGACATCCATTGAGACAAAGAATTTTTTTGATGGGGGATGATAGCACTTATACCCCTTTTGAGTTGCAGAATACCCCACAAAAACACATTTTAGGGCCCTAGGATCAAGTTTCCCCCTGTTTTGATTGTGGATATGAACAAATGAAACACACCCAAAAATCCTTGGGACAAGATTGTTGGAAGTGTGTAGGGCAGGGTAGAAAGTGGAGAGTATGTCCATTGGGCTCTTGAATCCCAAAACTCGGGTGGGCAAACGATTTATGATATGGGTGGCAGTGAGGATAGCTTCCCCCCAAAAGGACTTGGGAACATTTTTCAGAAATAGAAGGGCTCGGGTTTTTTCAAGAAGGTCACCATTTTTCCTTTCTGCCACTCCGTTTTGTTGTGGAGTATTGACACAAGATGATTCATGTAGAATTCCCTCTTTTTGGAAAAACGAGTTAAGGGTTTGATTGAAATAATCTCTTGCATTATCTGATCTAAATTTCTTGACACTAACCCCAAACTGATTTTTTATCATAGAAACGTAAATTTAAGGACAGTGCTAACATCAGATTTGTGTTTGAGTAAAAAAATCCAAGTAACACGGGTGCAGTCATCAATGAAGGAAACAAACCACCTTGCCCCAGAAACATTAGGAATGGTAGATGGACCCCAAATGTCACTATGAATGAGATAAAAAGGAACAGAACTGCTTTTATTATTAATGGAAAAAGGTACACGCTTGTGTTTTGCAAGCTCACAGACTTCACAATTGAAATCTTCGACACTTAGACCTTTAAACAAGGAAGGAAAAAGGATTTTAATAATTCTAAAAGATGGATGTCCAAGCCTGTTATGCTGGAGCCAAATCTTCTCTTTAATGCTGGAAAGAGAAGGCTGTTCTGAACTAAAGGAACTAAGGGAATAGGGAAGGCTGTTCTGGCTTGGTGTTTCAAGGTAATAGAGACCATCCTTTTCCCTAGCACGTCCAATCATCCTCCCCGAATCCTTGTCCTGAAAAATACAGTAATTGTTGTGAAAAATCACAGTACAATATAGGTCTTGAGTGAGTTTGTGAATAGAGATAAGGTTTGTGGATAGCTTAGGGACATGAAGAACATTTTTTAAGGTCATTAATGGACTTATTTTTACATCTCCTATGCCTGCAACAGTAGCCAAAGAACCATCAGCAGTGGCTATTTTTTTACTGCTTGAACAAGGAGAATAGGTTAAAAAATTATTGCATGTGTGGGTCATATGATCAGTAGCTCCTGAGTCTATGATCCAGGAATTGGCAAAGCTTGTACCCGAGGCACTTAGTCCAATTGAAAAAGGAAACTTACCTGAATAGGCCAAGGAGCAAGTTCCTGAAGGTTTCTCAAGGCTGTTAATGAGTGATCTCACCCTTTCAATCTCTTCTTGGTTGAGGCTACCTAGTTCTTGTGATGATGTTTCTTCTTGTGATACTGCAGCAACATGGGCCTTGCTGTTGTTCCTTGACTATTCTCCTTTCTTTGGCCCATCACCTTTGATGTCGCTAATCATCCCCTTTCCTTTGAGTATGGTGCTAACAAGTTGAGACCATTTAAGGTAGTTTTTCCCGATCAGTCTATATGCAGATTGAATGTTCTGCAATTCTCCAGACTGTTGATCTTTGCTCTCTGACATTGTTTGCTGCACTCCCTAGGCAATTAAGGCCCAGCTACTTTAAACAGGAAGGAACCAGCAATGAAGGCTGGCAGATGTGTGGTAGAAACGTACAGGTTTCAGGAGAAAGGAGAGTAAGAGGCAGTCCCAAGAAAGAATCGCTCTGATACCATGTTAGAAAATAGGGATTTCATTCGTTATTGAATACTACATCAATGGGTGATATATATACAAGAAAACCTAAAATAGAATAGGAAATAAATTAAATGCTAAATCCCATGATTTGTGGGATGTCCTAACTGAACAAGGAAAAAATAAAATCAGCCTAATCCCAGGGATACAATCTGTCTGTGCTATAAAATCTTTCCTAAAATAGTTTATTTTTCCACACTTCTCTCTCTCTCTCTCTCTTTTATTCTCTTTCTCATTTTCTCTCAGATTCTATCATGATATCCAGATCCTAGAAAGCTCAAAGGCATGGATCCTGTGAACTCTCCACCGATTCACTCTCCTTCTTCTAACTCACAACCGAGTCATGAAGATTCACCAGCGAATTCGTAATCTATTTTGCCATCAGTTCCTCGAATTACCTTCCATCATCCTCTTGCGATTAAACTTGAGGGGAAAGACTATCTGCTATGGTGTCGCCAAGTTCTTGCGACACTGAAAGGCCATAAACTTGGTCACTTTCTGGATCGCACCGCGAAAGTTCCTCTGCAGTTTGATTCCTCTGAAGACGCCTTGAACAACAAAGTCTCAGAAGAATTTCAGCTATGGGAGCAACAGGATCAACTGATCTTGTCCTAGTTGATGGTGTCAATGTCCGATTCTATCCTGACTCTAGTAGTAGAATGTGACTTCACGTAGCTGGCGTAGGAAAAGATCCAAGTCTACTTTGCCTCTCACACCAAAGCTCGGATTCAACAATTGAAAACTGAACTGCGGAATACCACAAAAGGTACTCAACCTGTGACTGAATATCTTCTTTGCATCAAAGCTTTGGTGAATGCACTGGTCTCTGTTGGTTGCTTAGTCTCTGAACAAGAACATATTGAAGTTATTCTTGGCGGACTTTCAACCGAGTATGATGCCTTTGTTACCTCCATCACCACGTGATCAGATCCATACTCTGTTGTTGAGGTAAAAGCTCATTTAGTGGCGCAGGAGGCTCGCATTGAGAAACCTTCCATGCAAACTGGTCCTCAACAGATGCAAGCACATGTTGCAAGTTGCGAAAATGTTCCATCAGTGACTGATCTGTCTGGATCTGCATCTGCGCAGCCTCAACAGGTGTTTCGTGGCTTCCGTGGTGGTTATGGAGGACGTGGCGGCCGTGGAGGTCGTTTTGGTGGTCGTGGTCCTTGAGGCCGAGGCAGATCCTCGGGGCGCAGCTCTCTCTTCTATCAGTTGTGCCACAAATCAGGTCATACAAGCTTTAACTGCTAGCATCGGTTTGACCAAAACTTCCAACCCTCTCCTCCACCACCACCTCCCTATGCACATTTCACTGCTTTATATCCACCTCCCATGGCCTCTTATCCATCAACTTATCCCTCAAACTTCATCCCTGCTCCTTTCAGGAATCCTAGTCCAGCACCATCTTTGTTCTCCCATTCTACCTCAGTAGCTACACCTGAATCTGTTACTAATGCAGCCTAGTATCCAGATTCAGGTGCTTCAAGTCATGTCACTCCTGAATACAACAATCTCATGCATGCATCACCCTACCATGGAGCTGACCAGCTTCACATAGGTAATGGTCAAGGTCTATGCATTTCTCACATCGGACACTCTAATATTATTTCTCCTCCATCTACTGTTTTACATCTCAATAATTTACTCTATGTACTATCAATCACTAAAAATCTGGTAAGTGTCAGTAAATTTGCTCATGATAATTCAGTCTTCTTTGAATTTCATCCTTATTCCTGCTTTGTCAAATCACAGGCCACTAAGGAAGTCTTGTTACTAGGCGTTCTAGGCGGGGATGGGTTATACAGGTTCAATAGCTTCAAGCTACAGCATCTGCAACCCTCCTCTCATACTTTCAGTCATGGACTCTCCACTGCTGCAAGTTCACCTAACTGTTATGTATCTGTTTCTAGTTCTCCTAATTCTTCTCTAGGTTCTCACAGAACACACCCATCAGTAGTTCCAAATAATACTGTGCCCAATGTATTCCAATTATGGCACAATAGGCTAGGCCATGCTTCCAAGCATGTTGTTTCTCAAATTTTACAACATTGTAATATACCATTTGCAAATAAAATGAAAGTTGATGTTTGTACAGCTTGTTGTTTGGGAAAAGTACACCACTTACCCTCTGTCCCCTCCCCCAATTCTTACAATTCTCCATTAGAATTGATCTATACTGATCTGTGGGGTCCCTCCCCTGTTCTGTCATCTCAAGGCTATCGTTTTTATATTGCTTTTATTGATGCCTTTTCCAGATTCACATGGGTTTATTTTTTAAAATCTAAATCTGAAGCTTTTTCTGCCTTTTTACAATTCAAATCAATGGTGGAACTACAACTTGGAGTCTCTATTAAGTCTGTACAATCTGATTGGGGGGGTGAATTTCGCCCTTTCTCCAAGTATTTTCAGTCCCAAGGCATAGTGCATCATCTTATATGTCCACACACACATCATCAAAATGGCAATGTTGAACGAAAACATTGCCATATTACTGAAACTGCTTTAACTCTTCTAGCACAAGCTGCCATGCCTTTTTCCTACTAGGATGAAGCAGTGGCTACAGCTACACATATCATCAACCGCATTCCCCCATCTTCCTTAGAGAGTCCTTCCCCTTTCGAGGTGCTGTTTCACAAATCTCCTCTTTACTCAACCTTTCATGCTTTTGGTTGTGCATGTTATGCCTTTCTTAGGCCATACAATAAACACAAATTCAATTTTCACTCCTCTAAATGTACCTTTTTAGGCTATAGTTCGCATCATAAAGGTTTCAGATGTCTAGCTACTTATGGTAGAATCTATATCTCAAAAGATGTTGTTTTCCATGAGACAAAGTTTCCTTTTAAGGAGTAGGCCTCAACCTCAACACCTTCACTTCCCTTATCTTCTCACAGTTACCCTCTTACTGTGTTGCACCCAATACCCCCACCACCTACACAATTATTCCCATCACCCCCTATTTTCCCAATCCCCCCCACCCTACACACTTGTTGTCTTCCTCTTTTATTACCTCTCCTCCCCCACCTTCCCCTTCACCCTTATTACCTACTCCCGATCTATTGTCCACCACTCCATCCCCATCCTCTAGTTCTTACACCACTTCTCCAAGTTTATTTACTCCCTCCTTGTCCTCCTCCCTTTCTCCTTTCCCATACCTTACATCTCACCCTATGAACACTCATGCAAAGCACCGTGTCAACCCCCAACCTCACCAAGCCCTTCTTATTACATCAGAACCACGTTCAATAAGTGAAGCTCTCGCTTCCCCCGATTGGTTTAAGGCCATGACAGAAGAGTTTAATGCACTCAAGGAACGATACTTGGTCTTTGGTTACCCTTCCCCCAGGGTGGCAGCCTATTGGCTACAAATGGGTATTTCGAGTCAAGCAAAACCAGGATGGCTCAGTTAACAAACTTAAAGCAAGGTTAGTTGCTAAGGGTTTCCATCAACAGATTGGGTTTGACTATTCAGAAACGTTTTCTTTTATTGTAAAACCTGCTACCATTCGGGTTATCCTAACCTTAGCTCTGACAAGAGGCTGGATTATTCGCCAACTAGATGTTAACAACGCTTTCCTCAATGGTGTTCTCAATGACGAGGTTTATATGACTTAGCCTGAGGGGTTTTCCACTGGGACAGCACTAGTTTGCAAGCTTCATAAGGCTTTCTACAGGCTTAAATAGACTCCTCGGGCGTGGTTTGAAAGACTAGCTGCTGCAGCTCTACACAAATTTGGATTTGTTGGTAGCAAATGTGATCCCTCATTGTTCATTTACTCTCAAGGTGCTACCACTATATATATTCTAGTCTACGTTGACAACATCATCATAACCGAGAATGCTACTAAGTTCATTGACTCCCTCATCTCTAAGCTCAATGCAGAATTTGCTCTCAAGGACCTTGGTTCTCTGCACTACTTTCTAGGCATTGAGGTGCATAAACAAACTAATGGTTCTCTCCTTCTCTCGCGATAGAAATACATTAAAGACTTGCTCACAAAGAGTAAAATGGATAAGGCCAAAGGTATTGCCATACCTATGGTTTCTGGTCTCAAACTCTCTAGGCTTGGCAGTGATTCCATGTCTGATCCCACACTGTACAGATCAGTTGTTGGGGCACTTCAATATGCCACTGTGACAAGACCAAAAATTTCCTTCTTAGTGAACAAAGCCTATCAATTTATGTCTAACCCCCTTTAAAGTCATTGGAAAGCAATTAAAAGAATTCTCAGATACTTGGCTGGCTCCCTGCACCATGGTCTGCCCCTATCTCCTTCACTTTCAGATAAACCGTTGGGATTAAATGGTTTTTGTGATGCTGACTGGGTAGCAGATGTAGATGATAGAAGGTCCACATCAGGAGCCTATGTATTTCTTGGACCTAACCTAGTTTCTTGGTGGTCTAAGAAACAACCTCTAGTGGCAAGGTCCAACACAGAGGCGTAATCTGAAGTTTAGCCGATACAACAAGAGAGATAATGTGGCTTCAATCACTACTTGAAGAATTAAAGGTTCAAGCAATCAGACCAAAGAGTATACCGGTGATAATCTAAGTACTGCGATGCTGTCTCACAACCCAGTGCTTCACTCTAGAACCAAGCATATGGAACTGAGCTTGTTTTTTGTAAGGGAAAAGGTCATACAAGGAAAACTACTTATAGCACATATTCCCATTGATGAGAAACCAGCGGACTTGTTGACAAAGGCTGTCAGCAAAAGAAAATTTCTACTGCTTAAGGGAAAACTGAATATTTGCGACCTGTGTCAAGATCAGAAAGGAAGGCACACCCCAACTAGAATTGAGGGGGCATGATAGTGTAAACAGTAGAATAGAGTAGTTCCTTTTGTAGAGGATTCACTCCTCAAGTGACAGCTCAGCATAACTAATTTGTAACTAACTTTTCCGCCTAAATGTCTAGCTCCTAGGCCTATATAAATTCTGTTGTACACTCTCATCAGAACATAATAACATTCATCAATTTCAGATTTTCCCTTCTCCTTCTCTCTCTTCTTCTCTTTCTCATTTTCTCTCAGATTCTATCACATCTTAACAAAATTCTTTTATATATAAAAAAATTATAAAATAACAAAGAAACAAATCAAGGTTTCCAAAATAGCAGAGCCAAGAATCTCACTTCTGATAAGTCTTTTGATAATGATGTAATTTGCACATTGTTTGACCTTGCTTGTTCTTCTATGGCTACAAGTGCAGCCTTTTCCTTGGCAGACCATATTGCCCTTTCCTCCTCTATTTCCAAAAGGGAATCTGTGAGTTGCTGCAAGATCAAGAAGACAATGAAACAACTTTGACTTGATAAAAAGAAAATCCCTATAAAGAGAAGAATCACAATAAAAATAAATAAAAGAATAGATGCAATTGCACAACCATTGCCAGCTCCTCCTTTTCTTCCACCAATACTTTGATAGAGCTTTTCAATTTTTCTTGGTTGATATTGGATTCTTCCAATGTTTGTCTCTGCATGGACATGAATAAGATGCCAGATTTGACGGTTTGAATCATACCAGCTGTTAAACACGTCATCTAACAACTGAGTTGAAACAAGAAAGCTAGGACGAACTTCACAGATAATCTTACAAGAACAGAAATCTCTTCCTTCAAATTATACAGTTCGGAGTTTGTGGTATTCAGCTTTTCAGTCAAGCCTTCCAGCTCTGAAGTTAAACCTTCATTAATAAATTTCACTTCTTCTTTCTCTTTCAATGCAGCTGTTAATTCTTCTTCCAACGAAGTGATTCTTGCTTCTGCTTCAAATGCAAAAACCTCCATCTTTTTGTGCTCTTCCTGAACGGAGACATGATATATATTATCAGTTATCATACTTGGAAATTTTAAAACAAAATGAAAGACAATTAATCATGCATCAAACTAATTGTATTCATGATGGAGATTGGGGAAACCTCTGTCATCAGAAAACAGATAAACATGTTCATATACAATAAAATATGTATGGAAAGGCAAGAACACAGGAATAGCATGATAACATAGCAGAAAATGAGTAACAGATGAATACGCTTAAAAGCTTCCTGTTGAAGATTATAAAGCTTATGAGATTGATCACTTAAGGCAATAGCATATCCGTCTGTGAACAAAGAAAACATTACATATGTCATGCAAATGAAGATGGTGGTCACGTGATCCTTAACTGGGACAGTACCATAAGCACCATTGACTGTATAAGTGACCTACTACAAGACTGTATCAAGTACTACTATCTTTGATATAATTAGGTAGAGTTTAATTTGTTTTCTATTTTCATCTCAATTGATATGTTTTCATTAGTAATTATAAAAAAAGCCACTTGTTCTCATTTTGTTTCCTGTTTTCAATGTATTGTGAAGAAAATTATGTAATCAGCATCTTGTTTTCCTTGTACACAATATTTCCTTCACAAAACTTCGAAAACTGAAAATAGAATAAAAATGAAGTAATGAAAACATAGCAAATAAAAGGAAACTGAAGCAGCACCTTAAAGGCTTACAAAAGCAGCATCCTATTGATAATTCTATATTGGTATTGTAATTTAGAGAACTGCAAAAGACTTACTGTTGTCAAAAAGCCTAAATTATGCAGGGGTATTTGTACTCACACATGTATACACATACATAACACGACAAGAACTTGAATAAACTCCAATAAAAGTCAATCACCACCCATCATGAAGAAGACTGAAGTAAAACATACTTATTTCTTGCTACAATTAGTTATCTAAATAAGGAGTTACTGGCTTGCTTAAAGAATGACTACATTTTCTGCAACTGCAAGCATTTATCAAGTCCCAATGTCAAAACCTGTAATGTTTGTTCAAGAGAAAATGCAAGACCCTTTGGCCTTTTAGGATCAAACATCTTTGAACTCCTTTCAACTATCGAATCACGTCTTCTACCAGCAAATGAATCACGTTTATTAATATCACGTTCAAGAAGAGAGTTCTGACCATGCAACCGTTTAAGTTCGCGTTCAACAGAGGCTTTCTCACCCTAAGATATACATGATATGTTAGAGAATAAAATGACTTGAATTTCACAAGTCAATTACAAGGAAACCAGGAAAAATTTGGATATAGCGGGGGGAAAAAAACCTCAAGTTTTGTTTTCTCTTGTACTGCAATCTTAAGTTTAGACTCAGTTTCTTTCAACTTGGTTTTTGTCTTCTCAAGATCTTTTCTTAACGTTTCCTTTTCCTTGGCCAATGAAGATGATGTCAAAGATGACATTTCTTTTTCAAGTGTTTGAATATATGAAATCAGATCTGCATTTTCCAATGCCTGCTGTTCTATGCGTTCCTGTAACAATAACAAAAAATTCAGTGCCTCCTATATGCTGCATTGCACATTAAAACAAAAATGAGATAATATAGATAACATATCATCAAATAAAGTATCCACCATTAAAGAACTTTGGGAATTCTGAGCATCTAGTTTTGATTCCTGAAGTTGCTTTTGAAGATCAGCTAATTGATTGTCCAGAAGAATCTGCAGCAAAAATATTAGACCATCTAGGACCTTCTAGATGCAACGAGAAATAGGTAATAGACATAAAGGCAACTATACCTTCTCATTCTCAAGCTCAGAAATTTTTTCTCTTAAGCAAGAATTCAACTTATGATGGTTACTCAAGATTAAACTTAGTTCTGCAGAATCCTGAGATATTGAGGTTTTAAAATCCTGCAGTAAACCTAAAAATATTAGACCAACAATCTTAATAGCGTACACTTATAAATCAAAGACAACAGCTATAGACATCACATGAAATAAAGGACAATGACAATTTCATTTTTGTTACAAATATTTAGCCTATAGTAAAGTACTTACGATGAACGTGTCACAGAGAGAAGAGAAACCTTTAGTAGTGTCATCTACCATCAAGAAAACACTATGAACAGCTTCTTTTGAATTTTGTAATTCTGACAATATTTCTTGAACTTCCATCGAAAGATTGAACACAAAGTCAAAATTTCCATCCTACATGAAGCTTCAAGAATCAGTTCTATAGGACATGATACAAAGTACATTATAGCCATATAAACTTTAAATTTGTATAAAATCATGATGACATTTTGACTACGCTACATTCCAAATGTTCATAAAAAGCATCAAATGCATACATTAGTTTTGCTCACAGTTTCACAGGAAGTAAGTTGTTCATTAGCCACTCGAGCTGCCTCCTGTGCATTTATAAGCTCTTCATGGAGCTAAGCAAACGAAATAAAACACAAGAATTAGAAATGTGAATCAGGAAATAGAGGACACAGTTTAAATACCTCCAAGCAACTGCAATACTGCATCTGTGCAAACGTACAGAATTCAGCTAAATACTTATGGATGCCAAATCCAGGCATAAAATATCTATTCTTCTTTGCAATTATGTAAAAGATTATTTCACGCAAATATGGATTCATTTGATGCAATGAAAATTTTAAAATTTTGTATGTGAATTGTTACACATAAATGTTATAGCCTGACTGTAGTAACCAGTAACCTAATCCTTACTACTATATTTTATCACCAACTAAAAAAGCGTGAAAAGCAAACGCAGATACAACCTATAAACAAGTATTAAAGTATGTCATATGGTTTATTGTTACTACTTAACAGTCTAAAGACTGCAGCAGAACAAGCACAGCAGCTGTTAGAGTATGTTAGAATATAGCACAGAGTGTGTGATGCACAGCAGCTGTTTTGCAGCTGGAACATAGTATCAGCTATTGTGTGGCTGGCTGCAACACAATATCGTATTCTTATCTAGCCGTTCGGTTCTGTACTTCTGTTGTTCTGATAGTTATAGTTAGGACATAACTGTCCTGTGATGTTGACGGCTGTAACTACTACCTAGGGCCTAGTATAAATGCAACATAGGAGCTAGTATAGGTTGCAATCTAGAACCTGACCTAGAGAATCATTGTAAACTTCTATAAATATACAACCAGTTGTAATATATCATCATCATCAATAAAAGGGGAATTATAATCTAAACCCTTCAACTAGTGATACAAACGTCAAATCCTCGAACTTTAAAAAATGTGCAACATGATATCTAGATTTTACAGTTTACGTATTTTAGTATTTCTATTAACTTTTTATTCAATAACTAATGGATTGTCACGCTCTGTAAGTTTTCAGGACCCGAGTGCACTAGAACATATGTTGAAATGGGTAAATTTTGAACTTTTCTCATAAAGAAATTTGACACAAAAAATTATCACGTGATTGGACTGTAACAATTTTCATTAGTGTTTGACAAAAAATAGAGGAAAGGACTAGAATGTATACTGTAGAAAGTTTAAGGACCATATTACACGTTTTCAAAGTTTGAGGTCCAAGTTGCATATAATCTTAACTTGTAGGGGTTAAACTGAAATTTTTCCCTTGACAAAATTCTGAGGTACACTTCTGTTTCTTACAAAATCTGTTTAAGGACCATATTACACGTTTTCAAAGTTTGAGTTCCAAGTTGCATATAATCTTAACTTGTAGGGGTTAAACTGAAATTTTTCCCTTGACAAAATTCTGAGGTACACTTCTGTTTCTTACAAAATCTCTCTCTTATTTCTACTCTCAAACTCGATCCGTCCTTCTCTCTTATTATTTTTTCGTATTTCCCTTTGGAAGTTCCTTACATAGTTGTCAATATCAAATGGCGGCTCATGGTGGTAAGCCAAAAATCTGCCATAAAAATATGGCAAATGGTGTGGCAGGTTATAGCGGAAGCCATGGCTTACTGAAAATATACATATACATAAATATACAAAAAATATACAAGAACAAAACTGCTAAACATAAATAATAAAAACTAATAACATATGTCCAGAACAATAAAATTAGAAACATTTTGAGTAATAAATTCAGCAAATGCATCACAAAATCAAAGTCACAACATAACATACTCATAGTCAGATACATACATAGCAATATAGCACAATCAAAGCCTCAAAGGCATAATATCATGTCTCATAAGTCATAACATTAGGACAAAGTAAGACAAAGGGAAATTAAAATCAACTAATCTAGGCACTAGTCCTCATCATCATCTCCAATATAATCATCATTGTCATTATTTTCTACTAAGGCATATCCCTCCGCTTCTTCGCCTTCCGATTCTAAGTCATCAAATTGAATTTCTTCCTCCTCTTCTGAATCCTCTAGTTCTTCAAACTCTAGTTCTTTATCAGCCACCACTATCTCTTTTCCTTTCTTGGAAACTCTAGTAGCTGCTACACCACTTGAACATGCACCATTTGGAGGCTCCTTTTTTTTTTTTTACTTTGCCACCTAGTATATGTTCTAGGCTCCCCAACCCTTGATGCCATATATATAGTTTCCCAATTCAAAGTGTCATCATCCCCAAAAACCAACTCATCTCTAGCATCATTATCACCTTCATCCACCTCTCCAACCAACCACTCATTAGACTCATCAATATCATTGAGTGAGATAGGATCAATCTCATCTCTAAGATTGTAACTATGTTTAAGCAGTTGGTTATATTTCACATAAACCAAATTCTGCAACTTTTTATGCTCAAGCCTATTTCTCTACTTAGAATGGATCTACAATATTCAATATAATCTAAGTGTTATTGGCTATTATTATAAGTATTAATAAAGCACCAACATAATAAAAAAGTGCTAATTACATGCTCAAAAACACTACAGTTATGTTCGCATCCTGAAGCACTACATGTCAAGCTCAAAATCTTAATAGCCAACTATTGCAAGTTTGGAGTTGAATGCCCATACATTAGCCACCATTGAGCCACAAATCCAAAGGAGGCTATATAAGCAAATCACTCAAAGTTTAAAATTAAAAGAAATTTGAAAACTAAAAGTTGTATTCTTCTCATCAGGTGTAAGAGTTTTTGTTTGTGATTTTGCAAAGTCAGTTCCAAAAAGACCACTAGCACTCTTATAAATTGGCAACTCAATCAATATTTTTTGTTGCACCTCCCAACATGGCACCAACCTCTTGATACATTCATACAGCCCATTTGTAACTTCCAAATCAAACTCCAATGCAGGGTTGTCATAATAGGACTCTAGGTTCAGAAAATGACTAGCTGAATGTAATGGTCGGTGAAGCTGACAATTCCATCTATTATCAATTATTAGAAACACATCTCTGTATTTGCTTTCATCACTCTTGAGTGACTTCATAATGGCTTCTTTTGCCATGTCTATTGCCTCGTAAATATAACCCATAGCTAGTTTCCTCTCACCATCAACAAGTCGTAGCACCCAAACAAGAGGAGCCATAACTTTAGGGGTGTATCTCACATGATTCCAAAAGGAAGGCATAATCGCAATCTTTGTTGCTTCCTTTCCCTTTGCCTCCATAGACAACTTGTTTCTCATCTACTCATCAAAGGAAAACATTTTTTTAAGATTTGTTTTCTCTTGATGAAACCTTTCCAATGATAGAAAGGAAATGGCAAATCATGTGACTGCATGCCTTATCAATTCCTTCTTGTTTGTGAAGTATCTCAACAAACTCAAGGTACTAGAGTGGCTATAAATGAAGCCAGCAAGAGAAACACTCTTTTGATTGTCTTCTTTATCAATGGAAGCTTTCCAATATCTTCTAGCATCAAATCCAAGCAATGGACTGCACAAGGAGTCTAATAGAGATGTAGCCTTTTGTCTTCCAACATCTTCCCCACCAAAACATAGTTGCTCCCATTGTCAGTTACAACCTAAGCAACCTTCTCCTCTCCAATCACGTGTTCTTTGGCTCTTGTAATTCCTCTTTTCATAATTTTACTGCAGAAATTACACATAGTATCATTCGTATTATTTTCTTATATAGGGTGGACATTCTTCCAACCTGGGTCTGAGCTTTGTGAAGGTTGGCCTAACATTGTAGCTTTACTTTCTTGAACTTATCAAATTTAGAACTAAATTCAATAGCCACATTCACACAAAATTACTGAAATAATTTAAAAAAAAAAAAAAAGAATAACATATTTCAGCCTAAAACAGAGTAGAAAAAGAGCTGAAATAGAATAATGAACAAAAAAAAAAAAAAGAGAGAGAGAGCTAGAACAAAATAGAAAAAATGGGGGAAAGAGAGTTGAAACAAAACCAAATGTGGAGGAAAAAAAAGAGAGCAGAACAAGGCAAAAGAAGAAACATAAGAAGGAAAAGGAAGAAGACAGAACAAAAGGAGGAAGAGTAACCTTGACAGCTTCACTTCGGTGGTGTGGTGAGGCTGCCTTCGCTAGTGGTGGTTGTCACTGACCGTTGCATCGTCGGAATAAGGCTATGGGTGGTAACTGGAGCTTCGGAAGGGGGGAAGCAAGGAATGAGAAGAAAGAAAGTGCGATCAACAAAGTGAAGAAAGGGGAGGGAGTTGCGGCTGTGGTTTTATAAGGGATTACAGTTTTATTTTCAACCCCAAAATTCCTATATTGTCCTCTAAACTTTAAAAAAAAAAATGGAGGTTGGCTGATATTTTCGCATTGGCTGCCATGAGATGCCATGGCGCCATGAAAATATCAGCCACCTTGGGCCGCCATGAGATTCCACTAGAGGAGACAATCTCTCATGGTGGTTTGCTTAAAATCTGCCACACCATGGCATGATGGCGCCGCCATGGCTGATTTTTTACAACATTGGTTCCTTACCATGGCTCACAGCACATGTGCACCCTTTTTCTTGAAAATTTTCAATCACAAACATCCAAAACTTATACAAAACCCATGTAGAAACATGAAACCCATATGAAACTTGGAATTAGAATAGGTGTCCTCAACACTTAACCAACCTGTGAATAAGAACCTTAGGATAGTGAATTGGGCCCTCAACCCCTAATCAACTTGTCAATGAGAGCCTTGAAATAAGAATTGCCCTCAATCCTTACTCAACTTGTGAATAAAAACGTGTGAATAAAAATGTTGGAATAAGAATGACATCCTCAACCCTTACTCAACCTGTGAGTAAGAACCTTGGGACAAGTAAATAAGGATAATTGATAAGTTTAGCTTATTCAATGAAGAACAAGAAGAGAAAACTCTCACATTTTATTATTTCTCAAATATGATTTGGCTCTTGACCAATATGTCTATTTATAACATAAAAGAAGGTCTAATAAAACAGGAAACTATGATTCTAATAAAGCAAGAGACTAGGATTCTAATGAAAAGGGAAATTGGGATTCTAATAAAAGGGGGAAACTAGCCTTTTGGTATAAAAAGGGAAACTAGCAACCTAAAACAAATCCTAATTTACTAAACTTAATTCAAGCCCAAATGCAAATAGTACATAAAAGCCCAAAAATACTATGATGGCCAATTTTTAAATGATTGTCCCATGTTGATCAAGTAGACTAGTCTTGCACTTTCATGGGTTTGAAATAACTTCAATGGGCTCAAAGTAACTATGTTAGTCTTCATTCTTCTTATTATCTAGCATAGGTCAAAGGCAACTTGGACTTTCTTTCAAGCTCAATTCCATAATGCACCACCCACATGTGTCTCTTGCTTGTTGACTCACATCAAAAGCTTTGTCAACTATAGTTATGTACAACCACTCAATAAAAACTTGATGAGAAGAATTTTCTCATCAGTAGATAACATGACACATTATACTCTAGTTAACAGTTTGTACACAAAGACTAACATTTGGACTACCATGAAATGAAAATCAATTTTTCAATGATCAACTTGATATCACAAATCTTATGAAAACTAAATTGATGCCTTGCAACTATTTTGAAAATCAATTTGGGATTTTATTCTAGCCTATCTTTGTAGATAACATGGCTTATCATCACTTAACATGACACATCAAATATCTATTAACAATTTCTTCAATAAGGTTAACGTTAGGACTAAAGTGAAATGAAAATTATTCTTTCAAAAATCAAATTGATGTCACAAATCTTTTGAGAACCAAATTGATATATTACAACTCTTTTGAGAACCGATTCGGGTTATTACTCTATGAAACAACCTCCAAGTTTTGAGCATTTAGATAGTCCATTAATTGGAAAACATCACAAGCTACTTATGGACCAAAATAGGCTCGTAAGGCTTGGTTTGACAAACTAGCCCATACACTTCTCTCTTTCAGGTTCAAGCCTAACAAGTGTGATCCCTTTCTTTTTGTTGAACTTAGCTCTCACAGTCACATTTAATATATGTTGATGACATTATATTACTAGCGGCATTCATTTCTATTCAAGATCTCATTTCATAGCTAAACTCAATTTTTGCTCATAAGCAACTTGGTGACTTAGACTATTTGCTCCCTAGTGAATCTCTAATGCTGAGTCATCCACCAAATACATGAGAGATCTCCTATAGATGGTTAAGGCTAAATGAACTTTGACTCTTATGATAGGAGGATGTAAATTGTCTTGGTTGCATAGTGATTATGTTGCAAATCCTCTTCTTTATCAGTATGTGGTTAGAGCACTGCAATATGCAACAATCACGAGATCTGACATTAGTTACAATGTCAACAAAATGTGTTAGTTCATGACCTAACCTCTGAAACAATACTAGAAAGTGGTTAAGTGCGTTGTAAGTAAAGGATAACAACTTGTGTTTGTTAGGATTCAGATTTAGTTTGATTTATATTTTTATCTTGGTAGGTTTATCTTGTTATTTAATTAGTTATCATTGTAACTATTCTCTCTATATGATAAATTCTCTAGTATAACCAGTGTTATAAAAAATCCACCATGGCATGGAGGAAATCAAGCAAACCGCCATGGGAGAATGCATTTCCTAGCTGAAAATCGTGGCGGTCCATGGCAGCAAATACTGGTCGGACTTTCTTTTAAAAAAAAAAACTTTGAAGGACATTTTGGAGATTTTTAAGGTTGTTAATGAAACCCTACATACCAAAAGCAAGCCACGAATCCCTTGACACCTCCCTCTTCACTTTTTGCATTGCGCTTTCTTTCTCTCATCTCTGCTTCTCACCTTTCCGGAGCTCCAGTGACCAGCGGCGGCCTTTTCCCGGCGACAACCACCACCAGCAGCGGCGGCCTCACCCCAATAGCAAAGTGAGCAAAATTGAGGTTACTTCTTCCTTCTTCTTCATCTGTTGTGTCTTTTTCCTTTTCCTTCTTCTTTTGTTTCTATTTCAACTTTCAACCTCTTTCCCCATTTTTGGTTTTGGTTCAACTCCTTTTTTCCCTTTCCTATTCTATTCCAACTTTTTAATTTTTCCCGGTTTTTAAATTCTTTTTCAGCCCCTTTTTTCTAATTCTCTTTCAAGTAGAAACATATTTTTTTTAAAAAAAAAATATTTCAATAATTTTGTGTGAATGTGGCTATTGAATTTAGTCTTAAATTTGATAGGTTTAAGAAGTTGAGCTACAATGACAAGCTAACCTACACAAAGCAGTACTAGATCATCAGACCCAGGGTGGAAGTATGTCCGCCCTATAGAAGAAAATAATACAAATGGTACTGTGTGTAATTTTTGCTAAAAAGTTATGAAAGGAGGAGTTACAAGAGCCAAACAACACTTGATGGGAAAGAGCGGTAATATTTCTAAGTGTCTTAAGTGTCCACAAGAAGTCAAAGATGAGTTGTGGGAGTATTTTAAGCAAAAAAAGAAGCCAGAGAAAAAGAGTGAGAAAATTCAAAATGTCAAGGAGCTTGATCTTAAGAACTTGGGGTTTGGATTATCCGAAGATGACACTAAAGGGATCAATGAGATCCCTAACCCAAAGCCTAAAGTGAGAAAAGGTGCTTTGAAAGGCCCAATGGACTTATTTTGTAGAAAACCCGAAACTACATTGCAAAGAGGAACAAGGAGAGGTTGAAGCAACAAAATATTAGAGAAGCATGTGACAAGGAAGCAATTGCTAGGGTTCATCAATACGTAGCTCGATGGTGGTATCAAGCTAGAATTCCAATCAACTATATCAAATTAAAGAATTTTCGTGATCTGTTTGCAGCCATTAGAAGCTTTGGTCCCAATTTACCTGCTCCATCTTATCATGACATAAGGGTTCCACTTCTCAACAAGGAGTTGGACTACACTAAAAATATAATGAAGGATCATAAGGAGCAATGGAGCAAACATGGTTGCTCCATCATGTTAGATGCCTGGAATAACAGGAAGCAGAGATGTCTTATTAATTTCTTGGTGAACTCTCTTGCTAGGACAATGTCTGTGAAATTTGTTGACAAATCTGACTTTGTTAAGACTAGTGAGAAGTTATTTGAGCTTCTTGATTCTCTTGTGGAGGAGATTGGAGAGGAGAAGGTTGTTTAGGTTATAACTGACAATAGGAGCTACTATGTTTTGGCAGGCAAGATGTTGGAAGATTATAGATCACATCTCTATTGGACTCCTTATGCACCCCATTGCTTGGATTTGATGCAAGAAGTTATTAGAAAGCTTCCATTGATAAAGAAGACAATCAAAAGAGCAGTTTCTCTTGTTGGCTTCATTTATAGCCACTCTAGTACCTTGAGTTTGTTGAGACAATTTACAAACAAGAGGGAATTGGTAAGGCATGCGGTCACACAATTTGCAACTTCCTTTCTATCATTGGAAAGGCTTCATCAAGAGAAAACAAATCTTAAACAAATGTTTACCTCTGATGAGTGGATGAGAAACAAGTTGTCTACGGAGGCAAAGGGAAAGTATGCAACAAAAACTGCAATTATGCCTTCCTTTTGGAATCATGTGAGATACACTCTTAAAGTTATGGCTCCTCTTGTTTGGGCGCTTCGACTTGTTGATGGTGAGAGGAAACCAGCTATGGGTTATATTTATGAGGCAACGGACAAGGCAAAAGAAGCCATTATGAAGTCATTCAAGAATGATGAAAGCAAATACAAAAATGTGTTTGCAATAATTGATAATAGATGGAATTGTCAGCTCTATCAACCATTACATGTAGCTGGTCATTTTTGGAACCCGGAGCTCTACTATGCCAACCCTGCATTGGAGTTTGATTTGGAAGCTACAAATGGGTTGTATGAATGTATTAAGAGATTGGTGCCAAATCGGGAGGTGCAACAAAAAATATTGATCGACCTGCCAATTTAAAAGAGTGTTAATGGTCTTTTTGGAACTGACTTTGCAAAATCACAAACAAAAACTCTTTTAATTTTAAACTTTGAGTGATTTGCTTATATAGCCTTCTTTGGATTTGTAGCTCAATGGTGGCGAATGTATGGGCATTCAGCTCCAAACTTGCAAAAGTTGGCTATCAAGATTTAGAGCTTGACATGTAGTGCTTCAGGATGCGAACGTAACTGGAGTGTTTTTGAGCATGTAATTAACACTTTTTTATTATTTTGGTACTTTGTTAATACTTATAATACTAGCCATTAACACTTAGATTATATTGCTATTGCAAATCCATTCTAAGAAGAGAAATAGCCTTGAGCATAAAAGATTACAGAATTTGGTTTATGTGAAATATAACCAAGCACTCAAGCAAAGATACAATCTTAGAGATGAGATTGACCCTATCTCACTCAATAATATTGATGAGTCTAATGAGTGGTTGGTTGGAGAGGTGGATGAAGCTAATAATGATGCTGGAGATGAGTTAGTTTTTGGGGATGATGACACTTTGAATTGGGAAACTATGTATATAGCATCATGGGTTGGGAAGCCTAGAGCATATACTAGGCAGCAAAGTAAGAAAAGAAAGGAGCCTTCAAGTGGTGCATGTTCGAGTGATGCAGTAGCTACTAGAGTTTCCAAGAAACAAAAAGAGATAGTGGTGGCTAATGAAGAACCAGAGTTTGAAGAAATAGAGAATTCAGAAGAGGAGGAAGAAATTCAATTTGATGACTTAGAATCGGAAGGAGAAGAAACGGAGCGATATGCCTCAGTAGAAAACAGGGACAATGATGATTATATTGGAGAGGATGATGAGGACTAGATTAGTTGATTTTAGTTTCCCTTTATCTTACTTTGTCCTAATGTTATGACTTATGAGACATGACATTATGCCTTTGAGGCTTTGATTATGCTATATTGCTATGTTTGTATTTGACTAAGTATGTTATGTTGTGACTTTGGCTTTGATTTTATGATGTATTTACTGAATTTATTACTTAGTATATGTTTCTAATTTTACTGTTCTTGATATATGATATTAGTTTATATTATTTATTATGTTTAGCAATTTTTTTTTTTGTATATATATATATATATATATATATATATATATATATTTTTTTTCAATCTACCATGGCTTCCGCCATTACCCGCCATGCCATCCACCATATTTTTATGGCGGATTTTTGGCTCATGGCATTGACAACTATGAGTATAACTTATATTTGAATTCAACCAACCTTTATCAAAATATTTTCACTAAGATATCTCAAAAGCACCATTCATCAAAGGCTGTTACTGCAACCAACCTACTCTTCTACACCTTATTCTTTTTTGCCTACATATGCTTATCGGAAACAGGTGCAAATTGTAGACACTCAACTTCAGGTTGTTGTATCTATTTTGGTCCTAACCTTGTTATGTGGTGGTCCAAAATGCCACCTCTTGGGGCCTGTTTGAGTACAGAGGGGGAATATTGCAGTTTGGCCAATACTGCTACTGAACTCCTAGGGATTCAAACAGTACCTCAAGAGCCCAAAATTCTTTATGCTTGACTGGAGTTCACCAGGTAGACTAGATAACTCGTGAATCTGGAATTCCAGATGACCTCATCTAGAATCTCCGGTACATATTAGGTCTGTAGCAATTAAAAATCAATATAGAATGTAGGCTTCGGCTTCAATGCGCCTCGCAATCAAAGTGTATAGTAGATAAAGCATCTTGTGGCTATAGTATATCTAATGGTTTAGATTTGTGAGATATATCGATATATTGACTATTTATAATACATTGTAGTTACATACTAATTTTAAAAAAATTTAAAAATATAATTAAATATATTTTAAAAATTAATTATTATATATTTATATTATAAAAATATATTAATAATATAAAATAATTTTATATTATCAATATAATTTTATATTATTAATATAAAATTATATTGAAAAAATATTTTTAAACAATATCAAATATTATTAATATAAAATTATATTGAAAAAATATTTTTAAACAATATCAAATTTTATAATTTTATTAATTGATAATATAAAATTATTTTATATTATTAATATATTTTTATAATATAAATATATAATAATTAATTTTTAAAATATATTTAATTATATTTTTAAATTTTTTTAAAATTAGATTTTATTATAATATATTATAAATTATTTACTCATCAATACACCTCATAATCTTACCATCAAATTATAATGTGCATCATACTCCTGAAAAGCAAAGAGTACTGTAGATGGGCCCTAGAACGTAAACTCTTCACAGAAGCAGTTCAATCACAGCAAGCAAAAGGATAACTATTGATTAACCAATAACTAATCATCAGCATATTTTAATCGGATTCATGCGTAGTAAAGAACAATTAGTGACTGAAACAATTATCACCTCATAAAATTTCTCCCTGGCACATATGTTCTGCTCGGTTGCTAGATGAACAACGTTATCCAGATTTTGTTGGCTTGATAACTTTTCCATTTCCAAAACTTTAATCTTCAAGATATAAGGACAAAAAATTATAAGACACAGCTGAAATTTATAAAATATGCATAAAAGACATTCTTGAAGTCCCTTGATGTTTAAAAAAAATTGTAATCAAATAAGAGTTTGCGACTAAAGAAAAAACAGAGAAACAGAAGCAAGACCTGCTCTTGAAGTCTCTTGATGACAAGAATAGCTTCCGACTCTCTAAAACTCACATTTTTATCCCCATTCAAGTTAACACTATTGGCAGAATTTAAACAGCCAACAGATTCAGTGGATTGATGCGAATTGGCGTCAACTAGATGTTTTCTTAACGATTCAATTTGTATCTCACTCATAGTTCTCTGAAATAAGAAAAACATGGCCATGTTTAGGGTCTAGCTTCTTGTTTGCAGGAAGTGAATCAAGAATGAAGATAAAACCTGAGTTTCAAATTTTAGAAGCAAATTCTCATATTCTGCCTGCAATTTTAGAAACTCATTGTCCTCCTGCTATATTCACAAGATATTAGTATAAAACTACTGAGAGTTGAAAACAAGGGAAAATTGATAAGCCATATCACAAACCACGGATAAGCTTCTCTTCTGCGATGGAGCCTTTTTCCTGCTTGTTACATGCAATAAAGCACACGGGTTAGGTAAATTGCAGTTCTCAATAGCATCATCTTTTTTATCATCTTCTTGCTTAAAAGATTGTTCCACAAAAACATCTTCATTTATAAGTTCATTGAAAGGAAGAAGCGGTCCTGTGTCTCGCTTAGGTCCTGTAGGCTTCATGGTAGAAGCATTTGGTTGGATGCTAGAGTAGACCTATGGTGCAGAAAACAAAGTAGTTCTGATTACAAATATTAGATAACATCAACATATATTTATACACCTAATAAGAAAGTCATGAAATAAATAGAATTTGCAATGATTTTTTCTTTTTAAGAGAGAACAGGGAAGTAAAGCAATAAAGAGCAAAATGTCAAGCACATGGAGTCATACTGAGATCAAGCACAAACAATTTTAGTAGTTCGATGCCCTACTTCCACTCTTTCCCCAAGGCAATCCTTTGGGCCTTGGGTGACCATATTGCTTTCTAAACTAAATACAAAAAACAGATGGGGTAACGTTGCTCTTCAAAAGGGCATTGACTGCCCACAGATTCTCTCAAAACGCCAATACAATCTATGCATATTATAGTCCATCTGCTAAATTTTATTTGGTCGTTTTTCCAATCAGTTCCTTCTGGCATTACTGTGTTGTTGTGCCTCTAATGAGGTCACTCTTGGCAGCAGTCAGTCAACAAGACTAAGGGAATGATCATTGGTTGAACTGAATCTTGATGGACTGAAGCCATGCACTTGAAAGAGCATGCTATGCATTGAATGTATAAACACTCATTCAGTCACATTACAGGAATAGAATATGCAATTCTATGAGTATTAAGCATAGATCAACAAGACATGGATAGGATCAAAGTCAATAAATCAATAAACCAAGTTGCCTACAAGAAACTTTACAAGCAAGGAGATGCTCCTTAGTAGTTTTGAAATTGTATCTCTTGACGCAGCATTAGATTGTATGGTAAAAGTTAGTGTTATTATAGCAATACAAAGAATTTAGAACACACCATATGCAGAAAAATCATAATTCGTATAAAATAAGTCCCCAAAGAACTAATCAATTGAACTATTTGCATGAAGGAAACATGTTACATCTCTTAGATGCTCCCTTGACAGATTTCCTGGACACCATGTATCCCGTCTCTTCTCCTGCAGAGCACGCATAATAACTTCATCAACAGATATATGTCAGAGGGGGAAAGAAGGACAAGAAAAGCAAAAGGATCACATGAAAGCAAATCAGTTGTTAGGAGTTAATGCTGGCCAAAAGGAAGAAAAAGTAAATAAATATGCTTAACAGAATTAATACCAATGACAATTTGCAGGTTCGAAGGCCACATAAGACTATTGCCCCTTATATTTATGTTATGTGTGGGGCGAATTTAGAATCGATCACATTTGTTCTTGCATTGTTCTGTGGCTAACTTTTTATGGAATACTTTGTTTGGCATCTTTGGTGAGAATTCGGTGTGCCCTACAACCTTGGATCAGTTCTTGTTGATTAGTTTCATTGGTTTTGGGAAAAGAAAGGAGACCAAATCTCTACAGCAATGTGCCATATATACCACTATTTGTTGGAGCATAATTCTGCACCTTCAGTCGCAGATTTTCAGGCAAGCAAGTTTTGTGGGATAGAGTTAGGCATTTGGCCTCTATTTGATGTAAAGCTCATGATCTTTCTACAGGAATTTCCCTCCCAGACATGTTGAGAGATTGGGAAGCTATGTTTTATTGATAGTTTTTTCTTTTGTTTGTTTTTGTTCTTGTAAGGAGGATTTCTTGTCCTCCCATCTTCTTGTTTCATCTCTTCTTAATATATTCTTCTTTTATCAAATAGATAGATAGATATATATATATATATATATATATAAGCATAGAGCTATAGGCTTCAAATACTTAGATTACAAGTTGCCAAGGGATGGGGACTAGAGCGATTCTAGGATGATTAGTGTGATTGACTAAGGAATTATAGGAGCTTCACCACTTCCTCTTCAGTATCTAATATAGATGTCTCCACATTTCCATTTTTTGTTTGTATAATTAATAATTTTCAAACCTTAAGATTCTCCTCATGTCTTTGTTTCTTCTATATCTTAGGTGTTGAAGACTCAAGTATCCAAGGCCCAAAACACTTTCTATGTATAACTCAGCCCTTATTTCAATTTGACTTCCTTTATCTCCTATCAAGAACCATCTCTTCCACATGCTTAAGTCATCAAGTGAGGGCACATGAATCATGAATGAATTTATATCAAACACACAGCCTCATGCAAGAGCCCATTAGACTAAAAAGCTTAAAGAATGCACAACCCGCTTTGACCTGTAAAGAAATTTAACTTTTTATTTAGAAGAATAATAGGCAACAAAAGTCAAATGCTAGACTACTAGATCATATAGGCTCTAATACTACGTCAAGACAATCTCTCCCAAAAACTATCAAGCAAAGGCATGTGAATGGCTTTCCATCTAACAATTCCTAAACCAAGCACAATATACCCCATTTAAGCATCCTACCCATCTCACTTTGAGCTCCTTTGATCTTGACAAGAGCCTAACATTAGCAGCAAACATCCTAATCTCTTTCTTTCATGCACCAAAGCATGCAAAGTTGACTTCTTTCATGATTTGATATGCTATTCAATTTCATAAATAAATGGCAAAAGGAAAAAAGGAAAATGTAAGGAAACAAAAAAATATGAAACATCTCTGTAAAGAAATGTCTGGCCAGGTTCCAGTCAAACATGCAACATTATCATTCAAGACACCTGAACTATGATTGACATCTATATATGTTAAGCAGATAATGCCTATGAAAAGGCATGCAGCACTAAAAGCTTTTCACTAGTATTTGTAGGATGTTGATTCTTGGCAACTAGTTTTGGACAAGATGGATCTGCATCTCCATTGAAAGTTGTTGAATTTTTAGGAAAATTAGAGAGGAGGAGGAGGAGAATAACTGTGTGGCTGAATAGTTTCTTCAGTTCAAATGCTTGAGTTACGATAAACACCCATCAGCACTATATGTAGTGCAATAGGAAATCAATATGTTTTACATTTTCAAGAACAATAATAAAGACTTGAATTATTTCCTATGCCTACTATTGGTCCAATGTCTTGACTTCTATCTTCTCCAATGCATTTCTAATCACATGATTCAATACATTTACTCACATGTTTTATTTCTAACAAAAGTAAAAGAAATATTACTCCTTAAGCATACACTTTAAACTTCAATGAGCAACAAAAACTATTTATAATACTACATTTTTTGTGACACCACGAGGTATCCTCACAAGTTTAGCTCTTATGAACCACCAATAAGATTAATTCTAGTTTGACTACATGAGCACTTTGGTGAAATAGTGTCCTTACAAGAGTTGCTTCCCTGAGATTTAAACTCATGTCTTCCTCCTAGAAGGTTAAGGTTACTTGTCACCTCAACCAACCCTTTGTGGGTTATAGTATTGCATTTTATATGTTTGATTTGTAGAACATATCCCAAACAAAGCATGGTTACGTTTGATGACCTTGGAAGAAAATTATATACATAAAAAAGGACTTGCATGCAAATTAAAAGGTGTACATGATATGCAGATGCAACGAAGAATACCTTTTTAATATGTTCACGAGTCTCGTCCCTATTTGAAAACAAAACCATTGAACTCAAATTTTCAATTTTCTTGGCTTGCTCCTTTACTCTCTTCTCCCATTCGGCTTGAGTTTTCTTTTCCTCCTCTAGTTCCAAAGCTATGCGTTCCCTTTCCAGTTCAGTCTGGTAAAGAAAGTATTGTAACATACAGCATACACAAGCATTTTGCAATAAAAAATCAAGAAGGACAACTCACACACTTGTAATAATGTATTTCGAAGGTTTAGAATCTCCTCTTCCAAATGCTCTGAATGAGAACTCTGAAGAACAAACCAAATATAGTTATGTAAAACACTTATGAAAACAAAATTATCTGTTCATTTTCTATCAAACAAAACAACACATCCTGTTCATCAGTATTTAAAAAAGAAAAATAGCAAAGCTAGATCAACCATCAATTTGGCACGAAGCTCTTCAATCTCTTTCTTTTGACGCTTTAACAAAGCAGCATCCGTCAAAATCTGCCATAAAAAGAAAGCAAAGAAGTTACGGTGAAAGAAAAGATACACTTCAATGCGTAGCAGAACCAAATCATATAAAATAAGACAAATAGCAAGACTGGGCTACACTTCGAACAGTAGATAGCAAGGACATGTTTGCATCCATAATTGAACTTGCATTTAAGGGATGAAGCAATAAAAGTAATCATTTTTCAAAGAATAAGTTTATAAGTTATTTGAGAGCAGAGAAGAGAAGAGAAGGGGGCCAATAAGATGTTAGGAAAAATAATTTGAATACTAGTAATTTAGCTTTAAATAATAAGAATAAAATGACAGCAACAATGAGATGTAGTAGAACAAGGTTACCACGAATCGTGCAAGGCACTGTCCTTAAGGGTTTAATTCCGCCCTACCCAAAGCTATGCTCGGTGGAATGGCGTTGACGGTTAACCCTCCAGGATTAGACGTGGGTCTCCACAGGAACTCGTCCACACGATGATCCCGGTACGTTGAGCAGCAGATCTTGCAAGAGGCGTAAAAGCATAATAAAAGCAGTGGGGTAGCTTCTCTGCCTTGAAGAGTGAGAATGAAGAGATGGGTGTGTCTGTTATGCAATGTAGCAGGGTTTATATAGGGAAAAGAAATAGCTGTTGTAAAAGAGCCGTTGAATAACGGTCAGAAAAAGAGCCGTTGGGTAACGGTCAAGAAAAGAGCCGTTGGAGCATTAAAGAGCTGCAACGGTAAAAATAAAATTTGCAGAGTAATAAAAGTTTGGCAGGCCCACACGCGCGCGGACGGACGAGACGAGACGGGGCGGGGCGGGGCGCGCGTGTGTGTATTTAACTAAGGCCCAAGTCCACAATTGTACCTCAATACTAGTAATTTGAATACTAGTAATTTAGCTTTAAATAATAAGAATAAAATGACAGCAACAATGAGATGTAGTAGAACAAGGTTACCACGAATCGTGCAAGGCACTGTCCTTAAGGGTTTAATTCCGCCCTACCCAAAGCTATGCTCGGTGGAATGGCGTTGACGGTTAACCCTCCAGGATTAGACGTGGGTCTCCACAGGAACTCGTCCACACGATGATCCCGGTACGTTGAGCAGCAGATCTTGCAAGAGGCAGAAAACGCAATAGAAACAGTGGGGTAGCTTCTACTGCGCAGAAGAGTGAGAATGAAGAGATAGGTGTGTCTGTTATGCAATGTAGCAGGGTTTATATAGGGAAAAGAAATAGCTGTTGTAAAGGAGCCGTTGAATAACGGTCAGAAAATGAGCCGTTGGGTAACGGTCAAGAAAAGAGCCGTTGGAGCATTAAAGAGCTGCAACGGTAAAAATAAAATTTGCAGAGTAATAAAAGTTTGGCAGGCCCACACGCCAGACCAGACGAGGACGAGGGCGAAGCAGCGGGCGTGTGTGTATTTAACTAAGGCCCAAGTCCACAATTGTACCTCAATACCATAAGGTATTTACCGGTTAAGTACCATCATATATAAATGTTTATTAAAACATTTTCATGAACAATGTGGGACTTCTTCCATAGTTAAATACGTATAGACAAACTAAGTTTGAAACACACTAAGACCCATATATATACAACAATCCCCCACATGTTTCAAACTTAGAGGAATAAATAGGAATGTTATGCTTTAGTGTAGTATCCAAAGGATTTGAACTTCACCTTAGGTGCAATGTGGGTGACAACCCTAGGAAATTTGGTAGAGAAATCTCTTTGAACCAAACTTCTAAGATAACGGTTGGAGCACGTCCACCAACCACACAACATCCCATAAGATATGCTGCTCTTAGCCGTTTTGCGCATTAAGGCCATGCGCTATCTGGAATCATGAGAGCTCTAGAGTTTTATGCCCATACTCATGGAAGACGGCCTCATCTCCACTCTCACTTAGGTGGCATCCATCGAGTATGCTCTGGCAAGATACCCCACCCCACATTGAGGGCTATGGATCCATTAAGAGCTTTGCTCATCCTAAAACACCCTTTGTGCAGTCTTGTCATACATCATAGGGAGGAACTCTTCACCAATCATCTCATATGGTGGCGTAAAATAGTAAGAAGCGACAATACCCTTTATGAGACTCGTATGACTTGTTTACCACATTGAACCACCTTCATGGGATCTCCAATCACACAGTGGTTGGGTTTCCATCATACCGCCTTAAGTTATAGGCATCAGTCCCATCCCCCTCGATGTTTCACTTACTAGCGTCCTAGTAAGTGGCTTAAATCAACGAATTGACCAAGTTCTTTTCGACCTTACAAAATCCATGGATATCACATTGTTCTCAATCAACTGCCTTACAATATTATGTCTCGATCGATATGCCGACTTTTTCCATTATATATTTTGTTCTTTGCTCGGGCAATGGCAGCTTGACAATCACAATGAATAGACACAGATGTGTGTGTTCTATCCCATAATGGTATGTCCACCAATAGGTTTTTCAACCATTAGAAACACATTCTGTCTTTTCTAAAGCTATAAATTCTGACTCCATAGTAGACTTGGCAATACAAGTCTGTTTGGTGGACTTCCAAGAAATAGCCCCACCTTGTTCTCCTTGCCCTTAACCACACATCCCTCAGGTTGTTCCATGTAGATTTCTTCTTCAAGATCACCATTGAGAAATGCGGTTTTCACATCCATTTGATGCACAACAAGTTTATAGATAGATGCAATGGCAAACAAAACTCTAATAGATGCAATTCTAGTAACAGGAGAATAAGTATCAAAGTAATCAAGTTTCTTTTGTTGCTTGTATCCCTTAGCTACCAACCTGGCCTTATATTTATCTACACTACCATCTGGTTTTAGTTTTTTCTTAAATACCCATTTACATCCAATAGGTTTTGTCTTAGGTGGTAAATCTACTAATTCCCAAGTATGATTGGCCATAATAGATTCAATCTCACTTGTATAGCATCTTTCCAAAAGAAGCATCAATAGATGTAATAGCATCATTATAAGTTAAAGGATCATCAGAAACAAGATAAGCATAAAAGTCATCACCAAAATCTTTTTCTTTCCTTGTTCTTTTACTCCTTCTCAATTCATTATCATTTTTGATCAACTATATCCTCAGATATATTCTCATGTGAGTTTCTACTATGCTTTTCTTTAGTTTTCATAGGAAATACATGCTCAAAGAATGATGCATTACAAGATTCAATTATGGAATTATGTTCTAACACATCACTTTTGACAACAAGAAATCTATATGAAACACTATTTTGAGCATATCCAATAAACACACAATCACATGTTCTGGAACCAAGTTTCCTTTTCTTAGGTTCAGGAACATTACCTTAGCTAAACACCCCCACACTTTCAGGTGTCCTAAATTAGGTTGTTTATCAAACCAGAGCTCATAAGGTGTTTTACTAAGTTTCTTATGTGGTACCCTATTTTGTATATAGCAAGCCGAGAGGATAGCTTCCCCACATATATAGTTAGGTAATCCCGAACTAACAAGCAAGGCATTCATCATTTCTTTAAGAGTTCTATTTTTCCTTTCGGCTATACCATTAGATTCAGGTGAATAAGGTGGAGTTATTTCATGTATTATACCATGTTGTTCACAAAACTCATTAAAGGAGTTTGATTCATATTCACCTCCTCTATCTGTTCTTAATCTTTTAATTTTCTTACCAAGTTGGTTTTCTACTTCATTTTTATATTTAATAAACATTTCACAAGCCTCATCCTTAGATCTCAATGAGATATAATTTAGTATATCTAGAATAATCATCAACAAAGATTATGTAAAACCTTTTACCACCTCTTGTCATTGTGTGCTTTAAATCTCCTAAATCACTATGTACTAGCTCTAATAATTCACTTTGTCTTGTTACTTGTTTAGATGGTTTCTTAGTTATTTTAGTTTCTACACAAATTTCACATTTATCCAAGCTAGTATTATCCAATCTATCAATTAGTCCCATTTCTTTTAATTTTAAGATATAAGGAACATTTACATGTCCTAATCTACCATGCCAAATATCAAGAGAATCAACCAAGTAAGCAAAAGAAGAGCTTCCTTCATTGTAATTAGTAACTACATTCAAAACATACAGACCATCATTAAGATAACCTTTACCAACATATATGTCATTTTTAGATAAGGTAACTATGTTACTATCAAAGGTTACCTTCACATTGGCATTGTTAAGAAGATGGACCGACACCAGACAATGTTTAATGGCAGGTACAAAGAGTACTTCAGACAGCACAAGGGTTTTCCCAGATGTCATTTTTAATGGCACCTTTCCTTTACCTAAGACTGAGATTTTGCTTGAATCTCCTAGGTAAACATAATCCTTCCCATCCTCTATGGGAGAAAACTCAGAGAACATCTCCTTCTTAGCACAAATGTGCTTTGTGGCACCAGAGTCCACAATCCATCCCTTGGCTTCCTTCACTAAAAAACATTCAGACACTACTGCCACTATAACATCATCTTGATGTTCCACCACGTTTGCCCTTGTCTTTGATGATGATCCTCCTCCTTTATTTGCGCCTCCTTGATTGTTCCTTCTCAATCTACAAGCGGATGCAAAATGACCTGTTTTGCCACAAATAAAACAAGCACCCTTCTTCTTTTGTTGTTGGTTAGAATCATGCTTGAAATGTGGTTTATGAACTCTAATGTTATGATTTTTAGAGCCATAAAATGAATTTTTAGACTGCATATCCTTAGCAATGTTAGCTCTAGCATGCATTTCCTTAGCATTTTGTTCACTAGCCATTAGTCTATTTTTCTCCTCAATCTTAATATGCACAATAGTTTCTTGCAATGTCATAGCTTTTCTCTTTTGCATGAAATTCATTTTATAATCTTTCCAAGATAGTTTATCAACAAGAGTTTGAGATACAAACCTTTCAGTGAATATCTCCTTCTTTAGCTAATTCATCTACAAGCTTAGTAAATTCATTAATTTGAGAAGCAATGATTTATTTTCATCCATTTGAAATGCATTATAATTATGAACCAAGAATTTTTTACTACCTTCTTCTTCATAAATATATTTTTGAATCAATGCATCCCAAATATCCTTTGCATGAATATAATGACAGTAAATATCATACAAATCATTTGATAAAGCTCTTAAAATATTATGTTTGCACAATTTATCAGCCAATTCCCAATCCTTCAAGGCTTGTTGATAATTTTCAGAATCATGTTCCGGTTTAGGATCTTGTAAAACAAAACTGATTTGAGAAAAGTCTAAAACTTCTAAAATTTTGTGTTGCCATCGTTTAAAATTATTTCCATCAAATGATTCAATCCTTGAAGCATCAGGAATGACCTTAGCAGCAGCTAAAATACTAGGATCCATATTTAAACCCTTAAGAATGTTAGGAAAAATAATTTGAATACTAGTAATTTAGCTTTAAATAATAAGAATAAAATGACAGCAACAATGAGATGTAGTAGAACAAGGTTACCACGAATCGTGCAAGGCACTGTCCTTAAGGGTTTAATTCCGCCCTACCCAAAGCTATGCTCGGTGGAATGGCGTTGACGGTTAACCCTCCAGGATTAGACGTGGGTCTCCACAGAAACTCGTCCACACGATGATCCCAGACGTTGAGCGGCCAGATCTTGCAAGAGGCGTAAAATAAAGAAACAGTGGGGTAGCTTCTACTGCGCAGAAGAGTGAGAATGAAGAGATAGGTGTGTCTGTTATGCAATGTAGCAGGGTTTATATAGGGAAAAGAAATAGCTGTTGTAAAAGAGCCGTTGAATAACGGTCAGAAAAAGAGCCGTTGGGTAACGGTCAAGAAAAGAGCCGTTGGAGCATTAAAGAGCTGCAACGGTAAAAATAAAATTTGCAGAGTAATAAAAGTTTGGCAGGCCCACACGCCAGACTGACGAGGCAGGCACGCGTGTGTGTATTTAACTAAGGCCCAAGTCCACAAT
Source organism: Pterocarpus macrocarpus (assembly GCA_031439585.1). NCBI lineage: Eukaryota > Viridiplantae > Streptophyta > Magnoliopsida > Fabales > Fabaceae > Pterocarpus > Pterocarpus macrocarpus. Next base: position 33,903,484 of record CM062521.1, read on the forward strand.
TGTACCTCAATACCATAAGGTATTTACCGGTTAAGTACCATCATATATAAATGTTTATTAAAACATTTTCATGAACAATGTGGGACTTCTTCCATAGTTAAATACGTATAGACAAACTAAGTTTGAAACACACTAAGACCCATATATATACAACATAAGATCCTACAAACAAAAAACTTTATTGAAAAAATAAAGGTACAAATAAAGAGAACAAAATTAAAATAAAAGAACTCTCCAAGCATGGTAAATTGATTAAAGAAACCTCATTGACTTGAGCGCAATTTGTGACACGCAAAGCTCTGCTTGCAAATTGGAGGCTACTTTTAGTTTCATCTGTATGTATCTGCCACATAACAAATGTGCTGAAATAACTAGATAAAAATAATATTATATGGAAACAATAAGATTCCTTCACAGAAATAGCAAATATAATAGAAGTAGACTATGCATTATTAGCAAAGAAATCGACCTAGTGTGACAATGATAGCTAGGAAGCTTCAATGTTAGAGGCATATGAGTTGATACACAAAACAACTGGCAATTCCATATCTTCAAGCAACCGGACCACCTATCTTTTTCAACTGACATGTACAGAATAAGGGTAACTTGACAACTAAAACTGTTTGGAATCAGCAACATTTTCAATAATGGTTTTACAAAATCTTTTGGACACAGCAAACTCCTCTACAGGCACCTTCCAAATGGCAAATGAGGGGCAGGGGGAGGGGGAGGGGAAGTACAAAGGAAATTTGAGTTCTACTTGAAACCCATGTGACCTATGAAGGACATCTGTGAATTTACATTTATTAGTTATTGCAAATATATTAAAATTTATGGTAGATAAACAAGATATCCACTAGTACATTAAATCAAGTAATCTAAAAAAGACATAATTCACAAAACAAAAGAGTGTTAAGTACACAGTCATGGGTATCTAATACACTTGTGTGAATAATACGTAAAACATAATACGGGTATATCTTACTTGAGCAAGTGTTATATTACATATTATAGCTGTATTAGCATTTCCACCTAGTGCAGGTTGCAAAATTCGTGTAAGCTTGCTATCTCGATAAGGAACATGACCCCTGCATGAAATATCAGACTTTCTTAATAGGTCATTGAAAAATGAAAACTACATATAATCACATACACTTACCCTTGACTCTCAGCACCTTCACTCAATTTTTTAATAACAGTTCCCAAAGTCATTAAGCTTTTGTTTATGTGAGAACCCTCTTTGAGCCGGACACCTTCTGCTCCAGTTTTTGCAGCACGTTCTGAACCAGCAAGATCCACAAGATTCTACAAATAAGAAGATAATGATCACAAATAAGAAAATTTACACAAATATTCACTTCTAAAATAGAGGAAGGAAGATACATTAAGAGAGATAAATTGCTGCTTGAAATAGTGACATACCAACACTGATACACGGACAGCATCACAAGAGCTGCCATTGCCTTCATCTTCACTTCTGTCCCTACTCTCAATTATCTATTCAACCCCAGTTATTAATGATGGAAAGACAATCATAAGCACTTCTATTTTTGAAAGAAAAAAAATGAAAAAGGTATAATCTGAAAAGAACACTGATTACCATGCGGAAAATAGTATGAGACCTACTACTGTACAAATTCATATTTGTCTCTCCGATATGTCTATGAGCTGTTACACATACAGTGAACATAAGGAACCAATTAGTTAGCTGATAGGAGTAGCTAACAGTATGTTCGATAGAGTTATAGACTAATAGATACTTCGCAGAGACAAATCACAGACAGAAAACATTGCAAATGGAGAAGCTGGAGAAATCAAATTGAGATTGAGGCTCATTTTTGTTTCAAACTTCAGTATGCCGTCCGAATATAAATGAACGGATATTTATGCCACGCAAAACTAACAAAGGGAGTCAACAAGTAAAACACATAAGAAAAAATGGGGAAAAAAGATAAAAGTAAAAATTACCTTCTCCAAACTCCATGAGATCAAGGACTTGCTCAGGAGAGGCAACAATTTCTTCTCGCAGCCCAGCAACATATATTCCTCGCTGTAAGTTTAGAGAAAAATGATATAAAATATTAAGGAAACCCAAATATAAAGCCAACATAAGCGAACACATCGAAAAGAACTCCTATAATACTAGAGTATAAAAACAACCTCCAAATTTTCATGAATCTGCAGTTTTCGATGTTCAGGAGCCAACAAATCATTTATATCTTCATTATAAATCTCCATGTACGACATTCTAAGAAGAAACTCCCGATCCATATCCTAAAATAAATATATAAAAGAAAATTAATATTAAAATAGAACAGCTTAGAAAGACAGACTTCAGGATCATTTCTAGATGCCCAAAGGATGAAACGGCATTAAGTAGTAGAACATAACCGTCACAGCTGGTTGTTCTCACTTCTGACAACTACTAGTTACAAGTCAAGGTGCACATAAGAGCCTTTAGCAAGAAGGAGATGCCCACAAGACTTTTCTTGATTAATCCCCAAAAAAACGACTCAATTAGCAAGCAATTTTAAAATTGATGCACTGTTCAATGCAAAGTTCTTATACTACCTTCCAACAAATATATTGATACACTAAAGTTAAACTTCCTAGGTGGTAATTGTGGTAACTAGACTTCTTTAATGATTTGGTTATACATAATTCGATCATAGTTTAAAAGAAGTTCTACACTGACTCACTTACAATGCATTACAATTGAATCCGTAGCAATATCCAACATTTCAGCCTCTCAATCGAAGATATGAAACACTAAACTTCAAAATTTGACAATTAAACATTATTCAAAGTACAAGCAAACACCCAAATCATCATCTAAAGATCCACAGAGCATGAAATGAGTCTTCCTGGACATCAATTTATTCCTGTAATATTTGGACATCAATTAGCCGTCCAATTCATATTTGGACAGCAATTTATTTCTTAAATTGATGTAAAAAATCTTCGAGAAACTAACTTGATGTCCATATATCTCTCAAGAACCAACTTGACCATTTACTCTTTACTCTAGCCGGCCACAAAAGATTTCGCAAAGGAAAATATATATCATAGACCCAGTATTTCATTAAAACATATACAAATTGGTTATCGAGCCAGTATCTGATTACTGATAAGAAGCGAGGAACAAATTGCTAGTCAAGTAACCAATCAACAAATTACTAGTTCAGGAACAACAGAGCCAATCAAGAAGAAGGTGCGGAGTGCTGACTTGTTGAATAATTTGAAACAAATCATGCACGGCTCGAGGAATGACTCCCGGCTCAGCTTTCGAGCCCCGCATGGTATGAGTCTTCCCACTATTAGTTTGCCCGTAAGCAAAAACAGTGCCTTCAGTTCACAAACCACAAGTTATAAGAATCCACGTACCAAGAAGACACAGGGAGGGAAAATAGGAAAATTGAAAGCAAAACCGTTGAATCCGCGAACCGCGGCCGCGACGATATCTTTAATGCGAGTTTCATAGACTTCCGCGGTCTTACAATTTTCGCTGAAGATTTTATCTGCGGAGTACAAATTAAAATTAAAGATAAAATCAGAAAATAAAGAAAGGAAAGAAAAGAAATGGAAGTGGAAGTGAAAATGGGAATGAAGGTTCCCGGGAGTACCGAATTCAAACTTGGAGGAGTGGTTGGGAATGAAGATGGAATTGCCGGAGATCCTCCAGAGGCTGGTCTTGGCGTCTTCAGGGGAGAGTGGCCTTGCACGGACGGTGACGTGAATCCTCTCCATCGGCACCAGAGAGAGAGAATGTGAAAGAAGGAGCCAAAAAAGTTGTCTATGTCAATGCTCGGTTCTGCTCAAATTTATTTTTTCCCGCCTTGTGTGACAAATTGGGGCCAGGCTTCAATGTTTGGTTGCAGACAATTAGACGACACAAGTTTTACAGTTTTTTTTTCTTAATATATATATATATATATATATATATATAGAGAGAGAGAGAGAGAGAGAGAGAGAGTTTAATTAGTATGTAACAATAGTTAAAACAGTTTTATACTATCAGTTAATAGAAATAAGGAAAAGTGAAAAATTATGGTGAGTCCCTTATTATAAATTAGTGTCAAGTTATATAAGTGTAACTTTAAGTAATTATTATATCATTAAATAACTTTTTATTGATGTAATTTTTTATAAAATCCATCATTGAATTAGAAGTTTATATTTTATAGATCATGTGTATGAAATTTCATATTAATTTAATATTATTTGATATATTTTTTATATACATCAAAATCAACATAATTTTATATTTTTATATATTTAAAATATACATGAATAAGAACTATTTGATTATTTTTTTTATTAAAGTTTGATTTTTGTAAAATTTGGCATAAATAATCTTTATATTAAATAATTGTAATTCAAAGGTCAGATCAAATAAAAATATATTTTCTAGAAAGTTATAAGTGATGTAATTATATATATATATATATAAAAGAGAGATCCATTGATACCAGTGTAAGACTTAGCACACACTTACACCTTAAATTATAGAGTATAGTTTTTATCAATCTAACTATTGAATTATAACTATATATTATGTAGATCTTTTTGGACAAATTTTAAAAAATTTGGACATCAATAAAAATATTATCAAATGTTTTATTTTTACATACATTTAAAAAGTCTATATATATATATATATATATATATATATATATATGGAGCATATCACATAAGAAGAGTGGTTTATTATGAGAGTGAAAAGAGCAAATCTTGACCATTGAATCTTTCGTGAATGGTTAAAATTAAAACATAAAGTCATATGACTTTTTTAAATGATCATGTGACCTTTAAATAACTTTTAAATTATGACTATCCATGTATAGTTATACGGCCCAGATCTGCCCTCTCACTCTCATAAAAATCACTCCTCTCATGTGATACGTTTCTTATATATATATATATAGTGCATTAAATGATTTCGAATTAATGTGAAATTTTATAGACATGGTCTATAACATATGAACGGAAAAGAAAGCTAGCTCATTTTTAAAATAAGAGATAGTCCAATCATAAAATATTTTAACTAAAAAAAGAGATAAGAAGAAAGAGAAAATAACCAAAAAAAGAGAGAGAAAAAGAAAGAGAAAATAAAAAAAAGAGAGAAAAGAAGAAAAGAAAAATCAAAATCAAATCAGAATAATGGGAATAAATCTGGCTAGCATCTCTTAATTTTGGGCACAATCAATTTTGATATTTGTATCCAAATCAGATCAAATCTGTCAATCATCATTAAGACAAAATTTCAATTAGAATCAATCAGGCTTAATGGCAATTAATCCCTCTGACATATATAAATAGAGCAAGCAATTCAGAAAGAGGGGTCTTTTGGCAATGACAGGAGATAATAAGAGCAAAAATTTGTGATTTGTGTGCAAAGGGATGAGGAAAGAAGGAATATAGAAATTGCTAGAGAGGCTTGAGTACTAAAATAGCAGGCTAGGACATAATCAAGTTTTGAGGGTAAGGCAAAGGTATTGTTTTATTTACGTTCTCATGCATGGTTACATTTTAACATTCAGTGCACACACCACACACCAATTGTTTCCAATATCTCCCACGCAAAGCACATGATGAAACATCAAACCACCATCATCACCTCAAGCTTGCCACAAAAAACACCACCCTCTCTTTTTGCTCAAGCATTGCCTAGCCATCACCTATATATTACTGCCAAAACAAATCATCATCATCTTCACTCATCGTGGTCGTCGTATGGATTCTGGAGTTCGCGGCTAGTTTTGGATTGGCAAGGGTTTTGCCTATGATAGATCACCATCATGTTGGAGCATCGGTGTGCCTCATTTTGTTTTTCATTTTCCAATATTTTACTTTTTTTTTTCAAATAACGTTGGCTTTTTCTTTTTTTTCTTTTTTTGGGGCGTTACCTTTTTCCTTTTTTTTATTTTTGTAACGTGTGATTTTATTTCTTGTAAATATATATAAAATAAGTCATCTTTTTACTCAAATAATATGGACGCTTTTTTTAAAATCTTCAAAATCCACGCGACAATCCCTAATATTGATGTATGGCATGGCCATCCTCAAATATTATATGAATTGTAAGGACTTATTATATAGCTCATGCTATCCTGAATCCTGTGCAAGAGCAGATTAAGTTTTTTATTCCTTTTTCTTTTTTTCAAATAAAATCTTTTCGTAAATAAAATCAATCCAACCCACAATTACTTTCTATAAGAACTACGTGATTTTGAATTCCTCATTGCACCAGAGGATACGTAGGAGCGGTTAATCTCCGTCAAATCAAAAATGAAATTTTCTTAAATTTGATTCAATTTTAATTCCTTAAATAATTGTAACATTAATTTCGCTTCCTTGTTCGTTTGTAAATAATTGTTAAATCAATTTCTATTTTTTTTTTGTTTTTGTAAATAATCATAACATTAATTGTACTTTCCTTTTCTTTTGTGAATAATTGTATATTAATCTTATTTTTTTTGGGAATAGTTATCATATCAATTTTTCTTTTCTCTCACTTTGTAAATAATTACCATATTAATTTTTTCTTTTTTTCTTTTGTAAATAATTGTATATCTATCTTTTTCTTTTTCTTTTTTCAAAATAATTATCACATAAATCTAGCATTTCTTGCTTGTTGGAAATAATTATCATATTAATTTTTTCTTTTACAAATAATCATTATATTAATTTTGCATTTATGTTATTTTGTAAATAATTATCATCTTAATTTTGTATATTCTCTTTTGTAAATAATTATTATATATTGCTTCTATGATCTTCTGGTAAATAATCGCTATATTAGTTTTGCTTTGCTTTTCTTTTATAAATATATATCATATTAATTTCATTTTTCTTTTGCAAATAATTGTTATATTATTCTTTTGTAAATAAGTGTTATATTAGTTTGCTTCTCTTTCTTTTTTTGTAAATAATTATCAATTTTATTTTTTTTCTCCAATAATTGTTGTACTAATCTTGTTTATTTTTTCTTTTGGAAATAATTATTATATTCTTAAGGGGGAAAACAAATATTATTATCGTTATTAATTAATTTGCATAACAAGCTCTAGGGTAACCGTTATAAAACATATATATTAGGGGTGCAGTGGGATTAAGTTTCCACCATTCCCTATGTATAATTGGACTCCCAAATTCAATCTCTTTAAAAGACCAGTTTTACAAAATTAAAAGGTTTTTCCGATTTGTTTCATAAATAAAAATTGATGGCAACTCCATTGAAATTTTTTCAATATTTTTGTTGCCTCTCGTCGTGGCGCCATCCGGGCACGTTGTGACAATCTAACGATTAGTTTTGTAAAAAATTTCTTTAATAAAAAGTTATTCAATGGTATAAAAATTGAGTATAACTTACATCGATGTAAATTGACCCTCTCCCATATATATATTTTTATTTTTACTTTATAAAATGTATTATTAAGGTTGTAAAATGAAAATAGCTAGACAAAATAATCCAAAAAATAAATGTTCTCACTGTAAAATGTTTTATTTGCCCCAAACGTAATTAACTAAATGAAAATCTCAAATTTAATTAAAAAAATCTCAAAACACATTTACTCTCGTGCATTCTATTCTCCATGGCTTTTTTACTATTTTAAATTAAAAAAAATTATTTACATATATACACCATTTCAAGATTATTTTTGAAAATGTTCTCTTTTTCTGGATTGTGAATAATTCGATTTAGGTTATATCGAATTGTCACTAATCAAATTTTACGCTGAAAACATGAAAATCGATTGAGGCTTAATTGACTTATGCACTATTCACAGTCGAATAGTGCATAATTTGATTAAGCTTAGATCGAGTTATGTAGCAAACCAATCGTAGCCCTAAACTAGCAACCCTAACCTTAAACCATTGTCTATTTATATCTCATCTTGAATCCTACTCGATCTCTGAATCCCACCCTTTTTTGTGTAAGTTTAAGAGAGAGATTTGAGAGAAAGTGAGTGAAATTTCACGTGATCAGTTTCAAAGAGTTCACAAAAAATTGTGAAAAAAAACCCCATTCCCTCATTCCTTTATCTATTATTTCCTCCTCCATTTCACCCAAGTAAAAACCCTAAAACCACAAATTCCCCCTTCCAAAAATCATAAGTAAGGTTTGCGTTATTAATTGATTTATTTGATTTTAATGCATAAGTAAGGTTAATTAGAAATTAATTAAAAGTTAATTAGAAGTTCATTAAGTGATAATTAAAGATATTAGACTTGAGAAGAATTAAAATAGACATATAGAAACTTTTACAAAACTATTTAGTAATGTTTTGCCAGTTTAAAGAAAATCGATAAAGATTCGATATTTTAAATTGCCAAAACCGAATCAATAGAATTATGCATTGAAAACCCTAAGATTTGCGACCAAAAGCTTGGCCACCTTATTCCCCTAAGTGGCATCCAAACTAGCCCCACAAGGAGGGAAGGGTTGGTTGAAGCATGGCCACTCAATGGGCCAACCAATCCTATGTCTCCTCGCCAACTACCACCTTCAATTTTAACTTCAATAAATCCCCCTTGGTCCTTCAATTTTCGGATCTCTCTCTCTTGCCTCTCTTCCTCCATGTTCTTCTTCTCCTCCTCCTTCATTTCACTTCCTCTCAAGCCCTCATCCACTTCCTTACCCATAAAAATCAATCTTAATCAAGAAACTCACTTACTAGAGGTAGGATTCAGCTTCTTTAACTAATTTCTTGTGAGTTGGTGGCTATTGGTAACTTATTTATATTCATGTACTTGATATTATGTTAGGTATATGTGATTGTCCATGGCTGGATTATTGGGTTTTTATTGAGTTTTGATTGGTTAATTAGTGAAAGGATCAAGAATGGAAGCAACTAGAGTGAGGTTAACCAAGAAACCTTACGGCAGTCCATACGATGGAGTGTACGGTTCAACCTATAGCCGTTTAAACTTAATGAAATAATTTTATATGAAACTAGACATCTAGAGCTTTCCAACCATATAAATTATAAGGCCATTGGATTAGTATTGACAGAGATATAAATTTTTGAAGTTTGCCCTAGGATTCTGACCCTGATTCTGAGCAGACTAGATTTTGAGGGGTATATCTTGCCCTATACTCCTTCAAATCAAGTGAAACTAATTTTATTAGAAAGCTAAGAATAGATAAAAGTCCCATAAAAATTTCAGAGTCAAATTCTATTCCAATAGTTCCCAATAATTCAAAGAAATTTCCCTAAGTCCAAATCAAGCTGGAATAGAGCAGCCTAAAACACCCAAGTTTAGTAGCTTGTAACGCGAGCTATACTTAGTAAAATGAGATGAAACTTATTGGAAATGAAATATGGGTCAGTTAGGTTTAAAACGATATAAGCTTCACACAAATCCATTAGGATTTCTATTTTTGGTAGATTTTTACATCTAAGTGTCCAAATCTGCCTAGTAACGGGACAGACTTAGGCTAAATATTAATAACTTGAGTTATATATATATATATATATCAAAATTTAATGGAACTAAAGAAATTAGAAACTAGACATATAACAATTTAACATATCCAAAATTCAGGTCTAAATACGTTAAATATAATTTATGGCTAAATTTACAATATCAATCAGAGTTGGAGAATATGAGCAGGATTTCCAAGATTAAAGGATTTGACACCCTAATGCATATATGAGTTCAATTAAAGTCTAAGTGTTGCAATTCCATGTTGATGTTTGAAAGATTAATGTATTATACTTGATCTGTTACTATAACTGTAACACCCTACCAACTTAATATTATGCTTAAGTCATAGCATGAAATTGGATAGGTTGCGTTACCATGTTAATACTCTGATTACTAATTACATGTCTCATCTCTCTTTTTTTTTTTTTTATAATAGTCGAGATGATGCGTTGTATATAACGAACGTAATAAAGTTTAATAAATCACAATAGAAAAGATAAGAATAAGTAACACATCATTAACTGTATACATGCATATATAGGTTGAAAGTCAATGCTTCAGTTTATATATATGTTTCAAAAGCAGAGTAAAATAAAGGAACAACAAAGCTCCTATTGCTAAAAGTAGAGACGGAAATGGCAAGAGTCAGTTATGCTCAAAGAGTCCAGCTTGAGGTCCTGGTGGAGCTGCAGGTCTGGAATCTCAATAAAAAGAGTGGCCGTTGAGTCCATCACCAGCGTCTAAGAATGACGCGGAAATACAAGGGAGGTGAGAATTTAAGAAATTCTCAATAGGGTTCGTGTATGGTGTGTAACTGACGTCACATTCATTCTCAATTACCTCGATTTTTATTTAATTGTAAAAACATGGGATCAAACTGAACTATCTATATTCAATAAGTTTAAGAAAATGTCTGGTAGGAGGCAAGGTTCAGTTTTACTCAAATAGACTACAAACAGTAAAACACAGAATAATGAGTAGAATAAATGAACATACATCAGTAAGTAAATATAACAGATCAACTGTAAACAACTTATAATGACTGTTTAATGTAATCATGCAAAACATATTCTTGAACTTTTCTTCATAAACTTTTCCATTACTTGGTCCCCCGGAGTTCTTGGCCATTTTAGACTCCTGGGTAATAGTCTGCTTTTCAGGATCAAACTCGTTCCTATACAGGAATGCTGGGTTTACTTTCCCCGACCTCTCCACTGATCTATTCCCTTTAACTTTATTCCAGAGTTGGCCCAAGTATTATGGACTTTCATCATAACATAGCCATTATGCTCATCATAACATAATCTTCATGAATTTTCTTGAAAATGCACATGTATCTTATGACTCATGCATAAGTCTTACCGAACTTTCGGCGGCATAACGGAATGTGTCCGCTTCCCCATGAATAGTTCCAGTACTCAGATACCAACTTATCAAAGAAATCATGTCACGTCATTCATATTTCAACATTAAAATCATAGGAACATTAGTTACATTAAAACAGAATTACTGTCTCAGCACAATCATTCAACCCGATTTTTGTAACTCAAGCCAAAATTTTTATTTAACTCATCTAGACCTGAATTTTGGATATGTTAAAGTTTTATGTGTCTATATTTTAACTTTTTTGGTCCCATCTAATTTGGATAGATATAACTTAAGATATTTAGGTTTTATTCTGGCCTGCCCTGCAGCTAGCCAGAATTACACATTTACAAGTAAAAATCCACTAAAAATCGAAAACTAATTCAAATCATATGAAATTGGTCTCATATTAAAGCTAACAGGATAACCTTTCATTTGCGATAAATTCCATTTCATTTGCTTTATTAGAGCTCGAGTTATAAGCCTCGAAATTTGACCTTCTTGAACTGCCCTGTTTTGGCCCGATTTGGACATAGGGCAACTTCTTCGAACCACTGAGAATAAATGGGATAATAACAAACTCAGAATTTCTTTGTAGATGTTCTCCTATATATAAGCTTTCTAACAAAGTTAGTTTCACTCAATTTGGAGTTGTGTAAGGTGAGTTACACCCTTTTCAACTCACATTGCCCGGGTGAAAGTCCTGATTCCTAGGTCAAATTTCAAAAATTTATATCTCTCAATATTAATCCAATAGCCTTATATTATATATGTATGGAAAGCTCTAAATGTCTACTTTCATGTAAAAATAGTTTCATCGGATTTAACCGGCTATAGGCAGAGCTGAACACTCTGCCGTATGAACTGTCGAGGGAAATTGGTCTTCCGGCCTCTCACATCTTCCTATCCTCACCCTTTCCTATTCCTTAATCAAATTTAAACACAAAAACAACCAAAAATTATCAATTTCATTCACTAATCGCATCATGAAGTAAGAAAATAAAATCAAAAGTAACCATCCACAATCAAAATAACAAGAACTAAATTGAACCTCTACCTCTTGTTATGTGATTAGGCTTGATTTTGGAGTTTGGCTCAATAAAACTTGATTGAGCTTGAAAGTTGGATGGAGTTAGGTGAGTGGAGAAAAGAAGAAGAGAGCTGAAGTGAGGGAGAAAGGCAACGCAAGTCTGGCTGAAGGGAGAAAGAAATGAGTTATATAAGCTTCGAGGTGGTAATTGGCTTTGTGAGTTTTGATTGGCTAAAATTTTGTGAGTGAAGTTCAGCCATGTCTCCCTCTTTTGTGACTAAATTATTCTCTATGTTGCCTAAAAGTGGAACTCGCCTCCATTCTATCTAACATCAGAAATCGTCTCTATTATGTGTAAAATTGGAACTCGCGTCCATTTTATTTGAACTTAAAGTTGAAGTCGGATGTCGGACCTCGTGCTCACCTTATTTGAGACCTAGACATAAATTCAAAGATCAGAAATCAAGTCCGTTTTATTTGAAGCTTGGGAATAAAGTGGGAGATCGGAACTCGTAAGTTTTGGTCGAACTTGGAGACCAACTCAGAGATCCGATCTCGCGTCCATTTCTGGTTGAGATCAACTCGTAGGTCGAAACTCGTGTCTTACTCTGGTTGAACAATCAACCATGAAGTCGGAACTCGTATCCTATTTATTTGAAGCATAAGGTAGGAAATCGGAAATCATAGCAATTTCATTTGACTTGGAGATGAGGTCGGAGGTCGAAAATTTGAACATTTCACTGGAATTGGAGATGAGGTCGGAAGTCGGAAATCGAGGGACGTTACATTACCACCATCCTTAAAAAAAATTTTGTTCTCAAAATTTTGCACCTGAGATTAGTTTAGGATACTCTTTTCTCATGTCTGATTCTAGTTCCCAAGTGTAGTCTTCAGCATCTTCCTTTCCCCATACTACCTTTACTAACTGCACGGTTTTGTTTCGAAGTTGCATGCTGCTTCTATCTATGATCCGTGCTGGTTGTATATGGAAAGTCAGGTCCCCTTTTAACTGTATTGATTCAAGCTCTAGGAAGTGTGTAGGGTCAGGTTCATATCTTCTGAGTTGAGAAACATGAAAAACATCATGAAGGTTTGACAATTGTGGAGGTAAAGCGATTTGGTATGCAACTGCTCCGATTCGCTTCAAGATTTGGAAGGGACCAATAAAGCGAGGATTTAGCTTCTTGACCTTAATGGCTCTACCTATCCCTGTTGTAGGTGTAACCTTCAGAAATACGTGGTCTCCTTCTTAAAATTCTAGAGGTTTCCTTCTAGTATCCACGTAACTCTTTTGATGACTTTGAGCGGCAAGCATCTTACTTCAAATTCTTTTGATCTGCTCAATGGTCTGCTTAACTAAATCAGGCCCCAATAGAGTTGATTCTCCTGTTTCATACCAACATAAGGGAGATTGGCACTTCCGTCCATACAACACTTCATAAGGAGCCATGCCGATGCTAGCATGATAGCTATTGTTGTATGCAAATTCGACTAGCGGTAAGTATCGATCCCAATTCCTGCATTGCTCCATTATATAAGCTCGTAACTTCTTCTAAGGTTTGAATTGTCCTTTCTGTTTGACCATCCGTTTGCGGATGATATGCAGTGCTTAGGCACAACTTAGCACCAAATGCCTTTTGTAAGTCTCCCCAAAACCGTGAGGTAAACCTTGGGTCTCGATCAAAGATAATAGTTGAAGGGGTTCCATGCAGCCTGATAATTTTTTGAATATACAGTTGAGCTAATTTTTCCAATGGATAATTTGCTTGAACGGGTAGAAAGTGGACAGACTTAGTTAATCTGTCCACAATGACCCATATGGCATCATATCCTATTGGCGTTCTTGGTAATCCCATTACAAAATCCATAGAGATACTCTCCCACTTCCACTCAGGGATTTCCAAAGGTTGTAGCATCCCGGAGGGTTTCTGATGTTCCGCTTTCACCTTTTGATAGACCAAACACTTGCCCACAAAGCTTGCCACGTCTAACTTCATGCCCAGCCACCAAAACATATTCTTGAGGTCTTGATACATTTTAGTAATGTCGGGATGTACAGTAAATTCACCCTTATGTGCTTCCTCTAAGATTCTCCTCCGGAGATCATTTCCCTCGGGTACACACACCCTGTCACGACACCGCCATATGCCCTCTTTATCTTGAGTAAAATCCATCAATTTCCCTTATTGCACAAGATGAATTGTATGTTGAAAATTAGCGTCCTATTACTGTGCTTGCCGAATCTGTTCCTTAAAGCTACTAGCTATCTTAATTTGTTGTAGTTGAAGGGCCTTGGGAGTTATAAGGATTCCCAAATTAAGATTTCGGAAGCTCTCCATAAGTTTCATCTCCTTAATCATCATCCAGGCTATGGTCAACAATTTCTTGCTCAAAGCATCTGCCACAATGTTTGCCTTACTTGGGTGGTACTTCAATTCAATTCTTAGTCCTTAAGAAGTTCCATCCACCTTCGCTACCTCATGTTTAATTCCTTCTGATCAAAGAGATACTTTAAACTCTTATGATCAGAAAAGACCTTGAACTTCACTCCATACAGGTGATGTCTCCATATCTTCAGGGCAAACACTACTGCAGCTAATTCGAGATCGTGCGTGGGATAATTCCTTTCATGTGGCTTTAATTGTCTGGAGGCATATGCGACGATATTTCCAGTTTGCATCAACACGCACCCCAATCCTTGTTTGGAAGCATCGCAATAAACCTCAAATGGTCCACGAGGGTCTAGCAAGGCTAACACTGGTGTCGTAGTGAACCTTCTCTTCAAGTCTTGAAAACTCTGTTCGCACTCCAGCGTCCATTCAAATGGAACATTCTTCCTGGTTAGCTGGGTCAAGGGTAAAGCTATTTGAGAAAAATCCTCAACGAATCACCTGTAATAACCAGCTAAGCCCAGAAAACTCCTGACTTCAGTGATTGTGGTCGGCCTTTCCTAATTTCGAACTGCTTCTACTTTGCCGAGGTCTATTGAGATTCCTCCATAGGATACTACATGGCCGAGAAATTTTACTTCTTTCATCCAAAATTCATATTTGGATAACTTAGCATAGAGTTTCTTTTTTATTAAGATTTGCAGAACCAGTCGCAAGTGTTCCGCATGCTCTGGCTCTGTCTTCGAGTAGACAAGTATGTCGTCAATGAAAACCACTACAAATTTGTCCAAATATGGGCAAAATATTCGATTCATAATCCATGAATACTACTAGTGCATTGGTCAGTCCGAACGACGTCACGGTATACTCATAGTGCCCGTAGCGAGTTCGAAAAGCTGTCTTAGGGATATCTTGTTCTCGAACTCGAATTTGATGATATTCGGAACGCAAATTGATCTTGGAAAATACCGTTGCACCTTGTAGTTGGTCCATGAGGTCATCAATCCTTGGCAGTGGATATTTGTTCTTAATCGTTACTTTATTCAGCTGTCTATAATCCACGCATAGGCGCATACTCCCATCTTTCTTTTTGACCAACAAGACTGGAGCTCCCCATGGTGACGTGCTTGGCCGTATGAATCCTTTTTCCAAAAGCTCTTCGATCTGTCTTTTTAGTTCTGTCAGCTCCAAAGGTGACATTCGATATGGAGCTATAGATATTGGTCTTGCACCTGGAACAAAATCGATGGTGAACTTAATTTCTCTCTCAGGAGGGAATTCAGGAATATCTTCTGGAAAAATATCAGGATATTCCTTAACAACTGGGATCTCCTCTAGTTTCTATTCAACTTCCGTTACATTAGCTGACAAGAGGATGTATCCCTGACTCTTCGACCCACTATAGTTTACTAATAAAGAGTTCAGATAGAAAAGTGTTGAGGCTTGGGATTCAGAAGATGAGATAGAGGGGAATACCACTGTCTTATTAGAACAATTGAGCATAACTCGATTGACAGAAAGCCAGCCCATGCCTAGAATTATGTCAAGGCCAGACAGAGGAAGACAAATCAAATTAGCTGCAAAGGTCCTACCCTCAATTTGAAGAGGAACATTGATGCAAATTTGACTAATTTTAACAGGTTCATTGATAGGAGTAGAAACTAATAGATCATAAGGCAATTAAGAAATTGGTAATCGTAAAACAGCCACACAGTCACGAGAAATAAATGAGTGGGAGGCACCCGAATCATAAAGTATAGTTAGAGCCTCACCGTCCACTTCATAGGTACCTTGGATTAATCCCTCGGACTTGTCAGCCTCTTCTGCATTCATCGTAAAAATCGGTCCTTGACGTTGTGGTCGAGACGGCTGTGGTGGATTTCTGGTCAGACACTCATAGCCTGGCTTGCCACACCCATAACAGACATTCTAGCCTGCCAAACACGGCCGATCGCCATGATTCTTACCACATTTCGTGTAAGTTGGATTCGGAAAGGGCCTTTAGGGCTGCTTGCCTTTGTTGCCTGTCGATGGGAATCTCCTTTGCTGTTGTAAGTTGGGCTTAAATCTGGGGCCCTGCGGTGCTAATCCCTTCTTGAAACCACCACTAGATGCCCTGGCTACCACTAGTTTCAAGTTGCAATCTTCCACAAGTTGGCATTTATTCACCAACATGGCGAAATCTCTATTCTCCATTGGCCCTATTGCGGTAAGAATATCTTCTCGTAACCCTCCTTGAATTTAACGCATTTCCAAGATTCATTTGGGTTTCTCTGGTGAATTGTAAAAAATTTACACAGCTCTTCAAACCTAGCAATATATTCGGATATCGTCTGATTTCCTTGACGAAGCTGCATAAATTCGAGTTCCTTGGCATTTCGAACCGTGGCAGGAAAGTACTTTTGGTAACATACATCCCTAAACATCATCCAGGTGACTGCCATTTGAGATTCTTCAAATAGTCTTCGTACACCGTTCCACCAAAACTCTACGTCTGCTTCGAGCATGTAGGTGGCAAAGGTCACCTTCTGATGATCTGAACAATCTAGGACAGAGAAAATCTTCTCCATGGCTTTGATCCATTCATCGGCTTTATTAGGATCATACGCCCCTCGAAAGCTGGGCAGATTTGCCTTCCTGAACTCAGCAAATTTAAGGTAGTCCAAGTCAGCTCCTAGGCCATGTGGGTTTCCTCCATAGCTTACCGTAGGTCGCCTGCCTAATTGATCCATCATCTGGTGAGCTGCTGCGGCCTGTTCCCGCATCGCATGAGCCATTTCTCGTACTGTGTCCATAAGGTCAGCGGGATCCTCTTGAGTAGGTTCTGCGCATGGTCTACCTCGCCTTCCAGAAGCCATTAAGTTCTGAGCACACAAAACAAAATTATTGAGTTGATCAGGCTCAACACTAAGTCTAATGTGCTAGTAAATAACAGCTCATACGGTCAGGCACTTTTCACACATGCACGTCTATATCTCAACCATACAGACGAGATTTAGTGCATGTTATCAACTAAAAACATAGAATATGCGCGAAGTATAGTTAGTCCAATTCACAGGCCTTAGCTAGGACGAACTGCTCTGATACCAAAAATGTAACACCCTACCAACTTAATGTTATGCTTAAGTCATAGCATGAAATTGGATAGGTTGCGTTACCGTGTTAATACTCCGATTACTAATTACATGTCTCGTCTCTCTTTTTTTTTTTTTTTATAATAGTCGAGACGGTGCGCTGTATATAACGAACATAATAAAGTTTAATAAATCACAATAGAAAAGATAAGAATAAGTAATACATCATTAACTGTATACATGCATATATTGGTCGAAAGTCAATGCTTCAATTTATATATATGTTTCAAAAGCAGAGTAAAATAAAGGAACAACAAAGTTCCTATTGCTAAAAGTAGAGACAGAAATGGCAGGAGCCAGTTATGCTCAAAGAGTCCAACTCGAGGTCTTGGTGGAGCTGCAGGTCTAGAATCTCAGTAAAAAGAGTGGCTGTCGAGTCCATCACCAACGTCTGAGAATGATGCAGAAATACAAGGGAGGTGAGAATTTAAGAAATTCTCAATAAGGTTCGCGTATGGTGTGTAACTGACGTCACATTCATTCTCAGTTGCCTCGGTTTTTATTTAATTATAAAAATATGGGATCAAACTGATCTATCTATATTCAATAAGTTTAAGAAAATGTCTGGTTCGAGGCAAGATTCAGTTTTACTCAAATAGACTACAAACAGTTAAACACAGAATAATGAGCAGAATAAATGAATATACAGTAGTAAGTACATATAACAGATGAACTGTAAACAACTTATAATGACTATTTAATGTAATCATGCAAAACTTATTCTTGAACTTTCTTCATAAACTTTTCCATTACTTGGTCCCCTGGTAGTTCTTGGCCATTTTAGACTCCTAGGCAATAGTCTGCTTTTCAGGATCAAGCTCGTTCCTATATAGGAATGCCGGGTTTACTTTCCCCAACCTCCCCACCGATCTATTCCCCTTAACTTTATTCTGGAGTTGGCCCAAGTATTATGGACTTTCATCATAACATAGCCACTATGCTCATCATAACATAATCTTCATGAATTTTCTTGAAAATGTACATGTATCTTATGACTCATGCATAAGTCTTACCGAACTTTTGGTGGCATAACAAAACATGTCCGTTTCCTCATAAATAGTGCCAGTACTTAGTATACCAACTTATCAAAGAAATCATGTCACTTCATTCATATTTCAATATTAAACTCATAGGAACATTAGTTACATTAAAACAGAATTACTGCCTCAGCATAATCATTTAACCCAATTTTTGTAACTCAAGCCAAAATTTCTATTTAACTCATTTGGAACTAAATTTTGGATATGTTAAAGTGTTATGTGTCTATTTTTTAACCTCTTTAGTCCCATCTAATTTGGATAGATATAACTTAAGATATTTAGGTTTTATTCTGGCCTGCCTTGCAGCTAGCCAGAATTACACACTTACAAGTAAAAATCTACTAAAAATCGAAAACTGATTCAAATTATACGAAATTGGTCTCATATTAAAGCTAACAGGACCTTTCATTTGCGATAAGTTCCATTTCATTTGCTTTAGTAGAGCTCGAGTTATAAACCCCGAAATTTGACCTTCTTAAACTGCCCTGTTTTAGCCTAGTTTGGATATAGGGCAACTTCTTTGAACCACTGACAACAAATGGGATAATAACAAACTCAGAATTTCTTTATAGGATGTTCTCCTATATATAAGCTTTCTAACAAAGTTGGTTTCACTCAATTTGGACTTGTGTAGGGTGAGTTACACTTTTTTCAACTCACACTGCCCGAGTAAAAGTCCTGATTCCTGGGTCAAATTTCAAAAATTCATATCTCTCTCAATATTAATCCAATAGCCTTATATTATATATGTATGGAAAGCTTTGAATGTGTACTTTCATGTAAAAATAGTTTCATTAGATTTAACTGGCTATAGGCGGAGCTGTACATTCTGCCATACGGACTGCCGAGGGAAATTGGTCTTCCGGCCTCTCACATCTTCCTATCCTCACCCTTTCCTATTCCTTAATCAAATTTAAACACAAAAATAGGCAAAAATTATCATTTTCATTCACTAATCATATCAAGAAGTAAGAAAATAAAATCAAAAGCAACCATCCACAATCAGAATAACAAGAACTAAATTGAACCTTTACCTCTTGTTATGTGATTAGGCTTGATTTTGGAGTTTGGCTCAATAAAACTTGATTGAACTTGAAGGTTGGATGGAGTTGGGTGAGTGGGGAAGAGAAGAAGAGAGCTGAAGTGAGGGAGAAAGGCAGCACAAGTCAGGTTGAAGGGAGAAAGAAATGAGTTATAAAAGCTTCAAAATGGTAGTTGGCTTTGTAAGTTTTGATTGGTTGAAATTTTGTGAGTGAAGTTCAGCCATATCTCTCTCTTTTGTGGCTAAATTATTCTCCACGCGCCTAAAAGTGGAACTCGCCTCCATTCTATCTGAAATTGGAAATCGTCTCTATTCTGTGTAAAATTGGAACTCGCGTCCATTTTATTTGAACTTAAAGTTGAAGTCGGATGTCGGACCTCGTGCTCACTTTATTTGAGACCTGGACATAAATTTGAAGATTGGAAATCAAGTCCGTTTTATTTGAAGCTTGGGAATAAAGTAGGAGATCGGAACTCGTATGTTTTGGTCGAACTTGGAGACCAACTCAGAGTTTTAATCTCGCATCCATTTCTAGTTGAGATCAACTCGTAGGTTGAAACTCGTGTCTTATTCTGGTTGAACAATCAACCATGAAGTCGGAACCCGTATCCTATTTATTTGAAGCATAAGGTTGGAAATCGGAAATCATAGTCATTTCATTTGACTTGGAGATAAAGTCGGAGGTCAGAAATTTGAACATTTCACTGGAATTGGAGATGAGGTCGGAGGTCGGAAATCGAGAGACTTTACAATAACTGACTGCTGTTGAAACTGGCACTATTCATTAGGAAACGGATCTAATCCGTTATGCTCTCGAATTTTCAGTAGAAGCATATGAAATTATAATAGCTTATATTATGAAGATTTATGATATGAATATGAATATTATATGATGACATGATTATGTAATATTGAGATCCCTTCATTTGGAGGCAATTATTTGGGTCCCTCCAGGTGAAAACAGCTAAAAGATAAGATGTGGGTCCCTTCACTCGGAGGCAGTTGTATATTGGGTCCCTTTCTATGAAGGTAGCTAAAACTTTTAGGTCCTTCTTTGTTGGAGGCAGTGCCAACTGAGTCCCTCCGACCTAGATACATGTAGATCCCCTTGCGGGTTGATACTATGTGACGACGGTCACGAGTTGAGCTCACTCCTAGATCAGACTACCCAAGGAGCATATGCAAGCACCCTACGGACGGCAATACGTAATGCCTAAGTGTGCCAAGGAAAGGAAGTCAAAGAAAGTTAAAGAAGCACAAGTGCATTTTGCATGAACTCAAGTGAACATATTTGCATATGTATGATCTGCTCTATTTCTTCATTATATCAAAATTATTATATTTGAATATACTGCGACTATTATTTAAGTTATGAGTTGTAAATTTATTTTATAATAACTCTTATATCTTAAGTGTGTGAATAAAAGGAACTCTGCTTCAGACAATATATTTTCAAACTATAAAACTGAATAATTTATTTGACATGATCACCTTCTTCATAATAAACCGAAGTAGCTGGAGATAATAACGATGACACTACGTGTGATAGTTTAGAGATTCCTACTGAGAATTTAAAATTCTCACTCCTATTTCCGTGTTATCTCCAAATAGCTCGAGAAGTTTCGAAGACAGCTGAAGTTGCTGTTAGAAAAGATCTGCTCAGGTAATAGTAACAACTCTTGAGTATGGTACTATGGTTTAAGCATAGTACTGTATTTCGGGAGGATATTACAAGACAAGTAGATAAGGAAATGAAAATTAAAGCAAGAGCAATGATAGGGGAATGCACAAAATCGCAACGCATACACAATGTATACAGAAAAAGCGAGAAAAGTGACAAAATGTTTGATCACATATGATCATAGTTCTTTTTGTCAAGTTACTTTTATCCAAAAAGTTACTTACAAGTATATTGCTAAAAATGCTAGTAAGTAAGACTCTTACTAACTAGCATTTTTAGTAATATGCTGGTAAGTTTCTGGAAAAAAATGATAAAAAACTCTTACTTACCAGCATATTATTGAAAACATTGATAAGTAAGAGTCTTACTTACCAGCGTTTTCAGTAATACTCTGGTAAGTTTTTGGAGAAAAAAAAATGACAAAAAACTTTTATTTACCAGCATATTATTGAAAATGTTGGTAAGTGAGAGTCTTACTTATAAGCATTTTTAGCAATATGCTAGTAAGTTTCTGAACAAAAAAAAGAGACACTGGTAAATTTGCCCAAAATACGGATAAATTTGGCAAAAACATTGGTAACATTTTGGACAAAAAAAATTTGAACAAAAGTAATAATGATCATGTGAGACGCTCATAAATTTGCTCAAAAGGTTAGTAAATTTGCCAAAAATGCTGGTAACTTTTTGGATAAAAAGAAAACTTAAACAAAAGTAACAATGATTATGTGAGACATTGGTAAATTTGCCCAAAACATTGGTAAATTTGCCTAAAATACTAATAAATTTACCTAAAATACTGATAACTTTCTTGACAAAAAAATGTGAAAAAAAGTAATAATAATCATGTAGGACGCTAGTAAATTTATCCAAAATGCTAGTAACTTTACTAAAATCATTGGTAATATGCTAGTAACTTTCTGAACAAAAAAAAAAAATTGAACAAAATGAATAATAATTATGTAGGACTCATCATCTAAGCATTTTTGTCATTTTTCTCACTTTTTTCGTATGCGTCGCATAATGTATCGCAAAAAGTGCGTTCACCAAACATTATTCTTAAAGCAAAGATGTAATAATGTATACAAAACTTGCTTATCTACAATGCATATAGAGTTGCATGGAATGCTTTGTTTAGTAATTATCACTCATGTTTTTATAAATGATTATGCTTCTATAAGTAATTTTCTGTGATTGTGATATGATAGCTATGTGCGATTTTCCGTATATTGCATGATTGAAAGCCACCATGGTTCTTAAAAGATTTCAGAACTATTTATTTTTAAGAATTTTCTATTTTTAATTTACTTGGGATGATTTCTAATTAAGTAGGTAAAGTCCCTGAGGAGGGGTGACTCTTCCAACCTATTAGAAACATGCAATCTAGTGTTGAAATATTTGTAGTTATTATTAATGGCTTTAGAAATGCTTAATCTATAGTCAATAAAATTGTGTATCTATATCCAAACACTCTCATGTACTTATGTATATTAATGTTACTTTCTTGTTTTATACTATTAACTTTACTAAGAATAGGTGTTACAAGAACTTCAATACAATAACAAAATAGAAAAAGTGAAAAAAATGAACTATCTGATCTCATTGATCTTGAATGAAGGTTTATATATATATACACTGTAGGTTCATGATTAGTGTCACGACCCGTCTTAGGATCCGCGACTGGCGCACATACTATATTAAACTTAATATAGTCTAGCTAGCCCAACGAAATCAACTACTTCAAAAATGGGTACATTTCCTATGAAAATATACATATATCTAATTGTTAATCTCAATTCAGATCTATTACTAAATAATGCTTATATCTCAAATTTATTTGAGACAATTAGAACAAGCCAGTACATAACCTATAGCTGCAGACTCTAGAATCAAAAGTGACATTATCCGCCCAAACTATGTGGGAGGCATATCAACTATATCAATCAATTGAATAACCTACAAATACATTAACATACATAGGGTGAGTCACACAAACTCAGTGAGGGTGTAACGTCCGAAGAATTTTATCATTAACAACCGAATTTTTTGGTTTCCAGCGAATAAGTGGGTTTAATCAGAATTCGATTAAGCATTCATTTAAAGCCAATTAAGTGTTATTTAGAAGGATTAGGCTTGATGGAATTAGATTAGGAACATAAGAAACCACCTAGGAATTTTTCTAAAACCGGTTTGCCGATTTAAGAGAAATCGGTAAGATTTCGATAATTTAAACTGTCGGAACCGGATCAATAGAAATTATACTGTGAGAACCCTAGAATGGATGGCCAAGATTTAGCCAACTCACCCATGCAAGTGGCGCCATCTCAGCCCTCCACATGGGCTGCCAAACCAAGTTGAATAACCTACTCAAATCCACCAATCATGTAACAACTTGCTTCAAAAGTCTTGAGATAATTCCTTCCTTCTCCCTTGGTAATTTCGGCCAGTATAAGGAGCTGACCACTCTCCATTTCTCTTCCATACACACTCATCTCCACTTCATCTTCATCCCCTCTTCAAGTCTCATCAAGAGTTGCTTCCATCTAAGACACCCAATCAACAAGAATTTAACTAAACAAGGTAAGAATCCAACTTCTCTTCTTATTTTTCTTGATTTGGGGCTATGTGGGGATCTTGTTCTCCTCATGATATTGATGTGATTTAGAGTGATGATGATGATTTATGACTGAATTTGCATGTGTGTTGTGATTAAAGTTGGAATTGGTATGAAAGAATTTGAAGAGAAAAGAAAACTCAAGAAGTTGTTAGGGTTTTTCCTCGACGGTTCATATGGCGGAGTGTACGACTCCGCCTATAGCCATTTTTATTTCATGAATCTATTTTTATATGAAACTAGACATTCAGGTCTTTTCATACATATATAATATAAGACCACTGGATCAATATAGAGTTAGTTATGAATTTTTGAAGTTTGACCTAGAAATCAGGACTCTCATCTGGGCTGTATGAGTTAAGAAAGGTATAACTCATCCTACACAACTTAAAATTGAGTAAATCCAACGTTTTTTGAAAGCTAACATATGCGGGAACATCCCATAACAATTTCAGAGTCAGATTCGTTGTCAACTATCCCCAGTACATCAATGAATTCACCTTAAGTTCAATCCAGGCTAGAACAGGGTAGTCCAGTAGGGTTAAGTTTCGGAGCTTATATCTCGAATTATACTCATTCAAAGGATATGCAACTTATTTCATTTGAAAGTTTGCTCTGTTAGCTTTACATTGATATAAATTTTGTATGATTTCACCTATATTTCTATTTTTGGTGAATTTTCTCTTATAAGAATGCAATTCTAGCTAGAAATAGGGCAGTCTGGGATAAAATACAAATAACTTGAGTTAATATTGGAACTCGAAACTTAGCAAATGGAGAGCTAGGTCGGGTATACTTAGTGTTGAACTCAGAAATTAGTGAATAGAAAACTAGTCGGATATAGTTAATGTCGGAACTCGAAAATTAGTGAATAGAATACTAGATCGGGTATAGTTAATGTCGGAACTCGGAACTTAGGAAACACATTCATAAAAGTTCTGGACGACCAATTATGGATTAATGTCACAGATCGAACGTAATTTCGGAAGTCAGAACTTATATAATCTCGAAACTCGGACACAATTCAATCTCGGAAGTCGGTTCTAAGCTTAACTCGGGAACATCAATAAAAGTTAAAGACTTGCAAGTATGATCAATTAAGAATAAGGTATGAAGCTGTGTATTTATAATTCTATGATGATAGATATGATAAAGGTCCCATATTCCTAAGGAGTGTGAAATGGCGATCACACCCCAATGGGGTATGACATGGCAATTATACTTTGGAATGTGGCATAATTGATTAAAGTGGGCAGAAAGCCCTTTTTTATATCACCTATTGATATTATTATATTCTTGGTATGAATATATTATGATGACATGATCTTGAATTATTCTTATGAGAGCATGCATATTTGCATATGAATGAAGAAAGAATATATGAGATCCCTTAATTTGGAGGCAGTTATTTGGGTCCTTCCAAGTGAAGGCAGTTAAAGGATAAAGATGTGGGTCCCTTCACTCGGAGGCAGTTGCACATTTGGGTCCCTCCCTGTAAAGGCAGTTAAAACTTTTGGGTCCCTCTATGTTGGAGGCAGATGGCCAACTGAGTCCCTCCGACCTAGAGCCACGTGGGTCCCCTTGCAGGTCAGTACTGTGTGATGACGGTCACAAGTTGAGCTCACTCCTAGATCAGACTATCCAAGAGCAGTAAAGACTAAAGATTAAAACATATGCAAGCACCTTAGGGACGGCGATACGTAACACCTAGATGTGCCAAGGAAAGAAAGCAAAGAAAGTGAAAGGAAAGCACCAGTGTATTTGCATGAATTCAAATATGAGCATTTGCATAATTATATCCCATGTTTTATTGATACTGAGACTATTTCCTCTACTTATGCAGTGGTTATTATTCTCATTATGAAATATTGCCAATATGACTCAAGTGCGAGGAATAAAATGAACTCTGCTTCGGACCATATATTTTCAAATTATAAAATGGAACTGTTCGTATCCTATGTTCATTTTTTTATAATAAATCGAAGCAGCTGGAGATAATAACGATGACACGATATGAAAATTTCTTAGTGGATCCTATTGAAAATTTAAAATTCTCACTCCTATTTCTGTGTTTTCTCTAGATAGTTCGAGAAGTTTCACAAACGGCTGAAGTTACTGTCAAATAAGGTCCGCTCAGGTAACAGTAACAAGTCTAGAGTGTGGTACTATGACTTAAGCATAGTACTGTACCGAGGAGGACGTAATAGAGGGCATATCATACAAAGCAGATAGGAAGAAGAATCAATTGCATGCACGAGCTTTTAACAAAAATGGAATAATTTAACAATCATACCACTCATTGAACATAGTTGATGGAAATCACAGTTCATCCATTCTATGCCTGCTCAATATGTCATAAGCAAAACTCACAAGTAAGGACTCAATAGTTCTCCGTATGCCTCATCAATATTCTTAATAAATCATACTTTCCAAACGAAAACATTCTTATCAATTAACTAAAATCTCCATGAGGGTTCTGTAAAAGAATAAATCATTTGGGAAGTAATCTCAACCCATTTAATCATAAGTCTGATACTATTTCATGCCCGGGGCAACGCCTCACCCGGTATAGTCTTATAATTAGGGTCTTCTCACCCTTTATCCCAATGAATATACTATGTGCACATAGGCTGTTATATCTCTTCGCTACGGCGAGTGGTAATTCCGTTATATCTCTTCGCTATGGCAAGCAGAAATTTTAACTTAGAACCCATCATGGCTTTCTCAAAAAAACCACTTATACCAAAACTTAACATTTCAAATTCATAATCAATATCATCATGATTTCGATCTTGAAATAACAATCCTTATAAATCACTTCAAAATAGAGACAACTAAAATATGTCCTCGCCATGAGATTTATAAAAATAACAAAGAGAGCTAATAATAATTATCAAACCAGTCATCAATGCCATAATCCAAGATATCCTCAAAAATAGGAAGGTAGCTAGTCAAAACAACAAATTAGATAAATTAAATAAGATAAAGTAAAATTATTAATTTTAATAAGTTAGTTTCTCCTATTAAAATAAATTTAAACAATGCTACTAAATATATATCCACTCACAAACTATCGGAAACGTTGAATTTATGTCCTTGGGCCATTGAATTCGTAGATCAATTTCCTGGGGAATCTGAAATTGACACAAGTGATTACTCCCAATTTAATTGGCAATATTATGATTTAACATTTAACTCTCATCCTCTTCTTCAACTAGCAAACTAAAATTTAAATTTCTCATTATTTACTAAATCTTGCTTTTGATTTATTTCAAAATCAATCAAAATACTATTTAGTTACCTTTGGCATTATAGCTAATTAATTGTTCATATAATAACAATTTCATTTCTTAATCTGACCTAGCTAACATAAACCATTTGGTGCTAGTAGGTAGTGCTAATTTAGTTTACCAAAATTAATTCACTTGTAGGTATTCATACAACTTGAAATTTAAAATTTAATCAAGAGTTACTAACATAAATACATTAATAAACAATATAAGACATGAAACTACATCACACAAAGATCTATAATTATATGTTTATCTCTGTAGTACACAAGAGAATTTAAACAACTTTCCATATGACCCAAAAATTAAAACTATAACCCAAGTTTAATTTAATTTTCATTAATAGGGTTTGACTCTACCATCGGCCTTTACAAACAAGACTTATTTGAGCTTAAGCTACCAAAGTCTCATTATCTACACCAATCATCCAAACAATTAAAGCTTAGCAATTCAATTCCATAAGAAAAATGCTAATAAGTTTATAGTCAATAGCTCATCTAAGACTATAGTTTACTTTGGAAGGGCAAAAATCAGCTCCTAACTGCGTGGAAGGAAGCAAGGTGGAGCTAGGGAGACAGCAAGTAAAAAAAAAATAGAGAGACTCTGAGAGAGAAAGGGATGCAATTGGCAGTGTGTGACAGAGAAAGAGAGAGCAACCGGTGGTGAAAAGGAGAGAACAAAACCAAGCGAGATTTGAGAGAAAGGAAGCGAGAGAGAGAGAGAGAGAGAGGGGGGGGGGGTAAAGATTGAGATATGAGCGACAGTGATTAAAGTAAAACAGGGAGAAGAGTCGAGAAGGAGAAAGAAAAATTAAGAGAAGGACTTAAGGTGGACCACCACACTAATGGTGTTGGGTGACCCTTCCTTTTTTTTTTTTCCCCATTTTCCAAAATCGGGGCCTACGATCAGGTTTCTACTTATAGACTAATTAAACTTATGCTGACTATAAAGTTTATCATGCGACAAACTAACTGCCATGACAACTAACTAATAACAATGCACAAGTTAGAATAAGTCAGTTAGAGCTAGAGCTGCTACTGATGTTGGTGGATCACGAGATTGTCCTTTGTGTATTACCATCCTAAATCATTCGGATGATTATTACAACACTTACTCTGAAAAATATCCTAAAGTGCAACTGAATCCCTTAAATTAATCATTCGGATGATTATTATTACACTTTCTCTGAGAAATATCTCAAATTGCAACTGTATCCTTTAAATTAATTGCTGCCAGGACCATTCATTGTATCCGATCACTATAACCTAATAATTTACTAATTTCGATTAAAATAGTTGTGATCGTTGCTTGCGCCTGCCCACATATATCTTATAGTCTAAGACTTATTCTTCTATTCGTTTTTCATAGTTTGCCATGTGATTAATATTTTCAAGGTTAATTATAAAAATCATATATATATGTTTGGTGACTATGTTTTTATAACATAACATTGTGACAATAAAATCACGAGTATGAGTTGGGTGATTATTAATTAGATAGATTAGACACATTGTTGTCTTTGTTTACGAAGTATGCTTAGCTAATAAAGAATTTAATTTAGGGAAAATTTCATTTTATCTCTTTCAGTTATATAGGTTATGTGTATTTTAGCTTTTAAATTAAAAAAAATGCAATGTAATTCCTCTAACTTTCCTAAACATATTAGTCCTTCTGATAAATCCCTGTCTATTAACAAAAAAAAAAAAAAATGTATTTTGCTCTTATAAATTTTGGATCATGTACATTTTAACTTCTAAAATAAAAAATAGGCGCAACTCTATTCCTAAAATTTTATTGAACACGTACAATCTTCAATAATAATAGATACAAACTCAACAGAAAAACAAAAGCACACATGCAAAAACATTTAGAGAAAACATATTTTTTTTATTTAAAAACTAAAGTACACATGATCGTCTTAATTTAAAGTCTTGAATAGTGTTTTTAATATATTTCATACATATATTACAAAAGGTGAATTTTAAAAAATATTTTTTATATAAAATATTTAGTATAATTTTAAAATTTAAATTAAGAAGATAAAAATATAAACATATTTAAGAAATTATTTTTATTTATTTAAATATAATTTATAAAAGTAATTCACCTATAAACGTTTGATATTACTATTATTCATGAAAAATAAAAAATAGAAAGAATGCGTATTTTTAATTAAATAAATGAAAATTAAAAACTAATAAAAAAGAAAACAAAGAGAAAAAAAAAACATATAGTTATTTAATAGTTTGATTTATATCTAGCAAAATTAATTTTTTTGCTTAAATATTGATAAAAATTAATTGAAAATGTATAAATATTATATTTAAATGATAAGTATTTAAGCGTAAATAATAAAAAAGATTAATTTATTAAAGAGATAAATTAATAAATATACTTTGAAAAAAACTAAAATTTTGAACGATTAAGATGGAGTGCGAAAAAGACGAAATAGAAATTTCAATGACTCCACCCACAAAAGTTCACCAACACTTGTTAACTTCTGTTTTTAAGCTTTCTTTCAGCCATGATATTATCGTATTAATTAACGGAAAAATGGCTATGTCAGTTTGAAGGAGGAGTTATGTCGCGCATCCCCAAGTAACATTGGCCCCCAAGCCTTCTATCCTAATTTAATCATCCTATTTTTGGTTAAACCATAGCTCTAAATATTGTAAAGCAAATATTCAGAAGCACTTAGTTTTTATAAATTGAGTGTGAAACGAGAGACTTGTCCAAATTATTCAAGCAAGACTTCTCTTGACAGGACGCTTAGTTCAATGCAGAAAACATAAATTAACTAATAAGAGCACACCTCCCTAAAATCTGTTTGGAAACAAAGACACACTATGTATGACAAAGAACGCAATCAAATTTTCACTATATAGGTCTTCGGATGGCAATGAACTAAACATATCTCCATGTCAACAGCCATGCTGACCCTCTAGACATTTTCACTACGAGTAACCTGATAAACAAATAGAATAGGGGTGGTCCAATAATCGGAATATGAATGAGAAAAAACAAGTATAATAAAAAGAGAATATGAATACACAAATTAGGGAAAACATGTGTTTGAACATTCTTACTCAAATTTACGAAATTTATAATTGAAACAAACATGAACATATAATTTGATAGCACATTGGCTTCATAAAGTGAAATGTTTTATGGACGCGTGATAGCGACGCATAAAGCGATGCATACACATAAAAAGAAATTTAAGATGCACAATAATATTATTGGCCTATGGTAGATCAGCAGTTTTGTATTGCTTTGTGTATATGCGTTGCATCATGCGTCCATGGTCATGCGTTCAAATATCAGCACTCTTTCATTAATAGACAGCAAAATATTTCAAAGTGATATCTTTTTTTTTTTTTTGCCAAAAAAAAGGTTAGAATATTCAGAAACAGAAATCTAGCCCACGCTAAAAATAATTGGAAAGTTATGTTTTCAACTTTAAGTAAAGATGAGGGATTTAAGTTATGTTAAAAAAAGAAAAAGGAAAAAACTTGAAGAGAATATTAGTTGAGAAAGGACAAAGTACTAGGATTTATTTGTGATTCAAGAAAGATATAAAAAGGAAAGAGATATATAAGAATATAACATGAGAAGATTAATTAGAAACGAGCGTTTTAAGCACGTCTTCTGGATCAAAGGACAAAAGCTTCAATAATTTTTTTCAGATCTCCGTTTGTTGGAAAACCAGAAGCAACAATAGCCATATACATACATCTAGAATAAGAAATCCATTAATAAAGATTGAACCCATCAGTCGACAGCATCCCCAAGACCGATATTATGGTCTGTGACCGGGCGAGCATGTAAATTAGCGCGGAGCTCAGAATCATCAACTGTAGGGTCCAAGTGATGATGGGATGAAGGATGAGGTAACCTATTGGGCAGGCAATTTTGTTGTTGCCTCTTGCTAGCTGTTATCGTTTGTCCCGCAACTGTAAATAGGACTGCATACTAGCCCACTGAGTATTGATTTTTAAACCTAACCTTACCACTACCGCCAACACCATCTTCAACAAATTGTCACATATTGATGGATATACAGAATCTAATTTCTTTTTATTTAAAGAATAATGTCCCATGCCTATATCTTTTTCATAATCTCTTTTATATATATAATTTTGATCTGCCCTATAAATTGAAGGAAACAGTGAACTGAAAATAATAAAGTGTTTTGTTTTTAGTGTTCCTTTTACAACATCATAAACCAGGAAATATATTGAAAATAATGTGTCATTTTTGTAGTTAAATTTTAAAACAGAAAATGTTTTCTGAAACTAACTAGAGCCTTAATTGTCTACAAACTATGCAGATTTATCATATATAGTCAATTATTATTAAATCAAGATTAAATGTTTACTATTACAAATATATAAGTGTTGTTATGTGGATCTTTCATATATGAATACATAAAATTGGGTATGTTTGGATAAAAAAAAAATATTTTTTTAAAAATATTGAAAGTATAATAAAAAACAAAAGTAGAAGGAAGAAGTTATTTTACGTTTGGATGTGATTATAAAAATAATTTTTATTATAATTAGAAGTTGATAAGTTATTTGGATATAACAAATGTAAAAGTATTTTTTTTATAAAATTACAATTGATGTTTAAATAAAAATAACTTAACTAAGTGTATAGTCAATAAAAAATTAAACTTAATAAAAAAACACTATTTTAATAAAGGATTAGTAGATTCATAGATAAAGAGTACACTAATTCATCTATATTCATATATACATATTATCTTTCTTTATTTAGTTTTCAATATTAAGAAGGAGACAATGGTATCCTTTATAATTTTAGAAAAAATCTCGAGAATATCTTTAGAATTGTAATTGGCTCCCTTTTTTTGTGTCACACTTTCTTTCTCTTTTAGTGTTTCTGTTTAAAATTAGAAACAAGTTCCTATTTGTTTCCAAAAATAAGCAAAATTAGAAAATAAGCAGAAATATAATCATTTTCTAATTCTGCTTTTCCAATAAAATAACATCAAAAAGGTCATGTACCAAGGAAAACAAGAACAAAAACTTAGTGTTGATCAATTAACATATATTTACATGGGCTACTTGAGTTCATTTGATAATGCAGTTGTAGAGCAATCTATAAAACTCTAAGTGTAGTCCCTCTGAAATGATATGGGGCCCCATTTACTTATAAAAGAAAAATCAAGCATGTTTTTAAAAGTAAAATATTAGGAACATTTAATTATCACCAAAAAGCTAATTTAATATTTCTAATAAGTAAAATACTATTCTACTTAGAGGTGTATGTCATGAGCTGGAATGACACAGTTGCATAGACCAATACTTGTTACTAATCATTTACCACATTTTTTGTTCTTTATTTTATATTCTTTTGCTGATTGTATTTGAGATATTACATTTCCTATTGATTGTGCTTGGGGTGTTACATTGTTGCTTTCAATGAGAGTGATTGAGAGTGAGTAGAAAATGACTACAAGAGTAGAGTGAGCAAAATTATCAAGAATTTGGAAAGAGATGGAGTTTGGAAGAGTGAGTGCCCAAGGTCTACTCTATTCAAATTAACTCAAACCGAGTCAATCTAGGAATATTATTCAGAAGTCACTATACTTGCCAATGAGTTTATGGGATTAGTGCTAATGCCATCCTTGATTGCTTTGTGTGGGTTAAATTTGATGCAAGAAGAATAGTAGTTTAGTCTCTTATTTCACTTATGAGAGTTGTGTCTTTGGCAAAATTATTTGACGAAAAGTATAATCAGCAGCAAAAACCCACCTTGTGGTCATCCACACCCAAATGCCAAACCATCAGCCTTGACAAATCAAACCTTCTCCCCCTACTGCCTACACCAGCACGTAAACCCTTACCATTGCTTTCCAAAATACAAACCAAAAAAAAAAAAAATGTCCCCAACCAAAATGCAACTAAGGAGAGAAAAAGTATTGTGTTATACATGTGATAAGAAATTCTTAATGAACAATAAATGCCCTAATAGACACTTCCTACTACTATAGGTAGAGGAGGATACCCATCCTGAAACAGAACCAGAACCACCTACTATGAAGCATGGATACAGTGTTTTTCCAAAAGTACCCATACTAGGTATGTATTAGGTACAGGTACACTTCAGATATGTATGAGTATGCATGGGTACAGATCCAAAAAAAATTTCAAAAAAATTCAGAAATGGGTACAACTTGAAACGGTAGGGTACAACTGGGTATGTAACTCACATAAAAACACTGTTATCTTAGTTGGTCATGGAAATTCAATGGCAGCACAAGGGCTGATCGAAGACTTGAATATGGAAGTTTAGGGAATTAGTTACCCTTACAAGTGTATATACTACTTGTGGCGAGGGTTGATATTATTTTGGGTGTTTGCCTAGCTTGCCACTCTAGGCCCCTATGTTGTTGACTTTAGTGTCCTCGCTATTAAGTTCTTTCATGTGGGGAAATTCATTACTTTGCATGAAGAAAAACAATCTACACTAATTCAAACTCAATTTCATCACACTAAAAGACTGCACCATACTAAAGTTATCTTGGAAATGTACTTCATACAGTTGCTACAACATGTAGAATCTGATTATTTTTTGAAAGAATTGTCCACTAATTTAGAGCTTGGATTGTCTTTACTATTGCATACGTATAGGCCTATCTTTGATGCACCTAGAGGCCTTCCTCGTCCAAGGCAACAAGATCATTGATGAATTGGATTTTTATACTATTTTTATCCTTCATACTTGTCTCATTAATCCTCCTTTGTGCTTAATTGGTTGAGTTTAGATCATTTTCCTTTTTTGGATCTTAGTGAGACTTAGTTAATTTTTGCAGCATTTTGGTTATTTTGACTTGCTTTAGTGTTTAGATCATATCTTGAGCTCTATACCTCATTTTATTATGCTTCTTGATTTGTAGGAAAGCTAAGAGATAGAGCTACAATTTCTATGAAGAGGGCAAGGGCTAATTCTGAGATCTTAAAGCCGAAATTGGGCTCGGAACTGAACTGAAGCGTTTGGGCGCGGTTTCTGAGCAGCCTTCAATGATTGGACCATATCTTGGGATACAGGGACTCAATTGAGCCCATTCCGGTGGCATTGGAAAGCTAATATCCAGGGCTTCATTTTATGTTCAGAGCACTAAGCCAAGAAGAACCGTTATGAGGCCCAAAAACGTGTTGGAAGTCGCTGCTGAGTCTAAGAGAGCCCACTCAACTTGTTTTGGGCACAACTTTCTCTCTAAGCATCCAAATTGGGCAAATGAGCTATCCAATTTTAGCTTAGGAAAAGAGGATTATTTTAATTAAGTGATTAGTGACTTTTAATTAGAGGTATATATAGAAATTCTGATTATGCTTCAAGGACCTTTTTTGCTCATTTTGTAATTTTTAGTTTTATTGAATAAGAAAACTCTCTCCCTCTCTTTCTTTCTTTTGCGTTTTCCTCCATTAATGGAGGGGTGATCATCCTCTGATCCAAGGCATCAAGAGAAGCATTCAAGCTCTTGAGGATTGGTGTATCAAGACATGGAAATTCCAATTTCGGTTTCACTCCTCTTCTCTTCTTCTTAATCTCGTAATTGAATTGGAGGTTTTCACTCATGCATGTTGATTAAGAGTCAATCAAATCATGTATAATTCGGTTGATATATGTGATTCGATTGTTCAAGAGTGTGATTCATATTTCGGATCTGAATATGAGATTAGAGCATTGGTTTGGAAGCTAATCCAAAATCAATTCGGTTTTAGAGGTCTCTAAACCGAATTGCTTGAGTGATTAGTTGAATGCATGGAGATTTTCATGTGAATGCTAGGTTTGATTTGAGGTTTCAATTGAATCTAAAATTAATCATCGAATTGGAGTGTGCATGTATATTTGAATCCAATGATTGAGTGTTGATTGTTTCCTTCTTGTGTGTCTTGGATTAGAATTTTAATTCGGTTTAGCCTTTTTGTTTTCTGTTTGCTTTGGAATTCATGTGCATTTTAAGTGTTTGTTATAAAAACCCCCCTGAATTTTCTGATCAAATAGTGTGTTCATCTTTGGGAAACGATCCGAGTTGGCTACTATACTATAGTCGCTATTCGGTTTAATTTGCTCGTGTTACGACGCGCGAGTCAAATTTTGGCGCCGTTGCCGGGGATGATACATTATGTTTGATCATGTTCATACCTGTGAATATCATGCTAACTCCCTGTTTGTGCTTGTGTCCGCAGTCGCTGCATGTGTGATTACGTGTCTTTGTGTTCATGAGTTGCTGTTGTGCATATTCTGCATATTCTGCATATTCTGCATTTCTGAGTTTCTGCACTAGGAGTAGTCTGCATTAAGAGTAGTTCTGAATTAGTAGTGTTTCTGAGTCTCTAGTGTTTAATCCTGTTTTATGTTGTGGTTTTGCATCCATACAGCTCCCCAAATTCTCTGTTGCAGTTTTCTGTTTGTTTTGTTTGATGGCTCTGAGTTGTTAGATTTAGTGTTAGTGTCCAATTCTATTTTCTTTGTGTGGTCCTACACTTTGCACATTTGGCTTCTATCCGTGCATTCTGGTTTCTCTTCTGCATTCTGCATTCTGCATTCTACATTCTGCAACTAGGAACCTTCATAAGCTAGGCTAGGCAAATTCCTCATCTGCATAACCAGTTCATAGACTAGTTCGTACATAACCTCCATTCTACATTTCCTAGTCTACAGACATTAATAGAGTTTGCATCATAGAATAGTCATTCATATAAGCCTTAGTCTGCATCCATATCAGTAGCATTTTTAGCCTCACCTTGCATAGCATTTCGAGTACCTGTCATAGCACTTTCTGCATCAACCAATAGAACAGTGCCTTTCCTTGCTTCTATAGACCACATTAATCATATTAGGATTGTTGCTAACCTTGGTTGTGAGTGCTGACCCTGTTTTTACAGAATTACACCAAGGGAGCATAAGGGAGCCTAATAGGAGGTACGGAAGTGGATCCTAAGTGGGAGTTTGGAACCAAGGATTGCTGTCCAAAGTTTCACCATCCTTCTGAGCAAAAGTGACCCAAAGGGTCAGGTGACACCTATTTTTGCCATATTCCATCATCTGGCATGACTTTTTCAAGATTTTAGACTAAAACTTTGAAAGGGCATAACTTTTTGCATATAATTCCGATTGATGCAAATGATATGTCCATTTCATATAACTTTTTGAGATCTAGCTAGACAAACGCCGGAGGTGGTTTGGGCCACCAATTTCTCAAAAAGTCCTCATTTAGGCCATTTTTTCTTCATTTTTAGGATTTTCTGATTTTTCTAATTCAATTTTTAGGTAGCAAACAAGCTTATTTTGATCTGAGCTTTCTTGTGCTTCATTTGCATCCTGAAACTGATCTAATCCGTCTCCCCTTGACCTGGTTTGAGTGCTTGTGCATGCTGGTTCTTGTGTTCTTGCATTTTCAGTGCTTTTCTTGCATTGCAAGTAATTCTGTCTGATCATGCATGACCAGGTCCAATCCTCAAAATTTGTGTGATATTGATCCTGAGATAGATAGAACATTCCATAGGCTCATTAGGAGTCAGGGTAGTGTGCATAGTCTTCATACTAGTCATTTGCATAGTAGTAGCTTGCATAGTGATAGTTTTAGTGAGTCTGCATCTGAATTCACTGATTTGAGTTCTGAGACTGACCAGTTGCTTCCAGAAAACATGGCTAACAATCATGATAGGACTTTGAAAGAGCTGGCAGCACCAGATGTCAACTACCAAGCTCTTGCCATCCAATACCTGCACTGCATGCGGATTTTGAGCTCAAATCAGGATTGATACACTTGCTTCCTAAGTTCCATGGTCTGGCTGGAGAAGATCCATACAAGCATCTCAAGGAATTCTATGTGGTGTGCTCTACCATGAGGCCACATGGAGTTGATGAAGATCACATTAAATTGAGAGCTTTTCCTTTCTCACTTGATGGAGCTGCAAAGGATTGGCTTTACTATCTGCATCCTGGTTCCATTACATGCTGGCAAGACATGAATAGGCTGTTTCTAGAGAAGTTCTTTCCTGCTTCAAGAGTCTTTGCAATCAGAAAAGATATATGTGGCATAAGGCAGATCCATGGTGAGACCTTACATGAATATTGGGAGAGATTCAAGAAATTGTGTGCAAGCTGTCCACACCACCAGATTAGTGACCAACTCCTCATTCAGTATTTTTATGAAGGTCTGATGCCAATGGATAGAAGTATGGTTGATGCTGCTTCTGGAGGAGCTCTGGTAGATAAAACCCTGCATGACCGGGACTTGATTGCTAACATGGCTGAAAATGCTCAACAATTTGGTACCCGAGCCATAGTGCCTACAAGAGGAGTAAATGAAGTGAATACCTATAATCCGAACTAGCAGAGGATGGAGAACAGAATAGATGAGTTGACAACTTTAGTGAGGCAAATGGCACTTGGTCAGATACAACAGCCTCAGCAATCCATACCACCACCAAAGAAGCCTTTGTGGAATTTCTTTGTATACCAGTCATGCAACAGACCAATGTCATTTCTTGCAAGAAGGCAATGAAACGATTCTTTGGAATTCTTCCTGGGAGGCCTTATCAACAGCCACAGAACCAGCAGCAGAGGAATTATGACCCTTTTTCTAATTCATACAATCCCGGATGGAGAGACCACCCAAACCTGAGGTATGGTAATGCTAATCAATTCCAACAAAGAAGACAAGCAGATGCAGCCTCAATATCGGTTCAAGCACAATGTTTGCGAGGACCAAACATGAGACAAAGCGGTATCCGCGACAAGCTAAACTAGACTAGCCACAAAGCAAGAGCTCGTAACCAAGCTTGGCGTAACTTGTGAAGCGGATGGCAACCAGCAGTGTTCGATTTGACAAAGCGAAGCTTGACATCCGCAGTCCGCAAACACAGATTGGTCGATTGGCTACAACGATGAATGAGCTGAAATCCCAAGGTTCCGCAACCTCCCTCCCAATCCGTGAGCAATCCAAGGAATGTCAGTTCCATCACTCTGAGAAGTGGCAAGCAACTTAAGGTTCCTGATGTTGAACAACCAGATTCTGCAGAACAACCAAGGATACAAGAAAAATCTGATTCTGCAGAATCAGAGGAAAATTATGCAGAACCAAGCAATAGCAAGCAAGTTGAACAAAGTGAGAAATTGCCAACGCCCTTCCCCAATAGAGTGACACAAAACAAGAAGCGGCGAAGCGAGGGTGGAACAAGGAGATCATGGAGACATTCAGAAAAGTTGAAGTTAATATTCCACTCCTGGATGCAATCAAGCAAATTCCCAAATATGCAAAGTTCCTCAAAGACTTATGCACTCATAGAAGGAGGCTGAAGGGAAATGAAAAAGTCAGCATGGGCGAAATGTATCCGCCATCATCCAACCGAGCATTCCACCTAAATGCAAGGATCCGGCACTTTACCATCCCTTGCACCATAGGGAGCAAGCAATTCAATCAAGCCATGCTAGACCTTGGTGCTTCAATCAATGTCATGCCAACATCGGTTTACAAGTCCTTGCACATGGGAGAGCTCAAGCCAACGGGAGTGGTCATTCAACTAGCCAACCGGAGCACAACCCACCCCGAAGGAGTTTTAGAAGATGTTTTGGTGAGAGTAAATGAATTGATATTCCCTGCTGATTTTTATGTGTTGAATATGGAGGATGACATGCATATTAATCAACCAACATTGATCTTAGGTAGGCCATTTCTAAAAGCGCAAAACCCAAGATTGATGTGCATTCTGTACCTTGTCAATGGAATTTGGAGATAGCAAAGTGAATTTTAACTTGTGTGATGCCATGAAATTCCCAGGAAGAGCATTCTGCTTTCACTTAGATATCATTGATTCATTGGTTGATAATGTGCATGAACATTTGTTGGATGATTTTCCAGAAATTGTAGGCTTTCAAGATGAATTTCAATGTTCTGATTGTGATGGAATTCATGATAAATGTGTTGTTTGTGCTGAGATTGATGCATGCCTCCATGATTCAGATTCTGAACCATTTAATTGTGCTAATTTACATGCTGAAATTTCTGGTTACATTTTACATTAATTCCAACTCTGATTGTGCAGTTTTTGTAGACTTGAACTCTGCAGGTATTGATTTAGTTTCTGCAAGTTTTGAAGTTGTTAACCCTGCTATTGAGAGTGCAAATTCTGCTATTGCTGCACATTTTGAAACTTCTGCTGTTGAGAATTACATTTCAAATTTACATTCTGCAGTTTCTATTTCTGCAATTTACATTTCAAATTTACGTTTCTAAAAATTCCATTTACGATGCTATTAATTTTGGTTCTGCTCTTGTTGATGATGTCCATTCGATTGTTTACGTCCCAACACTGGTAAACTCAAACTCCATGAATATTCTTTGCTAACAAATCTGTTTGATTTGCTTAGAGTCTGCTGACTACAAATTACGGTTGTAAATTCTGCATTTTCTCTGCAGAAAATTCTGGTTTGGTTGCTATTCCTTCTTGCTTTAAATTCGCATATAGTGACTCTATTTGTGCAGATTCTATGGATCCGCTTTACGATAGTATGGATGAATCCACTGTTTTTCTTGATTCTAATGCCATTGTGCCAGATTCTTCATGTGTTGCAGATGCTGAAATTAAACAAACAGAACAAATTCCAAGATTAGCACCCTCCATACAAGAGCCACCCACCTTGGAGTTGAAGCCTCCGAAAAACTTGAAGTATGCCTTCCTGGCACCCAATGAGAAGTCGCCGTCATCATAGCCAAGGATTTGCTGCCACAAGAGGAGAAGTTGTTAAACATTCTAAGGCGTAACATGAAGGCTTTAGGTGGACATTGGCGGACATACAGGATTAGCCCCTACGTGCATGCACAATTGATTAGAAGAGGTGTGAAACCGGTGAGGCAACCCAGAGAGACTGAATCCTCGATCTTGGATGTGGTCAAGAAAGAAGTCGCAAGCTTCTAGGCTGTGGCATCATTTATCCAATTTCAGACTGACAAGTGGGTGAGCCTTGCAAGTTGTCCCCAAGAAGACCAGGTATCATGATGGTGAAGAATTCGGATGGTGAGTGGTACCCACACGAGTGCAGAGTGGAGAGTGCATTGACTATAGGAAGCTGAACCAAGCCACGAGAAAAAGACCACTTCCCTCTGCCCTTCATCGATCAGATGCTAGAGAGATTGGCAGGTTAGTCTCACTACTGTTTTCTTGATGGTTTCTCTGGCTATTTTCAGATTCATATTGCACCAGAAGATCAAGAGAAGACCACTTTCACCTGTCCATTCGGAACATTTGCATACCGGAGGATGCCCTTTGGCTTATGCAATGCCCTGTACATTTTCAGGTGCATGGTGAGTATATTCTCGACTTTCTAGAGGAATTTGTATGGAAGTTTTCATGGATGATTTTACTGTTTACGGCTCTTCTTTTGATGCATGTCTGGATAGCCTGGCTAGAGTTTTGGGTAGATGTGTTGAATCACACCTTGTCTTAAATTTTGAGAAGTGTCATTTTATGGTTAGGCAGGGTGTGGTCTTAGGTCATATTATCTCTGGGGAGGGTATTTCTGTTGATAAATCCAAGATAGATGTCATTGCTTCTTTGCCTTACCCCGCATGCGTGCGGGAAGTGCGGTCTTTTCTTGGCCATGCAGGTTTCTATAGGCGATTCATCCAGGATTTCAGCAGAATAGCACTCCCATTATCCAGACTATTGCAGAAGGAGGTTGACTTCCAGTTTGATGATGAGTGTAGGAGGGCATTTGAACAGCTGAAGCAGCACCTCATCTCTGCCCCGGTGCTTCAACCGCCGAACTGGGAGTATGCATTTGAGCTGATGTGTGATGCTTCCAACTTTGCAGTTGGAGCAGTTCTTTCACAAAGGGTCGGGAAGATACCCCATGTTATAGCCTATGCTTCCCGGACCTTGGACACTGCGCAGGCCAACTATACCACCACTGAGAAAGAGCTTCTAGCCATTGTCTTTGCTTTAGATAAATTCCGTGCTTACCTTTTGGGAACTAAAGTGACTGTTTTTTCTGATCATGCAGCACTGAAGTTCCTGTTGAAGAAGCCAGATGCTAAGCCTAGGCTCATTAGGTGGATGTTGCTGTTGCAGGAGTTTGATATAGAGATCAAGGACAAAAGTGGAGCCGAGAATCTAGTAGCGGATCACCTGAGCTGTATCCCGCAGACCCTAGAGCCTCTTCCTATCCGTGAGACCTTTCCAGATGAGCAGCTTCTACAGCTGCAAGGTAAGGACCCATGGTATCTTGATCTAGTTAATTATCCGTTCTTCTTTGAGTTACCTGCTTATTTTAAAAAGCATCAGATAGATAAACTTAGGAGTGAGGCTAAGTACTATATTTGGGATGATCCGTACTTGTGGAGGATGTGTAGTGATCAGGTCATTCGGCGTTGTGTGCATGAGTCTGAGATGCCATCTATTTTACAGTTTTGTCACACTCTTGCCTGCGGTGGCCACTTTGGTCCACAGCCTTTGCTAGGAAGATTTTAGATGCAGGTTTATACTGGCCCACTTTGTTTCGCGATGCCTACACATATTGTAGGAATTGTGAACAATGCCAGAAGACAGGTAGTATTTCCCGTAGGAATGAGATGCCTCAGCAGCCCTTATTGTTTTGTGAGATATTTGATGTTTGGGGTATTGACTTTATGGGGCCTTTTCCTGTTTCTTTTGGTTTTGTTTACATATTACTGGCTGTTGATTATGTCTCTAAATGGGTGGAGGCCAAGGCCACCCGGACTGATGATTCTCATGTTGTCATAGATTTTGTCAGATCACAGATATTTTGCAGGTTCGGGGTGCCTAGAGCTATCATCAGTGACCAGGGAAGCCATTTCTGCAACCGGAACATGGCTACCTTGCTGAAGAAGTATGGTGTCACCCATAAGGTCTCAACTCCATACCATCCGCAGACAAATGGACAAGCGGAGGTGTCCAACAGAGAGTTGAAGCAGATCTTGGAGAAAACTGTTCAGCCGAACAGGAAGGACTGGAACAAGAGACTTGAGGATGCTTTATGGGCCTATCGCACTGCCTACAAGACATCTTTGGGGATGTCCCCCTATAGGATTGTCTTTGGTAAGGCATGCCACCTTCCAGTAGAGATTGAGCACAGAGCTTATTGGGCAGTTAAACACTGCAACTTGGATCTGGACCAGTCCCGGCTTCATAGAAAGCTCCAGCTTCAGGAGTTGGAGGAGATCCGTTTAGAGGCCTATGAGAATGCCCGCATGTATAAGGAGAAGGCCAAACTCATCCATGATAGGATGTTGTTGCGGAAGGAGTTCTCAGTCGGCGTAAAGTGCTCCTCTACAACTCCGCCTCAAGCTTTTCTCTGGTAAGCTTCGTTCCTGGCTTGGTCCTTATATTGTTACTCGATTTTTCCTATGGTCTTTGTGCAGATTGTGGAGCCTGGGACGGATGAGTTTTTCTTGTGAATGGCCACCGTCTGAAGCTATTTCATGAGGAGCTATCCGTGGACACCATTGAGGAGGTTCGCTTGTTAGCGGCCACCTATACTTGATAGGGATGT
Organism: Pterocarpus macrocarpus; assembly: GCA_031439585.1. NCBI lineage: Eukaryota > Viridiplantae > Streptophyta > Magnoliopsida > Fabales > Fabaceae > Pterocarpus > Pterocarpus macrocarpus. The sequence continues at coordinate 33,946,048 of CM062521.1, forward strand.
TTTCTTCTTCCCTCTCCTACTTCTTTCTAATTGCCTTGCATTCTATTACATTACATGACATTGAGGGCAATGTCGGGTTGAAGTGAGGGGAGGATGATTAGTTTTAGTTTATCTCTCGTGCATTTTTCCAGCTAGTCTTGCATTTTGGGTTTGTTTTTGTTGCTGAAATAATCTTTGCTCTTGTTCTTCTTTGATGAATTGATGGTTGTTGAGTTAGGACATTAAATATTGAGGTGGATGGAGTTCCAACATGATTTCATTTTTTACTTTCCCTCTTGCAATGTGTGAATTGAGTGATTGATCTTGATTTGCTTGGATTGAGTATGATGAATACTACCCTTGTGAGCTTTTGAGCTATGTTTTGGATGGTTGCATTTCATACCATTCCTTTCTTTCTTGTGTGTCAACCCTCATAGTTTATGTCATTCTAGAACTTGCTTTGATTCTTCTTTGAGGCTACATTTTCATATGCATTCATGGACATGATAGAGGCATTTCTTTTCATTTTTAACCACTTGGCCATATAGCCCACCTTGCATTAATTCCCTTGTTAACCCCTTTGAGCCTTGTTGACCTTTCTTTCTTTAATTCTAGCACATTACAAGCCTAAACCCATTTGGAAAACCATGATTCTACCCAACCTTAGGGAATAGGAAGGCATTGGTTTCATTATCATTATTGTGTTGGAGATCAAGTGTGGGGGGGGGGTGCAAAATGAAAGTCATATATGCATCAATTGCAAGTGTGGATGGTCACAAATAAAGCATAAATTGCAAGTGTGCAAATAAATAAAAAAAAAAAAAGAAAAGAAAAAAACAACACAACAAAAAGAAAAAAAAAAAGAGAAAAAGAAAGAAAGGGCGAACAAAATGGGAGTGTTCATGAAGGGAATGAATATGTTATGGAATGACTTTGGGAAACCCCCCACATTTGTGGACTTGGCTTATATCTTGACCAATATTTCTCCTATTGCCTTAGGTTCTACCTTGTCATTTCCCTATTTTTCCTACCCTTACCTTAACCCCATTACAACCATTAATGAAGCCCTCTTGATTTGTGTTGCATATGATTGCAAGTAGTGGAGAAGTAGAAGATTAGCAAGCCTATGGTAATGCATGATCCATTGAGGTGAATTGAGTGAAACATTTCTACCCATACACTTGAGAGTTAGTGAGTTTCATACACTCACCCACCATCTTGTGAGATTCTTCATACTTGATCTTTGCACTTTGAGTGATGTTGCTTGGTTTATACTTTAGAGAGGTGGGGATCATTTGATTTGATTGTTGGAAAATTCTTGATGCCTCACATGCTACTTTGTCCCTAAACTTAGCACTTTTGATGATTCATTGGAGAATAAGTTTTTCCACTTTGGTTTGTAGTTGATTTTGGTATTTTCCTTGTTTAGTTTCCTTTAGGTTGAGTCTTGCATGAGGACATGCAAGGGCTAAGTGTGGGGGAATTTGATGAATTGGATTTTTATACTATTTTTATCCTTCATACTTGTCTCATTAATCCTCCTTTGTGCTTAATTGGTTGAGTTTAGATCATTTTCCTTTTTTGGATCTTAGTGAGACTTAGTTAATTTTTGCAGCATTTCGGTTATTTTGACCTGCTTTAGTGTTTAGATCATATCTTGAGCTCTATACCTCATTTTATTATGCTTCTTGATTTGTAGGAAAGCTAAGAGATAGAGCTACAATTTCTATGAAGAGGGCAAGGGCTAATTCTGAGATCTTAAAGCCGAAATTGGGCTCGGAACTGAACTGAAGCGTTTGGGCGCGGTTTCTGAGCAGCCTTCAATGATTGGACCATATCTTGGGATACAGGGACTCAATTGAGCCCATTCCGGTGGCATTGGAAAGCTAATATCCAGGGCTTCATTTTATGTTCAGAGCACTAAGCCAAGAAGAACCGTTATGAGGCCCAAAAACGTGTTGGAAGTCGCTGCTGAGTCTAAGAGAGCCCACTCAACTTGTTTTGGGCACAACTTTCTCTCTAAGCATCCAAATTGGGCAAATGAGCTATCCAAATTTAGCTTAGGAAAAGAGGATTATTTTAATTAAGTGATTAGTGACTTTTAATTAGAGGTATATATAGAAATTCTGATTATGCTTCAAGGACCTTTTTTGCTCATTTTGTAATTTTTAGTTTTATTGAATAAGAAAACTCTCTCCCTCTCTTTCTTTCTTTTGCGTTTTCCTCCATTAATGGAGGGGTGATCATCCTCTGATCCAAGGCATCAAGAGAAGCATTCAAGCTCTTGAGGATTGGTGCATCAAGACATGGAAATTCCAATTTCGGTTTCACTCCTCTTCTCTTCTTCTTAATCTCGTAATTGAATTGGAGGTTTTCATTCATGCATGTTGATTAAGAGTCAATCAAATCATGTATAATTCAGTTGATATATGTGATTCGATTGTTCAAGAGTGTGATTCATATTTCGGATCTGAATATGAGATTAGAGCATTGGTTTGGAAGCTAATCCAAAATCAATTCGGTTTTAGAGGTCTCTAAACCGAATTGCTTGAGTGATTAGTTGAATGCATGGAGATTTTCATGTGAATGCTAGGTTTGATTTGAGGTTTCAATTGAATCTAAAATTAATCATCGAATTGGAGTGTGCATGTATATTTGAATCCAATGATTGAGTGTTGATTGTTTCCTTCTTGTGTGTCTTGGATTAGAATTTTAATTCGGTTTAGCCTTTTTGTTTTCTGTTTGCTTTGGAATTCAGTATTGCATTTTAAGTGTTTGTTATAAAAACCCCCCTGAATTTTCTGATCAAATAGTGTGTTCATCTTTGGGAAACGATCCGAGTTGGCTACTATACTATAGTCGCTATTCGGTTTAATTTGCTCGTGTTACGACGCGCGAGTCAATCATTCAATTCATTTATTGGAGAAAGGTCCAATCTAATGAAGGTGAGATCATATAGGTACCTCATAGTCACAAAAATCACATAGAGAAGAATGGTGGATGACATGCTTCATGAAGGGATTATTCAAGATAGCAGCAGGCCATTCTCTTTGCCAATTTGTTGGTGAAAAGGAAGGTTGGTTCTTGGAGATTTTGTGTAGATTATCAAGCATTGAATGAAATCACCCATTAAAATGTGTTCTTATATTTTTTGATGATATTCTTATATATAGTCGCTCTTGTTTAGAACACTTAATATTCATCTTGAGTTGAATTTTACAAATCTTGTAGCATCACAAATTTTATGTCATATTATCAAAATGCTCATTTGGCATGAGAGAGGTGGACTACTTGGGTCATATATGTCTCTAATGATGGAGTAGCTATAGATAGACAAAAAAATTGAGGCAATGAAGAGTTGTCTAGTGCCTAAGGATATGAAACAATGACTTACTAGCTATTATAGAAGATTCATAAAGAGTAATGCTATAGTATAGCAAGTGCCTTGATAGATTTATTACAAAAAAAAGGCATTTAAATGGTCATTGGTAGCTAAGGAATCTTTCCACCAACTAAAGATAGCTATTACCATAGCCTTGGTACTAGCTTTACCAGATTTCACAAAACTCTTTATCATAGAAACACATGCTTTTGATGTTGTATATATATATATATATATATATATATGAGTTTTTATGTGTTTCAAACTTAGTTTGCCTATGTGTATTATAGTTAAGGAAGAAGTCTCATGCTTATGAAGATTTTCCATCAAGCATTTATATATGAAGGCATTTAATGAGTAAATACCTTATGGTATTGAGTTAGCATTGTGGACATAAGTCTTAGTTAAATATATATACACGTGCCTTGCCCCATCTCGTCCACTCGAATGTGGGCCTACCAAGATTTTACTACCCATATCATTGTATTTCATTTTTCTAAGCATTTTAGAAAGCTCCAATAGCTCTTTTTTTTTTATCTATATAAAGCCCTTTGTATAGCCTAAAAAGAACACAGAAAAATCTAATCTCCTCTTCCTTCCTTCTGTGCACAAAAGCCACCTCATTGCTTTTGTTGCGCCTTCTGTCTTCTGCAATGAGATATCTGCTGCTTAATTTACCAAGACCGTCATGTTGATGAGGGGTCGAAATAAACCCTTAAGGACAGTGCCTTGCACGATTCATGGTAATTTTGTTCGAATTATTTTCCTCTATTACAACTATCATTATTTTGTTGTTCTATTTTATTTGTCACAGTAGCTAAAATATTATAATCTTACACTTCTTTTCCAAAATTTGAGACTAGGATAGGGGTTGTACTAAGTTAGTTGAACCATCCAATTGCATATTTTTCAAAGAAGCTAAGTCCAAAAATGTAGAAACAGTCAACTAATGTTAGAGAGATTTATGTTATAACTAAAGCCATAAGAAATTCAAACATTATCTCCTAGGCCACCGATTTATTATAAGGATAGACTAAAGGAGTTTGAAGAACTTGATAGAACAAAACCTCCACACACAAGAGCAACAATTTTGGCAACATAAACTTTCGGGGTATGACTTCACTATACACTGTAAACTGGGTAAGGACAATTTGGCTGCAAACACATTATCAATATCTTGTTTCATGGCAAGGTTAGAGCCAATATCCCAATTACCAGATCAATTGAAAGAAGCTATCAATTTTGAAAACTATTCAAGATTGAATAATTCTCTGTTATCATGGACTAAATATTGATTGGTATAATATAACCTTTCACACCAATATAGGTATGACACTCTTAGGGCAGTTAGAAGGGATTTGCTAGACATCACAAGTTATCGCATGAATAACTTGACCCTCCTTATCAACTACATGATATGCTTTAACAAAGAGATGAGATGTTGTCAAAATTAAAGGCTAATTTGCAAAGAGGGCACAACAATGGATGAAACATCAAGCTGATAAGAAGAGAAAAGATATCACTTTTAATATCGGGGATAGGGTATTAGTCAAGCTGCATCCTTATAGGCAAAATAGACTAGTGTGAAGAAAGAATCAAATATTGGGAATGAAATATTTTGGGCCTTTTGTATTGAAAAAGTGGGATCAATTGCTTACAAGCTACAACTACCTCTAATTGCCAGAATACTTCCGGCTTTCCACGTATCATAACTTAAACTATTCAGAGGAGATAACTTAGATCAGTATATACCCTTACCATTAACCAAAGCAAATATAGGACCAATATTGCAGCCAAACTAGATTCTAAACTCCAAAACTATTATCAAAGGAAAGACTCAAGTCCATCAATTACTAGTCAAATGGCAAGGGTCGGGTTTTGTAATCATCAGAGTCAACTCAGGAGGATGCTGAATACTTTACAAATGCTTATCCCAATTTCAACCTTGAGGATAAGGTTAATTTTGATGGGGACGGTAATGTCATGAGCTAGAATGACACAATGGCGTGTGACTTAGCTCTAGAACATGTGATATGACAAGTGGCAACTCCAAAGGACAAGAGTTAGTTATGAAAGAAGAGTAGGTGTCCCATGATCCGAGACTAGTGGGCTGGAGGAGAGGCACTTGGCAGAGGATTCCAAATGTTATGAAGGATCTCATGTGATGCAGCATAAGTACTAAAGGATTTTGAGAAGAGGGTTAGCTGTGGTATGATGCTATTTTCTCTATCTCTTGGAATCTTTTTCTCTTTGACTCTTCTTTAATTTCCTCTAAGATTCTCTAAAATTCCTTCCAACCTTCTAATGTAGGTTGATGCCTATTAAGCAATGGAGCAGTACACATGTCCCAAGGGTGTTTAAGATCTAGCTTGCCTTATTGGGTTGGGTTTGGATTTTGAAAATCCAACACAGTGCTTTCTTTTTTTTTTTTTCAAATATTAGTGATGGATTATAAGATTTTTAGACTTTAATCAATATGTCTTATATAATATGATATTATTTTTGTATTGATATAATTTATATTGAAATATATATTTAAAATATCTTTTGAATTATGTTTCCTACTTCTAAAATTTTATGTTATTATTGTGTATAATATCCAATTTGATATATTTTGTTTAAATATTGAGTTGATCCAATTATTAATCAAGTTATTATTAAATTGGATTTGAGTTTGAAGAAATGACCCAATAAAAGAATGGGTAAAATTCGAGTTTGGCTAAATCTAACTCAATCCATCTTTTATACACCTTGACATGTCTCAATTTAGTTTTCCTAAGCTTTCCTTTTTAGATTAGAACTCATAAACCAATACTTCTTACTGATCATTTACTCCATTAATTTTTTCATTCTCTATTTCGTAATCTCTTGCTGGTTGTAATCGGAATATTTCATTTCCTGCTGATCGTGGTTGGGGCGTTACATATTAAAATAAATATTTACTAAATCATCATGATAAACTGATGGTGAACTATTTTTTTAAGATTTCTTGTTAAAATCTTTAACCCCAAGGTTGAACAATCACTGAGACACTGAAGAACGAACCTCCAAATCATGATATTCCGATGATTCAGGGATGGTGTTGGGCAGCGGAGTGGACAACTAGTGCTTCGCTAAGCATTGTATGTCTCAGCCCCACATATCCATTATGCCAATTAGCGCTGTAAGATGGCGCGTGACAGGCTGTACAGTGAATATAGATCCAACCCTGTCGGGGAATCTTAACTGAGTTTGCGACCATACCAACCAAAGTTCAGCAAAAACAATGGTAACGGATTGTAACAGCCTTTACTAAAAGAAAATTATTCACACATAATATTTTATATTTGCATTATTGTTATTGTACCAACAGAATCTGCATTATCATTTTTATTAATTAAGTTAATTCTAGCATATTATCAATGTAAAGAGTAGTATATTATTAACTAATTATATATATATATATAATTTAAAAAATAATTATTGTAGAAAAAAATATTTTAATAAAATAATAATATAAAATTGAACAATATATTTTTACTAACAGTATATTAAAATTTAAATCTTAATTTTATCCTATATTTAACATTTGTTCTTTGATTCTATTGTTCATAATTTGAGGTGACATGTATTAGTAGAAATAATTTGAGCAGCTCCTCAAAAGCCGAGCCGATAGCCTAACTCGATAATATATATATATATATATATATATATATATATATATATATATATATATGATCAACTTACACCAATAAGTTAAACTCATAACTTATATTATTAAATATTTTTTTTTTGAAAAATCTTTTTATAAACTTAATCATTGGATTCAATATTCACATAATATAGATTATGCCTATAAAATGTTATATTAATCCGAAATAATTTAATATACTTTTTACATACATCCAAGTTAATATTATAAATTTTTTAAAATATATGTAAAAAAAATATTGGATTATATTCTAATTGATATTCAATTTCTTTAAAATTTGACACAAATGATCAATATGATATGTAATTATAATTTAATGGTTGGATTGATAAGAATTATATTCTATAAAAAGTTATTTAAGTTGTAAATGTGTCAAATCTTACACTGATGGTAATGGATCTGTGTGTGTGTGTGTGTGTGTACATATATATATATATATGATCAAATTATATTGATATAATTTTAAGTACTTTTTATACCATTAAATAATTTTAATTCATTAGTTAGATTGATAAAAGTTGTAATATTTATAACTTGTTATTAAGTGGCATAATTATATTTAAAATTACATTGATGTAACTTAATCATGACAGTTCATATAAATATTTTCTTTACTTGTCGTTTCATACCTTGATTTATCCACTATAGGTTTGTTTGGCACGTCTGATAAGATAAAGGCTAATAATATAAGACCTAATTGTGTAAGATCTGATAAACTTTTAATATTATGTAGTATTTGGTATGTCAATATTTAAAATATTGGATTATATAAAATATAACAAGAAAAAAAAGATTATAATAAATATGATTTTTCTTAATTATTAAATAAAAAATTAAAAATTAATATAATTGTTTAAATATTTATTATTTTTATTATAATTATTTTTTATTATATATAAATATAATTCTATACTAAAAAAATTATTTATTTATTTATTCATATATTTTTAATAAATATTTTTTATTTTTTCATAAATATAAAAAATTAGAGAGAGAGAGAGGAGAGAGAGAGAAATGGAGAAAGTTTTTATATATCAAAATCTAATCAAACCTAATATCACATTCCTATATTTAATTTTATTATACATTATATATAATTATTTTTATTATATATAATAAAATTTATATTAAATATTATTCATTATTATTTATATATTTCTATTTTATTTTGAATACTTATTTTATAATAAATATTATCTTTGAAGAATATTTATTTATTATTAAATATTTTTATTAAATAATATTATTTAATTTATAAACTTTTTATTTTTATAATTTTTTTACTAATTATTTTTATTTTTAAAGAAAGTAAAATAATCTTTATAAATTAAAAATTAATCAATCATAATATGATCTCCTTAGAGTTAATTAAATTATCCATCATTTTAATATATAAAAGGGCTATAATGGATAAATTTATATAACATATTAATTATATCAAATAATAAATAAAATTATATCATATAATATTAATTTATTCTATCATATCTAATATAATATACCAAACACATCCTAAGTGGCTCGCTGCTTATCTTTACCTTGTAAACTTCTTAAAATTCTTGGCCCTCATAGCGGCCTCCCTAAGTCACTCTTTCAAAAGGTAGAAACTGTAACAGCCGCTAGCATATTTAGTGTATCCTTTGCTTTAATAATAATTTTTTCCACCATTTTCTCAAATGGCATCTATTGGTTTGCATGAAGCCAAGAGCAAGATCTGTTTTTCTCATGTTGTCCCTTCGCCGAAACGTTTAACAGCATGGACTAGCCAAAGAACCACCAAAATAAAAACGGGCGTAAATGGCTGCGCGAATTTTCTGCTGTTGCTTTCAAATCATAACAATAGGTAGAATTTGCCTCAATAATAAAATCTTTATGAGTATCTCATCTCAGTGTTCATGAAATCGTCCATCAGATCATTGAAGTGACTACAATAATTTTAATTAATTTGGTGATACTATACAAAGTTCGGCAGGCAATGCATAAAAAATATGTCAAACTTACGGTCCCCTATTTCTTGGAAATTCTACACGTGAACACGTGGCTCAAGCATCAAGCTGGAGAATGGACAAGGGACCCCTCGAATATTGAGCGGGTAGATGGGTACCAATGCTGAAAGCTTATTTGTATGCCGAGGTTTAACTTTGGATTTGGATTAGATATAACAAGCTGTTGACCTTGGGTCTTCATTATATATTATTGGAGATTGGAGATTTGGAGATCTAATTTCAAATAACCAAAACTTGATTTCACGTTACGTACGTCTCTTTCTTATCCATCAAAGGTCAAAACCTAGGCTAGCAGAATTAGAACAAGTGCCTACCCCACGCATACTTGAGTAAATTTACCCTTTGACCCTTAAAAGAATTTAATTTTAATATTTTAGTTCCTAAAAAATTAAATATATTTTATTATAATGTGTTACTCTTGCTGTTTGATAATTTCTGTCTTTAATAAGTATTATTGGAATGCAGTGTTTGAATTAATTTAAGATCAGATACAAAAATGACATTTAATTGATAAAAATTAACAAAATAACTAAATTTTTACAACATATTTTTACTTCAGAGATCAAAATGTTATTATCAAATTTTCTTTCAAGAACTAATATATTAAATTCTAATTCTTTTAAAAACCAAAATATATATTACCTCAACATATTTTTAGATAACCTTTTGTTTGAATAATTAATATAATTTTTTTATTTTTATTTTACTTTATTTACATTTTTCATGGAATTTATTTTAATTTTCAATTTTTTTACTATCACTACAAAAAAAACGTCAATTTGCCGTGAACATTAAGACGGCAAAAGTGGCTGCAAGAATCTTAAAAATTTGAAAATATGAAAATTGCGGTAGATTGTTAACTTTTTTTTTTTTTTCAAAAAAAGAATTATTTGTGGCGGCTATATATATATATATATATATATATATATATATATATATATATAGCTGTCGCTAATGACTCGAAAAACAAAAAAATAAAAAAAAATTAATCTTTGTTTTGCGCCGGCTTTTGGATTAAAATTTTAGAAACATAAAAAGAATTAGTCTTTTATTTGCGGCGGCTTTATGTGAGAATTTTTTTTTAAAAAAATATTAATCCTATCTACTTTGCAGCGACAGTTGCTGCCACTAATATCTCATATTTAAAAAAATAAATATTAGTTATTTTGCGACGGTAAAAGCAACTGCTAATATACGAGAAGTTTTTTAAAATTAATCATTTTATTTGCCGCCACCAATATCTCATATTCTAAAAACATAAATATTAGTTATTTTGAGACCAAAAAAATGCATCAGGTAACCTTAAAAAATGTAAAAAAAAAAATTCTTAAAATTTCTGCCATAAATTTAAATAGTTTGCCACAAATTGAAACCTTTTAGATTGTATTAGATCACTTTCTCCCGATTTTTTTTTTTTTTCATTTTCTCTTCTCCTCTCTACTTCTTCTCCCTTTTTCCTTCTTCCTCTAAAGCAACCATGACTAGCGGTCCGTCCTACAGCCATCGCGAACACATAGTGTACCTCTGCCACATCACCTACATCGTTTGCTAGCGCTCTATCTCATTGGCCGAACGGACATCATTGTCACTGCTAGGAATAGCGCTGCCCCCCATTACAATTTTTTTTTCTCATATATAATATATGTATAAGTATATTTTTAGTTCCTTTATTTTTTTTTGGCTTTTAATTCTTTTTTTTTCAATATTATATTTTTGATCCCTATTGTTAGCCAGTGCTATTAAGTAATGATATTTATAAGGACCAAAAGAAGATTATTAAAATATTTATAAGAATAAAATAAAATTTTCAATATTTATGAAGGTTAAACATATGTTTTAAAATATTTTTTCAGACTAAAATTTAAAATAACAAGGACCAAAAATATAATATTAAGAAAAGAAGGGACCAAAAATGAAGAAATTTTTTTATAGGGACTAAAATCAAAACAATATATATTTATAGGGACTAAAAATATATTTAAACCTATATTTTTTTATTTTTGAATTTATTGATGTCATTGAAATTATTACATATGTTAACTTGTGTTAATTATATATTATATACATGTCATGACCCAATTTGGCCATCACTGGTGTATAGGAAGCCTTGGCTCTCTAGCAAGTCTAACCAGAATTCTAAAGAGGAATGGACAGAGTTTTCTCTAAAAATTGGACTCCCTAAAAGTTACTAGACTTGTTTAAATAGACCATCATCAATTTAGAACAGTACATAAACGTCTTTATATGTACATACACATCATTCTTTACATTTTGATATATATAAAACCCTTTACAATTGTACAAAACATAGGGCATTACACAATCACCCCTGTAATGCCAAACAGACCAGGATCATGCCTGTTGTTCAATGGAGCTCTAAAAAAGTATAAATAAAAGGCCCACCCTCCTGAGCTAATTGCTATTTATGGAGTTGGTGGAGCTGGACTCGAGTCTACACAAGAATCTGAAGTAGGGGGAAATAACTCAGTGAGAGATAATCTATTTATAACTGGCATGGGATTAAAGAAGTATTTATATACACATACGAATTGCTCACGTCAACTAAAAGTAACCGAAAATCTTATTTTTCTTGAAATCCCATTGGAATACATTTTTCATTAAAATAGGGAAATTAAAATATACATTTATAGCTGGTGGGAGGCTGTAATTGTAGAATTCCTGCCTTACTGCCCTGAACCCTATCAACGGCTAGCCCTTAGGCACCGAGCGGCATCAACGGCTAGGCCTTAGTGAAACCATAAGCTGGTCATGTCAGCTTAACATTCGGGCTAGCACGTCCCCTGTTAACTAGGGTTCATATGAGGTGCACCAAGTCTAACGCCTTCTGCTGTTAGCTATGGTTCTATGAATAGCTCACCCTACAAAACCCTTTTCTTTGTTGAATCTAGCCTAAATCCCTTTTATTTCCATAACATATGTTGAAAATAACTCCTTATTCACATATAAACAACCATATTCAGTTCATAACAAGTTGGAGACAATTTGAAATTTAGCATAACAGATTACATCCCATGCAACTTTTGTAACATAAATACATATTGATTTCTTTCCCCTCGCAGGCTATAGGGAAAATATTTTATTAAATATACATAATCATAAAAATATATATACTTGGATAGATATAAATACATGTATATATAGATGTTAGAAAAACTATCATAATTAAATTATCTACTCACAGTACTCAAACCACAAAGTAGGAGTTTCTCTATGGAGCCACAGAACCAACGGGCTGCTTCTAGAATGGATCTGACACCAGAAACATGACAATATAACCATACATTAGCCATAGCGGCAAAAGATTAGCATGAGTTACTGCTACGTCACGAAAATCCCCAGAATTATAACTCTAGAATTCCAAAACCTAGCCCACGAATTAATTTTATAAGAATAAGTTATCTAAATCTTGATATAGAGAAAACCAAAAGCATAATGGTTACCTTGAGTGTTAAGGAACAAAAAAAGGACAAAGTGGGGGAGTTTGGGTCTCGTCCTAGAACTTCCAGAGCTTTCCTTTACTTACTCACAGAAGAAAATCAATTGATTGAAAGGCTAAGAATATAGCTGATAAGGAGTGGATAAGGATAAATAATGATATGAGATGATAAAAATACCAAACAAAGGTGATTATGGAGAGAGATAAAGGATAGAGTTCGAGAGAAAAAAAAAGAGAAATTGTCTCTCTCTTTTTCGGGGTGAGGACCCCTATATATTTTTTTCCACCGCTTTTGTTATGCTTAAGTGCAGCCTAGGCTAGAAACTCCCTTATCTCAAATTGGTAGCATGCTTGAGCATAGCCCCTACATACAAAATGTCCAAATAAGTTCATCTTGGTGTTCCTACCTCCTATACTACCCAAGCCAGGGTCATACACGTTTATTTACATTTCTTAATTTTTAAGTTAATATAGACATTAACTTTAAAATATAAATGTAAATAAGGAAATACTCTATATTTGAATTGAATAAAAATATAAAAAAATCAAAATCCTTAAAAATGAAATTCCAATTTTGGGTTTTAGTACAAATTTTTGAAGACTTACATTTTCATAAACTTTTGGGCTAAAACTGAAGAGGTTAATTAATGACTTCCCAAAATTCATTAAAAATTGATCTTTACTTCTTTGATATCTAAGGAACAATTATCGGGATTTTTTATCTTCAGAAAAATTTCCCAATTATATAGTTCTCCAAGAAGACATAGGGTTCAAACTTAGCAATTTTGCTGGGTTCGACAGGACTAAGATCCATAATTCGTGTGATTCTTGGCTTGGGTATTACAATACTATTTTTAATTTTACTGGTAATTGTTGCATTGTTCATATGTTATTGTGTTCTTGACTATGTATTAAAAATATGTTAACTTGTGTTTATTATGAATTGTATTGTTGATAATTGTTGCATTGTTGATGATTATGTGTTATATGGTATTGTGTTGTTGTGTTGATTATGTATTGAAAATATGTTAACTTGTGTTTATTACGAATTGTCTTGTTTGATTAGGTTACACTAAGTTGCTATGAGGATAATGATTATTGAGTAATTCACTACTAATCTTGAATTATATTTGATTGCGTGTAGCTATGTTTTTGTAAAATATTATGAGCGGAACCTTAGATTCCCATTTGAGATTCAATATTATGAGCATGTATACATTTTTGTATCGCTTATTGTATTGAATTTTGAATTGTCCAAGTTGGACAGTTTAGAGGAAGCAAATCCTTCAGTAATTTGTATAATATTTGTTTCTTAAATCTCAAATTATATACATGATGAAATTTTGGTTATTGTATCTTTTTGTTCTTTAGGTGCATACTTAGTCTTGGTAAATATTACCACCTTCAAGTCATGCACTTGGAGACATGTAGGCAATGCTGTTGAAATTTTGTCATGTACAAGGTTTGAGATTTAATGAACAAAAATTAATCGAATAAAATATTATTTTTCCTTTGACTAAGATAGAGCCACACCATGTTAAGAAGGGCAATTGGAGGCAAGGCTTTTGGTTGGATCTAAATTGAAGCATTTGAGATATTGGCTACCCTTTGTTTTCAATCCATACTTTTGGTATTTTAATATGAATGTTAAATTATAATTGCAAAAAATGGTAGTTCCTCTAGAAAAATGTAAATGGATGTATAATGGGATTCATTTTAATAGTAGAACGGTTACTAAGAATTTATCTTCGGGGTTAAAGATTTTGTGAACTATGCTTATCAATCTTTGATATACCTAAGTGAAGAAACAATTAAGTGTTCTCAACTGAATGGGTTTTGCTATAGGCTATGCCTATTTGTGCTCGGGGTTTTTTTGTACGGGTGTGGGGTTTTTTGTTGCTTCTTCTCTTGCTCCTTTCTCCTTAAGAGTTGAGCCTTTTCCAAACTATCAAAATAAAGGTGTCATCATGTGAAAATTTTAGTGGAAAATTACTAAAACCTAAAGTAATGAAAGTTCACTTATATAAAAAAGGATTCAAACCTAGCTATTAGTATGGGACTGATCATGGAGAAGAAATTTCTAATACAATAAGTGTAGATTGTGTGATGATTGATAATAATCTATATTATGGAGTTAGGAAAATTTGGTTAGTAGATATCAACATATGGTTTATGATATAGCCAGAATGGACTTTGGCAATTTTACAAGTAATTTTCAATGGAGTATTGAGGAGCCTTCACATGCTAAGGTGAAAGAGTTTTATGGCCTATCAAATGCTATAAGTCAACCAATGAGAAGTGGTTGTTAAACTCTTTCTGAGATGTCGTTGGCAATCCGAATGTTAAGCATAAATTCAATTATAATGTAGCATATCCTTCTGTGATGCATTTATGGAGATATTAAGGGAAGTCACTCTACTGGGATCCTGGATTCTTGTGAATTACTACAAAACTAGGCCTTACTTTGAAAAAAATAGATTGTTGTGTTAATGGATGTATATTGTATCAAGATAAAGTCATATAGTGTAAGTTTTATGGTGTTGAAAGATACAAACCTTGCAAAATTAGTAATATAAAAAAAAAAGTTCCAGTCAAAAGGATGCATTATTTACCTTTTATTCCTAGACTTAAGAGGTTATATAATTACACGAGCTTAGATGCACACATAATATGGCATATTGACAATAAAAAGACAAAAAAGGTGATGTCTTATCTATCTAAAGGTGAAGCATGGAGGCATTTTGATAACACATATCCTAATTTTGCATATGAGCCTAGAAATGTCAGGCTTGCATTGTGTGCTGCTGGTTTCACATGCACCCTACAATCAATTGGGTTCTCTATATTCTTGTTGACCAATAATAGCCACTCCTTATATGACTATCCCATACATGTCCTTGGCCTATATTATTCGTAGCTCTCACAATCCTAAGAGCAACATTAATGTGTATCTAACATTATTAATTAAAGAGTTGAAGATTTTGCGGGTGGATGTTTTAACTTATTATTGTTTAAGAAAACTAATTTTGTTATGAGGGCTACATTAATGTGGATAATAAATGACTTTCCCATATATGACATGTTGTTTGGATGGATGACTATCGCTACGTTAGCATGTTTGCATTGCATGGATAAAACAAAAGCTTCACTCTAAAGCATAAGCGGAGGAATCCTTGGTTTGATTATCATTGTCAGTTCTTGTCAATTGATCACATGTTTAGAAGAAATAAAAATGCATTCAAAAAGAAAATAGTCATGAATGATATCCTCCTATCAAGACTATCTAGACATGAATTATAGGAGATTGTTAGCATCTTGAGCAAATTTACTGAAATGTCGTTAAACAAATCTCATGGGTATTGTGTTTATCATAATTGGACAAAGTATAGCATACTCTGGGAGTTACCATATTGGAAGAAGAATCTAATTATATATAATTTAGGTGTCATGCATAATTGGAAAAATGTCTTTGATAATATATTCTACACAGTCATGGATGTTAAGACAACTAAGGACAATGTGAAGGTAAGGATAAACTTAAAATGATATTGTCAACATTTTGAATTAGAGCTTCAAAACTTGCTAGATGGAAAGGTGTTGCAAATGAAAGGCAGGTTATACTTTAACAAAGAACTAGAAGAAGATTGCTTGTGAATGGATACAATATTTGAAAATTCCTAATGGATATGCCTCGAATTTTGCAAGATGTGTTATATGAACTAGTTATGATTACACAGAATGAAGAGCCACGATTGTCACATTTTTATGAAGAGTTGCTTCCATGCTTATTTTGGGGGTGTTTGGCAACCTTGAAAACTAAGTTAACATGGTACAAAGTAGAATTAGTTATCTTAATCGGTAAAAATGAACTAGTTTTTTATTGAACGTTGTTTGGTTCGAGAACTTAAAAATTAGTTTTAACATTTGTGTTCTTCTTCTTCTTCTTCTTCTTCTTTTTCCTTGATTACGTAAGTAAAAAACCATTTTAGCAGACAATGGCGGTAAGCGGTGGCTGGCAGGTGGTGATAATGCACGGTGACAGGCAATGGTGCACGATGTGGGCGGTGACGAAAGACAATGGTGGATTGGGTAGGTGGTGGAAAATAGTGCTAGCTAGCGGTGGCATACAGGGTAGGTGGTAGCAGCGGACGGTGGTAGATAGGGCAGACAATGTGGCCGTCGACAGTAGACGATGGTGGACAACAGCGATGAATAGTCGTGGACGATGGCAGCGGAAGGTTGACAAGGTCAATGGAGAAATAAGTAATTAGTGTGAAGTGAGAAGATATAAAATAGAAGGAGCAAAAATTGAGATGAAACAAAATTGATTTTTTTAAGAACTGATTTTAGGTCCAAATTGGTTCAAATAAAAACTAATTTTAAAATATTTAAGTAGTTACCAAACAATATTTATTAAAAACTAGGCCCAATTGTATCTAGTTATTCGATTTTTTTAGTTTGACAAACACCCAATTTATCTTTTTAGATCAAATATATAAGCCTTTAACTGAATTAAGTCAATTTTTCAAAAACTTATGCTTAATGACATTGGCATAGGAAGACATGATCCAATTGTAGCAAAACATCCTAGAGATTTTGTGTAAATTGGAGAGGATATTTCCTCCCGGTATCTTTGATTCAATAGAGGACTTGCCAATTCACTTGTCATATGAAGCAAAGGATGAAAGTCTAGTACAATATAGATGGATGTATCTATTCGAGAGGTACTTAAACAAGATAAAGAAAACAATGAAGAACAAAGCATGAGTGGAAGGTTGTATTTGCCAAGCTTATCTAACCAAAGAAATTTCCCATCTTTATTCTTATTATTTTGAGCCTCATGTCAAAATGATGATGTGCATGAAGATATGCCAACCGAGCCAACCCCATCAATATTTAATCAACTCAGTCGGGCTTACAATAAAAAAAAGAAAAGAAAAAATGGCTTATTGATGCATTGTTGAAATCCACAACTCTGCACATCTTATTAACTAGTGAAGAAGTACAACCATACATCAAGTAAGTCATATTCAATTAAGTCAATTTTTTGAACATATGTATTACTCAACAATTGTCGCATCCTAAACCCTTTTAAATCTTCTAGTACTTTTTTGCAATATTTCAACATTCCTAATAAACATTAATCAAAGAATTGAGGAGGAGTTTGCAATGTGGTTTAGAAGTTTTATAAATATTTCAACATTGCTCAAATGGTTTGCATGTTAAATACAATTTCAATAATTAATATTTATTAGTTATTTTATAGGTTCACAATCCAAATAATCTGGTGAACAATCCTCACTTACATCATTTAGCATGAAGGTTAGTAGATGTGTGACTTCTTGGCTGATATATTTTGTCAATGGATATAAATTCCATATGGACACTTGGTCACATGGGAAGAAAACAATAAATAGTGGCGTATATGAGAAAGGCTCAACCAACGGAGAAGATGAAAATTATTATTATAGAATACTAAAAGATATGATTGAATTAGTTTATCCTGGCAACCAAAAAAAAAAGTTGTCTTGCTTGAATGTCAATGGTTTAACCTTAAGATCAACAAAGGTATAGGAGTTCACAAAAATCACAAAATTATAGAAGTTTGACCCTTTCATCATCACTTTGTCCATGAGACAAGTGTATTGTGGTCTTTATCTTGGAAAGATGAAGGATATGGTCCAATGGTGGGTTGTAATAAAAACTGTGGCAAGAAGTCATGTTAAACTTGAAGGTGCTTTGGAAAATACCTTCCAAGATGATAACTTATGTCCTACAGACCCAATTGACAATACTAATCTTATTGACACTCTATCCAATGAGAATGGGGTTTTTGAAGAAGTTGATGATGTTATATTAGTAGGCAACATGAAAATGATAATGAAGAAGAAATGTTGTATGAAAAATATGATGTTAACAATGAAACTGGTTCCAATCATGAATATGAAACAAATAGTATGAAGACAATTCTTGATGATATTGGTGAGTTTAGAATATTATTCCTATGTGTTGTAAGTAATATTTTATTATTATGTTAGATTATGAACTTCAATAATTTGCAAATATGTTATTTAAATCAAATGTGGTATGTTTAATTATTTGTGCATATGTCATTGTCAGGAGGAGATAAAGGGAAAGGAACGGTGAAGGCAAAGGGTGGGGAGAAAAATAGGCAATCCATTACACCTATTTGGCTTAATTTAAGGGGATTTAGACCCCTTTAGAGGTAATAATCCGAATTATCTCCACCCTTGGTTCAATTATTACCCACCACTAGATTTCCTCAAGGATCATTCTCAAAGATCATTATGATCCTTACACTTGGATACCAGGGATCACCGTATCTATATGGCGGTTTACCACACAATTCAATAGTTGATTCATCATCAACCCACAAGTCACTAGCGGGTCGTGAGGCTACAACCTCAATTTAGCCTGGCAAACTCACTATTTTAGAATCTCACCTCAATAGAATAAGCCATTTGTTGAACTAGATGGTGATTTTGGATACGTATACACTTTTTTCTTATTGTCATACATTTTCTAACTTCAATATTATTGCTTTAATTTTTTGAAATTGCATTATCATAGGTTTGTGCCATCTAAGCCTCCTGCAAAAGCCCTAAGCAAGGTTATTCGAGGTTGGTTTGATCAACTTTATAAGTATTGGAAGCATATAGATGAGAAAACTAGAAAGTCGTGGTTTACGAAGTTTCAGGCATATATTTGTTATTTTTTATGAACATTTGTAGTAATATTTACATGTTACTAAAATGTGTTGTCTTCTAACTTCAATATTATTGCTATTTTTGTAATATGTTTGAAAGGTCAACTTTCATGGTTGCCTCAGTATAACCACCAAATGTAAAGGACATTCAATTGTCGTGGTTTCAAATGGCTTTCAAATTTGTTGAAGAAAGTGCAAAATGAAGGTGAAAGAGCAAGGTGGAGTGGAGATGCCATATGGAAAGATCTATGCAGGCAGTGGAGTACTTCTAACTACAAAGACATATGTGAACAAACAAAGAAGAATCAGGCTCCTAAATTTATTTGTCATATATGCTTATTATGTTATTATTATAGGCTAAGGAGTTTGTAGACAACCCAAAGTTAATGAGGTCTTTCACTGCATCCATACCAAGAAATTAAAGAAGATCATTCACATTGGATTTAGGAACAAGCTCAGAAAACATACGTATGTATGTTCTCTAAATTTTTGGAACATATGTACTATTTATAATAGGTTTATAACTTGGTTTTTCCATTTTTTTTTCAAGAAAATTACAAAGAGAAAGAGCTTGCACGATCTTCTCAATGCTCTAATACAAATGGGTCCATTGAATTAATAAATGATAAAGAGCTATGGGATAAGGAAGTTAGGAAAGGGGCCGTATTTATGGTCTTGGTTCTTAGACATCTATCTATGTATGAATAGTCATCAACATCCATGTCTACATTGAGTTGACTTCTTACAAATTTCATTAATCACATTTGAGAGTAGCCGCACCAAGATATGGATAAGCAAGTACAATAGTAGGTGAGCCACAATTACAACAAAAGGTGGATGATCAAGTGAATCAATGGATGCAATAAGAGGTGGATAATTGGGTGAACTAATGCATGCAATAAGAGGTTGACAATCAATTGGAGTAGCATCTACTAGAGGAACAAGACATTTGGGGAAGGCAATTTATGAGTTTTGTGTGTCAATATGAAAAATGTTTTGGTCATTTGATAAAATCATGTGCTACTTTTGCTAACACACTGTTAGTTGATGATATGGATGATGATGATAGTGATGACAATGATGATGCAAATCAGGAGGGTTTTAGTTTAGGTGTTGTTTGACTTATGTTATTTATATTTTAGAACTATGGTGTGTTGTTCGTTTCCTTGCTTTTTCATTTCAGACCTAGGTTTATTGTTGTTTGTTTTCCTTGCTTTTGTCATTTATATTTCAGACCTATGGACTACTTTGTATAAACCTTGCATGTCTTTAATTATTTAGGACTATGTTGTATAAACTTTGTATTAATTTCAAGAGATTAATTTATATGCACTGACAGTATAAAATAATTTTACACTGTCAGCCAATAGAAATGCAAAAAAGTACCGAATCATACTAAATAATTACCCACTATGATGAGAGACGCAACATGATTTGGCAGTTTCTTACATTTCTTTTGGCTAATATTGTAAAGTTATCTTACACTATCAATGTATATAAATTAAACTTTAATTTCAATGAGCATTGCCTTGTAATTATATTGCACAACTTCAAAAATGCCTAATTAAGGGGAAAAAAGGGCTAATTTGCAACAGATTTTTCTGCCCCTAATTGAAGGTGAAAAGTCAACGACAAATTAGAGGGGGAAAAGTTTGCCACAATTAGGGGGAAGTTTGCTGCAAATTAGAGCAGACAAAGTCTATTGCAAATTAGAGGGGGGAAAATCCATTGCTAATTAGAGGGGAAAAGTCCACCGGTAGTTAGAAGGAGAAAAGTTTGCTGCAAATTAATTCACCACTAATTAGAGGAGAATGACCATCGCTATTGATTAGTAGTCTGGGTTTTAGTAGGCGACCTGATTCTATTGCAATTTGGCTATTAGTAGCGACTTTTACATAATTAGTAGTGAAAAATTAGTGATTTTCTTATAGTGTATTTTTATTGATATCCAAAAAATATAGTTTGAACAAAATAACTAATATGATAACTTAAAAGCCTATGTAGCTAATCGAAAGTGCACAATTGTCCAACAAGGTTAGGGATAGCATTTGAATAGGGCAAATGCAAGGAGTGCCTCCTACTCCCTATTCCTATCAACTTATTGACTTGTCATCCTTGATTCCTACTACAGGGTGTTTATCTCGATGCCCTTATTCTCCGACTTCTTGTAGGTCCTCGTAGGGATCTCTAAATAAACAAAAAATCAAATATTAGAATGAAATTAGAAAGAAAATGTTGGAGAGAAGAAGAGTGGTAGTAGTGGCTAAATGAGAGTGGCGGTTATTGATGGCTAGAAGTAAATGAAAAATCAAAGAATACAAAATATGACAAGAAATATTAGGGCTTAAGGTGGATACGAGTTTGTGAGATGCGTGTAGTATGCTAGTCACCTTCACAACTTCCAACAAGTACAAGATTCAACACATCTAGCAGCACCTTTTTTGGTATTGCAAACCAGAACACCTCGAAGAACTCCATGTGGAGAACAATGTTGTATACTTACTGTTCACACTAAGAGGCTAGGACGTGAAGGACTAGAGAAGAAAAAGGCATGAAGGTAAGGAGGTTGGGAGTAGGTGACTATTAGGGGCAGAAGGTTGAGATAAGGGATATGTATGTTCATATTAGGTTTAGAAATTAAGTATCTTTTATTTTATTTAAATTAACATAATATGTTATATTGTAATGATAAAAAATCAATATATATTATAAATATGGGTAATGAGTAATTTCATATATTCAAGGACCTCATAGGTTGGGGAGTATAATCCTTGTTCTTATCCTCAAATTTTTGTTAATGAGACTTTTACCCTTATCCCTATCCTTGCGAGGTGAAATTCTCCATACTCATAACCCAAATAGGATAGTCCTGGCAAAGATCCCTAAACCTTTGGGAAATTTGTCACCCCTACTCATGTATGCATTAAAAAATATCACAAATTTGGATAAGAATAAATGCTCATCATCTCCTCTACCTCCATGATACACCTTTCAACCATGATGCCTTCTTGCATACTTGGCCAACTACTATTGCCATGCCTTTGCAAGTCTACCAAGCCTATAATCCTCAAGGAGTTCATACCCACTTTCTTCCTGTCTCAGCTTCATAGTTCTCACCCTAATAGCGACACTTCTCACTGTCACTTTCCATAGAATGTGAACATACAAGCTATAGTGAAGCAAATAAACATGCATGTTATATTGTAATGATCTTCAACCAATTGTTGTACTCATTGGATGCCAGCGAGTCTAGAAGATTAAACATTAGACTAGTGGTTCGATTAATTGGTACAAAGTCAGGTTCATTTCAAAGGGATGTGCTCAAACTAAAGGCCTATACTACCTTGAGACATTCTTGCTAGTAGTGAAGATGGCAACCATTTGAGTTATTCTTGCATTGACTTCTATTTAACACTAGCATCTTTGAGAACTTTATGTCAATAATGCATTTCTACATTGGACTTGAGGTAGGACATTTATATGGTCGTGCTTCTGGGATTGTAAACCTTACCGAAATAAAGTCCACAAAATCTTAAAATTGTTTGGATATTCATTCATATAGGCAACTTTTTGGTGGATGATTATACTTGTTGGCTACATGACTAAATATCTAATGTGTGTGAAAAAGGCATACATCTATTGCTAGTTTTGAATGGTTTTCATGACTCCTTTAGCCATTAAATGTGTAACTTTTTAAAATTGGTTCGTTCCTTGTAATTATTTTTTCTGGAGTGATTTTCAAGTTCAAAATAAGGAATTGAAGTCAAAGATGCTTTATCTTGGCAATTGGAGAGTTAGAGAGCCAAATTGAAGATGTTCAAATCCTGTGTTTGGATAGGATCAAAACATGTCCAAAAAGAAACCTCCATAACTCACTCTCTAGAAGCTTAAATTGGGTGATTCAAGGTGCTTTGAAAGGAAAGGAGAAAGCTTTACATCTTCACTGTTAGATACTTTCTCAAATTTCTAAGCCTTCTAGGAGAAAAAGTGAAAACAATTAAGAAAATGCAATTTATCTAGGATCCTGTCATGCCTAACCTTGTTGCATTAAATCATTAATATCTAAAGCTACAAGAGTCCAATTGAGGTGATTCAAATGGTGTTGCAAAGTTAAGACAAAGAGCTATAATGCTTATGCACATCCAAGCTTGAATCTCATTGAAGAAGGTTGTATAAAACAATAAAGCAACCAAACCAAGAATAGATTGGGCATCCCATGACCCTTGCCACTCAAACACCGTGACGTTGTAATCCCCTTATTGATGATGGTTGTTTTAGTTTAGTTTGACCAATTTTAAGCGGAGTTTATTGTTTTTTGGGTCTATTTTTAGCGATAAAGACTTAATGAAGCTCAAAAACATATAAAGGGGTATACATGGAGGGACACCCACATGGTACATCTAATCTTGGAATCTTTGGTCATATTGGGAGATCAAGAAGGGCTCAATTACGATTTGGTGACTATCTCAATAAGAGAAGGTTTATACTTCATAGTTTATCTTTTTTTTTTAATCTATGTTTATAGTGTTTCTTTTACCAATGATTGTGGATATTGTAAGCATGTTTAGTGGCTAGATCAATTTTTAGCTAGGGTGATGATGTAATGTTTGATGGAATTATAAGATGTTGAGTTTTCTTCCATCTAATGCATGTTCTTTCTTTCAATTGAGTTTTAATCTCGTTCTTAATGCTTTCTTAGATTAGTCACCCATGAATTGATGTCGTGAGTTGTATCTATAGACAAATTGGTACATAACTTAGGCTTAGGTAAGATACCAACTTGTTAAATGTCTAAGAATAGAAATTAATGGTTGTGTGGGATTTATGAGTTAGGATTTCATAGAGCTTACTCCCTTTAATTCTAGCATTCATGTTAAGGAATTAAGTGAATTTTAAGATTTAAAGAAAATTAATATGCTAAGGAATTGGATATTAATTAGTATAGGAAATCCCCCATCAATTGCATTGATTAAACTATTTTAGATTAAGAACTCAATACTCATAGGAATAGCTACGTGAATCAAATCCCTAGTGCCCTTTACCTTGTTGAATTTGCCATTACCCTTTGATTGTTTGCATTCCAAGTTAGTTGGTTAAGGGTTAGTTTAATTTAGATTTGTTTTTTAGATTCTTGTTTGACTTTGCAATTCATTTGGTTTGGAAGCATAGATAATGTCTTCGTTTGAGAACTAGTAATTGGTTACTCAATCACTATGAGATGATACTCTTCTTTACAATTTTATTACTTGTACGACACGATATACTTGCTGGAGTCATATCAAGTTTTTGGTGTCATTGCTAGAGATTGGTTTTGAGCCAATATCATTAGTATCAAAGGGAGATACTAATCTAGGCATTGTTTTATTTTTTATTTAATTTAATTTTTGTGCTTTGTCAATTTTAAGTTTTTAATTTATCTTTTTTCTTGTTTATATAAGGTACCGTAGGATTAAGTGAACTTGTATTTGACCCAAAAATTGAGCGTAATATTAGAGCAAATAGGTTATTGGCTAGACTAAAAAGAAAAGAAGACTCATGCATCATGGTGGCAAATGATGGTTAAAGGAGGAAAACTCTGGGTGAATACATTACACCCATAGTCGATGGGTATGCAACAAGCATTGTTTAGCCTCTAGTATAAGCTAACAATTTTGAGATTAAGATTATTTTCTTTAGCTTATGCAACACGACTAGTTTAGGGGACATCCTTCTGAGGACCCCAATGTTTATCTAGCCCACTTTCTTAAGCTATGTGAGATAGTCAAGATGAATAATGTCATTGAAGATGCTTTGTGGTTGTGTCTGTTTCCATTTTCACCAAAAGATAAGGCAAAAAGTTGGCTAGTAGTTCAACCTACTGGTAGCATTTTCATTTGGAAAGACTTCCCAGGGAAATTTCTCTCTAAAATTTTCTCACTATTAAAATTTTTGAAGATGAAGAGTGAGATTACATGTTTTTCATAGAAGGAAACTGAGCCTCTTTATGAAACTCAGAAAAGATTTAAAGAGGTGTTGAGAAAATGCCCTGATTATGTTTTTATAATGGACTTAATCATCCTACATGAGCCATGATTGATGCATCGGCCAAATGATCTATCTGTACAAAGACCCTTGAGGAAGTGTTTCAATTGATTAAGGTAATGTCCTTTAACAATTATTAGGCACCCCAGCGAGACTTTTTGCTAAGAAAAGGGTGATGGAACTTGACACCCTCAATGCGGAAGGATCTATCTATGCAAAGAGTGAATTTAGGCTTTTTCTTAGCTTAATATTTAGAGCATGTGGCTAGACAACCAAAGGGAGATATATGTATAGGGACTTTAATTATTGCCATTATTCATCATTTACACATTGATTTTAATTTTGAGTTTCTTGTCCTAGCCCCTGGAGGAGACCGCATTGATCTAGCTATTAATGAACATATGAGAGTTTGTGCCCATGGACCTGATGGGTATTACTTGTTGGGACTTGAGGGCAAAGCTATACCTAGATTAGAGGATGCTAGACCATGGCAAAAACCAGAGAGGGATTGTAGAACTAAACACCAGCCACAGCCAGATCCTAGGGATATAGATCATGACATGCCACAGGCAACTGAGTCTCCACTACTAGCTATTGAGTATCCATCAGGTTATGGCTCAGTTGAACCATATGGAACCCAACATTAACAACAACATGAGTGAGTTCTGTGCATCCCACCAGGAGACAATGCCTACTTCAGTATGTTGAGGAGTTATAGAGGGAGCTAAAGGGTCGGTTTTAAGCCTGAATTTAGCAGCATGGAAGATCATATGAACCAACACCATAGTTTTTTAAGTTTTTCATTACCTTCATCTTTTTTTAAAGTACTTGATTTGATGTTGAGATTGAATTTGACTATTATGCGACATTATGCTATGTAGATTATCTGTTAGACTGATTTTATGTTTGTCATGGAGAGAACCTATTATGATATTATTGTGGATCTTTTCTCTATTCTATGATGATGTGATAATGTTATGTGCTTTTGAATTACGTCACTAAGGATATTGTTGAGCTTTAAGTTTGAGGGTGTATACCCTTGTGGGTTCATTCAATCTACATTTATGTTAAAAGTAGTTATTGTTAATTTCTTTTGTTAATATTTTTTTATGATTCTTATTTGTTTGGCGTGATTTTCCTAGTTTTTGTTATTTTGTTTTATTTTTATCTATTACTTTTTTTCTATTTTTCTTATTTTGTAGATTAGTGTTTAGCCAACTTCAGTGCCTCTTTGAGTTTCGTGGTCTTTGTAAGGAGATTTATGTAGCTTTTGGCCACACAAAAAGATTTTCTCTTTCCTTCTTTATTTTATTTTATTTTATTTTGGTTTCCTTTGTCATGTTTTATTCATATCTTTATCTTCATCAAAACCATAACCTAATTCACATGATGATCATCATTATTACCACGTTAATTCAAGCAAGATTAAACTTTGAAAAAAGAAATAAAAAGCATTGCTTTGTGAGATAAGTAGAGAGTCTAATTAGGATTAAGTCATGATATTATATACTTTTGGGTTTGATTGCATTTGTTCATGATGATCATTCACATATAGTTTAGGGCATCATATCTTACCTTGCAGATATTAAGTAACTTTTGACTGAGTCTATGAGCGTTTAGAGAATGACTATGTGTACCAAAGGGACTAGTAGTAACCCCACAAATCTTAGAACAATCCCTTTATTCCCTATCGAGGAGAAATCCTAGTGTGCACCTAGAAGAAGATGATTAAGGCGTTTTGTTCTTGAACCTCATCATGGCCTTAAACCACCCATACTACCTTAAAATCCTTTGTTTACCCTTTTGAGCATAATGTATACCCTTATTTTATTTCATTACCATACATTAGATTCCTAGCCCATGGCTTGACACTTGCCTATCCAAAATCTAGTATAAGAGAGAATGATAATGAAATAGCAGCTTAATTGGGATCATTCCAATGCAACGGGAGTCCAAAGTGCATCAAGAAAAGAAGAGTTGAAGGCTAGGCAACCAAAAAGAAGTAGCACCCAAGAATTTAAAAGAAAACAAGTTTAGCATGGAGAGAAAGAAAGAAAAAGAGAGAGAGAGAGAGAGAAAGAATAAGCTACAAGTGCCAAAAGATCAAAAGAAAAGAAAGTAGCAAAAGAGAAAAGAATTGGAAAAAAAAACGATGCTAACCTACGAAGTAGCTATATTTCACTTGGTGTCCTAGATTGTAACTCCCAATGAGTTTTGACTTTCCTATCATAATCCTCTCACATTTGCAGCCCACTTTTTATTCATTCTTTTTTTCAACCCTTAACCCTTGCACATATCACAAACTTTATAAAGACCTTTTGATCCTTTGAAAGTGTGCACTATTTTAATGGAGATAGGGATAGGGGTTTTGCCTATGGGAATTGGGACAATTACATTCTCATCATTCATGTCATGCGGTTAGTTGTGGTTATCAGGTGTGAATAGTCTCATTCGGGCAAAAATAGATTGACAATTTTGTTTTAGAAGAATGCATTGGTTTGAATTGTTTCCCTTTGGTTAAATAAGTTTGCTTGATGAACTTTTAAGAAACGGACTTGGATCTACTTGAATCATAAGGATTTCCTTTGAGGCATCTCCAAAGTTTTGCATTATAATGCTTATTTTGATGAAAAAGATTTCACCCCCAGGTTGTTAGTGTTTTATTCTTCTCAATATCACACTGGTAGCTTAACAACTAAGCCAATTTATGTCACAACCTACTCAACAACACCTATGACAGCTCATGGATTTTGTTGATGTATATCATGCTAGGTGCATTGACTCACATGGATCCATTACTGGTTATTGTTTCTTTGTTGGACAATCCTTAGTTTCATGGAAGACCAAGAATCAAAGCATTGTTTCATAGTCCTCCTCAGAAGCTAAATAGGTCAAGCTTTTGCCTCCACTACATGTATATAGATCAAGTTCAAAGCTTATATAATTTATTTTTATGCATAATATAATAATCTTAATTTATGGCTTACATATGTTTGCAAACTTAAGGACATAGGTTTGATGGATAAGGTTATAGTCCTTATAATCAAACGATAGATATGAAATTATAATTTTTTTTTTTGGGTGAATAGGTAATATGAATCCTAGTGTAAAATTATAGTACATATATTAGTGATATAAATCTTATTCTCTCTCTAACTTTTTTATATTGTACATTTATTTTATTGTGGAACCATGTGTATATTTTGAGGATTTTAGAGTATTGATTGGGGATGCGAAGCACACACTCTCTAGCCTTTTTATAGAAAAGAGAATATTTTTAGACCCTAGTTGATATACAAAAATCCCTTGATTTTTACACATGATTCCCCATTTATCATATGCATCTATATAATTGTTTTGAAAAGAGAGAAAATTTGCATCTCTAACCGATATGCTAAAATCTCCAAAATTGAACCTTTGCATCCGTACACCATTTTTTTTTTTAGCATGAATTGTGAGTAACTAATGCTCCATGTACATATTGAGTAAATTATAGACAAGACCTTCATAAAATAAAAATTAGTATGATAGTAGTGCAAGAGTCAGAAAATAGATTACTCAAAGGGAATGTCTATGGTCCTCACATCCTCACGATGAGCGAATGGAGAATTGGATACTGAAGATACATTTTAGTACCTTTTAGTAACTCTAGAGTGTGCTTGACTGGGGGCATTCATAAATCTTGAAAGCAAACTTGCAGCATATATCAAATTTGGTTTGGTTGCTATTAAGTACAACAAGCTACCAACCAAGCTTCTATATCTTCTTTCATCTATTTTCTCATAGCCATCATTTTTGGGCAGCTTCACATTAATAGGAAAAGGTGTTGCAACTGATTTATAATGTTGCGTTGTAAATTTTTTAAGGATTTCCTCTGCATACTTCTTTTAGAAAAAAAAAATTCCCTCTTTAGATTGACGAACTTCCATCCCCAAGAAATAACTCATGACACCAAGATCTGTCATCTCAAAAACACTTCTAATTTGCCTCTTAAAAGCATCAATGAGTTGCACATTACTCCCAGTCACTAATAAGTCATCAACATAAAGAGGAGAACAATAATATTAGAGTCTGAGAAAGTCTTCATATAGAGTGTTGGCTCACTCATGTTCCTCCTAAATCTATTATCAATAAAGTATGAATCAATCCTATTGTACCAAGCTTTAGGAGCTTATTTAAGGCCATACAAGGCCTTTTTTAGCTTATAAACATCTTTCTTTCCTTTTACAAGGAAACTAGCAAGCTACTCAACCTAAATATCCTCTTCTAATACTCTATTCAAGATAGCAGGTTTGACATCTAACCGATAAATAGTCCAATTTCTTTAAGTTGCCAATGAGAATTCTGATGGTATCATGTCTTACAACTGGTGCAAACATACGAGTGTAATCAACACCAACTTCTTGGTCATAACTGTAACACCCTACTAATTTGATGTTATGCTTAAGTCATAGCATGCAATTAAGTAGACTGTGTTACTGTATTAATATTCTGCCTATTTTTTTTTTTGAATGAAACAGCACGCTACTATAATGTGAGCGTTACGAAGCTTAACATAATACCACAATAGATAAGAAATAGTATAAAAACCATCAACTGTATACATACATATATATTTACATGTCAGAAGTCATTGCTTCAGTTTATGTACAGAGTTTTAAAGTGAACTACAAAGGTGGGCCGGCATACCAAAAAGACATAAGGCCCATATCAGTCAAAGGATCCTGTGGTCCTCAGAGGACATTTCATAACCTACTGCTAATCCTATTGTCAAGTCTATGACCCAGAGCTACGTGCTGTCAAAAGAAGGTCATGCTGTACAACGTCTCCTGCTGGTTGACCTACTCTGTCAGGTAGCCGTTGGCCATGCCAGGCCCGGCTGGAGAATACTCTACGCTGGGTCTCGAGGAGGAAGAGGGTGACGAGCCGGTGGCCTCAGAAGGGTCACTCTCTGAACTAAGCGGCACATCGGGAACTGCTATGAGGTGACTCGGTGGCAGATCGCGAGGAGCTACCTGTGCTACAGGTGCAGGAGGAGTTGGAGGGGGGTGCGCCATGTGCAGTGGGACCGCAATGTAAGGAGACGCAGGGTCAAAAATAGGATGATGTAAAGGGACATCAAAGTTCCTGTTGCTAAAGAGGTAAAGACGGAAGTTACAAGAACCGGCTATATACAGAGAATCCAACTCTGGATCATGGTGAAGCTGCAAATCTGGGTTCTCAATAAAGAGGATGGCCGTGGAGTTTATCACCAGCGTCTGAGAATGATGCGAAAAATATAGAAAGAGGTGAGAATTTCAAGAAATTCTCAGTAGGGTTGCGTTTAGTGATTATCTGACGTCACATGTATTCTCAGTTGTCTTGGGTTTTATTTAATTAGAAAAACATGTGTTCAAGCTAGTTATCCGTTTTATTAAGTTTAAGGAAAAGTCTGGTCCGAGGCAAGGTTCAGTTTTACTTTAGTGGACATAGGAAACAGAGTAACTCACTAATAAGATTCCACAGAATAGTAAACAGTATAAATAAATAAATAAACAGCAGTAAATGAACTTAATAGACATTGCATTCATCTTGACATAATTATTTCATGTAACCATGCATTCATGCAATCATGCAAACTTAATCATGAATCTTTCTTCGTAAGACTTCCCATTACTTTTCATCTTTTTCCATCTCTTGGTCCCCTGGGAGTTCTTGGCCATTTAGACTCCTGGGTAATAGTCTGTTTTTCAGGATTGAGCTCGTTCCTATACAGGAACGCTGGGTTTACTTTCCTCGACCTTCCCACCGATCTATTCCCCTTAACTTCTTATCCGAGGCTGGCCCAAGTAGCATGGAACTTTCATAGTACATAATCCTTATCATAACTTTCATAGCTTTCTTGAAATTGCACATGCATTAATATGTAATTCATAACTCGTGCATGGGTTCTACCGAAATTTCGGCAGCATAACAGAACGTGTCCGCTTCCCCATGAATAGTGCCAATACATCAAAACATCAATTTATCATAAAGGTCGCAACATTTCACATAAGCTTCAATATTGAACTCAGAATAACATTGAACTCATTAAGGCAGAGTTTCTGTCTTAGCTATAATTTCTATTTAACTCCTATTTAACTCCTTTGGACCTCAAATTTGGGTATGTTAAAGTGTTATGTGTCTAGTTTCTAACTTTTTTGGTCCCATCTAATTTCAATATCTATAGCTCAAGATACTTAGAGTTTATCCCGGCCTGCCTAGTGGCTGGCCAGAATCAGACACCTAAAAGTAAAAATCCACTAAAAATCGAAAACTGATTCAAATCACACGAAATTGGTCTCATATTAAAGCTAACAGGGCAAAGTTTCATTTACAAAAAAGTTTCATTCCAATTGACTTAGTAGGGCTCGAGTTATAAGCCCCGAATTCTGACATTTCTAAACTGCCCTGTTCTGGCTTGATTTGGACATAGGGCAACTTCCTTGGATCACTAGGAGCAAACGGGACCTTATCTAATTCTAAAATTTTTATGGGACATCCTATGTGTAAGCTTTCTAAAAAGTTGGTTTCATAAAATTTCAAGTAGTATAGGGCGAGTTCTACCGTGAGGAACCCAATCTGCCCAGAATCAGAGTCAGAAACCTAGGTCGAAATTCAAAAATTCATATCTTTCTCAATACATATGATATATTAATGGAAAGCCCTGGATGTCTAGTTTCATTTAAAATTGGTTTTATCAAATTTAATCGACTATAGGCGGAGCCGTATACTCCGCCGTACGGACTGCTGAGGGTTTTTGGTTCTCCAGCCCTCCAATCCCTTCCTATTTTCATTCTTTCTCACTTCCAATCCGGTTTTAACCATACAAACAGCCATAATCCAGCCATATATCATTGTAATCATTCATTTAACACATCAAAGATTGTAAGAATAATCCAACCTCAGCCAGCCAAAGCCACAGATTTGTACAAGAATTAAACCTCTACCTTGGTTATAAGTGATTTTGCTGGATTTTTGAAGGCTTGGATGAGCAAAGCTTGATTAGGCTTAATGTTGGCTGAAGTTATGTGAGTGAAGAAGAGAAGAAGAGAGCTAAAAGGAGGGGAGAAAAGTGGTGCAAGAAAGGAGTCTGAATGGGTGATAAAAGGATGGAAAAATCTGATTACATTGAGTGGTGGTGATTGGCTTGCTTTGGCTTGTGATTGGTGGCTTCTTGTATGGCTGAAATTCAGCCAAGCTTCCTCCTTTCTTATGGCCTTAGTTGTGCCACTTTTAGGGGTTAAGTGGCTGAGTTCTCAGCCACTTAAAATAGGGTTAATGAGTTGAAATTCTATTGGTTTGGTTCCGACAATTTAAAATACCGTAAACTTACCGATTTTCTATAAATCGGTAAATCGGTTTCATGAAAATTCTTATGAAATCTTCTATATTTCTAACCTAATTAACTTGTACCTAATCTCAATTAATTGCTAATCAATTGATCCTAAATAATTATTTAACTGAATTTTAATTAATCTCAATTATTTGATAAAAATCGAACAATTGAACGGAAAATGATAAAAGAATTTCGGTGGATGTTACAATAACCCTTAACAAATAACCTAGCCTTTTGGTTGTTTATTGAACCATAAGAATTTAACTTATTCTTATGGACCTATTCCAATCCAGTCGCCTTTCTATGATTTGGTTTTTTAACTAGTTGCCATGCATTATTTTTTGCCCAATCATTTAATGTCCTCCTCCATTGCTACATTTCGTTCTTCATATTTTAAGGCAACATAAAAAATTTTTGGTTCAAGAACTACAAGGCTACATTTTTCATAAACATTAGCAAGAGTTCTTGTCTTTCTCACTAGTGATTTAGTTGAGGAAGAAAAATGATGATCTCTTGAAGAAGAAGAACCAAGGCTAGATGAGCTTGAATAACAAATAGTTTCTTCAAAATCAGAATCTGAATTGCTCGAGTCTCCATCATTAGAAACATCATCTTCATTATGTGTTGGCTGCATAGATTCATCTTGGCGGATAACAGATGGACTTGTCTCAACTTGGACTCCTCCTAATTTTAAGAACTAGCCTCATCAAATTTAACATCATGGCTAACAACAAATATTTCAGACTTCAAATTGAAAATTGTATAGCCTTTAGACTGTGTGATATAGCCAAGAAAAATTCCTTTCTCAGATTTCACCTGCAACTTGTGTCTTCTCTCTGCTGGTACATGAACTTAGCATATAGAACCAAACACCTTCAAGTGCTTGACTGAAGGCTTGTGATTGCCATGCTTTTAAAGGTGTTTTGCAATTAACTACTGTTGTAAGCAACCTGTTAAGCAAATAAATAGCCGTATTGTTAACTCTGTCTAGAACTTTTTGGGGCAAATTTTTTTTAGTCAACATGCTTCTTGCCATCTCCATAATTATTATTTTCTTTCTCTCACAAACTCAATTTTGTTTAGGATAATAACCAATAGTGATTCGGTGTTATAAGCCTTCATTTTCACAAAATTGCTCAA
The DNA here is from genome assembly GCA_031439585.1 of Pterocarpus macrocarpus. Lineage (NCBI taxonomy): Eukaryota > Viridiplantae > Streptophyta > Magnoliopsida > Fabales > Fabaceae > Pterocarpus > Pterocarpus macrocarpus. The sequence continues at coordinate 33,979,808 of CM062521.1, forward strand.
ATTCCGTCGAAGCATATTCTTCGTCATGATCTGATCTTAAATTTTTTATTTTGTAGCCACTTTGAGTTTCAACCAAAGTCTTGAACTTCTTAAAAATATGAAATGCATCATATTTTTATCTGAGAAAATAAACCCATGTTGTTATAGTAAAATCATCAATAAATAAGATAAAATACTTGTTTTCATTAAGAGAAAGAGTCCTCATAAGACCACACAAATCCGTGTGAGCTAACTCAAGCTTCTCTTTAGCACTTCATGCTTTCCCAATGGGATAAGGCTATCTATGCACCTTGCCAAGTTGACAAGCATCACATACTTGAATGGGCAGTAGATTCATCACCATTTATTTTTTCATGAAGATGCTTCAATGCATTGAGATGATAATGATTGTATCTCTTATGCCAAAGGCAAGTCTCATCAACTTTGGCTTTTAAGACATCACATGAACACTACCACACAAAGGAGAAGCTTTTGTCCTCCATAGCAACATTAGCAATTTCCTTTCTAGTAGTATCGCAATGATTATTCTCAAATACAAGAGAATATCCATAAAAGACTTAATAAATTCTGATCAAGTTCGAGCATTAGTAACAAATCACTAATAAGCTTCATACCTTTCTTTGTTGGAATAGAAATTGTACCTTTTCATGTAGATTTGAAACATATTCTGACATAGACATTGATTGAAGTATCAAGCTCCTTGAAGAGCTTTGAGTTGTGAGTCATGTGGTTAGTGCAATCACTATCAATTATCCGTGAGTCTTTGTTGTTAAAGCTAGAAGACAACGTTGCCACAAAGAAATGGTCATCACATGCTCTACTCTCCAACACATTTGGTTGCTAATTTAGCTTGGAATTTGAGGAGCTTTGGCCTTGCTTCAACCTGCAAAATTTCTCAACATTGCCAAAGTTTTTGCAAAAATGACATTGCATCTAAGATTTGTCTTTATTCCAACAATCTTTCTCTAAATGATTAGTTCTTTTGCATATTCCACATGAAGGAAATTTTCCCTTGTTTTCAGGTTTTCTAAAGCTCAAAGAACCCTTTTTTAATTTTGTATTTTTGTCTCCAGCCATCTTTTTATTTCCTTTATCATAAGAATCTTCTGTTTATGTTTAGATTGAAATGCCCCTTCAGTAGAGCTTTCATTTCGTCTATTAATTCTCTGCTCATGTGTTTCTGGAGCACCAACTAACTTAGTCACAGATATTGTACTAATATCCTTAGATTGTTCTATGCTAGTGACTACGAGACCAAATTTAGTAGGCAAGGTAATCAACATTGTTTCAACAATTTGCTTATTAGATATTGTATCTCTATACAAAATTATCTTATTTATAATTTCTAGCATTTTAGCAGAGAAATCTTTAATAGAATTAGAATTAGACATCTTCATATTCATAAAATCTCTTCTCAAAGTTTGAAGTTAAATGAGTTTCACTTTGATTGTGCCTAATTCTCCTACTGCAATATAGTCCAAACCTGCTTGGCTGTAGTAGCATTCATAATGCTTGGAAAAATCTAAGACTGTGAATTGGGGAATGAAGAAAGCCTTTGCATCTTTGGAGAAATTTTCTTTAGAGATTCTTTGTTGCTCCTCAGTCAGCTATGCATATGCTGTTGGAGCTTCAAAACCCTTTTTCACAATGTCCCATAAATCACTTGCCATCAGTAAGCATTGCATTTTGATTGCCCAAAAATCATAGTTGTCTCCAGAGAAATTTGGTGAAGTGGGTAAAGAGAGACTGGTGGAAGCCATCTTCAAGAGCAAAAGAAGAACCCTAACTTTTGATGAAACTCCATAGCCCTTAAGATCAATGGAGCTTTGATACCAAATGTTGATTTTAGCAGCTAAATACATACTCTTTTAGTGATATAAGTGACTAGAAAATCAGAACATAGAGCAAAACATAATGCAATAAAAAACAGAACAACAACAAAACATGAGGGTATTGTAAAACCATTGAACATCTCACTTTTCATTTACTGAACATATGGAAATATACGTACACCAGAGGCTATATTATAACGATAGCTTTAGACACTATATCAGCCACCAAAAAAATAAAATAAAATAAAATAGCTTTCTAGTTGCTTCTATAAAGGACATATCTTTAAAATAAACAAAAGAGATATTTAACTATCACATGACTAGCTTTTTGTGAGCCAAGAACATCACAACATATTCAGCCCATTCCAATAATAATTGTCAAAGAAAAAGTAACATGGAGAAGAAATGAAATGCTCCTCTAAATATCTTAGTGGTAGAATTGTTTTGCGTTTGGGGTATAGAGCTTCTTATGGAAATAAATATATCTTGATTATGTTTCAAAATGGTAGAAGCAATAACGACACCAACAAGTGATTCTAGAGTAACAGTGAAATTTCTCAAGAAAAATGTGCTTTTAAGATTTGATACCTTGGAGCCATTAGTTGTGATAAAAGAACTTTATTTAACAGTGTATCGATCCAATTTGAGTTAAATTAATTAAAATTTAATAAATTTTAAATACTAATAATTTAAACAAATGAAAAAATTATTGCATTATGTCTACTTTCATACCATTTCTATTCAGCTCACATTCACTCAATAATTTTGTTGTAATAAACATAACCTAAAGTGTAACTTTAGGATAATTGGTGTTAGAGTTTGCTTGGTACGGTAGTTCTCCAGCCCAGCAAGTGAATAATTTGTCTCCCGATGTAGGAGAATTGCCAATAATAATAATAATAATAATAATAAATAATTTCAGCTGGTAGTTTGATGTCAAAGCTGGCCATTAGCATGTTTTATTGATTTATTATTTTTTACCGCATTGACTCAAAAAAAAAATTATTCTTTTTTCTGAGAAACCGAAAATTTGATTGGGCGTTAAGAAAATAGAAGGAAAAGAAGGTAGGTATGGATGTGTAGGACATGGGAGATAGTCAAGATAGCATATGCATGAATTAAAAAGACGCATTGATGGGCATGGGAAGCATATCTTAAAAGGGAATCAAAAGAAATTGGCCTCACTTTGCTTCCACTCTCCCCACCTGCCCGAAGATATGGCAAGCGCCACAAGATTTCACACCCGAGGAGAAAAGGCACCACTGCTGACCTCACCCGTATCTCTTGAGAGGATTTTTCTGGGTCCCATTTACACCATTCTCTTTCCCCCACTTCACACCCTGTCTTTGTTGTCCTTTCTCTCTCTCTCTCTCACATAACTTCCGTCTATCCTGCCTCCATCCAACTTTATAATTTCACTACATTTTCTCCCTCTAATGTAATATTACTATTATATAAATAAAGCGCATCCCACCTCCCCTGTCAACCTACGAAATATTCTCTAGGATATATTTCTTTATTTTATTCATTCATTATTTGGTTTTTAAAGTCTTTTATCTTATAATATATTTTTCCACTGCTGTACCTATAATTCAATATCATCTTGGAAAATTTGCAAGATTTGGGGTTATATCTGGCTGGATCTTGCTTTGTGGGATGTGAATATTGGTGGGTCTTATTTCAATACGAAGCTATTCATCCCATTTCCTCATCTCCTTCCTCCACTAAAGAAAAAACACAAAAACAAAAGCCATCCTGCCTCAGGTGCAAAGAGAAAAAGGGAAAGAACCATTGTCCCTCTTTACAGCACAGGCCATTGCTTCTTAACACCTTCTTCCATATAGTCACCTGTTCTGGCTTCTAGGTTCCACTTTGCAACCTGAGTTGGTGCCAATGGTTGCGGCCACAGAATCACAGTTCCATGTATTGGCAGTTGATGACAGCCCGATAGATAGAAAGCTGATTGAGAGGCTGCTGAGAACATCTTCATATCAAGGTAATTTATAGCAGGTCGGGGGACAAAAAAAAAAAAGAAAAAAAGTGAGAGAGGAACATTAAATCTTTTTGTTATTCATATCCTTTCTAATATGTAACTTGATGTTAATGAACTCTGTTTTATAAATGGCAGTTACCACAGTTGATTCCGGTAGGAAGGCTTTGGAGTTTCTAGGCTTGCGTGAAAATGACCAAAGCGACCCAAATACACCGTGTGTTTCTACCAAAAACCGTCAGGTACGGTTTGGTTTTTCTTGCACAAAATGTATAAAGCTTTCTATGGTTTCTTTTTCTGGGTGTCTGAAATTCTCTGGAATTTTGTGTTTTTATAGGAAGTGGAGGTGAACCTTGTTATAACAGACTACTGTATGCCTGGCATGACAGGCTACGATTTACTCAAGAAAATCAAGGTATGCTCAAGTTTCTATTCATATATTTCCTATCTCTTAATAATATGTTATATTCTTCACTCTACTCAATCTGTAGCGTTGAGATTTATGTTTTTGCCAGACAATTAGGCCAACGTGAAGACATTCCCATTTTGAAAATATGCATTCATTCCATTTTGTTATTTCTGAAAGTTATTTACTTGGATCCTGAGTTTTATGACTTGTATATTATTTTCTATTTAAAAAAAAAAAAAAGGCCCTACTCTTGTTGCTTGACTTGACTTGACAAAAATGAATGTTTTGAGTGCCTGTGGAAGTTCTGTGCTATCTTATTCTACCTGGAAAGAACAGACTTAAAGATTTATAGGATTTTCCCTGATTTTTCAGGAATCTTCGTCTTTGAGAAACATACCAGTGGTGATTATGTCATCAGAAAACGTGCCTTCAAGGATTAGCAGGTAATGGGGGACAAAGATTTCAGTGCTTCTTATTTTCTCCATGAACATTTTGAGGTGAATTTCTGATGAATACTTCATCGTGTTTAGGTGTCTGGAGGAAGGTGCAGAGGAATTTTTCCTGAAGCCGGTGAGGCTGTCAGATTTGAATAGGCTTAAACCCCATATGATGAAGGCCAAGTTGAAAGATCAAAAGGAGGAAACAAAAGAAAAGCTTGAAAAGTCAGAAGTTCAACAACTACAACAAATCCAAAATGAACTGAAACAAGCACCGCTCCAGGAGCCATACTCAAAGGCACAGCCAGCAGAAAGGAAACGGCAACAATCACTACAACAAGCCATCAATATCAATAACAAGAGGAAGACAATGGAACATGGGCATTCACCTGAGACTGACAGAACAAGACCAAGATACAGTGGCATGGCCCCTGTTGTCGATGAATCATTGGCAAATAATTTTCTTGAGTTCCAAAACATAATTCCCATATAACCTTTTTTTTTTTTATTTTGAAAAATAACTTTAGCATTGATTAATATGTATTATAGGCTCTACAGTAGTTAATACCTGTACACATTTTCCGGTACTATTTACTTACAATTTTGCTCCCCATAATTACATAAAAAAAAAAAATGAAAATGAGAAAGGAAAATCGTTTGATAAATCTCGGGTCTGAATGTGTTCTCGCGAATCAGATCTTGCTTGCTTCCCTTCTCCATCGGACTTGAATTTTTACAAATTAATATCTGTGTCTGCTTTTAGAGATTTACAAATCACGATCTGTCTAAAGCAAGCCTTTAAAGCAAAAGATGAATATCTCGATAACCATAATCCCAAGCCAGCAATAGTCCCAACGGTAAAGCTTCCAGTTCAACATGTAACTTACTCAGTAGAACCGCCTTCCGGAGTGAAACCCAGTTGTCAATTGTTATATTTTATGAATTTAATTTAAATGCACTGACGTTGTAAAATAATTTTATATTATCGGTAATAGAAATAGTGGAAAGTGCTAATTCATACAAATAACCATCCATTATAATAAGAAATCCACCATAATTTTTCACGTTCTCCTATTTCTATTGGTTGACAGTGTAAAACTATTTTATACTATCAATACATGCTAATTAAACTCATATTTTATTTATATTTGTTTTATACTTCAAAGTTATTATTATTATTATTATTTTAATGTGACTTCATAGTTATTATTATTATTTGAGTTTATGTTGCTCAGCATAAGTTTTAAAGAGTTTTTACTAATAGAATTATGCTGGTTCATGATTTATAGTAATTAAGTTCAATAACGTTTTTATTTAATGAAAATTCATTACTATAAATTGTAGCTTTATATATATATATATATCTTGAAAAAATACAATAGGAAGAGTTCCTTTCTCAGCTAACAATATTTTTCTTCTCTTCTTCTCATGAGCAATTATTATAAGTTGTTCTTATAGCATCACTAATTCAAGTTCAGAATTAGTAAGAAGTAGTTGCTGTAATACTCTTAAACTTAGTGGCCAGTACACCTTAGCCATAATTAATAAGCTTTTTATTTTTACTGAGTTATTTATTTATTTTAATTCTTTAATTTTGTGTTCTTATATGATCAATGATTTATTATTTGGATTTAAATTTTTATTTTCATTTATTTATTATTTATGTTATTTTATTAATATTTTCCGACAATCTTAAGAGTATTATGTACATTGTTATGTTCACTATGATAATTTTGTAAAGACCTGCGTTTAGAAGGACGAGCAACATCCAGGCTTTGCAACTTGCAATGCTGCCTTTCTCACTATAGTTTAAAACGGGATGCTCACGCCACCTGTTAATATTTGTTATTTTTGGCATCATTCACACTCTCATATTTCTATTATTATATTGAATGGTCCATTGAAATTAGCTGAAACTTTCTGAAGCTTCTGTGCTTAATGTGAAGTTATCATTTGATACCTAACCACATTTGATACCCAACAACAGTTTTTATAATAATGCGATCTACCTTTTCGTGTTATTGTATTATGTCTTTATGTTGAACTTTATTTGTGTGTTGGGATTTCTCATGCTTCTGCACTTATCGTGGTCTTCAAGGCCCATTCCTTGGCTGGTGGAGGTGGTTAGCATATAGAATTCTTGGCAACATAGTGAAGTATTGAAGCCTTGGTCCTGTCCATTCGTCTGAAGGATTCAATTGTATTTCTTTGTGAAGGAAGCAGTAAATCAGAGAAGTGACATTCTTGCAATCGGAGAGGGACTACCGTAGTTTCCTACCCATCAAGACACTCACGTGGAATGATAATACAAAGACATGTGATTTTGAACAGTTAATTGGGGGTTTTCTGATCTTTGTATATCCACGGTGGTTGTTGTTGAAGACCTATTACAATTACGAGTTCAAGGAGATGAATAAATTAACAGGTAAGTTTTATATTCGTGAAAAATCGGAAAGTCATGCTACTCACCATAGATACGGGCAAAAAAAATAATTTTGTGGCAATTGTTAATGAAATTAATTTTGTGACATTATTTCTAAAATAACTTTTTGATAGAGGAAAAATCTTGGGGGTAGACATTGGGGCTACCAAACATATATGAGCAAACAGAAGTATTTTTACCTTCTACAAAATTGTAGAGGATGTTAAGAAAATTGCATATACAGACAAGCTACCAAACATATCTATGCAAATAGAAGTAATTTTACCTTCTACAAAATTATAGAGGATGTTAAGAAAATTGCATATACAGACTATGAATATCCAGATGTACTTAAAGGATACTCTAATGCTAATTGGATCTTTGATTCAAATGAGAGTAAATCCACAAGATTTATTTTTTGTGATAGTGTTGTCACTTGGAAGTCATTCTAGCGGACATATAAAGACATTGGATTGATATTTACCCTTGGTGATGGTGGTGTCGCTTGAAAATCATTCAACTAGACCTATATAACTAGATCCACTAACTAGGATATGAGGTTGAGTGGCTAAGATATCTCTTAGCAGGTATACGTATATGTTATAATAATGTGAAGCAATTGCTAAATAATGAAATTATTTTCGTAAATTATGTGGGTCAAAGATGAATTTGGCGGATCCTCTAACAAAGTCACTAAGCAAAAAGTTAGTAAAGAATACATCGAGGGAGATGAGGCTTATGCCCAATTCACATATTGAAAGTGGTGGTAACCCAACCTTCTTTTTTCAATACTTGGATAAAGTTCTTGACTCACCCATGAAAGGTGAGGAGGGGATACAATAAGAACCAAAGACATAAAACACATATGCAGATAATTCTAACACATCAACCTAATATTATCAAAAACTAATAAACACAGTAATCACCAAAGCTACAATACCACCATGAGCACCAAAATAGCATATAAAGGCAGCAAAATAGATAGTAGATGGAGTGACAATAGCAAAAACACCAATCATTTTGGACCCAAAAGGATTCCACACATTGTAGGATTGGCCAGATCAAACAAAAGCAAGCCTATTGGAGCCAAAGCACTCCTTGAAACCATAAATCATAACCATTTGGGCATATTCCAACTACAATTTAGATCCTCAGATAACAAAAGCTGATAACATATCTGCAATAACAAGGAAGACAAAACCAGAGACACAAGAGAGCTAGCTTGTTGCATTAGGAATAAGATACCATAACACCTTTTGACAAGCCACCATGTTGCTTTCTTTCTGCCATACACCTAGCCATATGAACTAAGATTTCTTTACATGGTTAATAACTCTAAGAGGAATCCAATTCCTCATATTCTGCCATCTGTTGAAAACTAATCTACAATCCTAATCTACAATCCTAGGGAACTTTATCCTGTTGATTCCACCAATAAGTGATTTCCTTAGAATTGGAGTAGATGCACAAGTCATCATCCTTCAATCCAACATCTTCAAATAAAAATTGGATAGATTCATCTAAGGCAATGACAGTAGCCTCAGTTACAAAATTGGTCGAAACAGCATTCCACATGAAGCATTTAGGAAAAGGAAAGTGACCCATAAGATACCCCCCAATGGTATACACATTTTTGTCCTGAAAATAATCCACACATAGCGGCCAATAGTTCTTCTAGGTATGCAATGGAGAGACATCAAAGGATAGATTAGACCCACTAGAAGAGCTCCTCAAATGACTATTGCGATGCGCAGTAACCATATCATGCATAAGCCTATTGGTAGGATTTACTTACAAGACCAAGTCTAAAATAAAACCTGCTCCTTAATTGTATGTATGTGGACTTCTTTCTCGTAAAAATTTTTGCTATTTCTAGTTTTCCATAGCCCCAATATAATAGCAAACATCAATGCATACCAGTTTTTTTTTTTTTTCCGTAGCCTATTGACATCGGCATCAAACTTGAACTCCACTAAACCTTGCAAATTTTGAGGAATCACCCATGCTAACCCAAAACTGCCAACACAGTCACACCAAATTCCCTATGAAATAGAGCAATTTAGGAATAAGTGGTTACCTGTCTCCTCACACTGATTATAAAGAACACACCTGGTCTCATCATGTTGGATGATGTTTAGCCTCTTAACTCTAACCAAAGTGTTCAACATGTCCAAAACTGCAAACCAAACTAGCATTTCCACTCTAGGTGGGACAATTCCTTTCCAAATATTAGAGAAAACATATTGTGTCTCCGCAACACCAATTTGTCTTGATAAACCATTAAAATGAAGGATTTGATAAAACTATGGAATTTCCAAGTTGTCCTGTCTCACAAGTTTGGACATAGAGAAACCTACAATTAAATTTCTTGCAAATCTAAAACAAGTGTTTGCTTCCATTCAAAGAATTGATGCCTCCATAGAAGATTCTAGTTCCAAGAATATCCATCCCAAAACCTGCACTCAGAGATGGTTTTATTTTTTACTACAGAGATTGAGTAGAGCCTCAGGAAATGATTCATAAGATAGTCATCCCTGACCCATTTGTTTTCCCAAAAAGGGGTTTCCCTACCATCACCCACCATGACCCATAACCCATTTTTGATAATAGTTCCAAGCTCCTTACTAATCTTCCAAACACTATAAATGGCCCCCTATACTTTGCCAAGATTAGAATTGATTTAATCTATCATAGGTCTATTCATTTCCCAGTCAGTGCATGAACAAACAAATTTTTTCGTAGTGGTTTTTCCTCAACAAACAATTTAGGATGGTAACCCAACCTAAATTTGAGAATTCCTTAAACATTAGGTTCATATGAGTAAAAACAAGTCACTTGTCAACCATTAGGGGGCATTTAATAGATGGAATGAATTTTCATTCTTATGAATAGGATTCTCAAGTGTGCTATTTCTAGGAATAACTTCTTAGGTATGATATTTTAGAAGTGTTTGGTATGCAAATTGAATTCCTGGGAATATTTGATAAATTTTAAAAAATACACTTGATGGAGGTTGTAACACCTATGCTGAGAGTACAATGAACTATGACATTTTGTCCTGTTGTGTAACACTCCAAGGTTATATATAATATAAGTTTTAAGTTTCTTTAAATTAAGGACTTGATTTCAAGAGATAGTTTAAATTTAATGTTTTATGGAATAGCTTTAGATACCTTAAGATGAATAGCTTGAAAGCATTATACTTTGAACCTATGTTTGCTAAGAATACGGAAGTTTTCTTAAATCTTATTATGTGATAAATGATATGAGCAAGAAAGTATATGATTTAAGATGAAGAAAAGTTTTAGTGACAAGGAATTAGAAAAGAAATGCTTTTTCAAAGAATTTAAGCCAATGACTCACATGAGGCATGGCAAAGACCCAGCAAGTGTGAGTGCCTTTCTAAAGGGAGGAAACTGTAATAGAACTATTTACTAATGGCAGTAGCATTAGCCTTGGTGCACCTCGAGTAACCCAGCTGGCAGGGTGATTGCTAGCCCGACATGTTTGGCCGACATGTCCGAAATACATAGACACGCACAGGCATGAATTTATCATTTATTGCTGGAGTTAGGCCACAGGGGCACCCAGTCAGGCAGCTATTTCTGAAATAGGATCCTCCCCTAAGTTTTATTATGATTTTGAGATGAGCATTTACTCTTCATGTTATGAGAAAATATCTCTATCTTTATGCCCAATTTTATATATATTTGTACATGATTTATCGCGGCTATTTCTAAAAGTATTATGATTATATATATATAGGTATAAAGAAGTTTATATTCAGTTGAATAAAAATGATGCTCTTAATGAGCTAGGGAAGTTTTAAAGACAACTCATGTATCAGAAATGTTTTACCTAAAATTTTATAGTATTTGATATGAGACGGAGTATTCTACTTGAGAAAGGATGTATGAGTTTCTTAAGAAGCTTATAAAGTTATATCTTGCTAAAGGCTTACGTTTAAAGCTTGTCCCACTCTTGTTATAGGTATATTATCCCTCACTAAGTCTGTATGACTTATTTGTTCTTTCTCTCCATGTTTTTAGACAGGTGCAAGATTGTGCTCAAGCTTCCACAACTAACTAGAAGTTTCAGCATCTAAGTTTAAGTATAAAATCTCTAGAAGTGCTCCAATAACCTACAGTAGGATCCTACTTATGTGGAGTAATATGTTGTTATATGCAAATTGCTTTGAGTTGTAATTAATTTAAATCTCAATGATTATGTATTAAAGCTTCTTGAATAATTATGTAAACACTTTTTTTTTATAAGTGATTATGCTTTAAATTCTCATAATGCATGCTGTGGGGTGCATTCGGAGAATGCCTGGATCCCCAATGAGTTTGCATGTTTATATGTTTTATGCAGGGTGAAGATCCTTATTTGGGAATAGTCCTAAATATAAAGGAGACTTTGCTCGATTTTCTATTAGAATAAAGTCTATAGCAGGCTTGCTTAGGACATGTCCCTACACACCGGTCACAACCTAGGTTGGGTCGTGACAGAGGTGGTGGCAGGTGGCCGGCGGTGATGACCAGTGATGGCGGCGGCAGGTGGCTTTTGGGTGATGATAAGTGTATTTTGGTCTTTTCACAATGGTAAACATTCCCTTCCCAAGGGAAGGGAATGTTGGATTCCCATGGGGGAGGTAGTAATGTTTTAGGGGTGAAATTTCTTCTCGGGAATGCAATATTCCTGGGATTGTTTGCTTCAAATCTCTTACCAAACATAAGAATGTTTTAACATTCCCAGGAAAATAAGAAATTGCTGCATACCAAATGCCCCCTTAGACACTATCCAATATTTATAGTCCATCCCTATGGTGTAGAATAATATGTAAAGGATAGTGTATAATTACAACATAAATAGAGGGTGAGTTTATGTAATACCCTGGTTGAAATAAAACTTAGATAACGGAAAATTTTAAAATTTCACATTAAGCTTTATGCGAATAGAGGAATCGAAGTAAATTAAAGGGGATAAAATTTTAAATATGAAAGTGTATGTAAAAAGAAAAAAAAAAGAATAAGAGAAGGGGAGGACCACCAACACCTTAAGTGAGGTGGTCTACCTTAGGCCCCCTTTTTTCTCCTTTCTCATTTACAGTGAATCTTCACCGCCTTACACATCTATCTCAATTCTCTCCCCTTATCTCTCTCTCTTTCTCGTTTTCTCCTTCTCCCTCCCTTACCACCGCCTCGCGGCTCTTCCTCTCTGTTGGACTGCCACCACCCCGCAAATCTCTCCTTGACTCGTCTCTCCTTCTCTGCAGTCTCCCTCTCTCTCCGCCACCACTCTCTTTCCACTGCCCTCTCTTCGGGTCTTTCTTTCTATCGCGTGTTCTTTCTCTAGGCTTAGGGGACCTCTGTTTTGCTCCTTCCCAAATCAACCCATAGCTTCTTGGTGAGTGTTACCTATACTTGAAGCGGGTTAGTGAAAGTAAGCATATCTTGTAATTGTTTAGGTGTGGTGGGTTCTGATGCTCTGATTTTATGTTAGTTAGCTAAATTTTAGTTTTACCTTGGGTTAAATCACAATATTGAGTTGTTTTAGTTGCTAAAGTTCTGTACTTTAATAAATAATGAGTTAGATTAGTTAATTTTGGGTCATGTATATAGATTTATTATGAACAACTTTAATTATTATGGTAATTTTCTTTACAGTGAAACTTTGTAATTGATGAACTCTAAAATTTATTGGAGATGTTGTTTGTATATATGTTTAGAAAAAAATTTGAAAAAAAAATTGAGTGCCATGGAATATGTTCTATCTTAATCCTTACTCTTTATTATAGGTATAGGGATAAAATTATAAAATTATTAGTCTTCAAAAGAACTAAAGAATATATAATAAATAATAAGGAACTTACATTTTAATTAGTAAAGTTGTAGAAAGAGGGTTAGGAATATATTCTAACCATAGAGTTATGTTTAAATTGAAAATAATTGATCCGGTGTTGATTACAGATTCTTCAGCTGATCAACATCCGAGTTCAGCGGCTCCTAGGATGCAGATTGAAGTCCTCTCTTATTTTGTGAGTGGACAGTGCTTCTGTGGCATATGTGATTTATGCCATCAGTTTTGGTTTGGTTTCATATATATAGTGGAAGCTGATCTTCTATATATATTTGTTCGATTTCGAATACTTTACTTAGATAGTATATCTATTATATAGTTTGGTATGCTCAACCTATTATGAATAAATTCAATTTTGAAAATAAACTGGTATGAACCTGTTGAAGATCTAATAGAATTCTGAAAACAAATTATGGATTTTATAAACAAAAGGACAAGCTCTGATCTTTTGTTTGGATTGCTAAAGTGATTTATTGAGTAAATTATATTTTGGGATTTTCGAACTTTGATGAATACTTTTGCTCTCCATAAATTTGATTTGATGTTGGTTACTTTAACTTTTTATTTATATCTATTACCATAGTTTCTATATACTTTGTGGGAGGATTCTCAGTTAATCGGTAGCTAGCGATCGCTGACGCTAGCCTTGGTGTACCTTGGTTTGAACCCAGCTAGCAGGGGTATTGCTAGCTTAGTATGTGTGTGTCAAGCCTACGCATACTACCGACTTAGTCAGATCTGAAGGGTCTAACCCTTAACTGGAAATTTCTCAGAATTGAAAGCCTCCCTATCTTGGATTTACATTTGAGAATCGTGTTTTAATGTTATGAAATAATGTTACTTCTTTATATATATACATAGTATTTAAATTTGATTCTTTACGTAAATATTATTTAAAATGATGATTTCATATTTAAATGATTTCTCATTTAAACTTGATTTATGATATTAATTCCTTATTTAATTATACTTTGCTTTATTTCTAGAGCTTGTCCTCATATGTTATAGTTTCATTGCCCCTCACTGAGTCGACTGGACTCACTTACTTTCCTTTCCTATTTCAGATCCTAGGGTTGCATCTGACATAGTTTCTCCAAACTCGTAGCATGTAGACACCTTTTGATGGTCTCTCTATGCGTAAGAGTCTTCTATAAATTCTTATATTAATCTTTGGATATAGCTATCGCCTTAGAGTTGTTCCACAATCCGCAGACAAGATCCTGTTACTTGATATTCTTTTGAATGAAATATTTGTGTATAAGTCTTTCTATATTGAAAATTATGTTTCCTTGTATGTAGAGTAATGGATATGTATGTATATGCATATGTATACTAAATATATGAGAGTGAATGGATGTATGTAAATATATATGTAAACTATTGAGAGTGCTCTGAGAGTCTCAAATTTGGATATATGCTGGTTGACTGTTTGGTACAAGTCTGGCTATTACGAGGAAGCTGGAAAAACAGGGTAGACTCTATCCATTTGTCACAAAAAATTGGCATCTTAGGCTTGGTGGAGGTTTGTCACCTCCAAGCGTCGGTCACGACTTAGGGGTGGGTCGTGACAGTTTATACTTTTAATGAATCTATAGCTCATGAAAAAGTGGTGTACTTGATTATAGTGTACACTTGATAGATTCACCTGTGTGAGTGTTGGAGGTGAGATTGCCTCTATGAGAGCCTGGGCAACTCTTTAGAGCCACTCATAAAATCGTGTAAGGCCAAAATGCACCACACTACATTGAACAACTTTGGTTGAGAAGACAGTATGAGTAATGAGATCACTGATTCACATATGGAATGAAGGTTTATAGAGGTTTTAATCTCATTGGCATTCTTGTAGGTCAAATTTCATTTGTTCTATATACTAGTTCATAGTCCAAAAGACACTAGTATTTATGCATTGAATTCTTACATTCATGAGAACTAATTTTATTATAATAGAGTGGCTATAGCCACTCCTATTTGTCTATTGCTACTCTTCATTTATTATTTTTATTTGTAACATTTCCAAAATGCCTTTAATTAAAAACTTGTTTTAAATTTCTAGTATACTGTTACTCTTATATCCTAAATTTATATTGATAATTATACTAATTAATATTAAATGTAAGAATTAACTATAATTAAACTTCTAGCTTAACACAAAAAACTCCTAACTTAAATATAATGATTTTAGTGAAATAAAATTTAAATAACTTGTCAAATTTGATCAAATAAAAATATAACACCTTTTTTACATTATACTTTTGCAAAGATAATACTCCAAATCTTATAATATTGTAACTCCATTAAAATTATTGACATATAGACCGAGGGAGATTATCAAAATTTAGATTTATTTTTATTTTACAGTTAGCATTCTATGATAAATAGATTCTTATGCACTTAAAAAGAAATTTTATTCATAAGAACTATGATGCTGTCCGTAATGCACCATAACATGGTGCATCAAGCACCTTGGAGTTGTCCTACATCTAAATCGGTGGACTAACCATACACCCACCACATGTGATGCATAATAGCTGCCCCACTCTCATCGTCTTCTTCCTCCTCCTTCTTTTCTTTTTTCTTTTTGTTTTTTTCTTTCTTATCTCTTTTCTCCAGCATCAGTGCCATTGCCAACTCCATGTCATCGCCGACACACCCTCTAGCAACTCGCTCCTCTGATCACCACCTCCACCTTCCAGGAGCACACATGACACGATCTCCGTCAAGTTGCCCTCCACTTGCTGCCATTGGAACCACCAATAGGAGCAAGAATAACACGGTGGCCACGATGCTAATGGCGACCCTCTCACTTTGAGGCATCATTGCTTTGTTTTTCGATTTTGCTCCGCTCACCACACACAACATGAAATAGGTAACAATGGTTGCTCGATTGAGTTGGTGGGTTATTGTTGTGGGTTTATTTGTTTGGTCATTGCTCGGCTCTTTCTTTGGATAAAAAAGAGATAGAGAAAGTATGAGACGGTGGTGGAGTCACCAGTGGGGTACTGGGTTGGGCACTGGCGGCGGCGGTAGTGGATGAGAACAAGCCACAGAGTAGGAGGAAAGGTGTGTTGCGGCTACTGCAGCTGGTCCTTGCCCACTGTTGCCCTGGCTGGCATGCCGCTGCAGAGTTAGAAATGGAACAAGGGGTGGGGTGTCTATAGTGCTTTACTGTTGTGTGGTGTATGCATACTCCAACTAAATATGGCAGTGCCACCTTATTGGTGTATAGTGCACCATATATAATTGGGAGCGTAGCAAAACGCGCCAAGAACTATACAGCAAAGAGATATATTTCTAAAGATTTTGTCTCAAAATTTGTGCTTTTAAGCTACATTTATTTTTTTAACGGCCTCTTAAACTATTTTTATGAAAATACTATTGGGCCTTGTTCAATTCTATAACACAATTGATACTATCTTTTATTTTTAAATGATTAAAAAATCAATTTTCAAAATGAATATAAGGAGAAACTATTTATAGTCATCTCGTTAAAAATGTGACAAAATACTTAAATATGAGATGATAGAAGTATAAATGTAACATCCACCGGAATTTTCTTATCATTTTTCGCCTAATTATTCGAATTTTATCAAATAATTAAAGTTAATTAAAATACGACTAAATATTTATTTAGGATCAATTAATTAGCAATTAATTGAGTTTAGATATGAAGGAATTAGGTTAGAAGTATAAGAGATTTCATAGGAATTTTCTTAAATCGATTTACGGATTCAAAGTAAATCGGTAAGATTACAGTATTTTAAACCGCGAAAACCGAATCAACAAAATTACATATCAAAAACCCTAGGATTAGTGGCTAAAAACTCAGCCACACTTCCCCCTAAATGGCGCCACCAATCAACCTTAAGGGAGGAGGAGAGTTGGCTCAACACTAGCCATATAAGTCAAGAACCAATAGGAAGTTAGTATGCCAACTACCACCTTAATTAACTCCATTTTCATTCCTTTCTCTCCCTCATTTCTGTGCCCCAAAAGACAACAGCTCTCTCCCTCTTTTCTTCCTTTATTTTATCCCATCTTATCTTGCTTTCAAACTCCAAGTACCTCCAATATCACAACTTTTCATCTAGTCAAGCTATCCTTCAATCTAGAGGTAGGATTCTTCAATTTCTTCTATTATTGGTGCTATTGTGGCTGAGTAGAATTCCTATTCTTTCCATTAGATTGAAGATATATAGTGTTTATATGAATTCTTATGGCTGGATTAATGTATAAATGTTGAGTTTGGATGAGAACTTGGGTGAGAATTCAAAAAGGGATGCAAAGCAAAAGCTGAAACCTTACGGCGTCCGTATTGGCAAAGTGTACGGCTCCACCTACTGCAGTTTAAATTTGATGCAACTTTTTTTATACAAAACTAGACATTCAGGCTTTTCATAAATATATAATATAAGGCCATTGGATTAGTATTGAGAGAGATATGAATTTTTGAAATTTGACCTAGGTTTTTGAGTTTGATTCTAGGCAGACTAGGTTGTTCAGGGAAAAACTCATCCTATACGAATTGGAATTGAATGAAACTAACTTTGTTAGAAAGCTTACACATAGGAGAATATGCCATAAAAATTTCAGAGTTAGATGAGGTCTCCTTTGTTCCTAGTAGCTCGAGAAAATTGCCCTATATCCAAACTGGGTCAAAATAGGGCAGTTTAGGAAGGTCAAATTTTGGGGCTTATATCTCAAATTATACTCATGCAAATGACATGCAACTTCTTTCATTCGAAAGCTTGTTCTGTTAGCTTTAAGTTAATATAAATTTCGCATAATTTCACCTAGATTTCTATTTTTGGTGAATTTTCTCTTATAAGAGTGCAATTCTAGCTAGAGACATGTATGAATACTAGATCAAGTATAGTTAATATTGGAACTCGGGAATTAGGAAACAGAGAGCTAGATTAGGTATACTTAATGTTGAACTCGGAACTTAGTGAATAGAGACATGTATGAATACTAGATCAAGTTTAGTTAATATCGGAACTTGGGACTTAGCAAATAGAGAGCTAGATCGGGTATAGTTAATGTCGGAACTTGGAACTTTGGAAACACATTCATAAAAGTTTTGGAAGACTAATTGTAGCTTAAAGTCGGAGATTGGAAATCACATAGCACATAAGTCACCCTAAAATCGAAAGTCAAGGACAAGAACATAAAACTTAAAACATTTAAACCCGTAAGTCGAGAATCTTCAACATAAACTCAGAAGTTGGTACCTGAAACCTGAAACCTTATACCCGAATCTCGGAAGTCGAGAACTAGGACGCTTTAAACTCTTATACACATAATTCCAAAACTCTGTCCAAGATCAAACTCAGAGATCGATTCTAAACGTAACCCCGGAAGTCGGGAATCAAGGCATTGACCTTGTATACATAACTCCGAAAGTTGGAACTACTATGATCTCGAAACTCGAAAGTTGGTCCTGAGCTCAAACTCGGGAACATCAGTAAAAGTTAAAAGCTTGCAAGATAGATTTAGACTTCAGATTTTAAAACTAGCACCTATTGATATTGTTATATTCTTGGTATGATTATAATCTTGAGTTTGCTGTTTGATTAAAGTTTCCTGGCTGCTTGGCACTATTCATGGAGAAGCGGATATGATCCGTTATATTGCCGAATTTTCATTAGAATAGTAAGGAGGCTATGAGCATTTATATGTTATGAATATGTATGTGGAAATTCTATATGCAAGAATGATTTAAATATGATATGAAGTATATGAAAGTAAATGATGAAGCATATATATGAGTACATTCAGCATGTCTATGCATGAATATGTATGAGAATGAAAGGATATGAATATATTAAATGTGAATCCCATCACCTAGGGGTAATTATGATATCCCTCCTTGTGAAAGCAGTTAAATAAGATAAGATTGGGTCCCTTCACTTGGAGGCAGTTAATTGGATCCCTTCATGTGAAGGCAATATAAAACTATGAGGTCCCTCTATTTTGGAGGCACATAGTCAGATGAGATCCCTCTACATTGAAGACAAGTGGTCAGCTGAGATCCCTCTATTCTTGAGACACGTGACCATATGATATCCCTTCAATTTAAAGGCACGTGGCCAAAAAGAGATCCCTCCAAGACTAGAGGCACGTGAATCCTGTAACACCCTACTAATTTGATGTTATGCTTATGTCATAGCATGAAATTAAGCAGATTGTGTTACCAGATTAACACTCTATTTACCTTTCCTAATTCGTCCTTCTTTAGATGATGATACCAAGGGCGAAACGAATATAACAAAATATAAAAATAAATAAAAGAAAAAAAGGAATAATACAATACCGTTACTGTATAAGTGCATGTATATATATATATATATATATATATATATATATATATATATATATATATATATATATATATAGCCATTGCTTCAGTTTCGGTACAAATTTCAAAGTGGAACACCTATGTGGGCCGGCATACCAAAAGACAATAAGGCCCGTATCTGTCAAAAAGAGATCCTATGGTCCTCAAAGGACATTGCATAATCTACTGCCAATCTTACTGTCAAGTGTATGACCCAGAGCCACGTGCTGTCCAAAAGAGGGTCATGCTGTACAACATCTCCTGCTGGCCGGGCTACTCTGTCAGATAGCTGTTAGCCATGCTAGGCTCGGCTGGTGAGTAGTCTGCGCTGGGTCCCGAGGAGGAAGAGGGTGGCGAGCCGGTGGCCTCTGAGGGGTCACTCTCTGAACTCAACGGGATATCAGGGACTGCCTGCGGGGGTGACTCAGGGGCAGGGTCAGTAGGTGCTACCTGGGCTACGGGTGCAGGAGGAGCAGGAGGTGGGTGCGCCATGTGCAGCGGGACGACGATGTAAGGACTAGCAGGGTCGAAGATGGGATGATGTAAAGGAACATCAAAGTTCCTGTTACTAAAGAGGTAGAGATGGAAGTTACACGAGCCGGCTATATACAGTGAATCCAACTCTGGGTCGTGGTAAAGCTGTAAAGCGGGAATCTCAATGAAGAGGGTCGTGGTGGAGTCCATCGCCAGTGTCTGAGAATGGTGCGGAAGATGCAAAACGGGGTGAGAATTTCAAGAAATCCTCAGTAGGGTTCGGGTATACTGGTTAACTGACATCACATACATTCTCAGTTGCCTCGGTCTTTACTTAATTATAAAAACATGTGTTCAAACTGAGATATCTGTTTTAATGAGTTCAAGAAAATATCTGGTCCGAGGCAAGGTTCAATTTTACTTTAGACGGCACAAGAGATAAAATAGATTACTAATAATGGTATGTAGAAGGATAAACAGAATAAATAAATAAATAGCAGTAAATAAATAGAGTAGACAACTGTAACATCTTGACATAACTATTTCATGCATTTATGCATTCATGTAATCATGCAAACTCATACTTGAACTTTCCTTTTCAACTTTTCATTTCCTTTCATCATTTTTCCATCTCTTGGTCCCCTGGGAGTTCTTGGCCATTTAGATTCCTGGGTAATAGTCTGCTTATCAGGACCGAGCTCATTCCTATACGGGAATTGCCGGGTTTACTTTCCCCGACGTCCCCACCGATCTATTCCCCTTAACTTCTTATCGGGGCTGGCCCAAATAGCATAGAACTTTCATAGTACATAATCTTTATCATAACTCTCATAACTTCCCTTGAAATGCACATGTATTAACATGTAATTCGTAACTTATGCATGGATTCTACCGAAATCTCGGCAGCATAACGGAACGTGTCCGCTTCCTCATGAATAGTGCCAGCATACCAGAACATCAATTTATCTCAAAGAACACAATATCACATACATATCCCAATATTGAACTCATATCAACATCAAATTCATATAAGCAGAGTTCCTGCTCCAGCATAGTCAACCAACCCGATTTTTGTAATTTAAGCCATAATTTCTATTTGACTCATTTGGACCTCAAATTTTAGTATGTTAAAGTGTTATGTTTCTATCTTCTAACCTCTTTGATTCCATCTAATTTCGATATCTATAACTTGAGATATTTAGATCTTTCCTTGGCCTGCCTAGTGGCTAGCCAGAATCAGACACCTAAAGGCAAAAATCGACTAAAAATCAAAAATTGACTCAAATGATACGAAATTAGACTCATATTAAAGTTAACAGGGTAAAGTTTCATTTACAAAAAGTCCCATCCCATTTGGCTTGGTAGGGCTCGAGTTATAAGCCCCAAAACTTAACCTTCTTGAACTGCTCTGATTTGGCTTAGTTTGGATATAGGTTAACTTCTTCAAATCACTGGGAACAATTAGGATGGTAACTGGCAGCAAGTGTCGCAGCTTGCTCCAAATTACAATTTTAAAATACTTAATTACACTAAATTTGAAGTATAGTGCAACCAAGGTCGTCTCACAAGGATGTTGTTGCTATCTAGTTAAGTAACAAGGGGGTATGTGAAAACATGCAGTCAATAAACTATAAAAGAAAATTAGATGAAAATAAAAACACTAGTTCAAAGAGTTCCTTAGGTATAAGGTGAATCAATCATTAACGCACAATATATCAAACACATGGAGTGCGGCTAATTCGAGCTATTAGAGAGACCTCTACTAACAACCCCACAATTCTACCAAGAGAACTCTAGGAATTCAACCAACACATAATTGATTAGATAATTGAAACCTCAACTCTAATTAACCTATGTTGATTTCTAGCCCCAATTGTATTAGCCTAGGTTTGAACCCAAACCCAATTCCTAATTCTTTAACTAATCAAGTTCATACCAATTGACTAATTAGCAATCACCCAACTAATTCCTCATTCATAAACTCACATATCAATACCATTCAATGCAAATTTACAAATAAAAGAGGGCAAAGAATCAAGAAAACAAACATGATTGAAATTCAATTATAGGGTTTCAAGATTACAACCATAATGCCCTTGGAGTCTCCTTGAACTAGCTTGAAATCCTACTCCTCCATAGCAATGAAGGTTACAAAATAGAACCCAAAACAAGTATCTTACAAAATGAAAGGAAAAGAAAAAGGAAAGAAGAGGAGAGGAGAAGAGAAGAAAGAAAAAAATGAAAAATGTTGGAGATAGATGAGTCCCCCTCGCATCTCAGTTTTCTTTCCTCTTATTAGACCTCAAATGTCAAAATTCAAAAATACCCTTGAGCCCAACTTAATCCTCTGCCTCTTAGCTTTAAGTGGACATCCAATTTGCTTAATTTGGACTTGAAATGAGAGAGTTATGGCCCAATCTTTATAGCATGTTCAGATTATACGTGTATTCGCGTCAGTCCATTTTAACAGCCAATAAGTCCATGAAGATGTCATTATTTTGGAGAATGATCTTCATATGAATTGAAGCTTTATGTCTTAGATTTCAAATGGCACCAGTTTCACCTCAATCCAATGTCTACAACTCATGTTATGGCGCAATTAGTGTACACTATTCTGGTTCCAGCGTAACAGCCCTGTTCTAACTTCGTGGCCCAATTCGACCTAATAGACATCTGAATTAGTTTTTGTCTTCTTCATCAAAGTTGTAGATCTTTCTCTCAGCTTTCCTACAATATAAAATTTGTAATTTTTAGATATCTACAACTCAAGATACAGCCATAAATCAAAAACAGTATAAATTTGTAATAGTGCTGGAAAATACAATTAAGCCCAATTAGAGTCCAAACTTATAAAATGTGTCCAATATTATTCAATTAAGCACAAAAGAGGTTCAATAAACTAAATATGAGAGTTAATCAATGTATCAAAATATTGCTTATCAGTAACAAACTTGGAATTTCTGGGTAGGATGTTCTCCTATATGTAATCTTTTCAACAAAATTAGGTTCACTCGATTTGGAGTTGTATAGGGTGAGTTACACCCTTTTCAACCCATACTGCCCAGGTGGATGTCTGGATTCCTAGGTCAAACTTTAAAAATTCATATCTCTCTCAATGTTAATCCAATGGTCTTATATGATATATGTATAGAAAGCCCTAGATGTCTAGTTTCACATAAAAATGGTTTCATTAATTTTGAACGGCGGGAGGCGGAGCCATACATCCGCCGTACAGACTGCCGAGGGTTTTGAGTTTCCAGCCTCTCATCTTTTTCATATCTTCATCCCTCCTCACATCCAATTCAAATTTTAACCTCATAAACAGCCCATAACCCAGCTATAATTCATCATAATCATTCATTCACATATCAAAATTAAGAAATTAGACCACCATCAATCCTTCAAGAATTAGAAAATCAAGTAAGAATTTAGAGCCCCTACCTCTTACTATGAATGATTTGGCTTAAGTTTGTAGCTGGAACTTGGTGGAATTTCAAAGTGTGGTGGAGTTGGGTGAGTGAAGAAAAGAAAAGAGAGAGCTGGAGTGAAGTAGGCAACGTGAGGGAAGAGTCTAAAGAAGAGGAGGAGAATGTGTTATATAAGCATGAGTGGAAGTTAACTTGGAAGGTTTTGATTGGCTTCAAAATACAAGGCTGAGTTTCAGCCAACCTTGCTCTCTTTTTGTGACCAAAATGCTCTCCACGTCGTTCTTTTTGTGTGGCAGAATTGCTCTCCACGTCGCCTAAAGTGAGACTAGTTTCCAGTATATTCTGAAAATTAAATCGGAACTCATATATTAAAGTCGGAACTCGTTCACATCTTGTAGATTAAGTCGGAAATCGGAAAATGTTTTCCAGTTTACTCGAAGCTTGAAAGCAAAGTCGGGTATGAAGTCAAGCACTCAAAGTCGGAAGTCGGGAAATTAAGTAAAACTCGAATCAACTTTAATCATAACACTTGAGATCGGAATTCGCAACATCAATCCGTGTACCAGGAAATCGGGACTCATAGGACCTCTATATCGGAACTCGGGAAGATAGAGAAAATGGGAGTTCTCAGTGTTAAACTCTTGATCGGAACTCGTGAAATTTTGAGTCGGACTTGGAGACAATTTCAGAGATCTGATCTCGCGTCCATGCCTGTTGAGATCAAATCGGAACTCGGAAGTATCAGCCACTCCATTTCAGCCAATGAAATCGGAAATCGAAATGACAAGGTCAGAATTCGTACATACTTACATAAGGTCGGAAATCGTAAAATCCAAGCCAATCCATTTGAGCCTAACTAAGATCGGAAATCGAAAAATGGGACGTTACAAATCCCCTTGTAGGTCAGTTCTGTGTGACGACGGTCATGAGTTGAGCTCACTCCTAGATCAGACTACCCAAGGGCGGTAAAGACTAAAGATTAAAATACATGCAAGCACCCTAGGGACAGCGGTATGTAATGCCTAGATGTGCCAAGAAAAGAAAGCAAAGAAAGTTAAAGGAAAGCATCAGTGCATTTGCATGAATTCAAATACGAGTATTTGCATAATTATGTCCCATGTTTTATTGATGCTAAGATTGTTCCATCTACTTATGCTGTGATTATTATTCTAAATATAAAATATTGCCAATGAGACTCAAGTACGAGGATAAAATGAACTCTGCTTCGGACAATATATTTTCAAACTATAAAACTGAATTGTCAATTTAACATGCTCACATTTTTTATAATAAATTGAAGTAGCTGGAGATAATAACGATAACACTACATATGATATTTAATTGAATCCTACTGAGAATTTTATAATTTTCGCTATACTTCCGTATTATCTCCAGATACTTCAGAAGTTCTGAAGGAAGTCCTCCGAGGTGGAGTTGTAAGATTGAAGGTGGCCAAAGGTTGCGGCCAGACAAGGTCCGATTAAGCGACAGTAACAACTCCTAGGTAAGGTATTTTGACTTAAGCATAGTACTGTACTTGGGAGGGTGTTATAATAAACATAATCAATCTTTGCACATAATAGCCACTTATTTAATTAACATTAATTCTTTTATTGTGGTTATTAAGATTTCAAACTGATTATTTTGAAATAAATGAAAAGTTAATGTGTCAAATCAAACATTAAAACACAATGTATAATTACTAAGATGTCAGTATTTTTCTAAATGTTTATGAAATAAAAAATTAGGATATAGAGGAGTTGCAACATTATAATTCAGTAAATTATTATTTTATGAAATTACAACATTATAAGATTTGAATCTATTATTTTTGGCGAAGTATGATGTGAAAAAAAATGTTATATTTTTTGTTTGATTCAATTTTATAAGTTATTTAAATTTTATTTCACTACACTTTTTTATTCAAGTTAATCATTAAATTTAAATTAGGAGTTTTTTGTGTTAAGTTAGAAGTTTAGTTATAGTTCATTTTTATACATAATATTAATTAATATAATCATTAAATATATTTTTTATATGAATATAATTATTAAATATAAATTTTAGAATATAAGGGTCACAACATATTACAAATTTAAAACAAGTTTTTGGTTAAGGATATTTTAAGAATGTCACAAATAAAAGCAATAAATGAGGAGTGATAATAGACAATTGGGAGTGGTAATAGCCCCTATCTTATTATAATAATAACTTAAAAATATGTGAGAGATTGTTATAGTTTATTTATATTTATTTTATATTTTAAAATTGTTGTTGTTCTTATTATTATTATTATTATTATTATTGTTATTATTATTTGTTTTAAGATTAGTGTTTATTAATAACTGTTGATTTGACTAATTAGCCATGTTTGTTTTTATTCCAACAGCAAAAATTTTAAATAGTTTTTAATACTAGAATTATGTATGTTCATGATTTATAGTAATTAAGTTCAATAACGTTTTTATTTAATGAAATAATTGCTGAAATGTTGGGTCATCGGTTGTTGATGCGAAGTTACCAATTCTTTCACTACTAGTTTAAGTACAAAGTGCAAAGTTAATGAGAAGTGGCTATTGTATTCTGAAGAATATTAGTTATAAAGACCATCTGCTTCGAGTAATTTACTCGTGGTAGCAAAATACTCTTAAATTTAGTGCCTAATACGTCTCAACCATAATTGATAAGAATTTTTTTTATTGAGTTATTTATTTATTTTAATTCTTTAATTTTACGTTCTTATATGATCAATAATTTATTATTTGGATTTAAATTTTTATTCTCATTTATTTATTATTTGTATATTTCATTAATATTTTCTAACACCAATCACCTTCCTCAGAACGGATGAGACCATAATAAGTGTGGAATATAAGATTTAATCGGATCTATACTAGGAATTTAGAATACTGATAATAATAGAAATATAAATTAATAACAGTGTGTACCTGTTAAACTCCTATTGTTGAGGAACACCTATCTACAAATCCTGTTGCAAAAGAAAACGTACGCACATGGATATGCCAAGTGCAGAAGAATTCACTCTATCTTCTTTTCTTTTAGAGGGCCACATCAATAGAGCAGTAGCCGTCAAGAGTGCCAAGACTAGAGTAGGAATGCTGCCCATAATATGAATATATAGTGCTCTAGTTCTATCCAGCAAAGACTAGGTTACCTTAGGCCTCTACACCCTTCAATATATACTTATTATTGAGCTCAAGCCTAATACCACATGGTGAATATGAAACCCATAACGGATCACTTAAAAATAAGATGGGTTTCTAGTGAAAAATTAGGCTATCTATTCAACCGATTTTTATAAAACCAAAAAGTCCACCAACCAATGGAAGACCAAACCTAGAAAATTCTAACATTCTCCCACTTGAACAATATCGATTGGGTTTCACTCAATTTCTAAAATATTTTGAAAAGGACTCTCGAGTTGAACAATGATGGCCATAAATTATAGCTTGAAAATAATTCACTATAAATCATATCACTTCAGTCAACAAGGCTACTAGCTAAGAACCGTAGGCGAATGATAGACTATAAAGAGTCTAATTCCCCCATGACCACAGAACCAATAATCTCATCGACAATGATCAACAATCATGAGTGTGCAAGGTGTAGATATACACATCATAACATTACAATAATGTGAGCACTCAAAGTGATCCTTAATGCTACTATATATGGATCCTCATTGTGTCTTCCCAAGAAAACACAATCAATTTACCACAAGAAGGTCACATATCTCTCATGAAACACCAATGTCTTCCCAAGAAAACATCATATCTCGAGATATACAAATGGTACCAAAACTAATTTTATAACATGTGCATATATTCATCAACAGATTACATAAGCCCAATGTAATCAAATGAATAATACAACTCCCATTAACCAAGTACATCAAAAGACCTTATAAGACCCATATTCTCAACACGTTTCATAAACACCATGGGCCTAAGTCCTTTAGTTAGGGGGTCAACAAGCACCTCGTCAATGCTAATATACTCATGAGAGCCCTAATCGCACAATTCCAGTGCAATCACAATCTCATCAATTTTCACTGACCAATCATATTAAAAGACATCAACCACCAAGGTTTATGCACATGGTTTCAATAAAGCTATCATAGCTCCATTGTTAAATAACATTAATAGTAATAGAACATAGCCATCATAACACTGACTATCAAGGATTTTTGAATATATATATATATATAGCATGGAAACAAAGCCAACAATTGGCTCCTACCAACCTTATGCAATTACAAGAATATAATTAATTTTGGGCATAGTCATATTTTTCATGGAAGGTTGGGCACATGATTGTACAATCACCTGTGAGCAAAATGTAACACATACCATAGCTGCCATTTATTAAAACAATCAACATTTTCTTCAAGAAGAAAATATGCTTAAATACAAATTCAAGCATAATTTCATGGATAAACTTACATATCCATCATGCCCCAAAACCATTGCTAAATACAGTTTCATCCCTTTAAGAATGTAGCCAAATTTTATAAAATTGTAATTTAGTTACTTTATTATGGGAATATATGACATGAAGTTAAAATAAATATAATCAACCTTTTGTTGATCCAATGGACAATAATCAGTGACAACTGTCACCATAATAGGGATTAAAACATGAATATAAAATCACTTGTGGACAAAGAATATATCATGCATGACAGTTTCAGAAAATTCAACATCTATGGGCAAAAGAATTTTCAACGTCAAATAATTCCAAATTTTCATGCTGTTTGAACAAACTCATATATAACCACCTATGGATAGGTCAATGCACTAATTGGTCTAAGCAATAAAACCATCCCCAAATCAACAAGTAGCTCCACTAACTTTATGAATGAGTCATTGTGACGATAAGCATCCAAATCAATAAATGGGCTCTAAAACAAGGATGACAATTCAGTTCATTAAACTATTTTTATGCACGAATTTCCCTAAAACATGTTTTCCAAGAAATACACTATGAAGTACTCTTCATAAAGTCATATCACTCAAGTAGTGAACACTAATTTGCATAAAAGTGAATTTTAACATATATACCATGTAAATTAAAATAATAAATATTAGACTATAATTTAATTAACATAGAGAGCCAATAGATAATTAGACTAAGATTTAAAGCACTTGACAATTTTCATGAATTATTCTATTTGCTTAATAAACAAACTACCTTGCAATCCATCATTTACTATGCTAACTAATTCACTAGTCATACCAATTATTTATTCATGCTCTCTAAATTTACATTATGACAATAATATAGCTCTCCTTTTCCATGCACTTAATAAGCAACCAAGTGCAATAAAAACAATGATAATCAATAATTATCATAACATTTCTCATAAAGAATTTTATGAAGAGAAATAGAACATTATATCGCGCAATGAAAATTGTGGTATAAATAAGGTTTATTAAGTGTGACTCTCAACATTAGTACACTTTTGCTTAGCGAAAGTCTTTTTCATTAATCATGGGAAATCATGGTAAATGTTCCATGAATTAAGACAAAACCCAAACACCATCCAACTACCATGGTAAATCCTAGGAGATCTTTAACATTGGGTTAAGTGAGAAACCATAAGAGCATGTCTAATGCCACATGTTGACTCAAACCCTTCAGGCAATGAGTCTATGGGCCTTTCCACTTATATAGTATTCACTTAGTCCATTCCATACTAATGTGGGACTTCATCATCACACTTGAAAATCCAACACTCTCCCTCTCGACTGTTACATAGTTGCGAATAGCAATAGTCATGTCCTTACTTCATAAGGAAATACTCAACCACAAAACCTACTTTAAAAATGCTCTACACTTTCATTGGAGTCTTTATCTCAAACATCCATTTGCACTGATACAATTAAAACCATCAAAAGTTTCCATAAGCCTCCATATCGCATTGCAACTCATATAGAATATTCTTACGTTCAATCATTTACTAAATAAAGGCACTAAAATCATCAATGTTCTTTTCAAGAACTCGACATTCCTTGGTTCAACTATGTTTACTCCATAGATATGACAACAAGGTTTGCAACCATCAGCATTCATAGGATAATAGGTGGCCTTAGAATTCTTTTTGATACAATTGGGTCACAAACTTTCATCTTAGCAGCTTTCCCTATGTACAAAACAAGGTTGAGGCTAAAATTATAACCCTTAAACAATTTAAACTGTAATTTGGGATAGTATTTTATTTAAGATATAGACAATAGTTTAAGGTTTCTTTTCAATGGGATACAGGTAAGTTAATATGACTTAACACAAGATAAAATTTCTCATCCCATTTTATTCAAAGTCTCTAACATGCTAAATTGGAAAATAATCCATCGAATCTACAAGACATTTAGCAAGAGACCCTATAGATTATCTATTATTACCATACCTATTTAAAAGAAAATTTACCATCCTAACCTAACAATTTTGATTTTTTCTAGCCCATTCACTTTCTTCCTCTATCTTAAAAATTTTAAAATTTTTCCAAAGACAGAAACATATTTATTTTTAAATAGACAAATTACAGCCTATAAAATAAAAATCAAAATAAGGAAAGTGTTTAATTTTATCACAAGGTTAGTTTCACAAAAGAATATCAACACTTACCAAAAGGTAATCACATATTTGTCTTGGTAAATTTCCTTTTATAACAATTTCTATTAAAAGCTCAATTTGGTTGTTAGTACTATTCATGAAAAAATTCACAAGAGCTGAAAAATACCATGAATTTGATTATTTATATGGGCAATTAATAATAATATTTATTATCATAAACAATGACTCAACATATAATATAAACTTGTAACACCCTACTAATTTAATGTTATGCTTAAGTCATAGCATGAAATTAAGTAGACTGTGTTACCATGTTAACATACAGCTTACCTTTCGTTTATCCGTATCATTCTCTCTTTTTGTTTTTGTTTTTTTTTTTTTTGTATAAACAGATGAAACGGTGTGCTGCTATACTATGAGCGTAATGAAACTTAACAAAATACCACAATAGATAAGAAACAGTGCAATAACATCATCTGTATAAATATATATATATATATATATATATATATATATATATATATATATATATATATATATATCAGAAGCCATTGCTTCAGTTTATGTATAGAATTTCAAGGTGGAACACATAAGTGGGGCTGGCGTACCAACAAGACATAAGGCCCGTATCAGTCAAAATGATTCTATGGGTCCTCAGGGGACATTTCAAAACCTACTGCTAGTCCTATGTGCTGTCAACAGAGGGTCAGACTGTACAAAGTCTCCTGCGGCTGGCCTACTCCGTCAGATAGCTATTGGTCATGCCAGGCCCGGCTGGAGAGTAATTTGCACTAGGTCCCGAGGAGGAAGAGGTGATGAGCCGGTGGCCTCGGAAGGGTCACTCTCTGAGCTAAGTGGTATATCGGGAACTGCCTGCGGAGGTGACTCGGGTGCAAGGTCAGCAGGAGCTGCAAGTGCTGCGGGTGGAGGAGGAGCTGGAGGTGGGTGCGCCACGTGTAGTGGGATGGCAATGTAAGGAGTCGCAGGATCGAATGCAGGATGATGTAGAGGGACAGCAAAGTTCCTATTGCTAAATAGGTAAAGGCGGAAGTTACAAGAACCGGCTATATATAAAGAGTCTAATACTGGATCGTGGTGAAGCTGCAAATCTGGGATCTCAATAAAAAGGGTGGCCGTGGAGTCCATCACCAGTGTCTGAGAATGATGCGAGAAATACAGGACGAGGTGAGAATTTAAGAAAATTCTCAGCAGGGTCCATGCATGACATTTAACTAACGTCGCGTTCATTCTCAACTGCCTCGGGTTTGATTTAATTAAAAAAAAAAACATGAATTTAAACTTAACTATTCATATTCAATAAGGTTGGGAAAATGTTTAGTCCGAGGCAGGGTCCAATTTTACTTAAGACAATAAAAGAAACAGAATAAATTGATATTAACAATACACAGATATCAACAATACTCGGAATATTGAACATACGGCAGTAAGCGAATTTAACAAACAATAATGCAATCATACAAAACTTGCTCTTAAACCTTTCTTTATAAACTTTTCCTTTCCTCATAAACTTTTCATCATTACTTTTCATCATTTTCCATCACTTGGTTCCCTGGGAGTTCTTGGCCATTTTAGACTCCTAGGTAATAATCTGCTTTTCAGGATTGAGCTCGTTCCTATACAGGAATTGCCGGGTTTACTTTCCCTGACGTTCCCACCGATTTATTCCCCTTAACTTTTTATCCGGGGTTGGCCCAAGTATCATAGAACTTTCATCATAACATATTCTTTGAGTTCATAACATAACATTCATAGCTTTCTCGAAAATGCACATGCATCTACATGTATTTCATAACTTATGCATATACTTTACCGAAATTTTGGCGACATAGCGGAACATGTCCGCTTCACCATGAATAGTGCTAGTACATCAGAATATCAATTTCTTATAGAAATTACAATATTGCATGCACAATTCATCATGGAACTCATAAGGCAAAATTACAGTCTCAACATAAATCATTCACCTGATTTTTGTAAATCATGCCATAATTTCCACTTAACTCATTTGGACCTAAATTTTGGATATGTTAAAATGTTATGTGTCTATTTTCTAACATCTTTGGTCCCATCTAATTTTGATAACCATAACTCAAGTTATTCAGGTTTTATCCCGGCCTGCCCTGTGGCTGGCCAGAATTGCACACTCAAAAGTAAAAATCTATTAAAAATCGAAAACCAGCTCAAATCATACGAAATTGGTCTCGTACCAAAGTTAACAGGATAAACTTTCATATGCAAAAAGTTCCATTTCATTTGCCTTAGTAGGGCTTGAGTTATAAGCCCCGAAACTTAACCTTCCTAAACTACCCTATTTTGGCCTGGTTTAGACATTGGGTAACTTCTTCAAATCAATGGGAACAACTGAGATGATAACAAACTCAAAATTTCTTTGGATGATGTTATCCTAGGTGTAAGCTTTCCAACAAAATTAATTTCACTCAATTTGGAGTCGTATAGGGTGAGTTACACCCTTTTCAACCCATACTGCCCGGGTGAGTTCCTAATTTCTAGGTTAAACTTCAAAAATTCATATCTCTCTCACTATTAATCTAATGACCTTATATGGTATATGTATGGAAAGCCCTAGATGTCTAGTTTCACATAAAAATGGTTTCATCAATTTTAAACGGTGGGAGGCGGAGCCGTACACTCTGCCGTACGGACTGCTGAGGGTTTTGAGTTTTCCAGCCTCTCAACTCTTCCTATCTTCATCCTTTCTTGTTTCCAATTCAGTTTTAATCTCACAAACAGCCAATAAACCAGCTATAATTCATCATAATCAGTCAATCAACATATCAAAATTAAGGAATTAAATCACCACCAATCATCCAAGAGTCAGAAAATCAAGTAAAAAGAAAACCTCTACCTCTTGTTATTAAGCTTGAGTTTATAGCTGGAACTTGGTTGAATTTGAAAGTTGGATGGAGTTGGGTGAGTGAAGAAGAGAAAAAGAGAGCTACAGTGAGGGAGAAGGCAACGTAAGAAATGGGTCTGAATGAGAGGAGAAGAATATGTTATATAAGCATGAGTGGTACTTAACTTGGAAGGTTTTGATTGGCCCCAAAACACAAGGCTGAATTTCAGCCAACCTTTCCCTCTTTTTGTGACCAAAATGTTCTCCATGTCGTCCTCTTTGTGTGGAAAAATTACTCTCCACGTCGCCTAAAAGTGGGACTCATTTCCAGTATATTCTGAAAATGACATCGGAACTCGTACTCTTCTTAAAGTGGGAACTCGTGCACATCTTGGAGATGTAATCGGAACTCAGAAATATTGTCTGGTTTACTCGAAACTTGAAAGCAAAGTCGGATGTGAAACCAAGCACTTAAATTTGGAAGTCGGGAAATTAGGTAAACTCGAATCGATTCTAAGCATAACACCGGAGATCAGAATTCAAAACATCAATCTTGTGTACCACGATCTCGGAACTCAGGGAAAATAGAGAAATGAAAGCTCTTGGTAATAAACTCGAGATCGGAACTCATGCCATTTTGGGTCGAACTTGGAGATCAATTCAGAGATCTGATATCGCGTTCACTCCTGCTTGAAATAAACTCGGATGTCAGATTTCGTGTCCATTCTAAGCCTAAGGTCGGAACTCGTACATACTTACATAAGGTCGGAAATCGGAAAATCCAGCCAGTCCATAACACTTTGAGATGTAGTCGGAAATTGTGAATACTAATGAGGTCGGAAGTAGGAAATAGGACGTTACATTACCACCCTCCTTAAAAAAAAATTTTGTCCTCAAAATTTAGTGCTTGAGAATAGTCCAGGATACTCTTTCCTCATGTCTGATTCCAGTTCCCAAGTGTAGTCTTCAGCATCTTCTTTTCCCCACACTGCCTTTACTAGCTGCACGAATTTGTTTCAAAGTTGTCTGCTGCTTCTGTCTACAATACGTGCTGGCTGTACATGAAAAGTTAGGTCCTCCTTTAACTTTATTGATTCGGGTTCTAGCTCGTGTGTAGGGTCAGGCTGATATCTTCTAAGTTGGGAAACATGGAAAACATCATGAAGGTTTGACAAATGTGGAGGCAAAGCGACTTGATATGCAACTGATCTGATTCACCTCAAGATCTGGAAGGGACCAATAAAGCGAGGATTTAACTTCTTGACTTTAATGGCTCTACCTATCCCCGTTGTAGGGGTAACCTTCAAAAATACGCGGTCTCTTTCTTGAAATTCCAGAGGCTTTCTCCTAGTATCCGCATAACTCTTTTGGCGGCTTTGAGCGGTAAGCATCTTGCTCCGTATTTTCTTGATCTGCACAGTAGTCTGCTCAACTAAATCAGGCCCCAATAGAGTTGATTCTCCTGTTTCATACCAACATAGGGGAGATTGGCACTTCCGTCCATACAATGCTTCGTAAGGAGCCATATCGATGCTAGCGTGATAGCTATTATTGTATGCAAATTTGGCCAGCGGTAAGTATCGATCCCAATTCCCGCGTTGCTCCAGTATATAGGCTCGCAACATATCTTCCAAGGTTTGAATTGTCCTTTCTGTTTGGCCGTCCGTTTGGGGGTGATATGCAATGCTTAGGCACAACTTAGCATCGAACGCCTTTTGTAAGGCTCCCCAAAATCGTGAAGTAAACCTGGGGTCCCGATCAGAGATAATGGTCGAAGGGGTTCCGTGCAGTCTTATAATCTCTTGAATGTACAGTTGCGCCAATTTTTCCAACGGATAATTTGCTCAAATGGGTAGGAAGTGAGCAGATTTGGTCAATCTATCCACAACGACCCATATGGCATCATATCCTGTTGGCGTTCTTGGTAATCCCATCACAAAATCCATGGAGATACTCTTCTATTTCCATTCAAGGATTTCCAAGGGTTGAAGCATCCCGGAGGGTTTCTGATGTTCCGCTTTCACCTTTTGACAGATCAAGCATTTACTCACGAAGCTCGCTACGTCTGACTTCATGCCTAGCCACCAAAACATCTTCTTAAGATCTTGATACATCTTAGTAATGCCAGGATGTATAGTGAATTCACTCTTATATGCTTCCTCCAAGATTTTCCTCCAGAGATCATTCCCCTCGGGTACATATACCCTATCATGATGTTGCCAGATGCTTTCCTTATCTTGAGCAAAACTCGTTAATTTCCCTGATTGCACGAGATTGATCGTATGTTGGAGATTAGCATCCCGCTACTGTGCCTACTGAATCAGCTCCTTAAAGCTACTGGCTATCTTAATTTGATGTAGCTGAAGGGCCTTGGGAGTTATAAGGATTCCCAAATTAAGATTTCGGAAGCTTTCAATAAGTTCCGTCTCTTTGATCATCATCCAAGCTACAGTCAAAGATTTTCTACTCAAAGCATCTGCCACGATGTTTGCCTTACCTGAGTGGTATTTCAATTCAAATTCATAGTCCTTAAGAAGTTCCATCCACCTTCGCTGCCTCATATTTAGTTCCTTTTGATCAAAGAGGTATTTTAAACTCTTGTGATCAGAAAAGACTTCGAACCGTACACCATATAGGTGATGTCTCCATATCTTTAAGGCAAATACTACTGCAGCTAATTCAAGATCGTGCATAGGATAATTCCTTTCATGTGGCTTTAGTTGCCTGGAGGCATACGCGACCACATTTCTGGCTTGCATCAACACGCACCCTAATCCTTGTTTGGACGCATCACAATAGACTTCAAATGGTCCTTGAGGGTCTGGTAAGGCCAACACTGGTGTCGTAGTCAACCTCCTCTTCAAGTCTTGGAAACTCCGTTCGCACTCCGGCATCCACTCGAATGAGACATTCTTCCTGGTTAGCTTGGTCAGGGGCAAGGCTATACGATTGAAATCCTTAACGAATCGCCTGTAATATCCAGCTAAGCCCAGAAAACTCCTGACTTCAGTGACTGTGGTCGGCCTTTCCCAATTTAGCACCGCTTCTACTTTACTGGGATCCACTGAGATTCCTCCTTGAGACACTACATGGCCGAGAAATTTTACTTCTTTCATCCAAAATTCGCATTTGGATAACTTAGCATAAAGTTTCTTTTCTCTCAAAATTTGCAGAACTAGCTGTAAGTGTTCCGCATGCTCTTGCTCCGTCTTCGAGTAGACAAGTATGTCGTCAATGAAGACCACTACAAACTTGTCCAAGTATGGGCGGAATATTCAATTCATGTAATATGTGAATACTGTTGGTGCGTTGGTCAGTCCAAAAGACATCATAGTGTACTCGTAGTGCCCTTAACGAGTTCGAAAGGCTGTCTTAGGAATATCTTGTTCCTGAACTCGAATTTGATGATATCCGGAGTGCAAATCGATCTTGGAGAATACCATTGCACCCTGTAGTTGGTCCATGAGATCATCAATCCTTGGCAGTGGATATTTATTCTTGATTGTCACTTTATTCAACTGCCTATAATCCACGCATAGACGCATGCTCCCATCCTTCTTCTTGACCAACAAGACTGGAGCTCCCCAAGGCGACGCGCTTGGCCTTATGAATCCTTTTTCCAAAAGCTCCTCAATCTGTCTCTATAGCTCTGTCAGTTCCAAAAGTGACGTTCGATACGGAGCTATAGATATTGGTCCTGCACCCGGAACCAATTCGATGGTGAATTCAACTTCTCTTTCAGGAGGGAATTCGGGAATATCTTCTGGGAAAACATCAGGATATTCCTCACCAACCGGGATCTCCTCTAATTTCTGTTCAACTTCTGTCACGTT
The DNA here is from genome assembly GCA_031439585.1 of Pterocarpus macrocarpus. Lineage (NCBI taxonomy): Eukaryota > Viridiplantae > Streptophyta > Magnoliopsida > Fabales > Fabaceae > Pterocarpus > Pterocarpus macrocarpus. The sequence goes on from CM062521.1 coordinate 34,016,295, forward strand.
AGCTGATAGGAGGATGTATCCTTGACTCTTCGACCCACTATAGTTTATTAATAAAGAGTTTAGGTAGAAGAGTGTTGAGGCTTGGGATTTAGAATATGAGACAGAGGGGAATACCATCGTCTTATCAGAGCAATTGAGCATGATTCGGTTGGCAGAAAGCCAGTCTATGCCCAGAATTATGTCAAGTCCAGAGAGAGGAAAGCAAATCAAATTGGCTGCAAAGGCTCTACCCTCAATTTGAAGAGGAACATTGATGCAAACTTGACTAGTTTTAATAGGTTCATTAGTAGGAGTAGAAACCAGTAAATCATAAGACAATTTAGAAACTGACAATTGCAAAACAGCCACACAATTATGAGAAATAAACGAATGTGAGGCACCCGAATCATAAAGTACAGTCAGGGTCTTACCGTCCACTTTGCAGGTACCTTGGATTAGTCCCTTGGACTTATCAGCTTCCTTTGCATCCATGGTAAAAACCCGTCCTTGACTTTGAGGTCGAGACGGCTGCGGTGGATTCCTAGTTGGGCACTCATAAATTTTTTGGCCTGGCTTGCCACACCAATAGCAAACATTCTGTTCTGCCAAACATGGCCGATCACCGTGATTCCTACTGCACTTCGTGCAAGTTGGATTCGGAAGAGGCCTTTGAGGCTGCTTGCCTTTGTTGCCTGCCGGCGGGAATCTCCTCTGTTGTTGAAAATTGGGCTTGAATCTTGGGCCCTGCGGGGCCAACCTCTGCTTGAAACTACCGCCAGATGCCCTGGCTGCCACTAGTTTTGAGTTACAATCTTCCACAAGTCGGCATTTATTTACCAATGTGGGAAAATCCCTAATCTCCATTGGCCCGATTGCGGTGAGAATGTCTTCTTGTAACCCCCTTCAAACTTGATGCACTTCCAGGCTTCATCTGGGTTCCTCTGATAAATTGTAGAGAATTTGTATAGCTCTTCAAATCTAGCGATATATTCGGATATCGTCCGGTTTCCTTGACACAGCTGCATGAACTCGAGTTCCTTGGCATTTCGAACCGAAGCAGGAAAGTACTTTTGGTAGAAGACGTCTCTAAACACCATCCAGGTGACTGCTGTTTGAGACTCTTCGTACAATCTTCGTACCCCGTTCCACCAGAACTCTGCGCTTGCCTCGAGCGTGTAGGTGGCAAAGGTCACCTTTTGATGATCCGAGCAATCCAAGACAGAGAAAATCTTCTCCATGGCTTTAATCTATTCGTCAGCTTTGTCAGGATCATAAGCCCCTCGAAAGCTTGGCGGATTCGCCTTTCTGAACTCAGCGAACTTGAGATAATCCAGATTAGCTCCCGGGCCATGTGGGTTTCCTCCATAGCCTGGCGCAGGTCGCCTGCCTAGCTGATCCATCATCTGGTGAGCTGCTGCGGCCTGTTCCCGCATCGCCTGAGCCATCTCTTGTACGATGTCCATAAGGTCAGCGGGATTCTCTTGAGTAGGTCCTGCACGCGGTCTACCTCGCCTTCCGGAAGCCATTTAGTTCTGAGTACATAAAACAAAATTTATTGAGTTGATCAAGCTCAACACTAAGTCTAATGTGCTAGTAAATAACAGCTCACACGGTCAGGCACTTCTTACACATATACATCTATATCTCAACCATATAGGTAACATCTAGTGCATATCATTAGCTAGAAACATAGAATATGCGCGAAGTATAGTCAGTCTAATCCTCAGGCCTTAGCTAGGATGAACTGCTCTAATAACAAAATGTAACACCCTACCAATTTAATGTTATGCTTAAGTCATAACATGAAATTAAGTAGACTGTGTTACCGTGTTAACATACAGCTTACCTTTCGTTTTTCCGTATCATTCTCTCTTTTTGTTTTTACTTTTTTTTTTTTGTATAAACAGACAAAACTGTGTGCTGCTATACTATGAGTGTAACCAAACTTAACAAAATACCACAACAGATAAGAAACAGTACAATAACATCATATATATATATATATATATATATATATATATATATATATATATATATATATATATATATATATATATATATATCAGAAGCCATTGCTTCAGTTTATGTATAGAATTTCAAGGTGGAACACATAAGTGGGGCTGGCGTACCAACAAGACAAAAGGCCCGTATCAGTCAAAATGATTCTATGGGTCCTCAGGGGACATTTCAAAACCTACTGCTAGTCCTATGTGCTATCAACAGAGGGTCAGACTGTACAAAGTCTCCTGCGGCTGGCTTACTCCGTCAGATAGTTGTTGGCCATGCTAGGCCCGGCTGGAGAGTAATCAGCACTGGATCCCAAGGAGGAAGAGGGTGACGAGCCGGTGGCCTCGGAAGGGTCACTCTCTGAGCTAAGTGGTATATCGGGAACTGCCTGCGGAGGTGACTTGGGTGCAAGGTCAGCAGGAGCTGCAGGTGCTGCGGTTGGAGGAGCTAGAGGTGGGTGCGCCACGTGTAGTGGGATGGCAATGTAAGGAGTCGCAGGATCCAACGCAGGATGATGTAGAAGGACAGCAAAGTTCCTATTGCTAAATAGGTAAAGACGGAAGTTACAAGAACTGGCTATATATAAAGAGTCTAATACTGGATCGTGGTGAGCTGCAAATTTGGGATCTCAATAAAAAGGGTGGCCGTGGAGTCCATCACCAGTGTCTGAGAATGATGCGAGAAATACAGGACGAGGTGAGAATTTAAGAAAATTCTCAGCAGGGTCCATGCATGACATTTAACTAACGTCGCGTTCATTCTCAGCTGCCTCGGGTTTGATTTTATTAAAAAAAAAAAAAACATGAATTTAAACTTAACTATTCATATTCAATAAGGTTGGGAAAATGTTTAGTCCGAGGCAGGGTCCAGTTTTACTTAAGACAATAAAAGAAACAGAATAAATTGATATTAACAATACACAGATATCAATAATACTCAGAACATTGAACATACGGCAGTAAGTGAATTTAACAAACAATAATGCAATCATACAAAACTTGCTCTTAAACCTTTCTTTATAAACTTTTCCTTTCCTCATAAACTTTTCATCATTACTTTTCATCATTTTCCATCACTTAGTCCCCTGGGAGTTCTTGGCCATTTTAGACTCCTGGGTAATAATCTGCTTTTTAGGATCGAGCTCGCTCCTATACAGGAATTGCCGGGTTTACTTTCCCTAACGTTCCCACCGATCTATTCCCCTTAATTTTTTATCCAGGGCTGGCCCAAGTATCATGGAACTTTCATCATAACATATTCTTTGAGTTCATCATAACATAACTTTCATAGCTTTCTCGAAAATGCACATGCGTCTACATGTATTTCATAACTTATGCATATACTTTACCGAAATTTTGGCTAGATAACGGAACGTATCCGCTTCCCCATGAATAGTGCTAGTACATCAGAATACCAATTTCTCATAGAAATTACAATATTGCATGCACAATTCATCATGGAACTCATAAGGCAGAATTACAGCCTCAACATAAATCATTCACCCGACTTTTGTAAATCATGCCATAATTTCTACTTAACTCATTTGGATCTCAATTTTGGATATGTTAAAGTGTTATGTGTCTATTTTCTAACCTCTTTGGTCCCATCTGATTTTGATAACCATAACTCAAGTTATTCAGGTTTTATCCCGGCCTAGCCTGTGGCTGGCCAGAATTGCACACTCAAAAGTAAAAATCAACTAAAAATCGAAAATTGGCTCAAATCATACAAAATTGGTCTCATATCAAAGCTAATAGAACAGCCTTTCATATGCAAAAAGTTCCATTTCATTTGCCTTAGTAGGGCTCGAGTTATAAGCCCCAAAACTTAGCCTTCCTGAACTGCCCTGTTTTGGCCTAGTTTAGACATAGGGTAATTTCTTCAAATCACTGGGAACAACTAAATGATAACAAACTCGAAATTTCTTTGGATGATGTTCTCCTAGGTGTAATCTTTCCAACAAAATTAGTTTCACTAAATTTGGAGTTATATAGGGTGAGTTACACCCTTTTCAACCCATACTGCCCGGGTGAGTGTCTTGATTTCTAGGTTAAACTTCAAAGATTCATATCTCTCTCACTATTAATCCAATGGCCTTATATGATATATTTATGGAAAGCTCTAGATGTCTAGTTTCACATAAAAATGGTTTCATCAATTTTAAACGGCGGGAGGCAGATCCATACACTCCGCCATACGGACTGTCGAGGGTTTTGAGTTTTCCAGCCTCTCAACTCTTCCTATCTTCATCCTTTCTTGTTTCCAATTCAGTTTTAATCTCACAAACAGCCAATAAACCAGCTATAATTCATTATAATCAGTCAATCAACATATCAAAATTAAGGAATTAAATCACCACCAATCATCCAAGAGTTAGAAAATCAAGCAAGAAGAAAACCTCTACCTCTTGTTATTAAGCTCAAGTTTATAGCTAGAACTTGGTTGAATTTGAAAGTTGGATGTAGTTGGGTGAGTAAAGAAGAGAAAAAGAGAGCTGAAGTGAGGGAGAAGGCAACGTAAGAAATGGGTCTAAATGAGAGGAGGAGAATATGTTATATAAGCATGAGTGGTACTTAACTTGGAAGGTTTTGATTAGCCCCAAAACACAAGGCTGAATTTCAGCCAACCTTTCCCTCTTTTGTGACCAAAATGTTCTCCACGTCGTCCTCTTTGTGTGGCAAAATTGCTCTCCACGTCGCCTAAAAGTGTGACTCGTTTCCAGTATATTCTAAAAATGACATCGGAAACTCGTACTCTTTTTAAAGTCGGAACTCGTGCACATCTTGGAGATGTAATCGGAACTCAGAAATATTGTCTGGTTTACTCGAAACTTGAAAGCAAAGTCAGATATGAAACCAAGCACTTAAATTCGGAAGTCGGGAAATTAGGTAAACTCGAATCGATTCTAAGCATAACACTGGAGATCAGAATTCAAAACATCAATCTTGTGTACCACGATCTCGGAACTCGAGGAAAATAGAGAAATGAAAGCTCTTGGTAATAAACTCGAGATTGGAACTCGTGCAATTTTGGGTCGAACTTGGAGACCAATTCAGAGATCTGATCTTGTGTTCACTCCTGCTTGAAATAAACTCGGATGTTGGATTTCGTGTCCATTCTAAGCCTAAGGTTAGAACTCATACATACTTACATAAAGTCGGAAATCGGAAAATCCAGTCAGTCCATAACACTTTGAGATGAAGTCGGAAATCGTGAATACTAATGAGGTCGAAAGTCTGAAATCGTGAATACTAATGAGGTTGGAAGTCGGAAGTAGGACGTTACAAAACTCACATGTGGGTGGAGAATATACTATATAAAACAACAATTACAAAAAATCAACACATGTAGGTAGAAGGATTTTACTGCAAAGTCATCCCAAATATTATGTCACCACCAAATTAATTAATTAACTAACTACCTATGGGTGAGTCAATCCACAACTAACTCAAGTGACAAAATATGTCACATCAAGATCAATTAATGAGTTAACTACATGTGGGTGACTTAACCTATAACCAATCCAAGTGACCAATATTCCAAACAAATGAACAAGTAACTTTGTCAATTTTGCAAGTAACTCATTACGGTGTAGAAACTCACTTAACTAATAAAACACTCAATAGGGATAATAATTGCCCAAATAATCAATTTTTAAAACTCCAATTTTCCAAATAGTTTATGAGACTCAATAATCATAAATAAGCATTTTTCAATTCTATAATTTTCAGAGTTCAAATTATATTTAACAATCACAAAATATCTCAAATCCCATACTTATAAAATTTTAAACCAATATTTTATGATTATAAAATTTAATTTGAAATCCATGAAAATTACATAGTTAAAAAATGCTTATTTATGGTTATTGAGTCTCATAAAGTATTTGGAAAATTGGAGTTGAGTTAAAAATTAATTATTTGGGCAATTATTTATCCCAATTGAGAGCTCTATTGTTCGAGTGAATTTCTACACTATAGTGGATTGCTTGCAAAACTGACAGGATTACTTGTTTATTTGTTTAGGATATCAATATATAATTAATAAGATGTCAATATTTTTTAAATGTTTATGAAATTAAAAATTAGGATATAGATAGAGTAATAACATTATAATTCAGGTAAATTACCTTTTTTTATGAAATTACAACATTATAAGATTTGAATGTATTATTTTTGCACTAGTATAATGTGAAAAAAATGTTATATTTTTTGTTTGATTCAATTTGATAAGTTATTTAAATTTTATTTCACTACACTTTTTTTATACAAGTTAATCGTTAAATATAAATTAGGAGTTTTATGTGTTAAGTTAGAAGTTTAGTTATAGTTTATTTTTATATTTAATATTAATTAATATAATTATTAAATATAAAATCTAGAATATGAGGATGACAATATTTTAAATTTAAAACAAGTTTTTAGTACGGATATTTTAGAAATGTTATAAATAAAAGTAATAAATGAGAAGTGATAATAGATAATTGAGAGTGGTGATAGCCCCTCTGTTATTATAATAATAACTTTGAAATATGGGGGAGGATTGTTGTATTTTGTTTATATTTATTTTATATTTCAAATTGTTTTTGTTATTATTATTATAATAATTATTATAATTTTAAAATTAGTATTTATTAATAACTCTTGATTTGACTAATTAGCCATGTTTGTTTTTATTCCAACAGTAGAAGTTTTAAAGAGTTTTTACTAATAGAATTATGTATGTTCATGATTTACAGTAATTAAGTTCAATAATGTTTTAATTTAATGAAATAATTGCTGGAACGTTGGGTCATTGGTTATTGACGCGAAGTTACCAATTTTTTCTTTTTTTTCGATAAATAACAAAAGCTTGACCCACAAAAAGTGAGAAGCAAAACTGGAAAAACAAAAAGACAACAAACTAGTCTGGACTAGCAAATACTGAATCATATATCTTCTGCACTAAGGTGTCATATGCTATTAGGCTCCAACATCACTAATACTGGATCTTTAAAGATCTGTCTTTGGTCACATTGATTGCACTTTTCCTTCCAGATATTGAGATGGAGAAATTCTAAAATTTTTGTTTTAACCACCTTGATATTTTTGAACCACTGTTTGATTGATCTTACTTTATTGAACGTGAATATGCTCTCCCAGTTTCTACGATCCCCTTCAGTTAACCAATTGACCAACTCTGTAGAAGAGATTCTAATCTGAAATTCTATTTCTATGCAATCAAACTCCTCTAATGCGCAATGGATAGCTTCCGCTAAAGCCTCATAACCTACTACTACTGATGATTCTGCTTCCTTGAAGTCCACTAGCATACCAATAAGCTCCCGATCAACATTCTGTAAGTATCCTCCAACTGCAAAATGCTGTCTGTCTAGTAAGAAATCTACGTACAGCCACCATTGCATCTTTAGATTTTCTTGATTGCCCTCCCCAATTGCCATACTGATATCCCTATGATTAACTTGCTCCTTCTTTGTAAAACTTGATGAAAGATGATGATTAACCTATTAACTATACCCTGCACACCAATGTCTCGGATAGAATTTCACTTGTGCTGCTAGTTCAGTTACATTTACTAGTTGTTTTTCAAAAATGGTCCTATTTCTAGCTCTCCAAACTATCCATAACATAGCAAAAAGTACTTACATCCAATATTTTTTCTTCTTCCCAAATAACTCAACCTCTATCCAAGATTCAAAAAGAATTTTGAGGCTATTTGGCATGGACCAAGATATACCAAACCAACTAAGACATTCACCCCAAATATTCCATATCACCACACAATGAATGAATAAATGTTCATGGGTCTCTTCCTCTAGGCCACAGAACACGCACCTGTGATTGTTCCCCTGTAATATGTTTAACCTGCATAGCTATCCATAGTGGATAGCCTATTCAAGATTGCAAACCAAGCCAACATTTCCACTCTAGGTGGAGCACAACCTTTCCACAAGTTTGTGAAGATATGCTGATGCTCCATTTGCATTACTTGCTTGCCTTGAACTTTGTCTTTGTGAAAGATTTTACTGAATAAGACCCACTGTTGCTATATCTCCAAAAATATCGATCACTGCTGCCATTATTAATGGAAACTTGCATAAGAAGAAATTGTAAGTCTGTTAAAAGTGTGTATTCCCATTCAAAGAACTGGCGTCTCCAAAGGAGGTTCCAATTCCATGAATACCCATCCCATATCCCACACTCAGCTATGACAGTTTCTTTCTGTGAGGATATAGAGTAAAGACTCGAGAACCTATCTTTAAGACAAGAATCACCAATCCACAAGTCCTCCCAGAAAAAAGTGTTCTTTCCATCACCAACCATGATCCATAGCCCCCTTTTACCAATTCCTTCACTACTATAAATTGTAGCCTTATGTTAAGGGAAAATAAATATATCAAGCATCTTGCAAAATTACAATAAGAAGAGTTCTTTTCTCAGCCAACAATATTTTTCTTCTATTCTTTATTTGGTTCCCATGAGCACTCTTTGTAGGTTATTTTTGTAGCCTCATTAGTTTAAGTATAAAATTAATGAGAAGTGATTGCTGTATCCTAGGGAATATTAGCTGTAAAGACCATCTATATCGAGTAATTTATTCATGGTGGCAAAATACTCTTAAATTCAGTATCTAATATGTATCAGCCATAACTAATAAGAATTTTATTTTTATTGAGCTATTTATTTATTTTATTCTTTAATTTTATGTTCTTATATAAACAATAATTTATTATTTGGATTTAAATTTTTATTCTCATTTATTTATTATTTATGTTATTTTATTAATATTTTCCAACACCAATCGCCTTCCTTAAAACGAATTATAGGATAATGAGTATGGAATGTAAGATTAATCGGATCGATACTAAGAATTTAAAACACCAATAATAATAGGAATATAAATCAATAATAGTACATACCAGTTAAATTCCGATTGTTGAGGAACATCCATCTACAAATCATGTTGTAAAAGAAAACATATGCACATTGATACACCAGATACAGGAGAATCCACTCTATCTCCTTCTCTTCCAAAGGGGCACATCGATGGAGCAGTAGCCGTTAAGAGTGCCGAAACTAGAGTGGGGATGCTACCCATATATTAATATATAATACCTTTGTTCCATCCATCAAAGACCTTTGTTATCTTAGGCCTGTACAGTCTCCAGCATACTTATTATTGAGCCTAAGCCCAATACCACATGTTAAATATGAAACCCACAATGGATCGCCTAATAATAACATAAGTTTCTAGCGAACAATCAGACTATCCATTTAACTCCTTTTTATAAAATCAAAAAGTTCGCCAATCAATAGAAGCCCAAATTCAAAAAATTTTAACATGGAACACACTCTCATCAGTGTCAAGCTTAACACTGCCTGCAGGCTGTAGGGGAATGCCAAGTTACATCCTTGTATATTGATTTTGTTTAATTATTTGGTTCTTTAAAAATTCTCTTTTTTATTTTTTATTTTTAAAAATTGCGTAGTCCTTAATAAATGTTATTTGTTCTTGTTTGATCTTTGTATTAATTTACCATTAATTTCTCTACTAAGTGTCAATTTGGCATTTTATGTATATAGTTGTGTTAAAACTTCACAAGGAAAACTTTGCCGTTCAAGTGGTTTTACTTGACTCGAGCAAAATTGTCTCCAATAGGAGAATACCTATAGTTTCAACCAAAAAAAGAACTAATATGAATTAAAAAAGAGGTCAAATGAAAAAATTGTAATCTTTTAAAGATTTAAAAATTATGATAAGAGAATGAAATGGAAAAATCATAATATTTTATATGAAAAATATTCATATTTATTTACATATTAAAAGTTGCAATTAAAAATTTAATATAATTAATTTACGTACAACTATTATAAATATATTAATATTAATTTGTATATATATATACTGCTTAAGAATGTTTAACCTATAGCCAGTAGAGTTGTGTTTCTGCTTGCAAACACTATGTTGTACTTATGTACATTATGGTTTAATATTAAACTTTCTGCTTAAGTTCATGCCATTGACATTATTATGGACAGGTATTACAATAAAACATTAATTATTTATTAAAAAGATTCCAATTTTAGTATTTGATTTTATCTGGGTATTGATTTTCGCAATAATTGCTCAATAATATTATAATTGTAATTAAAACATAATTTTTTATAAAAAAAGAATAATTATTTGTCTTCCAGTATATTTGGCTACTAATTTTTGTTATAATTATTCAATAATATTACCATTGCAAATAAAAAACTAATTGTTTATGGAAAAAAATTATTAATATTGCATAATATTTGAGTATTATTTTTGTTATAATTGCTTAATAATATCATCGTTGCAAGAAAAAGGTTAATTGTTTACAACAGCAACAATTATAAGTATTCCACTATATTTGAAAATTGAGCTTCGCAATAATATCTCAATAACATTATCATTGCAATTAAAAAAATAATTATATATAAAAACATCAATCATTGGTATGCTATTATTTTTGGGTATTGATTTTCATTTATAATGGCTCAATAAAATTATTATTGCAAATAAAATATTAATTGTTTATAAAAACAACAACTGCTAGTATTCAGCTATATTTGGATATTGATTTTTGCTATAATTACTCAATAATATTATCATTGCAATTAAAATATCATTGTTTGTAATATAAAAAATTACTAGTAATTTACTATATTCGGATATTGATTTTCGTTATAGTTGATCAATAATATCATCCTTGAAATTAGAACATTAATTAATCTATAAAAGCAGAAATTATTAGTACGCCATTGTGTCTGGCTGTCAATTTTTGTTATAATTGACATATAATATCACCAATGCAATTAAAATATTAATTGCTTAAAAAAGTAGAAATTATTAAAATTTCACTTTATTTACTAGTAATTACTATATGAGAAAAGAGATTTGTACCACTCATCCTATTAACACCCTCAACATCCACAAATAAAAAGGTATAGGACCCACACTTGTTTTTTTCTCTTTTTTCTTCTCTCTCCACAGACCTCACTTTTTACTCTCAGCGGATGTCATCTGACACCGTTTTGAGAGGGTCCAAGTAACGGGTCTCTTACTATATATATATATATATATAGAGAGAGAGAGAGAGAGAGAGAGAGAGATACATGAAAGGAATAGTTTATTATAAGAGTGAAAGGAGCAAATATTGACCATTGAATCTTACATGAATGATCGAGATTAAAATATAAAATCATGTGACTTTTTTAATTGATTATATGACTTTTAAACAACTTTAAATCTTGATCATCTATGTATAGTTATATGGCTGTCAATTTTTGTTATAATTGACATATAATATCACCAATACAATTAAAAATTAATTGCTTAAAAAAGTAGAAATTATTAAAATTTCACTTTATTTACTAGTAATTACTATATGAGAAAAGAGATTTGTACCACTCATCCCATTGACACCCTCAACATCCACAAATAAAAAAGATATGGGAACCACACCTGTTTTTTTCTCTTTTTTCTTCTCTCTCCGCAGACCTCACTTTTTACTCTCAGCGGATGTCACCTGACACCGTTTTGAGAGGGTCCAAGTAATGGGTCTCTTACTATATATATAGAGAGAGAGAGAGAGAGAGAATTACATGAAAGGAGTAATTTATTATGAGAGTGAGAGGAGCAAATATCCGCCATATAACTATACATAGATGATCAAGATTTAAAGTTGTTTAAAAGTCATATAATCAATTAAAAAAGTCACATGATTTTATATTTTAATCTCAACCATTCATGTAAAATTCAATGGTCAATATTTGCTTCTCTCACTCTCATAATAAATCATTCCTCTCATATGATATGTTATATATATATGTTTTCCATTGGTATTCTTTTATCGGAGATAACCTTATTTGAGTACCGTTGGACACTTAAACATAAGTAACTCTCGTAGTTGAGATTCAAACCATAATTTGTTATTTTGTAGTAGAACAGCCCTTAACAATAGACCAAACCTTAAAACGTTAGTCATTATTAGTATTTTATTATATATGTGCTTTGCTTTTCGACATAATTGCTCTTAAATTAAAGCATTTATAAAAGCAACAATTATTAGAATTCCACTATATTTGGTTATTGTTCTCATTAAAATAGCTCAATATATTATCATTACAATCATAACATTAATTGTATATAAAAGTAGAAATTCTTAACAGCTAAGAGAAGGCCGGTGGTAAATGATTTGAGTAATATATATAATGTTATAAGTTCAAATTTCAATATTATCTATAATACCTAGTTTAAAATAAATGTTTAATTAGAATAATACGTTAGTAATCATAAAATTTTAAAAATTTTCATAATTTACGTTTTTGGGTATTTCCTAATATAGTGATAAAAGATTCAAAATTGTTAGATAAAATTTTTGAAGTATTAACTTTAAAAAAAAACCAAAAAAAGAAGAAAAAGCCATGGAGGACCATGGTGCATCATAAGTAATATGGTGCACCATAGAGCCCTCTCTTCCTTTATTTCCCACCCAATGCTTCTTACCAACTATTCACGCGTCCTCTTCTTCCTTCTTTCTTCTTTCTTCCTTCTTCAAATTTTTCTTCTTCCTGTTATGCACCCCTCACGCCTCTTCTCTCAAGATTTCCTTCTTCTCTTTTATTCTCACTCATTCTCAACCTCACATAATCATCACCATCACTAATCTTCCTCTCCTCCGTGCCATTGCTACCTCACAATTTCTCCCTTCGCTATCTCTCCCTTACCTGCGTCTTTCTCCCTCCATCTTCCATTCGCGTTTTGCTTCTTGAGGTGGCTGGTTCCTATTTTGTTTACTTTAAAAACCAACACATACTGGTGAGCTTCCTTCCTTAAAGCTTGATGCTGATTTTGTTTTATCTATTGTTAAAAATTAAGTCTGTTGGGTATTTGAATTACTTTAGTCTTGTGAGGATAAAGGGATGAGTGTAGAAATGTTTAAAGTTTTACTTTGAGATTAGGGTATAGAGTAGTAGAATATTTTGCTCACTAGAAAAATAACATGTAAATTAAATTTGCAAGGATAGACAAAGAGGACAAGGAATAGATTCTGAATCAAATTTGTGTCTAAATGGAAAACAATTGCTTATGTATGCTTTTAGATTCTTCAAGAGATCAACCCATCAGTTTAGCAGCTCCCAGGACATAAATGGGACTCTCTCCGATATTTTGTGAGTGAACAATGCCTCTATGGCATATGGTTTTCTTTACGCAATTAATGTTGATTTGGTTCTAGTTTATACTAGCAATTTGTATTATATATTTAGTTAATTATGAATATTCTGTTTATAGTTGATATATTTAGCTATTCATGCATGTCCGTTTTGAAATTGTGGAAAATTTTATTAGTATGTAACTGTTGAAAGTTTCAAGAGTTTGCTTTCTGAAAGGAGATTTCAGAATTTATAAATGTTAGGACAAGCTTCGGAATCGTGTTTAAATTATTAAACTAAGTTATTAAGAACCTTATTTTGAGTTGGAAAATTTTACTTGGGATTTTCATCTTCGAAAACTCTATTGAATACTTATACCTTTATTTTCGAAGTTTTATTAATATCTATTACTTCAGTCTTTATATACTTTGTGGGAGGATTTTCAATTTAGTGGTAGCTAGCGATCGCTGATGCTAGCCTTGATGCACCTTAGTTCGAACCCAGCTAGCAGGGGTGTTGCTAGCTCGGTGAGTGTGTGTGAGGCCAACATACACCGTCGACTCAGTCAAATATGAAGGGATTAACCCTCATTTGGATATTCTCAAAATTAGAAACCTCCCTGCTTTGACATTCACATCTAAGAGATGTATTTTCGAAATTGTAAGATAACATTAATTCTATTTATTGTGAGAATTGTCATTCAAATTGTGAAATAATATTTATTCTTCACATATTGCATAGTTATATGTTAATTTCTTAGTTATACTTAGTTTTGATATTAACTCTTTAATTATATGCAATTTATTTTATTTTAGAGCTTGCCCTCATATGCTATAGCACCATTGCCCCTCACTAAGTCAATTAGACTCACTTATTTTCTCTTCCTATTTTAGATTCTACTATTGTACATGCTTTGGGTCTTCCAGTGATGTAGGGTGCAAACACTTTTGGACAACCCCTCTATATGTGAGGGCTTTTTTTTCTAGCCTTTATTTTGATGTTTTGAATATAACCGCCGCCTTAGAGTTGCTCTACAATCCACAGACAGGATCTTGCTGCTTGACATTCTTTTTGGATGGGATATGTGTATAGGAACTTGTTTACCTTGTAAACTATGTTTCTGGGTATTTGTAGTAGCCAAAGATGTATATATTTATATGTGCATATGCATGAGTAGGTAGACGTAAATATTTTACTATTATAAGGAATGAATGCCTAATATTCGGATATGCGCAATTTACTTGGAGGTGCTCTAAGAGCCTCAAATTGGATATATGTGTTGGTTGATTACTAGAAAAAGTCTGCCTTTTACGGGGAAGCTGGAAATATGGGGGAGACTCTGTCCAGTTGTCACAGAAAATTTAATGTTTAAGGCTTACTGGAAGTACGTCACCTCCAAGCGTCGGTCACGACTCAGGGTGGGTTGTGATCAAAGTGGTATCAGAGCCAGGTTAGGTTATCTGTGGTTGGTGGAGCAAATGCCCTTTAGTAGTATTGCAAATGTGTAAATGGTTGCCGACCCATTTCCACAAATTGCGATACTATCAGGAAGTTCTTTTTTCTGGATGCCTTGGATTTTCTTTGAGAATTTGAATTCTTATGATCTTTTTTTTTTTCATCTAAACTGTTTCTCTCTTGAATAGATGGAGATGTCACCTAGGGTGCAATCCCAGAGGCAGCGGACTAAGGAAAATGAGCCCTCAGATGCGGGATCAGATAAAGCCTCATCCCCTATGCCTGGGAATAGAGGCCGAGGTAGAGGCAGAACTAGAGGTAGAGGTAGAGGTAGAGGTCGTGGTAGAATGGCCAGACGAGTAGTAGAGCCAACCCCTAAAGCCCCTGAAGGGGGAATGGCTAAAGTAATTGCTGGAATACGTGGATTGCAGTAAGCAGTTGAGACTTTAGTGGGGGTCATGGGGCCACAGCCTCGAGCAGGGGCTGATCCACATGCTCAGAGACAAGTTCCACCTTTTTCTATGCAAGAGTTTCTCAACTTGAAGCCACCGACATTTTCGGGTAATCTAGTGACGGAGGATCCACAATTATTTATAGACAAGGTGGGCAAAACCATTAAAGCTTCGAGATGTTCTACTACAAGAGCTATTGAACTTGTAGCCTATCAGTTGGAAGGTGTAGCTGAACAGTGGTATGAAAATGTGCTACGGGAGAGACCAGTTGGATCACAGCCTATGACTTGGGAAGAATTCATTGAAGCTTTTATGACAAGATTTCTTCCTGCGAGCACAAGAGCAAGACTTGCCACAGAGTTTGAGAGACTAACGCAGACTCAGGGGATGACTATCACAGAGTATGACACAAAATTTACTCAGCTATCACGTCATGCCTTGCATTTAGTAGGTAATGAGCACATGAGAGCTGCCAGATTTATTAGGGGGTTGGCGGATCCATATTTTACAGCATTATCACCTCAGATTGGGAAGCTTACTTATGCAGAGACCGTGAATGCTGCCTTAGAAATTAAATTTGGCAAGGCAGATAGGAAGGCTGCTAGGGAGGTGACCAAGAAAACGAAGACTTGGGGTTCTTATTCTGGTCGTGCTAGTTTTAGTGGAACACCTAACCATCAGGGTACACAACACAATCCTCTGCGAAGGGTCACATCCTCTGAACCATCTCCTATGAGTGCTCCTACATTAGGCTCTCAAGTTGGGAGTACATTTCAATCCAATCTTCAGAGTTTTGGGCATTCAGCTCTTTCTGTCCCATTATGTCAGACATGTGGAAAGATGCATTCTGGATTGTGCCATCGAATAACAGGAGCTTGTTTTCAGTATGGTCAGACTAGACATTTGAGGAAGGATTGTCCTCAAGTACCTAGAAGGCCAAGGATTAGTTCAGCCTGTTGCTCCTTTATCATCACCTCTTGCTAATCAATCCCCAGGTGATGTTGTCGGATTAGCAGGTAGAGGAAGCAGAGGTAGAGGTGCCGGAGGCAGAAGATCTGGTTTAGCTGGTAGAGGACATCTAAGGGTTTATGCATTGACTCGCTAGGATGTTCAAGCACCTAATGCAGTGGTAACAGGTATTCTATCTATCTGTTCCTTTGATGCACATGCTTTGATCGATCCTGGATCTACACATTCCTATGTGTCGATATACTTTGCTTCTCGGTTTGGAGGATTGCCTGAACCTCTGGACCAACCATTTTGGGTTGGCACTCCAATGGGATAATCTCTCTTAGTTACTTCTATGTATAGATCCTGTCTAGTGACCATAAATGGCGAAGACTCCAAGGTAGATTTGATTGTTCTAAATTTGGTTGACTTTGATGTTATCTTGGGAATGGACTGGTTGGCCTTTTGTCATGCCACCGTCGATTGCCATTAGAAAATAGTGTGATTTGCCATGCCAAGCGAAACACCTTTTGAGTTTAGAGGCAAAGTTAGTATTTCCCCATCTAAACTCATCTCTTCTCTAAGAGCTATGCACCTCTTAAAAAGGGGGTGTTTGGGATATTTGGCTGCGATGCGAGATGTTTCACTTGAAGTCCCCTCTATTACATAGATTCCGGTAGTCAAAGAATTTTTGGATGTATTTCCTGATGAATTGCCGGGGATGCCCCCAGATAGGGAGATCGAATTCTGTATTGATCTTGTGCCCGATGCTCAACCTGTAACTATACCTCCTTATCGTATGGCTCCAGCAGAACTAAAGGAACAACTACAAGAATTGTTAGACAAAGGTTTTATCCGTCCTAGCACTTCGCCTTGGGGTGCTCCAGTGCTATTTGTGAAGAAGAAGGATGGATCTCTGAGGTTATGTATTGACTACCGACAACTTAACGGTTGATGGTACGTAACAAGTATCCTCTTCCTAGAATCAACAATCTTTTTGATTAGTTGCAAGGAGCAGCATGTTTTTCTAAGATCGATCTTCGCTCAGGTTATCATCAATTGAAGATTAAAGAATAAGATATTCCTAAGACTACTTTTCGAACTCGCTATGGCCATTATGACTTTCTAGTAATGCCCTTTGGGTTAACGAATGCTTCGGCTGCTTTCATGGATCTGATGAATCGGGTGTTCAAGCCTTTTCTAGATCGCTTTGTTATTGTTTTTATTGATGATATATTGGTGTATTCCAAAGTCGAGAAGAGCATGAACATCATTTGAGAATCGCTCTGCAGACTATCAGAGATCACCAATTCTATGCTAAATTCTCAAAATGTGAATTTTGGTTAAAGAAGGTGGCATTCCTCGGGCATGTTGTGTCTAGTGAAGGAATCATGGTAGATCCCAAAAAGGTTGAAGCCATCCAACAATGGCCAAGACCTACTTCTGTGACCAAAATTTGCAATTTATTGGGACTTGCTCGGTACTATCGTCGATTTGTTAAGGATTTTTCCAAGATTGCTGCTCCGTTGACTAGACTCACTCAAAAAAATGTGCGATATGAATGGTCAGACGAATGTGAGGCTAGTTTCCAGAAACTTAAGGATTGTTTGACCTCAGCCCTAGTTCTTGTATTACCTTCAGGTTCAGGAGGGTTCTCAGTATTTTGTAATGCCTCAAGATTGGGGCTTGGGTGTGTTCTGATGCAGCATGGCATGGTGATTGCATATGCCTCGAGACAATTGAAGAGACATGAGCAAAACTACCCCACTCATGATTTAGAAATGGCTGCGGTAGTTTTTGCTCTAAAAATCTGGAGGCATTATCTTTATAGGGAAACCTGTGAAATTTATACAGACCACAAGAGCTTGAAATATATCTTTCAGCAAAAAGACTTGAATCTTAGGCAGCGGCGGTGGTTAGAGCTGCTTAAGGATTATGATTGCACCATATTGTATCATCCTGAGAAGGCCAATGTGGTGGCGGACGCTTTAAGCAGGAAATCAATGGGCAGTTTGGCTCATATAGCTCCTGTCAAGAGACCATTGTTGGAAGATATTCACAAACTGGAGTTAGGAATGGTGCATTTTGACCTTGGAGAGTCAAGGGTGTTTCTGGCTCATGTGAAGGCCCAATTTTCACTTAATGTACAAATTCAAGAAGCTCAGAAAAAGGATCCCAAGATGACCAAAGTAATAACTGAGGTTAAGAGGGAAAGGGTGCTGGTTTCAAAATTAATAATGAAGGTGTATTGCGATTTGGTGATCGACTTTGTGTACCCAATATTGGGGACTTGAAGAAAATAATCCTAGAAGAAGCCCACAATTCCAAATATTCTGTGCACCCAGGTGCCACTAAAATGTATCAAGATCTGAAATAACTATATTGGTGGGAAGGTATGAAAAGAGATATAAGTGAGTTTGTTTCTCGCTGTCTTGTCTGTCAACAGGTGAAAGCGGAGTATCAAAGGCCTGCTGGTTTACACCAGCAAATTGAAATTCCAGAGTGGAAATGGGAAAGGATTACTATGGACTTTGTGACAGGGTTACCGCGTACCCTTAAAGGATATGATGCTATTTGGGTAATTATCTATCGGATGACTAAGTCAGCTCACTTCCTTCCAGTGAGAACAACGTTGCTGCTCAATATGCTCCGTTGTACATTAATGAGATCCTCAGACTTTATGGTATTCCAATATCTATCATATCTGATCGCGACCCTCAATTCACTTCACATTTTTGGAAAGCTTTTCAACAAGCCTTGGGGACCCGTTTGGATCTTAGTACAGCTTTCCACCCACAAATGGATGGACAATTAGAGTGAACTATTCAAATTTTAGAAGATATGCTAAGGGCATGTATCTTGGAGTTTGGTGGGAGTTGAAGTAATTATTACCTTTGATTGAGTTTTCTTACAATAATAGTTATCAAACCAGCATTCAAATGGCTCCGTTTGAAGCTCTATATGGGAGACGTTGCCAGTCACCCATTGGGTGGTTTGAATTTGGAAAGGCAAAACTTGTTGGGCCAAATTTGGTCCAAGAGGCCATGGACAAGGTTCGGTTGATTAAGGAAAGATTGTTAGTAGCTCAAAGCAGACAAAAGGCGTATGTGGACCGTAGGTGAAAGGATTTGGAATTCATGGTGGGCGAGCATGTGTTTTTGCGAGTTGCTCCTATGAAAGGGGTAATGAGGTTCAGCAAATGGGGGAAACTTAGTCCTCGTTATATCGGACCTTTTGAAATATTGGAAAGAGTGGGTCCTGTTGCATATCATTTGGCATTATCACCTGAACTCTCAATGATACATCCAGTATTTCATGTGTCTATGCTTCGCAAGTATTTGCCAGATCCATCACATGTTCTATCCTCACCCGTTATTCAGTTAGATAAGAACTTGACGTATGAAGAAGAGCCGATGGCCATTGTTGATAAACAAGTGAAGAAACTTCGTTCAAGAGAAATACCTCTAGTTAAAGTAATTTGGAGGAATCACTCCATAGAGGAAGCAACTTGGAGACGGAGGATTCTATGCGTGCTTCTTATCCCCATTTATTCCTATCTCAATGTAATGCTCCTTCCAAATTCGGGGACCGAATTTTTTTAAGGGGAAGAATGTAATAGCCGATTTAGAATAAATGTTTAATTAGAATAACACGTCAGTAATCAGAAAATTTTAAAAATTTTCATAGTTTATGTTTTTGGGTATTTCCTAATATAGTGATAAAAGAATTAAAATTGTTAGATAAAATTTTTGAAGTATTAGCTTTAAAAAAAAGAAAAAAAAAAGGAAAATCCATGGAGGACCATGGTGCACCATAGAGCCCTCTCTTCCTTTATTTCCCACCCAATGCTTCTTACCAACTATTCACGCGTCCTCTTCTTCCTTCTTTCTTCTTTCTTCCTTCTTCAAATTTTCCTTCTTCCTGTTATGCACCCCTCACGCCTCTTCTCTCAAGATTTCCTTCTTCTCTTTTATTCTCACTCATTCTCAACCTCACATAATCATCACCATCACTAATCTTCCTCTCCTCCGTGCCATTGCTACCTCACAGTTTCTCCCTTCGCTATCTCTCCCTTACCTGTGTCTTTCTCTCTCCATCTTCCATTCGCGTTCTGCTTCTTGAGGTGGCTGGTTCCTATTTTGTTTACTTCAAAAACCAACACATATTGGTGAGCTTCCTTCCTTGAAGCTTGAAGCTTGATGCTGATTTTGTTTTATCTATTGTCAAAAATTACGTCTGTTGGGTATTTGAATTACTTTAGTCTTGTGAGGGTAAAGGGATGAGTGTAGAAATGTTTAAAGTTTTAATTTGAGATTAGGGTATAGAGTAGTAGAATATTTTGCTCACTAGAAAAATAACATGTAAATTAAATTTGCAAGGATAGACAAAGAGGACAAGGAATAGATTCTGAATCAAATTTGTGTCTAAATGGAAAATAATTGCTTATGTATGCTTTCAGATTCCCCAGGAGATCAGCCTGTCAGTTTAGCAGCTCCCAGCACATAAATGGGACGCTCTCAGATATTTTGTGAGTGAACAATGCCTCTATGGCATATGGTTTTCTTTACGCAATTAATGTCGATTTGGTTCTAGTTTATACTAGCAATTTGTATTATATATTTAGTTAATTATGAATATTCTATTTATAGTTTATATATTTAGCTATTCATGGATGTCCGTTTTGAAATTGTGGAAAATTTTATTAGTATGTAACTGTTGAAAGTTTCAAGAGTTTGCTTTCTAAAAGGAGATTTCAGAATTTATAAATGTTAGGACAAGCTCCAAAACCGTGTTTAAATTGTTAAATTGAGTTGTTAAGAACCTTATTTTGAGTTGGAAAATTTTACTTGGGATTTTCATCTTCGAAAACTCTATTGAATATTTATACCTTTATTTTCGAAGTTTTATTAATATCTATTACTTCAGTCTTTATATACTTTGTGGGAGGATTCTCAATTCAACGGTAGCTAGCGATCGCTGACGCTAGCCTTGGTGCACCTTGGTTCGAACCCAGCTAGCAGGGGTGTTGCTAGCTCGGTGAGTGTGTGTGAGGCCAATATACACCGCCGACTCAGTCAAATATGAAAGGATTAACCCTCATTTGGATATTCTTAGAATTAGAAACCTCCCTGCTTTAACATTCACATTTAAGAGATGTATTCTCGAAATTGTAAGATAACATTAATTCTATTTCTTGTGAGAATTGTCATTCAAATTGTGAAATAATATTTATTCTTCACATATTGCATAGTTATATGTTAATTTCTTAGTTATACTTAGTTTTGATATTAACTCTTTAATTATATGCAATTTATTTTATTTTAGAGCTTGTCCTCATATGCTATAGCACCATTGCCCCTCATTGAGTCAATTAGACTCACTTATTTTCTCTTCCTATTTCAGATTCTACTGTTGTACATGCTTTGGGTCTTCTAGTGGTGTAGGGTTCAGACACTTTTGGACAACCCCTTTAAATGTGAGGGCTTTTTTTTTCTAGCCTTTATTTTGATGTTTTGAATATAACTACCACCTTAGAGTTGCTCCACGATCCACAGACAGGATCCTGCTACTTGACATTCTTTTTGGATAGGATATGTGTATAGGAACTTGTTTACCTTGTAAATTATGTTTCTGGGTATTTGTAGTAGCCAAAGATGTATATATTTATATGTGCATATGCATGAGTAGGTAGACGTAAATATTTTACTATTATAAGAAATGAATGCCTAATATTCGGATATGTGCAATTTACTTGGAGGTGCTCTGAGAGCCTCAAATTGGATATATGTGCTAGTTGATTACTGGAACAGGTTTGACTTTTACGGGGAAGCTTGAAATATAGGAGAGACTCTGTCCGGTTGTCACGGAAAATTTAATGTTTAAGGCTTGCTAGAGATACGTCACCTCTAAGCGCTGGTCACGACTTAGGGTGGGTTGTGACATTATCGATATACCAAAAATATAAAAATAGCAATTATTAGTATGCTACTATATTTGGCTATTGATTTTCCCTATAATTGCTCAAAAATATTATCATTGTAATTTTTTATATCAATCATTAGTATTCCATTATTTTTTGGGTATTGATTAATTTTTGTTGTAATCACTCCAAAAATTTATTATTGCAAATATAATATTAATTGTTTACAAAACAACAGCTGTTAGTATTTCGCTATATTTGTGTATTGATTTTCACAACAATTGCTAAATAATATTATCATTGCAATTAAAACATTAATAATATTTGAATTTAATATAAATTGGTAATAATTATAATGTACGTAAATTGTTATTATGTAATAATATACATGTTTGTTATCACTCATGTAATGTATATGTTTGTATCTCCTTATTGAAGTATCAAAATGAGTCTAATAGCTTCTTCTTTCATTGTTATAAGGGAAAATTGTATGTTACCCTATGAAGTATAGGCTATATACATTTTAGTACCTAAACTTTAAATATGTGCAAATCGACCCTTTGACCTTTCATGAATATGCATTTTAGCCAAAATAAATGTACTATACCTCTCTAAACTTTGAGTCATATGCAAATCAACCCTTTGAACTTTCCTAAATATGTAACTCAATGCGTTAAACTTTCTTAAATGTGTGATACTTTTATTAATATTTGAAGAAAAAATTAACAAAATGGTCAATTTGTATATTCAAAAAAGTTCGAGAGGTTGATTTATCCAATTTTAAAATTTAGTGGTTAAAATGTATATAACTTATAATTTAGAAGAGTAAAATGCAATTTTGCCTTGTTATAGTTTGTATATGCTATTGCATTATCTGTCCATACTTTTTTCTTGTAACAAAGAACATTACCTCCTGATCTAACGCTTAAATAATAGAGGAAAAAATCAAACCAACTTCTAGGAGTTTTGAATTATTGACATAACTACTCTATTCTAATACCAAATAAAATTAAAATGGACAATATAAATCAAGTATATTTTGCTATTTATAGAAGGATGACTTATTAATTTAAATATGTGAAAACTAAAACGTTTATTCTTTAGTCCTAAGGATCAACTACATGAGAAAATATCTCATTGGTGTCTTTCTTTATCTTCTTTTTTTTTTTTTTTTTGGTAATATCTACCACACCGTTTACATGGTTAAATGATTCAATAACCAATCCATTGAGGAATTTCCAAGTTAAAAATTAAAGTTTCAAAATTAAAATTTTAAGAAAAGCTGTTAAAGATATTTTCAAAGTCCACCAAAGTAAAATAATTATATATAACTACCAAATAAAATTTATATATAAAACTTAAGAAATTTATATAAAAAAATTGAAAAATTTATAATGCCAAGATTCATATAAACAAATTCAGCAAAGTCTATCAATACTTTTCTATATAAATAAGGCATTGATTTTTTTTCTCGATAAATTATTCAAAGCTCACCTATGTATCGTATTACTTAAAAACAAATATCATATGTCCAAATCCTAAACCATGACATACACACATCACAGCACCTCCCCTGATTCACATTTCCTCATGGCAATCCTAGTATTACCAAGTAAACAAAAACACCCGGCTAATGTGACACTAGAACTACATCCTGCATATCTCAAAGGAAAGTGAAACTATGAAATTGGACGAAAGGTTGAGAGAAAATTGAGAAGATAGAAAACTTGAGAACTAAACTTATGATCGTTGGTTACACTAATGTTAGCTTATATACAGAGTAAGCACAAGTGAGAAGTGTGAAAAACTCTCTAACTAATTGAACTACCAATGTAACTGCTCTCTAACTAACGCCAGCACAGCCACTAACTAACTTTCTGATTTGGCATGTTCTCCTTTTCTGCCACGTGCTCTAATACCCCTCCCCCCGGAAGCTTGAGGCTGATATATGTCGAGCAGTCCAAGCTTGGGTAAGAAGGAAGTAAAGCATTTGAGAGGTAGAGCCTTAGTAAGAATGTCAAAACATTGGTCATGAGTGGAAATGGGCAAAAGATGCATAAAACTAGACTGAGACTTCTCTCGAACCAGGTGACAGTCGATGTCCAAGTGTTTAGTTCGTTCATGGAAGACTGGGTTTGCAGCAACGTGGAGATCCTTTTGGCTGTCGCAATATAAGACAGGAGTACGAGTGCACAGAATCTGAAGATCATGCAGGAGATAAACCAGCCATTGAAGCTCACATGTGGCAATGGCTAGTGCTCGGTACTCGGCCTCTGCAGAAGAGCGCAACATTATGGATTGCTTCTTGGATTTCCAAGAGATAAGGGGGTGCCCAAGGAAGAAGCAATAACCACTAATGGATTTACGAGTATCCACACAACCCCCCCAATCGGCGTCACTAAATCCTACCAATTGAACCTTAGATTTTCAAGAAAACATGAGACCCCTGCCAGGAGAAGCTTTAAGGTAGCGCACAACATGCATAGCTGCCTTGTAATGCTGTAGTGTAGGATTAACCATGAATTGACTAAGCTATTGTGTGGCAAGGGGTAAATTGTTAGGATATGATTGCCCTCCATCCTGATGCAGGTGTATCGCAGGATCAAGGGGTGTAGCAGTAGGCTTGGAGGCTAAAAAGCCAAAATCTTGCAATAGTTCCAAGCAGTAGTTTCTTTGGCATAAGGAGATACCCTGAGTTGAGTGAGCCACCTCAAGTCCCAAAAAGTATTTCAACAAGCCCAGGTCCTTTATCTTAAATTTCTCATCCAGCACCTGCTTTATGGAAGCAAATTCGGATAAAGAATCCCCGGCAAGTATGATGTCATTGACATATACTAGAAGGGTAGTGAAAGAAGAGGAAGTTGATTTGAGGAATAAAGTATGGTCAACAGTGGCCTGACGATAACTACACTACAGAAGCACAAATGACAACTTCTCAAACCACTTTCTGCTTGCTTGCTTCAAACCGTAAAGGGATTTGGTGAGCTTGCACAACTTATTGGAGCCTAGAGAAGGAAAACCAAGTGGGAGTGTCATGTACACATCTTTCTCAAGGTCACCACGAAGGAAAGCATTATTGACATCCAATTGATGCAGATGCCAATTATGCATAGCCGACAATGCTAACAAAAGTCTGATGGCGGTCATTTTTGCTACTGGGGAAAATGTGTCAAAATAATCCAGACCCTCAACTTGATTATAGCCTTTGGCAACAAGGCGTGCCTTATACCATTCAATACTCCTATCAGACTTTCTTTTAATCTTGAAAACCCACTTGTTACCTATAAGAACCACACCAGCAAGGAGGTCCACAACAATCCATGTCTTGTTGGCCTCGAGAGTTGATATCTTAGACTTCATGGCATCACGCCAACAAGCAAACCACACAGCCTTAGTATAAGTGGAAGGTTCGGACTCAGAGGATAAGGCTAAGGAAAAGGATTGCTGAGTTGCAAAGAGTGAGGTATAGGAGATGTAGTCTGACAGAGGATACACAACCTTGGAGGAAGATTGAGATGTGGGGGTGCCAGACTGATTATAGTGGTAATCTGCTAAATAGGAAGGA
Organism: Pterocarpus macrocarpus; assembly: GCA_031439585.1. Taxonomy (NCBI): domain Eukaryota; kingdom Viridiplantae; phylum Streptophyta; class Magnoliopsida; order Fabales; family Fabaceae; genus Pterocarpus; species Pterocarpus macrocarpus. Next base: position 34,041,801 of record CM062521.1, read on the forward strand.
GCTTTCTTAGTTCTCTCTGAGACTCGAGCAGCTGGTGGGAAAAGGGAGGGTGGTGGAGGAGGCTGCGACAAATCGTCCATGCTGAGATTAAGTGGAGAAGGGATGGTAGTATCTGCAGGGTGAGAGATGTAGTGTTGTGGCGTATTGGTGGGTATAGGTGCATCATGTGCACTGTCAGTATGGTGCAAATCAGGAACAATGTAACCATGAGACACATATGGAAGGTAAGTTTAAAAAAAATGACATTTCGTGAAATGATGACTTCTCTAGTATGCATATCTAGCAAAATATATCCTTTAATACTAGGTTTGAATTCAAGAAAAACACATTTCCTTGCCCGAGTGTCAAATTTTTGCCTACCACTTTGCAAGGTGGAAGCATAACATAGACAACCAAAGGGTTTAAGCTCATTAAAATCAAGTTGTGCAGAAAACAATATTTCATAAGGTGATTGGTTGTTTAGCAAAGGAGTTAGGATACGATTAATCAAGTAAGTAGCATGGAGAGCAGCATAAGACCAGAAAATCTTTGGTAATTTAGATTGAAAAAGTAGAGCTCTAGCGACATTGAGCAAGTGTTGATGCTTACGTTCTACCCTACCATTTTGTTGGGGAGTTTCGGTGCATGTAGTTTGGTGGAGAATCCCTTTTGAGTTGAAAAATTGGTTCATAAAAATTCAGTCCCATTATCTGTTCTAATGATTTTAATCTTAGCATCAAACTATTTTTTAGCAAATACCACAAAGTTTTGAACGCTTGAATGTACTTCAGATTTGGTTTTGAGCATAAAGATCCAACAGAATTTGCTATAATCATCTACGATTGTTAAGAAAAACCTGTGACCATGAATGGATGGAGTACCAAAAGGGGCCCAAACATCAAGATGCAAAATTTCAAAAATGGATGAAGCTCTTTTATTACAAGACTAAAATGGTAATCCTTTCTGTTTTGCAAACTGAAATATGTCACATGGTACCTTCAAATTGGAAGTAATAAAAGGGAACTGTTTGTTCAAAATCTATAATCTGCCATTGGACAAATAGCCTAACTTGTAATGCCAAAGCTCCATTTCAGGTATGGAAGGATTGGTTGTGTGGGCTCGAGTGTGCAAAGAGTTGGCAAAGCTGTCTTCCTTTTGAGCAATATCCAAGTAATACAAACCATTGCACTCTCTACCCAAACCAATCATCCTCTGAGATTGGATATTCTACACAAGACATTGGTTGTTAGTGAAGATTAGTGCACAACTAAGGGTCTTAGATAGTCTTGAGATTGAAATAAGGTTGAAGCTAAATTCTAGTATGTACAAAACATTGCTTAGAATGAAGGACTTAGAGAAACAGACCATACCTGCGCATATAGCTAGAACTGTATGACCATTTGGCAACTTAACTTGAATAGGACTAATTTGTGTATAAGATGTAAAACAAGTCAGGGAGGAACAGATATGATTTGTAGCCCCAAAGTCAAAAATCCAAGAGTGTGATGAAATGGAAGGAAAATAAGAAAGGACAACTGAATTACCAGACCTGTGGTCGGCAAGTTGTGAACTAGTAGGTTGAGATATTGTGGTGATATGTGAAGCTGAGGCTTGGTTTGGTGTGAGGGAGGCATGACTGTCCAAATTTGCCTATTGAAGCAATGTCACTAACGTCTTGTATTGTTCTTAAGACAAACCAGAGGTTGGTTGTTGAGGTACTTTAGTCCTAGGTGCAATGTTCTCATCAGTATTGCTCACATCTACATTTTCTTCCTGGAAGACATTATGTGCTGAGGATCCATTCCTGAACTTGAAATGAGGAGGGAAGCCACGCTTCCTATATCACACATCCACAGTATGCCCAATCTTCCCACAGTGTGTACACACTTTGTTGGCATTTGCACCTCTACCTCTGCCATATCCTCGATTACCTGCAGCGGTTGCATTGATCAGGATTTTTGATTCATCCTGGAAGTGCACAACACTAGAAACTAGCTTCTTTTGCTACAGAATCTTGGAGAAAACTTGATTCATAGCAGGAAATGGATAGGTTTGCAGAATTTGAAGCTTGATCTGTGAGTATTGGTCAGCTAATCCATTCAGGAATTTCACCACATATTCTTGTTGCTTAAACTGCCTTGCATTTCTCATCGCTTCACAACTACATTGAACCGGACAGGAACAGAAAGGAATCGGTCTATAATTCTCCAATTCCTCCCAAAATGCCTTCAACTAAGTGTGATATTCGGTTACGGTCAATGTTCCTTGTTTGAATGCATCAAACTCTTTCATCAATTCAGCAATTCTCACCATGTCTCCTCTAGAAAATTTTTCTTTCAAGTTTTTCCATACATCTGATGCTAATTCTAGTGCATCCACACTCCTAGCTATTGAAGGTGAAATGGAATGCATTAACCAATTATGTACCATGTTGTTGCATCTCTCCCATGCATCAAACAAAGGATGAAACTCATCTGGCTTAGAAATTGAACCATTGACAAATTTGAACTTATTCTTTGAGATCAATGCTCTCTTCATAGATCTAGCCCAAGTATGATAGTTAGAACCGGTAAATATAGGAGAAACTAGCACCTGGTTTGGGCTTTCATTCAAATGAAGAAAATAAGGATTCTGTGATGGATCTTGAAGTTGATTTTGGTTCTGCATCTGCGCATTCTAATTTGATCCACTTCCTTCATTCTGATTCGCGGCTGCAACAGTTGAATCTTGATGTGTATTTCTTGCCATGATTGTAGTGATGCGCAGCCGAGCTCTGGAATCAGCACTCTGATACCATCAAAGGAAAGTGAAACTATGAAATTGGAAGAAAGGTTGAGAGAAAATTGAGAAGATAGAAAACTTGAGAACTGAACTTATGATCGTTGGTTACACTAATGTTAGCTTATATACAGAGTAAGCACAAGTGAGAAGTGTGATAAACTCTCTAACTAATTGAACTACCAATGTAACCGCTCTCTAACTAACGCCAACTCAGCCACTAACTAACTTTGTGATTTGGCATGTTCTCCTTTTCTGGCACGTGCTCTAATAATATCCATACACTCGCATGTTGTCCTGCACAACATGAAGCCAGAACCAATAATGCAAGCAAACATAATAACACAATCAGCTGCATTAAGCATAAGAATGTCTCTGCACCTGTCCTGCACCAAGGCTGAAATCAGCAACAATCAGCATGTGAAGAAGCATCATTAATCCACAACAGTCGCAGCTTGCATATAGTCAACATATTTTAGGAGAGTCTGCTGCTAAGCAAAACCATCATCTAAAAACACCTTAACTAATTGTAAACATGTAGATCATATAGCATATCAGAAACCCTTCCTCAAGTTGAAATCACCAGCCAAAGAAAAAAAACGGAAAACATATTGTAGCGTTGATCACACTTTAAAAAAGAAGACTTCTACCAATTATAACTCCTTTGGTACACGGTACATTTCACTTACTTAATCCAATTTCTATACTTTCCAAATATAAATAAGTTCTATTATTTTCCTTTTTCGATGGTTCCAACAAAACTCAACCACAAAAACCAAGTAAGGAGCAAAATAACGAGTTTAAGCACCTAGCACATATCAGTATACCACTGATACATTTAGGTGCCTAGCATCTAAAATTAAACTAAATCAGATCACTATAACACCTACCAATCTAGTATCAGACCAAAAAAAAAAACCCTGTAGTTTCCTTTTTCCTTAAAACAGATTGGGGGAAAAAATTATCAGACCATAACCAATTTAGAAGCACATAATCTGAAGCAGATCAACATAATCAAGTTAGCAATAGTATTAGTAAAGGCAGCATCATCATACAAATGTAATAACCCAAAAATGTAATCCACACAACTTTTTGAAGCAAATTCTGTGCTACATCAATCTGATAAGGCAATCACACTATAGACCACCATCAGCAGAACCCTTAGGAACTTAGTTTTTACCACTTTACTGCGATGCAATACATGTGAAGGCAAAAACAATTTCCAATGAAAGATTATATGAGCATTATCAAAAATGTATTAGTAAGGTTCTATATAACAGGCATTTCAAATTAAATTAAAGCACAAATTTCAGGTTCTAAAATCAGATCAAGTATAATCTAATTAAAAGCTACTATGTAGCTACAAAATTACCAGGTTTAAGTTTCAGAAACATAACCTCATAATAACCTCACAGAGACTAGTTCAACAGCAAAATTAAGATCAAAGAACCATGAGCATATGCAGATAGAGATTTTTGAATAAATGTCAGTAAATAATTAGTTTGAAATAATTAGTAAGGCACAGAGAAAAAGGACATATAGCAATTAGCAAGGACTAATGCCTCCATGCACAATGTTTAAGTTCTGGTTTAAAATTTAGATCAAGTATAACCATGAACACAAGTACGTACATGTTCTAAATGAAGACAAAATACTACTCTATCCACTAACAAATTCACAGTACAAATGATATCAGCAATGTCAAGAAAGAATCGGTTGGATTGTATATAACATGCATTCCAAATTTACGTCATGCAGCAAGGTTAAGTTCAGGTTCTAAATTCAGCTTAGCTATAATCAAATTAAAAGGCCACCAAAGACAAATACTAGTTGGCAAAATTTAAAGAACTGAACAAATAGTAGAATCTCAAAACTAAAGAGATAATTGAATCATCGGAGCATATCCTCATAACCTTGAAAGAAGGCTCAAAGTTAACATTATAGTTGTAACTATTTACTACTGGGAAAAAGGAACCATTAGAAAAAGGAGTCAAATTTATAGTTACTAGTGGATTGATAGGCACTTATGTGCCTATCAATCCACATTTTTCATTTTTAGTGTAAATTTTAAAATAAATTTTTATTTATTTTTGTGAAAAATAAACTAAAATTAAGAGAGGATAAAAATATATTAATAGTTTGTAACAATTAGTGGGTAGTTTTAAAGTGCAAGAGTTGATCAATTGATGGGTGGTTTTTTTCAACAATTTTATCTATTTTTTATTTGTATTTAATTGATTATATATAGATATTAGTTAAATATATTCATGAAACTCAAAAATTATTTCAATCTAATTTAGAAAGACCAAAAGATATCTATTAAAAGGAATCCCTTTATTATATGTATAGATATTGATTGCCTTAATTGACAGTAATGAAAGTAACAACATCCAAAGGAATAAAGAGGTGCACAAATCAATTGCTACAATAGCATTACTTGTTACACATAACTCTAAAAGCATGTGCTGAATTTAGAATGGCTATTATTCAAAATCCTCTAGCATGGTAAGTCATTAGTCATGACTCACATCTTAGTAACAATTCGAAGTCATGGGTCCCGCACTATTGGAATTCCAAAATGTGTTATGCTTGTATGAGAATCACTTAATGTAATTCCTGTTCATCCACATGAAAAATAAAAAAATAACAACCAAAATCCTCTAAAATAATCACAGGAAATCAAAAGAAAAAGGAAAAAAAATAGAAGAAGCATAATTTTTCCCTTCGAAAGGAAACATCTTCAACAAAATAATATCTTGATTTGCTTTACATCCTAGGCCCATTAGAATATTGTTTGGCTTTATGTCACGGTGAGAGTAACCTTATGAATGCATATGTTCAACTCTAATAATCGGAACAATAGTATGAAACCAACAAAACACTAGTATCATTATTTAGGCATTTTCTTTGATAATAGTTGATATGTAGACTTACTAATTGATCAGCAAGCATTAACATTGTCTTCAATGTAAACTTGCAGTTTCAATAGTTGAACAAATCTTCCCTTGGTCCAAGAAGGTTAACAGCCATGACATTGCAGTCTCCTTCAACTTCAAACAACTCAAGATGGGGAATCCCCACTTCAATAAAGAACTGAATTCGATTACTCAAGAAACGAATTGATTGTTTTCTGACACATTTTTAGCCGTATTTAATTAATTTTGCCCTTAAGGCATGATTAAGTCTAATAGTTCTTATTGTATTAACAGAGTAAGATTATGGACATCATTTAGGCTTACCTTCAAACTCTGGAAAATAGAGCAAATATATACAAAGGTTGTAAAACAATTCATGTGAACCTTTAGTCTTAGGTATTAGCTAATACTTTTTCCACCCAAAATGCTAATATGAAATAAAGATATACTTACTTTCTCCTTGACAAAGCACATACAATTTTGATTCATAATGAAGTTATGGATGCTTTGTCTTCACAAATTACAGCTACGCAGAGATGCATGTATAGACCCGCTGTAGCTACTTCCTTCAAAATCATGCTGCCAAAGACTCTGTCATTATCATATCCAATAAAGCCAAAATTAAGAACAAAGACTCAGTAATTTATGCCGTAAACACAATGCATATCGTAGAGAGTAAGAAGATATTATCTTGTAAAAATGGAAGCACTGAAAAAATAAAAGTATATGACAACCCAAAAGGCCAAAACCCAAAACACGAATTTGGAGCAAACCATTAAAACCAAATATAAGTCATGTGGAAAAGTATTATATAAAAATTACTTTTGTCCAAGATAATTTCCAAGAGACACGAAGTTGATTTGGTTGATCTGGAAAGTATATAAGATCATAAATAAATAACTGAAAGAACAAAAAGAAATAAGACACTGTATTAGAAATAACAAACTTCAAATTCCAGTTACTATTTCACAGCTTGTCAGTTGGAGAACATGGAAAGAAACTGCCGTCAACATCACATAAATGTTCAACAATTGCCATCTTTCCACAACTAATTTTTTTTACCAAAACTCTTTTTTCCAAGCAAGTGGCAGGAAGACAAAAGCCTCTTTTGCAAAATTATCAACAAAAAATTTAGCCATACCTCATATGTCACATTAAAAGTATAGTACTTACATTAAATTAACAAATAATTGAGTCAATATAGAAAGAGTCAAACAAATAAGTGGCATAAATCTAAGAAAAGAGTTAGGGTGTGTTTGGTTGGAGTGATTTAAGAAGGAAGAAAAGGAAAGGAAAGAAATAGGAAAGAAATGGATATATTTCCATTATTTGATTAGAGAGAAAAGTTGGGAAAGGAAAAAGTGAATAGTATCCAAAATTTTGTGGGCCCCATATGAATAGCGACATTTTTTTTTCCTTCGGCTTATGGGCAGAAACTATTGGGAAAGAGGGCGAATTTTTTGTTTACCCTTCTTGCCTCAAATCAAATGCAGACTCAAGAGAGAGAAGAGAATGAGATGATGGGGAGGATTTTAGGATGCACAACACTACTGAAGGTGTTGTGTGATCCGTCTCCTCTTTTTTATTTTTATTTTTTCCACAAAACAACACTTTTAAAAATTTCATTTAAACAATTTTAATTTCTCCATCATTATATTATTAAAAATAAATACAAAAAAATACCCAAAGTACAAGCTATATAAAATTTTAAAATTTTTCGGTTACTAGCATTGTATTCTAATCAGACATTTTATTTAAACAGAGTATTGCATAAGCTTTTGATTTTTTTTGTGCCATGTTAAGAGTTTAAATAATAGCTGAATAATATTTTTAGTATTATTTATTTGGTAAAACATATTTTTAAGTAATATTTTTGAAATATTATATTAACTAAAAATATTTGTTCTATTTTAAATAATTTATTTTTATTAACATTAAGTTGATTTAATAGGTTGATATTATTTTAAACTATTAAATTAAAAATAGTGAAATTTTTTATTTGATATTAATTAATATAGTTAAAATGCCTTTTGTAATAACATAAGGGTAAAATTATCATTTAACAGTATTATCTCTTTTTTTCCTTTCACTTTTCCACACAAACAAACAAGGAAAAATCATTTTTCTTTCCTCTCATTTTCCTTTCATCCAAACATACCTATGGAAAATATAAATCCACTCTATTTCTTTCTACTCAACTTCTTTCCTTCCAATTTCTTTCCTCCCATCCAAACAAAGCCTTAATAAATAAATAGAAGATTCAAGTCATGCATCCATTCAAGAATGAAATGTATAACTCATCGACCTTAGTAGAAGCATTTACAATGCAGAGAACCTCACCTTAGACCCTGCGATAGTTGTGAAAGCTGTATCATAATTGAACAAATCCTCTTTTCAGATATCGCACTTGCTATTCAAAAAGTTGCAAAATCTCAACTTAGTGAAGAATGTGTTTGATTGCTTGATTTGCTTCTCAAATCACACCTAAAAAATATAGATACCATTTCATGTTTTTACCCTAAACCCAAAATTATTGCAACAAAAATTGAAAAAACTTGAAAGAGTAAAGAGATACGTAACGGTGATAAGAGTAGATTGAACAAATCAGTAGAATTGAAGTCATCAACATGCCTCTTATTATTGTCTTGAGCTTCCCTTGTCAGTTACCATTATCATGGGTAAATGGAGAGTGCAGAAAGATATATTGTCTGATGCGAGTTTAGGAGGGCATTCGATCATTCCAACACTGGAGGGCAACCGTGGGTCCGATCATAAGGACAAGAGCAAAAAGGTTAAGAGATGGTCTTGGAAATGTGGCCAAGTTACGTGTAGAGAAGTTACATCAAAAGCTTGCTGATGATAACTTGGAGAATAAGCAATCCAAAAACTTACTTTTAGCAAGTTGGTGCTGACTTGGAGAGCAAGCAACCATAAAGAGCTCAACAAATCAAAATCAAATCTTAATTAATTAGTTGGGTTAATCCTGAATTGGAGATTACTTGGAAAGCAAGCAATTATGTGGGGTGCTACATATCTAGAGCATATCAAAATTAATTGGCTGATTTGATTCTAATTGGAGTGAACCAAATCATGAGCTAATTTAAATTGACTGATTGGATTTAGTTGATTGATTCAAATCCAATCCATATCCTTATAGGATGAAATCAGAATTTTTACAAGTGAATCTTTTTATGTAGGATTTTGATCTTTTTAATTTCAATTGCAAATCAAATTTTTTAGTTAGGATTAAAAATTTTCCGTTTTTATTAATTTTAGAATTTATGTGTAAATAGGCAAATTGGCCTATAGACAATTCAGAGAAGAGAGATAGTTTTACTATCAATACAATTGTGAGATTTCCTTATTTTGATTTTGTGTGATGCAGAATTTTCTATCTTTGTGCTTCAAGTGAGATTTGAGTGATTTGCTTTGCTTGTTACATTAAGAAATTGAAGGGTTCAATCACAAGGTAATTCTTAGTGGTAGTTTTTTCAATTTCACTTATCCTCCCATTGATCTAAATTGCCAAGAAAAGATTCTCTTGGAGGTATAGTAGGGAAAATTATTTCTTTTGATCTTGATTGCTAAGGACATGTTCTCTTTAAGGTCTAGTAGGAAAACCAATATTCTTAAAGTTTTGAATTTCAACTATGTGTTAAGTTTTACATTCCTAGATTTAAAATTTTATTGTTGTCGGTAAGAATTCTAGATAGCAAAGCACTTGAATCTTTCAGTAAGATAATGTTGATGGAGTGAGCTGCCATTTGTTGACATGCTTAAGAGATAGTTGAGCCATCATAAGTCAAAAGAGAAGCAAGGAAGAAGGAGAATTGCATAACAGAAAAATAAAGAGAATGAAGGAGATAAGGAAGGGCAGAGAGTTATCTAGTATGGTGGAAGTGTAGAAAGGCAATAAATCATAGGGAAAGAATTTGGAAGAGGAATGCATGGCATGAACCTATATGAGCAAATTGCTCATGCTAAGAAGAAGACTTTCGATGTGCTATTGATGAGCTACCTATTAGATATTTGGGGATTCAGCTGGAAGCAAATCCTAAGAAAGTGGCTACATGGAGACCTATCATAGATAAGATTGAAAAAAAGCTAAGTGGGTGGAAAGCAAGCCTCCTATCTCAAGCTGGTAGGCTAGTTTTGATTAAAACTGTTCTTAATAATCTACCAATTTTTTTACTTGGGCCTCTTTTAAATGTCCAAGTCTATTGCCAAGAAGATAATTTCATTACAAAGCAGGTTCTTTTGGAGTAAAGGCAATGGAAAAAGAGGTTTACCATCAGTTAGTTGGATTCAGATTCAATTACCAAAGGAAGCTGGTGATTTGGGTGTACATGACCTTTTAATGAAAAATGCTGCAATGTTGTTCAAGTGGTGGTGGCGTTTTTCTGTTGAGGACAAACCTTTGTGGAAGAGGATAGTTTGTTCCTGTAATGACCTGGATATGGGTAGACCTATAGGGGTCCAAATTGGTGGTAATCTTGGTGGTCTATGGAACTCTATATGCAGTATATGGAAGATAGATAAAGCGGTTGAGTCTATTGTCAAGAATGGGCTGTGGGTGATGTTGGGCAATAGGACGAAAACCTTCTTTTGGGAAGATAAGTGGATAGGTGATAAATGTCTCATGAATCATTTTCCAAGGCTATATTCCACATCCTCAGTTAGCAACAAAGTCATCTCAAAGTGTGGGTTTTGGGACTAGTATTCTTGGAACTGGAACCTTCTTTGGAGGCGCTGGTTCTTTGAATGGGAACAAACACTTGTTTTAGAGTGGTAGGATATTTTATTGCAGGTATCTCTTTGTGTAGACGTGTGTGATAGGACAATATGGAAGTTCCATAGCTCTGGGAGATTTAAAACTAAGTCTTTCACTTCCATGATATTTTCAAAATAGATTGGTCTTGCAGAATCCCAGCATTTCTTCTCAAACATCTGGAGTGGTCTTGCCTCGTCGAGAGTGGAGATGATGGTATGGTTTGCGGACTTGGATAGATTAAACACTATGGACGGGCTCAGGAAATTGAACATCATCCAACATGATGCAGTCAAGTGTGTTCTATGCAACATATTTGTAGAAACAAGTGATCATCTATTCTTACATTGTGAAATAACATGGAAAATCTAGTGTGACTGCATTAGAAATTTTGGTACAGTCTGGGTAATTCCATAGAGTTTACACAGACTAATTGATTTCTGGTTTGATGCTAATGTACAAAGAAGTAGGAGAAAACAATGGATTTATATATTATTTGTGGTGTTGTGGGTTATTTGGAGGGCACGGTGTTGGATTTACTGTTTTGATTATGAGTATCTTATTAATTTGTTTAAATCTGATGATTGATTATATTCTTGTTAAAGGAAAATATCATATTCAATTGTTTCCTTTTTTATTCTATTAAAATTTCTCCACTCTTAATGTCTAACATCTCTATAAAATATGATTGATTTTTGGAGATTATTTGATCTGATCTTTACTAAAAAAATCAATCTATTAAGGAGTGTAATTAAAGTCCCAATGGTCATATAGCAAGAATAAAGCTTAATTTTGAAGTCTGAGAGAAACAGCAATTGGACCAGCAACTATGAGTCAGGAACTAGCGACTACATGCGAAAATTGATTAGACAAATCCTTTGAACCAAACTGAAGCCAAAATCTTCTCTAATAGCTAGTAGACGTCAATGGTTTATCATCTAAGTCATTTTGTACAGTTTTTTTTTTTAATTTTCTAAGTCATTTATTTTTAGTGATTTTTGTGTTTTGGTACTTTTAGTAGTAGTAGTAGTAGTTATGTTAGTTCTACTTTTATACATTATTCTGCTAGTTCTTTTTCTTTTTTTCTATGTTTTCTGTTGAGATGACTATCTCTGATAAGACACTGAAGGAGCTATTTGGTCCCAATGCTGTAGATCACTTATTTTGTATCCAATATCCTAATTTAGATTCTAACTTTGAGCTTAACCTTGCATTGATTCATTTGCTCCCAAGATTTCATGGTTATATAGATAAGGATCCTTACAGGCATCTCAAGGAGTTTCATGTGGTATGCTCAACTCTCAGCTTTCGAGGAATTCATGAGGATCATATCAAGCTAAGAGCCTTCCCTTTCTCACTAGTTGAAGTAGCCAAGGATTGGCTTTACTATCTTCCCCCTGGTTGTGTAATAGAATGGACTGATATGAAAAGGCTCTTCTTGGAGAGATTTTTCCCTACAGCAATAAGAAAGGAGATCTGTGGTATTACGCAAATGCAAGAAAAAACATTATATGAGTATTGGGAGAGGTTCAATAGGTTGTGTGCAAGTTGTCCCCATCACCAACTTAGTGAGCACTTATTGATCCAATTTTTCTATGAGGGGCTAATACCCATGGATAAGATCTTGATTGATGTAGCGAGTAGTGGAGCGCTAATGGACAAGACACCTACTGCCGCTAGAGATCTGATAGCTAACATGGCAAAGAATTTCCAGTAATTTGGCTCTAAGCTGATCACAAGGACCAGAGAAGTTGGTGAGATCCCTTATGTGAATTTGCTGAGGATCGAACACAAATTAGATGAGATGGCATCATTGATAAAGCGATTGACCATGGGACATCATGTTACTCCTACATCTACACCAAAGCCTACTAGAGTATGTGATATTTTAGTGTGTCCATCCCACTCTATTAATGGATGCCCCCAACTTCAGGAGGATACCTCATGCCTTCAGGGTTATACAGTGGGTGCTGTAGGAGTATTCCCTGGGAAACCTCAATACCAGCACCTATCCCCTCAGCAGCAACAACAGATTGGATCAACAGTTACCTCACTAGAGCCATCATTACAGGATCTGATGAAGCAAATTGTAGAAAATAACCTCCAGTATCAACAAAGAACTGATGCAGCCATCCAGAATATAGAGACTCTGCTTAGTTAGTTTACTTCCTCCATGAGCTAGATGCAGTCACATGGTTTTACTCAGACTCTATCTCAATTGATCCTTGATCCAAAGGGGAATGTCAGTGTTGCTATGCAGCAATCAGGTAGGACTTTACCAGAGTTGGCACAGAGAATTGATCAAAGTATAGCTAAGACCAAGCATTCTGATAAAGCAATTGAAGTGAAAGAAAAGCCAGGTGCAAATTTTGTACTGGAGGAATCAAATAAGCACTCTGTATTTCATTTGGATATCATTGATTATGCAGCTAAGGAGGTTCATAACAGTTTTTATAAGGAGTTCCCTGAGTTGTTCGACCTTAGTGATTTTGTTGATTGTTTCTCTTGTGATCAATGTGATGGTGTTGAGCTGTGTGTAGAGTGTGCAGAGATGGATGCATATCTAATGGGTGATAGGCCTATGAGTGTTGACACAGTGGAGAAAATTCATTTAACAGAGATTCAGGTTAAAGAGATTATTCCCCCTGTAGTCCAAACACTAAAATTAAAGTTGGAATTTTCTCCTTATGAGCATCTATTGGGTTGATTTGAATATGCCTACCTGGAAAATGTTGCCTAACTCTAAGCTATTTGTGACATGGCTCCAAAGACATCTTCCATAGATGCATTGAGGTGCTTGGATTATGCTTACAAGAAGAGCGCTTTTCAACTCAGAGCTGTCTATGTCATTACTATAGCGATGCATCATGGGAATGAACTAAGGTATTCTACACTGGGATGTAAATGCAAAAGTGACAAGGATGGTCGGAAACACAAAATAACCTTGTGGGATCCTGGTGGAGGCAAGAGATGCAAGCCTTGGTGGGAGTTCATAGATCAATTCAAGCATAAGCCACCATGAGGGAGTTCTCATCACTTTTTACCTTTTTAATTTTCTGTCTTGCATTTTACTTTTAGAATAAAGTATGTTTAATGTTAGTTTTCATATACTAGTTATGTTGTTTAGTTGGATGTTTCCCCATGGCGATGTTTGAGTTGTTAGCTTTAGGTATTAGACATTCTTGGCTTGAGACTTCAACATGCTTGACTTTTCAGCTCATTCTTTATGTCTTGCATGCTTGGTAGATTGATCTTCAATTGCTTGGATTGAGTATGTTGGACATGACCCATGTGAGCTTTTGAGCCATATTTGGATGGCTATGTTACATGCCATTCTTTTCTTTCTTGTGTATTTTATTCTCTCATAGGATTTGTCACTCTAGAACTTGCTTTGATTCTTTTTTAGGCTACACCATTCATTTGAATACATGAATATAATTAAGGCATTCATTTTGTGATTAGCCACTTAACCAAATAGCCACTTAACTAAATAGCCACCCTTGCATTTTTTTTTTCCCTTGCTTAGCCTCTTTGAGTCTTTTTACCTATTCTTTGTTTTTAGAAAATTACAAGCCTAAAGTGAAAAATCATGATTCTACCTAGCCTTAGGGATTAGGAGACCATTGATTACCATTAGCAATGTGCATTCACATAAGTGTGGAGATTTGCATGAGGACATGCAAGACTTTAAGTGTGGGGGGTGCAAAGTGATGAAAAGAGAAAAAAGAAAGAAATAAAAAGATTAAAAAAAAACGAAGAAGCAAAGAAACTGTAAAAAAAAAAAAAAGCAAATAGAAAAAGAAAAAGTCAATAAATTGGGGCAATTTTGATGAAAAAAAAGAAAGTAAAGAAGTGGGATAAAAAAGAGTTATTTATTGCATTGCTTAAATTTAAGGAGAGCCCTTACATTTGTGACCTCATATCTTTGCCAATGTTCTTCTATTCTCTTTGGTTTTTACCTTACATATCCTTACTATTTCCCTACCCTTACCTTGACTCCATTATAACCTTGAATAAAGTCCTCTTGATTTTCATGTACATGTGTTTAAGTAGTGGAGAATTAGATGATAAGTAAGCTTATGGTAGTGCTCTTCCTTTTGAGGTGATTTGAGTGGTATAATTAAGCCTTAAACACTTGAGAGTAAGAGTACTAAATACATTATCTTGTGAGATCCTCTATACTTGATCCATACTTTTTGGAGTAATTTTTGCCTTGCTTGCACCTTTGTAGAGATGTGTCTTGATTGTTGAATTTCTTGATGCCTTGGGTGTATTTTTTGCCTATATGCTTGACACTCTTGAGGATCCATTGGGAATTTATTTTTCATGGTGTTTGATCATTTTTTGTTTCTAGGACTTGTGTGTTTTGTTTTAGATTTTTATGTTTCATTTTCTGCACCCTTGAGTATATTTTAGATTTTGCATGAGGACATGCAAAAAACTAAGTATGGGGGAATTTGATAAGTAATATTTTGATACATTGATTAACCCTCATATTTAGTTTATTGGACCTCTTTTGTGCTTAATCGATCAATATTAGACACATTTTATGAGTTCAGGTTTTAATTGAGCTTAATTGTATTTTTTAACAATATTATAAATTTATACTATTTCTGTATTTTGAGCATATCTTGAGTTGTCGATCTCTAAAAATTACAAATTTTATATTGTAGAAAATTTGAGAGAAAGATCTACAACTTTGATGAAAAAGTCAAAAACTAATTCAGACGTCTATTAGGACGAATTGGACAACGAAGTCAAAACAGGGCTGTTGCGCTGGAACCTGAGTAGTGTGCACTAATTGGGTTATAACTTGAGTTGTAGACATTGGATTGAGGTGAAATTGGTGTCATTTGAAAGATCAGATATAAAGCTTCAATTCATATGATAATACTCTCCAAAATAATGATATCTTGATGGACTTATTGGCTGTTGAAGTTAACTGATGTGAATAAATGTACAACCTGGACGTGCTATAAAGATTGGGCCATAACTCTCTCATTTCAAGTCCAAATTAAGCAAACTGGGTGTCCACTTAAAACTAAGAGGCAGAGGATTAATTTGGGCTCAAGGATATTTTTGAATTTTCATGTTTTAAGTCTGAGAAGAAGAGAGAAATCTGGGAGGCGAAAAAGAGGACTCATCTCCAACATTTTTCATTTTTCTCTCTTCTCTTCTCCTCTCCTCTTCTTTTCTTTTCTTTTCCTTTCAATTTGTAAGATACTTGTTTTGGGTTCTAGTTTGTAACCTTCATTGCTATGGAGGAAGAGGACTTCAAGCTAGTTCAAGGAGACCCCAAGGGTATTATGGTTATAATCTTGAAACCCTATGCTTGAATTTCAATCATGTTTGTTTTCTTGATTCTTTGCCCTCTTTTATTTGTAAACTTGTATTGAATGGTATTGATATGTGGGTTTATGAATGAGGAATTAGTTGGGTGATTGCTAATTGGTCAATTAGTATAAACTTGATTAGTTAAAGAATTAGGAATTGGGTTTGGGTTCAAACCTAGGCTAATATACAATTGGGGTTAAAAATCAACACAGGTTAATTAGAGTTGAGGTCTTAATTATCTAATCAATTATGTGTTGGTTGAATTTCTAGAGTTCTCTAGGTATAATTGTGGGATTGTTAGTAGAGGTCTCTCTAATAGCTCAAATTAGCCGCACTCCATGTGTTTGATATATTGTGCGTTAATGATTGATTTACCTTATACCTAAGAAACCCTTTGAACTAGTGTTTTTATTTTCATCTAATTTTCTTTTATAGCTTATTGACTGCATATTTGCACCATACCCCCTTGTTACTTAACTCGATAATAACAACATCCTTGTGAGACGATCTTAGTTGCACTATACTTCAAATTTAGTGTAATTAAGTATTTTAAATTTGTAATTTGGAGCAGGCTACAACACTTGCTACCACTATTCTTCTCTGGTTTTAAGCTCATGCTGCATCACATTAGTGTTGCTCAGTAGCTGCATTATCAGTAAGGGCAAACTTGTCTTTTTTTGGTGTTTTGTTTTTAAATTAAAAAAAAGGGACAAAATTCGATTTTTTAATTTTATTATTGGGAACAGTAGGTTTAAAATATTATAATATGAGATTAAGAACAGAAATACAAGAATGTGGGATACTAACACATATTTCGCCTTACTATAAGTAGTATCTATATTTTATTAATTTTTTACCTGAAATCTACATGCTGCAGGGTGAAGTTTGACACAAAAACAAGTGCAAGCATTTCGCCCTGCATCAGGGTGAAATCTGAGACCAAAAAAAAAAAGCATGAATAGTAATGCATGCACATAAACAGTATATGCATGGAATGAAATAGGAACCGATGTGTTGTTGCAGGCAACAAAAAAAGCAGTGTTCGTGATGCTTTTTGCAAAGAGGTTGGATGGGGGAGCTGACATGTGTAAGGTGCATAGTAAAAGAATATTGACTAATGTTAGATGTAGAATAAGAGCCGGGTGTGTTATTGCAATTAGGAAAAAAAGCAATGTTGGCCATGCTTTTTGCAATGGACAGGAGCTGGCATATGTAAGGATATACAGTAAACGAATATTGACTACTATTGATAGTTGGACTGAAAGCTCTATAAGTGAAGAGGAAGGTGTTATTAATGCGAAGTTCATTTGATGAAGAGAGGTGTTGTGAGATTTTTCGTTCGTAAGATGTGTTTTTGTGCTTTTATTTAATCTTTCATTTTGTATTTTTGAAGTGTTTCAATTTTGAGGGTGGTGCCAGAGTGAGAAAGAAGGACAGAACGAGACGGCAAGAATGAGCCGATGCAATCGATGCCGTAATTCAACAGTGGATTCAAGCAGTCATATTGCAGTGCAAGTTCCTGAGGTAATATATCTATTTTCAGAAATTATGTTTAAAAATTTATACTGATATTATGTTTAAAATTAATTTTAGTTTGTTAGGATCCTATGTATATCAAATTAGATTGACCATAAGATAAATATTGTAAGAGGTATTCTAATTTTGTGGTAATATTATGTTTGAAATTAATTTGAGCATGTTATTTGTTTTAAAATATTAGACAATTATTAAAAAATGGTTATATATATTTTTTATAATATATTAATTTATTAGTCATTAGTATTAGTTTTGTTCAGTGTTTTGTAATATTTACTATTACATTATTTAGAAAATTATTACATTGAGAAAAAATTTTAATAATTTTGTTAAATAAAGGAAATTCATTGCGAATAAAATTTAAAAATTGATAATATTAAATATAAAAATTAATTTATTTGTTTATTATATTAACAATAGAAATATTCAATAAATATTTAAGATATGGCAGTAGCTAATAGAATATAAATTTAAATTAATAAATTGGTGATAGAAGTTTAATTTACTTTTTGGTGGTATTATTATTATTATTATTATTATTCTTTGTTGCAACAAAGAATAGATAACATAAAAGTAACATAAGATTTAAATAGTTAATTTAAATTAAAATGACATTTAATTTAAAAAAAAAGTAGAATAGAAATAATGATACTTATTTTTATTTTTGGGTTTAGAGCGATTTGTTATTTCTTGCTGTTATTTACCATAATAATGCGACAATTTTTATCATAAATTTATCTAATTTATTAATTTATGATAATGTTATAGGATGATAGACAGATGCGCATACGAGTTAGGAACGTGGAGCCACCACATCATATGATAGAAGGGTACTTACAAAGGCCAAGACTGAATGAAGTTGCTAGTATCAAGAAATTTCATCTACTTCCAGATCTAATTAGTGCATTGGTAGAACGATGGAGACCTTAGTGTCACACATTTCATTTTCCTTGTGGGGAGTGTACCGTGACACTGGAAGACGTTTTACTCCACCTTGGGCTACCCATCAATGGGCTTGTTGTTACTAGAACAACTGATCTAAATGTACAATTAATTCAGGATATGTGTGAGGCATGCCTTGGTGAACAATCTGAAGTCAATGACTTTATTGGTTGCACAATCAGATTGTCTTGGCTGGAGCGTCTTAATTCGACACTCGCAAAGGATGCCGACCAGCAGACAATAGAGCGCTTTGCGCGTGTTTATATGATTCTCTTATTGGGCTGTAAAATAATGCTAGACAAGACGTTGTCCAGCATCCATGGAAAGTATCTTCCGTTACTCTTACAGTTAGACCAGATTGGCCAGTATAGTTGGGTTTCGGCATACCTTACTATGCTATATCGAGGTTTATGTCATGCCTCACGAAAAGGTACAAAGGAGGTCAGTGACTGCCTCATACTGCTTCAATCATGGGCATGGCATCGGCTTCCATTATTATGTCTGGTTGATAGACCAATTACATTTCCCTTATGTGTGAGGTAAACTAATTTAACTCAATTACTTATTAATTAAAACGATAACCTAATAAAAAATAATTCATAGCATTGCATTGAAAATAGTAATTTTAATATTACACAGATGGACTGGTGCTGAATATCCACGGAGATTTAACTATGCGACCGTCGCCAATATAAGGGGGGCTTTAGATCGCGTTGGCTTACAGAATCAGGTAGCAAATAGAATACTACAGCAATTCCTATAATTTGATTATATATATATATAATGTTATCTCTTTTTATTTTATAATGCAGCTATAATTTTTAAGGCATTCATATGAGATTCTTACTATTATTTCATGTATTCCATCACATGTGAGGGATGAACGTGCAGTTTGCTCAGCTGTCACTGTAACGTCCTCCTTCGTACAGTACTATGCTTAAGTTATAGTACCACACTCAGGAGTTGTTACAGTTACCTGAGTGGACCTTAACTGACAGCAACTTCAGCCGTCTTTGCAACTTCTCGAACTATCTAAAGATAACACAGAAATAGGAGTGAGAATTATAAATTCTCAGTAGGATTCCTTAACCATCATACATACTGTCATCATTTTCATCTCTAGTTTGCTTCGGTTTGTTATGAAAAATGTGAACATGTTATATAGACTGCTCAATTTTATAGTTTGAAAATATATTATCCGAAGCAAAGTTCATTTTACTCATACACTTGGCATTTAGGAGAGCCTATACCATACAAATTCAATTCATGAATTATACTATGAATAACAACTGCAACATATTAAAATACGATAACATCAATATACTGGAGATATAACATCTACATATAACTTTAATTGTACTTGAGGTTATACAGATACATAAAATTTACTTTTTTTTCTTTGTCTTCCGACAATATTTATCTTTATTTCTTTATTCGACACACCTAGGCGTTACGTATCACCGTCCCTAGGGTGTCTGCATCTGCCTACACTTGAGCGTCACGTATCACCATCCTCAAGTGCAGTATCACTCATCTTGAATTCATGCAAATGCACTGGTGCACACCTAGGCGTTACGTATCGCCGTCCCTATGGTGCTTGCATATGTTTATTCTTTAATATTTACTGCCCTTGGGTAGTCTGATCTGGGAGTGAGCTCGTCAGCTTAACTCGTGACTATCGTCACACCGACTAACCCATAAGGGGACCCATGTGCCTCTAGTCTTGGAGGGATCTCTTCTGGTCACGTGCCTCAAGAATTGAGGGATCTCATCTGACCACGTGCCTTCAACGTAGAGGGATCTCATCTAACCACGTGCCTCCAAGGTAGAAGGATCTCATAGTTTTAACTGCCTTCACAAGGAGGGATCTCATAACTGCCTCCAAGTGAAGGGATTTACATTTAATATGTTCATATTATTTCATTCTCATACATAATCATGTATGGACATGTGGAACGTACTCATACATATGCTACATCATCTATTTCATATGTCTCATATCATACGTAAATCAGATAGCAAACCCAGGATAGGACATTGTAATTATGCTAAGAAGATAATAATATCAATAGGTGCAAGTTCTATAGTCTTAAAACTTAGAATGTCTCGCAAGCTTTTTAACTCTTACTGATGTTCCCGAGTTTGAGCTCATAACCGATTTCCGAGTTTCGATGTGATATCTGTAACATCCTAATTTTCCTTGTGCTAAATTATTCCATTTTACCTCTATCACGAGTTCCGAGTTACGGTTTCACTAGTTTTTATGATTTCCGACTTCATCCTCGAATTTCACATGAAATGGAACAATTTCCGATTTCCGAGTTTGTCTTCAATTTTCAGCCCAAATTACGATTTACAACCTTATCCCAGCATGTTCTTCATTCCCGACTTCATGTCCTGTCCAACTTCCGAGTTGGTCTGCAAAATTCCGACTTCATGGCCTTTCCGATTTCCGACTTAATGTTCTAGCTTCGAGTTAACTGGATTGGCTTCCGACTTCCAATATTCGAGTTAAAGTATAGTGGGTATAATTTCTGACCTCCGATTTCAACTTTCGAAATTCCCCAGTTCCCGACTTCCGACTTGGCCTTCAAGTCCGAACAACATGACGTAATTGCACGATATCCGACTTCATGTCTCAAAGAAAATGTACCCGAGTTCCGATCTAACCTTAATAGTGTACATGGTTTCCGACCTCATAAGTTATAGTTTAACACAATGGTGCAAGTACCGACTTCCGAGTAAAATGTCACGAGGTCCCGCATTAGAGTGGAATTCAATTAGAATGGACTCGAGTTCGGATCTTTGAGCAGGTTTCCAAATCATCCACGAGTTCTGATTTCATCTCAAGAAGTGCACGAGTTCCGACTTTAAAGGAGTACGAGTTCCGATGTCATCTTCAGAATATACTGGAAACGAGTCCCACTGTTAGAGCGACGTGGAGAGCAATTTCGTCACAAAAGGAGGGCGACGTGGAGAGCAAATTGTCACAAAAGAGGGGAAGGTTGGCTGAATTTCAGCCTTGTGTTTTAAGGCCAATCAGAACCCTCCAAGTTTACTACCACTCATGCCTATATAACACCTTCTTCTCCCCTCATTCAGACCCATTTTTCTGCGCCCTCTCTTCTCCCTCACTTCAGCTCTCTTCTCTCTTCTCCACTCACCCAACTCCATCACTCCTTCAAGCTTGGCCAGGTCCTAATAATTCAAGCTTCAACACTTAACTCAAGATCACACTCCAAAGAGGTAGGATTCTACTTCTATTCTTGAATTATTTGCCCTAAGGCTGTATGAACTTGTATTCTTCTTCATGTATTTGATGAGTTAATAGCTGAATTATGATAGGATTATGAAAGGATTAATAGGAAATCTTGAGTTGAAATTATGGTTAGAAGAGAAAATCAGAAGGAGAGAAGCATCAGGATGCTGTCTTGGTGAGGAATCCCACGGCAGTCCGTACGACGAAGTGTACGGCGCAGCCTACAATCGGTCAAATCTGATGAAACCATTTTTAGATGAAAGTAGACTTCCATAGCTTTTCATACATATATCGTATAAGGTTATTGGGTTAGTATTGAGAGAGATATGAATTTTTGAAGTTTGACCTAAGATTCGGGACTTTCATCCGGGCAGGGTGACTTGAGGAGGGTATAACTCACCCTATACAAGTCCAAATTGAGTGAAACTAATTTTGTTAGAAAGCTTACACATAGGGGAATATCGTAATATGAAATTCTGAGTTTTTTATGGTCCCAATTGTCCCCAGTGATTCGAGGAAGTTATCCTATGTCCAAACCAGGCCAAAACAAAGTAGTTCAGGAAGGTCGACTTTCAGGACTTATAACTCGAGATATACTTAAGAAAATGGAATGAAACTTGTGGAAAATGAAAGGTTGTCTTGTTAGCTTCAATATGAGACCAATTTCATATGATTTGACCTTAGTTTCAATTTTTAGTGAATTTATACTTCCAGGAGTGTAATTCGGGCCAGTGACTGAATAGGCTGAGGCAAAATTTGAATATCTTGAGTTATATAAATCAAAATGATATGGGACCAAAGAGGTTTGAAAGTAGACATATAGAGCTATGATATATCCAAAATTCAGGTTTAAATGAGTTGAATAGAGATAAAGGTGGATTATACAAGATTCGGGCAGAACTGAATAGAATTGGCAGAATGGCCAAAGTGATAGTTTCACAAGAGTTGGTGGACATATAAGGTTTGAGTTGAGGATTGCCAGTTCTATATTGATGTATCTATATATATGTTACATTGATTATATTGCTATGATTGAATTGTCTGTGACAACTGGCATTATTCATGGGGAGACGGAACTGATCCGTTATCACTGGATTTGCATGTAAGTCTATGAAACTAGAAATGTTTATATGTAAGGATGAACTTGAATATGATACGAGTTATCAAAGATGAATTTTAGGCATGATATGAGTTATGAGAGCTTATGCAATGAGAGATTATACCTTGCATATATTACATTCACATGTTATGTTCATGTATGCCATGCATGCAAGCATAATTAGAATATGATATGATAAATAAGACATGAGGCATATTCATGTATGCACAAAGCATCTGTACGCATGATAAGATATGGAAAGGAAAGATGATAAGAACTTTCAAGAGGGACGTACTAAGCTACCACGCCAGGCATGGCATAGGCCCAGCTAGCGTGGGCCAGCGCATCTTGTCTAAGACTTGGGCCACCTCGACCAGTTAGTGGGAATAGACCGGTGTGGTGCAGGAAAGTAAACCCGTCACTCATGTATAGGTACGAGCTCGGACCTGAAAAGCAGGCTATTGCCCAGGGGTGAGAAAGGTCATTCACCTCCGAGGAAGCAAGCACAGAAAAGTAAGATCAAGTTGCAAGCTAAAGAAAGATATTAATTAAGTCAAGTGCACTTGCATACAGTCAAGCATAAGCATCTATAAGCGCATCTTTAGTTATCTCATTAAGTCATACTATTATTATTATGATTCTGGTCGAAGCATATCATACTAATCATATTTCTATGTCTGTAATATAATATGGTAAGTGATGGTTAAAATATAACCCGCTTCGAGAAGGGTATTTTCAACTTAAAATTGAACCACTATTTGTTTATATATGCTCATATTTTCATAATAAACCGAAGCGGCTGGAATGTTTATGATGACATCCTAAGATTTGTTCAAATTTACCTACTGAGAACCCTAGGTTCTCACTGCCTGCTTGTATGTTCTTCTTTTCCATAAACATTCTAGTACCTAAGTTGAACATCCAGTGCAAGGCGGAATGCAGGGCCGCTCATTGAGCACGGCTCAGGCGCTAGCCAGATTCAAGAGACCATCGAAGCCAGCTAATGATTAGTCGGAAGTACACACTGTTTACTCTGTCGGTCGCAATTTGCTTTTAAAGCGTAATTATTTTATTCTCTATGTATCAGAGATTAGTAGTTAGTAATAAAGTGAACAATTAAAGGGCCATATAATATATTTTCCCTATTTCAAAGAATTTTTCGGCACCGTGACAACCTTTTTATGTAAGTCCATGACTCGAGCATGGCTTATATGATAGAGGGTGTTACAATATCTGCTTTAACTTCCGGAGTTATAAGTCCATGTCTTGGTTCCTGACTTCCGGGATCATGCATTCAATATCTTAATTCCCGACTTCCGACTTTAATCCATTTGGTCCTCCAAGACTCTTACGGATGTTTTCCTAATTCCCGAATTCTGACATTTGCCATACCACATCTTCCCTAATTTCTGAGTTACAACTTTAACTATGTCCGACTAGTTTCTTTTGCTCATTCCTGAGTTTCGACATTAACTATACCTGATCGGGTTTGCTATTACTAAGTCCCGAGTTCAACGTTAAGTCACCCTTCCGAGTTCATCCTTAAAAGTTCAACCTTAAATATTCCTGACATAGTCCTTTGTCTGCTAAGTTTCGAGGTCAAACTAAAGTATACCGGACCTAGCTCTCTATCTGCTAGATTTCGGAGTTCAACATCTCCGAGTTTGACTTAAGTTCACTATTTCCTGAGTTCCGACACGGATTAAACTTGATCTAGTTTTCACACATGTCTCTAGCCCGAATTACACTCTTATAAGAGAAAATTCACCAAAAATAGAAATCTAGGTGAAATCATACGAAATTTATATCTCTATAAAGCTAATAGTGCAAGCTTTCAAATGAAATAAATTGCATATTATTTGAATGAGTATATTTTGAGTTATAAGCCCTGAAACTCGTCCTTCCTGAACTACCCTATTTTGGCCTGGTTTGGACATAGGGTAACTTTCTCGACTCACTAGGAACAAATGGAACCTTAACTAACTTGGAATTTCTTTATAGGATGTTCTCCTATGTGTAAGCTTTTTAACAAAGTTAGTTTCACTCAATTCCAAGTTGTATATGGCGAGTTCTTCCCTGAACAACCTAGTCTGCCCCATGTCAAACTCAACAACCTAGGTCAAACTTCAAAAATTCATATCTCCCTCAATACTAATCCAATGGTCTTATATGATATATTTATGGAAATCTCTGGATGTCTAGTTTCACATAAAATTAGATTCATGGAGTTTGAACAGCTGTTGGCAGAGTCGTACCCTCCGCTGTACGGACTGCCGAGGAAAAACCCTACCAGCTTCATGAGTTTTCTCCTTCCTTCAAGTTCTTTCATACCAATTCTAAGTCTAATCATAATATACATGCATAATCAACTATAATTCATCATCATCATTTCACATAACATCAGTGTCATAAGGTATACAAGACACACACACAACGCCAAACTAAGGAAAATAAGAAGAGGAGTAGGATTCCTACCTTGTTTAGTTGAATTTGAGTTGATTTAGTGGCTTTAATGGAAGCAACTTGTGATGAGACTTGAAGAAGGGATGAAGATGGAGTGAAATGAGAGTAAGGAGAAGAGAAAAGAGATGAGCTTCAGCAGCTTTGGGTGGCCGAGAATGACAAGAAGGGAAAGAAAGAAAAGGTGAAGATTTTTGGAAGCAAGGCTCATGTGATTGGTGGACTTCACTTCATCATCCAATTTTGCTTAGCTTCCCTCCCTCAATGGCTGATCAAGGTGCCACATGAGGGGGTAGTTTGGCTAAATCCTAGCCATTGATCTTAGGGCACTCATAGAAAAATTTCTATTGGTCCGGTTCCAACAGTCTTAAATATCAAAATCTTATCGATTTCTCTTAAATTAGTAAATCGGTTTCAAAATTTTCTGTGAGGTTTTCTATGTTCCTAATCTAATTCCATCATAACTAATCATCTTAAATCACACTTAATTAGATTAAAATTTTACGGGCATTATAGTCACCGCACTTGTGTGCTTTGAGGCGGTTGAGTGGCATCCGAGCAACCACGTGATGCGTTAGTTTGGCATATATCAACTTATTCTGCCTGATCCTATGAACTTAGGGGAAACTCATAACTAAGATTTGAGGGGAAAAATAGGTTGGAATTGGATACAAACACATCAACACTGGATTAATGTGTGGCATAGCCGATCTGAGTGTGTGCTACATGGTCATCCCATTATTGATTATATGCCATCCCCTGAATAGTGGCACTGGTATCAAGAGCACGCAGCGATTACTCGTGTCCAATTGTGGCTATCTCTAAAATTTCACCGGCAAGATCCACGATATTATGGCCATATGCCGGCCCCCTAGGAGCATTTCCGAACGCCCTCGCCACCCCCCCGGCGATCGTCCAATAGGTCAGGCCCCCGACAGCATATCCATATGGATCCTCCAAGAATCTCCATTAATCTTGGGGCATTTCGTGCCGATGCTGGTCATAGTCGAGCACAGTTATTTCAGCCAAGGCGTATATCGGTAGATTCATCATCGAGCAGTAGTAGCGTGCCAAATTTAAATAATTTTCACCCTGTATATGATGCTGATGAACCCGACCATACTTGTACTCCTCCTTGTCTGATGCATGTTGATCTAAATTCTCCTACTGAAGATGTGTATATCCCAACCATGGATGAGTTACTGCAAACGCTACCGCCGGATTCTGAAGCTACAGCTGCAATTGCACCTGCAAATTGGAATTTCAATTGGAATCAGGCAGCACTTTATGAACCCTAGTT
This sequence comes from Pterocarpus macrocarpus, assembly GCA_031439585.1. Classification (NCBI taxonomy): domain Eukaryota; kingdom Viridiplantae; phylum Streptophyta; class Magnoliopsida; order Fabales; family Fabaceae; genus Pterocarpus; species Pterocarpus macrocarpus. The sequence goes on from CM062521.1 coordinate 34,068,171, forward strand.
CCATCGCCATGGCGATCCATCCACTCAAGGAGAAGCAGTGGCAGCAGCAGGTGAGGGGCTGAGGTAGGTGAGGGTGATGAGGTAGGTGAGGTTGGTGAGGGGGTGAGGGGGTGAGATAAGTGAGGGTGGTGAGGGAAGAAGGAGAAGGGGATTTAACTTTTCGGGTGTCTTACGGTCGATTCTTAGATCCCCACAAAGATTGCCCCCTTCATTAATTAAAAAGAAAAAGGACAAAGGGCGTAAGTAGTTTAATTTCTGTATTTTTTTCCTTTTGATGTATAATTTTTATTATTGTGTAAACTTTAGTCTAATATGTAATTTGTATTGAACTTTCAGTGCTTGTAATTATTAAAGAAATAAAGATTATCTCCAGCTGATTTTTAAATTTTATTTATAGTTAACTTATTTAACATAATTGTGAAAGCATGTTATTATTTAAATTGAATGAATTTATTATGTTGAGAGTATGGGTGTAAAATGGGGTTAGATTTTGGATTAGATCAAAGTATGTTAAATAAAAAAATAAGGTATTAATCTGTTGATAATCTAATAAAAAAGAAAAAAAATCAATGCATTCATTCATTTTTAATTAAAATAAATGTATAAAGAAATCAAAATAATTAGCCTTTTTTTTAGGAGATAGTAAATTTATTTTAGTATTTTTCCATATGTTAAAGAGTATAGCTTCTTAAGAGCACATTACATTGGAATAAAAAGTTATCTACTTAAAATAAACTTATTCAATTTACTACCCTAATTGTGATTACTTTCTAGTTAATCTCTTTTATTAATGAAAAACACTATATAAAAATAATACCAACCAAATATTCAATATAATAAACTTTAATCTTGCTTAAGGATAATAAGAAAAATAAAAATTAGAAGCAAATATGAAGAAAAAAAAAGTTCAAATTACTAGTATTTTAGATTACATTAACCAACAAATATTCAAACAACAACAATTTGCTGCTCAGTACCAATTAGCTCCAGATCTAAGTGGATATTGTCTGCGGCTATGTCCTTCACCACGACATAGGGCACACTATTTTGGTCCTCACATCTCACGCATATCCATTTCATTTAGAAAATGGGTTGATCTTGGCCGACCTTTCATGTTGCGCTTTAACTAAGGGTTTGGTCAAATCACCGGACCATTATATGGTGGCCACGTACTTCGATTCCCCACCACCTGAAACTCCCTATCGTACACTTTGCATACCTTTTCCATGCTGTAAATGCTATCGATATACACTTGCCAATCGATATTCTGATTGGCACAGCATGCAATTACGTGACGGCATGGATATCGATCAGTCTGAAAATTGCCACAGTCACAATACCTTGGAATCAAATCAACACTGAATTCATCTCTATTCGTGAAGTCTTGAACATTGAAAACTTGATTCTGCCTTGAAAATCGTGTGACACACATATTATCGGATACTTGTTGAATTTCTCGCAATCGTGTCGTGAGGGCTTCCGAGAAAACGAAGCCTGCATCTCTTCAAGCATGTGCTTCCCGACCTTTAGTTGCAAACAACTCAGCCAATCGAAAATATGTTGCTCGATCCAAGGCCGTAATGGATAGATTGCATGCGCCCTTTACAACAAAATTGATGCTGTAACACCCTCCCAAGTATGGTACTATGCTTAAGTCATAATACCTCACTTAGGAGTTGTTACTGTCACTTAATCGGACCTTGTCTGGTAGCAACCTTCGGCCACCTTCAATCTTACTAGTCAACCCTGCCTCGGAGGACCTTCTTTGGAATTTCTAAACTATCTGGAGATAACACGGAAATAAATATAGGAGTGAGAATTACAAATTCTTAGTAGGATTCATTAAACTACCATATGTTGTATCATCGTTGTTATCTCCACCTGCTTTGGTTTATTATGAAAAATGTGAGCATGTCAAATAGACTGTTCAGTTTTATAATTTGCAAATATATTGTCCGAAGCAGAGTTCATTTTATTCACGCACTTGAGTCACATTGGCAATATTTCATGTTTAGAATAATAATCACAGCATAAGTAGATAGAACAGTCTCAGCATCAATAAAATATGGCATATAATTATGCAAATACTCATACTTGAATTTATGCGAAAGCACTGGTGTTTTTCTTAATTTCCTTTACTTGCCATGCACATTCCAGAGTACAATTGCTATGTCATACTCCATTGGAGTGTGATCGCCATATCACATTCCTTAGGATGTGGTCATCAGGCCATATTCCAGAGTATAATCGCTATGTCATACCCCATCAGGGTGTGATCGCCATGTCACACTCCTTAGAATGTGCTTATCATGCCATATTCCAGAGTATGATCACCATGTCATACCCCATCGAGGTGTGATCGCCATGTCACACTCCTTAGGAATATGGGACCTTCATCATATCATTTAACTGCCTTCACAGGGAGGGACCCAATTAACTGCCTCCAAGTGAAGGGACCCAATCTTATCTTATTTAACTGCCTTCACAAGGAGGGATCTCATAACTGCCTCCAAGTGAAGGGATCCACATTTAATATCTTCATGTCCTTTTATTCCCATACATAATCATGCATAGACATGTTGAATGCACTCATACATATGCTTCATCATTTACTTTCATATATCCTTGCATATAGAATCTTATGTTCATATCATGAATATTCATAACAGAAACTATTGTAATTAAATCATTAATATACTTTATATCATACTTTATACACTTAACTCAAACTATCATATAATTTCATTAATATCCTTTATATCATACTTAAATCGTTCTTACATATATGAATCTTATGAGCATAACACATAAATGTTTATCACATTCATATAATTCACATATTTCTGCCGGAATTTCGGCAGCATAACTGATCAAGTCTGTTTCCCCGTGAATAGAACCAGTTATCAGAAAAACAATTTTTCAGAGAAATCATAACACTTCATTCACAATTCAAGTATCAAATTCATGGGCACAATTGTTGCATTTAAAACATGGTTGTTGTCTCAACATTTTTGTTCAACCCGATTTTTGTAAATCAGGCCACAATTTCTATTTAACTCATATAAACCTAAATTTTTGGATATGTTAGAGTATTATGTGTCTATTTTCTAACCTCTTTAGTCCCATCTAATTTTGATAAATGTAGCTTAAGTTATTTAAATTTTATCTCGGTCTGCCCTGTAGCTGGCCAGAATTACACACTTAAAAATAAAAATCCACTAAAAATTGAAAACTAGTTCAAATCATATGAAATTAATATCATATTAAAGTTGACAGGACAATATTTCATTTTCAATAAGTTCCATTTCATTTGCATTAGTAGAGCTTGAGTTATAAGCCTCGAAATTTGACTTTTCTGAATTGCCCTGTTTTGGCCTAGTTTGGACATAAGGCAACTTCCTCAAACCACTGGGAGCAAAAGGGACCGTATCTAACTTTGAAATTTTTATGGCATATTCTCCTATGTGTAAACTTTCTAACAAAGTTAGTTTCATTCAATTTCAAATTGTATAGGGCAAGTTTTTCCCTGAACAACCTAATCTACCCAGAATCTAGGTCAAGCTTCCAAAATTGAAATCTGTCTCAATACTAATCCAATGGCCTTATATTATATATGTATGGAAAGCCCTGAATGTCTAGTTTCATATAAAAATAGGTTCATCAAATTTAAATGGCTGTAGGTAGAGCTGTACACTCCCCCATACAGACTGTCGTAGGTTCTTCACCTAGACAGCATCCTAATTCTCCACTTCTTCTAGTTTTCTCCTTCTAACTTTAATCCCAACTCAAAATTTCATGTTAATCCAACCATATACCATAAAATACATCCAATATATCATCAAATAAATGAAGAAAATTGCAACTTCATGCAGCCACAGTTCATAGAAATCAAGAACAGAAATTGAATCCTACCTTTAGATTGAAAAATAGCTTGGCTAGATGAAGAGTTTTGATGTTGGAGGTGCTTGGAGCTTAAAAATGGAAGAGAAATGAAGTGAAAAGGAAGGAAGATGAGAGGGAATGATGGGAGGTCTATAAGGGAGAAAGAAGGGCCAAAAATTTGAAGGAAGTAAGAAAGGATTATATGAATTTGATGTAGAGGTAGTGGGTGGAAGAAGTGGCTCATAAGTGAGCCAACCATGCTCACTCTTTATGGCATGGGTGGCGCCACTTTAACGAGGGAGGTGGCTAAATTCTATCCACTTGAAGTAGGGTTTAGTAGGTTAAATTTGGTTGGTTTGGGTTTTGACAGTTGAAAATACTGAAATTTTACCGATTTTCTTCAAATGGGTAAAACAGTTCTGAAAAATTTTGTGAGGTTTTATATGTTTCTATTTTAATTCTTTTTAATCCTAATCTCTCTAATTAACTTCTAATCAACTCCTAATTAACCTCTAATTAAATTTTTAATTAACTTTACAAACTCAATAAAATCAAATAAATTGATTAACAGTATAAATTTAACGTTTTGCAAATTTACGTCGATGAAATGTTCCTTCCAAATCCCTCCATGCGGCAACCACGGGCTTGCAGGATCGGCGTGGAAGGTGTTGCCCAAGAGCGTCCGTCCCGGATCGATCGATAGAGGTCCAAACTCTCGACTCGACTTTAATTCGCCACCTTACCTAACACATAGGTTAAGCAAAGTCGGAGCAGGCTGGGCTCGTGGGATGGAGTTCTTTTTTTTTTTTTAACTGAAAATAAATATTCAACAACACATGCCTTTTTCATCGCACAAACTAGATTTTTTTTTTTTTTTTTTGTTCTTTACCATTTCAGCAACACATTTAGCAGGGCTGCTCTTTAGTCTCACATCTCTCGTATCCTCGATTTCCCTTTTTCATCACCATCATTGTTTGAATCTCTCATCGGCGGGGCCTTCTCTAGCGACCAATGGGGATAGCAGGCTTGCAGCCGCTCGGATATAAGCAAGCAGAGTAGAAGAAGCTCATGCACAGACAACAAAGCAGAAGGGCACGACAACGGTCTCTCCTCTCCAGCGAACAACAACAATAGAAGCCCCACGATGGCTCTCTCTTATCTTCGGTGAATGGCAATCTTCGGCGAACGACAATCTTTGGCAAACGACAATCTCTTCTCCATCCAAATTCAATTTTTTTCTTTTTTTTGTTTAATTATTATTTTTAATTAGTCTGAGATTTTGAGGCCTGAGCAGTGAGTTTAGCTTTTGCAATTTCTTTTAATTAACGTGAGCTAGAGTTAATGAGTTGAGTTATAGTTGCTAATTATTGTAATGTTTTGATAGGATGATTAGTGTATTTTTCAAAAAGTTTGAATATATTTTTAATTATTATAAATATAAGTGATTTTAATTTTTATTTTTTTTAAATTTTTTATTTTAATTTTAATTTTTTTTGGCCCTATCAATTTAAATTTAAATATTTATAAATATATATTTACTTTTCATAAATATTAAAAATTTTATGTTTGTAATATCTTTTTAATTTTTATAAATATTATTATTTATTAATAAAAGATTGAAATAAAAAAATCTAATAATAAGGAAAAAAAGTTAATATCAAAATAAAAATTTTAAAAGTCATATCTTTGAAGATTAAAAATATATTTTAAATTTTTTTAAAATTTTTTAAATAATTTAATTTATTAAAAATATTATAATAAATTTATTTTTATTTATTTATTTTTTTTCACTTTTGGCCTGCGAGCTCACTAGTAAACGAAGCGAATTGGCCAATCCATTTTATTGAGTCGGGCTGGTGTCGCCCCGCCTGCCTAGCTTAGGCACACTTTTGGTGGGTTGGCTAGTTTCTGTTTGGATTACAGATAGTATTTATCAAAAGATTTTTTATAAAAAAAATAATTTTATATAATAAATTATAATGATTAATTTAATTTTTTAATTTTTAAAAAATGTTTTTAAGATTATTTTTTTACTATAAAGAATGATCTTTTAAAAAAAATTTATTATTATTCTTATATTAATAATAAAAATAATTTTATTTTATTCTATTTAAATAAAATTTATTTTTTAAAATTTATTTTTAATATATCTAAATTAAATAAAAATTATTTTTTTAAAATATAATTACTCTAAAAAGATCTATTTTTTTTTTAAGATCTTCTTTTTCCTCAAAATTAGCTCGTACGCTCTACGAGGTTCTCTTACAGGGGGGCTTGCTAACTCCCTCCTTATGTAAATTTACTTAAATGCCCCACCAAAAAAAAAAAAAAAACACCTAGCTCTTCTTGTCGTTCGCTAACTTGCGCGCCTCCCTTCGCTTTCCTGACATGAAGACCTCTGTTCAGCACTCTCGCTTCATTCATCTCAGCGCCTCCAATCTCCACCCCCCAGCCGCCGCCACTATCCACCGCTTCGCCTCACAGCTACCGCCATTGCCCACCGCCTTCCTTTCTCTCTAAACTCAGCCTCACTACTACAGCAAGGTCTTTTGTGTTCTTGTTGGGGTTCTTGCATAATCTCCGGCCTCGATGGGTAAAGCTAAGAAAGGACCCAAATTCGCGGTTATGAAAAAGCTTGTCACCTCCAAAGCTATCAACAGGTGATTCCTCTGACACGTTTGGTTTAGCTCTATTTTAATAGCTTGTATTCATATATGGTTTTAAATTCAGCTATAAAGAGCAGGTTTTGGACCCAAATAAGAAGGATCATTGCAAGGAAAAGCTACCCAGAAACGTGTAAGCCTTAAGTCTTCCCCCTCTCTCTCTTTTTTTTTTTTTTTCTTTTCTTTCACTTCTGATTCCTTATAACTATATCGGTTATTTTTGGTTTTGTTTTCTTTATGTATTCCGTTTTTAATAACCTGTGGTTTGAATTTGCCTTATTTAGGCCAAGTTATTCTTCGGCGCTTTTCTTTCAATACAATACTGCATTGGGACCCCCTTATCGTGTTTTGGTGGATACCAACTTCATCAATTTCTCCATCCAGAATAAAGTGAGTGTGCTTCGCTTGGATTGTACTGTTTTGCCCTATTTTTTGTTTTGATTGAAATAAAGTTGAATGTGGTTAGATTTGTTTCCCAGTCTTAAATAAATATGTGAACTATTATATCTTGTTCTACATGCATTGCCATGGAGTAGTTTGTTCATATTTGTAGGATATGGAGCTAATAATGTTTGTGACTGTGTTGACGATGATATGCATATGATTCTGACAAGCTTTTATATATTGGACGATGTGAGGGATTTAAAATCAACTACTATAAACTGTATAATTTTTATTTGAATTTTCCTAGTTGGTGCCTCACACAATTCTTTGGCTTTGTTTATGCAGTTGGATCTGGAGAAGGGAATGATGGACTGTTTATATGCAAAATGTGAGTTTTAAGTACATGGTTAAATATCTAAATTTATGAATCTGTACTAGTTTACTTAACTTTCGGGGTTCCTATCAAGTTTTAGACATTATGCTGTGACAGCTGTGCCGGGATTAGAAAGCTGGTCTTTACTATGAGGCATTGAATATTTGAATGAAACATCCCAAATTATCTTCTTGCCTTTGTTCTATTGATATTTTGGATTTTCAGGCACCCCTTGTATAACGGACTGTGTGATGGCAGAACTTGAAAAATTAGGTCAGAAATATCGTGTAGCTCTAAGGTATATGTTGTGCCTTGTGCCTTGATATTGTTGGTCATTTGGCCTATATTCTCACATAGTTGTGATGTACATGTGAAAAGAACAAAATTTTATATGCATCCTGTGCTTGTCCATTCTTTCTGCAAGCTTTCTTCTTCACCATGTGCTTTATTAATCAAAATTTTGGTTGAAAAAAGAAAACAACCCTTTGTATATTGCTCCTCTGAATTCCCTAGCCTTTCAAAAGAAAAGAAATCAGATATCCCCTGCAAATTCACTCCTTATCACATTTGTTGAAAATTAAATAGACATATCGGAGCTCTAATACAAATGGATTAAGTCACACTGAGCAAAACATCTCTCTTCAAATGACATTGATTAAGGGTGAAGCAAATCATAGGACTCACTGAATTTATTTTCGTTGGAAACATCATAGTTTTGGGCTGCCAGCCTATTTGTTCATGCTACAATTGATCATATTTCTCATATAGGTCATTTCTTGATATAGCAGAAAATAGAAATGATATTATTGCTCATATTCTAGCTTCAGCTTCTTGGTGTATAAGTTTATCCCTTTTGTACATGACAGGATTGCAAAGGATCCTCGATTTGAGAGAATACTTTGTACTCATAAAGGGACCTATGCTGATGACTGCCTTGTTGAGAGAGTTAATCAGGTATGGTTTATTTTTAAGTTTGTTAAACTTTTGTTTCAGAATAATTTGGGAGCAATATGATTATTAAGATTACTTTATGGTTTCTGGACTTGACAAGCAATAATATATATACTTTTTTTTTAACTGCTTCCAGTCTTCGTCCTGGGAAAAGGGAAAAAGATTTACAAATTTTGTTCAATAATCAAGGCAATTGAAGATTATGGTAGTTTTCTTTTTTTAAATTTGTAAATCCGTGTCAATTGGTTGCACATTAGATATTTATTTCCTATTTCATCTGACTGGGATATTTCTAATCTCTTAGCTGTATATGGTATCTAGATTAGTGAACAAATTTCTAATGCTACTTTTGATATGGAAATTGAACCAGTACAATATTTGGATGCTTAAATTTTGGAGTTACTTATGCTCTCCCCCTTTTTATTATATTTTTGAATTTTCAGAATTTGTAGTGACATATTTCTCGATTTTGAATTCATTGCTAAGCTGATGTATATGATTATCATTTGTTTCATTGTTGGTGTTTACCCTTAATATCCTAATTCTTGGCTTTTGCGATGTATATTAAGTGAGCAATTGTATTAATAATAATCTCAAATTAAAGTAACTGATCACACATAGCTGCTGTTTATTTTATTTACTTTTTTCCCTCAATTTATTTACATAAACCATTTTCTTGGAAGCAGCATAAGTGCTACATTGTTGCAACATGTGATCGGGACTTAAAGAGAAGGATCCGGAAGGTAAAGTCATTAATTATTTTCTGCCTTCCTTATGTTGATATTGGACCCGATTGCATGATTCATTGACTTGGTTTGTGTATTGCAGATTCCTGGTGTGCCAATAATGTACATCACCAAACACAAGTACTCAATTGAGCGGTTACCTGAAGCAACTATTGGTGGAGGTAAATACTCTGAATTATACAGTACAGTATAATTTATTTGCTAGGAAGCATTAATGACTACGTAGTTGTAGCTAGCCATTTATTCTTTAAGCTTTGTTTATTAGACAAACTTTAATAAACAAGATAGGCAAGGTTTCTTGTAGCTTAGCTCATGGATTTCTGATCTGTTTTGTTTTGTCATAAAACATCCTCATTTGCTGATAGAAGAAATTTACAGATCCTTAGTTGTCATATAACACCCATAATTCTGATTTGAGTTTGAAGTCAATTTTATTATAAAGCAAGACAAAAAATTTTACTTCGTGAGCCTTAAATTAGTTCAGTTGGTTGTCTCTTCTATTAATGTAATATTTGTGGTAGTTAATATTCAAATTTTCCATCACCTGGTCTTGAGAGTAAATGGGTTGCTAATACTATTAGAAATACCAGTCATTAATCCAATTTCTTTCTCTCTCTCAATTTTTTTTTACCTTCGAATCATTTTTTATTTTCATATCTGATGCTCAACTAACTGAATTGTGGTTCTTAATGCAGCACCAAGAATATGATTGAGGCAGAGAAAAGTGGTATAGCTCTATATACTGATAATCATGACTAAATCATGCTACAGTACCATGCATGTTTGGTCTTAGAACCTTTGCTGGCTGGATGGAATTCTGAATGAAGCTTGACATGAACAAGAAGGAACTCTTCAGTGGTTGACTCGTGAAGTTTCCTTAAAGTAACTTTGTAGTTGTGTTCTATCGAATTTTGTTTCCCTCATATTGCGTCACTAATATATAAAGCTGAACCTTGGAGTACTTGAAGTACAATGCCACTCTTAGTTAAATCACTTGTCCAGATAAAAGTATAGTTTGTTTTGCCTAAAGCTAAATTGTATCGAGTTCATCCTTGATAATATTGCACAAGACTTGATTAATACTGAATTGAATATTGTAAAATTCAATGCCGTCATTTTTCCTTTTTGTTTTTTAAACAAATGTTTACAAAGTGTATAAACAAATTTAAGCAAGCATATTGGCTTTAGCACATAACTATATATAATTTGTGCATGGTTTGGCGTCATGTTATAGTTTTATCATTTTGGGTCAGATGGCATCATGTCTCTTGAAATGTTTTGCCTTGCATATTATCCGTAAGGATATGACAGTAACTCATGATATTAGGCAGGGTTTTGGAGACCTTCTTCAAGTGAAAAGACGTGCAAAATATATAGGGAATACGTGCCCAAAATTATAATTCAAAACAAATATTTCAATTCTTAATTCTAATTTTAAAGATAGTGGTGATGCTTTTGGCTGATGAGTAAGCTCATGCAGCGAACATGGATCAAAACTACTAAAATACAGTGTTATTGGAAAATTGACGATGAACGTGTATCTTAGCATGATTGGAGCATCTAAGTCAGCGCTTTAACTCTCCTGCATAATAATAAGTGTTGCGACATCAAGATGTCTCAGAAAAATATAAAAAGAAAAAGGATTTCTTTGATAACAGAAAATCATGTGTATGTCATTAGAAGTGGTTTAATAACGAGGGGTTCGAATAATTTGCATGAGGTTTTAGTTCAAATTTCATTATCGTTAATGTATTAAAAAAAAATCATATATATGAAGAGTCGAGTGAGCATTAACCCCCCCTAATATCCTGGCCCTAGCCATAATTTCCAAATCTCAATTTTAACATCAACCCCCTTAACATCCTGGCCATAGCCATAGCTTTCTAAATCTCAATTTTTCCATGCCATCGTGAATTAGTTTGGCTATCATAGCACAACCAAGCATGCTTTACAAATCCTACCTCAATTTTGAGTTGCTGACATAGTCCACTTGAAAAAGCAACTACTCCCAATAAACATCAATTCCAAAACAATGTGCTCTTCGACCAGTAAAAAAAAAAAAAAGCAATGTACTCAACTTGTCAACCAAAGCAATGAAATACCCATTAATCTCTCTAAGGGTGAGTTTTTTTAACTTTTGAAAAAAAGTAATTATAAAATTAAAATTTTTTTATATAATTAAAAAAATTGAAAATAGATTTTTTTGAAAAATTATTATTTTCAACTTCTATTAAAAACTGAAAATATTTTTTTTTTGAGGTTCTAATTATTTTAAAAAATTTATTCAAATATATCAAAACTAATTTTTTTTGTGCAAAAAGTGATTTTTTTTGCCAAAATAATCTTATCCAAACACACTCTAAGTCATAGATTGTCCTCGATGACGGATGTAGGAAATAGATGTTGCAGGGGCTAAAATATAAGTAAAAGAATAAAAAAAGTTCAAATTCAGTACATCTACTTTTAATCCCACATTTGAACTCAAATAAATTATAACTTTATTAACAATTTATAATTATAGGTAGAAATTTTAAGTATATATTTTTCATTGAATAACTTAACTTATTACTTGATTCACATATTTTGAAAAATATATGAATGTTTTAAAATTTCGATTACCATTACTACTAAATAGATGTAAGTTGAACTTTTAATATTAAAATATTAAAAAATTGTATGAAATATTGTTCGTTTGATTATAAATCACACACAATATTATCAAAATAATCTTGTATCTATTAAATATGTAGTCAATTCAATTTGTTTATATACCATAAAAAAATTAAAAATATAATTTTACTTTTTAAAAACTCTAAATATATTATATTTCTAAATTTAAGTTATAATGTTTTATTAAATAATAAATTATTAATTTTTTTTATAATTTTGATTTTAATTTTGATTATACATGTTAAATTTAAATGAATATATATAATCACAAGTTAATATCTTATATATATGATAAGGAAGGGGAGGCCAAGGCCCCCATCTACCCACCTATAAATCCGTCCTTGATTGTCCCACAGCAGAAAGTAAACTTCTCTGTGCACCTTTATTCAAGTTCAAAATCACACACAATATTATCAAAATAATCTTGCATCTATTAAATATGTAGTCAATTCAATTTGTTTATATAACATAAAAAATTAAAAATATAATTTTACTTTTTAAAAACTCTAAATATATTATATTTCTAAATTTAAGTTATAATATTTTATTAAATAATAAATTATTAAATTTTTTTATAATTTTGATTTTGATTTTGATTATACATGTTAAATTTAAATAAATATATATAATCACAATTGAAGATCTTATATATATGATAAGGACGGGTAGGCTAAGGCCCCCATCTGCCTATAAATCTGTCCTTGATTGTCCTATAGCAGAAAAGTAAACTTCTGTGCACCTTTATTCAAGTTCAAAATCCAAACTAAAATACTTTTTTAAATACATCATATTTAGTGATGCACCACGGGATACCATGGGCATTTAGCAAATGTGAGTTGTCCTTTAAGTTAAATAACATTTGACAATGAGGATATTTGCTGACACTGAATAGTGGAGATATTTGCTGGCAAGTTATGAAGCTGGTGTTAGAAGTTTGATGTATTTAAAAATAAAATATTCCAATATGAAATTTTAAAATAGTCATATTTTATTAAATCTTAAAAACAAAAAAAAGTCCATTAAAATAATGTGAAATAGAAACACTAAATCCTAATTTGACATGGAAAACCTAAACCTAAACCCGATTTGGTGGGCAATGGCCTAGAGATCTTTGAGGGGTATGGAAACATGGAGGAGGGGATACATGATGGGGTGGCAAGGGAAGAAGTGTGGTGGTTGATGGAAGAGGGTGGGCAATAGAGCTTCGACACAATGGTTGGTGATGGCTGCGAAGGTGAAGGAGCAGTGCTATGATTGCCTTATCACCGACACTTACCCTATCATTGAGCACATTCACCATGCTATTCTCGTAACTAAAGCCACCATAGTTTGGGTTCCTTATTCTAAGGTGGGCTAAAGGAATGTACAAGATAGTCTCTTGATCAAATTTTAATGTCTTAACCAAGAATGTTTATTCTAAATATCTTGCGCATTTTTGTGAAGTTAGAAAGAAAGTCAAAGGATAGATTACGCCATCCTCCAAACTCTAATAATGGTCGTTCGATGGCAACAAAGCCTCAAAGCCTCAAATGAGTTAGCAACCCTCTCTTAAATGCCGAGATCCCCACACTGTGTCACCGGAACAACGCCACTTCGTGTCATAAATATATTGACCCACTGTATTCAGAGATCAACAAGATCTGAACAAGTTCCTGATTGATTGCCAATCATAGCCACTATTGTTGAAGAAAGGGTGGAGATTTCAAAAGGATGAAATGATGAGCGACTTTTCTCAAATGATCTTTCTAGAACTCAAGATATACATGTGTTCGAGAGTAAAATGTTACAACGAAAAAATAATAATAAAACTACACATTTACCGGCTCCTCAAAGGCACACCTCTATTGACCAGTTGTAGACCACACCAAGCATATGGTAATATATAGTACATCATGCACTTGACTTTATAAGGTGCATTGCAGCATTCACTTCCAAAATACAAGTCAAGAAAGATTTTATCCAAGAGCTAGCAAAATAACATTACATAAAGATTAACAACTTTTAGAAAACATGTAAACAAACTAGCAAAAATTAGTTTGATAATAATCACAATTTAATCCATTAAGCATGGTGCCACCAGGCATCTTTATTCCCTAAAGAGTATCGCATTACCCTACCCATGACACCCATAGTTTGGATGACTGAACTAGAAGTAGGAACTCCATTTTTTAAGTTAATTGGAGTTGGAGAAGGTTTCATTGATGTGCTCTCTTCATTAACTACATGTAATTAAGAATCATAAGGAGCTATTATTTCTACAGGAAAGGAGAAAAATCACTTGCCGTATTGAAGTGATCTATATAATACACATCATACAACTCTTCAGCATATCTAAAAGGTGGAAAACCCCAGAGGTCTTGGCAGAAAAATTTTGGGTCCTTGATGCTGCAAAAGTAGATGAGTTAGAACATTTAAAAAAGTACTCTGTAACTTGTGCTACAATATTGTCATCAATGGTTAAATAAAGCAATGGTGCCCTTTAACTACTTAGTTTCTGATGCTAAAAGCCATGAAAGGGTTTTTGCAATAAGTGTACATACAATAATACATATTCAGATGAATACTATAATGTTCACTTACTACGTAGGGGACCACACACCCGAAGATTGAAGATGAATTCTAGTTTGAAATGGGTTTTATCTTGCATTTATCTTGATGTGTGGACTGAAATGTACCTTTTTATTGACAGATATGGCTTACATTGTTAAAAAGAAATAGAGAACCATAAGTAAAAGAAAAATCTATAGATCTTAAGGGTGTATTTGTAAATTTTGATTTTGGAGGCCCCTTCCCTTCTCTGCCTTCCCCTTCATAATCAAAACTCACAAACACACCTTACTGTCAATAATTACTTCTGAAGGAAAGTAAAAGTAGTTAAGCGTACTCGGCAAGATGTAGTGATTATTGTGTCTAAGAATGAAAGCCAGCAACTGCTGTTGCCGGAGACCTTCTTTATCCATGTAAATTTGGCATGTATAAAGTCTTTACATGTAAGCAAATATGTCACTTCAACTCCAATTCAAAGTTGTTTATTTAAACATGATATCTCAAAAATGCTTGTAAATACCTGATTTAGAGTCGAGATCTTCAAGTCCATGGTTGAGACATCCGATGTTTGCTCCTCAAGAAGGTTGGTGAATTAGTGAGCTGTAGTTCCAAGATGATCAACAACATCCACAAGGGCTCTTACAGCATAGTCTTTCAGGTTTTCAAGTACCCTAATGCGTAAATAAAACACTGTTAAGGAGAAATTCATGCAACAATTCAACTTCAAATCACCAACCCTACTCTCGCTCCTACATGTTGTTAAATTAAATATTAAAAAATTTCTAGGATGCAAATTCAAGCCATATGCTTTAAAGTATGACCATATCCCATGACATCGATTCTGACCAATTTCACTATTGAGACACAACCATACATTAGTATAAAATAAGTGCTTCTGTACACAGTAATGCTGATGCTATAGCGAAGATCAGGATACAAGGCCCAACCCAATATAAGTTACACTAATAACAACAAATTTTAATCAATGTTCTTTAGGTCTTTACTTTCAAACCATTAAAAGTAGTCATGCTTTTAAGAAAAAAACAAATCAACTTTCATTTTATTTTATTTTATCAACATAAACAAACATATACTTGCATTTATTGAAATACTCAATGCAGAATGTAATATAAAATTTTAGCCATAACATTCACACCCTAGTGAAAACTAACTCACAGAATACTACAATGAAGTCAGTACTCTCTTTTTTTTAATCTTTTTTCATAGAAGGTTACCACTTGTTTGTCCTGCTACAAGACTTTCAATCATTTACTTAGAAAAGCAGTTTGAAAAAAGGGGATAAAATGGCATCCTAGAACAAAACAAAAAGTCTCATCAGCAAACGTATATTTCTTGCGTTTGCTTTTTTCTCACTATGGAGATAAGATTTCTCACAGTATTTTGCAACAGAATAAAGTTTAGGGCCTTAGATTCTTAAGTTCCTAAAATGACCAGAATATGAGGATTAGCGCTCGGAATTGCATCTAATTGTAAACATTTTTTTATATGAAACCCAAGTACATTTTTCTTTCTCTTTTTCTTTTTCTTTTTTGGAGAGATAAAGTCCCTGAAGAACATGTCAAAAAAATTACTATCAATCACAATGAGAGTCTGCTTCTTTCAATATGGAAAATGAGGTTATTCATTCATAGTAAATGATCAACTACTTTTCATGCCCTTAATGATCCCAAAGACAATTTTGGTATCCTTCATAGTTATTTATCCAAATCCTATGTTTGTAATTCCATCAACAGTCTGTGATCATGGTCATCAGTAAAATACTAGCAACACATATCATCTGCTGTCCATTGTAATACCAAATACCATGGGTTAAAAAGAAGACTATTATTTATATGCCTTCTATATTGCATTAGAGAAACTCCGTTACTTTCTCTCAAGGAAAAAAAAAAAAGATTAAACTCCGCTACATTCAGTTTTTCATTTTATATATGATAAATGAGTGCATGATATATAGTAACATAGGTTTATTGGCCAAATTACGTTAATATGGGAATAATAAAACTCACCAATGGCGAGTTTTGCTCCTCTTTTTAAAAAAAACAAAAGCTGCATGCATGGTCAAATCTGGTGTCAGAGATTCCTGTTCTACATGCATGGTCAAATCACATCGTCAGAGATTCTGGCTCCAGTTTCTGCGCTGCATATGTGGTCAACAAAGCTGCTGCAACGTCAAAGATTCTAGACATAGGAATCTGAAACTGAAAAATTTGCTGCAGAGAATCTCTATGATAACGTCCCATCTTGTTCCCTTTGAGTGTATTTAACGTCTATATATTTGATATGAGGAAGAGGGGAAGAGAGTTTGAGATGAGACGAGGAAGAGAGGAAGAGAGAAAGAAGATCAGGCATGTTGAGGAAGAAAAAAACTCTGAGATAAAAAAACCAATTTTATCTTTAAGAAGAAGAAGGGAAATAGAACAAAAAAATGTTTCATGATTCGATAGTGGATTTACACATATATATTTTGGAACAAATTCATAATCACAATGTAAGTATTCTATTTGCAGAACTTAATTTTTTTTTTTATTTGTATGTGAAATTGTATTATTGGTAGTGGATAGATAAATTAATTTTATTACTGATCATTGATATTATAAAAAATAATTTATAATAAAATTGTTAACAATTATTAGATTGTTAAAAAATATTTAATTTTTATCTGTACGCCTTTAATTTCTATTATTTCATCGTTATCAATTTATTTATTTATTCACCTATACTTATCCGAAAATAATACACGGTAAGAACTTGTTTGTTAGAACTTTTATCAGTATGAGTTGATTTTACTATAGGGTCTGGGAAAAATAAGTGATTTTGAAATCCTTAAGTCTAAAATCTTGTTGAATGTTTTGTAGCTGTGATACATCACTTATTACTCTTTTTAGTTTGTATGTTGGGACTTGGGGAATAGTTAGAGAAAGGTTGGCTTTTACCTTTATAAATTTATAACATGGTTGTTTGTATTCTTATGGTGTGTTTGGTATATGGTAGAAATGGGTGAACGAGATTAATATTGAAATTTTAAGGTATAAATAGAGATATATTGTTTAGAAAAGATTTAGAAAAATATGGTATTTTGAGTAAAAAAATAATAATAAACTTGAAATCGTAGTGCAACACACAAATTCTAAGAAATTGTGATCTTGTATTGCGATTTAAAAAAATTGTGATCTCGTACTGCGATTTGAAAAAATTGTGTACTTCATTACGGTTTTAGAAAAATAAATAGTAAAAAATTAATGAGTCTTCCCTAGAGTGGCATTTCTACCGGAGTGTTTGCAAAATATCAATGAGTGGTTGATGGTGAGTCGTAGTGTTTGAGAGTATAAGATCATTTTAAAAAAATTGAGTGAAAAAAATATGAATAGCAATATAGTTACTATTATTGTGTATTTTAATAGTCATATTACAATAACTGATGAAAATATGATGTTTGATTGTGATTATCCTACATGGGTATATCTTCTCGATATTATATTATTGGAGGAACCAAAAGTAGAGTTTTCTCAAAGTATAAATATTGATTTTTAGTAAAGAGTGGGAAAAATATGATGTAGGTGTCCAATATCAAATATTGATGGGATTCTAAAATTTTGAGCACTTACAATCAATAGTGATAGGGATATGAGAGTAATATTTAGGATGTATAGTCAATATCAGACTTTCAATGTGGTTATAGAGTTGTATGTTTACTTTGAAGAAATTATTGCTCAAGCTGGTTCTAGCTCATATCTGTTTAAACAACAATACGATGAATTTGTTCTCAATTCAAACTCGGTGAGTGCTATTATATTTTGCTTTGCTAATTTTTATTTCAAAATTAATATATATTTATTTTATTATAATTGTTATTATTTATTATTATTATATGATATACAAGGTATACTCTACACTTACATTTTATTGAGGATCTTGTGTATCAAAAATACATATGACAATGATCTTTATTAATTATTATTCATTTTATTATTATTGATATTATTATTATTATTATTATTACTACTACTACTATTGCTGCTGCTAATAGACTAATAATAATAATAATAATATCAATAATAATTTTTATTATTATTATTATTATTATTATTATATTACTATTATTATTTTAATAATATTATATTAGATATTATTAATATTTCTATTGTGATTAGTACTATTATTATTATTACTACGACTACTACTACTATTACTATTATTATTATTATTATTATTAGATTAGATATTAGTAAATTACTATTATTATTTTATCACTATTATTATCATTTTAAATTGAATTTTTAATCACTCTTTATTATCATTTTTATTATTATTATTATTATTATCATTGTTATTCCTTTTATTATTATTGTTGTTATTATTATTATTAATGTTTCTATTATTATTATTGTTATTATTATTATATGAGATATAAAATATGTTCTACACTTGCCTCTTTTTGAGGATCCTATGAATCAGAAATATATCGAATTAATAATCTTTTGTGTTTATAATTATTAATTGTTAGTACCAGTACTATAAAGAAGATCTGTCGAGTCCTTTTCCAGTAAGGGATGTAGAATGCGAAGTTAGGGACAGTGAAAGTGATAACGATTACTTAGAAAGGGAACATGAAGCGGGGAATGATGGTACAAAAGAAGAAGATGATGAAATACCAAATACACAGACTATTATTCAGCATCCAAAGGATCCTTTATCTTTCATGCGTACTTTGGATCTTGAAACTATGCATGCACCTGAATTTCCTGAGTATGCAAACATGGCTAGTGATTATACTATAGATGGTAAACTATTTATGGGAATGCAATTTAGTAATAAGGAGACTATAGTACGAGCAATTAAGAACTGTATATCTAAATTGGTGGACTACAACTTGTGTGAGTCAAAATCAAGGACCTTTTGTTATAAGTGCAAATACTATGGCATGAGATGCAATTGGCTTGTTAAGGTCAATCTAAAAAAAAAGAGGGACATTTGAGAAGTCAGAAAGTACAATGGCCTCGCACTTGTATTGCGGCGATGATTTCTCAAGATCATACAAAGTTGGATCTTGACATAATTTCATAATATATAGAGCCCATCATACGAGCTGATGTATCCATTAAAGTAAAAGTTGTGATTGCAGAAATTCAATCTAAGTATGGATACACACCGACATATTGGAAAGCATAGACAGCAAAGCAAAAAGCAATTGAAAGAACATATGGTGGCTAGAAAGAGTCATATGCAGCTTTACGCAAATCGTTGGGGACCAATGTGTGTTTTTACAAGAGGTTCATATGTTAAGTTCGATACTAGTCCAGCTTACTATGGCATTGAGAAGCGACCAAATGATCAAATATTTCGCCGAATGTTCTGGACTTTTGGTCCTTGTATCAGAGCATTTAGACACTATAAACCATTAGTCCAGGTTGATAGGACATATTTGTATGGAAAATATAGAGGCACTCTATTAGTGGCGGTTGCACAAGATGGCAATCAAAACATATTGCCAATTACATTTGTAATAGTCGAGGGTGAGACTGCAAATGCATGATTTTTTTTTGGCATTATATACTCAGATAGGTGGTGACTCGAGATGGAGTTGGCACTATTTCTGATCGGCATGAATCAATTAAAGCAGCAATTCAACATTGCCATGGTCAATGGGAACCTCCAAGAGCATTTCATATGTACTATATTAGATACATCGTAGCCAATTTCTTACAGAGATTCAAGAAGCCTTACTTATACTGACTTGTCGTGAGTATAGATAATTGCCAAATTAATTATCTCTATTTGTGAATGTGAATTTCTTCTTTTTACAATATACTGACTACATTATGATTTTTAGGCTATTCAAGGATGGAGTGTGAATTTAATATTCACTATAAGCGGATTCGCCAACATTGTGAGATTTATACAAATTGGCTTGATGAAATTCCAAGAGAAAAGTGGTTTAAGCCTTTGATAGAGGACATCGACATGGACATATGACCACAGATCTGGTACATCAACTCTGTGTTAAAGGGGGCTCATAATCTACCAATTACTACCTTAGTTAGAGCAACATATTTTCAGTTGACTGAGTTATTTACTACTAAAGATAGGGAGGCATAAGCACAAAAAGCTACCAAAAGTGTTTTCTCTGAAGCCATCATGATACGTCTACGAGAAAACCAGCAAGCAGTAGGAGGAAGCGTGATGGGAAGATTGTGAGCTCCTTTTAACATAGAGTTCACGCACTCGACTATATTCGTGGTCATGTGACCCCACCAATGCCCACTGTCATATGCTTGAACCAACTTTTCTCACGGAATTTCATTAAGCCAATCTATATATACCTCTCCACGTTCTCGCATCTGCTCGTAATTAGTATTAAATTCACGCTCGGTCCTCAAATAACCTGCAAAACACAATATGATTGATATATTATTTTCTAAAAACCATATTCACAAATTCGTCAATTCACAAGTACAAACAAAATGTAAATTACCCATGCGGATGACAAGTTTGTACAAGTAAGGAGCCGTAAATTTCTGAAAAAAAATTGGCCGTAATGTGCTTGATGCAATACATGTGGAATATTCTCGAAGGTTCCCACTGTCCATTACTTCACCTTATTGCTGCATTAATTGACTAGTGGCGATAAAAAATAATGCTAACGCCATCTCGGGTCACTACATGTCTATATAAACTCTCTAGGAAAAACTGCCAAGCATCTGCAATCTCACCCTCAACAATAGCAAAAACAATTGGCAATATATTCTTATTGCCATCTTATGCAACTACCACCAAAAGAGCTCTTTTGTATTTCCCATACAAATGTGTCCCATTGACCTGCATAAGTGGTTTGCAGTGTCTGAATGCTCTAATGTAGGGACTGAAACTCCAAAACACTCGGCATAATATTCGGACGTCCGGAACTAGCTCATCTTCGCAGTAGGTCTCTGTAGCATCTAGCTAAACAACTGATCCTCGAACAAAATCACACATTGCTACACACCATTGTGGCAAAGCTTCAAATGAGGCCTCCTATTGGCCGAATGCTCTTTTGATTGCCTTTTGCTTTAACATCCACGATTTTCAGTACGTCATTATGTATTCGTATCGAGACTGAATCTCTGTAATCACGAATTTTATCTTAAACGATGGGTCACATTCTACCATGGGCTTGATACATTCTGCAATTGTGTCTGAATCCAACTTTGTATGATTCTGCGAAATATTTGCCCTAGTGTAACTATGTGAGCCATTATATTTCCTAATTTTCCAATAATACTTATTCTTCCTGAAACTAGCCCTAATAATTCATCCGCAATTTATGCCATAGCGTATGCATTAACTATAAAATGTTATTGCTTCTGACTCATACACTTTGTAATCCACCCCTTTTGATATACTATAATGCTTAATTGCCCATATAATAGTTTCACTGTCACTGAATTGCATTCCAACACCCAATTCTCCATCTGCAGCAGGATAGGAAGATAAAATAATTAAAACAACAAAAATTAAAATGGCAGAAAACTAAATAAATAGGGCAAATAAATTAATAGGGCAATAAAAATTAAATAACAATAATTATAAAGATACCAAGAAAAATTAACGGTGCAAAAAAATTAAACCTAAATAAAATCATACATTAAATTATGAGTTGGCAAAACAATAATTATATTAAAGTCAACAAACCTTTTTTTTTCAATTACAATATGAGGTTAAGCAAGGGATTACATAAAGTGTATGAACCATAATAATGAACATGTAGTGCAACTCCATTCATACTCTAACATTATAATCGTCAATGTTATAATAATAATTTTTAAATCTTAGATAATAAATTTTCTACTAAAGATAACGATTAAGATGAAGTGTTAGTGACTATATACCCAAGTTCGCATACTCTGGAAACTTAAGTGCATGCATAGTTTCAAGATTTAAAGCACACATGAATTATGGCTCTCCAAACGAATGTTGACTAGCCACCACTGTGTTTTATAAATGCAAGTGCTCATCATCTGCATCATCATCCACATCGTCATTTGCGCTATCATCGCCGCTTCCATATCTGCCTTCAAAGTCATCGTCATCACTTTCACTGATGTTGTGTTTCCATTCTACCTTTTTTTCTGGAATTGTGCTTGACTTAAGTTCTTCTTCCTCATTATTAGCTTGATGGTAAATGGCAACAACAACTTCTTTGAAATCGACGTCTAACTCAATGACAGGAATTTGTGGTTGATGCTGCTGATGTATTTGAAGCATTTGTTGAAGGTTGTCATCATCGCCTATTGGAATTGCTTGGTATTGCATGAAACAGCCAAAAATCAAGATGGGACGCCTATATTTTATTTTCTCCATTGTTTTTGGGGTCTTAGCTTCTATGCATCAATAAAGGCCACTCTGTAAATATGCAAATGACTTAGTGTATAGAATGGAGAAATATGCTCACTTCTCACCTATAAATGACACACCTTCACTCGAGTTTTTAAGAATATCACTATTAAAATATACTATTATATTTGCACTTATTTGTCCTCCCTTTTCTATTCTATGCTACTCTATGCTCTCCACCGTTTTTTTTGGACACACCCCACCACTTTTCTTTCTTGGATTTGCAATATGAACTTTGCACGACAGGTTACAATGAGGAGGAAACGAGTTTATATAGCTGAGATTTTAAAAACCGCTAAAGGCGAGTTTTGGTGCGGTCAAAAATTGCCAATGGTGATTTTTGCTAGTCAGACCACTTTACAGATTGTCAATTTGTCATACCATAGTAGTTAATAATTATTAAAACTTTAAAAATTCCAAAAACTCGCCAATGGCGATTTTTAAATTAAAAAAATACAACAAATTTTTTTTCAAGAATTGCCAAAGGTAGTTTTTAATTTTCAAAAAATACCAATATATCAAAAAAATAAAATCGCTAATGGCGATTTTTCCTCAATCCCATATTCCCATAATTCTCCCCATTGTCCCATATTCAAATACTTATTATTTTTAAAAGCCATACAAAAAAAAGACCCCACATTCACTCTAGTAAATATTTTATTTTATTTTTAATAATATTTAATATCTCAGAGTTAGAGTATGACAACATTTGTGTGTAATTAGACATAAAATTATAAATCCTTGTGAGTTAGGAGCACTAGTGATTTTGATAATACCTATCACATTTGTTCCCCCATTTCAAGTTTCAAACTCCACCGCAAGAAGGCCGCCATTGCCATCGCGAGAAGGACCGTAGCCCCTGTTCATGAGAAGCACTTGCTCTTGTTTTTTCAATTTTCACTGTAAAGCTCGCTACTTCTTAGTTTTTTTTTTTTTATTTCTTTTCTCCATTATCATTGTTGGCACAGAAAATTGCAACTAGTGAGGATGGATAACAGGCGAGGAGAGATAGTCAAGTAAGGCAATATTTGATTAGATTTAGCAAAGAGCTAAGAGTAGTTAGCTGAAGAATAGATGATAATTGATGACTAATATGGGATGTGTTGTTTTGAAGAATATTTGGCTTAAATTGACTGAAAGAGGCTGAAACGCTTGGCCAAACTTTAATTGATTGCACGGCTAAGATCTAGTTGTTAGAATAACTATTATTGCATATCTACAAAAAGTTTGAGATGAGAGGATCGACGTGGCAACCAGGGTTGGCCCGATTGAGTCGTTTTAACCTTAAAAAAAGATTGTTTAGATATTGTTTCGACCATTTTTCTATTTTACCTCAACTGATTTGCCTTGTCTTTTTATAGTTAGGATTCTAGTTAAGTGTAGTCACTTATAGAAACTCTTATCTGCATATTTTGAAGCTTAATAGCTGATTTAGCCAATAGTTGATAATCGATGGCTGACAGCTGAATAGTGACGTTAGTCATTTGCCAAGGGCATAGATTTCATATTAAGCTTTGGGCCTTTTGATGGTTTGTAACCTCCAAACTAGTTCTGAGCTTTGATTGAAGAAAGAATGTGTTTTAACAACTGAGGACAAGAGGTTGACCAAGTCTACAACCACTTCTTGAAAAGTAGGAGCAATTGAGGAAGTGGTTTTCTGGTGTAGAAAGTGGGAAGAATAGGTGAAAGGCAGAGAGTGAGAGCAGTTCTAAGCGATTACCATTATGCTGAGGGAAGTGTACTCAATGAAGAAATGGAAGACGATTATGAGACGGTTATTAAGAGGAAGTTTGCAAACCATGTTGTGTGAGGTTGTGGTTAACAGATACCTTCGAATAACTATTAAGTATTGTATGTGTATAAATGGGTTTGAGCACAATCCATATAGAGGGGCCCCGAATAGATAAATAAAATATAAGTTTCTTTTACCTTTATCTTTATATTTTCTGCGCTTTACTTTTCTGCCTTTTACATTCATGGCCTTTATATTTTAGCACTTTATAGCATTTCTTTACTAAATTTCTTTTTGTAGTATTTCATTTACTTTCAGTTGGTTTCACTAGATTTTTCTGCACTTGAATATAGGGATGAAAAGAAGTTAGATAGTCTAATAAGGGCTTGCAGCCTAACTTTTTTAACAAATAAGTCAAGGTCAAACCTTTTTAAAGGCCTATTTACTTAAATAGGCTTGGCCTATTAAGCTTAACAGGCTGGCCTATATATAATTATTGTCAAAAAATTTATATAACTACCTTTAAGATTCAAACCTACACCTTTGACTACTATAATTACTTACCCATATAATTAAGCTAAGCTAACTTGTTATGATGATATTTAATATAGGTTTAAATATATTTTTAATTCTTAAGTTCTTAATTTGTTATAAAATTAGCGAATTTTAGATTTTAGTCCTTAAGAAATATTTTTTTTATTTTGATCCAAATATTTTAAAAATTTTTGATTTTAATCCTTACTTTTAGTCTGCCTTTGTTAATTGATAATATCGATAATAAATATTTAAGTGGGACTAAAATCAAAATTTTTGGATATGTTTGAATTAAGACAAAAAAATAATTTCTAAATTAAAACTTAAATTCGTTAGTTTTATAGAAAAAAATATATTTAAGTCTTTAATATATTCACAGATTATTATTTTCATAAATAAATATGAATTTAATTTAAATATATTATTAGTATAAAATTTTTTTACACAAACATCCAATCATATATTGCCACATCAATAAAAATATTTGATATAACCATCCACTACTTGAATGATCATGCAATGAAAGATTTTAATTGAATGATAGTGTAAAAATTTTTATACAGTCAGTACGTCCCAATTAAACTCAATAAATATTGGTATTAGTGTATAGGAACGGCAAAAACTTGAAACTCTGCGAGAAACAAAACCCCCCCTCTGAACCAAACGCCGCCGTCGCCAACCTCAGAACAGTCAGCCGCCACCGCGTCCACCTCCACGCCGGCACACCGCGACGCCACGTCCAGGCTCACAGCCGCACTGCCGCAGCCCGCAGTCGAAGCCAACGTGCAGTCTCGCCACTGCGGCCATCTCCGCCGCCGCAACCCCCAGGACCTTCGCCCAGATCAGGTTGGTTGTCAATAACTAACAGCTTTGAAGTCACAGCTTTGAAGTCATGTAGGAAAAATTGGTTTGTTTCACATCTTTGAATTCAAATGCAATGCACATAATAATATGTGTTGGAAAGTGATTTTTGGGGTGCATCTGAGCCTTGCTATTTATTTTCTGGATTTGAGTTTGAATGGTACAATGGATTTCAATTGTTTTGTTCATTGTTTCAGGTTGGTTGTTCATTGTTCATTTTTTTGTTTTTTGCCAACAGACTTTATTAACAGGCTTCAGGCTCAGGACCAATAATTATGATATAGGCCTGGCCTATTTAGAGTGTGGCCTGACCTGACTTGTTTCCATCCTTGTTGAATGGTTCCTTGGACTCTGGTTTGTTGTGCATTATAGAGTTTCCAAAAGCCTATGTGAATGTGAGACTTAAATTAGATGTAAATTTTCTTTTGTATCTGAATAGCGGATCTGATCCACCACAATTAAGATCGAGTTAGGTTGGTCCGGCTTAGTCAGCAAATTTTTTAAAATCCAACCTAACCCAAACCAACCTATATACAATTGATTGGGCTGGTTTTTATTTTGACCCAAGGTTGACCTGACATGTGAATGCATCTCTCTTGATACTGTCTGTCCCCTCTGTCTTGGTTGCTCTCAAGTGCCTAACACCAAACTCACCAAATTTTGAATTGCAGAGCACGCTAGTGGTGTTGGCACGACAATGGCGTCGAGCTTGCAGAAGATTGAAGCGGATGAGTCTGTCCTCTTGTGTGTCACTCATTCTAATCTGAAGACCTTCACCACTGACATTCGCTTCTCCCTTCAGGTTTATCACCCACAACACAACAATTTTACTTTCCTGTGAAAATGAATTACCAGTTTTGCATTCTTCTTTTTCTATATTTTCTTCCCTATATATAATTTTCATTTCCTTTGACCTCAACAATGCTTTTCTTGACTTGATTCTTCTGATAGGCGACAGTGGAGGCTGTGAAAGAGAAGCTCTGGAAAAAATGCGGTACTGCTGTAGACTCCATGCACCTCGAGCTCTATGATGATGCTCGCAACAAAATTGCTGGTCTAAGTGATAATTCAAAACCCCTTGGATTCTATTCACCTCTTGATGGGTTAGTGAGTCTCATCACCCTTTTCTTTATATGTATATGTTTTCTTTTCTTTTTCTTTTTTGTCCATTTACGTTTCTAATATTGTCTATTAAAAGAGACCTAGATTTTAATGGCTTAAATGTAAACATGATTTATGATAGGATACTATGGAGTTTTCTTATCCGTATAGCCGACTCCACCTAGCGAGAGAGTGCTTAGCAGTTGTTGTTGATGATGATGTTTCTAATATTGTACTCACTATGCAATTAAAAGTTTTATTTTCTTGGTCTCAAAGGTGAAAGTTTCGATTGCTTTTCCAAAAGTGCGTTCTCAGTGAGCACTCTTTCTTCTTGGTTTTTGCCGAAAAATGTTTATCAGTATCGGCACTTCATGTGTGCTTGGGTGAAATTCTATATGTTTTGAGTAGTGATGTGGTTTTATTGTCAAGCCTATCCTAATTACAGGCTAATCTCATTGTAAATATGGCTTAATTTAATTTGCCTTTTAATTTTCTTGGCAAGTATTTGTTGAGTTGGGTTAGACAGTTGTGTTTTCATATCTAGTGGAGTCTTCCCTTTCAAATGGGTTACAGTCACCAGCATTTTTTGGGATAAGGGTCAAAATATGAAAACTTCAAGTGTTTTTAGGTTCTGTTGAGTGTTATGTATTGCCTTTTTTCTGCCTCTGCTTTTCTTGGTGGAATGCATGCAATAATGGTTTGAGATTGGGATTGTTGTCTGGTTTCCCCTGACATGTTTGTTACAAGCATCTGTTTGTTGCTTTATGCATCTGTCTTGTTTTGCATCCACTCTTCCTTGAAGAAGTTGACATGGTGTTTTGGTTCATCAATCTGGTTAGTTACTCTCTGTATTCTTCTTGTGGCAGGTTTCGTTTACATATTGTAGATCTTGATCCATCATCTGTCACATCTGGTAGTTGGCTGGAAGATACTTCATTGGTGGAAAAATATAAAATATCTGAAGAAGCCTATAATAAGCGTGAAGGTATCAATTCTTTTATAATCATGTTTTATTGAGAAAGTATCAATACTTTTATAATCATATTTAATTACTATTGGGTCTGATTATTATATATTTTTTTTCTTTACGCTGTTTCAGGCACTTTTAGAAAATATAAAGAGAAACTTACTTCCAAAGCTCCGTCAGCTGTTGAGGCAAAGGTAAGCATTTGATTGATTTATTCTGTTTCACTCCTCTTTTAGAGCTCTCTAACTGCATGTACAGCAGAAAAATGATCAATTACATTATGGTTTATCCTCTCTTTTACTTGATATGGGCCTATGTGCCAGCTTCTATGTAACTATTGGATATTCATTGATTTGACATTCATTGCACAGATACCAGACACCTACGTGGATGACCTCTGTGCTAATATCAAGGTTTGTCAACTATTATCTCTATGCTTGTTTGTTCTTTATCTATTTACCAACTATTAGAGTTGTTGTTTAGTTTCTTACCTCCACCATATTGTTGAAATTATAGGTTCAGGTGGAAAAGTAAGAAAATTGAATTGAGATGTTAGGAACAATGTGAGGTTAGATTGACATGAGATGTCATGATAGCTGTGTGTAAAACACTGACATAGTACTTTTATTTATTTATACTAATAACAAGGTCATGTAATGTAGTACAAATTGTACAACACTACACTAATAAGGCTATTAACATAATAAGGTGAGGAACAGTTGCCTGAAAATGCAGGAGTTGCCGGAAGAAGGTACATTCGCCAGAAAATAAGGAGAGTTGGTGATAGGAAGTATGGCAGAGATTGGGACAGCCAGTAAGATGCACGTCTTAGAAATTTTATCATTGGATGGTGGGCATACTGATTAGAGAGTGAAACAGAGCCAGGTTGGAACCCACTTTAATACCAACTTGAAAATAAGAAAGTAAGAATTGTGGCTGGAATACTTTCATTTTATCTGATTTCATTCAACATACAGATTATATACACGAGGTAGTAATCCTTTTTACAAGGCTATAGTAATGAACTTGACCTATTTCCTATGTCACTATTATCTTAGATACATTCTTCTTTTATCCCAAAAAAAAAAAAAAATCTTAGATGCATTAATCTAGTTAATTCTGATTGCTAGTTCCATTATTGTAATATGGACATTGAAGTGATTGTCCCTGAGATCTCTCTGTTCTTTTTTGATTTGGTTGTTGAGGATGTCCCTTTTAGACCTTTTTATTAAGGATTTAGAGTGATGTCCTATCTCTACAAAAAAAGGCTGATTGGTTGAAAAGACCTCAAGGAGGAGAAAATCCGAAGGGCAGTCTTTAGTTTTGGGAAAGAGAAGGCTCCTAGCCTGGATGGTTTTACTTTTGCTTTCTTCAAAAACTATTGGGATATTGTTAAAGTTGACTTCCTTCAGGTGTTCAATGAATTGTTTCATAATGGTGAAATTGGAGTTTGTATGAACTCTGCTTTCATATCTTGTGCTCAAAAAGGATAGGCTGATCAAAGTTGAGGACTTATGCTCGATTAGTTTCGTTTCTAGTGACCAAAGTAGTTGGTTTTAGACTAAGAAGCACAGACACCGACGCTGACACTTGACATGACACGGACAAAGACACGGAGACACACCAAATCCATAAAATTATAGGACATAGACACGGCATATATATATATATATATAATTTAAGAAAAATTCATAATTCATAATATCATAGTACAATATTTTTAGATATTTATAGATGCCAAATTATCAATTTTTATTATTTTCTAAATCCCTCCAAAAAAAAAAGGAGTATTTTTAATATATGTCATATATTAATATATACTTCCTATACCCCTTCTAAAAAATATGGGGTACTATATCTATTGATATCTCAAAAAAAAAAAAAAATCCTAAATGGATTTGGATTTTTAGGCCTTTGAATTCTTTTTTTGTCCATCAAATAATTGGAAAAAAGTACTAGGTCGTGTTCAAGTCGTATCCGAGCCATATCCAGCGGTGTCCGACGCACGTCCGAGTTGTGTCCGACGCGTGTCCGAGCTGAAAAATAATATTTTTTAAATTGGACACGTAAGAGCGCGTGTCGGACACGCGGACACACCATCAACTTGGTGTGTCCGTGCTTCTTAGGTTTTAGACAGAGGAAATCCTGTTGGACTTCAGTTCTGAAAATCACTGTGCATTTATTCCTGGTAGACAAATTCTAGATGCTGTTCTCATTGCTAATGAGGTGGTGGATGATGTTTGAACCCAAAGGAGACAAGGTCTTGTCTTCAAGTTAGACTATGAGAAAGCTTATGATCACAATAGTTGGGATTATTTTGGACAAAGTCTTGAATAGAAAGGGGTTTGGGTCTAGGTGGAGCAGATGGATTTCATGGTTCTTATCCTCTTCAACTTTTGCTGTGATTGTTAATGGATAACCTAAAACTTTGATTTTATGGGACAATGCATTAGGCAAGGTGGTCGCTTATCTCCATTTGTGTTTATCATTGTGGTTGATGTTCTTAGCAGGTTAGTGTCTAGAGCTGTTAATAATGGTCTGGCTAAGGGGTTGAATATTGGCTTGGAAGGGGTTGTCTCCCATCTTCAGTTTGCTTATGAAACTATACTCTTTTTGGAGTTGAATGTTGATTCTTTTGTCAATAGCTTAACTACCATAAGATTCTTTGAGGTCATATCTGAGCTTAACACTAATTTGGCCGAAAGCAGTGGGGGTAAATGTAGATAGTCAGATTTTGACTACCTTTATTACTTTGTCTGATTATCAATCTCTTCAATGGTCTTTGATTTATTTGGGTGTCCCTCTTGGAGGTAATCCTCGGGCTTTGTCCTTTTGTGATCCAATTGGGAGCTAGATTTCCAAATGTTTAGATATTTGGAAGGTGCTTTTACCTCTTTAGGAGTTTAGATTACCCGTATTTAGTGCCTTTCTAGCTACTTTCTCTATCTTTTTCATATTCCAATGACTGTTGCTCAAAGAATTGAAGGAACTATGTGCGATTTCCCTTGGTCAGGGATGGGCGAGTTGAAAAGAGATCATCTTGTTAGCTTGGATGCTTGTTGTAGACATGTGAAGGGGGTGGGGGGTATGGGAGTTTGATGTCTAAGAATATTTCTTTGGCACTTTTCTTTTCAATTTTCTTCCTTATGGCATTAAGTTATTCGAAGCAAGTATGGCTTGCATCCAAATGGGTAGGACACCAATTCTATGAGAAGAACTATTAATGCTACTCCTTAGAAGTTTATATCCCAAGGTTTATCTTCTTTTACGTTGCTCCTCTCCTTGACCTTAGGTGACCAGTCTTGGATCAAACTTTTGAGAGGATACCTTGGTTGGAAATGTTCCTCTTTCTGAGGCTTACACAAGGTTCTCTCAGCTTTCTTCTTGTCATAATGCCCCTGATTGCCAATTTTACTCTTCTTCTTCATTTGACTTCTCTTGGAATTTTCATTTTTATAGGAACTTGCTTCATAGGGAAGTGTGTGAGTTTGAATCTCTCTTGTACTTGATTGCTTCATCTTTCTTCTGATAATGATATCCCTTGAATCTTTGGGGTTGTTGTAAATCATATTTTCAGTTCTTGATTACGTTCCCTAGTAGCAACATTTTCTAATGGACAAACCCACTTGGAAATTCAAAGCTCCCCTAAGTCAAATCTTTTGTTTGGACAGTTCTTAATAGGACTAACACTATTGACATGCTACAAAAATGTAGGCTCTCACTGCTTTGTCTCCTAAAATGTGGTATGTGCTGTTCTAGTTAGGAATAAGTGTCAAATCTCCTTTAGCATTGTTCTGCAGTTAGTGCAGTTAGTGTGTATTTGGAAAAGCGGTAAGCTTAAGGGTGCATTTGGATAAGATTTTTTTGCCCAAAAAATCATTTTTTTCACTAAAAAAATTAATTTTGACATATTTAGATAAATTATTAAAAATAATCAAAATCTCAAAAAAATCTATTTTCAACTTTTTTTGTATAAGTTAAAAAGAGTAGCTTTTGAAAAAAATTAGTTTTTAGCTTTTTTAATTATATATAAAATTTTAGTTTCAAAATCACTTTTTTCAAAATCTGAAACAAATGCACTTTAAAATTATTTTGATAATTACTTTTTTGTATAATTGATTATGTGATAATCAATTTATGTTTGGATACTTTAGTTGAAAAGTTGTTTTTAAAATAATCTATTTTATTTGGACTGTATAAAAAAAATTGCTTTTATATGGTAAAATTACTAAAAAGGATATGAAATTATTGTTTATATTATATGATGTTTGATACTTAAGGTCAATTTGGTAAGAACGTAACAATTTTGAAATAATCAGCTTCTGGTTATAATCAAAAGCTTCAAAAAGTTGGTTATAATTATAAGTTATTTTTAGCTGAAAATTATTATCTTTTGATTAAAATCTATTTCCATCAGTTTACCAAACATGATGGATTTTTCAGGAACAACTTTTTTTCCCACAAAAAAAAAAAAAGGTTGTTTGTGGAAGTTCCCAAACATGCTCTTAAGTTATATTTGGAACAAGCTTTTTGAGATTTTTGCAGATAACTGGGTTTGTCTTAAGGACCTGCATCAGTTTCTTCTTACTGAATTTGGAGGCTTTGGGATTCATAAACAAGCTAAAATTCTATGGCAATGTTCAGTCTAATGTTCGGCTGGAAAGGAATGCTAGAATTTTTCAAGGGGACTTATTGATTATTAGATAACATTTTGGGATAGGGTTACCTCTTCAGCTTCTACGTGTGTTCTGCAAATAGTCTTTTTAGAGGGGTTACTTTGGTAGATTGGCGAGAGATAAAAAAAGATAGAATTGAACACATGTATAGGCATCTTTTGTATATTGCATACAGCTCTACTATGGAATTGATTTCTACCTTCCATTGAAGAAATAGAAAACATACTGGGTCTGTTAGACCCAGATTAGCATCAGTAAATGATCCAATTATAGTCCTTCCTTTTTGGAGTATTTCTAAAATACCATGATGGTTCGGTTGCTTTATTATTTTGTCTGATCTTCAGCAATCCCAAAGTGCCTTTTTTTTTTTTTAAGAAAACTTTTCCCGTGTAAAAACCAAATACAAAAAAGTTTGTGACATTGAAATAGGCTCCCAATAGATCATATAAAATGGTAAATATGTCTTTTTCCATACTACTCTTTCAATCCATAATTGAATGGTTTTGGAAATTGAGAGTATCATGCCTTGTTACATGGCTCAATTTTGTAGGACCTACATCTCTTTCTTGTCCTATATTCTTGTGGGGATACCTTATTCTTTGATTTCTTTCTCTATGTACTCTCTTCTTTCTCAATAATAAATTTTTTTGTCAAAAAAACAAAAAATTGTTTTCTAAGTGTTAAAATATGCATCAAGCATCAACTGATAGTCATATAAAAATGCTTAGTGATTATTGATATGATGTCATCTGATAGCAGTAGCATGTGCCCTCGGTTAGATTAATATTTGGATGTATTTTGATTGGTACCTATTTGTTGGATACTGATAGATATTGATACACTGATATTAGTGTGATACCAGTGAGCTGAAATGGAGATTCCATTTAAAAAAAAAGAAAAGAAAAGAAAAGTAAAGAAAAGAAAGAAAATGACTGCTCCTTCAGCATTCAAGAGACACTAGTCTTTCCTAAGTTCCTCTAACAGAATTCCTATGCTCCGCTCTCTCTCATGCCCATACTAATATTGCTCATGTCCAAATTCCACAAAACGCTCCTTTCCCTTTGATTTCCCTTGCCAGCTCATCATCAGATAGTTAGATATATTCGGAATTCAGTATTTGGCCTGACTCCTCACAGGGTTCTCTCCAAACCTACATGGCTACATCGTAGTTATTTTGGGGTTCCTATCAGATACATTAAATCGTGCCTGTTCTTTGGATACCTTATTCATGATTCATGCATCCTTGCAGTGTTGTGTTGTTAAAGGCTGGTATATTATGCACCTTTTTGCTCAAATTGTTGTTAGGTCTATCATATCATTTAGTCTTAATGAATTGATTGTTTTTTAACTGTGATCTTGTTACTCTACTCTCCACAATTTCCAAAATATTAAGGTAGGATCCAGATGTGAAGTTGAACCTGGTGAAAAAAGGGGTGTTGTAAAATTTGTTGGTCGGGCAGAGTCACTGGGTCCTGGTTTCTGGGTTGGAGTACAGTACGATGAACCCTTGGGCAAACATGATGGCCTGTAAGTAAAATCGCTATTTTTATATATGATATATATATAAGTGTACTTAACTCTTTAACTCTTCAATAACCTATTCTCTTAATTTCCCCTTAGTTTTTATGTACATTTTGGCATCTAGAAACTTCAGATTATGACTACTCATATCTTAGAATTTTCCTTGGTTATATGTTACAGGGTCAAAGGAGTACGCTATTTTGAATGCCCTCCATCTCATGGTGGAATGGTTAGGCCAGAAAAAGTGAAGGTTTGTCAAGAATCATCTTGTGGTTGCCCTTTATGTTGCTCATGGTTTTTTTTTTTTTTTCGGAGGGGGGTTATTTTGTTTGTGATAAGAGAAGAAACTCATCAAGACAAAGGAAAATATTACAAAAGATGACAGGATAAGGAATCCTCCTTGGCATAAGACGACACAGAAAACAATACAAATATATATATATATATATATATATATATATATATATATATATATATATATATATATATATATATGTCAGTGGAGCAAAGCTGCCCAAATTCCCAATCCCTCTAACATAGGTGTTGGTTAAACCCCTCTAAAAGTGTGTTTTGCGCTTTTACCAAAATCCAAATGCCTAATCCTCTGCCTATTCAGTTGTGCCACGTTTTTTTTTTTCAAAGTCAAAAAAGCATATTATAATTTGACATAGCTTTATACCATTGTCGCTGATTTTCTTGGGGTAGATGTGTGTTTTTTCATCTCCAGCCATTTATTTTTTCTTGATATAAAACAGATGATATTTTTCTTCCACTCCATCTGTGGAAAACAAAAACTTGACTTTGCACTTTGCAAGATGACAACCAACTTTGTTACCTTTTGTTGTTGTGTCTTGTCCCTCGGCATGGCAGTTTAAGCCTATGTTGAGCGTGGTTACCATCAAAGTTGGTTTCTTCTAAAGGTGTGAAATAAGTTGTCATTTGTTGAGATGTTTTCTCCAATACAAAACTGACTGTATGGTTGAGGTTTCTTATGCAATCCGGCAATGGTGTTTTATTGCCTGTGGAAGTGAAAAATCACACATTAACCCCATGGAGAGATAAAAATGTGAAAAGGAAAAAATATTAATAGGTTCTATTTATCATTAGTAGCATGGAATCTCTTTTTCAGATTTGGCAACATCTGCCAAAAGATTTCTCTGATTTATTTTCTCCACAAATCTTTTCCAGGTTGGTGACTACCCTGAACGAGATCCCTTTGAAGAGGATGAAATATGAGTGTTCATGACGAAGCTGCTTTCAACATACAGGGTATCCCTTGATATATTTCCATTTAAGAAGCCAAAACATTAATTTGGAGGCTTACACTTGTTAGCATTTCAAGGCTCTGCATATATGGTGTTATTCAAGGGTTTCAATCGAGGTTTCGTGATTGTTTGTATTATCTTTTAGGCCTGTAGAAAGGAAACACGATGCAACGTGGAAAGGAAAAAGTTTAAGTTCATGTCAGTGGTAAACTGAGACACAACAAAGCGGGATACTCTTTGGTAAATATGCAGATCGGTTTTTGGTAGACACCACAATGAAATAGTTTGTTTTTTTAAGGATTTTGTTAACGTATTTCCTTAAACATATATTAATGACTCAAATTAAAAATTAGAAGCATTTAATATCTTAAAAACATAGAAAGGAAAATACTTAATACATTTTCTTGAAAATGTTAGAGAACTAGAAATTTTGTCAAAATTTAGTTGTCATGTGCTCATTAATTTTTGGACCAATATGTCACACATCATTTTGTTTTATTTAACAATTATCATAATTCTTGTTGATTAGTTTGACATTTTTGTTGATTAGTTAAGTGTAACATAATGATTGGTAATAAATTTTGGGGGGGATTTCGGTATATTAATGGGGATTTAAATTGCTTATCTATACTATTTTTTACATGTTCGTACACTTGTAAGATCCTTATTAATGTATTCAAATCCCGAAAAAGTAATACTCAGATTTTTAGTGATATCATGGTGTGAGAATAAAAAGCTAGAGAGATAGTTTTTCACTTCTCACTATTGACTTGATTTTTCACGAATTTTTTACATGGTTTTCTCACAAAATATCTTTAATATAAATTTTTGCTCCTATTGTGAGGATGCAATGATCTAATGGTGAATACTACGATGCCCTTTACTTGCTAAGAGCACAAGGTGTTATATGATGTGTGAATGTGATTTAAAGGTATATTGGTACACCTTAGTTAGACTTAAGAATTGTGATTAAATGTATTTTATAAGTGACTAAAATCTATTTACGTAATCTTGGAATATCTCCAATAACATCTATTGAATTTTAGGATATGTAGATAAAATTTTGTTTAATTTCAAGATCACGCAGATAAAATTTAAAATTATTATAGTGTATCACATGTATTTTAAAAGTATCAGCATGATTTTGAAATATCCCTAAAAAATTATGTTAGTTTTATGGCCATACAAATAAAATTTTATTTAATTTCAATTTGTAAAAGTAAATTTTAGAAATTATTATAGTACATTTTAAGTGATTGGTGTACTAATGCACCATCAAATCTCGCCATTTAGATTTTCAAGTTGCATGATGCAACTTACTTGTAAGTTTATTACTTTAAATTTATTACTTTCAAGTTGCACTTGCAAGTAAGTTGCACCAAAGACAGAGCCTAGTCTAACATCAATCATATGGATAAGAGAAATGCTTCAAAGATAGGTGATCACATGGATTAAGTTGTCAAACAAGGCCAATTATAAGGTGCACCACTTTAACTATGATACGAGGTGCACCAGTTTATAAAGTAGGGTGTACCTTGGAAAAGCACCTTGAATTGGAGGTTAAAATAGTTATAGCCAGCTTCATCAAAAAAAAAAAAAAAAAAATAGAAAAAGAAAAAAGAAAAAATGTTATAGAGGGTACTTTATTTTTTCTCAGCGCTCTTTCTCTCTTTCTCTCATATCTTCTTCCATTAAGATCTTTACTAGCGATGATGCACTTGTGATTTAAACAACTTTAGGAGCGACATTTTCATTGAATAAGGAATTTATGGTGGAAAATAAGAACTTGAAAGCCCAATAATGTAGTAAGAAAATGCAAAGGGGAAAGAAAGTGATACTTGTGTTTGGTTTTACATATGTTGCAGTGAGATTCCAAATTTTTTCTTAACTTTCTTTTTAAGTTGTTGATGGAAAATGTTTGGTTCCATGCTTATGGAAACTGGGGCTTTTAAATTTAGAATAAATGCTAATCTATTAGATGATGAACTTCTAGACTGTTAAGGGACATTTTGTGTTGTGAGAGACACAACTATTTTTAATGTGGTCTATCGGTTATCAGTTTCTAATCCCCATCATTCAACATTAATATGCCCTATCAAACGGTTCTAGTAAGCTCTGGGTTCATGGTGCACCATCAAATTTTAAATCATGCATCACACACCATACTTAATATGGTGCATGGCAGAACTGGCCATCAAATAAATGCCTTAAGGGACATCGTGAAAAGTTCTAGTTTCAATTATTTTGGATTCACAAGTACACATTTATGTAGATTGATTGGAAGAAGACTAAGTAAAATGCCTCGGGTAAGAACATATAACTGCAAAAATATTGAATTTGGAGGTGGATATCATCCTCACAAATAGTTTGAGTTTGAAAATTCACAACTCGTGTAAGTTTTGTTTTGAACATAAATAGTTGATTTTTGCACATAAAGCATCAATGTCTTAAAGGCGAAGGTTGCCATGAACCGTATTATATAGGGTGCTTGATGCACCATGTCATCAGTGGTGAAGATTTGATGGAGTATTAGTAAAACAAACCACATCTGATCCACCCTAAAATTTTGTGCGCACACACACACACACACACACACACACTCTCTCTCTCTCCCTACTTCACCTTCACCTCCTACCTACGATTGAACCTGCCACCCCAAATCCTACATGAA
This sequence comes from Pterocarpus macrocarpus, assembly GCA_031439585.1. Classification (NCBI taxonomy): domain Eukaryota; kingdom Viridiplantae; phylum Streptophyta; class Magnoliopsida; order Fabales; family Fabaceae; genus Pterocarpus; species Pterocarpus macrocarpus. Next base: position 34,106,106 of record CM062521.1, read on the forward strand.
ATGCGTTGATAACCTATCTAAAGAAGATTCGTCTCTTCAGTCCATCAAGATCCCCAAATTGAATGGTGGAGAATATCGATTGGTGGTTTATGAACCGCAGAGCCTTGGGACTCCATCATCATCAACCAAAACACTCTTTTCTTATATTCTTTTGTAAAAAGATAGAATTTTCCATTGTTTCTTCACCTTTGGGTTGCTTTCAGTTCAAGTCTCTCTCTCTCTCTTTCTCTCTCTTCCATCCCAAAATTTCCCTTGCTACTTATACACTTTTTCTCTTCATCTTTATTTTCTACATGGTTGATGAAGAGAGAGCCATCGGTGGTGGAAGTGGGTCCGGGGAGGGAAACAAAAGGTTTTCATTAGCGACAAAGGCGGTGCAGTGGGGTGGGGTGGGCAGTGGAGAGAAAAAAGAGAGTGAGAGGAGTCTGCAATGTATCACAGTTGATTTGTATATGGATACACCACCAAATCTTAATCCTTTATCTCTAAGGTGCATGATGAACCATAAATTACAAGGTGCATTGCGGACAGCACCATGTCTTAAATAGTTTATTGGCTACTTCTCCCATAGGTATTGGTACAAAGACTTTATAGTTATATTTGAGATGCTTAATTTTGTTTTATTCTCATTCAATTAAGAAAAACCTAGTTCACATTTCTCCCCACAAATTGCCATCAATTGAGACCTTTGCAACTCCCTTTCCTAGTGTGCAACCATTGACACCATCCTGCCCTTGGTTGTGTTTCCTGTCGTGCATTTGCACGCCTCCCTACCAGCGGCTAACACAGTCATAGGTTCTCACCCTTTGCTTATCATTGTTAACATCAATTCGTGTTTACCCCCCAACCAAGAAAAAAAAAAATAGTGCCACCCACTGTGCCCTTAGCATTAAGATTGCCACTATGTTCCTTGGGCTACCCACCATGCTTGTTGTTGCAGCCATTTGCAAGGCCATACGTCGTTGTCGTCATTTTCCAAGGCCACCCTCCACTGCAATTGTTTCCAAGACCACCCATCTGGGCCTGTTTGTAATGGACCTCATAGTCAAAGATTAAGTGCTAAACCTTTGACCTTACTTGCTTTCATACATTTTTGAGCAAACATGCACTTTTATCTTTTATCTTTGAAAGATGTATGTAATATCAATTTAGTCTTTGAAAATTTTTTTTATATCAAATATATTCCTAAAAGTTTTTGATATTAAATATGTTTTTGAAAGTTAAAATTTGATATTATACTTTGGTACCCAAAAGATACATGTGATATTGAATAGGTCCTTAAAAAGTCATATTTTATTGAAAATGAGAATCAAATAGATATCACATACATCTTTTAGATATGAAAGTGATATTTTAACTTTCAAGAACTCATTTGATGTTAAAAACATTCAAGAACTAATGTGATATCATATTTTAACTTTTAAGAACTTGATTGATGTCAAAAAAATTTTTTGGGATTACGTTGTTGTCATATGAATATTTCAGGAATTAAAATGGATGTTTCTAAGTTTTTATTACTACTTGTCAAATCTTTTAAATTACTATTTTTCAATAGAAAATAATTTTTGTACACTGCCAATATAAAATAATTTTATAGATTCGGCCGATAGAATTTCAAGAAATTGTGATTACATTGTAGGTATGATGAAATTAATTTCTTTTTATTATTTCTTAGGAAAAATAATGGTGACACTCCTTAAGTTTTTGCTATGTCACACATGACTCCATTTTTGTGGGAAATTAACACTCCACACGATTAACTAACAAGTCTAATAGGTTAAATGAGAATATTCTTTATTCTCACTTAACCTTGGTTATGACTTATTAATTAAAAAAAGAAAATCTATGACTGATCAATTTTTAGACTCTTTAGTGTGCATACTAGAGGATTGCGAGAGACTGAAGCAAAGCCCATTCTAAAATTGAGCATATCTAATTGAAGAACTATTATTCTTCAAGAAATTATCTTGTCTTGTCTTAAAATTATGTTTGCAATTGAAGGTGTTTAGGCTTATCAAAACTCTCCAAGACAACATGATATTGGTATGGTGTTATAAAGGGAAGGGAATCAAAGGGGGAAAGTTTCTTGCTCAACATTTCAACTAAAGCCCATAAACCCCCTAGATTCAATTTCAAAACAAGCAAGGACCAGGACTAATAAGGCAAAAAATGTTGGAGTTAACTCATTTAGCCTAGATAAAGTATACTAAATTTTTGGAAGTAAACATATTTCAAAGGAAAGGTGCTTTAGTAATGCAAAACCTATTTCATGTATGGGAGTCAAATTCTTCAGAAAGAAATGATTGTCTTCCGAAATTGTAGTAACAGGCCAAGTGACCCATATCTTAGGAGTTTCATGGAAGGAACTTCATCATGTGCAGATACCAAATCAAGTTCGCTCCATTTCCTTGTGGATAAGAAGGCATCTTCACCTGTTAAGGAAATTGTATCTTCCTCCAAAATTACTAATCTAGAATCAAATAATGAACTACAGGGGAATTGGAGAGGCTACGTTCTCTTCTTCTAGCATGAAGCACACTTAACAGTAGGTAGGTGAGACTGGTACGAGTTAAGGTTTCTGTTTGCAAGTGAATTTGGGTAAAAACATTAGACCATGATTAGTGTCGTATATTAGAACCTCAAGAGGTTTCATAATTTCACTTACTTCCTTCCTCAATCCCATCAAAGTTTAAGCACCAGAAAAAATCCCATCAAAGTTCATTTTCCACGTAAAAAAAAAAAAAAAAAAATTTCAATTGCAGCCCCTAACTTCCATCACCCACCTGAACTCCGCACCTCCAACCACCCCCATCTTTTCACGAGAACATCTAATAAGGCCCACTGCAACAGCACTCACTTCCTCCATGACATTGTTTGCCGGCTTCAACCTAACGACATCCTCAATATCCGTCATGACATCAACGTGTCTCTTTGACACCGATAGTTGGAGCAAGAAAGTGTAATGACAACAACCAAATCCAACTTGAATCCTAAATTATCCTCCCTTTTCATATCTCTCTTGTTGTTTTATTTTCCATTGTCAACTTACATTGGAAAGTGAGTGCCAAGTGAGAGAGTAGAGAAAAGTGAAAGGAATGACAGATCAAAATCCAATGATAGTAGAACTAAAGAGTGATTTTGATGCTTTTTCTCGGATTAGGGAAGTGAAGGCATGGCTAGCAAAGACTTTTGAAGTCGCAGGAAAATTCGTCTTGAAGTATACCCTTCACAACATGGCACACTTGCATAGTGGGGAAGTGAAGGAATGGCTAGGCATTGATACATTCACACATTCTCACCCCCTCTTGTCATTGTTAGTGTAAATACACAGGCTCCCCAATATTGTAACATCCCAAATTTCGTATAATTAGCACTGTTGAATAATTAAATTTTTAGATATATTATAGATATAGGAATAAGCTAAACCGAAATATATCTATTAGGGTTAGAGAATTCAAGTTTCTTTGTAGAAGAAATTTTAGGAAGATAAATAGTAATGTATTGTTAGTTTAAGGAAAATCGGTTTAATTGCGGTGTCTTGTAATACAAGAACCGAGTTGATAGGAAGTTATATTATATGATGACATGAATACTAGTTCAAAATTCTAAATCATGTGGCTAGAAATTAGCCACCTAACCCATATTTATTTGCTAAATCATGACCATCCATTTGTAGAATTAACAAAAATTAAAATACTATTTAGGTCCACCAATTACATTCTTTTTCATTTCTTCCAACATGGGACATTAGTTATCAAAATTTTGCCCCCATTATCTTGCTTCCTCATCCATTTTATTTTTTCTTCAATGTCTTTATCTTCTTCACCCTTTTCGTCTCCACCCAAAACTCAAAATGAATCTTGTCTCCTTTTACTCAAAATTTTTCACTCTTTCTTTGTGATTCCTTAAGTAAACTCATGAAAATATCATAAACCTCCCTCCTTTGGATTATCTAGTTCCAGCCACCAAAGAGAAAAAGAGGAGTTATTGTAACACTCTCCAAAGTACAGCACTATGCTTAAGTCATAGCACCACACTCAGGAGTTGTTACGGTTATCTGAGTGAACCTTAACTGACAGCAACTTCAGCCGTCTTTGCAACTTCTCGAACTATCTGGAGATAACACGAAAACAGGAGTGATAATTTAAAATTTTCAGTAGGATTCTTTAACTATTATACATAATGTCATCGTTGTCATCTCTAGTTGCTTCTGTTTATTATGAGAAAGGTGAACATGTTATGTAAACTGTTTAATTTTATAGTTCGAAAATATATTATCCGAAGCAAAGTTCATTTTACTCACACACTTGGCATTTGGGTGAGCCAATACAAAGACAATTCATGAATTATATTATGAATAATAACTGAAACATAATAAAATATAATAGCATCAATATGCTGGAAACATAATATCTGTACATGCCTTTACTTGTACTTGAATTTATGCAGATACATAAAATTTACTTTTCTTTCTTTATCTTCCTTTACTTGTTACACATATTCTAGAGTATGATCACCATGTCATACCCCATCAGAGTGTGATCGCCATGTCACGATCCTTAAGAATATAGGACCTTCATCATATCTTTCATCATAAAATCTTTACATGCCACCATAAATTTTCGGTACTTACACTAGCTGGGTCATGCCATGCCTCATGTGAGCCCTATCCCTTATACTCACACTAGCTGGATCGATGTCATACCTCATGTGAGTGGAGTGCTTGCATATGCTTTAATCTTTATTCTTTACTGCCCTTGGGTAGTTTGATTTAGGAGTGAGCTCAACTCATGATTGCCATCACACAGAACTAACCTACAAGAGGATTCACGTGCCTCTAGTCTTAGAGGGATCTCATTTTGGTCACGTGCCTCTAAATTGAAGGGATCTCTTCTGGTCACATGCCTCAAAATTGAGGGATCTCATCTGACCACATGTCTTCAATGTAGAGGGATCTCATCTGATCACGTGCCTTCAAGGTAGAGGGATCTCATAGTTTTAAACTGCCTTCATAGGGAGGGATTCAATGTGCAACTGCCTCCAAGTGAAGGGATTCACATTTAATATGTTCATATTATTTCATTCATATGCAGATGTGCATGCGCTCATAAGAATGATTCATGATCATGTCATCGTAATATATTCATAATTGTATAGCTGTTCATATCATAAATTTCTGTTAATATAAACATTCATAATTTCATAGACTTCTGCCGAAAATTCGGCAACATAACGGATCGAGTCCGCTTCCCCATGAATAGTGTCAATTTCAGCAGACATTCAGTCACAATAAGAGATCAAATATAATGCATTAATCTTTCAACCACCAACATGAAATTGCAACACTTAGGCTTTACTTGAACTGATATGTGAATTAAGGTGCCAAATCCTTTAACTTTGGGAATCCTGCTCATATTCTTCAACTCTGCCCGCTTTTAGAAATTAAGTCTTAAATTCATTTTAACTCATTTGGAACTGAATTTTGGATATGTTGAAGTTTTATATGTCTATTTTCTAACCCCTTTAGTCCCATCTAATTTTGATAAATATAACTCAAGTTATTTAGGTTTTATCCCGGCTTGCCCTGCAGCTGGCTAGAATTACACACTTAAAAGTAAAAATCCACTAAAAATCGAAATCTAGTTCAAATCATAAGGAATTGGTCTCATATCAAAGCTAATAGGACAACCTTTCATTCGCAGGAAGTTTCATTCCATTTGCTTTAGTATAGCTCGAGTTATAAGTCCTGAAATTCGACTTTCCTGAACTACCCTATCTTGGCCTAGTTTGGTCACAAGGCAATTTCCTCGAACCACTGGAAACAAATGAGATCATAACAAACTTGAAATTTCATTATGGGATGTTCCCCTATGTGTAAGATTTCTAACAAAGTTAGTTTCACTCAATTTGGAGATGTGTAGAGTGAGTTACACCTTCTCAATTCACACTGCCCGAATGAAAGTCCTGATTCTTAGGTCAAACTTCAAAAATTCATATCTCTCTCAATACTAATCCAATGGCCTTATATGATATATGTATGGAAAGTTCTGAATATCTACTTTCATATAAAAATAGTTTCATCGGATTTGACTGGCTGTAGGTGGAGTTGTACACTCCGTAATACGGACTGCCATGGGGCTTCTCACTTAGGCAGCATCCCAATCCTCCACTTCTCCCAGTTTTCTTCTTCTAACTTTAATTCTAACTCAAGATCTCATATTAATCCAACTATAATACTTCATATGCATCAATTATATCATCAAATACATGAAGAAGAGTAAAATTTCATGCAGTCACAATTCAAAGAATTTAAGAACAGAAATGGAATCCTACCTCCTTTGGGTGTGATTCTGCTAGATTTTAAAGGTTGGTTTGATAAAACCTTGTTAAGCTTGAAGAAGTGATAGAGTTTGTTGAGAGGAAAAGAGAAGAAGAAGGCTGAAATCAGAAGAGAAAGTGGCGTAATCAGTATGGGAAGAGAGAAAAATCTGATTTAAGTATTGAAGAGGTAGTTGGTTTTGTGTGTTTTGATTGGTTGAAATTTTGTGATTGAAGTTCAACCATATCTCCCTCTTTTATGGCTAAGTTATTCTCCACGTCACCCCAAAAGTGGAACTCGCTTCCATTGTATCTGAAATCAGAACTCGTATCTATTCTGTGTAAAGTCGGAGCTCACGTCCATTTTATCTGAACTTGGAGCTGAAGTCGGATTCCGGAACTCGTGCCCACCTTATATGAAACTTGGAAATAAATTCGGAGATCGGAAATCATGTTCATTTTATCTTGTAACATCCACCGTTTTTTTTTGCCTAATTATTCGGTTTTATCGAATAATTGAGAATAATTAAAATTTGATTAAATAATTATTTAGAATCAATTAATTAGCAATTACTTGAGTTTAGATATGAGGGAATTAAGTTAGAAGTATAGGAGGTTTCATAAAATGTTATTGAAAACTGATTTACCGATTTAAAGGAAATTGGTAAAATTACGGTATTTTAAACTGTCGAAACCGAACCAATAGAATTCCAATTCTTTTACCCTACCTTGAGTGGCTGATAACTCAGCCACTTAACACCCAAAAGTGGCGCCACTTTGGCCACAACTCATGGAGAGGCTTGGCTGAATTTCAGCCATACAAGTTCAACCAATCACAAGCCAAGGAAGCCACCTATTTATACTCCTTCAATCAGATTTTTTTTCTCCCTTTTCTCACCCATTCAGACCCATACTGTGCCTCTTCTCCTCACTCTAGCTCTCTCCTTCTCCTCTTCACTCACATAACTCCATCAAACTCTCAAGTTCAACTAGGTTTTGCTCACCCAAGCCCTAAAAATCAAGTAAAATCACATATAACAAAGGTAAAGGTTTAATTCTTGCATTAATTCTGTGGTCTTGGCTGGCTGAGGTTGGATTATTCTCACAATCTTTGATGTGTTAAATGAATGATTATGATGATATATGGCTGGCTTTTGGCTGTTTGTTTGGTTAAAACTGAATTGGAAGTAAGAAAGAATGAAAATAGGAAGAGCTGATGGGCTGGAGAACCAAAAATCCTCGGCAGTCTGTACGGTGGAGTGTACGGCTCTACCTACCGCAGATTAAATTCGATGAAACCATTTTTATATGAAACTAGACATCTAGGGCTTTCCATACATATATCATATAAGGCTTTTGGATTAGTATTCAGAGATATATAAATTTTTGAATTTCGACCTAGGTTTCTGACTTTGATTCTGGGCAGACTGGGTTCCTCAGGGTAGAACTCGCCCTATACTACTTGAAATTTAATGAAGCTAACTTTGTTAGAAAGCTTACACATATGAGAATGTCCCATAAAATTTTAGAATTAGATAAGGTCCTGTTTGCTCCCAGCGATCCAAGAAAATTGCCTTATGTCCAAACCGGGCCAGAACAGGGCAATTTAGAAAGGTCAGAATTCGGGGCTTATAACTCGAGCTGTATTAAGTCAAATGGAATGGAACTTTTTGTAAATGAAACTTTGCCTTGTTAGCTTTAATGTGAGACCAATTTCGTGTGATTTGAATCAGTTTTCGATTTTTAGTGGATTTTTACTTTTAGGTATCTGATTCTGGCCAGCCATCAAGGTAGGGATAAAACCTAAATATCTTGAGCTATAGATATCATAATTAGATAGGACCAAAGAGGTTAGAAAATAGTAACATATCCAAAATTGAGGTCCAAATGAGTTCAATAGAAGTTATGGCTTGAATTATAAAAATCGGGTCGACTGATTATGCTAAGGTAGAAACTTTGCCTTAATGAGATTAATGTTATTATGAATTCAATGTTAAAATATGTATGCAATGTTGTGACCTTTATGATAAATTGGTATTCTGATATACTGGTACTATTCATGAGGAAGCGGACTTGTTCCGTTATACTGCCAAAATTTTGGTAGAATCCATGCATAAGTTATTAATTACATATTAATGCATGTGCATTTTTAAGAAGACTATGGAAGTTATGATAAGAATTCTGTTATTATGAAAGTTTCATGCTACTTGGGCCAGCCTCGGATAAAAAGTTAAGGGGAATAGATCGGTGGGAAGGTCGGAGAAAGTAAACTCGGCATTCCTGTATAAGAACGAGTTCGATCCTGAAAAGCAGACTATTACCCAGGAGTCTAAATGGCCAAGAACTCCCAGGGGACCAAGAGATGGAAAATGATGAAAAGTAATAGGGAAGCTTATGAAGAAAGGTTCATGATTAAGTCTGCATGATTACATGAATGCATGATTTTATGAAATAAATTATGTCAGGATGGGTGCAGTGTCTATTATGTTTATTAACTGCCGTTATTCATTCATTCTGTTTATTATTCTGTGAATTATTATTAGCAACTCTATTCTGTTTCTTATGCCATCTAAAGTAAAATTGAACCTTACCTCAGATCAGACGTTTCCTTAAACTCATTAAAACGGATAGTCTAGTTTGAACACATGTTTTTAAAATTAAATAGAAACCGAAGCAACTCAGAATGTATGTGACGTCAGATAACCACTATGCACAAACCCTATCGAGAATTTCTTTAAATTCTCACCTCGTTCTGTATTTCCAGCATCATTCTCAGATGCTGGCGATGGACTCCACGGCCACCCTCTTCATTGAGATCCTAGATTTGTAGTTTTACCATGATCCAATATTGGATTCTTTGTATATAGCCGGTTCTTGTAACTTCCGCCTCTATCTATTTAGCAATAGGAACTTTGCTGTCCCTCTACATCATCCTGTCTTCGACCCTGCGACTCCCTACATTGCTATCCCATTACACATGGCGCACCCACCTCCAGCTCCTCTTACACCCGCAGCACAGGCAGCTCCTGCTGACCCTACACCAAAGTCACCTCTGCAGGCAGTTCCAGATGTGCCACTTAGCTCAGAGAATGACCCCTCTGAGGCCACGGACTCGTCACCCTCTTCCTCCTCGGGACCTAGTGCAAAGTACTCTCTAGCCGGGCCTGGCATGGCCAATGCTATCCGGACAGTAGGTCGGCCCAAGGAGATGTTGTACAGCATGACCCTCTTTTGACAGCACATAACTCTAGGTCATAGACTTGACAGTAAGACTAGCAGTAGGTTTTGAAATGTCCTCTGAGGACTTATAGGATCATTTTGACTGATACGAGCCTTATGTCTTTTTGGTATGCCGACCCACCTTTGCATTACACTTTGAAACTCTATACATAAACTGAAGCAATGGCTTCTGACATGTAAATATATATGTACATATACAGTTGATGTTATTATACTATTTCTTATCTGTTGTGGTATTATGTTGAGTTTCGTTACGCTCATAGTATAACAGCATGCCGTTTAGTTTAAAAAAAAAAAAAGAGTAAGCAGAATATTAACACAATAACACAGTCTACTTAATTTCATGCTATGACTTAAGCATAACATTAAATTAGTAGGGTGTTACATATCTGAAGCTTGGGAAGAAAGTAGGAGATCGGAACTCGTGTAAACTTTGATCGAACTGGGAGATCAACCCAAAGATCTAAACTTGTGTCCATTCTAGTTGAATTCAATTCTAAGGTCGGAGCTCTTTACATTCAACCCGAAGGTCGATACTTGTGACCATCTCTTAAAGTATTAACTCGGAAGTCAGAAGCCTTGTACACTTTATCTTGAAAGATGAAGTTGGAAATGAGTGAATACTGGGTATGGTTAAGGTCAGAACTCGGGACTTAAGAAACTCATAACTTGGAAGACCAATATGGATTAATGTCGGAAATGGGAATCACGAGCACATAAAATCTTTGAAATCGAAAGTCATGGACAGAATATCAAACCTAAAATGCTTAAACCCGGAAGTCGAAAATTATGTATAATATACTTGAAACTCAAAGTCGGAGGTTAGAATTCTGAAACCACTCCATTTAATTTGAAACTAGAAGATGAAGTCAGAAATCGGAAATGATCAAACTTGAAGAAGAAGTCGGAGATTGGACATGAAGTCGAAAATCATGAAAATTTGAAGGTGAAGTTGGAACTCGTGGTGGATGTTACATTACCACCCTCCTTAAAAAGGAATTTTGTCCTCAAAATTCCTTTATCCCTAGTAAGCCAGCTGAATGCCGTAGGTCTCCGCATACACCGAACTTCATATTAAGGTGATCAGGCTCAATATGTAGTCAAGTGCGATAGAGAAGCTACAACACACAACAGGGCTGCTATGCATAAACATCTATGTCCTTTTTATGTAAGGACCTAAAGCACAGACCTTCTAAACTTTCAGAGTATGCCTCCTTGGAAGCATAATCAGCCCATCCTAGGTCCGGATAGAACGAACTGCTCTGATACCATTAATGTAACACCCTCCCAGGTACAACACTATGCTTAAGTCATAGCACCACACTCAGGAGTTGTTACGATTATCTGAGCGGATCTTAACTGACAGCAATTTCAGCCGTCTTTGCAACTTCTCGAACTATCTGGAGATAACACAGAAACAGGAGTGAGAATTTAAAATTCTCAGTAGGATTCTTTAACTATTATACATAATGTCATCGTTGTCATCTCCAGTTGCTTTAGTTTATTATGAGAAAAGTGAACATGTTATGTAAACTGTTTAATTTTATAGTTCGAAAATATATTGTCCAAAGTAAAGTTCAGTTTACTTACACACTTGGCATTTGGGTGAGCCAATACAAAGTCAAATCATGAATTATATTATGAATAATAACTGAAACATAATAAAGTATAATAGCATCAATATGCTGGAAACATAATATCTATACATGCCTTTACTTGTACTTGAATTTATGCAGATACATAAAATTTACTTTTCTTTCTTTATATTCCTTTACTTGTTACACATATTCCAGAGTATGATCGTCATGTCATACCCTGTCAGAGCGTGATTGCCATATCACGATCCTTAGGAATATGGGACCTTCATCATATCTTTCATCATAAAATCTTTACATGCCACCATAAATTTTCGGTACTTACACTAGCTGGGTCATGTCATGCGTCATGTAAGCCCTATCTCCTATACTCACACTAGCTGGGTCGATGTCATGCCTTATGTGAGTGGGGTGCTTGCATATGCTTTAATCTTTATTCTTTACTGCCCTTGGGTATTCTGATCTAGGAGTGAGCTCAATTCGTGATCATCATCACACAAAACTAACCTACAAGGGGATTCACGTGCCTCTAGTCTTGGAGGGATCTCATTTTGGTCACGTGCCTCTAAATTGAAGGGATCTCTTCTAGTCACGTGCCTCAAAATTGAGGGATCTCATCTGACCACATGCCTCCAAGGTAGAGGGATCTTATCTGACTACATGCTTTCAATGTAGAGGGATCTCATCTGACCACGTGCCTCCAAGGTAGAGGGATCTCATAGTTTTATACTGCCTTCATAGGGAGGGATTTAATGTGCAACTGCCTCTAAGAGAAGGGACCCACGTCTTATCTTATTTAACTGCCTTCACAGGGAGGGATTCAATGTGCAACTGCTTCCAAGTGAAGGGATTCACATTTAATATGTTCATATTATTTCATTCATATGCAGGTGTGCATGTGCTCATAAGAATGATTCATGATCATGTCATCGTAATATATTCATAATTGTATAGCTGTTCATATCATAAATTTATGGTAATATAAACATTCATAATTTCATAGACTTCTACCGAAAATTCGGCAACATAACGGATCGAGTCTGCTTCCCCATGAATTGTGCCATTTTCAACAGACAGTCAGTCACAATAAGAGATCAAATATAATGCATTAATCTTTCAAGCACCAACATGGAATTGCAACACTTAGGCTTTACTTGAACTGATATGTGAATTAAGGTGCCAAATTCTTTAACTTTGGGAATACTGCTCATATTCTTCAACTCTGCCCACTTTTAGAAATTAAGTCTTAAATTCATTTTAACTCATTTGGACCTGAATTTTGGATATGTTGAAGTTTTATATGTCTATTTTCTAACCTCTTGGTCCCATCTAATTTTAATAAATATAACTCAAGTTATTTAGGTTTTATCCCGGCTTGCTCTGCAGCTGGCTAGAATTACACACTTAAAAGTAAAAATCCACTAAAAATCGAAATCTAGTTCAAATCATAAGGAATTGGTCCCATATCAAAGCTAACAGGACAACCTTTCATTCGCAGGAAGTTTCATTCCATTCGCTTTAGTATAGCTCGAGTTATAAGTCCTAAAATTCGACTTTCCTGAACTATCCTATCTTGGCCTAGTTTGGTCATAGGGCAATTTCGTCGAACCACTGGAAACAAATGAGATCATAACAAACTTGGAATTTCATTATGGGACGTTCCCCTATGTGTAAGATTTTTAACAAAGTTAGTTTTACTCAATTTGGAGATGTGTAGGGTGAGTTACACCCTTCTCAATTCACACTGCCCGAATGAAAGTCCTGATTCTTAGGTCAAATTTCAAAAATTCATATCTCTCTCAATACTAATCCAATGGCCTTATATGATATATGTATGGAAAGCCCTAAATGTCTACTTTCATATAAAAATAGTTTCATTGGATTTGACCGACTGTAGGCGAAGCCGTACACTCCACCATATGGATTGCCATGGGGCTTCTTACTTAGGCAGCATCCCAATCCTCCACTTCTCCTAGTTTTCTTCTTTTAACTTTAATTCCAACTCAAGATCTCATTTTAATCCAACCATAATACATCATATACATCCAATATATCATCAAATACATGAAAAAGAGTAAAATTTCATGCAGCCATAGTTCAAAGAATTTAAGAACAGAAATGAAATCCTACCTCCTTTGGGTGTGATTCTGCTAGATTTTGAAGCTCGAGTTGATAAAACCTTGTTAAACTTAAAGGAGTGGTGGAGTTTGTTGAGAGGAGAAGAGAAGAAGAAGGCTAAAATCAGAAGAGAAAATGGCGTAATTAGTATGGGAAGAGAGAAAAATCTGATTTAAGTATTGAAGAGGTAGTTGGCTTTGTGTGTTTTGATTGGTTGAAATTTTATGATTGAAGTTCAGCCATATCTACCTCTTTTGTGGCTAAGTTATTCTCCATGTCGCCCCAAAAGTGGAATTCGCTTCTATTGTATTTGCAATCGGAACTCGTATCTATTCTTTGTAAAGTCGGAGCTCGCATCCATTTTATCTGAACTTGGAGCTGAAGTCAGATTCCGGAACTCGTGCCCAACTTATATGAAACTTGGAAATAAATTCAGAGATCGAAAATCATGTCCGTTTTATCTAAAGCTTGGGAATAAAGTAGGAGATCGGAACTCATGTAAATTTTAATCGAACTGGGAGATCAACTCAAAGATCTGAACTCGTGTCCATTACTCTAAGGCCGGAGCTCTTTGCATTTAACCCGGAGGTCGGTACTTGTGACCATCTCTTAACTATCAACTCGGAAGTCGGAAACTCTGTACACTTTATTTTGAAACATAAAGTCGGAAGTCGGAAATGAGTGAATACTGGGTATGGTTAAGGTCAGAACTCGGGACTTAGGAAACTCATAACTTGGAAGACCAATATGGATTAATGTCAGAAATCGGAATCACGAACACATAAAACACTTTGAAATCGAAAATCATAGACAAGAATATCAAACCTAAAATACTTAAACCCGAAAGTCGAAAATTATGTACAATATACTTGAAACTCGAAGTCGGAGGTTGGAATTCGGAAACCACTCCATTTGATTTGAAACTAGAAGATGAAGTCGGAAATCGAAAATGATCAAACTTGAAGATGAACTCAGGATCGGACATGAAGTCGAAAATCATAGAAATTTGAAGGTGAAGTCGGAACTCATGGTGGATGTTATAGTTATCATCTTCTTGAAGCCACAGTGAGGAGGAATCATCAAGAGAAACTCAAATTTAGAAGCTACAAGTTGGATTTGAGGTAGGATTTCTTAGATTAATTGATTTCTATGGATTATATGGTTGTTAGGGTTTCTTATATCATCTTTTATTTGATGATATTTAATGTTAATATGACTTTTCTTTAGTGATTTAAGACAAGAATTATTGGTTTGGGGTGAAGATTTGATCAAATACTAAAAGAACACACAAACAAGAATGCTATGAGATAAACCCTAAGGGAGCCATCCATACAATGAATAGTAGTTCTCACCCTCCAAGTCTCAAATTTGAGTGAAACCAATTTTAAATAAAACTAGACTTCGAGAGCTTTCCAACCATATAAATTATAGGTCCATTGGATTTAAAATAAGAGAGTTATGATTTTTAGAAGTAAGATGTTGAAATCTACTCAATATCCTGACCAGTATATGTTCTGAAGGGGCATAACTCGCCTTATATAACTTCAAATTGAGTGAAAGCAATTTGGTACGAAATGCCATAAAAATTTCAAGCTTAGATTTTAAGTATGTTGCTCCCAACAATTCCTCAAAGTTACCTTATGTCCTATTCGGGTTAAAACAAGGCAATCCATTTGAGGAGCTCATAATTTGAGCTCCATTAACCCAATGAGGATGAAACTTGTTGAGATTGAGAGATAATCCAATTAACTACAATTTGGTATACAATTTGGATAAAAATGATAAAAGATGAAATTTTAGTGATTTTCTAAAATTAGGTGCTCGAGTCTATCTTAAAATAGAGCAGCCTTGAGTAAAACTCTAATAACTCAACTTATACATATCAAAATTTAATGGGACTAAATAGATTTAAAAATAGACTAATAAGACTACAACATATTAATTTTTCATATTAAAATAATTTGAAATGAAATTTTGGTGCAAATTATAAAAACAAGGCAGAATTGAAGAGTTTAAGGTGAATTGCAAACTTTAAAAGTTAGAAACTTTATAAGTCATAAAGAGCCAATGGTTGAACTTTTGACGTAATTCCTTGTTATATTAACGTGATATTGATATATGAACATGATGCTTCTATTTACTATGACTGGCTAGCTAAGATGATACTATCTGTATTTTGGGAAATCTCACGTTTTAGCTATTATGCTGCTGAATTTCCAACAGAAACATGTGAAAGTTATGAATGTTTATATGCTATTTATATGAAAGCATGAATATTTGAAAGTAAAATATGAAGCATGTGCATAGATCTCTCTAGCATATGCATACATGAATATATGAGTATATAAACCATGACAGAGTATGCGCAGACAAGATGAGATCCCTTTATTTGGAGGTAGTTATTGGGTCTCTCCTTGTAAAGACAGTTAATTAGATAAGATGTGGGTCCCTTCACTTAGAAATAGTTATTGGTTCTATCCTTGTAAAGGTAGTTAAAACTATGAGATCTTTCTACTTTGGAGACAGTTGGCCAAAATGAGATCCCTCTAATTTAGAGGCACGTGGATCCCTTGTGGGTCAGTATTATGTGACGACGGTTGTGAGTTGAGCTCACTCCCAGATTAGTTTACCCAAGGACAGTAAAGACTAAAGACATCCTAGGGATGGTGATTAGTAACGCTTAGGTGTGTTAAGTAAAGAAAACTAAAGAAAGAAAAGTACACTTGCATCAAGAAGTCATTTGCATTCATCTATGCCTTTTATTCAGTTGTTCTTCATTTTGTTATAAATCTATGCATCTTATTCAATTGTATTTTATCTTGTTATATTGATGATCATATTCTTTCTCTACTTACTAAGTGTATGAATAAAATGAACTCTACTTTAGAAGGATATTTTTGAACCTTCTAAAATGAAATTTATAGTTTATATGGCATGATCATTTTTTCATAATAAATCGAAGTAGAGGGAGATAATAACGATGACATTGTATGTGTAATCGAGGAAATCCTACTGAGAATTTGTAATTCTTACCTCTATGTAGATTTCTGTGTTACACTGTATGTATAGTCTAGGAAATCCTACTAAGAATTTGTAATTCTTATCCATATGTATGCTTCTGTGTTATCTCCAGATATCTCAAGAGCTATAGAAGATGGTCATATTGGGCAAAGTTATTTAATATTGGAAGATGGCCAAGAGTTGTTGTCAGACAAGGTCTGTACATGTAACAGGGACAATTCCTAGGTGTGGTATTTTGAATTAAGCATGATATTGTACTTGGAAGGGCATTAAAAACATAGTGCCACCCACCATGCCCTTAGCATTCAGACCTTGCTGTGTTCCTTGGGCTAACCGCCATGGTTGTTGTTGCAGCCATTCATAGGGCTGCCCATCGTTGCTGTCATTTCCAGCCTACCCTCCATTGTAGTTATTCCCAAGGCCACCCATATGGGTATGTTTATAATACACCTCAGTTAAAGGTTCAATGCTAAATCTTTGACTTTACTCATTATTATAAGTTTTTGAGCAAATGTGCACTTTTATCTTTGAAAGTTGCACCTAATATCAACTTAGTTCTTGAAAGATTTTTATATTAAATAGATTTTTGAAAGTTAAAATATGACATTATATTAATACCTACAAGTTTTTTACATTAAATATATTATTGAAAGTTAAAATGTGACATCAACGTCTCTAAAAGATATATATGATATCAAATATTTCGTTTATATTTTGTTAAAAACGGAGGCCAAATAGATGCCACATGCATCTTTCAAGAAATAAAGAGAAGAAAATGATATTATATTTTAACCTTTAAGAAGTTATTGATGTTATGAATTAATTTAATATCACATTTTAACTTTTAGAAAATTGATTGATATGAAAAAGAATTTTGTGGATTACATTAATGTTATATGAATATTTCAATAATTGAAATGAATGCTTAAAGTTTTCTATTAATTATTATCAAATCTTTTATATTATTATAGACTTAGTTTGTATGCATTATTAATGTAAAATAATTTTATATAAGTATCTAATCATATATTACTATATCATAAAAAATATTTGACTTAATTATCCATTTCTTGAATGGTTAAGTAAATAAAAGATTTTAATTAAATAGTAATATACAAATTTTTTACATTGTACACCAATATTGAACTCTGATTATTTTTTAATAAAAAATAATTTTTATGGCTACCACTACAATTTTACATTATTGGACAATAGAATTTCAACAAATTGGAGTTGCACTGCAAATAAGAAATTAATCTCTTTTTAATATTTCTTAATAATTTTTACTTACTTTCTCAGTCGGATCAAATTTCAATCTCCACGTCAAAAAAAAAAAAAAAAAAAAAAATTCAAATTTCAATTTCAGCCCACAACTCCGTCAGTCACCCACCCGAACTCCATACCTCAGCACGAGGCCGTCGCAGCAGCAAACTTGCTCCCTCCACGACATCGTCTGCTGATCTCAACCCTGCGGCACCCTCGACATCCACACCAACATCAACGCCTCTCTCTGACACCGGCATCTGGAGCAAGAAGCTGTAACGGCAACAACCAAATCTAATTTGAAATCCCAAAATCACCTCTCATTTTTACCCCTCTCTCTCGTTGTTTATTTTTCAATCGTCAACACACATTGCAAATTGAGTGTCGAGTGAGAGAGTAGAAACAAGCAAAAAGAGAATGACCGATCAAAATCCAACGGTAACGGAACCGAAGAGCGGCGGTTCCGACGCTTCTTCTCGGATCGGGGAAGTGAAGGAATGGCTAGCCAAGACGTTCGATGCCGCAGGCAAACCCGTCCCGGAGTTCGAGTACACACCTCGCAGCGTGGCGCACTTGCACGGCCTATTAACCGTCTCCAAGGCCAAAGACGAAGCTGCGCGTCTCGTCGCTCGCGATTTCCGCCAGAAGGCCTCAGAGTACCGATCCCAAGGTAGGCTTTTTCTCCTTCGTGTTACCAGAACGCCTTCAGTTTTAATCTCCTGTTCGCATTCTACAGATATTTTATTTTTATTTTATTTTATTTTATTGATTTAATTTGAATGCATTGTTAGTGTAAAAAGTTTTTACACAAATATTCAATCAGATATTGCCACATCAGCAAAAAACCTTTAATATAACCACCCACTACTTGAATGAACATGCAAATAGAAGATTTTGATTGGATGACAGTGTAAAAAAATTTACATTGGCAGTACACCTCAATTAAACTCTTATTTTATTTTTTCAATGAACTGAGATGATGATGTTGATGATTGTTTAGAAGACGATGCTAAAATCAAGTTTCTTATATTCATTTTATCTAATTTTCAAATCAAAATAATGACGTGTACATTTTTATCGAAATTAGTACTAACGTGAAAGTTAAAAGTATACACCGATCTCAACAAGAATATTTATATGTCATTTTTTGATTTGAGAATTGAATAGAATGGATATTAGGTACTTTATCTAAGTTTTTTCCTTGTTTAAGTTGATGGCTTGGGGTCTCTGCTTGTTCATGGATAAGATGTTTGGTACATTGGGGTTAGGTTAAGATTTTGAGATTTCCAGGAATTTAGAGCCAATTTGGTTAGTTTTCTGTTTTTATTTTTAATTGATATGTTTTCACTGTGAATGACAGAACTGCCACCTGGTTTTGATTATCCTGTTTTCAAGATTTTATAAAAGAAAGGTTAATTTCATAATTTCCTTTAGAAAAAGTTGTAAACAAGAAATAAAATAAAAATAAAGTATTTTTGTAATTTTCAGTTAAAACACAGGAAATGAGAACAGGAAAAATAAAAAAAACCAAACGTTTACTTTTGGGGTTTTGGTTAAGTTGTTTGGTAATTTTGTTTTTTGTTTGTGTTTTTTTGGGGGGGGGGGGGCTTAAAATTGTGACATCTTCGCCAGTTTGATCTCATTTGTGGGTTTTGTTGTTGTTTGTAGCTGCTAGGATTAGAGAGATTTTGGAGAATGTGGGTTTGGCCCAGGAGAGTTTGCCCTCGAATGTGGTTGCATCTGCACAAGTACTTGCAAATGTGGCTAACTTGTTGAATATAAGAGACACTGAACTTAGTAGGTGGGTTTCACTTTGCCAAACTTTTTCGGCTTGTAAATATTAATTTTGTTGTTTTCTGTTGTTTGCTTCTTCAAAGTTTGAGCCTTGGAAGCTGTGTTTAGCTTTCTTGTAGCAATGGGTGATATTTCCTTGAGGAAGACTGGTGTGGAGGAGAAAAGGGCTAAAGTGCAGAAGGAGTCCAAGGTTCTCCTTGATTACACTAGAAAGGCCATTGCCAGACTAACTTATCTAAAAAGGTATGTTTTCAAATGAATTATGTTGCGAGTACCATTCTTTTGAAATTCAGATGTGGACCAAGAGGGATATTTCTGCTTTGGGAAGAAAATGCTCTTTTGTTCTTTGCTAAGGTTTCATGAAATAAATTTTGGGCAGAACACTTGCCCAATTAGAAGATGAGGTAGCTCCATGTGAGGTTCAGATGGAAAACTGGAAGACAAACTTGCAAGTAATGGCTGCAAAAGAAAGGCAATACAAGCAACAATGTTCCAACTACAAGGTAATGTTTCTTTTATTTTTTCCTCAAACATCATGTGCCTTATCTCTTCCACTAGGTGTTCCATCATTTTTTGTACCTTGGAACTCTTGCTCCACATGTTGCCATAACTAATATGGATCAAATTCTGCTGATACTTGATTGTATGATAAAAGGCCCTAGGATGAAATCTTAACACAAAGAGATATTGAAGGATAAAAGGATGTGCAAGGAGATACTTGATAGAGAGCTCATGCTTTGGTTAACAACTAGGTAATATAGAAGAAAATTTAGGTTATTAAGAGTGTAGTGAACCATCCCCCATTAAAGCCGTTAAACCCTTAGATTAGTATAACACAGAACCCGTTATTATAAACAAAATCCAGTCCTTTAGAATATATCTAATCCTAGCCATTGTAGGTAACTTGAATAGAAAGATACTAAAGGACCTAAATATAAAAATTAACAATTTAATATTTCTCACTGTTCGTAGTGTGAACGGTGTTTTTGCTGTAGTAATGAAAATTGTATTCCCAATATATGCTTCTTGTTGCCTGCACCACTATTGGCTTGGATTGCATTTATTCTCATGTAAACCATTTTACTATTTTAGAAGAATGCAAATCAAATATGATAGAGCAATGGATTAAGATGCATGCAGGTTGACCAAGCTAAAGGTCAACAAAATTTCAATGTTATAAAGCAAAAATAATTACATTTGAAGCTGTCAAGGTTTCTTAAAAGGCTCTAAAACTTAATTGGTTCTGAACTGGAGAATTTACTTTTTGTCTGAAACTGTAGGGACTCATTGATGATTATTGGCAAACATGAGATCTAGTTATTAATGCTTTAAACATAAATATGATTTATGATGGAACACTATAGCTTTGTTTGATCCATGTAATTGACCCCACCTAGTGAGAGAAGGCTTAGTTGTTGTTGATCATTGGCAGAGATGTTGGAAATGTTCTAATTACCATGCTAATCTTCATGCTCTTTTTACTTTGAAAAAACTGTGTCATTGTCTCTTGCTCTGAAGGCAATTAAAGCTTGTAATGCACAAAAACTTTTCACACTGGGATGTAAAATCTCAGCAAATTAGACTGCTAGGATATGGCAGATTTTTAAAAAATGGGACGTGACATAGCCAATATATGTTATATAAGAAAACATCAAAAGAATGGATAATAATTATAGAATGTCCCCAGTTGCTCAAATTATGAAACTGCTACCAATTACTAAAAGTATTTTAAAAAGTGAAATTATGTTTAAATTTTATTTTGCAGTAATAATGAGTTTTAAATTTTAATGCTCTTTAAAATTAATTAATCAGCAATTAGGAGCTAGGGTGTTAAGTTACTTAAAAAAGAATGTTACACTTCTGGCAACATTGCAGTCTAATTTATCAAATAATTATTTCACTTTTTTTCAGGCAATGTTCTAACTTTCTGTAGCACAACTTGACAGCCACACTATAATACTTTGAATTTTTTTTCTTTCGTACCAATGATAAATAAGAAATGAACAAAATGGAAAGTAGGAAAAAGGCATGGTGCAAGAAAATAGCTTGCGAGAGAAGCATGAGTGACTGAACTGGAATTATTTTAACTGGAATCAGGAAAGGCATTTGAGGTGGTCCCTACATAATATAATATACTTAACTCTAAAGCAAGCATGATGCGGACATAACAGTGTCGAAGACTTGATAAACCAAGGAAAAAATAAAAATAAAAAAAAACTTTTGCTGATCTTTATGCTGATAAAGATTGAAAAATAAAAAGTTTTAACTCTTTGAACAATGTGGACAATTGATAGAGACACGTGGGTGGTTAACCAAGTGAGGCTTTTATCATTCTTTTGTTCATGAATGACATAGAAAAAGCTTTCAAACTCACAGTTGGGATGAGGTGTGTTGCTGCCATGCATCTGTGAGATCCTTGCCTAGGATGAGCACCACTACACCTTTGATAATCTGGATACTGCCTAGATACGTTTCTGGCTGCGTTGCTGACGCACCAGTGTTGGAAGATTTGGCAGCCTTCCTGTTGTGTCCGCGCTTCTTAGTGTCACATAACTTTTGCAAAATACAAATTGAATCATGGAAAAGAAGAAACTGTGGAAAGGATCAAAATTACTGCAAGGACATGTATAGCGAAGTTTTGTATTGGTTTGTAGTGTAAAATTTCTTAAATCTTAGTTTTACCTTCAAAGATACTCACAGTGAATCTCTTGAGGGTTAGTTGTTAGGTGTGTCTATTTGCCGCCTTTAGGATGGTGTTACGAAAGCATGATAAGCTTAGGTTTCATATGATGAGCATAATTTTGTTATTGGATCATGGTGCTATAATTGGTAAACTGTAACTCATGCTTTCCTCATCTTCCTTAAGTGGATGGTTGATTTTAGATCTTCTATTGTTTTAATGTTTCATGCTTTTCTTCTCATGTTTTTCCAGTTTAATTATGCTGAGAAAGTAAGAACTTTTCTTGCACTTTCCTAGAGACTAATATGTATAAGGAATGAAAGTTCATTTTTTTCTTGCAACTGCTGAAATTGTTGGCAATTTGGCTTACTCAAAATGTTGCTGGGATTATAATTTGTATTTTTCCATTAAAGAGCGCATACTTTGTCTAAATATGTTAGATGGCATCACTCTTAGATCACCTATTTCCAGTGCACTAGCGATCTAAAGTCCCAATTCTCCTGGTGATAGGAGTTCCTTGTGTGGAGAGATAAAGGTCGAAAATTTTGGGATCTCTTGACATTTAAGGCCGATGGTAACAGATTTCATATGTCATAGCTTGCTTGCCATTCTCTTTACAGCAAATGACGGTTTCATGGAGCTCTGTTTGTATGAAGACAATAAAATTAGCAAATTGTAATTGTAAATTGCCGTTGACAATATTGTCTAAATTGCCATCATGAAGACGATGATGATGATGATTGTTATTGTTATTATGTTAAGAGTTAAATTCAGTTGCTCACCAAGTGATTTGCATGATAACAGAAAAAATCACAAGGTTAGAGTGATGACACATTATAATTGGGCGACACCAGTGTGGGAAACTGACTGTTATTTGCAATTGTTATTCTGTCACGTGTCCTATACTTCTGATCTTTTACATGCTGAATAACATTTGGTGCAGGCAGTGCTTAATCATGCAGGCTATACCCCAGAGATTAGCCACAGCGTGTTAGTTGAAATGGCTGAGCATAAAAAGGAGCTGGAAAAGAAAACTAAGCCCATCCTTGATACACTAAGGAGCTACCAAGATTTGCCTCCGGTATTTCAAGTTTTGCATTTTTTCTGTTTGTTATTGCTCTGGAGGATTGTAGAGCTGTGCTTTCTGTTAATTCTTACATTTTCGGCTGGTGGGGATTGTCCAGGATAAAGCTTTGGCTGCCTTAGCTATTGAGGATAAGAAAAGGCAATTCGCTGCTGCTGAGAAGTATCTTGAAGATGTATTGCAATCAGCTCTTGCCAATTCGGGGTGATACACAATTTTAAAGGCTTTTTTTCCTTTCAATTTTTTATTAATTATTATTTTTATTTTTTTGGCTTTGCTTTGCTTTGTTTTGTTTTCCGTTTATGTTTGCTTATAAGCTTTTATTTCGAAAATAGGCTAAAGATGTTTACGTACATGTATGTTAGATTGGCTTTGCTAGTACATGGAGGTCTATGATAGCGATATGTTAGTGCTTGAATCGACTAATGGAATCAAATACATTTGGCATAGACTGTAACAGATAATATATTTGGGAAAAAAGTTTGATGGTACAGTTTTATTATTTAACATTTCTTTATTACCTTCTTATATATCTATAATATATCAAAAAATTAATTAATTAACATTGTTGATTATACACACTATAATTCAGGATGTTACATTAACAGTGATGTGCGATCAGGTATGGGCAGTAATTTTTTTTGGAGTTGTTCTACCTACTCTCCTCAGGCTACACCAAAATGCTATTGTCTCAACTAGTGATAGGGAAAGTGGGGGTTTAATATTTGGGTTGAGATGAAGTTGCTTAACCCCCTCCTCATGCTATAGTATTTATACAAGATAAGGATAGTATCTGCGATTAATATGAGGTATGTATTAAGGCATAGATAAGGGAATTTTCCCTATGAGTGACAAGGTAGGCCTGAGACACACGGATAGGAAATCAAGCTAGGGCCCTTAAGAGGACATTCTGGCTAGGAGCCTTGGGAGGGTATTTTGCTTGGCCACCTATTTGGTCCACAAGTGCCCTTGACCCAAGTCTGGATGGATGAAAGGTCACATAGTGGGTGAATTCTATGCATCACACACCTCGTAAGATTGATGGTCAGATGTGAAGGTATACCAATACACCTTCACATCTAACCATTAATCTCACAAGGTGTTTGGTGCACCCTCATATCTGACCATCAATCTTGCGAGGTGTGTGATACACCTCACTTTGTGAGGTGCATCACAGAATTTGCCCATATAGTGAGGATGACTTGCTTGACTATGAGGCTGGTCTAGTAAAATGCTTTTGAATGGGACACTATAGCCATTTGGTTTTCCATACAATGGCACAACTGGAACCAACAATGATTTTAAAAAATATTTAGAATAATTATTCAATTTCTATTGGGAATTTTCAATTTTTTATTTTATTTGTGGGTGTTTCAAAATAGTCAGTTAATGCTTTAAAGGAAGGTAGACTCCTCCAACTCACTTGAGGCATTTAGGCTAGAATTGAAAAAGCTATAGTTACTATTACTGGATTTAGAAATACTCGTTTTATAGCCAGTATTGTTGTGTTTCTACTCCTGATCACTCTAATGTAGTGAAGTGTATTAATGTTAAATGTCAAACTCCCTCTTTAGTTTCATGCAAAAAATCTTATCATAAGCAGGTGTTACAAAGCATATGCAGACATAGAAAATAAAATTAGAACAAATTTTTTATTATAATTTGTATGCAATATTTTAACTTTTATTAGCCTGATGATTTTGTAGAACAAGTAAACAAAGTATTGACCAAATTTATTCAATTTTTAAGTAAGTTTAATTGGTATGTATTGACAGTATAAAATAGTATCATACTGTCAATGAATAAAAATAATGAAACATGAGAAATTATGATATATTTTTCATTATAATGGGTGGTTATTTGTATGAGTTGGTACTTTTTATTAATTCTATTGGTTGATAGTGTAAAACTGTTTTATATTATCAGTGTATTTAAATTAATTTTTTTTTAAATTAATTCAATTTTTTTAAAAAAATTGATATAATATTTCTCACATATGAAGGGTATATTTTATTATATTCACAATTTATGTAAATTTTTTAATGTCATAAAATATAATATGAATTTTTTTAAATATTACATGTTAAAATAAATATTTCATAGCTATAATAATTCAAAAATATTTAATATAATAATTTAATTTCATAATTAAAGTTTTATTTTATGCATATAAATATAAATAAATTTTCATAAAAAATATTATAATTTGTTCATCAAGTCCCCTAAATATTTACCCGTTTAGTCCATCTCTAGTTCATGTAAGTATCCATGTAAGATATCAAATTGGCACTTAATCATAAAAACTAATGAAACACTTACGAAGGTGATTTTGTTTTTGAGTGATTTATTAGAGAAATATGTAATTTTTGATAAAATTTGAAAAATATAAGATTTTGAAAGAAATCCGATTTGCCTTCATATGGATCTCATTATTTAAAAAAAAAAATGAAATTTGTCATGTTTCCAATCATATCTCATTATTTTAATATAAATGAGGAGAGAGAAAAAAAGAGATATGATTTGTTATCAATTGGATCCCATTATTTTAATAAAAAAGATGAGAGAGAAAAAGGAGATTCGATTTACTATCAGATGAATCTCATTATTTTAATAAAAAATTTGAAATTCGGCGTGTTTTCAACCGGATTTCATTTTTTTTGGTTGTGTTGTGTGTGTTTTTGAGAGAGAGAGAGAGAGTGCGAGTATGTGTGTGGGACAAGAGAGAAGAAGATAGAGGAAAGAGAAGAGAGAGGGGGAAGAAAGAGAGAGGAGAGAGAAGAAAAAGGAAAAAGAAGAGAGAGGAGAGAGAAAAAATTATAAAAAATAAAATATCATATTTTTTTAATTTCACCAAAAATACTATATTTATCAAATTTTTTCACAAAAATTTTGTATAAAAAATAATTATCCCACTAACGAAGGGACCAAATGGAAAAAAAGAGAAGGTAATTGAGCCTTGTTATTTTTAATAGTCAACTTTCTAAATTCAGTGTTTAGTTATTTAAAACAAAATAACATGTTAAAATAAATTTTGTTAGAGATATGGTCTTATAAAAATTAATAATTTTACTATTTTACGATTGGATATTTGAACTTTTTTAATACGTTAGACAATTTACAAGAACATATTCATATATACATATGTAAACTAAAAATTATAAATAAAAATTCAACAAAATCAATTTTGTATAAGATATATTACATACAAAATTAAATACTGTTGTGAAATTTAATTAATATATTAAATACTCTTACATAATTATTTCAGTAAATACATATAATTTCTTTTGTAATATTTAAATTTTTTAATGTTATATTTTATGAGGTAT
This sequence comes from Pterocarpus macrocarpus, assembly GCA_031439585.1. Lineage (NCBI taxonomy): Eukaryota > Viridiplantae > Streptophyta > Magnoliopsida > Fabales > Fabaceae > Pterocarpus > Pterocarpus macrocarpus. The sequence continues at coordinate 34,132,548 of CM062521.1, forward strand.
ATATATGTCGAAATAACAAATATCTTCCTATCAGGGCAATCATACTCGAAACAGATAGAATCACTTTCATAGAAAAACTCTCCTTTATAAAATTTTATGAGATTTTATACTTTGTATACAATGCAATTAAATTAAATTGTATGAGATATCAGGAAAATGTTAAGCATTATCTTTTCCGGAGTTATTAAAACCTAACTTAAAAGTTAGAATTATATACTCAAATAAAGTTAATTCTAACGATGAATCTATAATTTTTTTATTTTCTTTGAAATTTATATTTTTAATAAGATTTTCTGACTTCTTTCATTATGATGAACCATTAACTTTTAATTTATTACAAATTTTTATTATAAATCAATATATGTGCTTTAATTTAAATTTTTTGTTTTTAATTATTTGATTTTCGCACATATTATATATTTATATTAGTATTTTATTGAAAAGATACACTTTTACTCAAGCATTCTTAAATTTACTTTTTTAGTTATGTTATGTTATATTTTATTTAATTATTGTTATTTAAACTAATTTACAATTTCATTTTTTTTTACGGGTACAATTTCATATTATGATAATAAGCCATGTTGAGAGTGCTTTATCCTTACATACAGTTAACCTGACTCGAACTAGATTATTTAGAATTCAATGGACTTCATATACTTGTGATTTTTTTTTTATTCCTTTTAAAAAAAGATGCAATGCACGAGCTACTGCCCTAGCTATCTATTTAGAATTAAACCATTTAGATCCTTGAATACATTGTTTTTCTTTCAACTACTTGAAAAGAAAATTTAAATCAAATTTGTTTGAAATTTGAATTCAACATAGTTAAAATAAAATTGTTAATTCACAAAAAATAGAAAATGAAAACTGTCATCTATTACCGTATAGACTGCTTGCAATGTGTATTGTCCATCAATTGGCAATTTATTGTTTGGGTCAAGCTAAAAAAAAAAAATCCCAATTACGTTAATTGGTTTTTTCAAGATTTTGAATAAAATCTCTCATACTTCTATAGACAAAATGCAACTTAATTTTTAAAGTTCTACATACATACATACATAACGTATAACAAGCAGAAAGTTCAAGATAACTAATAATTATTCAATAGTAATAAGAGTATTGCTTCATTTCTTCCATTCGCATGCATAATAAGGATTCTCCTGACATTGACACTATAATAGGGAATAACAAAGTCGGCCTCTTTTTTGGTGGCGTTTTTATTATATTTTTTCTCCCAGATGCACCAAAAGCAATTGCTTCTACTTTATTTAATGTCATCTTCCCAAATGGAAGAAAAGCTCAAATTCTTATTTATTTGGATATGGCGTAGGTTGAGGCACCCCTAGTTAGTTTCTTTCTCTTGTAGCCACTTTGAGAAAGCATCAATAGTTCCTGTGTCAGCCCTGTAATGTATCTGTGTAAATTCAAGAAGAGTTGGCCATGTGAAGTCTGGGCATATTCTTGGATTCTCCCTATTGATGAGCTCTTTTGGAGGAGTGACCACTTTGTCTGCACTTGGACACAAAAAGAAAGCAAGAGATTTTCTCACAGTTTTGCTATTCACAACAGCTCTATGCTTGCAACTCTTGTAAAGTCCATTTGAGAGTGCCTGAAAAAAGGGGAGGAAAAATAGAACCCATTATCATTCGAAGCATATTGCATAAGCTTTGAGAACCCATGCAAAATATGACTAATATGTCAATTTAACTCAACTTGCACACATAATAATTGGCGTGCTTTTCTGTGCAATTATTATTCTACGTTGATTCATTATTTCTAGGACATTATTGACCTACCGACCATAAGATAGTCAGCCTTTCAATTATCATCCAAAAAATTAGCAAGTTGATAACATTCTAATATTATCCATACCATAAATGTGTCACCAATGTTGATAACAAATGCATCTTCTTTTGGAGAAACAGAGTACCATTTGTCATCCGCAAATACTTGTAGGCCTCCAACTTGATCTTGGTGAAGTATGGTTAGGGATGTAGGGTCAAAATGAGCCCCAGTTCCTAAAGCCATGTCAGGTTTCTGGCAAGGAGGATAGTAATTCAACCTCATTATAGAGTCATTTTCGTCATAGAAATCTCTAAAATATTTGCACCCAACTCCTAAGCTCATTCCCAGAAGCTCCATGATCGTAAGGGAAAGATTGCTCATGACTTCGCAGTAGTCTTGGTAGAAAGTCCTAGCCAGTTGAAATAAAAAGTAACATTTTCTTTTAAAAGGAGAAAAGTAGGGGAATAAATTATGTCTTGGTGAAAAGAACACAAAAAAAAAGAGCAGCATTAGATGTTTGTAAAGAAAAATTTTATATAGCTGATATAACAACAAATTGATACGTTTTGCAGGACACACGATCATTACTACCAATGGTTTCACTAAGACTACAATTTATCCTGTTAATAACAAAAGCATTTGCGTATAAAATAAATACTTCTTATGAATGAGGTAGAAAGGTCGTTTAAGGTACTAAAGTTAACACCTTTAAAATGAACTTACAAAAACAAGCAATCAACTATGAAAGGTTCATTCTACTTACCCAAATTGCCTGAAATCTTCCCCCATAACGCTAACAAAATATTCCTCCACAGTTTCGCGAGACTGATCTGCAGAGTAATGGAAAGAAAGTGTTTCCTTCCAAGGAAGTTTCGAGGAGAACCTTCCTACAAAGCTACTAGCATAACCACATTCATCTCCAATCTTTCTTTGAGCACTTTGCTTCTCTGATAGTTGCATGCAAAAGAAATCATCCATGATGTTATGAGCTTTAGCTATGAGCTCAGTATCAACTCCATGGTTGATAAGATGAAAGAAGCCATGCTTCTTACATGCCTCATTAACTTTTGAGCAAATAGTTGATACGAATTGTGGATCCCCAGACAGAAAGGCTTTCAAGTCAATTTGTGGAACTTGAAGTTCTGATAGTGGTAGTGTTAGGGATGGCTTTTCATGATCAGGCCATATGAATTGGGATGGTATGTCAGATTGGTATGACATAAAAGATGGATCAAAGATTAAATTTTCTCCATGCTTATCATTTTCTTTTGGGTTTTGAGGTAAAAGAAGTTCTGGTTGATGAGACATTGTCATGTTTGAAGCGCAAAAGATGACTATTGGAAGCTAAGGAGAGCGAAGGATGGGTAAGAGGTGTCACAATATGACTAAGACACGTGAGAAGATTAGTATAGTCGGCGAAACAAGCCCAGACAAATCCACATAGAAGGTAGGGAAAAATCTTAATATTTCTCTTATACTATTAATACACAATAATTAATAATTAAAAAGAATAAATAAATTATTAATTAATATTTAATACAATAATTAATAAAAATTATTCCCTTCATTTATTTACTACTTTAGTAAGATGCCCAAGAATTAAGAAACCTAAAATTAAGATTTAGTAATGATTTTTTTTAAATATAATTCATCAATTTTCAATATCTAATTACATCACTATTTTAGTGTCACATATATTTTTCTATTAAATATAAATTTTGCAGAATAAAATTGAAAAGTTAATCATAAATTTTTTGTTGATATGCGTGAATAGCAAATATGATGAACCAGAATTGTTTCTCAAAATGTCAAATAATTTGGATTAGAAGGAGTAAATAAAAAAAAAGGTGCCAAAAAAACTACTAATGTAAAAATATTAATTGATAATTGATGAATAAAAAATCATGATTGAAAAGCCCGTGACAATTATTAATCAGAGTAGTCAATTATTAAATAATAAATATTTTCATTATTCAAAAAGTGGTAAATAATTATACGTTGATAGAATTTTTTATAAATATTAATTAAGAATAAATGAAAAATATTTAATAGTCCATAATGAAGGACAAAACTAAATAGTATTAATGAATTTTTTATTATCATCATATACACAATTAAGGACCAAAAGTTAAATAATTGCACTAACAGTCCTTAAAAAAGTAGGTTAGTTTGTGATTAGTATTGATGAACAATTAACAACTATAAAAAATTATTTAATGCTGGATTGTTTAAAATTTTAAAAATATTAATTGTAACACGCTCCTAAATACAATATTATACTTTAGTTATAACATCACATTTATGGGTTACTACTAAAATATATATAGATAAGCAAATAGGGAAAATAGAAATTCTCTTACATACACCAAGGTTTACATCACAATAGCCGCCCTCTAGTGCTAATAGAGGTATATATTCGGCGGCAAATCTTTTGCAGCCACTCTAGTCTTGGTGTAATACCCGATTTAGAATAAATGTTTAATTAGAATAACATATCAGTAACTAGAAAATTAAAAAAAAAAAAAGAGAGAAAAAGGAAGGGGAGACCACGGTGCACCATAAATCCTATGGAGCACCATAGGCCCCCCTTTTTATTTGGTTTCACCGCCAGAAGCTTCTCAGCTTCGTATCCTCATTCTTTTCTTTTTCATTTTCCTTTCCCCCCTCTGTTACATCTTTCTCTCTCTCTCTCTCTCTCTTTCTCAACCGTTCCTCTCTCTTGCTCTCTCCATCGCATTCCTCCCACTCATCCCACCACCACATCATCTATTTGCGCCACCTTCACCACCATAGAACCCCCTTCTTTCGCGTTTTTCTTCTATTTGCATCTCTCCCTCACCAGTCTCTCTCTCTTTCAATTTTTGGCTGTTCTGGCTTTAAGTGGCTAGGGTGGTTTTTCTCTTTTCAAATTCACAGCCTTCCTGGTAACTTATTTTTGTAATTTTGATGGTGAATAGAGGGGTTCTGGGGTGAGTTTATTGTAAAGAGTGAATAGGACTTGGAAACTTTAGTTTTAAATTGAGAAGATTAAAAGAGTTGTGAGTTAATAAATTAGATATTACTTGACTTTAGAAGTAAATTAGATTGACTTGTTAGTTGTTAGTTAGACTAATAGGGTGATTATGTGAGAGTGAGGATAGAAATTGGTAGATGAGAGATTGCTCTAAGTGGAACCAAACTTATATTTAAATTGTAAATAATCACTTATGTATGATTTCAGATCCCCCAGGAGACCAACCTACCAGTTCAGCAGCCCCCAAGACCTAAATCGGACGTTCCCTGATATTTGGTGAGTGGACAATGCCTCTATGACGTATGGTTTTCTTTATGTAATTAATATTGATTTGGTTTTAGTATCTATTGGCAATTTAGTTTATATATTTAGTTAATTATGAATATTCTATTTATAGTTTGATATATATATCTATTCATGGGTGTCTGTTTTGAATTTGAGAAAATTTTATTAGTATGTAATTGTTGAATATTTCAAAAGTTTTCTTCTAAAGAAAGAGATTACAAATTTAATAAATATTAGGACAAGCTCCGAAATAGTGTTTAAATTATTAAACTGAGTTGTTGAGAACCTTAAGTTGAGTTGGAAACTCTATTGTATATTTATACCTTTTATTTTGAAGTGTTATTAATATCTATTATTTCAGTTTTTTTTTATATACTTTGTAGAAGGATTCTCAGTTAACCGGTAGCTAGCGATCGCTAACGCTAGCCTTGGTGCACCTTGGTTTGAACCTAGCTAGCAGGGGTATTGCTAGCTCGGTGAGTGTGTGAGGCCAACATACACCGCTGACTCAGTTAAATCTGAAGGGATTAACCCTTGTTTAGATATTCTCATAATTAAAAACCCTCCCTGCTTTGATATTCACATTTAAGAGATATATTTTTGAAATTGTAAGATAATATTAATTCTATTTATTTTGAGAATTGTCATTCAAATTGTGAAATAATATTTATTCTTCACATATTGCATAGCTCTATGTTAATTTTTTAGTTATACTTAGTTTTGATATTAACTTTTTATTTATATGTAATTTGTTTTATTTTAGAGCTTGTCCTCATATGCTATAGCACCATAGCCCCTCATTGAGTCAGTTAGACTCACTTATTTCCCTTCCTATTTCAGATTCTAGTGTGGTACATGCTTCGGGTCTTCCAGTGGTGTAGGGTGCATATATTTTTTTGACAACCCCTCTATATGTGAGGGCCCTTTTTTGTTCTAGCCTTTATTTTGATGTTTTGAATATAATTGTCGCCTTAGAGTTGCTCCACGATCCACAGATAGGATCCTGCTGCTTGAAATTCTTTTTGGAAGGGATATGTGTATAGGAACTTGTTTACTTTGTAAATTATGTTTCTGGGTAATTGTAGTAGCTAAAGATGCATATATTTATATGTTCACATATATGAATAGGTAGACAGAATTATTTTACTATTGTGAGGAATGAATGCCTAATACTCGAGTATATGCAAATTACTGAAAGTGCTTTGAGAGCCACAAATTGGATATGTGTGCTGGTTGATTATTGGAACAGGTCTGGCTTATACGAGGAAGCTGAAAAAATAGGGGAGACTCTGCCCATTTGTCACTGAAAATTTAATGTTTAAGGCTTGCTGAAAGTTTATCACTTCCATGCGCTGGTCACAACTCAAGGTGGGTCGTGACACTTGGTTAAAGGCCTCTAGGATGACCACCTTTGGGAATCTCCTGAGTTGCCTAGAGACGACACGGGAACACATATAAAAGTGAGAATTTACATTCTTATTAAGCATCCTAAGCTACTTGTCACGACTCCACCTGGCCGTAACCGATGCATAGGGAGCCTTGGTTCCCTAGCAAGCCTCAACTAAAACTTTATTGCAAAACTAGACCTTTTTCCACAAATAATCCCTGAATACTAAATCAAGTGTACACATAATATATATACTTATATATCGTTCAACACCAATATGTCTTAACTACCACAGTTTGAGACCTTGCTTGTAGTTCAATAGAGCACTAAACCCTATCAAGTACTGTATTCCTTATGATGGCCAAAGAAGGCCCACTCAAGCATTGGGCTTAGTGGAAGGTCACTGGCAACTAACTGCTAGCACCTCAAACATGGGGAGGTAATTGGGTGAGTTAAACAACTCCATAAGAGATAATTTACCTATAGCTAGTATGAGACAACGTCAAAATATATTTATTCAACTTAGAAAATATAAGAAAAGATTCTTGTAAATAAAGGGTTATTGAAAATATGTCTTACATATAAAATATTTGAAGAAAAATAGTCCCCCTCTTTAATCCTGAAGACTATTGAAGAAATCATCGTTAAAATTATAAACCTCTTTTTTCAACAAAAAAAAAAAAAATAAAAGCTTGCCATACAAGGCAACTGGTAACATGTTTAAAGTAACCTCATTTTAAACTCTACAAAATCATTGGAGGTATAGCCTTCCTATACATTTGGTATATGTGGAAATCATTTGAGACAATTGGAAAGAATCAGAAATTGTATTTTCTTTTGGAAATCTCATTGAAACACACTTTCATAAAACCTAGGAATCTAAAATATGTACTTATAGCTAGTGGAAAGTTGCAATTATAGAATTTTTGTTGTAATATCCTAAGTAGCTACATTGGCATTGTCCTTAGTGATCTGTAATCTATAATCCTAGTGTGTCGGCCTAACACGCCGGGCTAGCAACTCCCCTACTAGCTGGGGTCTATACAAGGTGCAACAAGTCTAACGTATCCATTATTAGCCACGGTTCTATGAAGTGCTCATCTCACAAAACTCATTTCCTTTCCTCAGAATAAATCAAATTTCAAAGCTGGTTTGAAGCGTAACATAAATAATCTCTTTTTCTTAATGATCATAAACTTTTCTAATATGGTATAGTTGAAATAAATTATCCCTTTCCTTATACAAATAGCTAATAACTTTGAAAATTATAACCATTTCAAATTCAATTAGAAATTATACATAGATTAGTCAGTCCTATGCCCTTTATATATAAAAAAAAGTATAATATACATTTATGTCTTCATTAGCTTTTCAGTTAAGGAAAACTAATTTTTTAAACCATTGTTGTACTGTCCACTTCTGTGGTAAAATTCATATAATAATAAAAAAATATATACATAACATACATAGATCTTATAGTTATATTATTTCAAAATCTATTATAGGTAAATTATTTACTCACAATGCTTCAACTAGAAAAAGGGTGGAAGCTCCTTAGTTAAACCACCGAGCCAACTTTTCGCTCTAGGAGTAGATCTGACACCATAACAGGGCAATATGATTAAATCTCACCCATAGAAGTAAGAGATTAACTTAAACTCCCTCTAAACATGAAAGCCCACGGGATTTAGGACTCTAAGACTCCAGATCATAGCCCAAAAGCAAATCCTTTAGGAAAAGTTTCCTAAATCTTGATAATGGAAGAGGTTTTTAAGCTTAAGACATACCTTTGAGTAACAAAGAATGGAAAAGAACGTGGTGGAGAGCTTGGGTCTCCTCCTAGGACTTCCCATAGCCTCCTTTACTTGCTCAAATGAGAGAATCAATTGGTATATAAGGTAGGAATAAGACAACTAAGAAGTGGGTATTGACAAATAGTGATATAAGATGGTAAAAATATCATATATGAGAAATGTTTTTTTGGGAAAAGAAAAGAGAGAGAGCTTAAGCAAGAAGAGAGAGAAATGAAAGAGGAGAAAGAAAGTGAGGAGCCCCGTTTTTATTTTTTTCGCTAACCCAAGCATGTTGGAGTATAGGGGGCCGTGCTCGAGCATGGCCGGGTTCCAAATTCTTCTTTTCGCTGTCGTGGGAGCATGCTCAGGGAGCTTGGCTCCCAGACTTCCAGAATTTGGTTTTTCTTCTTCTTCTGATCTCTAATGCTCCTCAAGCCATGGTCTTACACACTTATTGTCACTTTTAACTTTACTTTCCATTAACTTTAAAACATAAATGTAAATAAGGGAATACCCCCCCATTCAAGTCCAATAAAAATATTAGAAAAATCAAAATCATTAATAATCAAAATCTAACTTTTAGATTTTAGTGCAAATTCCCGAAAACTTGCATTTGTTTTAAACTTCTGGGCTAAAAGCGAAAGGGATAATGACTTCTTAAAATCCATCAAAAATCATTCTTTGCTTCTTGGATATCTAGGAAAGAATTATCGGGACTTTTGATCCTATGAAAATGTCCCAATCATATAGCCTCCAAAGAGGCATAGGGTTCAGACTTAGAACTTCCATAGGGTCCGAAAGGATAGAGTATCACCATTCGTGTAATTCTCAACTTGGGTATTACACTACTAGGCAAGCCATGTCATTGTCATTGTCCGAGCTGCTTCAGTTTATTATAAAAAAAAAGTGACCACGCCATAACAACTATAGATTTTCATTTTATAAATTTGAAAACAATCCTTCCAAAACAAGTTGATTTTATTCACACACTTGACAAGAAAAGAGAAATTCCATAATGGTAGCAATAGGTCAACAAAAGGGTATAAGTTATGCCTATGCAGATGCACGTACTATAATCATGCAAGTGTAATTGTCTTTCTCGGCTTTTTTTTAACTTTCTTTATTTAACATACCTAGGCATTACATATCACTGTCCCTAGGGTGTCTGAATATGTTTGCACTTGAGTGTTATGTATCATTGTTCCCAAAGTGCAGGATTTCTTATCCTTCATCTATACTTGGTCCTCTAGAGGTGGATGGTCTCTCCCACCTTTGGATAATAGTCTACTTTTTAGGACCGAGCTTGTTCTTATACGTGATTGTTGAGTTTATTTTCCCCGACTCTCATACCAACTTATTTCCCTTAAATCTATTCAGGGATTGGCCCAAGTAATCTCATAATTAACTCACGAGTTCATGTCACTTTTATGCATCCTTGTACATGATCATGCATGAGAATGCTGCATAAACTTTTGCACATGCTTCATGACTTTGTTTTCAAATTATTCTTGCATGCATGACATTCTCAATGGAAGATGGCACATAGCATAGCATAGTTAAGAATATACATAACATTATCATAAACATATAAATGATGGCATCTTAAATTAACCATAAGGATTGTCATACCCTAGACTCATAGTTCTATGTTTGGTTTAATACTTAGGCTATTTGTCACTAGAAATTTGCCCTCACTTCAGCAATTCACCAAAATCCATTTTTGTCAAACTTGGAGCTTGAAACTCAAAGCACTTGTCCTAGTTTGGCACTCACTTCACGGGGAACTCAGAACTTGGGAACAATTGTTCGGGTTTGGTTACCATTCACCCTATTGGGAACTCGAAAGTTAAGGGTAAGGAAGTCTAACTTAGAACTCAAGAAGCAAGGGCCAAAGGGTTTAACTTGCAACTCGAGATGTGCAAGCATCCGTACTTATGATAGGGCAGAACCCAGACCTCGAACCTCTGACCTTGAACCCCTCAATCCCAGATCTTGGACCTCGGACCCGATCCTGATAGTTAAAAGTAGTTGGATATTAACCTTCACTTTTGATCTCACTCAAACTTCCTCTTTCTATGAACGCGAAACTTGGAGTCTGGAACACAAGGAGTAGCATCTAGCTTAAATCAGAACTCGGAATGCAGGGATATGGGAGAAGTGACTTTTCTTAAACTCGGAAACTTGAGTAAGTCTGCTACCCTATTTTAAAATAGACTTGCATACCTAAAGTTAGAAAATCACCATAAATCCATTTCTTATCATCTGGCCCTAAAATTTTATATGGTTATACTCATTTGAATCCTCTTTTAGACAAATGAAGTCCCACTCAAATTGACTCAGTAAAGCTTAACTTATAAGGCTTACAATAGGGCTGTCCTATTTTGGTGCCTATTGAACCTAGGGCAATTTTGTGGAATTATTAAGAGCAATCGACTACGATTTTAAATATGAAAATTTATGGACTTATTTTGTTATGTGTTAGCTTTCTAACAAACTTAGTTGCACTCAATTTAAAGATCTACAAGCCAAGTTATGCCTATTAGAACACACCCTGCTCAAACTTGAGGTCACTTGGCTTGTAATTTTTTACAAAATTCATAACTTCTTCATCTTAAGTTCAATAAACCTCAAATTTCATTGGTATACTCTTGTATGAGGTAAGTTTTGTCTAAAATCGATTTCAATTCAATTGAAGGTTTTTAACTTAAGATATGGCTCATGGACCTAGTATTGTCCAGAGTTACCCTATTTTCTTAGTTGGTGTTTATGTGGATCTTGAGTTCCTAGCTTGTTTTTTTCATTAACATGAGTTTCACTTATTCTATCTCAATGGTATAAGTCTAAAGAACATCACTTCTACCCAAGAAACATAAGAAGTAAAAGAATACAAAACCCTAGATCATTTAGCTATATAGCCACATACAAGATAATTTAGGAACCTACCTCACTTCCAAGCTCAAGGATACTTTAGATCTTGCTTCCAACAACTTCAAGGCTCTCTCTTAAGTTACAAATTCACACCTAAACTTTCCTCTGCTCTACCTTGGTTGAAGCTTTATGTGATCCAAAGAGAAAAGATTTGGCTTCTAAATGGTTTAAGAGGTAAGAAATAAACTCAAGAATTAGATAGAGTTTGAAGTAACAAGGAAGAACCAAGAGTTTGTGAGCTTGTATGAGTAAAATGAATGAGAGGAAGAGAGAGAAGGGGGTTCAGCTGGTTATGAGGGAGAGAAAGGAGATGCTAACATTTTTCTTAGGGTTTTCAAGAGATATTTAACAAGATTTTTAGAAAAAGTAGGTGGTAACTCACCAGTGACTCACCATGCTAGGTGTGTAGCCCATATTGCGCCGTCTAGTTCGGGTGTGTGGCTCATTTTAGGCTATATATATTAGGTGTAATGTCCTAATAACTAAACTCTCTGGTATTTTATACTCCTATCAGATCGATTTATTATGTTCTAAGAAACTATTCATAGAATTTTTATGACGCGCATAGAAATTCTAACTGTACACTGCTACTACTTGTATGTTCATACACTTTCACTTCTCTTTTATAAATCTATTGTTAATTAATCTCTAATAATGTTAATTAACTAAATCGGGACGTTGCATTAATCAATGTTTAATGACATAAAAATATGAGCAAAAAGTGCTATTTTTTTTAAAATATAATAACCATAATTAATTAAAAGTAATAAATAATATCATTGAAAATGTACTAAGTAATTATGTGATTAATAATTAATAGGTAAATATTTACTATTTGTAAATGAATAATGCATAAGGCTATTGAGGAAGAACAACAATTAAATGCATAGTAATTAATAATTACAAAAATAAAATATATAAAATCACCCTTGTCAACTTAAGCAATTGGATTAATTTGTTCTTAATAGTATAAAAGAACATTAATTATGTAAACATATTAATTAAGAGTTAATTATACAGATAATGATTAAAATTTGTGTAATAATCAATGAATAATAATTATAAGCAATTATTAATTGTATGTATACTAATTAATAAAAATTAATGTATAGTTGAAAATTAGAAATGATTATTTAATAGTAATTATAAAAATTAATAAAATCTAAGAGGCATTAAAACAAAATATATTAATAAAAGAATATTAATAATTATTAAGGAATAGTTATTTCTGAATAATTAATTATGTAAACATATTAATTAAGAATTAACTGTATAAAAAAATTGTGTAATAATTATAATTAATAATTTCATGATTTAACTATATAAATAATATTAAAATTCATGTAATAATTATAAATAATAATGACAAGAAATTATTAATTGTACATATATTAATTAATAAAAATTAATACATAGTTTAAAATTAGCAATTAATTAACAGTAATTATAAAATTGAATAAAGTCTAAGAGTTATTAAAACAAAGTAATTAATAAATTAAATACTAACCAAAACATAGAAATCTGCCTTGTGTTTAATTTGGGTCTTAGAATTTGTGCATATTATTTTCGGATTCAATGTTATTTTCATCTCATTATTTTCATTTGAGTTTAGTTTCTTATGCTATTATTATGGTAAGAGCGTTTCACATTCTAATTATTATTTTATTTCCAATTTCTATTCGTTTGGAGCTTATTTCCTTTTTAGTTTTTATGTTTTTTTTTTAAAAAAAAATAAAATATCAGTTGCAGAATCCTAAGTATTGTTCTGATTCCTTTCCAATTAATTTGTTTTTTCTTAACTTTGCATCTATGTCGTATTTGTTGATTTCATTTGTAGTCCTGTTTGTTCAATTTTTTTATACCATATATGCTTTCTTCTTCTATTCAATTTTTCGTGCTTTTTGTTTGAATCCTTGAATTTACATTTTCCCCCTATACATTAGTAATATTGGTATTGTTTTGTTTTTAGTTGTTCTCTTTTCTATCTCTTTGGTTCTCATTTTTCTATATAATTTTTTTGTCATTATAACTTTTCTTTTAATTGTACTGCTAAACAGGTACTTGATTGTCTTGTTGCTAGTATATTCAGCTATATGAATCTTAATATATGGCCATTTTTCCTTTTTGAACTATGGACTATATGGATGTAGTATTTGTTAGTTTGTTATTTCCATAAAAATTCATGTTGTAATTTAGATTTTCTTCTTGAAAAACAAAAGTTTTGGTGTTCTTACTTTCTTGGATTATAATAGACTATTCTATTCCAGCCCCTTTTTTTTGCATCTAAAACTTGGAAGTGACTATTGTCGTACCCTAATGTCTGTTGTCACACCTTTTTAATTACATTTATTTTGATATTCTTAAAATATCCCTAATTAAAAGTGCATTAAACTTTTATCTATTGTCATTCTCATATTTTAAATTATATTTAATAAAATTATACTAATTAATATTAAACATAAAAATTAACTATTTTTTATTTAATAATTTTAAAATTTTAAAATAAAATGGACATATTAAACCAAACTCATACTAAACCCAATTCGTTTACAAACTAAATCAAAGTTTTTTTGTATAGAATTCTATTTAATACTTTTTTTGATACAATATTTCTAGGTACTTACAGTCTTGGAGCTATATGTCTCCTATATTTTAGTCTTATAAAATCTTCGTTTTTTTTTTAGTTTTTTTTTTTCTTTCAATCACTTTTTTAACGAAAGAAAAACAAGATTCATTTCACCGTTTGATAAAAGATAATATTGCAAGGTGAGTTACCTCCGCTTCATGTGATTCCAAGATATTTTTTTTTTCTATGATTGTTTGAGATTGTACCTCTTATATATTTCAGATATCAAGTATTTTTATTTTTCAATTTTGGATATTAAAACTTATTTTAAATTTTATTCTATTGCCACTCTCACATTCCAAAATCATATTTAATAATCATATTAATTGATATTAAATATAAAAATTGACAATAATTAAACTCTTAACTCAACTAAAAAAATCCTAACTAAATCTAATAATTAACTTGTATAAAAAATGCAGTAAAATAAAATTTAAATAATTTATCAACTTTGATCAAACAAAAATATATCACTCTCTTACATAATATTAAAATTGGTTAATTTTCATAGTTAATTGGTTAATTTTATTTTAAAATTTTAAAATTATGAAATTAAGATAGTTAATTTATGTCATATAAAAATTAGTTAATTTTTTAGTTAATTGATTAATTTTATTTTAAAATTATTAAATTGAAAATAGTTAATTTTTGTATATAATTTTAATTAGTATAATTATGAAATATAATTTAAAATATAGGAGTGTTAATAGACAAAAGTTTAACACAAGTTTTTATTAAGAACATTTTAGGATTATCAAAATGAATGCGATTAAAAAGGTGTGGTAATAGACATAAGAGTGTGGCAATAGCCACTCCTCTAAAACTTTTGTGTGTAAGTTTGATAAATGGTAAATTTATATTTCATCATGACATTCCTTATTTCTTATTTGCATTTAAGAATTATAGCTATAGCTTTCTTATACAGGCATAAGAAAATTGATTTTTGATGTTTTATTATTAGAAATATCGTTATAATTCTTTTATTGTAAGTTTGACTCATGCATTTAACAATTCAATCATTTCTCCTTTTATTTGTTGGATACTTTGAAATTCTTCTTATTACAGGAGTTTGATAATTTAGAAAAGAATGATAAAAGCCCAAAAACAATAATATTCATATTGGCAATTGAATTACATCTAAAGCCAAGGTTGTACTGCATACACGCTTGGAACGAAAATTTAGTATCCAATTCTTTCCTTTATCAATTTGATGTTATATATATATAACACCCAGATTCTTTGCCTTTTCTGCCCAAATTTCATAGCTTTATATTAGTGAGTTTGTTTCGAATTTTATAGAAACCAATTCTTCTTCTTTTTTGTCAAAATTCAAAATAGAGCTTCTTTACCTTTCTTGCACTGATTCGAAATTTAAATTTATAAGAATGGAACATATTAAAATATGTTGATATATTGATTTATATTATAGATAATAATTTATTATTTTTTAATATAATTCATGGTAGTTTATTATTATTGTTATGAATTATTAATTATTCTTACCAAAAATACAGTCTCATTCCATTTTTTAGTGCTGATTCAAAATTTAAATTTATAAGATTCCGAATTGAAATTAACATATAAAATTTACTTAACTTAATTTACTTTCAAATTTAATTTCATTAGAAAATGTGTGTATTAAAATATTCAAGTAATAAAAATGACAAAAGTTATTAATTAAAAAATTCTATTATCAAAATTATCAACAAATTTTTGATTTCCTAATTATTAGGAATATTTTCCAGTATATCACAATATACTTTTATAAGTATGTTCTTTTAAAAACAATATATTGTTAACATTTTTGACAGTAATTTGACTTTTTTGCTTATATTTATTACAGCTAATTTAGTAAATATATTTAACATGTGTAGGCCCACCTTATAATTATTATCAATTTAAAATAAATAAAAATTAATAAATTATTATATGTTTATATTAAAATACTAAAATTTTATTTAAGATAATAATATTTGCAAAATAAAAGAAATTAGATATAAAATGATTTTATTGATACCTGAAATGATTGATACTGAATACATATATTGTAGGGTAATGTCAAAGATGTTCATTACTCGAGTAATATCTTACCTACCTTATAATTATTATCAATTTATAATAAATAAAAATTAATAAATTAGTATATGTTCATATTAAAATTTTATTTAAGATAATGATACTTGTATGAAAAAAGAATTTAGATATACAATAATTTTCTAATATTGATACCTTAAATAGGTGATACCGAACATATAATTACATGGTAAATGCCAAAGATGTTTATTGTATGAGTAATGATTTACCTCCTTTATAATTATTATCAATTTATAATAAAAAAATAAAAAATAATATACATATATATATATATATATATATATATATATATATATTAAAATTATTCTTTAATACAATTATGCTTGCTTAACAAAGGAAATTTGACATAAAATCATTTTCTTACTAACATTGACACCTAAAATGGGTGACACCAAACATATAATTGCATGCGAGATGTAAATGATGTTCATTACATAAATAGTAACTTAGCTACCTTATAATTATTATCAATTTATAATAAATAAAAATTAATAAATTAAAATATATATGTTCATATTAGAATTTTATTTAAGACAAAGATACTGGCATCAAAAAAGAATTAAGGCATCAAACGGTTTTCTTAGCAATTAAAATAGATAATAGCGAACATATATTGCATGGAAGATGTCAAAGATGTTCATTATATAATTATTATCAATTTATGAAAAATAAAAATTAGTAAATTAATATATATTCATATTAAAATTTTATTTAAGACAATAATGCTTACATGACAAAAGAATTTAGATATAGAATTTTCTTATTTATATTGATACCTAAAACGGGTGATATCAAACATTTACATTGCACCGGAGATGTCAAATATGTTCATTACATGAGTAATGACTTACCTACCTTATAATTATTATCAATTTATAATAAATAAAAATTAATAAGTAATATATGTTCATAGAAAATTTTATTTAAGACAATAATGCTTCATGACAAAAGAAATTAGTCACAAAACAAAAAGAGTGTGATACCAAAAGCAAGAATCATACGAATTGTGGATTTTGGTCCTGTCAAATCTCACAAAATTGCTAAGTCTAAACCCTATACTTTCTTGGAGAGCTATATGATTGGGACTTTTTGGAGATCAAAAGTACTGGTAATTATTCCACAGATATAAAAGAAATGAAGATCGATTTTTAATGAATTTTAGGAAGTAATTAGCCCCTAATTTTTAGTATAGAAGTTTATAAAAATACAAGTTTCCAGAAATTTGTACTAAAATCCAAAAGTTGGATTTTGGTTCTTAAGGATTTTGATTTTTTTTTTTATACTTTTAGTGAATTCAAATGGGAGGTATTTCCTTATTTATATTTATATTTATATTTTAAAATTAATAGAGAGTAAAATTAATGGAGAGTAATAAATGTGTAAGACCTTGGCTTAAGTGGCATTGAAGGGAGGAATACCAAGATGAACTTTTTGGGCCCCAGTAGGCTATGCTCGAGCTCAACAAACTTGTGCTTGAGCATGAGACCAATCCAAGACAAGGGAGTTTCTGGCCCTAGGCAGTGGTGGAAAAAAAATAAAGGGGGCTCGCTCCCAAAAAGAGAGAGATGGTTTCTTTCTCTTCTCTCTCTCATCTTTCCCTAGAATCACCTCTATTTGATATTTTTATCATCTCATATCACCGTTCATCCCTACCCATTATCAACTATTCTTAGCCTTTGGACGGGTTGATTTTCTTCTGTGAGAACGTAAAAGAAAGCTTTGGAAGTTTTGGACAATGACCCAAACTTACCACTTCATTCTTTTTTGTTCCTTAACACTCAAGGTAACCTTTAAGCTTATTGTTTCCTCTATGTTAAGATTTAGGTACCTTCTTCCTATAAAATTGATTCTTGGACTAGGATATGGAATTCTAGAGTTATAAGTTCGAGGTTTTTGAGGATATAGGAGTAACTGATGTTGATCTTTTGCAGCTATGGCTAATGTATGGTTATGTTGTTATGTTTATGGTGTAAGATCCATTCCAGAAGTAGCCTGTTGGTTCCATGGCTCCATAGAGGAATTCCTACTTTGTGGTTGGAGTATAGTGAGTGGATAATTTATTTATGGTGGTTTTCTAACATTTATACACACATGTATCTATGTATATTCAAGTATATATATATTTTTATGATTATGTATATTTAATGAAATATTTTCCCCACAGCCAATGAGGGAACAGAAATCAATATGAAGTCATGTTGCAAAAAGTGCATGGGATATGATTTGTTGTGCTAAATTTCAAATTGCCTAGAACTTGTTATGAATTGAATACTATATGGTGGTTTACATGAGAAACAAGAATTATTTTCAAAGTATGTTATGGAAATAAAAGGGATTTGAGCTAGATTCAATAAAGAAAAAGGTCTTACGTCTTTCATAGAACCATAGCTAACAGCAATAGGCGTTAGACTTGGTGCACATCGTACAAACCCCAATTAGCAAGGGAGGTGCTAGCACAGAGTGTTAGGCTGACATAACCTGCTTGGGGATTCGCTGAAGGCTGGATGCCGCTTAAGGTAGTAAATGACGAATTTTACAGTTGCGGGCTCCCACGAGCTATAAATATGTATTTTAATTTCCATGTTTTTAATTAAAAATGTATTCCAATGGGATTTCAAGAAAAAGAAGATTTTCAATTGCTTTCAACCGATGCAAATGACTCCCATGTGCATATAGATACTTTTCTAATCCCATGCCAACTATAAATAAATTATCTATTATAGAGTTATTAAACTCACCCAATTGTTTCCCTCTATTTCAGATTCTGGTGTAGACTCGAGTCCAGCTCCATAAACAACTATTGGCTATCTTTTGGTGAACCCACCTCATGAGTGTAGGCCTTCATTTATATACTTTGTTAAAGCTCCATTGAACAAGAAGCAGGGTCCTGATCTGTTTGGGCTTATGGGTGTGATTGTGTAATGGCCTATGTTTTGTACTAGTTGTAAAAGATTTTATACATATCAAAATGTAAAGAATGATGTGTAAATAGATGTAAATACATTTATATGTTGTTCTAGCTTGATGGTGGTCTGTTTAAATAGGTTTAGCAATATTTGTGGAGTTCAATTGGATATATTCTAATCCTTTATGTTCCTTTTTATATGTAGGAATGCCACTTAGAATTTGAATGTGTGCTCGAGGAGCTGCAGGCCACAAGGCTTCCGATATTGAGTGCAATAAAGTCCCCTTTCCAAGTGCAAGGGGATGGGGTCATGGCAAATGAAGGGTTGGCGGTAAGTGTAGAGGCTGTAGAAAGACAGATAGGCAGGCCGATGAGCCAATCCTTGGAGCAAGCATGGCTAGGATGGCTGTGGACATTCAGGAAGTCCATTAGACATTAGAAATCCTAGGAGGGCTTGCGATGAATCAAGGTGGGGTGGAAGCAAATCCCATGCAGAGAGCCTATTCTACCAGGCCAGAGGCAACCTCTAAGAGAAGTTGAAGTTTCTATTGAAGTTTTCCTTAAGTTATAGCTGCCCACCTTTATTATAAATCTTTTAGTAGAAGACCCTCAAATCTTCTTGGATCAGACCACCAAAGCCATTAGAGTACTGAGGTGTTCCACTAAAAGGGCGGTGGAACTAGTTACATATCAGTTGGGAGGTCTCGCAAAGCAATTGTATCAGACTTTCCTCGTGGGGAAATTCCCTAACTTATCTTTTTCATTTGGGAAGAGTTCTCTGATGCTTTCATGACGAGATTTCTCCCTACCATTAGTAAGGCCAACCTTGCTGTGGAATTTGAAAGGTTGACACAGACTCCAGGCATGACAGTTTCAGAATATGATGCTTATTTTACTCAACTTTCTCGTTATGCCCCTAATATAGTGCCCACAAATGCTCGAGGATAGAAAGATTTATCTGGGGATTGGCTAATCTAATGTTTATTATGTTGTCATCCCATATTGGGAGAATCATATATACCGAGGTTGTAGAGACAACCCTGCATATCTAGTGTAACATCCACCAGAATTTTTATTGTTTTTTGCCTAATTGTTCGAGTTTTTATTAAATAATTGAAGTTAATTAAAATTCGATTAAATATTTATTTAGGATCAATTGATTAGCAATTAATTGGGTTTAGATGTGAGGAAATTAAGTTAGAAGTATAGAAGGTTTCATAGAAATTTTCTTAAAACCGATTTACCAATTTAAAGGAAATCGGTAAGATTACGGTATTTTAAACTATCAGAACCAAATCAATAGAATTGTGCACCCAAAACCCTACGACTGAAGGCTGATTACTCAGCCATTCATTCAGCTGCTGGTGGCACAAGGAAAGCCACAAAAGAGGGAGATATGGCTGAAATTCAACCACAAAATTTTAGCCAATCATAACACCCTTAGCCAACTATCTTTTCAATACTTGAATCAGATTTTCTCTCTTCCTCCTCATGGTGATTCCACCTTCTCCTCTCCTTGCTTCAGCTTTCTTCTTCTCTTCTCCTCTCAACCAACTCTATCAAAACTCCAAGCTTGATAAGGCTCCGTCAATCCAAACTCCAAAATTTAGTAAAATCACATACAAAGAGGTAGAGATTCAACCTTGTTCTTGTTCTTTTGGGTATGGGTGACTGATTTGGGGCTTTTGCTACTTACAGTCATTTTAAGTTCTTGAAACTATTTTTATATGAAAGTAGACATTTAGGGCTTTCCATACATATTTCATATAAGGCCATTGGATTAGTATTGAGAGAGATGAATTTTGGAAGTTTAACCTAGGTTTTTGAGTTTGATTCTGAGCAGACTAGGTTGTTCAGGGCAAAACCTGCCCTTTACAACTTCAAATTGAGTGAATCCAATGTGGTTTGAAAGCTAACAGAAGAGGAAACATCTCATAAAAATTTCAGAGTCAAATTCGTTGCCAACTATCCCCAGTACATCAATGAATTCATCTTAAGTTCAACTCGGGCTGGAACAGGGTAGTCTAGTAGGGTCAAGTTTTAGGGCTTATATCTTGAATTATACTTATTCAAATGATATGCAACTTTTTCATTTGAAAGTTACATTGATATAAATTTCGCATGATTTCACTCAGATTTCTATTTTTGGTGAATTTTTCTCTTATAAGAGTGTAATTCTGGCTAGAAATAGGGCAGTCTGGAATAAAAGACAAATAACTTGAGTTAATATCGGAACTCGGGACTTAGCAAACAGAGAGCTAGATTAGGTATACTTAAGGTTGAACTCGAAACTTAGTGAATAGGAACTAGATCAAGATCGATTAATGTCGGAACTTGGAACTTAGGAAACATATTCATAAAAGTCTTGGAAGACCAATTATGGCTTAATGTCGGAGGTCGGAGGTCGAGGTTACAAGCCCATAAAACTCTTATACATGTAATTCCAAAACTCGACCCGAAATCAATCTCGGAGGTCGAACATAACCCCGAAAGTCAGGAATCAGAATATTAACCTTATATACATAACCCTGGAGGTCGGAACTTATACAATTTCGGAAATCGGACCCAATGTAATCTCGAAAGTCGGTCTTAAGCTCAAACTCGGGAAAATCACTAGAAGTTAAAAGCTTGCAACATAGATTAAGACTTAATATTTTAAAACTTGCCTCTATTGATATTGTTGTTGTACTCTTGGTATGAATATGATGTTCTATATTGGGTTTGTTGTTTAATTACAATTTGCTGGTTGTTTAGCACTATTCATGGGAAGCAGACATGATCCGTCATGATGCCGAATTTTCAGCAGAAGCATATGAAGTTATGATAGCTTGTGTTATGAAGATTAAGTTATGAATATGAAATTCTATATGTAAGGATATGTGAAAGTAAATGATGAAGCATATGTATCAGTGCATTCAATATCTCTATGCATGATTAGATATGAGAATGAAAGGATATGACTATATTAAATGTGGATCCCTTCACTTGGAGGCAGTTAATTGGGTCCCTCCCTGTGAAAGCAATTAGAAGATATGATGAAGGTTCCATATTCCCAAGGAACGTGACATGGCAATCACACTCTAATAGGGTATGACATGGCGATCATACTTTGGAATATGGCATAATGGTCCGATACCCTAAGGAATATGACATGGCGATCACATCCTGATGGAGTATGACATGACGATCATACTCTGGGATGTGGTAGGAAGAACATATTCCTAAGGAGTGTAACATAGTGATCATACCTCGATGGAGTATGACATGGCGGTTGTACTTTGGAATATGTGTAACAAATAAAGGAAGATAAAGGAAGAAAAGAAAATTATGTGTATCTGCATAAATTCAAGTACAAGTAAAGGCATGTGCAGATTTTATGTTTTTAGTTTTCAGTATATTGGTGCTATTATATTTTAATACGTTTCAGTTATTATTCATAGTATAATTCCTGAATTGATTTTGTATTAGCTCACCCAAATAACAAGTGTATGAATAAAATGAACTTTGCTTCGGACAGTATGTTTTCGAACTATAAAACCAAACAATTTGTATAACATGTTCACCTGTTTATAATAAACCGAAGCAGTTGGAGATGACATTATGTATGATAGTTGGAGAATCCTACTGAGAATTTAAAATTCTCACTCCTGTTTCCGTGATATCTCCAGATAGTTCGAGAAGATTCAAAGACCGTTGAAGTTGCTATCAAAGAAGGTTCGCTCAGGTAATAGTAACAACTCCTGAGTATGGTACTATGACTTAAGCATACTACTGTACAGAGGAGGATGTTACATCTAGGCTGGGTAGATAAAGAAAGGAAGGCTTCCCAAGATATAACCAAGAAGCCCAAGGTGTGAGGTTCATTCTTAGGTGGTTCTAGTTCAGGTGAAGCTCTCAATTACCAGAGTCAATAGCAGAACTTACACGGTGGTGCCACATTCTTTAGGCCCTTCCCCGATAAGTATCTTAGCTTCAGGATCCTATGCTAAAAGAGTCTCGAACCTAGGGGTACAGGGTTCTGGGCAATTTGGACAAAACCAGCAATGATGCCAAAATTGTGAGAGACTGTATTATAGAGTATGTCACAGAGGATCAGGAGTATGTTTTGGTTATGGCTAGACAGTGCATTTAAAAAAAGACTACCCCTAATTACGAGGAGGATCTACCTAGGCTTCAGTGAAGCCAACCATGTTGACTCCTTTTTCTCCACCCAATCTTAGGGTGGTGCATCTTATCCCCAAGGTGGTAAAAGAATTGGTGGCAGAGGTCTTGGAAGTAAAGATTCGAGTGGTAGAGGAACATGTTTAGCTATGAGAAAACAGCTTTGGCTCTATGCCTTGACATATTAGGATGCTCAGACATCCAATATAGTGGCGGTAGGTACTCTTCAAGTTTGTTCCTTTGATGCTTACGTGTTATTTTCCACGGTCCACTCACTCCTATGTGTCCCTATTCTTTACTTCTTGTTTTGGTGAGCCGCTTGTATTGCTTGATCATCCTTTCTAGGTTAGTACACCAAT
This sequence comes from Pterocarpus macrocarpus, assembly GCA_031439585.1. NCBI lineage: Eukaryota > Viridiplantae > Streptophyta > Magnoliopsida > Fabales > Fabaceae > Pterocarpus > Pterocarpus macrocarpus. The sequence goes on from CM062521.1 coordinate 34,155,887, forward strand.
GGAAGGAGCCTTGATGGTTTAGTTAATGTTAAAATTCTACGTGATTGGCGTGAATGGAATGGATACTCTAGCTGATTTGATACTCTTAGAGATGGTAGACTTTGATGTCATCCTAGCCACGGATTGGTTAGCTTCCTATCATGCTACAATGGACTGCCATGCTAAGGTAGTCAAGTTTGAGGTTCCAAATAGGCTGCATTTGTCTTCATGGCTAATAGTTGTTTGACCTTTACTATTGTAATTTCTTCATTAGCTGCACTACATTTGATAGATAAAGGCAACCCGAGATTTCTTGCTTTGGTTAGAAATATTGAAGTTGAAGTCCCAGTTTAGACCAAGTACTTGTGGTCAGGGAGTTTCTAGATGTATTCCCAGACGAATTGCCTGTAATGCCTCTAGAGAGGGAGATTGAATTCTATGTAAATTTAATCCCAAACAATCAGCCCATATCTGTTCCTCCTTACCATATGGCTCCTGTAGAGCTATGAGAGTTAAAAGAGTAAATACAAAATTTGCTGGATAAAGGTTTTATACTCCTGAGCATGTCCCCATGGGGTGATCTAGTTCTTTTTGGGAAGAAGAATAGGTCAATGAGACTATATGTTGATTATAGACAACTTAATCGAGTGGCTATTTATAATAAATACCCTCTCCCTCGTATTGATGATCTTTTTGATCAGCTTCAAGAAAATTCTTCTTTTCCAAGAGAGATCTTCAATATGGTTGCCATTAGTTGAGGGTCAGGGAGGAAGATATTCTTAAGAGAACATTCCATACCTGTTATGGGCATTAAGAGTTTTTGGTGATATTCTTTGGGTTGACGAATGCTCCAGCAGCTTTCATAGACTTGATGAATAGGGTATTCAAGCCTTTCTTAGATCACTTTATGATTGTTTTTATTGACGATATTTTGGTGTATTCCAAAAGTAAAGAAGAACATGAGCATCATTTGAAGATAGTCTTATAGACCTTAAGAGATCATAAGCTCTAACCAAAGTTTCCTAAGTGCAAGTTCTGGTTGGATCAAGTTGCCTTTCTAGGTCTTGTAGTATCCAAGGAGGGAATTATGGTGGATTCTAAGAAGATGGAAGTTATTCAACAATGGCCAACACTTACAACTACAACTAAAATTCATAGTTTCTTCTTTCTTGGGTCTAGCTAGTTATTACTGGCAATTTGTGAAGGATTTCTCAAAGATCTATGTCCTGCTAACCAAGTTAACTAAAAAAAAAGTTAAGTTGCAATGGTCGAATGCTTGTGAGAAAAGATTCCAAAGGGTCAAGGATTGTTTAACTTCAGCATCAGTGCTTGTATTGTCTTTATGTCCAGGCGGTTTCTTAGTATACTATGATACTTCGTGGGTAAGGCTGGGATGTGTGTTGATGCAACATGGCTAAGTCATTACTTATGTTTCTAGACAACTTAAGAAGCACAAGCAAAACTACCCTACTCAGAACTTGGATATTGTAGTAGTCGTTTCCGCCTTGAAGCTTATTAGGTGATTCTCAGCTTGTGTTTATACTAACTTAGGTGCTAGGCATACAAGATTTTGAAATCGGCTACTCTTAGGTTGGCCCCTTTTGATTCCAAGTGTCAAATGATTACTCCAAGGAGGGAAATCTACCTTTTAGATATGGGTTCCCAAGTCACTTAATTATAAGCACTTGGCTAAAACCAGGAATTTGTAACCAAGACCAATTAGAATGAACAATGGACTACAATTGATTAACTCTCAGATAAGTTACAATGAAGATCCTATAGGGATCCAATTACAATCTTATTCAGAGGAATGATAATGTAGAAATGATACATTGAAGATAAAAGTGAGATAAAGTAAGGCTTAACAACTTAAAAGACTAAAGATTGAATGCAATGGTAAAGGTAAAGTAACTTCAATGAAAAAGATAAATAGGTTGTGTGTTGTTTGTTCGGGGATCTCTTACAATTGGTGTATCTTCTCCTATTTATAGACATAATCCGCTTCAAACTTGCTCTTTGGGAACCATTCAAACTGCTACTAGCTTGCCACTCAAACCCTCGAATTACCGCTTGCATTAAGAGTTTCTTGTTGATGTTGCCACATGTCTTTGACTATGGTTCGGGTAATAACCTCCCTTAATGTACTAGAACTTCACTCCTCAGCTATCAATTATAACTCAGCTAAAGCTAAAGTCATAACCTAACTTGTTCTCGACTAGGCCATTCCTCAACTTTTAAAACTTATCCAATTTTGGTGCCAACATATTACCTCCCCAGGCATTATGCTAGCCTTGTTCTTACTTTTAAGGCTAGGCTAATGTAATGACCAAATTTTACCATTTGCTTGTTTTTCACTAGTTTTTCACTATAAACCAACGTAGAGTTAACTACAGTAATGGCTATTTTTCTAAACAGTAAGTATAAAATTTGGCTAGTAAACATTCCTTATTTTACTTTCACTTTCTATGCTCTTGTTAACTTTCTTTCTGTCTCTAATCTGCCCTTTTATTAATATTCCTTTGCCTATAATGTCCTATGCTTCTCCGGCTCTACCAACCTTAATTTCTCCTTCATGAATGTGAACTCTGAGTCAAATCTTCTTCTTTGTCTTCTTTTATCCAACTTTCTCTAGCTAGAGAGACGACTTTTTCTTCTCCTTCTCTTTTTAATATTTCAACCCTTAGGGCTTTTAATGAGGAAAACAGTAGGTTTATCCTTGACCCAACTCTCCAAGGCCTAGACCAAGGGTCAACAATCATTGATTCCTTCATTTCACCACCAAAGTTTGTACTATCATTGGCTACTCCTTGGTTCCATATTTCAAAATGCCTTTCCAAGCTTTTCGCTTGGCTCACCCCCTCACCTACATATGTTCAATGGCTTGATTGGGTCACCAACGAGAAGGGTGAATAGTGGAAGTAGCAAGAATCTTCGACATGATTATTTTGTCGAAGGAGATTTGTAATACCTTGTTTTGAATAAAATGCTTGTTTGGAATAGAATATTGATAATCGGGAATTGAAATTTTCTATAGCTCACTCTTTGGGTATTTCTTTATTCACCTTTAAGAATTTAGAGATAGAGGGATTAAAATTGGTTTGAGGGAATTTTTAGAGGTGTTGATAGAAAAAAAAAAAAAGGGGAAGAGAGAAAAAAAAAAAAGGAACGAGAGACCACGGTGCACCATAAGTGATATGGTATACATTAGGTCCCCTTTATCATCACTTTCACCGTCTGGGACTTTTCCCCTACAGTTTCTTCATTTTTTTTTTCATTTTTTCTCCTTTGTATTTTTTTTCCACCCCATTCTAACTCATTCTCTACCTCTCCTTCTTGTTCCCTCACTTCTTCTCTTAGTTTCTCCTTCACCACATTAACCACCACCCACGCTTCCCTCTCTCTACCACCTTCACCATGGAGCCTCTCCCTCTGCGCCTCTTTCTCCACTGTGCTTCTTTCTGACCTTTGTCGCACCTCTATTCCTTTGGTGGTTGGGTGCAGTTTTGCTTCTTCCATACTATTCTAAGCTCCTTTGATTTTGCAGGAGATCTACCTTCAAGTTCAGCAACCTTCAAGATGTTGATTTGACATCCTTTATTGTTCAGTAAGTGGACAATGCCTCTATGGCATATTTATTTTTATGCAATTAGTATTAGTTTGATTTTAGTATGTATATTGACAATTTATTTTTATATATCTAGTTAATTATGAATATTCTGTTTAGGAGTATAATTGCCTTACAGTCTGATATATCTATTTATTCATGGACATCTATTTTGGTTTGAGGATATTTTGCTAGTATGCAATGGTTAAATGTTCTGAAAGTTTTTGGAAAAGACTACGAATTTTTTCAATGTTAGGACAAGCTCTTGAATATTTGTTTAAATTACTAAACTGACTTGTTGAGAAATCTTGTTTGAGTTTGAAAACCTTACTTGGTATTTTTGCTCTTGAAAACTATGTTTAATATTTATATTCTCAAAATGTTATGGATATTCTGTGGGAGGATTCTCAGTTATCGGTAGCTGGCGGCTGTGACGTTAATCTTGGTGCACCTTGATTAAGACCTAGCTAGAAGGGACATTGCTAGCTTGGTGTGTGTGTGCATGGCCAACGCACACTACCTACTCTATTGACTTTGAAGGGGCTAACCTTGATTTGAAAATTTATCAGAAATGGAAGCCTCCCTGCCTTGGTGGTTATATTTGAGAAACATGTTTTCCAATCTGTAAAATGATGTTAATTCATTTTATGCATGCATAATTTTTGAAGTTAATTCTTTATATATAGATATTATTGAACATGAGAATTCCTCATTTCTGATCAACTTGTGACATTAATTCTTTATTTAAGAATAGCTGTTTACTTCTAGAGCTTGTCCTCATATGCTATAGTTTCATTGCCTTTCACTGAGTCTGTTTGACTCATTTCTTAGTTTTCCCCCTGTTTCAGAGCTAAGCACAGGTCCGCAAGTAGTTTGCCTTAGTTGTGAAAGGTTTTTGGAGTTCCACAGATTTGACACATTTGTCCGTGCAAGCAATAAGGTTGTCATGGTGTTTGATCTATATATATATATATATTAGTTATGATCCATAAACCACAGGGAGGATCTAGCATCTATTGTGATATTTGTAGTTGTAATCGATTTAGTGTGAAACAGGTACAATAATGCTTGTATGCGCATATTTTGCAAGTCTGAACTTTGAGAGTATTTCATGAATGCTCATTATTTCGAGTTGTATTTGGAATATTATTAATCTGTTGTTTCTCTAGCTGGGCTGTATGTTTTGGTTCATAATAGGAATTAATTGTATTTTAGGTAAACATCCAAATTTAGAGGGAATTCTATCCGTTTTTTTAGTAAAAAACAAAAAAACCTCCGATAGGCTTGCTAGGTTGGGTCAATGCCCCCTATGCAGCAGTTATGACCTGATGTTAGGTTGGGTCGTGACAAGATTCCTTCCAACTTTAGGCTTCTAAATGGCTTCCTAAGCTTCTAGAACGTGTCTGTAAATGCTTTTGTTTCGCCGTTCTGCATAATGAGCCCCACCCAACATGATATTGCTATTATTGTGGGCTTACCAATGGATTGAGACAGGATTCCCTTCCTTCATGATGTGCTTAGCAGTGACTTGGCTTTCCAAGTCAACAAAAGGAATAACGCTTACTCCACCTTCATCGACACGTTTAATAGAGGGAGTGGCTCGATAGACAAGATCGAGCACATGGCCTTTCTCTTGTTCTGGATCTGCCATTTCTTTGTTTGCACCAATTTGGTGGCCATGGTGGGGGAATTTACACTTTACATCACTGCCATCCTTAATAGGATGTATTTAAACACTAGTGCTCTTTCCCTCTCTCTTTTATATAAGGGCCTTTTCACCATGGTGACTCGGATATAGAAGGGCAAGTCGGTCAAATCAGTATTTAGGCTGTTTTTGTTCCTTCAACCCTGGATTTAATAGTATTTTTCAAAGCTGTTTGCCGAGGCCAACCTAACTCGCTCCATCCATCCGTCTATCTATGGTGACTTTTATGCACAATTCCCATTCCTCTCCCTTTCAGCATATAAGGTCACGAGCAAACATATCAAGATGGGGATGATGATTCTCCTTCAACTATGCCTTTAACAAGATCGAGAGTGTGGTCCTATTTGGATTTGATAGTGACTTCTCTCAACCACCGATTCAAACTTTCTCAAGTGGCCCTATAATGGAGTAGTTTGTTAATAACTCGTGATCTCGTTAACGGAGTTAAGCCTGGTTCCAGATATAATAGGACCTCCACTGAGCCATATAACCCTTAGTGTTTCACTTGGCAATTTGGCTTGGTTCAAGGAATCCCTATTCCCTATAAATTGTATGCCAAATTCAATGAAAGGGCTAGTCTTTACACCAATGAACTTGTCGACTGGGAGCTAAGTAGCATAGAAAGATTACATAGCTTCCTATTCCAAAAATATAGGGTAGCCCCCTCAGGTACTCTTGAGTTCACTACATGGTAGCAAGAGGCTTTTACAAGATTACTAGTTCAATTTCCTAATGCTCTCTTGCCAAAACTCAGGCATGTGAGTATCCTGGCATCCCTCTAGCACCCACCACTACCTGTCAGAGTGGAGGAACCCAGTTCCACAGCCCTACTTAGAATAGGCTTTACAAGGGAGGCCTCGGCTACTAAGAGAAAACATTTCCTTTATTCCTTGTTTTATTTTTTCCTTAAAATATTTGGTCATATCCCTTACTAATATTCTTTCTTATTACAAAACCTTCCAAGAGTCCAAGGGTATCAAAGCTAACAAACCTTTAGCACAAGGAGGTAGTATCCTGAAGCTACACAGGAGCTCTTGGTAACCCTTATTTCCCCATCTGATCATCATGGCCTTTCTTTAAGTAGCTACTCCTCTGGTAAGGCCTCTGCCAGAATTAACGTCTGTTGGCATATTAAGCCTTCTTTTTTTTTTTTTTTTTTCTCTTTTTAAAACATTTTAGGTACCGATATTTCCATTTTTCTTTACTGATATGTGTTTTCTTCTTCTTGCAGAAAAAGAGAAAAGTTTTGACTGAAGTCTCTTATCCTCGGTTGACTCAGTAGAAGAAGGCTAAGGCTTGTTCACCTCAACATTAGGTAATGAGGCTTCCCAATGATGAGGAGGAAGAGGAAACCCAACGAGGCTCTGAACCCCACACTGTTACTGAGGGTCTTCAATTTGCTGCACCTTATGTTAATCCAGCTACAATCGTTGCAAAAGAAGAAGATGTGGATGTGCCTATAGAGGGATTGGAGAAGTATTTCTTTTCAACCTCGGCCAATCAAGCTTCCTCGCCCATCAACTAGCATCTACAGACCGTGCATGAGGGACTTGAGGAGACATTTTCCATGGATCTTGTAGCTTCGGCACGCCTACCAAAGGCTTTGCTGAAGATGGCTAAGTTGACTGATGCCTTAGCTACCAAAGTCAAAGAGGTCTACTAGCAACAAGTTGTGAGGTTGGAAACATTAGTCTTCAACCAAAAAATGTACAAGGCTCGGAGGTTTACCAGTCTAAGATGTCTAAACCGGTTATCAAAGTTGAGAGTACAAAAGGAGGGCCTCAAAACTCAGTTCTAAGTAGTGGACACTAATCAAAAGGCAAAACAGTAATGGCTACAAGTGTTGCAAGGTAGAATTGCCAAAATCAATGAGGAAATTGCCAGGCTTCAAGCCAAATTATGCCAACTTGAGCCAGAACTGGTGTTTGTCATGGTTTACCTCAAAGCTAATTCTAAGAGCAAGCTCTAGCTGTACAATCAGGCTAAGGCGTTGGATGAGGAGATCCTTCTCCTTGAGGAAAGAGAGCACATCTTGGGAAATGAGGTGGAGAGTGGTGTTTGAGGCCTCTCTGGAATGGAGCTCTCATGGGCCAAATACAGAGCTCTATTGGCCTCGGTCGAGAATAAAGCAGCAGATGCAACTGTGGCACTGGTGCTTATCAAAATCATCAGGGCCTTAGTTTCCCTTGAACAAATGGCCATGGTAACACTTGGCCTTGAGTTGGCTACTCTTTTGTCTGAGCTTATCCTTCCCCAGCAAGAACTTTCGAGGGCAAATAAAGAAACTTAGCTTGAGGGGTTAACTGTCGAGGTCAGAGGCCAACTTATTGATCCTCCTGGGGGGTCAATTTCTGTATCTTAGCATTTCTTTTCCTTTTCTAACCATTGTATTTTCCTTTAACTACCTAGTGGGCTTGTGGTTAGCACCTTAATTCCCATGAATGTTAACTTCTTCCCACATTATTGGGTAATATTTTTTAAATGACTTGTCATTTAGGCTTCTTTCTAATTCATCGCGTTTCAAAGTAATTAGTTTATATTTTCCACCATAAATGACTTTGCTAATAATAAAAAGCCTTTCCCAATTTGGAGACTTGCCAAACTTAGTAGTTCTAGTTCCAATAAGCAATATAACCTTCCATACTAAGTCATATTCAGCAAAGCGTTTAGGTCCAACCTTTTTATTATATCACTTCGAGACTTTTGCTTTTTTGGCCTGAAAATTTTCTAAGGCCATTAACCTATCTTCATTGGCCAATTCTAGTTATTGGATCATGGCACGGGAGTATTCTTCTAGCTGTAACCCATGTTGTTTTGCCACTTGAAGGGAACTCACAACCAATTCTAATGGTAAAATAGCATCTTGCCCATATGTTAGTAGATAAGGAGTTAAACCAATAGCATTATTCTTATAGTTCCTATAAGTCCATAGGACCTCAAATATGACTTCATGCCACCTCCTTGGCTTATCCTCAACAGAGTTTTTTTATTATGTCTATTAAGATCTTGTTGGTAGCATCTGCTTGTCCATTTGCCTGAGCATAATATGAAGAAGAATGAATCAACCAAAAGTTGAATTATTGGGCAAAGGCTTTCATCTTTTCCCTAGTGAACATAGTTCCTTGATCTGTAGTTCTCATTTTTGGAAATCTAAATTGATATATGATTTGAGTCTTGATAAATCTTATCACGTCAGCTTGGGTTACGTTAACCAATGGTTGAGCCTCTACCGATTTGTTAAAGTAATTTGTGGCCACAATAATAAAAGGGTAACACCCCTGCTCTAATTTCGAGTTTTCTATGGTTAATCTATTTGATTGCTGTGTCTTCTTTAATTATAATTGAATTCTGGTAAATGTGTGATACGCTAGGTCTTAGATGGCATTTGGGACATTGTAATCGATTACTGTTAGGTTAGTAATCGATTATAGTGCTCTTTGTATGCCCACGAGTTAAAATTTTTCCAGCGGTAATCGATTACCAAAAATAGTAATCAATGTGGTAATCGATTACCACCATTGGTAATCGATTACCACAGGTCAATATATAAGCCGAGACATGCCCCTCTCCCTCATTTTCACATTTCTTTTCTCTTTCTAACCTAGAAACTCTCTCCTTTGTCTCTAAAACTCTCTTTTTCCTCAATCCTCACTTCTATTCCTAACTTTCACAATTAAATCCAACAACAACACAATCTTCACCTCATTTAACACAAATTATCCATTAAATCTGCCTCTCCCTCTTTTTACTCTTGCCTTGGTGGATTTGAAGTTGGAAGAAGTCTCACTACCATTTCCCTCCTCATTCCAATTCGAACAGTAATCCTCAAGTCTTGTCTCTTTCTTTTTCTTAGAAAGATTTCAAATTTTGTGGATAGCTAGAAGAACTCCTGTAACCCTAGGGTAGTGGGATTAGAAGTCTTAGGATTTGGAATAATTAATGATAAGTAATTGATTAATTTATCATATTGTGGATTTAGATTGTTTCAAGGAACATCTTTCTAGTTTTGTGGCTCCGAAGGATTGAAATTTTCCCTTGGGCTGGTGACCTGTGAGTAGATAGAACACTTTTGAATTATTCACTATTTTAAATTATGACTGCTTATGCATTTTATGTCATTAATTTATTTTAGAATGTTACTCATGATCAGTGATTGAGATAATTCAATTATTTATTAGAAATTGATGATTTATAGGAAATGAAAGGTTAGGAAAGTCTATGACAGGATCTGCCTGCTAACGGCAGTAGACGTTTGTAACGTCCAAAAAATTTTATCGTTTTTAATCGAGTTGTTCGGTTTTTAGCGAATAATTGGGATTAGTTGAAATTCGATTAAGTATTCACTTAAAGCCAATTAAGTATGATTTAGAAGGATTAGACTTGATGAAATTAGATTAGAACCATAGGAAACCTCATAGGAATTTTCTAAAACCAGTTTACTAATTTAAGAGAAATCGATAAGATTTTGGTATTTCAAACTGTCGAAATAGAACCAATAGAAATTATACTATAAAAACCCTAGGATGGATGGCCAAGATTCAACCGCCACCCCCTCACAAGCAGCGCCACCAGCAGCCATGAAGAGGGAAGCCAAGCCGAGTTTGAATGAGGATTGAAGTCCACCAATCAAAAGCTAGCTTTCTTCAAAAGTTTTCATTTTTTTCTTTCCTTTTCCCCTTGAATTTTCGGCTAATATAGCTGCTGAGCTCTCATCATTTCTCTTCTATTCACACTCATCTTCACTCAATCTTCATCATCTCTTCAAGTCTCATCAAAAGTTCCTTCAATCTAAGACACCAAACCAACAAGATTTCAACTAGACAAGGTAGGAATCCAACTTCTCTTCTTGTTTTCCTTGATTTGAAGCTATGTGGGGATCCTGTTTTTCTCATGATATTGATGTGATTTGGAGTGATGATGATGGATTATGGTTGATTTTGCATGTATGTTGTGATTAAAATTGAAATTAGTATGAAAGAACTTGAAGATAGAGAGAATTCAAGAAGCTGTTAGGGTTTTTTCCTCGATAGTCCGTATGGCAGAGTGTACAGCTATGCCTACAGCTGTTTAAATTAGACGAACCTATTTTTATATGAAACTAGACATCCAGAGCTTTCCAACCATATAAAATATAAGGCCATTGGATTAGTATAGAATTAGTTATGAATTTTGAAATTTGACCTAGCATCTTGGATTCTTATCTGGGTAGGATAACTTGAGAAGGGTGTAACTCACCCTACACAACTCTAAATTGAGTGCAAACAATGCTTTTTGAAATCTAACATGTAAGGAAACATCCCATAAAAATTTCAGAGTCATATTCGTTGCCATTTGTTCCCTCCACATCAATGAAGTTGCCTTAAGTTCAAACCGGGCTGGAACATGGTAGTTTAGCAGGGTCAATTTACGGGGCTTATATCTAAAGATATACTTATTCAAATGATATGCAACTTATCTCATTTAAAAGCTTGTTCTGTTAGCTTTAATTTGGTATAGGTTTCATATAATTTCACCTAAATTCCTATTTTTAGTGAATTTCCACTTATAAGGGTGCAATTTTAGCTAATTGTAGGGTAGTTTGAGGTAAAATACAAATAACTTGAGCTATAAAAATCAAAATGAGATGGGACCCAAAGGGTTGGAAACTAGACACATAGGGCTATGCATAGGTTATGAAATACATTTTGATATATATGCATTCATGATTATGATGAAAGCTATAATAAAGATTCTATGATGAAAGATATGACATATTCTAGAAGACATGACATGGCAATCATGCTTTGATGGGGTATGACATAGCGATCATGCTCTAAAATGTGGCATAATGATCCCACATCCTAAGGAATGTGATATGGCGATCACATCCCGATAGAGTATGACATGGCGATCATACTCTGGGACGTGGCAGGATGAACATATTCTTAAGGAGTACGACATGGTGATCACACCCCTACGGAGTATGACATGGTGATTGTACTCTGGAATATGTATAATAAGTAAAGGAAGATAAAGGAAGAAAAGAAAATTATGTGTATCTGCATAAATTCAAGTACAAGTAAAGGCATGTGCAGATTTTATGTTTTCAGTATATTGGTGTTATTAAATTTTAATACGTTTTAGTTATTATTCATAGTATAATTCATGAATTGATTTTGTATTGGCTTACCCAAATGACAAGTGTATGAATAAAATGGACTTTGTTTCGAACAATATATTTTCGAACTATAAAATTAAATAGTTTATATAACATGTCCACCTTTTTCATAATAAATTGAAGTAGCTGGAGATAATAACGATGACACGGTATGAAATTTCTTAGTGAATCCTATTGGGAATTTAAAATTCTCACTCCTGTTTCTGTGTTATCTCTACATAATTCGAGAAGTTTCAAAGATGGTTGAAGTTGCTGTCAGATAAGGTCCGCTCAAGTAACAGTAACAACTCCAAAGTGTGGTACTATGACTCAAGCATAGTACTGTACAGAGGAGGACGTTACAAAATGGTATCAGAGCAGTTCGGTCCTAACCGGACCTGAGGACTGAACTGACTATGCTTCCAGTGCACTTTGGAATCCTTAGAAAATGTCATGCGATAAATCTTATATGCTCAAATAAGATAAGGAAATTAGATATGCATGATCACCTAACTATGATTGTTATTAGTTGCTGTCATACTTAACTTATTATTGAGCCATATCAACTCAATATTTTGTTGTGTGTGATTAGGAACTAATGGCTTCCAAGGGGTGTGGTAGGCCACAAACTGGACCCACTTCAGAAGACCCCACTAATTTCTTGGACACTTTACGAGAGATGGCATATGCCATGCATGAACAAGCTGCTGTAGCACACCAAATGATGGACCAGCTGGGGAGACAACCTGGAGCCAGTCACGGTGGAAACCCGATTAGCTCAGGATTGGATTTGGAATATCTCAAGTTTGCAGAATTCTAAAAGGCGAACCTGCCCAGTTTTAGAGGAGCTTTTCATCCTGATAAGACTGAAGAGTGGATTAAGACAATGGAGAAGGTCTTCTCCGTTCTGGACTACATTGACCACCAACAAGTGGCTTTCACCACTTATATGCTAGAAGCAGACGCAGAATTCTGGTGGAATGGTGTGAAACGGCTATTAGAAGAGTCCCAGATGGAGATCACCTGGATTGTGTTCAAGGACACTTTTTACCAAAAATACTTTCCTCCATCAGTTTGGAATGCGAAGGAGTTGGAATTTATGCAATTCTACTAGGGAAGTAGTAGCATGTCAGAGTACATCGCTAAACTTGAGGAGCTATGCAAGTTTTCCACAATCTATCAGTGGAATCCAGATAAGATGTGGAAGTGTGTCAAATTTGAAGGCGGATTAAGGGAAGATATCCTCGCAGCAGTAGGCCCTATGGAGATCAGCAATTTTCCTACCTTGGTAAACAACTGCAAACTTGTGGAAGACTGTAATAAGAAATTGGAAATTGCCCAGTCTGATGCTTATGGAAAGAGGCCGGCACCTAAAAACCAGGAACTCAAATATGCCTCTCCACCAAAGAAGCAATTTCACCTTAGCGAATATGAGGGCAAGCAGCTGCAAGAATCGATGGTCAAGCAATGATGTCCGAAGTGTGGGAAAAATCATGGAAATAAGCCTTGCCTGGTTAAATAGTATGTGTGTTTCAGATG